>OX411543.1:12422836-13706074 GCA_948146395.1 Fragum whitleyi | reverse complement strand
TTTAATTTTGATTTTGTTTCCACTAAATAATTTGTTTCATTATTGTCTTTTACTGTTGGCTGTAAAAGTTGTGATCGGCCTCCAGAAAAGAAGCCGAGTCATCACAGCCAATTTCCATTTCCGTACTGTTGTTTGAATAATTATTCCACCGTCGGTTATTGTTTCCTTTATTTCTGTAGCTTCCACTGTTTTTCTTCTTTTGGTAATTCCTTCTTTGGCTCTTGGAACCCGAGTTGAAATGCTCCAGATACTGTTCTGGTATCGTTTGACATTGTAAGTCTATATACAAATATACCACATGAACTAGGTTATGAAGCTATTACGTATTGGCTAGATAAATATCCCATGCTAATTCATAGCAGATTTAATAAGTTCTTTATTTTAGAAGGGTTAAAAATAGTTTTAGAAAATAACAATTTTAGTTTTAATTCGGCATATTATAATCAATGCAAAGGTACAGCCATGGGGACAAAGGTTGCGCCGACATATGCTACTTTAGTACTAGGATTTTTAGAAGATAGAATGTACACAAAAATTCGACAACTTAAGAATGAAGAATTTGCGAACTATGTTTACAATCAATGGAAAAGATTTCTTGATGATTGTTTTATTTTCTGGATATACTCATTAGACGAATTATCTGATTTTCACAGAATTTTGAATTCTTTACATAAAGACATAAAGTTTAAAATAGACACAAGTTCTGTTAAAATGCCCTTTCTTGATGTGCTGATATTAAAAAATGGTACTGAGATAACGACAGATATATATTTTAAATCAACAGACTCAAAACAGTATTTAAATTTCAAGTCTTGTCACCCAAAGCATTGCAAAATTAATATCCCCTTCTCATTGGCTAGAAGAATTTGTATGATCGTATCCGATAAGGCTATTTTGCAATGCAGGTTAAATGAACTCAAAGACATCTTAATTGAAAGAAAATATCCAATAGGAGTAATAGAGGCAGGAATAGATAAAGCTATAAAAATACCAAGGAGTTCTCTTTTAAAAGTAAATGAAAAAGAAGAAAATACAGTTTTACCCTATATTTCGACATTCAACCCCCGCAATAGAGAACTATACGGGATTGTTAAGAATAATTTTGAAATTTTGCAAAATGACGAAATAATGTCAAAAATTCTAAGAGAAAATAAAGTAATCAAGTGTAAAAGGCAATTACCCAATCTTAAACAGATTTTGATCAAGTCGGAATACAGAGAAACACATTCAAAACCTTGTGTAAAAAAATGTAATGAACCACGTTGTGGACTTTGTAAACATATCTTTGAGGGAGAGGTTTTTAAAATAAAGGATAAAATTTTTCATGCAAAAGAAAACATGGATTGTACAATTAGTAATTGTTTGTATGTGTTAATGTGTAATGGATGTACTGAATTCTACATAGGACAAACTGGGGATAAATTGAGAAATAGGGTTACAATACACAAGCAACAAATTAGGGACCCATCAATACGACAGCTACCTTTAAGTTCACATTTGGATAACTGTTCAAAAAAAGACCCAAAATTCTCAATATTCCCGTTTTATAAATTCAAAATTAATGATGTTTCCACTAGATTAACAAAAGAAAAATACTTTATAAATATATTTTGTCCTAAACTGAATGTTATATGACAATGTTTGTTTTGACGTTGACGTTGTGACGTTGTTACGTTGGTAACGTCGTTTCATTAAATTATTAACGTCGCCCTGATGAGCAGCAGCGAAACCGGTTGGCACGTTATTAAAATTGATTTCTAGTGTCGTTTTTTTGTTTTATTTATATATATATATATATATATATATATATATATGTTATACATTATATACTTTATTTTATTTCATTTAAATCTTGAAAAATAACATATTTTACAAGTATTTTATTAGCTGTCGGGACACTTGTTATCTTTAAATATCCGCATCAAAAGAATGGATGTGCATTTGTCTATATATTCAAACCTAAAACTACTGATGAAGCACATTCCAATGCTTGCATTTGGCAGTTAGATGTTGAATTAATTTGCTGACACCCTTTATATAACGATCGTTTCTCCGCAATTTTTTAAGGCGGCATGTATGGTTTGACTATGTCGATAGCAATAACTTCATTTTTTTTAAAAACTAGATATATATAAACACCTGAATAAACAATAACCGGTTCAGTAATTCAGTACCACATAATTACAGTGCTTACTGTACTTTGATTTCAAATGTTTCGTTTTTTCTTTCAGCTTGAGAGAATTTTGAGTGCTTTACCTCCATGAATTCAATAGTACATTGCATAGCTCATTCGTTAGGAATATAGATGTACAAGTTAATATTAGTGGTCAAAGGTTAGGGTTCTCTATACCTTTGTCCTCTCAATTAAACTTGTACAGTTAACGTCATCGTGAAATTGACAAGGAGAATAATTTTGGAATGATTTTGAATGAAATTGAATGAGTTGGTTTTGAGTAAAATTTAAGGGGGGTAATCTAACATCGCTTATTTTGTACATGATGAACAAAATTAACGATATCTATTTTCTCCCTTTCATAAAATATGTATACAAGTTTTTTTGTTTTTAAATGGATTCCTATCTTTTCAAGAACCAGTCAGACGCAACAAATAATTTCAATTATAATATAACCTACGTTGTGGGAGTGAAATAACCCCGTTGAATATTTTTGATATTACACGGGTGTTATTACACTAGTGGAATAACTATGCAAATGAGCTAAAAACGAAGAACAACATTACAATTTTGAAAATGACGTCATAATGGATCTGCTGACGTCATTTTGCAAACGTTATATGTTTCGCGGAATAAAATAAATAGATAAATATCATAATTTTCTCGTTTTATCACTAAAATTCGGGCCATATCATAAATAGAATATAAAATTTGTGCTCATCAAATACCGAATTTATTAAACTCGTCATCTATAAACAGATAAAAACTCGGCACAGCCTCGTTTTTATCTGTTTATAGATGACTCGTTTAATAAATTCAGTATTCCATGACCACTCATTTAATATCCTCTATTTATGTCCGTGAAATCGCTATTTTTCTCTAGCAGTGTTTTTTATGAACTAAGTCGTTGATCTTGCCTTTTTGTGATTTTGGAGCGTTTTTTGATTGGTTCTGGTGAGTGGCTGGAATGAATGAATGAATGGAGCGCCGAGTGAGCGATTTAGGATGGTTTTGATTGAGTTTAATGTTAATTTCATATCAATGTAACAAAATGTACATATATAGTGGACACTTTATCAATTTAGAATAGATGACAAAGACTTAGCCATAATATTTTGTTCCGTGAGTAAGCATTTAGAAGCTAAAACCTCAATTCATTCTGTGTTGATGTTTTTTTTTTAAAAAGTGGTTAGTCAGTTGTCAAATTGTCACACGGAAACCACAAGACATATATGACAAGACGGTCAAAAAGGGACAACGAGGACTGACTAAGGTGACTGAATGATGTCGAAACTTTTTACACTGCCGATTTTCTAAAATCTTCGTTCTAAGTTCCTCTAAGAATGTTTGAAATGCGACTTCAAGTTGAGCTCTACTGAAACCAATATCTTTTGTTTTGATAATTGATTTAATGGAGTTCCCGAAGAGTCGATTTTAGCGAGACGGGTCACATTTACGATAGTCCCTAAAATTTTGTCTATGAAGATGAAGATAGTATTTATTGATTTCCATGAAATCTGAATTTAAAAACCTACCCACACTGTATGAATACGCCACTTTCATCAGTTACGTAGAGGATATTGAATGAGTGGTCATTTAATACCGAATTTATTAAACGAGTCATCTATAAACAGATACAAACGAGGATTTGTCGAGTTTTTATTTGTTTTAGACGACTCGTTAAATAAATTCGATATTTTATGAGCTCAAAATTGATATTCGTTTTATAGTACATTTATGACCTTAATTTTTGCGATAAATCAAGGACATTTCAGAAATGTTGGCTACAAGTTATTTCGCAAAACATATAACGCCATTTGCGAAATGATGTCAGCAAATGCATTATGACGTCACAACGAAAATATAACGTTGCTTTACGTTCTAAGCAAATTGGCATAATTATTGCACTAGTGTTATAACACCCGTATGATATTTCACTCCCACGACGTAAGTCATATTTTAATCAGTCATATTTCAGCGGCTGGATTACCTCAAAAATTGATTCCTAATATTTCTCTCACCAGTACTGCCTCGACATGCCCCTTTCTCATTTCATTAACTCGGTTAACGATTATCTGCCATTGGTGGTACGACAAATATCGGAAAAGATGAGTGTCGCTGTTTGTAATTCAACCCGGGACGATATGACCGAGAGTCCGACGCGTAACAAAATGCGCTTTTACAGCGATTATAAAACTAAACTTTTTATTACAAAATATAGGCTTAAATAAAACGAGATAAATGGAATAGATCTATTTCAATCTATTTGTTTTCGCAAGGGTATGAAACGAAAATCTATTCATACCGTATGTATGGGTCAACAAAGCGAATTCATACATAGGTGTAATTAGGTTTTTCCTTGTCAAATGGAAACAAAGATTATGCTCTTCATTACTAAATTATAGATGCCATCGAGCAAAAATGCAACCATTCGTCTAATTTTGCGACCTTACTTTAATATAACCTTTTTTGTCCACACAGAAATAGATACGAACTATTTTGTCTCACACAGGTTTAAATTTAATCTTAAACCAATCAGTAAATGTTTTCACAGATAAAACTTAAAATCAAACCATTTACGCTGCAGAATAATTCTAAAGCACATGGTAAGTATCGAGTATAAACGAGTAGATGGGGTTTAGGCCCAATCTTATTTCAATTCGCTTTAAGTTGGTGTATTGATAAAGGTAGTGGACACGTAATAGATCCGCAATGTTTCGGCAGTAATGAAGTGATTTTCATTAGGAAACCTCTGTTAACATCTTGATATATCATGAGTTCCGAAATATTGCGAAACTTTTACGATTCCATTACCTTAAGGAAATGTTAAACAGTACTGCATGTTTTACAGGTCAAAATATTTACAAGTTGGTGGGAGGATTACTTGACCAAATAAAAAACTGTCAAATTGTCAGTAGATCTACCACAAAGCATAAGTTAACCTTCAGCTTTATTAGTATTACACTTGTTAACATACTCGTGGTTTAATGGCCTTCAACGAAAACGTCAAAGCGAAGTCGATAACGCATCAGCCCTACGTTCAGGAAGACAAAACAGTGCAAACAGTTTGCCAATTATACACCGCCTTGCACGCAAGTGCACGTGCAAAGCGTAGTATTAAAGGCAAACTGTTTGCACTGTTTTGTCATCCTGAACGGAGGCCAAGTTACAAGTCTTCAATTGTGGGATGTCATGGATGCGATTCCTGGCGGCGGCACATATTTGTTCGACATTCGTCTCCCATAAATGGGCGTGTAATTGTAAACCTATAAGAGATAGCAGATAGTAGTAAGGCTATCCCCTCCCCCCATTGAATTAAAGTGAGAAATAATATTTTACATATTTAATTTATAAAGAATGATAGAAGAAAATTTTGTTCCGGTTATCGAGAAGCAAATTTGGTAACAAGTTGTAGAATTACATAAAAAAAAGTGTTACAAAATTCTGTCCAATTAAACATGTGACAAGAAAAAAAATAAAATTAAAAAAAAATAAATAGATATAGCTAGAAGGGAGAACTATTTACGATTTCTTATTGTCATAGACAAAATTTTGATGAGGAGGTCCAGAATTCCATTGGTAGGTGCTCGAGTCGCCGCTTTATAACTGAAAAAAGTGGTAAACCCGTGATTCCTACTGATCGATGCCAGTTTCGAAAGAACGCCTTATTATACAAATCACCATGTGAAATATCGAGAAGATCCGATAATATTTGCGGACTTGATCGTATGATAATTGTTATCGGACATGAAGACAGATATAAAGACAGACGGGAAACGCGCTATCGCGTAAGCTCTTCTGACCTTCAGTTAGTAAAGCAAGGAAGCGTTGTTACGAGTTAGAATTAGGGGAAATAAATCCTTTCCTAAAGCAAGTAGAGGATCTAAAGTAACTACCTCCCTTACATAATTCACAGTGATACTTTTTTGATGTATCATACAAAGTTTTAGTGCAGAGTTGTATCAAATTTGCATAAATGACCATTTTTTGGTTTCATTCTTATCAATTCAAAATACTTACGCTAAACACATGTATATAATTTCATTTAAAACAAACATGGTCGCCATGTTCGCTTATTTCGGCTTTGCTATAAGAATATATTTTATCAAACATTCACAATACGTGGTCTTAAAACTAATTTTTTTTTAAATGGAGATGGAATATTTAAGTTTTCAGGCCCTATCTTTTGTTTGACTTTTGTCCTTATCCCTTTTTTCTTCCCTTAAATTAGAAAGCCACATGAAAGCGATACCATGTGACGCCGACATCCTTCTAGCATGAATTCTAAAACGTAACCCATTGTTCCTTTGGATTTTGTTTTTACACCACAGACATTTGTATCGTAATCTTAGTTTTGATAAATATTAATTATAGGTTATCATATTAATCTTTATGACAAAATTCCGACTATGAAACAATCTATGGTGTTTGAAGGTATATACCTATTTCAATAAACCTCCAGAAGGTATTTGCCCCATGAGGAGATAACAATATTTGTTATATTATTTACACATGACTATGGCGGACAACATAGAACAACATAAACTTTACATTGAATACTAAAGTGTTACAATCGGGCATTGTCGTTACAACACCTTAGAAGCAGAGCAATGTTTTGAATGCTCAATTTGAGTAAACAAGTTCATTTCTTAAAAGGAATGCTATATAACTTCCTTATCGTTTTATAAGACTCACATTTTCAGATTTTATACTAATTACTGGGAAATAATTGTTTTGTCAGTTTTGTAAAATGACTACATTTGAATACAGAACGCATTATGGGATTACCCATAGCATTGGGGCGTCCGGTTGCCCGAATGTCCTGACGGCGTCCACTTCTTTGCCAGCTGCATAACTCTGTCACCTAATGTCCGAATAAATTAATAATTGGCATTTATATTCTTCGCCTGATTTAGGAGTGCAGCGCACAAGAATTATAATTCTACCTGGCTTATTTTTCTGAGTTGTTGCCCTTTGGTGTTTTTCATTCTTAGATCTTGTCCAGAGCATATCTCTAAAGGTATATTATAAAAGCTGTGATCATGAACCATTATTGGAAGATAGATCTCCTCAAGGAATAGTGACCTTTAAAACTAGCACACTGCTACGTCACGCCGCCAGTAAAGACCACAAGGACTCAATTGTCGCTGATTCACAGTCTGGAGCATTGGTGAAAAATATTGAAAATATCTTCAATGAAAAGGAAGCATCTGTGATTTGTGCTTTTAAAGCTGCATTCTGGTTGGCTAAAGAAAACCTACCAATTATGAAGTTTGGTAGCCTAGTACAATTTCTCACAGATATGAACTGTCCAGATATTTCACACCTGAACTGTAGAGAAAATGTATCCTACACATCAGATAAGGCTGCTGAAGAATTTATTCAGTCAATCTCTCATGTGATTAGACAGAAAGTTGATGACAAAATTAGACTGTCTCCCTATATCAGTCTACTTTGTGATGAAACAACAGATATTTCAGTTACAAAGAAATTGAGTGTGTACTGTAGAGTGATTAATCCTGAGACCATGGAACCCTCAACACATTTTGTTTGTAATGTTTCTGTTGACAGTGGTACTGGTAAAACAATTTACACCGAGCTTAAAAAACTAATCATAGAAAAGAACATTCCGATTGAGAAAGTAATGGGTTTAGGTACTGATGGTGCAGCTTCCATGACAGGAAAAGGGGAAGGTCTGACTGGCTACATGCTACGGGATAATCCGATGATAGTTAACTATCACTGCATTGCCCATAGATTGGCCCTAGTTACTAGCGATAGCGCGTTTCCCGTCTGTCTTTATATCTGTCTTCATGTCCGATAACAATTATCATACGATCAAGTCCGCAAATATTATCGGATCTTCTCGATATTTCACATGGTGATTTGTATAATAAGGCGTTCTTTCGAAACTGGCATCGATCAGTAGGAATCACGGGTTTACCACTTTTTTCAGTTATAAAGCGGCGACTCGAGCACCTACCAATGGAATTCTGGACCTCCTCATCAAAATTTTGTCTATGACAATAAGAAATCGTAAATAGTTCTCCCTTCTAGCTATATCTATTTATTTTTTTTTAATTTTATTTTTTTTCTTGTCACATGTTTAATTGGACAGAATTTTGTAACACTTTTTTTTATGTAATTCTACAACTTGTTACCAAATTTGCTTCTCGATAACCGGAACAAAATTTTCTTCTATCATTCTTTATAAATTAAATATGTAAAATATTATTTCTCACTTTAATTCAATGGGGGGAGGGGATAGCCTTACTACTATCTGCTATCTCTTATAGGTTTACAATTACACGCCCATTTATGGGAGACGAATGTCGAACAAATATGTGCCGCCGCCAGGAATCGCATCCATGACATCCCACAATTGAAGACTTGTAACTTGGCCTCCGTTCAGGATGACAAAACAGTGCAAACAGTTTGCCTTTAATACTACGCTTTGCACGTGCACTTGCGTGCAAGGCGGTGTATAATTGGCAAACTGTTTGCACTGTTTTGTCTTCCTGAACGTAGGGCTGATGCGTTATCGACTTCGCTTTGACGTTTTCGTTGAAGGCCATTAAACCACGAGTATGTTAACAAGTGTAATACTAATAAGGCTGAAGGTTAACTTATGCTTTGTGGTAGATCTACTGACAATTTGACAGTTTTTTATTTGGTCAAGTAATCCTCCCACCAACTTGTAAATATTTTGACCTGTAAAACATGCAGTACTGTTTAACATTTCCTTAAGGTAATGGAATCGTAAAAGTTTCGCAATATTTCGGAACTCATGATATATCAAGATGTTAACAGAGGTTTCCTAATGAAAATCACTTCATTACTGCCGAAACATTGCGGATCTATTACGTGTCCACTACCTTTATCAATACACCAACTTAAAGCGAATTGAAATAAGATTGGGCCTAAACCCCATCTACTCGTTTATACTCGATACTTACCATGTGCTTTAGAATTATTCTGCAGCGTAAATGGTTTGATTTTAAGTTTTATCTGTGAAAACATTTACTGATTGGTTTAAGATTAAATTTAAACCTGTGTGAGACAAAATAGTTCGTATCTATTTCTGTGTGGACAAAAAAGGTTATATTAAAGTAAGGTCGCAAAATTAGACGAATGGTTGCATTTTTGCTCGATGGCATCTATAATTTAGTAATGAAGAGCATAATCTTTGTTTCCATTTGACAAGGAAAAACCTAATTACACCTATGTATGAATTCGCTTTGTTGACCCATACATACGGTATGAATAGATTTTCGTTTCATACCCTTGCGAAAACAAATAGATTGAAATAGATCTATTCCATTTATCTCGTTTTATTTAAGCCTATATTTTGTAATAAAAAGTTTAGTTTTATAATCGCTGTAAAAGCGCATTTTGTTACGCGTCGGACTCTCGGTCATATCGTCCCGGGTTGAATTACAAACAGCGACACTCATCTTTTCCGATATTTGTCGTACCAATTTATGAGCACAACCAGTTAAGCATTATAAGACTGCCATGGCTATAGCGGTGTAGCCAAAACATTTTGGAAAAGGGTTATTTTGTACATAACAAGCAAATTCATGACTTTTGGATAAAATTGGCTCATATTTTAACAAGTTACAGTCTAAAATACTACCCAGGTACTACTACAACTGTTGGTATAAAACTCGGACCCAAAACGTAGTTATACAAGCAATTTATTTTGACTTATTTTTTTAACACATATTTGATATATGCCATTCTAAATTTGAAAACGTGTAGATCTATGTAAAGTATGGTGTGTTAACACAACATAATTGGACATTAATAGATTATATATACCTGTAAGATTGTTTTGCAATATATCAATTTCTTTTTAACAAAATGACAAAATAAAAGAAAAATCGATTGTTTCAAAAGAGCCTTTAGAGACTGAGATTTATATTTAAGGCTGTACATCTAGAATGACCAATTCACCTTTCCGAAAGTATTTTTTCCGATGCAACCTCTGGTTGGCCTGTACCAGAACCAATCTCTTTTTTCAAATGTATATTTTACGGAGGGTCACAATAAGTATAACAAGCAGCAAATTATGCGTATAAAAGGTGCATACAGTTACAAAATTCCAATGGAAGATGAGCAGTAGAAATGAATTCTCTGAATGTCAAATGTATGTAAATGACTTGTTCAACATTTTCACAAGTGAGAATAAAACAGCTTCTTTCCGTTGCGTTACTTGAGAAATAAATGTAAATGGAACACCTTTAACAATACCGAATAACCGATTTTGATCTTTCTGTCTGCATAATGAAAATAAATACAAGAAAAAAAATGAAAAAGAGTTACATACATTTTAGCTATATAACTTCCATAGATGGTATTCAGTGGTATGAGAAAGAAGAAAAGAATTATATTTATGTGAAATATATGTAAATCACTTGTATAATTGTAATAATTGAATAAATATAGAGGAATTTCTTTAATCGACTGTATATGTAAAATATTCATGAAATTGCTCACGGAACGCCTTGCTGAATGGTGTAAGGATTTCAATATTATTCACGAAGAACAAGCGGGATTTAGAAAAAAATATTCTACAACAGATAATTGTTTTATCCTTATGTCTTTGGCGCAAAAATATCTCTCTAAGAAAAAAGGCAGATTCTATTGCATTTTTATCGATTTTGAGAAAGCCTTTGATAACGTTAATCACGAAAAACTATGGAGTGCTTTAATTAGAAGGGGTATCAGCGGAAAGTTTTTAAAAGTAATGCAATCTTTATATAGCCAACTTAAATCATGTGTGAAAACAGGTAATGCTTTAACACATTATTTTGACTGTAACGTTGGTACGCGTCAAGGCTGTACCGGAAGTCCAACAATATTTAGTATTTTTATAAATGATTTAGTTGATTACTTTAATCAATCTATTAACAAAGGAATTTTTGTTACAAATGGTATGAGGGAATTGAATTTGCTTCTTTTTGCAGATGATGTTTCCTCCTTTTCTGATACTGTTGTTCAGCTGCAAAAACAAATCGACAGTATCTCCAAATTTTCAAGTTCAGTTGGCATGAATATTAATATAGATAAAAGCAAAATTATGGTGTTTAGAAACGGAGGCGTCATTAAGAAAAGTGAAAAATGGTTCTATAATCAGAATAAGATCGAAATTGTATCCTTTTACAAATATCTTCGTCTTTACTTTACGTCTAAACTTTCATGGAACAAGACTCACGATATGCTATCACTTCAAGCACAAAAGGCAGTCAATTATATATTTTCGTTGAGGAAACAATTTGGATTTTTCGAATTGAAAGATCTTTTCAAGATATTCGACTCAATTGTTAAACTAATCTTTTGCTATGGATCTCACATATGGGGATATTGTGTATTATCTAAGGTCGAAAAGGTTCAAATAAAAT
The DNA here is from genome assembly GCA_948146395.1 of Fragum whitleyi. NCBI lineage: Eukaryota > Metazoa > Mollusca > Bivalvia > Cardiida > Cardiidae > Fragum > Fragum whitleyi. Next base: position 13,694,497 of record OX411543.1, on the reverse strand, counting down.
TTTGTAAAAGGCTTTGCAATCTTTCCGAAAACAGCTGCGATGCGTTTGCCCTCGGCGAGTGTGGAAGAATGCCTTTATGTGTCTCTTACATGACGATATGTCTAAAATATTGGATTAAGATAATTAGAATGGAAGACTCTAGGTACCCTAAACAGTGTTACAAAATGTTGAAAGATCTTGACTCAGCCGGTAGATTTACTTGGGCCACAAATATAAAAAATATGCTCTTTCTTTATGGATTTGGAAATGTGTGGATTTCCCAGGATATAGGAAACGACTCAACATTCGTCAAAACCTTCACAACGCGATTAGTCGATTGTTTCACACAACAATGGCTCTCGGATATTAATACATCCCCAAAAGCATTGACTTACAAACACTTCAAATCAGCATTAAACCCGGAAAAATATCTAAGTTTAAATATCCCATTCTGTTATAAGAAAATATTGTCCAAATTTAGATGTAGTAACCATGACCTAATGATTGAAAAAGGTAGACATCTTAATATAGATAGAAACCTCAGATATTGTCCGTTCTGTAAATCACTAGATATTTCAGTCGTAGAGGATGAATTTCATCTGTTCTTTGAATGCCATAATTACGAATATCTAAGGTTAAAGTACTTCAAAACTCCTTGGTTACGATGTAGGACTAAGCAAATGTTTTACAGTATACTCGAATTGCAAGATATTCAGACAATCAAGATTGTTGCAAAATCCTTGATAGATGCCTTTGAATTAAGAAAAGAATACCAAGAACATTGACACGAAAACCCCTTTAAATAGCTGTTGTTAAACTTTTGTTGTTCACTCATTAATGAATTACCATACATTTATTATTATTTTTCTCTATTATTATAATCATTGTTTTTGTTCTCATCATTTGTTCAATTAATTCACCGGTGTACCGGTATGTTGAGTACTCGACTGATTAGTAATTCTTTTTTTCGTTTTAGTGAATGTATTAGTTAATTGAATAGATTGTTAGAGCGTTTACTCGTTCGTCTGTTGGTGCGTTCGTTCGTTCATTCTTTCGTTCGTTCATGAATTGAATGATTGATTGATCGGTTAATTGGTTGCCTAGTTGACTACTCTGTTAAATGACTGATTGATTAATTGTTTACTTAATTTAGATACATTCATTTGATCATTGTCTCATTGTTTCGAAACTTTCTTATACACATGGTGCTGGATTTTCGTTGTTGTTGTTGTTGTTGATTTCTTCTCCTTCTTCTAAGTTCTTAATCCCAACGCCAATATTATTTATACGATCACAATAATAGCATAAAAATAGTTAAAGATTTATCTGTCCTTTATTTCGTCTTTGAAGGACAGATATTCTTCTCGAAAATATCGTTCAGAAAGTCTGCTCTTATTTGGCTGCGCCACCTTCTCTCCTTTATTTCGGAGAAGAAAGCAGACAGATGAGGGGGGATTTGGATGAATTATTTGGTCTTTGTTTTATAGTTTAATAAATAAACCGCTTTTAGAATGAATATCCACAATTAAACCAAGAGCTTAAAAATCCAGTGTATGTAAATAAACATCGAATTGTCACTCGTATATATGTTTGTAATGTTTATTGTATTTATGTATTTGGGCCGGAGGCCAAAGTACTGAATAAAATATTTGACTTTGACTTTGACTTGTACAACAATTTCTTAAGTGAGAATCAGACAGCTTCTTTCCGTTATGTTGCGTCATAAATGACATGGAACACTTTTACAGTATTCGATAACCGATTCCGATCCGTACAGACATGTATATAATCCGTAAGTGAGATGTATTGCATCATAAGATTATGATGTAATAGTCAGATCGCTGCTGTCAATCAAAAATCGATTATCAATCAAAAAAAATCATTAGTTGTGTGATGACTGTTGCCTTCCGATATTTCGGTCGTTTTTGTTTCAAATATTTTCGTAATTAGACGAGTTAAACGTCGATATTACAGTTTTATCTTGCATCTAAAATTTGGCATCCTTGGATTCCACGGGATCTTCCTACTTGCTACGCTATATTGACATGGCGTAGCAAATAGGGAGACCCCGGGGTACGGGGTACCGATGATGACAATAGGTTGGATATATCGATGTCACTATGTCATTAAATGTTAAAAAGGACGATCAGACGAAACCATTAGACAAAAATTGGATGTTTAAATCACTCTCAATTAATTTCGAATTTGTCTGACGGGACATAGACCATAGGTCGCTATTCTTTATCGTGAGCTTTCTAAATTCTGTATTTGATGGATAGGTTATGTCTACATTGCTAATAACCATGCTCTACAGAATTTGTACAGACGTCTATTGCCTTTTCTTATTTTTAAAAATGTTGATTTAAGAGGGGCGGGGGTTCGAACGACCCCCTCTAATGCATATTTATGTTATCGTCATAGGAAAATTCAATCGAAATCGGATAATCTTAGGCACACGAACCCCTAAGCCAGCGGTTTGGTATGGCGTTCTTTAAATTGGGTCGTCCCATGGAATCAATAGTTAGGCTAATATGGGTCATTGCATCAGGTTTCAGAGTCCCTGCTTTAAATGGAGATTCTTTCTTTTTAACTTTCCTCATGCTTTTGTGTAAATATTGAAATATTCTACGGAGTTAACCCACAACGGATGTTAGAAAGATATGTAACTTTGGGGATCATCTGCAGTAAAGCATTGAAGACTCAAGAGTCCCGTTTTTTGTTGTTGTTGTTGTTGTTTTAAGTCTCAGGCGCGTAAAATATGCATCCCGTAAAACCCTGTAGAAATTTTTATTCAAGTTCGCCTCTTCACCCCCCCCCCCCCCCCCCCCCCCCCCTTGACAGACATCCTGGATCCGCGATTGAATAACTGTGATGAAGACTTCGTGAAATGTGGGGTTTAAATTTCAATGATTCCAATCAGGCATAAATGTTATTTAAAATTCGGTTCATTCAAAAATAAAAATAAAACGTGCACATGTTGTGTATTTTAGTTTTGCGATTAATTCTATTATTGATACGTTGTTAAAATTTCCTTGAAAGTTTGTCTTTCGTTCATAATTGCATGAAGAACACAATATATTTGATGTGATCGGTTACATGTTTGTGACTAAATAGATGGACGGAATAAGTCAATGTTCTGTATAGTAATTAGAGTTTATTGCAAGCAAGTCGCTGTAATGACACTAAAAGCTCACTCAGACCGATAAAATGTTTTCTTTGATTACAAAAACATCTTAGCTAATTTCCAATATGTTTGTTTTATGAATCAATGCAATGAAGTCTGTCAACAACACATAAATTGAAAATACACTATGTTGTCACAACACAAGGTTAAAAAGCAGCAATATAAAATCATCATTTACTTAAATTTCACTTAAAGCAAATTAGTGTTTCTTTTGGTTTCCTTGGGACAATTCCAGTGAAGCGGTACCTGGCCCACCTGGGCCTCGGGTATTTCTGATTCAAACACTAAAATGTCGTTATACAGTAAACAATATCACAAATAGGCAAGGTAAATGATTTTGGAATGGTTTTTGAATATAATTAAATGAGTGGGTTTTAAAATGAAAATAAAAGGAGGTAATACAATATCGCTTCTTTTGTTCAGGATGAACAAAATTATCTATATTTATTGCCTCCTTATTATAAAATAATTGTACAATTTCTATAAATAGCTGCCCATTTCTTCAAGAACCAATCAGACGCTAGCAATTTGAATTGTGTTGGTAAACTCGCGATTTTTTTCTAGCTTTATTTATTTTAAGTCGTTGTGGAGCGTATTTGAATGGTTAGGGTGAGTGTTTTGAATGAAATGAATAGACAGCTTAGTGAGCGATTTAGAATGGCTTTGATAGAGAATGTCTTTTTCTCGAAGTTACTTACTGAAATTACCCCTTCCACTCTTGACATGGTATGAAGTAAAACCAAAGATTTTTGTCAAACTCTAGCTATTTTGTCAGTAGAATAATAAAAATAAGATTGAAATCTAATAGTAAATTTTCAGCCCGAAAATGCCGCTTTAAACGCCCGCCCTCTCTTTTCAAATTTGGAACAAAATATATGCATCTCTATATAGAGGGTATTCGAATATATATATACGGATTTCTGTGGCTTCCATTGTATGTCAGAAAGCATGTCAGATAATTTGAATCCATGTTATCAACAAACTTATAACGATTTCTAAGAGCTGATTTGACAAAAAAAGCATTTTGACGAATTGGTTTAGACTAATCTATCTGCGGAAATATTTTGTGTCCCTTTAGTTACACAAAAAGCATTATCCGTGAAATTCGGGAAAAAACATTGACAAAAGGACTAGATACAGCATGGATGTCGCATCTCAAAGTGTTTTAGAGATGGATAGAGTAAGTGGTGATTTTATGGAGTTATGGAACTAAAAACAATATTACACTGTATGAGTACGCTTCAATTTCGTTTTTTGCTAAGTACCAAACTTTATCTATTGAATCCAAGTTATGTAGTAGGCATCACGAGAAATCAATGGAAAAATAAGAAAATCGGATATTTATGTTGGTCACAATGTCTATTCTATTGTTAGACACCATCAGTGAAATTAACCTGTATTTTTGCGATTAAACATTAACTTAAACCTGATTGTTGTTTATGTCCGCCATCTTGCATGCTTCTACACCGGACCATTTTTACTACACTGTACCTGGTATACGACTGTGAAAAAAACCATACAGTCTCACTTGACCGACACTTTAAGGAAGTAGACCCGTACTAGTTTCGCATAATTTCGAAACAAACGATCTTTCACATTGTTAACAGTGGTTTCCTAATGAAATCATTAGGGAAATCCCGGTTAACGCTGATATAGCTCCTGTGTTCACAAACCGTAGAGAATCCTTTACATGTCAACTGCATTAAGATCTACATACAGGGCCAGTTTTCGACTGACAAGTCGCTATTTTTCAAACGATCTATGCGATACAAACTGTTTCATTTACAATATAATTACTTTGGGTTAATTTCGTTATTGGAGAAATTTAAATAGAAAAGAAGGGGTATGTTTACTGCTTATAGCAAATGCGGAATCTAATCAATCATCTCACTGTCAAGTAAGGCATGCGCACAAAAGTTTGTCGGTAGGTCTTTTCTGCTAATTCCAAAAAAGGACTTTTTTATTCCTGGTTACAGAAATAACTGGAATTGACTACTTGCATGTTCATTTTCCTTTTATTTAGAGATCGATAGCTCAGCGTAAAACAGTTGTAACTCCCTATATGTTTATAAAGGTCAAATAACCGAAAAATCGACAAAATTCTGCCACCAGAGTAGTGTGCAAATGAAGAATGAATGCATTAGCGAGGAAAAAGTCGTTCCAGGGCCCAATGTTATAAAACTTTTCTCATACTCAAATCAGAATCTACTCATATAGCAAATTGAATCTAAAGCTTTAATTCTGTGATGGTTTTGTAATAAATGTATGAATATTATATATGAATATTAAAGTTAATAATAATAGGTGGTGATAAATAACAACTTATTAATATCATCTTTTATGTTCATATATCTATTTAAAGTTTAAGTTGGAGAATATTCTCAGTTGAGAATGAGAAAAGTTTTATAACCTCGGGCCCAGATATCGCTTTCTAAGTTTTCAGCATCAACTGCGATTATAAACAAAAAGATAGCAGAATGGACATTTCTGGACATGCGGCCGTCAATTGAAAATGTTCCATCAGGGTAGTGCATTAAATGTCGAACCTTGTAAGTCTGTGCTTACATACATAAAACATTTTGAACATAAATGAAAAAAGAATGTAATGAAGAGAAATTGAACAAGTTAAACGCGATGTTATATTTTGACCTTTGAATCTCTGTCAAACTTCATTCCATCCAACATATATATGATTTTATAGATCGGATGAAGAATTGTAGTGGAAATGTTAACATGAACATACCTTTTTTTGTCTCGGAGATGACATTATTCACGAATCAGAAATAGAATGCATTGTGCTGTCTAATAAATCACTTATACAATCTATCGCGCGAGAAATTTAGGCTGTTGATTTCCGGGAAGTTGCGTTGTTTATATAAATAAATTCATCTTGTTACGCCCAGGCGACTAGACCGTGATAAAAATCAAGATATAGGCATAACATGCAAGTATTCTTCATTATATTTAACTTGTTTCCCTAAGCCATGAAGTAATTTGGAGACTTAACTTATGAAATAATTTCATTTTCGCGTTGAGGTGCCCATGAATAAAGTCTGATGGAGGAGGAGATATATGTAAAAGGTAAAATCCGAGGGCGGAGCCAAATATGGATTTCTATTAGTAAGTGTAGAAAGAAAAAGACAAGATGTGTTTGTGAAACACGACTGCCCCCCGAGATGGCATTTTTTTTAAGTTTTGACTTTGACAAATGCCCTTTACCATGCCACATGACCTTGACTATGGAATCTGTAGATTTGCATTATAGGGATCTATCATCATGCCAAATATGAGCGCAGTTGGTAGCGCGCCGGACTTCTAATCCAGGGGTCTATATTCGCACGGGTTAGATCCCCGGCCGCGGCACTTATCCTTTCCGACATTTGTCTTCCACCAATGGGTAGATAATCGTAAACCTATGTGGAATAGCAACTGGAGGCTAGGAAAGCGATGTGGTGGTAGTACTGGTGTGAGAAATACCAGGAATCTACCGTTAGGTGCTCCAGTCGTCGCGATATAACTGAGAGATTGTTGAAAGCGACGTAAAACCCAATTCAATTCAAATCAAATCATGCCAAATATGAGCATTGTATCGTGAATAGCCTTGAAGTAATAGACATTATTTTCTTGATGTTGTTGTTAAGTTTTGCAGACAGACGGACAGACAACAGTAAAACAATATGCCCGATCTTTCGACGCGTGGCATAAATGTCGCAACGACACTTTTAAAATCAAATTTAACGATAAGAGAGATTGAGAATGCTCGACAATAAATCATGTGTAAGAGCTTTTAAAAAATATAAGGAAAATGTCCAACATCAATCTGTTAAATTCATCTCTCCGCTTTTTCATCGAAATTTAATTTTCAGCTGATTTTTCAATATTTGCTGGTTTAAAGATCTGATGAAATGAGATGTAGCATTGATTGATAGTTGAAATGTTCAACTTGGTTAGACGCAGATTCTCGTAGGCAGTCTTAATTAGTTTTTATACTTAATCCGGTTTTTTTAAGTTGGAATGCGGAGCAATTCCAACTTAGATTTAACAAAACAGCAAAATGAACACAAGATAATTTCATTTCGGGTTTTTTGAGAACACATATCACGTGAACAGGATATGAATACACTAGGGCCTATTTTGAATATCCAAACTTGACAAAGACATACAGTTTATTTCATCTAAAAGTAATAGTGCTGTACAATTACACAACTAGCACTTCATGTATATTTTAACACGCTAGTTTATGTTTTAAACGATATTTATTGAAAGTTGCGTACGAATATATTAGTATCACATGTTTGCATTACTAAATTTGGAAATCATGTGATAGGTCAAGTCCAATAAGGTCAGCAATTGACAATAGCACAGGCGAATCACGTGATCTGCTTATTTGGTAAGGTCGCAACCTTTTTTTCGTAGAATAATGTTATAGCTTCTTGTAAAGGTATAGTTTCTCTTTCTGAACGACCTTGTTACACATTTAACCTTTGACAAGCTGTTAATTTGTAAATTTCTGTTCAAGCTACGAAATAAAAATCTTTTCTTAAAGTGATGATACGCTTTTAAAGTTAATAGATATTTTTGCAACATATTGCCGTTTGTTTTCCGTCATATTGCAGTTATAGACATGAATGTTTCATTGTAAAACCCAATACTCATCCAATAAAACCCTTGCCACCACATCTTTAATTGAATTATGATTATCTTTGCCCAATTGCATTCCATCACCAAGACATTTTGTATTTTGAAACAAACCAACTAGTTCAACCTGTTTTCTTCACATTTTTACACATCAACACGTTTAAGAGCACCATCATACAGTTAGTAACATGGTGAAATTGACATTCATCTCAATAAAAAAAATCTTAATCGCTCACTAAGCGCTCCATTTATTCCAAACACACACTCAAACCATTCAAAAACGCTCAAAGTTATTTAACAATAAGATCAACATGTACATTCAAAATGAATTAAGCAAGAACCAAATCGCGATTTCACTGACATAATTGAAATTTAAAGCGTCTGATTGGTTCTTTTGGGAATAGAAGTTATTGATTGAACTTTTATGCATATATTATATAGGTTTTATATATCGCCAATTTTGTTCATCCGAAACAAAATAAGCGGCATTGGATTCCCTCCCTTAAATTTCACTCAAGACTCGCTCCGCTCACTCATTCAACATCACGCCTAAATCATTCCAAAATCGTTCACCTTATCAATTTCACGATGTCATTAACTGTATCCCCAAATCAGAAGTAGAGGAGCATATATTCATTTTATCATGTCTGTCTCTCAGACCATTGACCTTTTGCTTACCGATAGATAAACGGAGAAGCAATTGACCTGCAATAACGAAACTTTACACAAATATTGCCCATGATCCAAAGAAAAACCCTTTTGTTTCGGGGCCTTACATGTCACGGTCATCAGTAAATTTTAACAGTTAACATTTCCCACTCTAACTGAACAAGCAATTGACCCAAATCATAAAACTTGATACAAATGTTGTCAATGACCCGAGAAAGTCTCCTCTTTTGGAGTCACGGAGGTCGAAATCACAATCGAACTTCGTCCAAAAATTGTCTTGAAATTCCAACTCATAAATTAAAAGACTTCCCTGCGAAAATAGCTTTTCATCATGGACAAATCACTTGTTGAGGTCCACTTTGCGACACTTCTAATTAAAAATGTAATTGATAACTAAAATGGAGCAGAAGTCATTTGAAAAATAATATACAAACTGTTTTGAGTGTAGAAGTGTTCGCCTGTGCGTCTATTAGTCGGCTGTATGGTCATTTTCTTCCTTTTAAGCTCACCTGAGCACAACGTGCTCAATGGGAGCTTTTAGGGTCACCCTGACTCCGTCGTCCGTCGTCAACTTTCTTAAAACTTCTTCTTCTCCTAAACCGCTGGGCCAATTTCAATGAATTTTTGCCAGAATGTTCCGTGGGTGACCCTCTTCAAAATTCTCGCTATATTATAATTTGCCAAAAAATATGGGTATGGAAGGGCGGGGCTTATTTTGAGCCCAAAATCTTTGAACGACATCTCCTCCTGAGCTACTGGGCAGATTTCGATGAAACTTTACAGGAATGTTCCTTTGATGACCCTCTTCAAATATTGTTGGCAAAATTTTCATTCGTCCATAAATATGGGCGTGGCAGGGTAGGGCTAATTTTGAGTTTCCTCTGTAATAAATTGGTTGGCAGGGTCTATTATAACTACTTATAAATCGAATAATGTCTCCTCTTCAACAATTGGGCAAATTTGAATGAATCTTTGCCAGAAAGTTTCTTGGATAATTTCCACTGGACCAATCGAATTCAGGTGAGCGGTTTAGGGCCATTCTGGCCCTCTAGTTATCATTTTTCTTTCATCAGATTCAGGCCTGTATAGCGATTCAGGGGTTTAAGCGACTCTCGTTGTTTAAATACATTGATTTATATAGGCCCTTCAAAAGACGAGACGTATTATGTGATCTCCTGTGGTGGGCGGGAGGCGTCAGCTTCGTCAGTAGCTTGAGGTCACCGTCTCTTGAGCGCATTCCAACTTATCAGTACTTTCAGTACTTTGATTCATGTTGTGAACGAGCTTTGAAAATAAACACTGTCCACGTAATGATTTGACTTAACCTTCACTAATATTCTTGACCTTTCCATAAAATTATGCCTTTTGTAAAAATAACCTTCATGCTTAAAACTACCCTTTCACAGTTTTAAAAGAAAAAAATACAAAAATTGTTCCTGATTTGGAAATGTGTGTATTTTTAGACGATTCAGAATGGCCCGTGGACATTGGCACTAAAAACAACATATTTCAATACTTTTGTAACTTATTTTTTCGAAGCGTCAAGGTCAGTTAGGGATCTAGTCTATTTATTTCGAGTCTATAAATTACAAAATCGTTACTTTCCGTGAATATTTTTCATTTTTACTTGTTTTGATATGAAGTTTCCAGCTGTCAAATACTTTTACCTTTATCTTTGATTTAATAAGACAAACATGCGGAATTCGCGTAAATAGTTAGCTCCACGTTGAAGAATAATTTTAAGGCGTTAGTAGTTGCTTTATTTTCAGAATGTTTTTCGCTAAATTCAGGAATATCAGTCTTTATTTTTATGCATTACCAGATTGAATCGTATCATTTAAAAGGCTTCAACTTGATGAGGTCGTTACTTCCAATTGTTTTAACGAAAAATTTCAAAAATCATATTTTCCCGATCTGTGAAAAAGCAGCTTTGAAAGCAGAGAAAGTTCTCAAAATGTATTAAAATATGTCATTAAAAGAAACTGATGTTCAATTTTATTCGTGTTTAAGGTCAAAGATTTGATATCTTCTTTGAAGTCACAAATCTAAACTAAAAATCATTTTTCTTTATTTATCGATGACAATACTTAGAATTTCTGTCCCATCCAATCTGTCCCTTCTCAAATTACTTATCCTTTTCCTCTTCAATTACTTCTTGACAGAAAATGCATAATAATTCAAAAGTTTAATTGACTTTTGGAGCAGTGAATTAAAAGGTTATTTGCTAAATTCGTTTCCCTCACTGCAGTCAGTAACCTTAAATGAGAATGACTTCCTTCTAAACAAGCCAAGCATTTTAATATTTTCCATTGAATCCAAGGTTCGTGTCGATAATTGATTACTAAGGAGACCCAAGAGTGAAACAATAACTTTCCGAACTTTATCAGTTCTTGTCATTGTCAGAAGGCAATGGTTCAAGACTCTAATGATGATTGTGATGGTCTGTTATACTGCCTTTAATTGACATCGCATCATTCATCATTGTAGTTCCGTATCCTTGCAATTTCTATCTATAGCATTACAGATAGCAAGGAATGTGACTCTTTTTGTTTGCCTTAAAAAAGAAATGAGGTTGCACGTGACATTTTCAACCATTTGCAAATATTGAGTAGGGTTCACAGCCACATCCCGTAAATATACAGTTACCTGGTGGTCTGCAGATACTTGGAGGCCTTTATTTGTACTAAGGGCATAGCGAAGACTCTGGTTAGAGTGTGCGGCTGCACAGGCAAGTAGTCAAGTAGTCATGACGACATGAACTGTTTTCACTCAGATAATTAAAAATCGTCCATTATGACAACTTTCACGCGAAAAAAAGAGAATTTTCCAAGTACCCTAATGATGAAAACAAGGCCCAATTTTTACAAGCTAGATCGAAATACAACAAGGTTAAAAAGTCTGCCAGACTTAAATTTCAAAATTCAGAAAGAGATAAACTTGTACAACTTAGTAAAAATTCTCCTCGATCATTTTGGAAGTATATCAATAAATACAGAAAAACTAGGTCTGTGGAAACAGATATCCCTTTATGTGAGTTTTCAAGTTACTTCTCAAACCCGTGCTCAAGCAACTCGTCCTCAAATGACCCCCCTCCTACGGAAATCTTGACAAATGAAGTTGAAGAATTAGACACGCCCATTACAACTGAAGAAATTGAAAAGTAAAAAACTTTGGTGTGTCTTCATAGATTATAAAAAGGCTTTCGATACCGTCAATAGGGATTTCTTGATATCAAAACTTCTCAACGTTGGAATTAGTAGTAAAATGTGTAATATGATTAAAAGCATGTACAAAAAAGTACAAGCATGTGTTAAATTGGCCAATGAAACGAGTACTTCGAATTTTTTCGATGTTAACATTGGGTTGAAGCAAGGTGAGCCGCTGTCCCCTATATTATTTATATTATTCATTAACGACATTGCTGACAATTTCAACTTTAACACTTTAACAAACAGTGATTTAGAATTACTATCAAGGTATCTCATTTTATTTGCAGATGACATTGTATTATTCACTACAGATCCCATAAGCTTACAAGCTCAAATAGATTGTATTTATCAATACTCGAATAAATGGGGGCTAGATATTAATGTCAATAAAACGAAAATATGTATTTTTGGAAAAAAGAAAATCATTTCACAATGAAGTTTTTGAGATTAATGGAGAACAAATTGAAATTGTTGATAACTTTACATATCTAGGTGTCAAATTTAATTACACTGGTAACTTTCATCTTGCTATTAAATGCTTAAATGATCAAGCATTAAAAGCATATAATTCGTTACTCTTATTGCTTGATAAAGTTAAATTGGATGTAAAGACATCATTATCACTATTTGACTCTATGGTGGTACCAATATTGCTATATGGAGCCGAGGTATGGGGAATTTATAGTCACAAAGATATAGATAAATTACATATAAAATTTTTAAAAAGGATATTAGGCGTAAAGCAGCAAACACCAAATTTTGCAGTGAATTTGGCCGATTACCTTTATCTGTTTTATGCAAGCAAAGGGCATTAAAATTTTGGACTAAGATAATTGATAGAAATATCCCTATTCTGTATGATACTTATTTAGATCAATGCGAGTCAATAAATAGTAATTGTTGGTCAAAAAGGGTAAATTCTGTTTTAGACCATCTTGGACTTGGTGATCTTAGATATACAACAAACCGACCGATTAACTTCAACGCTATTAAGATAAGATTACGTGACCAATTTATTCAAGAATGGAACGCTTATATTTGCATTTCCCCAAAACTTTCATTATACCGGGGTTTCAAAAATAATTTTGAGTTCGAAACATATCTAGATAAGTTAAAATTTCCAAAATATCGTAAAACATTCGCTAGATTTAGACTTAGTAGTCATAATTTACAAATTGAAGCAGGTAGATATTTAAACATTGGAAGAGGTGAACGATTTTGTAACGTGTGCAGAACAAATGTAATTGAAAATGAATATCATTTTCTTCTTTGCTGCCCTAGATACATGGACCTAAGAAAGAAATACTTAGATAAAATCCAGTGGCCTAATATATTCAAATTCAATAAATTTATGTCAAGTTCCAAATGCAATGTTTTGTTAAATGTTTGCAAGTATTTAATTGAATCTTTCGAATGTCGAGACAATTTATTAAGCCGACAACCGGTTCAATACTGATGCTATGCCTATAAGAAACACTCATTACATAGCTTTGTATGTATTCTCTTCACTTTATTGTATTTTCTCTGTCCTTTAATCTATGTTCATGTTAAAACCAAGTCTTAGCCATATTTCTTTTTCTGTATGTAAATGGCTAAAGACATATTTATGTCGATTTTGCCTTTGAATAAATGTAAATGTAAATGTACTAAGGGCATAGCGAAGACTGGTTAGAGTGTGCGGCTGCACAGGCAAGTCAGAGTCTTTGCTTTGCGCATATTTGAAATCGTTGGAAATCTCACGCACAGGCTCAAATGAAGTAAGAGTAGAATGCACATTGCTATTACAGTTCAGAACGTCGTGAGATTGACACCAAATTCTGATCAAAATCATTATTATCATCATTAAAAGTTCATGATTACATGAACTATCAATTCAGCGCTCCGTTCGTTCATTGCAACACACAAACGGAAAGTTACTTGTATTACTAAAATGGTTTTGTATTTGCTTAAAACGTGTAGTCAAGTAGTCATGACGACATGAACTGTTTTCACTCAGATAATTGAAAATCGTCCATTATGACAACTTAAAAATCTAATTTAGCGGGATTTTTCATCTTGCTCTAACGATTGCACCTCAGATTTGAAAATACACCTTAAGTGTTTTACAACGAGGGAGACAAAATACCATTGTCATTGTGAACATTTCACAATGCAAAATACATATAAATAAAATTTCAATGAAAAGTATACAAGATAGTTATCTTTTATCTTTTTGCACAGCGTTTATTTCAAATCTATCTAACATCTTTCATCGTCGGCGTCTATCCTTCACTTTGAAATTTCATTTTACAAATGCAGCATAAGTGCATGCAAGAGTCGGATAATATCATTAGATATAATTAGACCGTCTTTATAGAATACTGACCGGATGTCCATCAGACATTCGCCATAGACGGGGATGATGTATCGTTCATTGATGGTCATTGCCGGAACTTTTTGTTTGATTACAAATTTCCTAACAAAAAAAGACAAGGAAACAAAGGTTGGTAATAGCAAATCAAAATTGTTCTATGTGGAAACAAAAAGGTAAATGCGAGCAAGATATTCACTGGAAAATTAATTAAGGGCATGTAAGCAAAACAAATTGAAATTCGTCAGAATTAAATTATTAATCATTTGGGGGGGGGGGGGGGGGGGGTTCTTTTGCTCACTTGAGAGTCAGATAGTAAGACGTGTATGTGTAAATTTTAAGATTTGACATAATTTTGAAATTATTGTAAATATGTTGATCGTATACGGACAACTTTAAAGATCACAACAGTAATAACGCGTCTTGAACTTGTCTTCTTTCTGACAACGCTAAAAACCGGTTTAGTTGACCACATGATAGTTATACGCCCATACTACGAATATAGAGGGGGCATATTGGTTTCGCCATGTCCATCTGTATGTCCCTCTATTCGTCCGTCCATAGACCTTTTGTTTCCGGGTTCTAACTTAAGAACCAAGTGGCCTAGAGTCATGAAACTTCATACAAATACTGCTTATGACCCTAGGAAGTGCCCTTTTATTTTTTCATATAGATCAAAGGTCAAGGTCACAGTCAGCCTTCGTTCAATTTTCGTTTCCGGACTGTAACTCGACAACCAAGCGACCTAGAATCATAAAACTTCATGCAAATGCTGCTTATGACCCAAGGAAAAGCTCTTTTTTTGTCACATAGGTCAAGGGTCAAGGTCAAGGTCAATTTCGTTAAATTTTTGTTAGAACTTTTCGTTTTCAGACTTAATATTCAAGTGATCTAGAATCAATCACAGGCATATTACTTGAATTTTCAATATTTGTTACAAAGGTAAATAGTGAGTTAAACCGCCCTATATCGTACGAAGAAGTGGTCAATAGCATCAATTCATTGAAGCGTAACAAAGCTTGCTCAAGAGATCGATTATTGAATGAGTATTTTATTGCATCATGTGACATACTGGCCGGTCACATCACTGTTTAATAAAATTTTAGATTCGGGCAATTTTCCGGAAGCATGGACCAAGGGAATTATTGTACCCATTTATAAAAAGGGACAAAAATCCGATGTTAATTACTATAGGGGAATAACTTTATTAAGTAACTTTGGTAAATTATTTACCAGTATTTTAAACGAGCGTCTCTCAAATTGGGCTAACATTGATGAAAAAATTTCCGATTCTCAATTTGGATTTAGAAAAGGACGATCAACGGTAGATGCAATCTTCATTTTGCATTATTTGATAAATAAATATTTAAGCAATGATAAAAAGTTATATTGTGCTTTTATGGATTTACGTAAATGTTTCGACAGTATTTACCGGAACGGCCTATGGTATAATCTATTTAGAATGGGACTTGGTGGCAAAATTTTACGAATAGTAAGATCAATGTATACATCGGTCAAGTCGTGTGTGCGCCATTGTAACGAATACTCTCAGTTCTTTGATATCGCGATGGGTCTCAGGCAAGGGGAGATAATTTCACCGATAATGTTTAGTCTTTTCGTCGTCTCTAGAACTATTTTTACAATCAGACACGGACAGCGGTCTTACTACTGACGAATTGTGTATAATAATTCTGTTATTTGCAGACGATATGGTCATACTGGCCGAAAGCCCGATTGACCTCCCAAAAACCCCTCGATAATTTAGGCATATATTGCGATAATTGGGGTCTCGAGATCAATGTTGAAGAGACAAAAATAGTCGTTTTTCGAAAACGCGGACGATTATCCGAATATGAAAAATGATCGTATAAAAATACATGCATAGAAACTGTGAGCGATTTTAATTACCTCGGTTGTACATTCAACTTTTCCGGACGATTCACTTTAAATAACCAAACGCTGTGTGGTAAAGGGTAAAAGGCAATGAATGTACTGATAGTTAATCTTAAACGTTATAACACTAGCCCGCGGACAGCTCTTCAGCTATTCGATTCATTTCTTGCTCCTATTCTGTATTATAGCTGCGAAGTTTCGGGATTTACTCGGGCAGATATATTAGAAAAAATTCATTTGAAATTTTTCAAAATAATATTAGGAGTCAGACAATCAACTTGCAACGCCGCGGGTAGATACCCCCTATATATTAATCGATATGTACGTATTATAAAATATTTTTTCAAAATCATTCACTCCGAAAACATCATTATAACTACAATCATGCACGAAGGTATGAGTGATGACACGATGGTAACATCAAGCTTGTTCTATAAAGTGAAAAAAATATTTAGTGATCACGGTTTCGCATACGTTTTGGAAAACCCTGCAGCGGTAAATCCAACAAGCTTTATAAGTACTTTTAAACAACGCCTAATTGACTTATTTTTGCAGAAATGGTTTAGCGATATAGAAAAAGGTGGAACTTTTGATACTTTATATAGACATGTTAAAATAGATTTTGGTATGGAAAACTATTTAGAAGAAAACATAAATCGGAAATTAAGAATCGGATTGACTTAGTTTAGAACTTCGGTACATGGTTTAAGATTAGACACTTGTCGGTTCACGGGACAAGCAATCGATCGCAATGGTCGTATCTGTCAATTTTGCAATCTAATGGAAATAGAGGATGAATTTCATTTTGCTCTAGTTTGTCCTTTTTACACGGATTTAAGGCAGCTTTACATTAAATCTATTTATATAAGAAATCCAAGTATGTGGAAATAAGTAAATCTTATCAATACTAAATCCAACCACGAATTGAAACAATTTTTAGGTATCTTAACCAGGCATTTAAAAGACGCAATGAAACTTAAATAGTTTGTTATGTTTTTACACAATCCCTTTTGGTGTATTTTATACGGTTGTCTTATATCAAAAATTGCATAAATAAATGATATTTTACTAAGAAGAAAATGACTATATTTCTATTTACATAAATAAGCGCATACCTATTCTGTTCTATTTATATTAATCAAAAGTGAAAAATTGCGAGTCGTCCGTTAAAACAAGCACACGACGGATGGTTTTCACACCTATAAATAATAAGTTTTAGGATTAATAAAATGCATAAGTTAAAGATAGCGCATTCGGTATACGTCGAACATCCCTTACTTTTTTAAGGTAACGAATGTTCTATATAAACTTAGATGCTCATAGTAACGGTTTGTCCTCCATACACCGTGTGTAATAATGATAATTATGATAAATTATGATATCTAATAACAAAAAACGAGATGCTCAAATGATTGAAACATAACTGTAAGAACACGTGATTGGAATTGTCATTTATTAATTCATATTTTGTATATGACTATAAACTTGTATAGTTTTTGTCAATAAACTATATTCTGTTCTGTTCTGTTCGTTACTTGAGTGATAAATATAAATGAAACACTATTAACAATACTGAAAAACAAATTTTTATCTCCATCTTTCTTTCTGCATAAAGCAAATATAAGCAAACAGATAGAAAAAGCAATTAAAAAAAGGTACATACATTTTAGTTATAGAACTTCCATAGATGATATTTAATGGTATAGAATAGAAAGGAATTCTGTTTATGCCAAATATATGTAAATCACTTGTACAACATTTTCTTAAGTGAGAATAAGACAGCTTCTTTCCGTTTCGATACTTAAGTAATAAATGTATTTAGAACATCATTTAAATACTGAAAAGCCGATTATGATCTTTCCGTCTGCATATTGCAAATAAAACACGAAAACAAAATCATTTGAAAAAAAAAAGTTACACACATTCTAGTTATTAAACTTCCATTGATGGTATTCAATGGCATGAGAAATAGAAAGGAATTCTATTTATGTCAAAAACATGTAAATCACTTGTACAACATTTTCTGAAGTGAGAATATTACAGTTTCTTCCGTTGCGTTGCGTTATAAATGACATGGAATATATTTACAATATTGGATAACCGATTCTGGTTCGCCCAGTCATGTATATAATCCGCATGTGAGATATATTTCATAATAAGATAATGATGTAAAAATCAAATCGCTGCTGTCAAGCAAAAATCGATTATCCAATCAAAAAAATCATTCGTAGTGTGATTACTGTTGACCTCCGATATTTCGGTCGTCAAGAAAATTATAAGTTGTTTCTTTCAAAGAAATAAATGCTCTGACCTATTTGTGATTATTATTTTCCAACATCGAATTTTTCATGCACTGTTATTGATTACGAGGGAAACAATGAGAAAAATCGAGAATTTGCGTGTTTCTAGCAATTGAGCCCTTTTTCTCAATGTTTACTTCGATATTTTGCAATCATTTTTTTTCAATTTAAACACACATTGAATCAACAACCGTAATTTCTTTTTATATAGGGTTAGTCTTAAAATTGATTGTTTTGTTATATCTTTGTGTAGACAACTGAAATCACAAAGTGTCGTCATTTGGGCAGGTTTTACTGGAGAAGGGTCATATTATTTATCTAAAATGACCTGGCACTCATTAACTTCCGTCAGTGCTCGAGTTTATTCGTAGCGAAAATTACGTTATACCGATTTATTCATACTATCTCACTTTAGCTATATAAGTCTCTGTAGTACATTGGTTACAGACGCCTTCCCGAGACGCGTTCACTTGTCGGGTCGAGTTCGATAACCGACAGTGATACATTTTTTTTTCTTTTTAATCCTTGTGTTTATTATTAATTTATATATTTATACATATATTTTTTACATTAAACCTTTCAATTATTCCTTTGTTATTTTTTTTTGCCAGTTGCAATTATTATTATTATTATTTTTACTCTCATATAATTCAATTTTGGTTGTTGCACAAACCAAGACTATTGTATTCTGATCGTCAGAGAGAAAGATTTTCATACCCCAATGAAAATAAATTTAGTATTCAGAACACTTGCACTAAAAGTTAGTCGCATATTGAAATCTCGTTTGCTTTATGATATTTTTTATCAGTTTTTTTTTTACATTCATAACGTAATCACGCTTAAAAGGGTTTCGATTAACGCAATCAAACCAAGTATAGGCTTTATTTCATATTTTTTCATACCATCATTAATTGTAAAATGAACAAGGAAAATAATGCTTTTCAATTGTTCAGTTTGGCTTGCGATGTATTTTGAACTACAAAACGAGATAAATAATTGTTTATCGCATCTGCATTTGAAGCTCGTAAGAACTTTCTTGATAATACTGTTCATTAACTATGTTGCACACTCAGCTATGTTAGATATTTTGTATATTGAATTTTGAGATACACTGTATTTGTAAAAATTGCTATATTTTGTGTCAAAGCCATATTTTTGCTGTATTGTAAATGGCTAAAGACATATTGTGTCGATATATGCCAATAAATGTATGTATGTTATTGTTTCCATGTTTCTCTATCACTATTGACAGTGCTGAATGGACAGCACTTTGCAATGAACAAATCTTTAAAAAAAAAAAAGTCTGACTGTCAGAATACAGAAAGCCTTATGCTACAATATTGTCTCAAAATAGGTAAAACAGTGTTACCGTAAAAAAATGGACTCATAATTGATCATGTCCCGGCTTGAACTCATGGCATTTCGGTATTGGGACAAGAGCCATACCATCTGCGCTAAATTTCCGTATACGCGTTAATATGTAAAACATTTTATTGGACCTAAACTTCGCGAGTTTCAGTCTATATCAAGAAACATAGCATCCGACTATCAATAGGGGTCAAAAGGAATATTTAATGAGTGCCAGGTCATTGTAGATCAATAATACGTAATCAAGATATACATGAAGTACATGTTTGTTTTATCCCTTTCTGATCATTGGACAATTAGTAGAAGCAAAATTATGTTTCCCCAGATTGGGATTATTGAAATTGACTGTCTATCGAATTTGATGAAAACTATTCACGTTATATTCTTTAAGATAAATTATTTAATCTGATTTACAAATCACACTTTGATTAAAATTTACATTAAGTTTCCATTATTAGATTACAACCGAATTTCGTAAGATCGCTTTAATTGCTTCGCATTGATTTATTACATGTTGATGAATTCATCTATTTGATAATCTTTTAATTACAGGGGAAAACGCGATACATAATGCGAAAGCGTTATATAAGCAAAGGTGAAATTTTAAATCATTCATTTTCGTTGTAAAGTGGTAGTTTTCAGATATACATTTCGATAAACGGCACAATTCAAATAATACGCCCCCTTGATTATATCTTTATTGACATAATATCGTCATCCTCTGTTTTCCTATTTTTCCAATAACTTTAAGATTCATATGGAGTGTTTGAGACCTAATTTTAAAGGCACTTTATTTGCCATGCAAAAGCAGTATGTTCAGGTATATTATATATCAAAATGAAACAATTTATGAGCACAACCAGTTGAGCAATATAAGACTGTAATGGCTAATGGCTGTATAGCCAAAGCTTTGTGGAAAGGGGTTATTTTGTACAGATCAAGCAAATTCATGACTGTTGGATAAAATTGGCTAATATTTCAACAAAATACAGTCTAAAATTCTACCCAAGCACTACTACAACCGTTGGTATAAAACTCGGACCCAAAACGTAGTTATACAAGTAATTTATTTTGACTTATTTTTTAAACACATATTCCATATATGTCATTCTAATTTTGAAATCGTGTAGATCTATGTAAGGTATGGCGTGTGATCACAACATAATTGGACATTAATACATTATATATACCTGTAAGATTGTTTTGCAATATATCATTTTATATTTTACAAAATGACAAAATAAAAGGAAATTGATTGTAAAGAGCCTTTAGAGACTGAGATTTATATCTAAGGTTGTACATCTAGAATGACCAATTCACCTGTCCGTTAAAGATTTTTTTTCAAATGCTACCTCTGATTGGCCTGTACCAGTACCTCTCTTTTTTCAAATGTTTATTTTACGGAAGGTCACAATAAGTATAACAAGTAGCAAATAATGCGTATAAAAGGTGCACACAGTTACAAAATTTCAATGGTGGATGAGCAATTGAAAAGAATTCTCTAAATGTCAAATGTATGTAAATGATTTATTCAATATTTTCACAAGTAAGAATAAAACAGCTTTTTTCCGTTGCGTTACTTGATGAATACATGTAAATGGAATACCTTTAACAATACCGAATAACCGATATTGATATTAAAGAGGGGCGGGGGTTCGAACGACCCCCTCTAAGGCATATTTATGTCATTGTTATAGGAAAATTCAATCAAAATCGGGTAATGGTAGGCACACGAACCCCTGAATCCAGCGGTTTGGTATGGCTTTATTTAAATTGGGTCGTCCCATGGAATCAATAAAATATGCATCCCGTAAAACCCTATAAGAATTTTTACTCAAGTTCGTCCTCCCCCCCTTGACAGAGATCCTGGATCCGCGATTGAATTTCTGTTATGAAGACATCATGAACTGCGGGGTTTAACCTTCAAAGATTCTAATCAGCATAAGTGTTATTTAAAATTCCGGTTTTTTTAATAAAAAAATAAAAATAAAACGTGCACAGGTTGTGTATTTTAGTTTTGCGATTAAATCTATTATTGATACGTTGTGAAAATGTCCTTGAACGTTTCTCGTTCGTTTATAATTGCATGGAAACATTATATACTTGATGTGATCGGTTACATGTTTGTGACTAAATAGATGGACGGAATAAGTCAATGTTCTGTATAGTAATTAGAGTTTATTGCAAGCAAGTCTCTGTAATGACACTAAAAGCTCACTCAGACCGATAAAATGTTTTCTTTGATTACAAAAACATCTTAGCTCATTTCCAAAATCTTTGTTTTATTAATCAATGCAATGAAATCTGTCAACAAAGCATAAATTGAAAATACACTATGTTGTCACAACATAAGGTTAAAAAACAGCAAATTAAAATCATCATTTACTTAAACTTCACTTAAAATAAATTAATGTTTCTTTTGGTTTCCTTGGGGGCAATTCTAGTGGAGCGATACCTGGCCCTCTTGGGCCTCGGGTATTTCTTGTTCAAACACAAAAATGTCGTTATACAGTAAACAACATCATAAAATTGACAAGGTGAATGATTTTGGAATGGTTTTGGAATGAAATTTAATGAGAGCAATGAGTTTGTTTTTAAGTGAAATTAAAAGCAGGTAATCCTATATCGCTAATTTTGTTCAGGATAAAATCTGTGTACAAGTTCTATACATAGCTTTCCATTTCCTCAAGAACCAATCAGCCGCTAGCAATTTCAATTGTGTTAGTGAAATTGCGATTTTTTTCTATCTAGATTTATTTTGAAAATAGTTGTTGGTTCTGTACTGTTAGTCATTTTGGAGCATATTTGAATGGTTTGAGTGAGTGTATTTTAATGAGCGAGCTTAGTAAGCGATTATGAATGGTTTTGATAGAGATTTATATCTATTTAATGATGTTACCAACTGAAATCATCCCTTCCACTCTTGACATGGTATGAAGTAAAACCAAAGAGTTTTGTCAGACTCTAGCTTTTTTGTCAGTTTTGAATGCCCGCCCCCTCTTTTCAATCTTGGAACAAACTTATGTGCATCTTTCTATAGAGGGTATTCGGATATATATATACGGATTTCTTGGGTTTCCATAGTATGTCAGAAAGCATGTCAGATAATTTGAATCCATGTTATCAACAAACTCATACCGATTTCTAAGAGCTGATTTGACAAAAAAAGCAGTTTGACAAATTGGTTTAGTCTAATCTATTTGCGGAAATATTTTGTGTCCCTTTACACAAAAAGCATTATCGGCGAAATTCAGAAAATAAAACTTGACAAAAGGACTAGATACAGCATGGATGTCGCATTGATTTTATGGAGTTATGGAGCTAAAAACCATATTACACTGTATGAGTACGCTTCAATTTCGTTTTTTTTTTTTTTTTGCTAAGTACCAAACTTTATCTATTGAATCTAAGTTGTGCAGTAGGCATCACGATAAATCAATAGAAAAATAAGAAAATCGGATATTTATGTTGGTCACAATGTCTATTCTATTCTTAGACACCATCAGTGAAATTAACCTGTATTTTTGGGATTGAATATTAACTTACACCTGATTGTTGTTTATGTGCCATCTTGCATGCTTCTACACCGGACCCTTTTTTACTACACTGTACCTGGTACAAGACTGTGAACAAACCATACAGTCTGACTTGACCGACACTTTAAGGAAGTGGACCCGTAATAGTTTCGCATCATTTCGGAACAAACGATCTTTCACTATGTTAACAGTGGTTTCCTTATGAAATCATTAGGAAACCTCGGTTAACACTGTTAAAGCTCCTGTGTTCAGAAATCGTAGAGAATCCATTACATGTTAACTACATTAAGATCTACCTACATGGCCAGATTTCGACTGACAAGTCGATATTTTCTGTTTCATTTACAATATATTAATTACTTTGGGATAATCTCGACATTGGAAATATTTTAATAGAAAAGAAGGGGTATGTTTACTGCTTATAGTAACTGTGGAATCCAATCAATCATTTCACTGTCAAGTAAGGCATGCGCACAAAAGTTTGTCGGCAGGTATTTTCTGCTAATTCCAAAAAAGGACTTTTTTATTCCTGGTTACAGAAATAACTGGAATTGACTACTTGCCTATTCAATTTCTTTTTATTTAGAGATCGATAGCCCAGCGTAAAACAGTTTTAACTCCCTATATGTTCATAAAGGTCAAATAACCGAAAAATCGACAAAATTCTGCCACCAGAGTAGTGTGCAAATAAAGAATGAATGCTTTAGCGAGGAAAAGTCGTTCCAGGGCCCAATGTTATAAAACTTTTCTCATACTCAAATGAGAATTTTCTCATATCTCAAATTGAAATTAAAGCTTTAATTCTGTGTTGATTTTGTAATAAATGTATAGAATATCATATATGAATATTAAAGTTAATATTAATAGTTTGTGATAAATAACAACTTATTAATATTATCTCTTATGTTCATGTATTTATTTAAAGTTTGAGAATATTCTCAGTTGAGAATGAGAAAAGTTTGATAACCTCAGGCCCAGAAATCGATTTCTAAGTTTACAGCATCAACTGTGATTATAAACAAAAAGAAATCAGAATGGTCAGTTCTGGAAAATTTACATGTGGCCGTCAATCGAAAATGTTCCATCAGGGTAGTGCAATAAATGTCAATCCATGTTAGGCTGTGCTAAAATTTTAACATAAATAAAAGAACGAATGTAATAATAAGGAATTGAACAATTTAAACGCGATGTTACATTTTGACCTTTGAATCTTTGTCGATCTTCATTTCATCCATATATATATGGTTGTATAGATCGGATGAAGAGTTGTAGTGGAAATGTTAACATGAACATTCTTTTTTTTGTCTCAGAGATGACATTATTCACGAATCAGAAAAAGAATGCATTCTTCTGTCAAATAAATCACTTATACAATCTATCGCGCGAGAAATTTAGGCTGTTGATTTCCGGGAAGTTGCGTTGTTTATATTAATAAATTCATCGTGTTACGCCCAGGCGACTAGACCGTGATAAAAATCAAGATATAAGCATAACATGTAAGTATTCTGCATAATATTTTACTTGTTTCGCTCAGCCATGACGAAATTCAAAGACTTTACTTATGAAATAATTTCATTTTCGCGTTGATGTGTCCATGAATAAAGTCTGATGGAGGAGGAGATATATGCAAAAGGTAAAATCCGTGGGCGAATCCAATGATGGATTTCTATTAGTAAGTGTGGAAAAATAAAGTAGATGTGTTTGTGAAACACGAATGCCCCCAGAATGGCATTTTTATAAAGTTTTGACCTGGACAAATAACCTTGACCATGTCACACGACCTTGACTTTAGTATCTGTGGATGTGCATTATCGGGATTGATCATCATGCCAAATATGAGCACTGTAACGTGAATAGCCTTGAAGAAATAGGCAGTTTTTTGTGTGTTAAGTTATGCATACAGACAGACAGAAAGACGGACAACAGTAAAACAATATGCCACGATCTTTCGATGCGGGGGCATAAATGTCGCAATGGCACTTTTAAAATAAAATTTGACGGTAAATGAAATTGAGAATCCTCGACACTAAATTATGAGTAAGAGCTTTTAAAAATATACGGAAAATGTCCAACATCAATCAGTTAAATTCATCTCTCTGCTTTTTCATCGAAATTTAATTTTCAGCTGATTTTTCAATATTTGCTGGTTTAAAGATCTGATGAAATGAGATGTAGCAGTGATTGATAGTTGAAATGTTCAACTTGGTTAGACGCGGATTCACGTAGGCAGTCTAAATTAGTTCTTCATACCTAATCCGGTTTTTTTTTATGTTGTGAACGAGCTTTGAAAATAAACACTGTCCACGTAATTTGCCTTAACCTTCACTAATATTCCTGACCATTCCATAAATATATGCCTTTTGTAAAGATGACCTTCATACTTAATATGGGTATTGCAAATTAAACCCTTTAAAGTCAAGGGCTAAAGACTATAGCTCTCAGTTATCATTTACGGAACAGACAGACGAACGTACAAAAAGAAGGACTTTGATATACCCCTTTCTTCGTTCCTTCGTTTTTGATTTTTTATTGATAATTTCTGAATTTACTTGAAGAGATTTCTTATGAGGGAAAGCATTTCGGAACAGAAAAGTTCATTTTGGTAACTTCCCTTTAACTATGCGGGTATAAAATGATATTCTAAATTGCTATTATTTCAACTGTATTTATTGCTTTAAAGAAAATTTCAAAAACAAATGATTGTTAATATTCTGATTAAGGGCCACATTATTATTATGTTTTTGAAATTTAGTTTGGGACGCCTTGATTTAGGGGAAAAGGAGGTTGTTTGAAATTTGACTTTTTGTACGATTTGAAATGCCTAAAACCAAACGCTGATTACACGAGTGTCTCGGCACGATACTCAATTCATCGCAGGGCATATTGGTAAAAGCTTCAATAGTAAGAAGGGGGAAAAGGCACCAACTCTCGTTTTCCAAAAATAACATGAGCGCAATAAAATTGGTTATTTTTTAAGATATCGGCAAAACGGAATTCGAAAAATTATTGTTGTAATCCCTTCTATTTTCATTTATAACACCATTTACTTCTACATGTTAAGTAAATGCTTGTGTAATTGTAAGTTCTTTGACTTTAAGTGGGCAGTTCTGCTTTTTCTTCTCACCAATAAAAAAAAAGAATGGCAATAATTGAAAACAAACTTTGAAACAATTAAGTTAGTTTTTAAAGCTGCTCTTTCACAGTTTTTATAGAAAAAATACAAATCTTGTTTCAGATTTGGACATATGTGTACTTTTAGACGATTAAGAATGGCCCATGGACATTGGCACTAAAAACAACATATTTCAATAATTTTTTCGAAGCGCCAAGGTCAGTAAGGGATCTAGTCTATTTATTTCGAGTCTATAAATTAATAAATCGTTACTTTCCGTGATTTTTTTTTTTTTTTTTTTTTTTTTTTTTTTCTCTTCGCTTGTTTTGGTGTGAAGTTTCCAGCTGTCAAATACTTTTACCTTCATCTTTGATTGGATAAGACAAACATGCGGAATTCACATCAGTAAATAGTTAGCTCCATGTTGAAGAATAATTTTAAGGCGTTAGTAGTTGCTATATTTCAGAATGTTTTTTTCGCTAAATTCAGGAATATCAGTCTTTCTTTCCATGCATTACCAGATTGAATCGTATCATTTTAAAGGCTTCAACATGATGAGGTCGTTTCTTCCAATTGTTTTGACGAAAAATTTCAAAAATCCTATTTTCCCGATCTGTGAAAAAGCAGCTTTAAAAGCAGAGAAAGTTCTCAAAATGTATTAAAATATGTCATTAAAAGTAACTAATGTTCAATTTTATTTGTGTTTAAGGGCAAAGATTTGATACCTTCTTTGAAGTCACAAATCTAAACTAAAATCATGTTTGATGTACATTTTTCTTTCTTTATATTGATGACAATACTTAGAATTTCTGTCCCATCCAATCTGTCCCTTCTCAAATTACTTATCCATTTCCTCCTCAATAACTTCTTGACAGGAAATGCATAATAAATAAGAAGTTTAATTGACTTTTGGAGCAGTGAATTAAAAGGTTATTTGCTAAATTCGTTTCCCTCACTGAAGTCAGTAACCTTAAATGAGAATGACTTCCTTCTAAACAAGCCAAGCATTTTAATATTTTCCATTGAATCCAAGATTCGTTTTGATAATTGATTACTAATGAGACCCAAGAGTGAAACAATAACTTTCCGAACTTTATCAGTTCTTGTCATTGTCAGAAGGAAATGGTTCAAGACTCTAATGATGATTGTGATTGTCTGTTATACCGCCTTTAATTGACATCGCATCATTCATCATTATACTTCCGTACCCTTGCAATTTCTATCTATAGCATTACAAATAGCAAGGAATGTGACTCATTTTGTCCTTCCTTAAAAAATAAAATGAGGTTGTAAATGACATTTTCAATCATTTGCAAATATTGAGCAGGGTTGACAGCCACATCCTGTAAGTATACAGTTACCCGATGGTCTTCAGGTACTTGGAGGCCTTTTCTTTGCACTAAGGACATAGCGAAGACTCTGGTCAAAGTGTGCGGCTGCACAGGCAAATCAGAGTCTTTGCTTTGTGCATATTCGTTTAAAATTTCACGCACAGGCTCAAATGAAGTAAGAATAGAATGCATATTGCTATTACAGTTCAGAACGTCGTGAGATTGACATTAATTCCGATCAAAATCATTCTAAATTATTAATTCAGCGCTCCATTCATTCATTCATTGCAACATTTCACTCAAATCTGTCAGAAACACTTCGAAATCGTTCGAAACGATCATTCCAATCTACAATGTTATTGGCCGCTGAGGACTGCTGATTGGTCCGTGAAGACACACCCACAGAAAGTTGCGTATATTTCAATTAGGTAAGGTAAAGAAAATATCGATAACTTCGTCCATATTGTATTACCACCCCTTAATTACATTTCCATCTCGCTAATTCTGAAATCATTCGCAAATTTCAAGATGTTGCTACTTGTAGGAGTCGTAAATAAAAATGATAAGAATGTTGGTATAGGTAGGTTTTGCGCGGTGAGCAGTGAAATCTATATTCATATATAGATTTTCGAGCTCGGGGGTGCGTTAGGGCGAGATTCTTAAGATTCTTATAAAGATTCTTAAGATAAAGCGTTCGTTACAGCGTGATTTTTAAGCCGATTAATAAAAATATTAAGATTTCTTCATGGGTGAACGAAGATGGCTTTGTATTCGCTTAAAACGAGTAGTCATGACGACATCTCAAAAGTCTTATAGCGGATTTTAACATCTTGCTCCAACAGACCCATGATTTGAAAAAACACCTAAAGTGCTTTACAACGAGGGAGACAAATAGCCATTGTCATTGTGTTGATTTCGTGATAATCAACGATGCAAAATTACCTATAACTAAAATTTCAATGAAAAATTATACAAAACAGTTAACCTTTTGCAAAGTGTTTATTTCACATGCATCTAACATGATTTAAACAACTTTCATCTTTGGCGTCTATCCTTCATTTTATATTTCATTTTACAAATAACAACATA
Source organism: Fragum whitleyi (assembly GCA_948146395.1). NCBI lineage: Eukaryota > Metazoa > Mollusca > Bivalvia > Cardiida > Cardiidae > Fragum > Fragum whitleyi. The sequence continues at coordinate 13,665,839 of OX411543.1, read as the reverse complement.
AGTGCATGGGATATTCCTTTCGCCTAAAAAGTAACCTGTATATCCTACCATCCGTCTGTTCTCGCCAAAAATAGTGTTAATTACTTTGTGATTAATAATATTCTTTCACTTTCGGTTTGATTTTTGTATCCAAACTACTTTAAGAGTCTGAAAATATCATAGTTTTATTTGACTTTAATAACGGGAAATATGATGACGTCATAACGTCAAATGTGATGTCATTAGTTGACTGTTGCTTTTTTAAACGAAGTTTTCCAGGCAAAGTGATGCTATATACCGAATCATCGCATGGTAAAACGAGAATTTATATAAGAAGTAGTATAATAGTTTAGTTAGACCGTCTTTTAATGTTACTGAACGGATGTCCATCAGACATCCGCCATAGACGGAGATGATGTATCGTTCATTATTGGTCATTATTACCGGAACTTTTTGTTTGATTACAATTTTCTAAACAAACAAAGTGACAACGAAACAAAGATCGGTGAAAGTAAATCATTTTTTTTTTCCATGAGTAAACAAAAAGGCATTGCGAACAAGATATTTTTTGAAAATAAATTGAGACATATAAGCAAAACAATTTGAAGTTCGACAAAATTAAATTATTAACCATTTGTGATTTCAGCACAATTGAGAGTTAGACAGTAAGACGCAGAATCAATTAGTGTTTGAATAATATTTAAGGTAATCATTTGGAAATCACTGTTAGTATGTTGGTCATATACGGACAACTTTACAGATCACAGCAGTAATAACGCGTCTTGAACTTTTTTTTTTTTTTTTTTTTTTTTTTTGAAAACACAAAGTACTGGTTAAGTTGACAAAATTAAAGTCTCACTTTGGCTCCACCAACCAATGACTTTTGAATTCAATGAAAAACATTGAGTTGCTTTTAAGAAACTATGCTTTCTCCCACGAGGTTGGTACTGTGACGGAGACGGCCGTAAAATAAACATGAAATTTAGACCCATCCTACTTTCGCTTTCAAAACCTAGCGTGCTACTTCCGCCGAAGAAAAGAGCAAATATCTAATAAGATGTAAGTGCAATTCCGTCCTACCTTGCCTCCATTCATTATCATTTTAATAAGCTTTCTATCGATACTATTGTTGGTAGTCGGAGAAACCGATTAATTTGATTTCCCTTTTTGTTTATATGACATGCGTTAAACGATGAATCACGGAAGTTGCCGAAGATAGACGATGATTATGGGTCAAAGGTTAGTTTCAAGTGCGCATTTCCGGAAGTTGGATGTACTATATAAGCAGCGTTTCTCAGTTTTTCGGGGAGTTGGGCGGCCCGGTGGTCTAGTGGTAAGACACCGGACTACTAATCCTAAGGTCCGTGGTTCGAATCCCGAACGCGGCAGGAATTTTCAGGGATACTTGCTATCCCCCGCCCAACTAGAAGTGAACTGGTAAGAAACCCAGAGGTAGCTTCGCGTGTATCGGTGCTTTACACTGGGCACGTTAAAGAACCAAGGAGGTCTATTCGTAGAAGAGCTAGGGGCGTATGAACCCGGATCTCCTTGTATCCGCTTCTTTCTCTCTCATGGTCCATACCATATATGCCTAGAGCACGGAGGGACCTTAATCCTACAAACACACACACACACTTTTCGGGGAGTTGAAGCCAGCTCTTCGTGGTGTTCACATCGTAAATTTACTGGCTTATTATTAAATAACTAATTACTAGGGCTTTGGATAAAAAGAACTGACTGTCTGAGACAAACAGAAGTGGAAACCGGACTCATTCATTTGCAGACCGGATTCAGCTGTATTGCCTCACCCGTTCAGTCTATAATACCGGGCCGTCGTAATTAGTCATAGAAATAAAGGTTGTGCATTGTGCGAGTGCATTGTTCAAGCGGACAGAGCAAGACCACTCGATTGTCGCTATATAGATTTGTGATTCAACCAATTCCGCTGAATAAGTATTTAGTCATTCTGACTGACACCAACTGACCCATTCCAAACTGACTCATTCCGTACCTGATCCATTCCATTCTGCTTGACTCATTCCTAAGGACTGAGTCCGGCTGACTGACTCATTCCAGGAACCAGGCTTATTTCTCTAGGTTTAATCATTACCCGTTTTCGCAAAGTATTATTATACTATTAGGCTTATTCTGGTTCTTGAGTGAATCAGCCCGAGGGTAATAGGGCTGTCACACCTTAACGTTTTAGCCAGCGTGTGGGAAACGTGTTGGATTTTTTATAACACGCTGCGAACACGTCGGGTACGCTATGGACACGTTCCGCACACGCTATCGGCACGCTGTAACACGTTGGCACACGTTGCGATACGCTGAGTACTTCATAAAACTTTGCGCATGCTTAAAATTTCTCAGCGTGTGCCGAACGTGTTGGAACACGCTCCGCACACGTTCCGCGCACGTTCCGAACACGCTCAGCACGCTAGAGACACGCTAGGAGCTCGTTCACTTACGCTACGGACATGCTAGAAACACGTTCGCCAAATGTTTAACGTGCTTCGAGCGGATCTCCAGCGTACTGGGAACGTGTGCATAGCGTGTCTTCAGCGTACTGAACGTGTGTCTAGCGCGTTGCCAGCGAGTTCACAGCGTGTTTCTGGCGTATGACAGTGTTTCAGTTTTCAATGAAAATATAAAAGTTCCGCTGCATGCTTGTCTTGAACTTCTACCATCAGCTTCTCGTAAATAAATGAATCTGTGCATGTACGTGTGTATGACCCCTTTGACATGTTCATATCTGCATGTTTCCTCATGACCAGTCTAAGAATGACTTGAAAACTCGATTTTAAAGGCATTCTCTGTATTTGACGATGAACGATTTCGTTCAAGTCATATAAATAAAACTTATGTTATGTTATGTTATGTTATAAGCTGTTTGTCTTTTCTTCAATATAATTCCTTTCCGGATTTTCTTAATTCCTTAGATTGTCAAGGTTGAGAATGTAGCCTAAATGTGTATTTTAAAACATTGCGTTTATAGCTTTACAAGTGCGTCTGCTCTTTGGTTAGAATAACAATACGTTCGTGAAAATACAAACATTCATTCGTCTCATTTGATCATTATCAATATACCAAAGAGACAAGTACATTGTTGTACCTAGTGGACATAATATAAGACGTGTTTTACTCTATTCTGCTCTGTTCAGAATATTTGATTCTATTATATGTACTACAGTTTGATATTTGGTACATCTTTTCCCCCTTAATATAGGACTAGCTATTCAAGATTAAGAGAGGTTGTGGAAAGTCATCCTACATGGTAGTGCATATGGAGGAAGAAAGGAGTGCATTATGACAAGTAGTTCCTTACCCTTTCGCAATATTTTTCGAGTAAAAGTACTAGAAGATTTAATCAGCCTGTAATCTTATAAGTTTGTTATATGCATGTTTTCATATGTAACAGGTGCCAGTGTATTTTTCGTTTCGTTATACAACATATTTTCTTACTTATCACTGCCAAATTCACAGCTATATTAAAGATACTTTAGCTTTTATATTTGATCTTGACAGATGACCTTGCTAATAGGGAAAGAAAGAAAACTTTCTCCTTTCTCCCTAATATTATTTACCCTTTCAGCTACAAATTTTACTAATTTGCACAGATAATGTATGTTATCTGCAACCCTTTACAATTTGGACCTGTCTAAACATTTCTTTCTTGAAATGGATTAATTTAAATTAGAAAAATTTAAAAGCATTGTCTCATCCTTAAACCCTTAAACAGACGACGAAATTTAGACTGGGCCAACTTGGCACAGGTTGCAGACAATAAATCAACATGAGCGTAATTTGATATATATCTAGGGTAGAAATTTAAGAAAACAAAAGGGCCAGAATGGCCCTAATGCGCTCATATGAATTTTATAGGTCCAGTGGATCTAATCTAAGCAAGTTTCTTGCAAAGTTTCATTCACATTTGCTTAGTAGTTGAGAATATTTTATTATACACCATTGCGAAGAGCAATCAAAAATCGCTGAACAAGTTTTGAGAAGGGTTGCCCAAGGAACATTTCTGCCAAGTTTGGTTGCAATTCTCTTATTGGTTACTAAGGAGTAAGGGTTTAAAGATTTTGGGCTCAAATATAGGCCCCTGTCTGCCAAGCCCATGATTAGAGGTGGTTAATCAAAAATCGCTGAACAAGTTTTGAGAAGGGTCACCCAAGGAACATTTCTGCAAAGTTTGGTTGCAATTGTAATTGGTTACTAAGGAGAAGATGTTTAAAGGCTTCGAGTTCAACTAAGCCCCCCCCCGCCACGCCAATATTTGGGGGTCAATCAAAATTTCACATACAAATTTTTAGAAGGGTCACCCCAAGGAACATTTTTTTTCGAGTTTGGTTGGAATCAGATCATTGTTCACTGTGGAGAAGATGTTTAAAGATTTCGGGCTCAAAATAAGCCCCGCCCTGCAAAGCCCATATTTTGCCGTCAATCAAAAATCCACGAACAAGTTTTGAGAAGGGTCATCCAAGGAAGATTCCTACCAAGTTTTGTTGAAATCCTTCTGTAGGTTACAAAGGAGAAGATGTTTAAAGATTTCGGGCTTAAAATAAGCCCCGCCCTGCCACGCTCATATCTGGGGGTCAATCAAAAATCCACGAACAAGTTTTGAGAAGGGTAACCCAAGGGACATTTCTGCAAAGTTTGGTAGTAATCTACCCATTTGTTACTAAGGAGAAGATGTTTTAAGAATTGTTGACGACCTCTGACGACCGACGGACGACACACGACGGACGACGCACGACGGACAAGAGGTGATCACAAAAGCTCACCTTGAGCACGTTGTGCTTAGGTGAGCTAAAAATGGGGTATGAGTATAGGGTGGACCATATTGTCGGATAGGGAGAAATTTACCCTATCAATTTCTTATGTTCCCACAGCAAAATACGACTTCTTTATGGAAATCAATTCAATGTAAGAGAAAGAGCCGGCGAGCTTGTGCTCCTAGAAAAACAACATTAATACGATTGTTAGACGGAATGAACGAATGGATAAATTGACTGACTAGTAGCAAACCAATCGACTCAACTAAAATGATAAAATCGCGAGTTGTGCCTGTCTGCAAAGCAGTAGCGGGCGCAGTAATCTATACCTTGGGAATTAGTTGTTTTTGGCGGACTCAACGCTATATAGTGAGCATAGCGTTCGACATTTCCTTATTTTTTTTATTTTTATTTATTTATTATTTTTTTTTTTTGCTATTTATTTATTTATTTATATAATTTATATAATTTCACAAAATGTCCCTTCCCTTTTTTAATTCATTAATTGCACAATCGCTGTAATTATGAGGTTTTGATCACCCGCTCACAAAATGCTATCAATATGCCTGTAGATGTACAATTCGCTTCAGTTTCTTCGTATGTCTTACGCTGATTCGCTACTATCTTAGTAAAGATTTAAGCCTATAAGCCGATACATTTATTTGTAACCAATCGTGACAGAATCTAATTATTAAGTCTATAAAACAATCCAGTTTCTGTAGAATAATCTCAGTTTTCTACTCCACTAGACACATTTTGATTAGTATTTTATCACCTAAACTTAATTTCAGTTTTAATTGCATTTCTATAGCACAAGTCATCCATCTTCTGCCTACAAAAACGTCCATTTATTCTATTGAAATATTCTTTCATTAATGCTTTTCTTAATTTCGTGAAGACTTCAAGAAAATGTCTGAACCACGTAAGAAAGGTGAAAATAAATCGAATTCTTAAGATGGTTACTCAATGAGTCCGAAACTCTAGTGGTCTATAGGCCTACCGTTTTTTAAAGGAATAAAAACAATAAAGTGTAAACGAATAACTTTTAAGCAGTGTTGATAGACAGCTTATCAATTGGTGACATCGTGAAATTGAATGTTTTTTTCCGATCAAAACCATTCTAACTCGCTCACCTAGCGCTCAAATCAATTTTTCCAAACATTCTCCCGAGCCATTCAAAAACGCTCAAAATTACTCAAAAATAATGAGATCAACGACTACATTCGAAATAAAAATCGCAAGAAAAAATCACGCTTTCACTGTCTTGAAATTAGTAGGCGTATGATGCGTTCGTGAAGTCATAGAAAGATAATCATAGTACATGTGTGAATATTTTTATTAAAGAGGAGTGATAAACATCGCGATTTTTTCCATCTTGAACTAAACTAGCAATATAGGATTGCCTCCCTTTTATTTCATTCAAAATCACTCATCCCACTCATTCAAATTCATTCCGAAACCCTTCCAATATTATTCTGCTTGTCAACTTCATGATGTTGTTAACTGTAATCCTCTTCCTCGTGTCTTTATATAGTCGAACCCATTTTATACGCTCGTCGAATACAGAACGTACTATGGGATTACCCGTAGCACCGGGGCGTCCGGGCGCCCGAATGTCCTGGCGGCGTCCACTTCTTTGCCCGCTGCATAACTCTGTCACCTAATGTCCGAATAACTTAACCCTTTCCTTTTTTACAAAATTTTGGACCTGTCCAAATTCAAAGGTTTTGCAGACGAAAATTAAAAGTGGATTTAATTTGAAAAATAACCATTCAGCAGGGTAGAAAATAGAGTGGAAAAGAAGAAACTGCTTGTCAGAAGCAATTTCTTCCCTTTTCACAATGTTTTCTCAATCATAAAATCACAGGCACGTAAAAAGCAGGGATTAAACAGCAAAGGGTTAATAGTTGGCATTTATATTCTTCGCCTGATTTAGGAGTGCAGTGCACAAGAATTATAATTCTACCTGGCTTATTTTTCTGAGTTGTTGCCCTTTTGTGTTTTTCATTCTTAGATCTTGTCCAGAGCATATCTCTAAAGGTATATAATATAAGCTGTGATCACGAACCATTATTGGAAGATAGATCTCCTCAAGGAATAGTGCAGTGCACAAGATTTATAACTCTATCTAACTTTTTTTTTAGATATTGCCCTTTGAGATTTTCCATACTTGGATATCATATCTCTAAGAGCATTCCAGCTATGATCATGACACTTTGTGGGTAAATATATCTCACCAAAGAGAAGTGCAGAGCAAGAGAACCATATCACTACCTGAATTTATATAACATATTTTTTTTTATTATCAAACTTTGAGCATATCTCTAAAAGTATACGGACAATGATCAGATTAATAATATTCTCCTACCACATTTATCCATCTGCCTGTCTGTACAAACTTTGTCCAAAACATATTCATGCAAAATACTTCAATTCTTTTATAAACCCAAACATCGAGCTGTGTGATGGGCATATCTTGTGACAAATTGGCATCAAATGCAAAGGTTACTTGTTTGTTCGTCCGTTTTTATTTATTTGTTTGTTTGTTTTGTTGATTTGCTTTATTTTTGCTTTATTAAATTTCTCAGAGGTGACATCATAACCAATATAGATAATGTAGCATGAACAACCCCAGGTTTATTTTTAGAAATGCACTTGCATGTTTGAATAATAATAACCATCCTGGAGAGTTGCCTTTTTGAAACATTCTAACTTAGAAAAACATTCTGGAATCGTATATCAAACGAATCCAAAAGTATAAAGTATGTAGAAAACAATGAAATCAAATTAATCTGTATTGCATACTAACGGGGAAACTTTTTTGTGTACTAGATGAGCTGTTTTTTACAGGTTTTCACGAACGAATATGCCCAATGTGTCGAATATTGGAAGACGAATTTCATTTTGTTTTCGAATGTAGTCAATTTTCGAAACTGGCAAAACAATTATTTCCCAGTAATTAGTATAAAATCTGAAAATGTGAGTCTTATAAAACGATAAGGAAGTTATATAGCATTCCTTTTTAAGAAATGAACTTGTTTACTCAAATTGTCTGCTTTTAAGGTGTTGTAACGACAATGCCCGATTGTAACACTTTAGTATTCCATGTAAAGTTTATGTTGTTCTATGTTGTCCGCCATAGTCATATGTAAATAATATAACAAATATTGTTATCTCCTCATGGGGCAAATACCTTCTGGAGGTTTATTGAATAAAGTATATACCTTCAAACACCATCGATTGTTTCATAGTCGGAATTTTGTCATAAAAATTAATATTATAACCTATAATCAATATATATCAAAACTCAGATTACGATACAAATGTCTGACGTGCAAATACAAATCCCAAAGGAACAATGGGTTACATTTTAGAATTCATGCTAGAAGGATGTCGGCGTCACATGGTCTCACTTTCATGTGGCTTTCTAATTTAAGGGAAGAAAAAAGGGATAAGGACAAAAGTCAAATAAAAGATAGGGCCTGAATACTAAATATTCAATCTCCATTTTAAAAAAGCATTAGTTTTAAGACCACGTATTGTGAATGTTTGATAAAAGATATTCTTATACCAAAGCCGAAATGAGCAAACATGGCGACTATGTTTGTTTTGAATGAAATTATATACATGTGCATAGCGTAAGTATTTTGAATTGATAATAATGAAACCAAAAAATGGGCATGTATGCAAGTTTGACACAACTCTGCACTAAAACATTGTATGATACATCAAAATAGTATCACTGTGAATTATGTAAGGGAGGTAGTAACTTTAGATCCTCTACTTGTTCTAAGAAAGGATTTACTTCCCCTAATTCTAACTCGTAACAACGCTTCCTTGCTTTACTAACTGAAGGTCAGAAGAGCTTACACGATAGCGCGTTTCCCGTCTGTCTCTTTGTCTGTCTGTCTTCATGTCCGTTAACAATTATCATACGATCAAGTCCGCAAATATTATCGGATCTTCTCGATATTTCACATGGTGATTTGCATAATAAGGCGTTCTTTCGAAACTGGCATCGATCAGTAGGAATCACGGGTTTACCACTTTTTTCAGTTATAAAGCGGCGACTCGAGCACCTAACAATGGAATTCTGGAACTCCTCATCAAAATCTTGTCTTTGACAATGAGAAATCGTAAATAGTTTTCCCTTCTAGCTATATCTGTATATTTTTTTAATTTTATTTTTTTTTCTTGTCACATGTTTAATTGGACAGAATTTTTGTAACACTTTTTTTCTGTAATTCTACAACTTGTTACCAAATTTGCTTCTCGATAACCGGAACAAAATGTTCTTCTATCATTCTTTATAAATTAAATATGTAAAATATTATTTCTCACTTTAATTCAATGGGGGGAGGGGATAGCCTTACTACGAGCTGCTATCTCTTATAGGTTTATAATTACACGCCCATTTATGGGAGACGAATGTCGAACGAATATCGTGCCGCCGCCAGGAATCGCATCCATGACATCCCACAATTGAAGACTTGTAACTTGGCCTGCGTTCAGGATAACAAAACAGTTCAAACAGTTAGCCAATTATTCCCAAGCGAGTACTTGCGTGCAAAGCGGTGTATAATTGGCAAACTGTTTGCACTATCTTGTCTTCCTGAACGAGCCATTCAAAAACGCTCGAAATTACTCAAAAATAATGAGATCAACAACTACATTCGAAATAAAAACCGAAGAAAAAAAATCACGATTTCACTGTCTTGAAACTAGTAGGCGTATGATGGGTTCGTGAAGTCATAGAAAGATAATCATAGAACATGTGTAAATATCTTTATTAATTAGGGGTAATAAAGATCGCGATTTTTTCCATCTTGAACTAAACTAGCGATATAGTATTACCTCCCTTTAATTTCAGTCAAAACTCACTCATCCCACTCATTCAAATTCATTCCGAAACCCTTCCAATATTATTCTGCTTGTCAATTTCATGATGTTGTTAACTGTAATCCTCTTCCTCGTGTCTTTATATAGTCGAATCCATTTTATACGCTCGTCGAATACAGAACGAATTATGGGATTACCCATAGCATTGGGGCGTCCGGTTGCCCGAATGTCCTGTCGACGTCCACTTCTTTGCCAGCTGCATAACTCTGTCACCTAATGTCCGAATAAATTAATAATTGGCATTTATATTCTTCGCCTGATTTAGGAGTGCAGTGCACAAGAATTATAATTCAACCTAGCTTATTTTTCTGAGTTGTTGCCCTTTGGTGTTTTTCATTCTTAGATCTTGTCCAGAGCATATCTCTAAAGGTATATTATAAAAGCTGTGATCATGAACCATTATTGGAAGATAGATCTCCTCAAGGAATAGTGCAGTGCACAAGATTTATAACTCTATCTAGCTTTTTTTTTTAGATATTGCCCTTTGAGATTTTTCATACTTGGATATCATATCTCTAAGAGCATTCGAGCTATGATAATGACACTTCGTGGGTAAATATATCTCACCAAAGAGAAGTGCAGAGCAAGAGAACCATATAATTACCTGAATTTATAAAACATATTTTTATTATCAAACTTGGAGCATATCTCTAAAAGTATACGGACAATGATCAGAATAATAATATTCTCCTACTACATTTATCCATCTGCCTGTCTGTACAAACTTTGTCCAACACATATTGATGCAAAATACTTCAATTCTTTTATAAACCCAAACATCGAGCTGTTTGACGGGCGTATCTTGTGACAAATTGAAATTCGTCTTCCAATATTCGACACATTGGGCATATTCGTTCGTGAAAACCTGTGAAAGGGCAACAACTCAGAAAAATAAGCTAGGTTGAATTATAATTCTTGTGCACTGCACTCCTAAATCATGCGAAGAATATAAATGCCAATTATTAATTTATTCGGACATTAGGTGACAGAGTTATGCAGCTGGCAAAGAAGTGGACGTCGACAGGACATTCGGGCAACCGGACGCCCCAATGCTATGGGTAATCCCATAATTCGTTCTGTATTCGACGAGCGTATAAAATGGATTCGACTATATAAAGACACGAGGAAGAGGATTACAGTTAACAACATCATGAAATTGACAAGCAGAATAATATTGGAAGGGTTTCGGAATGAATTTGAATGAGTGGGATGAGTGAGTTTTGACTGAAATTAAAGGGAGGTAATACTATATCGCTAGTTTAGTTCAAGATGGAAAAAATCGCGATCTTTATTACCCCTAATTAATAAAGATATTTACACATGTTCTATGATTATCTTTCTATGACTTCACGAACCCATCATACGCCTACTAGTTTCAAGACAGTGAAATCGTGATTTTTTTTCTTCGGTTTTTATTTCGAATGTAGTTGTTGATCTCATTATTTTTGAGTAATTTCGAGCGTTTTTGAATGGCTCGTTCAGGAAGACAAGATAGTGCAAACAGTTTGCCAATTATACACCGCTTTGCACGCAAGTACTCGCTTGGGAATAATTGGCTAACTGTTTGAACTGTTTTGTTATCCTGAACGCAGGCCAAGTTACAAGTCTTCAATTGTGGGATGTCATGGATACGATTCCTGGCGGCGGCACGATATTCGTTCGACATTCGTCTCCCATAAATGGGCGTGTAATTATAAACCTATAAGAGATAGCAGCTCGTAGTAAGGCTATCCCCTCCCCCCATTGAATTAAAGTGAGAAATAATATTTTACATATTTAATTTATAAAGAATGATAGAAGAACATTTTGTTCCGGTTATCGAGAAGCAAATTTGGTAACAAGTTGTAGAATTACAGAAAAAAAGTGTTACAAAAATTCTGTCCAATTAAACATGTGACAAGAAAAAAAAATAAAATTAAAAAAATATACAGATATAGCTAGAAGGGAAAACTATTTACGATTTCTCATTGTCAAAGACAAGATTTTGATGAGGAGTTCCAGAATTCCATTGTTAGGTGCTCGAGTCGCCGCTTTATAACTGAAAAAAGTGGTAAACCCGTGATTCCTACTGATCGATGCCAGTTTCGAAAGAACGCCTTATTATACAAATCACCATGTGAAATATCGAGAAGATCCGATAATATTTGCGGACTTGATCGTATGATAATTGTTAACGGACATGAAGACAGACAGACAAAGAGACAGACGGGAAACGCGCTATCGTGTAAGCTCTTCTGACCTTCAGTTAGTAAAGCAAGGAAGCGTTGTTACGAGTTAGAATTAGGGGAAGTAAATCCTTTCTTAGAACAAGTAGAGGATCTAAAGTTACTACCTCCCTTACATAATTCACAGTGATACTATTTTGATGTATCATACAATGTTTTAGTGCAGAGTTGTGTCAAACTTGCATACATGCCCATTTTTTGGTTTCATTATTATCAATTCAAAATACTTACGCTATGCACATGTATATAATTTCATTCAAAACAAACATAGTCGCCATGTTTGCTCATTTCGGCTGTGGTATAAGAATATCTTTTATCAAACATTCACAATACGTGGTCTTAAAACTAATGCTTTTTTAAAATGGAGATTGAATATTTAGTATTCAGGCCCTATCTTTTATTTGACTTTTGTCCTTATCCCTTTTTTCTTCCCTTAAATTAGAAAGCCACATGAAAGTGAGACCATGTGACGCCGACATCCTTCTAGCATGAATTCTAAAATGTAACCCATTGTTCCTTTGGGATTTGTATTTGCACGTCAGACATTTGTATCGTAATCTGAGTTTTGATATATATTGATTATAGGTTATAATATTAATTTTTATGACAAAATTCCGACTATGAAACAATCGATGGTGTTTGAAGGTATATACTTTATTCAATAAACCTCCAGAGGGTATTTGCCCCATGAGGAGATAACAATATTTGTTATATTATTTACATATGACTATGGCGGACAACATAGAACAACATAAACTTTACATGGAATACTAAAGTGTTACAATCGGGCATTGTCGTTACAACACCTTAAAAGCAGACAATTTGAGTAAACAAGTTCATTTCTTAAAAAGGAATGCTATATAACTTCCTTATCGTTTTATAAGACTCACATTTTCAGATTTTATACTAATTACTGGGAAATAATTGTTTTGCCAGTTTCGAAAATTGACTACATTCGAAAACAAAATGAAATTCGTCTTCCAATATTCGACACATTGGGCATATTCGTTCGTGAAAACCTGTAAAAAACAGCTCATCTAGTACACAAAAAAGTTTCCCCGTTAGTATGCAATACAGATTAATTTGATTTCATTGTTTTCTACATACTTTATACTTTTGGATTCGTTTGATATACGATTCCAGAATGTTTTTCTAAGTTAGAATGTTTCAAAAAGGCAACTCTCCAGGATGGTTATTATTATTCAAACATGCAAGTGCATTTCTAAAAATAAACCTGGGGTTGTTCATGCTACATTATCTATATTGGTTATGATGTCACCTCTGAGAAATTTAATAAAGCAAAAATAAAGCAAATCAACAAAACAAACAAACAAATAAATAAAAACGGACGAACAAACAAGTAACCTTTGCATTTGATGCCAATTTGTCACAAGATATGCCCATCACACAGCTCGATGTTTGGGTTTATAAAAGAATTGAAGTATTTTGCATGAATATGTTTTGGACAAAGTTTGTACAGACAGGCAGATGGATAAATGTGGTAGGAGAATATTATTAATCTGATCATTGTCCGTATACTTTTAGAGATATGCTCAAAGTTTGATAATAAAAAAAAATATGTTATATAAATTCAGGTAGTGATATGGTTCTCTTGCTCTGCACTTCTCTTTGGTGAGATATATTTACCCACAAAGTGTCATGATCATAGCTGGAATGCTCTTAGAGATATGATATCCAAGTATGGAAAATCTCAAAGGGCAATATCTAAAAAAAAAGTTAGATAGAGTTATAAATCTTGTGCACTGCACTATTCCTTGAGGAGATCTATCTTCCAATAATGGTTCGTGATCACAGCTTATATTATATACCTTTAGAGATATGCTCTGGACAAGATCTAAGAATGAAAAACACAAAAGGGCAACAACTCAGAAAAATAAGCCAGGTAGAATTATAATTCTTGTGCACTGCACTCCTAAATCAGGCGAAGAATATAAATGCCAACTATTAACCCTTTGCTGTTTAATCCCTGCTTTTTACGTGCCTGTGATTTTATGATTGAGAAAACATTGTGAAAAGGGAAGAAATTGCTTCTGACAAGCAGTTTCTTCTTTTCCACTCTATTTTCTACCCTGCTGAATGGTTATTTTTCAAATTAAATCCACTTTTAATTTTCGTCTGCAAAACCTTTGAATTTGGACAGGTCCAAAATTTTGTAAAAAAGGAAAGGGTTAAGTTATTCGGACATTAGGTGACAGAGTTATGCAGCGGGCAAAGAAGTGGACGCCGCCAGGACATTCGGGCGCCCGGACGCCCCGGTGCTACGGGTAATCCCATAGTACGTTCTGTATTCGACGAGCGTATAAAATGGGTTCGACTATATAAAGACACGAGGAAGAGGATTACAGTTAACAACATCATGAAGTTGACAAGCAGAATAATATTGGAAGGGTTTCGGAATGAATTTGAATGAGTGGGATGAGTGATTTTGAATGAAATAAAAGGGAGGCAATCCTATATTGCTAGTTTAGTTCAAGATGGAAAAAATCGCGATGTTTATTACTCCTCTTTAATAAAAATATTCACACATGTACTATGATTATCTTTCTATGACTTCACGAACGCATCATACGCCTACTAATTTCAAGACAGTGAAAGCGTGATTTTTTCTTGCGATTTTTATTTCGAATGTAGTCGTTGATCTCATTATTTTTGAGTAATTTTGAGCGTTTTTGAATGGCTCGGGAGAATGTTTGGAAAAATTGATTTGAGCGCTAGGTGAGCGAGTTAGAATGGTTTTGATCGGAAAAAAACATTCAATTTCACGATGTCACCAATTGATAAGCTGTCTATCAACACTGCTTAAAAGTTATTCGTTTACACTTTATTGTTTTTATTCCTTTAAAAAACGGTAGGCCTATAGACCACTAGAGTTTCGGACTCATTGAGTAACCATCTTAAGAATTCGATTTATTTTCACCTTTCTTACGTGGTTCAGACATTTTCTTGAAGTCTTCACGAAATTAAGAAAAGCATTAATGAAAGAATATTTCAATAGAATAAATGGACGTTTTTGTAGGCAGAAGATGGATGACTTGTGCTATAGAAATGCAATTAAAACTGAAATTAAGTTTAGGTGATAAAATACTAATCAAAATGTGTCTAGTGGAGTAGAAAACTGAGATTATTCTACAGAAACTGGATTGTTTTATAGACTTAATAATTAGATTCTGTCACGATTGGTTACAAATAAATGTATCGGCTTATAGGCTTAAATCTTTACTAAGATAGTAGCGAATCAGCGTAAGACATACGAAGAAACTGAAGCGAATTGTACATCTACAGGCATATTGATAGCATTTTGTGAGCGGGTGATCAAAACCTCATAATTACAGCGATTGTGCATGTAATGAATTAAAAAAGGGAAGGGACATTTTGTGAAATTATATAAATTATATAAATAAATAAATAAATAGCAAAAAAAAAAAAAAATAATAAATAAATAAAAATAAAAAAAATAAGGAAATGTCGAACGCTATGCTCACTATATAGCGTTGAGTCCGCCAAAAACAACTAATTCCCAAGGTATAGATTACTGCGCCCGCTACTGCTTTGCAGACAGGCACAACTCGCGATTTTATCATTTTAGTTGAGTCGATTGGTTTGCTACTAGTCAGTCAATTTATCCATTCGTTCATTCCGTCTAACAATCGTATTAATGTTGTTTTTCTAGGAGCACAAGCTCGCCGGCTCTTTCTCTTACATTGAATTGATTTCCATAAAGAAGTCGTATTTTGCTGTGGGAACATAAGAAATTGATAGGGTAAATTTCTCCCTATCCGACAATATGGTCCACCCTATACTCATACCCCATTTTTAGCTCACCTAAGCACAACGTGCTCAAGGTGAGCTTTTGTGATCACCTCTTGTCCGTCGTGCGTCGTCCGTCGTGTGTCGTCCGTCGGTCGTCAGAGGTCGTCAACAATTCTTAAAACATCTTCTCCTTAGTAACAAATGGGTAGATTACTACCAAACTTTGCAGAAATGTCCCTTGGGTTACCCTTCTCAAAACTTGTTCGTGGATTTTTGATTGACCCCCAGATATGAGCGTGGCAGGGCGGGGCTTATTTTAAGCCCGAAATCTTTAAACATCTTCTCCTTTGTAACCTACAGAAGGATTTCAACAAAACTTGGTAGGAATCTTCCTTGGATGACCCTTCTCAAAACTTGTTCGTGGATTTTTGATTGACGGCAAAATATGGGCTTTGCAGGGCGGGGCTTATTTTGAGCCCGAAATCTTTAAACATCTTCTCCACAGTGAACAATGATCTGATTCCAACCAAACTCGAAAAAAAATGTTCCTTGGGGTGACCCTTCTAAAAATTTGTATGTGAAATTTTGATTGACCCCCAAATATTGGCGTGGCGGGGGGGGGGCTTAGTTGAACTCGAAGCCTTTAAACATCTTCTCCTTAGTAACCAATTACAATTGCAACCAAACTTTGCAGAAATGTTCCTTGGGTGACCCTTCTCAAAACTTGTTCAGCGATTTTTGATTAACCACCTCTAATCATGGGCTTGGCAGACAGGGGCCTATATTTGAGCCCAAAATCTTTAAACCCTTACTCCTTAGTAACCAATAAGAGAATTGCAACCAAACTTGGCAGAAATGTTCCTTGGGCAACCCTTCTCAAAACTTGTTCAGCGATTTTTGATTGCTCTTCGCAATGGTGTATAATAAAATATTCTCAACTACTAAGCAAATGTGAATGAAACTTTGCAAGAAACTTGCTTAGATTAGATCCACTGGACCTATAAAATTCATATGAGCGCATTAGGGCCATTCTGGCCCTTTTGTTTTCTTAAATTTCTACCCTAGATATATATCAAATTACGCTCATGTTGATTTATTGTCTGCAACCTGTGCCAAGTTGGCCCAGTCTAAATTTCGTCGTCTGTTTAAGGGTTTAAGGATGAGACAATGCTTTTAAATTTTTCTAATTTAAATTAATCCATTTCAAGAAAGAAATGTTTAGACAGGTCCAAATTGTAAAGGGTTGCAGATAACATACATTATCTGTGCAAATTAGTAAAATTTGTAGCTGAAAGGGTAAATAATATTAGGGAGAAAGGAGAAAGTTTTCTTTCTTTCCCTATTAGCAAGGTCATCTGTCAAGATCAAATATAAAAGCTAAAGTATCTTTAATATAGCTGTGAATTTGGCAGTGATAAGTAAGAAAATATGTTGTATAACGAAACGAAAAATACACTGGCACCTGTTACATATGAAAACATGCATATAACAAACTTATAAGATTACAGGCTGATTAAATCTTCTAGTACTTTTACTCGAAAAATATTGCGAAAGGGTAAGGAACTACTTGTCATAATGCACTCCTTTCTTCCTCCATATGCACTACCATGTAGGATGACTTTCCACAACCTCTCTTAATCTTGAATAGCTAGTCCTATATTAAGGGGGAAAAGATGTACCAAATATCAAACTGTAGTACATATAATAGAATCAAATATTCTGAACAGAGCAGAATAGAGTAAAACACGTCTTATATTATGTCCACTAGGTACAACAATGTACTTGTCTCTTTGGTATATTGATAATGATCAAATGAGACGAATGAATGTTTGTATTTTCACGAACGTATTGTTATTCTAACCAAAGAGCAGACGCACTTGTAAAGCTATAAACGCAATGTTTTAAAATACACATTTAGGCTACATTCTCAACCTTGACAATCTAAGGAATTAAGAAAATCCGGAAAGGAATTATATTGAAGAAAAGACAAACAGCTTATAACATAACATAACATAACATAAGTTTTATTTATATGACTTGAACGAAATCGTTCATCGTCAAATACAGAGAATGCCTTTAAAATCGAGTTTTCAAGTCATTCTTAGACTGGTCATGAGGAAACATGCAGATATGAACATGTCAAAGGGGTCATACACACGTACATGCACAGATTCATTTATTTACGAGAAGCTGATGGTAGAAGTTCAAGACAAGCATGCAGCGGAACTTTTATATTTTCATTGAAAACTGAAACACTGTCATACGCCAGAAACACGCTGTGAACTCGCTGGCAACGCGCTAGACACACGTTCAGTACGCTGAAGACACGCTATGCACACGTTCCCAGTACGCTGGAGATCCGCTCGAAGCACGTTAAACATTTGGCGAACGTGTTTCTAGCATGTCCGTAGCGTAAGTGAACGAGCTCCTAGCGTGTCTCTAGCGTGCTGAGCGTGTTCGGAACGTGCGCGGAACGTGTGCGGAGCGTGTTCCAACACGTTCGGCACACGCTGAGAAATTTTAAGCATGCGCAAAGTTTTATGAAGTACTCAGCGTATCGCAACGTGTGCCAACGTGTTACAGCGTGCCGATAGCGTGTGCGGAACGTGTCCATAGCGTACCCGACGTGTTCGCAGCGTGTTATAAAAAATCCAACACGTTTCCCACACGCTGGCTAAAACGTTAAGGTGTGACAGCCCTATTACCCTCGGGCTGATTCACTCAAGAACCAGAATAAGCCTAATAGTATAATAATACTTTGCGAAAACGGGTAATGATTAAACCTAGAGAAATAAGCCTGGTTCCTGGAATGAGTCAGTCAGCCGGACTCAGTCCTTAGGAATGAGTCAAGCAGAATGGAATGGATCAGGTACGGAATGAGTCAGTTTGGAATGGGTCAGTTGGTGTCAGTCAGAATGACTAAATACTTATTCAGCGGAATTGGTTGAATCACAAATCTATATAGCGACAATCGAGTGGTCTTGCTCTGTCCGCTTGAACAATGCACTCGCACAATGCACAACCTTTATTTCTATGACTAATTACGACGGCCCGGTATTATAGACTGAACGGGTGAGGCAATACAGCTGAATCCGGTCTGCAAATGAATGAGTCCGGTTTCCACTTCTGTTTGTCTCAGACAGTCAGTTCTTTTTATCCAAAGCCCTAGTAATTAGTTATTTAATAATAAGCCAGTAAATTTACGATGTGAACACCACGAAGAGCTGGCTTCAACTCCCCGAAAAGTGTGTGTGTGTGTTTGTAGGATTAAGGTCCCTCCGTGCTCTAGGCATATATGGTATGGACCATGAGAGAGAAAGAAGCGGATACAAGGAGATCCGGGTTCATACGCCCCTAGCTCTTCTACGAATAGACCTCCTTGGTTCTTTAACGTGCCCAGTGTAAAGCACCGATACACGCGAAGCTACCTCTGGGTTTCTTACCAGTTCACTTCTAGTTGGGCGGGGGATAGCAAGTATCCCTGAAAATTCCTGCCGCGTTCGGGATTCGAACCACGGACCTTAGGATTAGTAGTCCGGTGTCTTACCACTAGACCACCGGGCCGCCCAACTCCCCGAAAAACTGAGAAACGCTGCTTATATAGTACATCCAACTTCCGGAAATGCGCACTTGAAACTAACCTTTGACCCATAATCATCGTCTATCTTCGGCAACTTCCGTGATTCATCGTTTAACGCATGTCATATAAACAAAAAGGGAAATCAAATTAATCGGTTTCTCCGACTACCAACAATAGTATCGATAGAAAGCTTATTAAAATGATAATGAATGGAGGCAAGGTAGGACGGAATTGCACTTACATCTTATTAGATATTTGCTCTTTTCTTCGGCGGAAGTAGCACGCTAGGTTTTGAAAGCGAAAGTAGGATGGGTCTAAATTTCATGTTTATTTTACGGCCGTCTCCGTCACAGTACCAACCTCGTGGGAGAAAGCATAGTTTCTTAAAAGCAACTCAATGTTTTTCATTGAATTCAAAAGTCATTGGTTGGTGGAGCCAAAGTGAGACTTTAATTTTGTCAACTTAACCAGTACTTTGTGTTTTCAAAAAAAAAAAAAAAAAAAAAAAAAAGTTCAAGACGCGTTATTACTGCTGTGATCTGTAAAGTTGTCCGTATATGACCAACATACTAACAGTGATTTCCAAATGATTACCTTAAATATTATTCAAACACTAATTGATTCTGCGTCTTACTGTCTAACTCTCAATTGTGCTGAAATCACAAATGGTTAATAATTTAATTTTGTCGAACTTCAAATTGTTTTGCTTATATGTCTCAATTTATTTTCAAAAAATATCTTGTTCGCAATGCCTTTTTGTTTACTCATGGAAAAAAAAAATGATTTACTTTCACCGATCTTTGTTTCGTTGTCACTTTGTTTGTTTAGAAAATTGTAATCAAACAAAAAGTTCCGGTAATAATGACCAATAATGAACGATACATCATCTCCGTCTATGGCGGATGTCTGATGGACATCCGGTCAGTAACATTAAAAGACGGTCTAACTAAACTATTATACTACTTCTTATATAAATTCTCGTTTTACCATGCGATGATTCGGTATATAGCATCACTTTGCCTGGAAAACTTCGTTTAAAAAAGCAACAGTCAACTAATGACATCACATTTGACGTTATGACGTCATCATATTTCCCGTTATTAAAGTCAAATAAAACTATGATATTTTCAGACTCTTAAAGTAGTTTGGATACAAAAATCAAACCGAAAGTGAAAGAATATTATTAATCACAAAGTAATTAACACTATTTTTGGCGAGAACAGACGGATGGTAGGATATACAGGTTACTTTTTAGGCGAAAGGAATATCCCATGCACTTATGTTGTTATTTGTAAAATGAAATATAAAATGAAGGATAGACGCCAAAGATGAAAGTTGTTTAAATCATGTTAGATGCATGTGAAATAAACACTTTGCAAAAGGTTAACTGTTTTGTATAATTTTTCATTGAAATTTTAGTTATAGGTAATTTTGCATCGTTGATTATCACGAAATCAACACAATGACAATGGCTATTTGTCTCCCTCGTTGTAAAGCACTTTAGGTGTTTTTTCAAATCATGGGTCCGTTGGAGCAAGATGTTAAAATCCGCTATAAGACTTTTGAGATGTCGTCATGACTACTCGTTTTAAGCGAATACAAAGCCATCTTCGTTCACCCATGAAGAAATCTTAATATTTTTATTAATCGGCTTAAAAATCACGCTGTAACGAACGCTTTATCTTAAGAATCTTTATAAGAATCTTAAGAATCTCGCCCTAACGCACCCCCGAGCTTGAAAATCTATATATGAATATAGATTTCACTGCTCACCGCGCAAAACCTACCTATACCAACATTCTTATCATTTTTATTTACGACTCCTACAAGTAGCAACATCTTGAAATTTGCGAATGATTTCAGAATTAGCGAGATGGAAATGTAATTAAGGGGTGGTAATACAATATGGACGAAGTTATCGATATTTTCTTTACCTTACCTAATTGAAATATACGCAACTTTCTGTGGGTGTGTCTTCACGGACCAATCAGCAGTCCTCAGCGGCCAATAACATTGTAGATTGGAATGATCGTTTCGAACGATTTCGAAGTGTTTCTGACAGATTTGAGTGAAATGTTGCAATGAATGAATGAATGGAGCGCTGAATTAATAATTTAGAATGATTTTGATCGGAATTAATGTCAATCTCACGACGTTCTGAACTGTAATAGCAATATGCATTCTATTCTTACTTCATTTGAGCCTGTGCGTGAAATTTTAAACGAATATGCACAAAGCAAAGACTCTGATTTGCCTGTGCAGCCGCACACTTTGACCAGAGTCTTCGCTATGTCCTTAGTGCAAAGAAAAGGCCTCCAAGTACCTGAAGACCATCGGGTAACTGTATACTTACAGGATGTGGCTGTCAACCCTGCTCAATATTTGCAAATGATTGAAAATGTCATTTACAACCTCATTTTATTTTTTAAGGAAGGACAAAATGAGTCACATTCCTTGCTATTTGTAATGCTATAGATAGAAATTGCAAGGGTACGGAAGTATAATGATGAATGATGCGATGTCAATTAAAGGCGGTATAACAGACAATCACAATCATCATTAGAGTCTTGAACCATTTCCTTCTGACAATGACAAGAACTGATAAAGTTCGGAAAGTTATTGTTTCACTCTTGGGTCTCATTAGTAATCAATTATCAAAACGAATCTTGGATTCAATGGAAAATATTAAAATGCTTGGCTTGTTTAGAAGGAAGTCATTCTCATTTAAGGTTACTGACTTCAGTGAGGGAAACGAATTTAGCAAATAACCTTTTAATTCACTGCTCCAAAAGTCAATTAAACTTCTTATTTATTATGCATTTCCTGTCAAGAAGTTATTGAGGAGGAAATGGATAAGTAATTTGAGAAGGGACAGATTGGATGGGACAGAAATTCTAAGTATTGTCATCAATATAAAGAAAGAAAAATGTACATCAAACATGATTTTAGTTTAGATTTGTGACTTCAAAGAAGGTATCAAATCTTTGCCCTTAAACACAAATAAAATTGAACATTAGTTACTTTTAATGACATATTTTAATACATTTTGAGAACTTTCTCTGCTTTTAAAGCTGCTTTTTCACAGATCGGGAAAATAGAATTTTTGAAATTTTTCGTCAAAACAATTGGAAGAAACGACCTCATCATGTTGAAGCCTTTAAAATGATACGATTCAATCTGGTAATGCATGGAAAGAAAGACTGATATTCCTGAATTTAGCGAAAAAAACATTCTGAAATATAGCAACTACTAACGCCTTAAAATTATTCTTCAACATGGAGCTAACTATTTACTGATGTGAATTCCGCATGTTTGTCTTATCCAATCAAAGATGAAGGTAAAAGTATTTGACAGCTGGAAACTTCACACCAAAACAAGCGAAGAGAAAAAAAAAAAAAAAAAAAAAAAAAAAAAAAAAATCACGGAAAGTAACGATTTATTAATTTATAGACTCGAAATAAATAGACTAGATCCCTTACTGACCTTGGCGCTTCGAAAAAATTATTGAAATATGTTGTTTTTAGTGCCAATGTCCATGGGCCATTCTTAATCGTCTAAAAGTACACATATGTCCAAATCTGAAACAAGATTTGTATTTTTTCTATAAAAACTGTGAAAGAGCAGCTTTAAAAACTAACTTAATTGTTTCAAAGTTTGTTTTCAATTATTGCCATTCTTTTTTTTTATTGGTGAGAAGAAAAAGCAGAACTGCCCACTTAAAGTCAAAGAACTTACAATTACACAAGCATTTACTTAACATGTAGAAGTAAATGGTGTTATAAATGAAAATAGAAGGGATTACAACAATAATTTTTCGAATTCCGTTTTGCCGATATCTTAAAAAATAACCAATTTTATTGCGCTCATGTTATTTTTGGAAAACGAGAGTTGGTGCCTTTTCCCCCTTCTTACTATTGAAGCTTTTACCAATATGCCCTGCGATGAATTGAGTATCGTGCCGAGACACTCGTGTAATCAGCGTTTGGTTTTAGGCATTTCAAATCGTACAAAAAGTCAAATTTCAAACAACCTCCTTTTCCCCTAAATCAAGGCGTCCCAAACTAAATTTCAAAAACATAATAATAATGTGGCCCTTAATCAGAATATTAACAATCATTTGTTTTTGAAATTTTCTTTAAAGCAATAAATACAGTTGAAATAATAGCAATTTAGAATATCATTTTATACCCGCATAGTTAAAGGGAAGTTACCAAAATGAACTTTTCTGTTCCGAAATGCTTTCCCTCATAAGAAATCTCTTCAAGTAAATTCAGAAATTATCAATAAAAAATCAAAAACGAAGGAACGAAGAAAGGGGTATATCAAAGACCTTCTTTTTGTACGTTCGTCTGTCTGTTCCGTAAATGATAACTGAGAGCTATAGTCTTTAGCCCTTGACTTTAAAGGGTTTAATTTGCAATACCCATATTAAGTATGAAGGTCATCTTTACAAAAGGCATATATTTATGGAATGGTCAGGAATATTAGTGAAGGTTAAGGCAAATTACGTGGACAGTGTTTATTTTCAAAGCTCGTTCACAACATAAAAAAAACCGGATTAGGTATGAAGAACTAATTTAGACTGCCTACGTGAATCCGCGTCTAACCAAGTTGAACATTTCAACTATCAATCACTGCTACATCTCATTTCATCAGATCTTTAAACCAGCAAATATTGAAAAATCAGCTGAAAATTAAATTTCGATGAAAAAGCAGAGAGATGAATTTAACTGATTGATGTTGGACATTTTCCGTATATTTTTAAAAGCTCTTACTCATAATTTAGTGTCGAGGATTCTCAATTTCATTTACCGTCAAATTTTATTTTAAAAGTGCCATTGCGACATTTATGCCCCCGCATCGAAAGATCGTGGCATATTGTTTTACTGTTGTCCGTCTTTCTGTCTGTCTGTATGCATAACTTAACACACAAAAAACTGCCTATTTCTTCAAGGCTATTCACGTTACAGTGCTCATATTTGGCATGATGATCAATCCCGATAATGCACATCCACAGATACTAAAGTCAAGGTCGTGTGACATGGTCAAGGTTATTTGTCCAGGTCAAAACTTTATAAAAATGCCATTCTGGGGGCATTCGTGTTTCACAAACACATCTACTTTATTTTTCCACACTTACTAATAGAAATCCATCATTGGATTCGCCCACGGATTTTACCTTTTGCATATATCTCCTCCTCCATCAGACTTTATTCATGGACACATCAACGCGAAAATGAAATTATTTCATAAGTAAAGTCTTTGAATTTCGTCATGGCTGAGCGAAACAAGTAAAATATTATGCAGAATACTTACATGTTATGCTTATATCTTGATTTTTATCACGGTCTAGTCGCCTGGGCGTAACACGATGAATTTATTAATATAAACAACGCAACTTCCCGGAAATCAACAGCCTAAATTTCTCGCGCGATAGATTGTATAAGTGATTTATTTGACAGAAAAATGCATTCTTTTTCTGATTCGTGAATAATGTCATCTCTGAGACAAAAAAAAGAATGTTCATGTTAACATTTCCACTACAACTCTTCATCCGATCTATACAACCATATATATATGGATGAAATGAAGATCGACAAAGATTCAAAGGTCAAAATGTAACATCGCGTTTAAATTGTTCAATTCCTTATTATTACATTCGTTCTTTTATTTATGTTAAAATTTTAGCACAGCCTAACATGGATTGACATTTATTGCACTACCCTGATGGAACATTTTCGATTGACGGCCACATGTAAATTTTCCAGAACTGACCATTCTGATTTCTTTTTGTTTATAATCACAGTTGATGCTGTAAACTTAGAAATCGATATCTGGGCCTGAGGTTATCAAACTTTTCTCATTCTCAACTGAGAATATTCTCAAACTTTAAATAAATACATGAACATAAGAGATAATATTAATAAGTTGTTATTTATCACAAACTATTAATATTAACTTTAATATTCATATATGATATTCTATACATTTATTACAAAATCAACACAGAATTAAAGCTTTAATTTCAATTTGAGATATGAGAAAATTCTCATTTGAGTATGAGAAAAGTTTTATAACATTGGGCCCTGGAACGACTTTTCCTCGCTAAAGCATTCATTCTTTATTTGCACACTACTCTGGTGGCAGAATTTTGTCGATTTTTCGGTTATTTGACCTTTATGAACATATAGGGAGTTAAAACTGTTTTACGCTGGGCTATCGATCTCTAAATAAAAAGAAATTGAATAGGCAAGTAGTCAATTCCAGTTATTTCTGTAACCAGGAATAAAAAAGTCCTTTTTTGGAATTAGCAGAAAATACCTGCCGACAAACTTTTGTGCGCATGCCTTACTTGACAGTGAAATGATTGATTGGATTCCACAGTTACTATAAGCAGTAAACATACCCCTTCTTTTCTATTAAAATATTTCCAATGTCGAGATTATCCCAAAGTAATTAATATATTGTAAATGAAACAGAAAATATCGACTTGTCAGTCGAAATCTGGCCATGTAGGTAGATCTTAATGTAGTTAACATGTAATGGATTCTCTACGATTTCTGAACACAGGAGCTTTAACAGTGTTAACCGAGGTTTCCTAATGATTTCATAAGGAAACCACTGTTAACATAGTGAAAGATCGTTTGTTCCGAAATGATGCGAAACTATTACGGGTCCACTTCCTTAAAGTGTCGGTCAAGTCAGACTGTATGGTTTGTTCACAGTCTTGTACCAGGTACAGTGTAGTAAAAAAGGGTCCGGTGTAGAAGCATGCAAGATGGCACATAAACAACAATCAGGTGTAAGTTAATATTCAATCCCAAAAATACAGGTTAATTTCACTGATGGTGTCTAAGAATAGAATAGACATTGTGACCAACATAAATATCCGATTTTCTTATTTTTCTATTGATTTATCGTGATGCCTACTGCACAACTTAGATTCAATAGATAAAGTTTGGTACTTAGCAAAAAAAAAAAAAAAAAAAAAAAAACGAAATTGAAGCGTACTCATACAGTGTAATATGGTTTTTAGCTCCATAACTCCATAAAATCAATGCGACATCCATGCTGTATCTAGTCCTTTTGTCAAGTTTTATTTTCTGAATTTCGCCGATAATGCTTTTTGTGTAAAGGGACACAAAATATTTCCGCAAATAGATTAGACTAAACCAATTTGTCAAACTGCTTTTTTTGTCAAATCAGCTCTTAGAAATCGGTATGAGTTTGTTGATAACATGGATTCAAATTATCTGACATGCTTTCTGACATACTATGGAAACCCAAGAAATCCGTATATATATATCCGAATACCCTCTATAGAAATATGCACATAAGTTTGTTCCAAGATTGAAAAGAGGGGGCGGGCATTCAAAACTGACAAAAAAGCTAGAGTCTGACAAAACTCTTTGGTTTTACTTCATACCATGTCAAGAGTGGAAGGGATGATTTCAGTTGGTAACATCATTAAATAGATATAAATCTCTATCAAAACCATTCATAATCGCTTACTAAGCTCGCTCATTAAAATACACTCACTCAAACCATTCAAATATGCTCCAAAATGACTAACAGTACAGAACCAACAACTATTTTCAAAATAAATCTAGATAGAAAAAAATCGCAATTTCACTAACACAATTGAAATTGCTAGCGGCTGATTGGTTCTTGAGGAAATGGAAAGCTATGTATAGAACTTGTACACAGATTTTATCCTGAACAAAATTAGCGATATAGGATTACCTGCTTTTAATTTCACTTAAAAACAAACTCATTGCTCTCATTAAATTTCATTCCAAAACCATTCCAAAATCATTCACCTTGTCAATTTTATGATGTTGTTTACTGTATAACGACATTTTTGTGTTTGAACAAGAAATACCCGAGGCCCAAGAGGGCCAGGTATCGCTCCACTAGAATTGCCCCCAAGGAAACCAAAAGAAACATTAATTTATTTTAAGTGAAGTTTAAGTAAATAATGATTTTAATTTGCTGTTTTTTAACCTTATGTTGTGACAACATAGTGTATTTTCAATTTATGCTTTGTTGACAGATTTCATTGCATTGATTAATAAAACAAAGATTTTGGAAATGAGCTAAGATGTTTTTGTAATCAAAGAAAACATTTTATCGGTCTGAGTGAGCTTTTAGTGTCATTACAGAGACTTGCTTGCAATAAACTCTAATTACTATACAGAACATTGACTTATTCCGTCCATCTATTTAGTCACAAACATGTAACCGATCACATCAAGTATATAATGTTTCCATGCAATTATAAACGAACGAGAAACGTTCAAGGACATTTTCACAACGTATCAATAATAGATTTAATCGCAAAACTAAAATACACAACCTGTGCACGTTTTATTTTTATTTTTTTATTAAAAAAACCGGAATTTTAAATAACACTTATGCTGATTAGAATCTTTGAAGGTTAAACCCCGCAGTTCATGATGTCTTCATAACAGAAATTCAATCGCGGATCCAGGATCTCTGTCAAGGGGGGGAGGACGAACTTGAGTAAAAATTCTAATAGGGTTTTACGGGATGCATATTTTATTGATTCCATGGGACGACCCAATTTAAATAAAGCCATACCAAACCGCTGGATTCAGGGGTTCGTGTGCCTACCATTACCCGATTTTGATTGAATTTTCCTATAACAATGACATAAATATGCCTTAGAGGGGGTCGTTCGAACCCCCGCCCCTCTTTAATATCAATATCGGTTATTCGGTATTGTTAAAGGTATTCCATTTACATGTATTCATCAAGTAACGCAACGGAAAAAAGCTGTTTTATTCTTACTTGTGAAAATATTGAATAAATCATTTACATACATTTGACATTTAGAGAATTCTTTTCAATTGCTCATCCACCATTGAAATTTTGTAACTGTGTGCACCTTTTATACGCATTATTTGCTACTTGTTATACTTATTGTGACCTTCCGTAAAATAAACATTTGAAAAAAGAGAGGTACTGGTACAGGCCAATCAGAGGTAGCATTTGAAAAAAAATCTTTAACGGACAGGTGAATTGGTCATTCTAGATGTACAACCTTAGATATAAATCTCAGTCTCTAAAGGCTCTTTACAATCAATTTCCTTTTATTTTGTCATTTTGTAAAATATAAAATGATATATTGCAAAACAATCTTACAGGTATATATAATGTATTAATGTCCAATTATGTTGTGATCACACGCCATACCTTACATAGATCTACACGATTTCAAAATTAGAATGACATATATGGAATATGTGTTTAAAAAATAAGTCAAAATAAATTACTTGTATAACTACGTTTTGGGTCCGAGTTTTATACCAACGGTTGTAGTAGTGCTTGGGTAGAATTTTAGACTGTATTTTGTTGAAATATTAGCCAATTTTATCCAACAGTCATGAATTTGCTTGATCTGTACAAAATAACCCCTTTCCACAAAGCTTTGGCTATACAGCCATTAGCCATTACAGTCTTATATTGCTCAACTGGTTGTGCTCATAAATTGTTTCATTTTGATATATAATATACCTGAACATACTGCTTTTGCATGGCAAATAAAGTGCCTTTAAAATTAGGTCTCAAACACTCCATATGAATCTTAAAGTTATTGGAAAAATAGGAAAACAGAGGATGACGATATTATGTCAATAAAGATATAATCAAGGGGGCGTATTATTTGAATTGTGCCGTTTATCGAAATGTATATCTGAAAACTACCACTTTACAACGAAAATGAATGATTTAAAATTTCACCTTTGCTTATATAACGCTTTCGCATTATGTATCGCGTTTTCCCCTGTAATTAAAAGATTATCAAATAGATGAATTCATCAACATGTAATAAATCAATGCGAAGCAATTAAAGCGATCTTACGAAATTCGGTTGTAATCTAATAATGGAAACTTAATGTAAATTTTAATCAAAGTGTGATTTGTAAATCAGATTAAATAATTTATCTTAAAGAATATAACGTGAATAGTTTTCATCAAATTCGATAGACAGTCAATTTCAATAATCCCAATCTGGGGAAACATAATTTTGCTTCTACTAATTGTCCAATGATCAGAAAGGGATAAAACAAACATGTACTTCATGTATATCTTGATTACGTATTATTGATCTACAATGACCTGGCACTCATTAAATATTCCTTTTGACCCCTATTGATAGTCGGATGCTATGTTTCTTGATATAGACTGAAACTCGCGAAGTTTAGGTCCAATAAAATGTTTTACATATTAACGCGTATACGGAAATTTAGCGCAGATGGTATGGCTCTTGTCCCAATACCGAAATGCCATGAGTTCAAGCCGGGACATGATCAATTATGAGTCCATTTTTTTACGGTAACACTGTTTTACCTATTTTGAGACAATATTGTAGCATAAGGCTTTCTGTATTCTGACAGTCAGACTTTTTTTTTTAAAGATTTGTTCATTGCAAAGTGCTGTCCATTCAGCACTGTCAATAGTGATAGAGAAACATGGAAACAATAACATACATACATTAATTGGCATATATCGACACAATATGTCTTTAGCCATTTACAATACAGCAAAAATATGGCTTTGACACAAAATATAGCAATTTTTACAAATACAGTGTATCTCAAAATTCAATATACAAAATATCTAACATAGCTGAGTGTGCAACATAGTTAATGAACAGTATTATCAAGAAAGTTCTTACGAGCTTCAAATGCAGATGCGATAAACAATTATTTATCTCGTTTTGTAGTTCAAAATACATCGCAAGCCAAACTGAACAATTGAAAAGCATTATTTTCCTTGTTCATTTTACAATTAATGATGGTATGAAAAAATATGAAATAAAGCCTATACTTGGTTTGATTGCGTTAATCGAAACCCTTTTAAGCGTGATTACGTTATGAATGTAAAAAAAAAACTGATAAAAAATATCATAAAGCAAACGAGATTTCAATATGCGACTAACTTTTAGTGCAAGTGTTCTGAATACTAAATTTATTTTCATTGGGGTATGAAAATCTTTCTCTCTGACGATCAGAATACAATAGTCTTGGTTTGTGCAACAACCAAAATTGAATTATATGAGAGTAAAAATAATAATAATAATAATTGCAACTGGCAAAAAAAATAACAAAGGAATAATTGAAAGGTTTAATGTAAAAAATATATGTATAAATATATAAATTAATAATAAACACAAGGATTAAAAAAAAAAAAAGATGTATCACTGTCGGTTATCGAACTCGACCCGACAAGTGAACGCGTCTCGGGAAGGCGTCTGTAACCAATGTACTACAGAGACTTATATAGCTAAAGTGAGATAGTATGAATAAATCGGTATAACGTAATTTTCGCTACGAATAAACTCGAGCACTGACGGAAGTTAATGAGTGCCAGGTCATTTTAGATAAATAATATGACCCTTCTCCAGTAAAACCTGCCCAAATGACGACACTTTGTGATTTCAGTTGTCTACACAAAGATATAACAAAACAATCAATTTTAAGACTAACCCTATATAAAAAGAAATTACGGTTGTTGATTCAATGTGTGTTTAAATTGAAAAAAAATGATTGCAAAATATCGAAGTAAACATTGAGAAAAAGGGCTCAATTGCTAGAAACACGCAAATTCTCGATTTTTCTCATTGTTTCCCTCGTAATCAATAACAGTGCATGAAAAATTCGATGTTGGAAAATAATAATCACAAATAGGTCAGAGCATTTATTTCTTTGAAAGAAACAACTTATAATTTTCTTGACGACCGAAATATCGGAGGTCAACAGTAATCACACTACGAATGATTTTTTTGATTGGATAATCGATTTTTGCTTGACAGCAGCGATTTGATTTTTACATCATTATCTTATTATGAAATATATCTCACATGCGGATTATATACATGACTGGGCGAACCAGAATCGGTTATCCAATATTGTAAATATATTCCATGTCATTTATAACGCAACGCAACGGAAGAAACTGTAATATTCTCACTTCAGAAAATGTTGTACAAGTGATTTACATGTTTTTGACATAAATAGAATTCCTTTCTATTTCTCATGCCATTGAATACCATCAATGGAAGTTTAATAACTAGAATGTGTGTAACTTTTTTTTTTCAAATGATTTTGTTTTCGTGTTTTATTTGCAATATGCAGACGGAAAGATCATAATCGGCTTTTCAGTATTTAAATGATGTTCTAAATACATTTATTACTTAAGTATCGAAACGGAAAGAAGCTGTCTTATTCTCACTTAAGAAAATGTTGTACAAGTGATTTACATATATTTGGCATAAACAGAATTCCTTTCTATTCTATACCATTAAATATCATCTATGGAAGTTCTATAACTAAAATGTATGTACCTTTTTTTAATTGCTTTTTCTATCTGTTTGCTTATATTTGCTTTATGCAGAAAGAAAGATGGAGATAAAAATTTGTTTTTCAGTATTGTTAATAGTGTTTCATTTATATTTATCACTCAAGTAACGAACAGAACAGAACAGAATATAGTTTATTGACAAAAACTATACAAGTTTATAGTCATATACAAAATATGAATTAATAAATGACAATTTCAATCACGTGTTCTTACAGTTATGTTTCAATCATTTGAGCATCTCGTTTTTTGTTATTAGATATCATAATTTATCATAATTATCATTATTACACACGGTGTATGGAGGACAAACCGTTACTATGAGCATCTCAGTTTATATAGAACATTCGTTACCTTAAAAAAGTAAGGGATGTTCGACGTATACCGAATGCGCTATCTTTAACTTATGCATTTTATTAATCCTAAAACTTATTATTTATAGGTGTGAAAACCATCCGTCGTGTGCTTGTTTTAACGGACGACTCGCAATTTTTCACTTTTGATTAATATAAATAGAACAGAATAGGTATGCGCTTATTTATGTAAATAGAAATATAGTCATTTTCTTCTTAGTAAAATATCATTTATTTATGCAATTTTTGATATAAGACAACCGTATAAAATACACCAAAAGGGATTGTGTAAAAACATAACAAACTATTTAAGTTTCATTGCGTCTTTTAAATGCCTGGTTAAGATACCTAAAAATTGTTTCAATTCGTGGTTGGATTTAGTATTGATAAGATTTACTTATTTCCACATACTTGGATTTCTTATATAAATAGATTTAATGTAAAGCTGCCTTAAATCCGTGTAAAAAGGACAAACTAGAGCAAAATGAAATTCATCCTCTATTTCCATTAGATTGCAAAATTGACAGATACGACCATTGCGATCGATTGCTTGTCCCGTGAACCGACAAGTGTCTAATCTTAAACCATGTACCGAAGTTCTAAACTAAGTCAATCCGATTCTTAATTTCCGATTTATGTTTTCTTCTAAATAGTTTTCCATACCAAAATCTATTTTAACATGTCTATATAAAGTATCAAAAGTTCCACCTTTTTCTATATCGCTAAACCATTTCTGCAAAAATAAGTCAATTAGGCGTTGTTTAAAAGTACTTATAAAGCTTGTTGGATTTACCGCTGCAGGGTTTTCCAAAACGTATGCGAAACCGTGATCACTAAATATTTTTTTCACTTTATAGAACAAGCTTGATGTTACCATCGTGTCATCACTCATACCTTCGTGCATGATTGTAGTTATAATGATGTTTTCGGAGTGAATGATTTTGAAAAAATATTTTATAAGACGTACATATCGATTAATATATAGGGGGTATCTACCCGCGGCGTTGCAAGTTGATTGTCTGACTCCTAATATTATTTTGAAAAATTTCAAATGAATTTTTTCTAATATATCTGCCCGAGTAAATCCCGAAACTTCGCAGCTATAATACAGAATAGGAGCAAGAAATGAATCGAATAGCTGAAGAGCTGTCCGCGGGCTAGTGTTATAACGTTTAAGATTAACTATCAGTACATTCATTGCCTTTTACCCTTTACCACACAGCGTTTGGTTATTTAAAGTGAATCGTCCGGAAAAGTTGAATGTACAACCGAGGTAATTAAAATCGCTCACAGTTTCTATGCATGTATTTTTATACGATCATTTTTCATATTCGGATAATCGTCCGCGTTTTCGAAAAACGACTATTTTTGTCTTTTCAACATTGATCTCGAGACCCCAATTATCGCAATATATGCCTAAATTATCGAGGGGTTTTTGGGAGGTCAATCGGGCTTTCGGCCAGTATGACCATATCGTCTGCAAATAACAGAATTATTATACACAATTCGTCAGTAGTAAGACCGCTGTCCGTGTCTGATTGTAAAAATAGTTCTAGAGACGACGAAAAGACTAAACATTATCGGTGAAATTATCTCCCCTTGCCTGAGACCCATCGCGATATCAAAGAACTGAGAGTATTCGTTACAATGGCGCACACACGACTTGACCGATGTATACATTGATCTTACTATTCGTAAAATTTTGCCACCAAGTCCCATTCTAAATAGATTATACCATAGGCCGTTCCGGTAAATACTGTCGAAACATTTACGTAAATCCATAAAAGCACAATATAACTTTTTATTATTGCTTAAATATTTATTTATCAAATAATGCAAAATGAAGATTGCATCTACCGTTGATCGTCCTTTTCTAAATCCAAATTGAGAATCGGAAATTTTTTCATCAATGTTAGCCCAATTTGAGAGACGCTCGTTTAAAATACTGGTAAATAATTTACCAAAGTTACTTAATAAAGTTATTCCCCTATAGTAATTAACATCGGATTTTTGTCCCTTTTTATAAATGGGTACAATAATTCCCTTGGTCCATGCTTCCGGAAAATTGCCCGAATCTAAAATTTTATTAAACATCCCTGTGATGTGACCGGCCAGTATGTCACATGATGCAATAAAATACTCATTCAATAATCGATCTCTTGAGCAAGCTTTGTTACGCTTCAATGAATTGATGCTATTGACCACTTCTTCGTACGATATAGGGCGGTTTAACTCACTATTTACCTTTGTAACAAATATTGAAAATTCAAGTAATATGCCTGTGATTGATTCTAGATCACTTGAATATTAAGTCTGAAAACGAAAAGTTCTAACAAAAATTTAACGAAATTGACCTTGACCTTGACCCTTGACCTATGTGACAAAAAAAGAGCTTTTCCTTGGGTCATAAGCAGCATTTGCATGAAGTTTTATGATTCTAGGTCGCTTGGTTGTCGAGTTACAGTCCGGAAACGAAAATTGAACGAAGGCTGACTGTGACCTTGACCTTTGATCTATATGAAAAAATAAAAGGGCACTTCCTAGGGTCATAAGCAGTATTTGTATGAAGTTTCATGACTCTAGGCCACTTGGTTCTTAAGTTAGAACCCGGAAACAAAAGGTCTATGGACGGACGAATAGAGGGACATACAGATGGACATGGCGAAACCAATATGCCCCCTCTATATTCGTAGTATGGGCGTATAACTATCATGTGGTCAACTAAACCGGTTTTTAGCGTTGTCAGAAAGAAGACAAGTTCAAGACGCGTTATTACTGTTGTGATCTTTAAAGTTGTCCGTATACGATCAACATATTTACAATAATTTCAAAATTATGTCAAATCTTAAAATTTACACATACACGTCTTACTATCTGACTCTCAAGTGAGCAAAAGAACCCCCCCCCCAAATGATTAATAATTTAATTCTGACGAATTTCAATTTGTTTTGCTTACATGCCCTTAATTAATTTTCCAGTGAATATCTTGCTCGCATTTACCTTTTTGTTTCCACATAGAACAATTTTGATTTGCTATTACCAACCTTTGTTTCCTTGTCTTTTTTTGTTAGGAAATTTGTAATCAAACAAAAAGTTCCGGCAATGACCATCAATGAACGATACATCATCCCCGTCTATGGCGAATGTCTGATGGACATCCGGTCAGTATTCTATAAAGACGGTCTAATTATATCTAATGATATTATCCGACTCTTGCATGCACTTATGCTGCATTTGTAAAATGAAATTTCAAAGTGAAGGATAGACGCCGACGATGAAAGATGTTAGATAGATTTGAAATAAACGCTGTGCAAAAAGATAAAAGATAACTATCTTGTATACTTTTCATTGAAATTTTATTTATATGTATTTTGCATTGTGAAATGTTCACAATGACAATGGTATTTTGTCTCCCTCGTTGTAAAACACTTAAGGTGTATTTTCAAATCTGAGGTGCAATCGTTAGAGCAAGATGAAAAATCCCGCTAAATTAGATTTTTAAGTTGTCATAATGGACGATTTTCAATTATCTGAGTGAAAACAGTTCATGTCGTCATGACTACTTGACTACACGTTTTAAGCAAATACAAAACCATTTTAGTAATACAAGTAACTTTCCGTTTGTGTGTTGCAATGAACGAACGGAGCGCTGAATTGATAGTTCATGTAATCATGAACTTTTAATGATGATAATAATGATTTTGATCAGAATTTGGTGTCAATCTCACGACGTTCTGAACTGTAATAGCAATGTGCATTCTACTCTTACTTCATTTGAGCCTGTGCGTGAGATTTCCAACGATTTCAAATATGCGCAAAGCAAAGACTCTGACTTGCCTGTGCAGCCGCACACTCTAACCAGTCTTCGCTATGCCCTTAGTACATTTACATTTACATTTATTCAAAGGCAAAATCGACATAAATATGTCTTTAGCCATTTACATACAGAAAAAGAAATATGGCTAAGACTTGGTTTTAACATGAACATAGATTAAAGGACAGAGAAAATACAATAAAGTGAAGAGAATACATACAAAGCTATGTAATGAGTGTTTCTTATAGGCATAGCATCAGTATTGAACCGGTTGTCGGCTTAATAAATTGTCTCGACATTCGAAAGATTCAATTAAATACTTGCAAACATTTAACAAAACATTGCATTTGGAACTTGACATAAATTTATTGAATTTGAATATATTAGGCCACTGGATTTTATCTAAGTATTTCTTTCTTAGGTCCATGTATCTAGGGCAGCAAAGAAGAAAATGATATTCATTTTCAATTACATTTGTTCTGCACACGTTACAAAATCGTTCACCTCTTCCAATGTTTAAATATCTACCTGCTTCAATTTGTAAATTATGACTACTAAGTCTAAATCTAGCGAATGTTTTACGATATTTTGGAAATTTTAACTTATCTAGATATGTTTCGAACTCAAAATTATTTTTGAAACCCCGGTATAATGAAAGTTTTGGGGAAATGCAAATATAAGCGTTCCATTCTTGAATAAATTGGTCACGTAATCTTATCTTAATAGCGTTGAAGTTAATCGGTCGGTTTGTTGTATATCTAAGATCACCAAGTCCAAGATGGTCTAAAACAGAATTTACCCTTTTTGACCAACAATTACTATTTATTGACTCGCATTGATCTAAATAAGTATCATACAGAATAGGGATATTTCTATCAATTATCTTAGTCCAAAATTTTAATGCCCTTTGCTTGCATAAAACAGATAAAGGTAATCGGCCAAATTCACTGCAAAATTTGGTGTTTGCTGCTTTACGCCTAATATCCTTTTTAAAAATTTTATATGTAATTTATCTATATCTTTGTGACTATAAATTCCCCATACCTCGGCTCCATATAGCAATATTGGTACCACCATAGAGTCAAATAGTGATAATGATGTCTTTACATCCAATTTAACTTTATCAAGCAATAAGAGTAACGAATTATATGCTTTTAATGCTTGATCATTTAAGCATTTAATAGCAAGATGAAAGTTACCAGTGTAATTAAATTTGACACCTAGATATGTAAAGTTATCAACAATTTCAATTTGTTCTCCATTAATCTCAAAAACTTCATTGTGAAATGATTTTCTTTTTTCCAAAAATACATATTTTCGTTTTATTGACATTAATATCTAGCCCCCATTTATTCGAGTATTGATAAATACAATCTATTTGAGCTTGTAAGCTTATGGGATCTGTAGTGAATAATACAATGTCATCTGCAAATAAAATGAGATACCTTGATAGTAATTCTAAATCACTGTTTGTTAAAGTGTTAAAGTTGAAATTGTCAGCAATGTCGTTAATGAATAATATAAATAATATAGGGGACAGCGGCTCACCTTGCTTCAACCCAATGTTAACATCGAAAAAATTCGAAGTACTCGTTTCATTGGCCAATTTAACACATGCTTGTACTTTTTTGTACATGCTTTTAATCATATTACGCATTTTACTACTAATTCCAACGTTGAGAAGTTTTGATATCAAGAAATCCCTATTGACGGTATCGAAAGCCTTTTTATAATCTATGAAGACACACCAAAGTTTTTTACTTTTCAATTTCTTCAGTTGTAATGGGCGTGTCTAATTCTTCAACTTCATTTGTCAAGATTTCCGTAGGAGGGGGGTCATTTGAGGACGAGTTGCTTGAGCACGGGTTTGAGAAGTAACTTGAAAACTCACATAAAGGGATATCTGTTTCCACAGACCTAGTTTTTCTGTATTTATTGATATACTTCCAAAATGATCGAGGAGAATTTTTACTAAGTTGTACAAGTTTATCTCTTTCTGAATTTTGAAATTTAAGTCTGGCAGACTTTTTAACCTTGTTGTATTTCGATCTAGCTTGTAAAAATTGGGCCTTGTTTTCATCATTAGGGTACTTGGAAAAATCTCTTTTTTTCGCGTGAAAGTTGTCATAATGGACGATTTTTAATTATCTGAGTGAAAACAGTTCATGTCGTCATGACTACTTGACTACTTGCCTGTGCAGCCGCACACTCTAACCAGAGTCTTCGCTATGCCCTTAGTACAAATAAAGGCCTCCAAGTATCTGCAGACCACCAGGTAACTGTATATTTACGGGATGTGGCTGTGAACCCTACTCAATATTTGCAAATGGTTGAAAATGTCACGTGCAACCTCATTTCTTTTTTAAGGCAAACAAAAAGAGTCACATTCCTTGCTATCTGTAATGCTATAGATAGAAATTGCAAGGATACGGAACTACAATGATGAATGATGCGATGTCAATTAAAGGCAGTATAACAGACCATCACAATCATCATTAGAGTCTTGAACCATTGCCTTCTGACAATGACAAGAACTGATAAAGTTCGGAAAGTTATTGTTTCACTCTTGGGTCTCCTTAGTAATCAATTATCGACACGAACCTTGGATTCAATGGAAAATATTAAAATGCTTGGCTTGTTTAGAAGGAAGTCATTCTCATTTAAGGTTACTGACTGCAGTGAGGGAAACGAATTTAGCAAATAACCTTTTAATTCACTGCTCCAAAAGTCAATTAAACTTTTGAATTATTATGCATTTTCTGTCAAGAAGTAATTGAAGAGGAAAAGGATAAGTAATTTGAGAAGGGACAGATTGGATGGGACAGAAATTCTAAGTATTGTCATCGATAAATAAAGAAAAATGATTTTTAGTTTAGATTTGTGACTTCAAAGAAGATATCAAATCTTTGACCTTAAACACGAATAAAATTGAACATCAGTTTCTTTTAATG
This sequence comes from Fragum whitleyi, assembly GCA_948146395.1. Taxonomy (NCBI): domain Eukaryota; kingdom Metazoa; phylum Mollusca; class Bivalvia; order Cardiida; family Cardiidae; genus Fragum; species Fragum whitleyi. The sequence goes on along the minus strand of OX411543.1, from coordinate 13,627,108 downwards.
ACATATTTTAATACATTTTGAGAACTTTCTCTGCTTTCAAAGCTGCTTTTTCACAGATCGGGAAAATATGATTTTTGAAATTTTTCGTTAAAACAATTGGAAGTAACGACCTCATCAAGTTGAAGCCTTTTAAATGATACGATTCAATCTGGTAATGCATAAAAATGAAGACTGATATTCCTGAATTTAGCGAAAAACATTCTGAAAATAAAGCAACTACTAACGCCTTAAAATTATTCTTCAACGTGGAGCTAACTATTTACGCGAATTCCGCATGTTTGTCTTATTAAATCAAAGATAAAGGTAAAAGTATTTGACAGCTGGAAACTTCATATCAAAACAAGTAAAAATGAAAAATATTCACGGAAAGTAACGATTTTGTAATTTATAGACTCGAAATAAATAGACTAGATCCCTAACTGACCTTGACGCTTCGAAAAAATAAGTTACAAAAGTATTGAAATATGTTGTTTTTAGTGCCAATGTCCACGGGCCATTCTGAATCGTCTAAAAATACACACATTTCCAAATCAGGAACAATTTTTGTATTTTTTTCTTTTAAAACTGTGAAAGGGTAGTTTTAAGCATGAAGGTTATTTTTACAAAAGGCATAATTTTATGGAAAGGTCAAGAATATTAGTGAAGGTTAAGTCAAATCATTACGTGGACAGTGTTTATTTTCAAAGCTCGTTCACAACATGAATCAAAGTACTGAAAGTACTGATAAGTTGGAATGCGCTCAAGAGACGGTGACCTCAAGCTACTGACGAAGCTGACGCCTCCCGCCCACCACAGGAGATCACATAATACGTCTCGTCTTTTGAAGGGCCTATATAAATCAATGTATTTAAACAACGAGAGTCGCTTAAACCCCTGAATCGCTATACAGGCCTGAATCTGATGAAAGAAAAATGATAACTAGAGGGCCAGAATGGCCCTAAACCGCTCACCTGAATTCGATTGGTCCAGTGGAAATTATCCAAGAAACTTTCTGGCAAAGATTCATTCAAATTTGCCCAATTGTTGAAGAGGAGACATTATTCGATTTATAAGTAGTTATAATAGACCCTGCCAACCAATTTATTACAGAGGAAACTCAAAATTAGCCCTACCCTGCCACGCCCATATTTATGGACGAATGAAAATTTTGCCAACAATATTTGAAGAGGGTCATCAAAGGAACATTCCTGTAAAGTTTCATCGAAATCTGCCCAGTAGCTCAGGAGGAGATGTCGTTCAAAGATTTTGGGCTCAAAATAAGCCCCGCCCTTCCATACCCATATTTTTTGGCAAATTATAATATAGCGAGAATTTTGAAGAGGGTCACCCACGGAACATTCTGGCAAAAATTCATTGAAATTGGCCCAGCGGTTTAGGAGAAGAAGAAGTTTTAAGAAAGTTGACGACACACGACGGACGACGGAGTCAGGGTGACCCTAAAAGCTCCCATTGAGCACGTTGTGCTCAGGTGAGCTTAAAAGGAAGAAAATGACCATACAGCCGACTAATAGACGCACAGGCGAACACTTCTACACTCAAAACAGTTTGTATATTATTTTTCAAATGACTTCTGCTCCATTTTAGTTATCAATTACATTTTTAATTAGAAGTGTCGCAAAGTGGACCTCAACAAGTGATTTGTCCATGATGAAAAGCTATTTTCGCAGGGAAGTCTTTTAATTTATGAGTTGGAATTTCAAGACAATTTTTGGACGAAGTTCGATTGTGATTTCGACCTCCGTGACTCCAAAAGAGGAGACTTTCTCGGGTCATTGACAACATTTGTATCAAGTTTTATGATTTGGGTCAATTGCTTGTTCAGTTAGAGTGAGAAATGTTAACTGTTAAAATTTACTGATGACCGTGACATGTAAGGCCCCGAAACAAAAGGGTTTTTCTTTGGATCATGGGCAATATTTGTGTAAAGTTTCGTTATTGCAGGTCAATTGCTTCTCCGTTTATCTATCGGTAAGCAAAAGGTCAATGGTCTGAGAGACAGACATGATAAAATGAATATATGCTCCTCTACTTCTGATTTGGGGATACAGTTAATGACATCGTGAAATTGATAAGGTGAACGATTTTGGAATGATTTAGGCGTGATGTTGAATGAGTGAGCGGAGCGAGTCTTGAGTGAAATTTAAGGGAGGGAATCCAATGCCGCTTATTTTGTTTCGGATGAACAAAATTGGCGATATATAAAACCTATATAATATATGCATAAAAGTTCAATCAATAACTTCTATTCCCAAAAGAACCAATCAGACGCTTTAAATTTCAATTATGTCAGTGAAATCGCGATTTGGTTCTTGCTTAATTCATTTTGAATGTACATGTTGATCTTATTGTTAAATAACTTTGAGCGTTTTTGAATGGTTTGAGTGTGTGTTTGGAATAAATGGAGCGCTTAGTGAGCGATTAAGATTTTTTTATTGAGATGAATGTCAATTTCACCATGTTACTAACTGTATGATGGTGCTCTTAAACGTGTTGATGTGTAAAAATGTGAAGAAAACAGGTTGAACTAGTTGGTTTGTTTCAAAATACAAAATGTCTTGGTGATGGAATGCAATTGGGCAAAGATAATCATAATTCAATTAAAGATGTGGTGGCAAGGGTTTTATTGGATGAGTATTGGGTTTTACAATGAAACATTCATGTCTATAACTGCAATATGACGGAAAACAAACGGCAATATGTTGCAAAAATATCTATTAACTTTAAAAGCGTATCATCACTTTAAGAAAAGATTTTTATTTCGTAGCTTGAACAGAAATTTACAAATTAACAGCTTGTCAAAGGTTAAATGTGTAACAAGGTCGTTCAGAAAGAGAAACTATACCTTTACAAGAAGCTATAACATTATTCTACGAAAAAAAGGTTGCGACCTTACCAAATAAGCAGATCACGTGATTCGCCTGTGCTATTGTCAATTGCTGACCTTATTGGACTTGACCTATCACATGATTTCCAAATTTAGTAATGCAAACATGTGATACTAATATATTCGTACGCAACTTTCAATAAATATCGTTTAAAACATAAACTAGCGTGTTAAAATATACATGAAGTGCTAGTTGTGTAATTGTACAGCACTATTACTTTTAGATGAAATAAACTGTATGTCTTTGTCAAGTTTGGATATTCAAAATAGGCCCTAGTGTATTCATATCCTGTTCACGTGATATGTGTTCTCAAAAAACCCGAAATGAAATTATCTTGTGTTCATTTTGCTGTTTTGTTAAATCTAAGTTGGAATTGCTCCGCATTCCAACTTAAAAAACCGGATTAAGTATAAAAACTAATTAAGACTGCCTACGAGAATCTGCGTCTAACCAAGTTGAACATTTCAACTATCAATCAATGCTACATCTCATTTCATCAGATCTTTAAACCAGCAAATATTGAAAAATCAGCTGAAAATTAAATTTCGATGAAAAAGCGGAGAGATGAATTTAACAGATTGATGTTGGACATTTTCCTTATATTTTTTAAAAGCTCTTACACATGATTTATTGTCGAGCATTCTCAATCTCTCTTATCGTTAAATTTGATTTTAAAAGTGTCGTTGCGACATTTATGCCACGCGTCGAAAGATCGGGCATATTGTTTTACTGTTGTCTGTCCGTCTGTCTGCAAAACTTAACAACAACATCAAGAAAATAATGTCTATTACTTCAAGGCTATTCACGATACAATGCTCATATTTGGCATGATTTGATTTGAATTGAATTGGGTTTTACGTCGCTTTCAACAATCTCTCAGTTATATCGCGACGACTGGAGCACCTAACGGTAGATTCCTGGTATTTCTCACACCAGTACTACCACCACATCGCTTTCCTAGCCTCCAGTTGCTATTCCACATAGGTTTACGATTATCTACCCATTGGTGGAAGACAAATGTCGGAAAGGATAAGTGCCGCGGCCGGGGATCTAACCCGTGCGAATATAGACCCCTGGATTAGAAGTCCGGCGCGCTACCAACTGCGCTCATATTTGGCATGATGATAGATCCCTATAATGCAAATCTACAGATTCCATAGTCAAGGTCATGTGGCATGGTAAAGGGCATTTGTCAAAGTCAAAACTTAAAAAAAATGCCATCTCGGGGGGCAGTCGTGTTTCACAAACACATCTTGTCTTTTTCTTTCTACACTTACTAATAGAAATCCATATTTGGCTCCGCCCTCGGATTTTACCTTTTACATATATCTCCTCCTCCATCAGACTTTATTCATGGGCACCTCAACGCGAAAATGAAATTATTTCATAAGTTAAGTCTCCAAATTACTTCATGGCTTAGGGAAACAAGTTAAATATAATGAAGAATACTTGCATGTTATGCCTATATCTTGATTTTTATCACGGTCTAGTCGCCTGGGCGTAACAAGATGAATTTATTTATATAAACAACGCAACTTCCCGGAAATCAACAGCCTAAATTTCTCGCGCGATAGATTGTACAAGTGATTTATTAGACAGCACAATGCATTCTATTTCTGATTCGTGAATAATGTCATCTCCGAGACAAAAAAAGGTATGTTCATGTTAACATTTCCACTACAATTCTTCATCCGATCTATAAAATCATATATATGTTGGATGGAATGAAGTTTGACAGAGATTCAAAGGTCAAAATATAACATCGCGTTTAACTTGTTCAATTTCTCTTCATTACATTCTTTTTTCATTTATGTTCAAAATGTTTTATGTATGTAAGCACAGACTTACAAGGTTCGACATTTAATGCACTACCCTGATGGAACATTTTCAATTGACGGCCGCATGTCCAGAAATGTCCATTCTGCTATCTTTTTGTTTATAATCGCAGTTGATGCTGAAAACTTAGAAAGCGATATCTGGGCCCGAGGTTATAAAACTTTTCTCATTCTCAACTGAGAATATTCTCCAACTTAAACTTTAAATAGATATATGAACATAAAAGATGATATTAATAAGTTGTTATTTATCACCACCTATTATTATTAACTTTAATATTCATATATAATATTCATACATTTATTACAAAACCATCACAGAATTAAAGCTTTAGATTCAATTTGCTATATGAGTAGATTCTGATTTGAGTATGAGAAAAGTTTTATAACATTGGGCCCTGGAACGACTTTTTCCTCGCTAATGCATTCATTCTTCATTTGCACACTACTCTGGTGGCAGAATTTTGTCGATTTTTCGGTTATTTGACCTTTATAAACATATAGGGAGTTACAACTGTTTAACGCTGAGCTATCGATCTCTAAATAAAAGGAAAATGAACATGCAAGTAGTCAATTCCAGTTATTTCTGTAACCAGGAATAAAAAAGTCCTTTTTTGGAATTAGCAGAAAAGACCTACCGACAAACTTTTGTGCGCATGCCTTACTTGACAGTGAGATGATTGATTAGATTCCGCATTTGCTATAAGCAGTAAACATACCCCTTCTTTTCTATTTAAATTTCTCCAATAACGAAATTAACCCAAAGTAATTATATTGTAAATGAAACAGTTTGTATCGCATAGATCGTTTGAAAAATAGCGACTTGTCAGTCGAAAACTGGCCCTGTATGTAGATCTTAATGCAGTTGACATGTAAAGGATTCTCTACGGTTTGTGAACACAGGAGCTATATCAGCGTTAACCGGGATTTCCCTAATGATTTCATTAGGAAACCACTGTTAACAATGTGAAAGATCGTTTGTTTCGAAATTATGCGAAACTAGTACGGGTCTACTTCCTTAAAGTGTCGGTCAAGTGAGACTGTATGGTTTTTTTCACAGTCGTATACCAGGTACAGTGTAGTAAAAATGGTCCGGTGTAGAAGCATGCAAGATGGCGGACATAAACAACAATCAGGTTTAAGTTAATGTTTAATCGCAAAAATACAGGTTAATTTCACTGATGGTGTCTAACAATAGAATAGACATTGTGACCAACATAAATATCCGATTTTCTTATTTTTCCATTGATTTCTCGTGATGCCTACTACATAACTTGGATTCAATAGATAAAGTTTGGTACTTAGCAAAAAACGAAATTGAAGCGTACTCATACAGTGTAATATTGTTTTTAGTTCCATAACTCCATAAAATCACCACTTACTCTATCCATCTCTAAAACACTTTGAGATGCGACATCCATGCTGTATCTAGTCCTTTTGTCAATGTTTTTTCCCGAATTTCACGGATAATGCTTTTTGTGTAACTAAAGGGACACAAAATATTTCCGCAGATAGATTAGTCTAAACCAATTCGTCAAAATGCTTTTTTTGTCAAATCAGCTCTTAGAAATCGTTATAAGTTTGTTGATAACATGGATTCAAATTATCTGACATGCTTTCTGACATACTATGGAAGCCACAGAAATCCGTATATATATATTCGAATACCCTCTATATAGAGATGCATATATTTTGTTCCAAATTTGAAAAGAGAGGGCGGGCGTTTAAAGCGGCATTTTCGGGCTGAAAATTTACTATTAGATTTCAATCTTATTTTTATTATTCTACTGACAAAATAGCTAGAGTTTGACAAAAATCTTTGGTTTTACTTCATACCATGTCAAGAGTGGAAGGGGTAATTTCAGTAAGTAACTTCGAGAAAAAGACATTCTCTATCAAAGCCATTCTAAATCGCTCACTAAGCTGTCTATTCATTTCATTCAAAACACTCACCCTAACCATTCAAATACGCTCCACAACGACTTAAAATAAATATAGCTAGAAAAAAATCGCGAGTTTACCAACACAATTCAAATTGCTAGCGTCTGATTGGTTCTTGAAGAAATGGGCAGCTATTTATAGAAATTGTACAATTATTTTATAATAAGGAGGCAATAAATATAGATAATTTTGTTCATCCTGAACAAAAGAAGCGATATTGTATTACCTCCTTTTATTTTCATTTTAAAACCCACTCATTTAATTATATTCAAAAACCATTCCAAAATCATTTACCTTGCCTATTTGTGATATTGTTTACTGTATAACGACATTTTAGTGTTTGAATCAGAAATACCCGAGGCCCAGGTGGGCCAGGTACCGCTTCACTGGAATTGTCCCAAGGAAACCAAAAGAAACACTAATTTGCTTTAAGTGAAATTTAAGTAAATGATGATTTTATATTGCTGCTTTTTAACCTTGTGTTGTGACAACATAGTGTATTTTCAATTTATGTGTTGTTGACAGACTTCATTGCATTGATTCATAAAACAAACATATTGGAAATTAGCTAAGATGTTTTTGTAATCAAAGAAAACATTTTATCGGTCTGAGTGAGCTTTTAGTGTCATTACAGCGACTTGCTTGCAATAAACTCTAATTACTATACAGAACATTGACTTATTCCGTCCATCTATTTAGTCACAAACATGTAACCGATCACATCAAATATATTGTGTTCTTCATGCAATTATGAACGAAAGACAAACTTTCAAGGAAATTTTAACAACGTATCAATAATAGAATTAATCGCAAAACTAAAATACACAACATGTGCACGTTTTATTTTTATTTTTGAATGAACCGAATTTTAAATAACATTTATGCCTGATTGGAATCATTGAAATTTAAACCCCACATTTCACGAAGTCTTCATCACAGTTATTCAATCGCGGATCCAGGATGTCTGTCAAGGGGGGGGGGGGTGAAGAGGCGAACTTGAATAAAAATTTCTACAGGGTTTTACGGGATGCATATTTTACGCGCCTGAGACTTAAAACAACAACAACAACAACAAAAAACGGGACTCTTGAGTCTTCAATGCTTTACTGCAGATGATCCCCAAAGTTACATATCTTTCTAACATCCGTTGTGGGTTAACTCCGTAGAATATTTCAATATTTACACAAAAGCATGAGGAAAGTTAAAAAGAAAGAATCTCCATTTAAAGCAGGGACTCTGAAACCTGATGCAATGACCCATATTAGCCTAACTATTGATTCCATGGGACGACCCAATTTAAAGAACGCCATACCAAACCGCTGGCTTAGGGGTTCGTGTGCCTAAGATTATCCGATTTCGATTGAATTTTCCTATGACGATAACATAAATATGCATTAGAGGGGGTCGTTCGAACCCCCGCCCCTCTTAAATCAACATTTTTAAAAATAAGAAAAGGCAATAGACGTCTGTACAAATTCTGTAGAGCATGGTTATTAGCAATGTAGACATAACCTATCCATCAAATACAGAATTTAGAAAGCTCACGATAAAGAATAGCGACCTATGGTCTATGTCCCGTCAGACAAATTCGAAATTAATTGAGAGTGATTTAAACATCCAATTTTTGTCTAATGGTTTCGTCTGATCGTCCTTTTTAACATTTAATGACATAGTGACATCGATATATCCAACCTATTGTCATCATCGGTACCCCGTACCCCGGGGTCTCCCTATTTGCTACGCCATGTCAATATAGCGTAGCAAGTAGGAAGATCCCGTGGAATCCAAGGATGCCAAATTTTAGATGCAAGATAAAACTGTAATATCGACGTTTAACTCGTCTAATTACGAAAATATTTGAAACAAAAACGACCGAAATATCGGAAGGCAACAGTCATCACACAACTAATGATTTTTTTTGATTGATAATCGATTTTTGATTGACAGCAGCGATCTGACTATTACATCATAATCTTATGATGCAATACATCTCACTTACGGATTATATACATGTCTGTACGGATCGGAATCGGTTATCGAATACTGTAAAAGTGTTCCATGTCATTTATGACGCAACATAACGGAAAGAAGCTGTCTGATTCTCACTTAAGAAATTGTTGTACAAGTCAAAGTCAAAGTCAAATATTTTATTCAGTACTTTGGCCTCCGGCCCAAATACATAAATACAATAAACATTACAAACATATATACGAGTGACAATTCGATGTTTATTTACATACACTGGATTTTTAAGCTCTTGGTTTAATTGTGGATATTCATTCTAAAAGCGGTTTATTTATTAAACTATAAAACAAAGACCAAATAATTCATCCAAATCCCCCCTCATCTGTCTGCTTTCTTCTCCGAAATAAAGGAGAGAAGGTGGCGCAGCCAAATAAGAGCAGACTTTCTGAACGATATTTTCGAGAAGAATATCTGTCCTTCAAAGACGAAATAAAGGACAGATAAATCTTTAACTATTTTTATGCTATTATTGTGATCGTATAAATAATATTGGCGTTGGGATTAAGAACTTAGAAGAAGGAGAAGAAATCAACAACAACAACAACAACGAAAATCCAGCACCATGTGTATAAGAAAGTTTCGAAACAATGAGACAATGATCAAATGAATGTATCTAAATTAAGTAAACAATTAATCAATCAGTCATTTAACAGAGTAGTCAACTAGGCAACCAATTAACCGATCAATCAATCATTCAATTCATGAACGAACGAAAGAATGAACGAACGAACGCACCAACAGACGAACGAGTAAACGCTCTAACAATCTATTCAATTAACTAATACATTCACTAAAACGAAAAAAAGAATTACTAATCAGTCGAGTACTCAACATACCGGTACACCGGTGAATTAATTGAACAAATGATGAGAACAAAAACAATGATTATAATAATAGAGAAAAATAATAATAAATGTATGGTAATTCATTAATGAGTGAACAACAAAAGTTTAACAACAGCTATTTAAAGGGGTTTTCGTGTCAATGTTCTTGGTATTCTTTTCTTAATTCAAAGGCATCTATCAAGGATTTTGCAACAATCTTGATTGTCTGAATATCTTGCAATTCGAGTATACTGTAAAACATTTGCTTAGTCCTACATCGTAACCAAGGAGTTTTGAAGTACTTTAACCTTAGATATTCGTAATTATGGCATTCAAAGAACAGATGAAATTCATCCTCTACGACTGAAATATCTAGTGATTTACAGAACGGACAATATCTGAGGTTTCTATCTATATTAAGATGTCTACCTTTTTCAATCATTAGGTCATGGTTACTACATCTAAATTTGGACAATATTTTCTTATAACAGAATGGGATATTTAAACTTAGATATTTTTCCGGGTTTAATGCTGATTTGAAGTGTTTGTAAGTCAATGCTTTTGGGGATGTATTAATATCCGAGAGCCATTGTTGTGTGAAACAATCGACTAATCGCGTTGTGAAGGTTTTGACGAATGTTGAGTCGTTTCCTATATCCTGGGAAATCCACACATTTCCAAATCCATAAAGAAAGAGCATATTTTTTATATTTGTGGCCCAAGTAAATCTACCGGCTGAGTCAAGATCTTTCAACATTTTGTAACACTGTTTAGGGTACCTAGAGTCTTCCATTCTAATTATCTTAATCCAATATTTTAGACATATCGTCATGTAAGAGACACATAAAGGCATTCTTCCACACTCGCCGAGGGCAAACGCATCGCAGCTGTTTTCGGAAAGATTGCAAAGCCTTTTACAAAATTTTATTTGAACCTTTTCGACCTTAGATAATACACAATATCCCCATATGTGAGATCCATAGCAAAAGATTAGTTTAACAATTGAGTCGAATATCTTGAAAAGATCTTTCAATTCGAAAAATCCAAATTGTTTCCTCAACGAAAATATATAATTGACTGCCTTTTGTGCTTGAAGTGATAGCATATCGTGAGTCTTGTTCCATGAAAGTTTAGACGTAAAGTAAAGACGAAGATATTTGTAAAAGGATACAATTTCGATCTTATTCTGATTATAGAACCATTTTTCACTTTTCTTAATGACGCCTCCGTTTCTAAACACCATAATTTTGCTTTTATCTATATTAATATTCATGCCAACTGAACTTGAAAATTTGGAGATACTGTCGATTTGTTTTTGCAGCTGAACAACAGTATCAGAAAAGGAGGAAACATCATCTGCAAAAAGAAGCAAATTCAATTCCCTCATACCATTTGTAACAAAAATTCCTTTGTTAATAGATTGATTAAAGTAATCAACTAAATCATTTATAAAAATACTAAATATTGTTGGACTTCCGGTACAGCCTTGACGCGTACCAACGTTACAGTCAAAATAATGTGTTAAAGCATTACCTGTTTTCACACATGATTTAAGTTGGCTATATAAAGATTGCATTACTTTTAAAAACTTTCCGCTGATACCCCTTCTAATTAAAGCACTCCATAGTTTTTCGTGATTAACGTTATCAAAGGCTTTCTCAAAATCGATAAAAATGCAATAGAATCTGCCTTTTTTCTTAGAGAGATATTTTTGCGCCAAAGACATAAGGATAAAACAATTATCTGTTGTAGAATATTTTTTTCTAAATCCCGCTTGTTTTTCGTGAATAATATTGAAATCCTTACACCATTCAGCAAGGCGTTCCGTGAGCAATTTCATGAATATTTTACATATACAGTCGATTAAAGAAATTCCTCTATAATTATTCAATTATTACAATTATACAAGTGATTTACATATATTTCACATAAATATAATTCTTTTCTTCTTTCTCATACCACTGAATACCATCTATGGAAGTTATATAGCTAAAATGTATGTAACTCTTTTTCATTTTTTTTCTTGTATTTATTTTCATTATGCAGACAGAAAGATCAAAATCGGTTATTCGGTATTGTTAAAGGTGTTCCATTTACATTTATTTCTCAAGTAACGCAACGGAAAGAAGCTGTTTTATTCTCACTTGTGAAAATGTTGAACAAGTCATTTACATACATTTGACATTCAGAGAATTCATTTCTACTGCTCATCTTCCATTGGAATTTTGTAACTGTATGCACCTTTTATACGCATAATTTGCTGCTTGTTATACTTATTGTGACCCTCCGTAAAATATACATTTGAAAAAAGAGATTGGTTCTGGTACAGGCCAACCAGAGGTTGCATCGGAAAAAATACTTTCGGAAAGGTGAATTGGTCATTCTAGATGTACAGCCTTAAATATAAATCTCAGTCTCTAAAGGCTCTTTTGAAACAATCGATTTTTCTTTTATTTTGTCATTTTGTTAAATAGAAATTGATATATTGCAAAACAATCTTACAGGTATATATAATCTATTAATGTCCAATTATGTTGTGTTAACACACCATACTTTACATAGATCTACACGTTTTCAAATTTAGAATGGCATATATCAAATATGTGTTAAAAAAATAAGTCAAAATAAATTGCTTGTATAACTACGTTTTGGGTCCGAGTTTTATACCAACAGTTGTAGTAGTACCTGGGTAGTATTTTAGACTGTAACTTGTTAAAATATGAGCCAATTTTATCCAAAAGTCATGAATTTGCTTGTTATGTACAAAATAACCCTTTTCCAAAATGTTTTGGCTACACCGCTATAGCCATGGCAGTCTTATAATGCTTAACTGGTTGTGCTCATAAATTGTTTCATTTTTATATACAATATACCTGAACATACTGCTTTTGCTTGGCAATATAAAGTGCCTTTAAAATTAGGTCTCAAACTCTTCACTTGAATCTTAAAGTAATTGGAAAAATAAGAAAACAGGGGATGACGATATTATGTCAATAAATATATAATCAAAGAGGCGTATTATCTGATTTGTGTCGTCGATCGAAGTGTATATCTGAAAACTACCACTTAACAACGCAAATAAACGATTTGAAAATTACACCGTTGCATATATAACGCTTTCGCCTCATGTATTGCCTTTCCCTTGTAATTAAAAGAATATTAAATAGATAAATAAATGTGTAATAAATCAATGCGAAGCAATTAAAGCCATCTTACGAAATTCGGTTGTAATCTTAAATGGAAACTTACTGTAAATTTTAATTAAATGTGATTTAAAAATCAGATTAAATAATTTATCTTAGAGAATATAACGTGAATAGTTTTCATCAAATTCTATAGACAGGCAATTTCAATTATCGCAAGCTGAGGATTGTTAACATTTGCGTGGCTTATTATAACTATATACGATTATAACTTGTTTCGGAATATCTGAACAAGGTAAACTAGAAATTGGAACCACTATTTTGTAAGTTTTTGTCAAGAAAACTTAAGATTACTATTTCTTTTGAATTTCTGGATTGATCCTTTGAGGGTTAACAATGGCACTCATTTCTCTATTGATCTTATTTGAGAATCACGGTCAATATGTTCTGAGAGTAAATTTGACACAAGACCCTATGACAATAACACGCCGCGTTCCAACTATTTTAGGAGAATATTACATAAAAGACACACAATTTTGCTTCTACTAATTGTCCAATGAACATGCACTTCTTGTATATTTTGAATACATATGATCCGATCTCCAGAAAGAAGTGCCAAAATTTGACGTCACTTTGTAATTTAAGTTGTCTAAACAAAGATACATCAAAACAAACGCGCGTTTAAATTGAAAATATGCTTAGCAAATAAAGAAACTTGGTCTGTTTACACTTACAGTGGCTATAGGCCAACCTTATTTACATGGGTTAGTTTGACAAGCTTCAGAGACTACACAGACGCAGGAATTTGCGCGATTGAAGTGAGTCCGAGCTAATGCGTCTGTAACTTCTGATTTGGGTCACAGACTCGTGTTGAGCTACCCAAAGTTCATTTTAAGTGATTTTTGTTACTCAGTCACACCCATTCCTTAACATCGGCACGAAAAAACAAAATTGTTTGTACTTTTTTTTTGAAACGGGTATGTAACAACAATCGAATAAAGGCAGAAATCAGACTACAGATATACATAGAGCTTGAATGTCTGTTTATAACGCCACTCTTAAGTTTGGCTACTCGGGACAGGCAATTCACATTTTAACATCTCGGTTAAGAACTACCGCGCCCGGTTAGGCCAATCGGTTACGCGTCTGGTTTTCAATCATCGGGTCGTGGATTCGATTTCTGGCTCGACCGTCTTTCATCCCATATTTGACAAAAAGCAATGTGTTAAGTGTCATTTCTCTCCCACACAATTGGCAAGTGATACGCCTATAGACTATGGGCTACTGGGACCCCTGTTCCCCCCCCCCCCCAGGGGGAATTTTGTACACTATGATTTTCTGAAAGGTACACGTATAAACAACATTTTAAGACATGTTAGCACTCGGGCGAGTGGGGCATTTGTAAGATACGTTTCTTTGAAATCGCCCACCCTAGATCCTTATCAAATGCTACATTTTGCTCCATATTTGGGAAATTCTTTGGGCAAATTGCGATTTTTAGTACTATGTCATACATGATTCTTGAGTATGAGTGATAAGAAATCCACAGAATTTTGTATGATTCAAGAAAAAAAACGTGAAACATACGTTACAATTATGAAATTGTTAAATTGTTGCTCAATATTCGTCTATAGAAAGATATTGGCATTTGGGCGCCAAAAATATTCAAAGTCAACACTTGTTGGCGAAATTCACAAGGTAATATGATGAATTCACATTTATATAGTTTAGTTTGGCCTGCACATTACTTGTTTTATGCGTAGTAATGAAAAGATTTGAGCACATGTCATTTTAAACCCTTTATACAATGTAATTTCATATGCCGTTCATAAACAGAAAGGAGAATGGTAAGGTGAAATGTACTACTCTGATCATGCATAATAAAACAAAAATAGCATTTATAACTGTTATCCTTATAACAACAAATGCTTATGTCTCTAAAGAACTGTTGTAACATACGTTACGTCAAAATATTTTACCAAAACCCGTTTAAACTGTTTTATTTTTAATCAATAAGGATTAAAATTCTTTGAATTTATAGCTCTCAGTTCTGTTTCTTAGAAAATGCACCGGTACTGAATGTAAATGCGGGACCAAAAAAAGATCAAAGATCTCCTAGCACTTATAGTATTAAAATTTGGACATTGATTGAGAAGTCAATGTTATATCTTTGAACATCAAGGAAGGACATTCTTATTAAATGCTTGTTTTTACATATTGTCTTTTAATGTAAAGTGATAAGTCACACCAATTGAAGTTAGTATCATTTGTAGTATCCCAACCCATAAAGTTAAAAATATGATAACAAGATTTGAGAACATAATTTTGAAATAGCCAAATGATTAATACATGTATACCCAATTGCTGAAATTGAATTACCTACACCCTTCTAAATCAGCACAGATCTTGATAATCATTTTACATTAGAAATCACAAATATCTTGAAATAATCAATAAAAATACTGGCTTTTTGATAGATATTGATAGGTACTTTGTGTTGTACTGTACCTGTTGTTTAATTTCATCATAGGGAAATACCTGTTCAGCGCAATTACATATCTATCAATCACACAATGCAGCATGACAGCTAAAAGAATTTAATTAATTGAAACTTTTTTCAAAATTACTTAGTCACTTTAGCATGTATATCATTTATCTCCAATTTCGTGCATTGATTTATTCGTTGGCTATAAATGTTTTGAAACAGAATACCGGTGGTCATAATCTAGTAACATATGTTACCATTTGTATAAAACAAGTCGCAATTATCTTAAATGCACTTCAGTGTCAATACTGTAGCCATTTAAATCAAAATTATTATTTCTCTTTGATTTAGATGGAATTTTGGATTTACTGCATGGTTTTCAAATTGTTTGTCTGGAATGTTGGCCAAGTGGTTTGAATAAAACTTAATGGTTAGTAGAAGAGTCTTGTACTTGTGCACATGTGAAAACTATGAGAGTTATGCCCAAGAACCATTAGTATGATAATAAGAATAGGCATTCTTCAGTTCTTTTCTTTACTTTAACACAAACTGCATGTACATATATATATTGAAAGTCAGCCAGCAATGTCAAACAGAAATACAAATAGAATGTTAAATCACCAGCCATTTACAAATAAACACCTATAAAGCTCTTATAAGCATGCGACTTATAGACCCATCATGCAATTTTCATATTTCATCTTTAAGTCTTGGGTTGTATTTGAATGAGGGCTTGATATTGATAAAATCCTATTGCTTAATCCTAATCCTTACGCAATTTATCATAATTCTTTTATTGTTTTAGAATGTAAGATATAAAATAAGCGCTAATTCTATCTTAGATATGTTTCTTTCTGCATAAAAAGGTACTTGTAGTTTGTATCTAGTTCAAATTAAAAGCATTTTTTAAGCATCTTTTTTTACTAAAAACTTTAATTTTGTAAGAACTAATCATGTTCAAGAGCATTACAATTGGTGTGCCCCTAATTGTCCTTTGGAAGCAGTGATTATGTTTGATTTTCTAAAAAAAAAGGGTCTTTTAAATGTAACATATATTACTCTCTTTGATAGCTAAATCAAAATGTATATGGCAATGTTCTATTCATTTGAACATAAAATGGTCATACTCTTGTAAATTTTTAGTATTGAACTGAATTGCGAAGTTTCTTGGCAAAACTAGGATTGCATGCAATGTACTTTCCATTCAATTGGAAACAATAGAAAGCGTAAATGCTTCAAGGAATTTTCAGGCAATTTTAACAGTATAACACTCTTATCAATGTGGTTTATCCACCCAAAAATGAATTCCTTGTATTTATCGTACACATCATTCCATTCATCACATCATCCTTTCTAAGCCTCTAGCTGCTTATAGAACGGAGATTAATGATAATCAACTCATTTGTACTGGCTGATGAAACTTTGTACCTATGATATGGAGTCAAATACGCTACCAAATCAA
Organism: Fragum whitleyi; assembly: GCA_948146395.1. NCBI lineage: Eukaryota > Metazoa > Mollusca > Bivalvia > Cardiida > Cardiidae > Fragum > Fragum whitleyi. The sequence continues at coordinate 13,610,508 of OX411543.1, read as the reverse complement.
ATGTGCTACCAACTGGGCTACGATCATAATCAACTCTAAGAAATATTTTTAACTTTTCTGTTCTAAATTGGTGGAAATATTGCTTAAAGATATTGTAGGAAAAGCTTTTTTCATCTATTTGGTCATCATTTTTCACAATGAAAACTGTCTCTTAGCATCAGAAGTAACATATATAACTTGTGTTTTATTCTAAAAATGTGAAAAAAGTCTCAAACATAGAAGAAACCATAAGTTAACTCAACATTGTGTTCGGAAGCTGCCTCAACATTGTGTTTGGTGCATTTCCTTAATCTATGATAGCGGCTCAATAATTATTATACCTATAAATATATGTAACGTATTTTGCACGATTTTAAAACCACAATGAGTCATGAAATGATTTAAATTTATATTGATACCTTAAAAATACTTTAAACAGTTGTGATTTATAGTTGATTTAGACAATGAGGGATTTTACAATAATTGCAATCAGCTGAGATATGAATAAGCCTATGGTAATTGATGGGTAAATTGGTTACTTTAGAGTAACGTATTGTGCAAATAGCTTGATGGCCAGATGCATAAAAAAATCTCAAACAATCCCAAAGAACAGAAGCTTATAGAAAATATAGTAAACAAAACATTCAGTAGAGCATTGATGAAAATAACATTTCTTTTGAATTCATTAAATTGAAATTTAAATGTAACGTATTTTACTCCTATGCATTGCTTGTAAGGGCTATATTTTTCGAGTCATAATGTAAATGGGCTTCAAATATCTCCAGAATCACAAATACCATTAACAAAACACAATATCATTTAATTTTTACTAAATTACAGGTTATTTCTATAACAAGACAAACAACTAAAATTGTTTTATACAAATTGTATGTGTTGGTTTCTTTAAAGTAACGTATCTCGCATTTGCCCCAGTGGCCAGACTGCTAACAAGTTTCAAAATGTTCAATATTGCATAGGCTTTTAGAAAAGCATTGTTAGCAAATTTTCCCAATGGGGCAGCTATGGAAAAATAATTTTCTATCTATGTCCCTTTCTTTGAAATTAAAAAGTAACGTATTTTACTTCCATATCATGCCTTCAAGGGGGGTTTATTTAAAAAGTATTACTATGAATTTGCTCTGCATACATTAAGCAACATTAATTTTGGTATCAAAAGATCACTTCTGGTCATTTTGACTCATTTTTCACTGTACAAACCTAAAATCTTGTCTTGAAAATTTGATAGGTAATTAACTTTGAGGTAACGTATCTCACTAACGCCCCATTTGTCAGAGTGCTAACAAGTCTCAAAATGTTCTATATACCATGGACTTTCAAACAGGCAATGTTAACAAAATTCCCAGTAAGGTAGGGATAGACAATTTATTTCTATATTCATAGTTTTCTATGAAATTTAAGGGTAACGTATTTTACTGCAATATCACAACTCTTAAGATGACCAGATTTATCAAAAAATTCCATAAATGGACCCTGCAGATAATCAGCAACAGAACTATATGTATAAAAAGTCAACTTTTTGTCATTTAGACTTCAATTTTTTGGGTAGTCTTTTAAAATTCATTTTCAAAATTTTGTAGGGTGTGCTACTTTAAAGTAACGTATCTTACAAAAGCCCCACTCACCAGAGTGCTAACATGTCTCAAATTGTTCTACATACCATGGGCTTTCAGAAAAATATGGTCTACAAAATTCCCCCGGGGGGGGGGGAACAAAACCCATTCTGGCTCATGGACTACTAGGAGAGAATGTCGACTGGTGCCTCAGATGAGAGCCCTAGCCGTACTGTGAGAAACGACAAGAAACTATGGGTAGGTGCACCAGCAGTCGAATTATAAATGTAAAACTATCGGAAGTGTCCTTTAAACCCATATCTATTAACAAAAGAAATCCATTACAACCACAAGAAGTGTCGGCCGAGATGAGATAGGCCACTTGTGACGTCATGTAGAGGCCCTGTTACATCGCATATTTTTCAATTCATTTCATCAAAGGAAGGATTACTGCAAGACAAGCATGCGTATTTAGCTCAGATGTTGGTCTATCATGATATTGGAACGACTCTTATTACGAAAACGTCAAGGAATTATACTCAAAACATCACCGACAATCTTGATTTCATTTCTGTGATTTTTGAAATCGACCCCTTTGTCCTTTGGCCACCAATAAAATCCTCATTTTACAAACATCCGGTACTGACCCTTCTATAAACCGACGGATATTGCCTTCAAATTTCATGTTATAGTAACATCTGTATTCTTTATGGTTTCAAAGCGATACTACAGCCCTCAGTAAGTCATGTATATTTTTTTTTTGCTTAGTATGGATTTCAAAATATCGAAGTTGAGCATTGGGAAAGAGGATGAAATTTCTTGAAACATGTAATGTCTCTATTTTTCTCATTGTTTCCATCTTAATTGCTTTCAGTGCATAAGTAATTCGGTTTGTGGGAAAATTGCAACACCAAAAGGTCAAAGCATTCATTTCTTTTTGAGAAACAACATTTTTTTCTTGCTTTCCAATTATCAAATCTTGCTTTTTTTAAAAAAATAAGTTTTAAGTAAATTTCGTTGTAATTGAGACAGATTTTCCTAGAGTACCGATCATATAGATTCATGAACAGCTATATGGTGTGGTACTACCATTGTCTTCTGTAGGTGTCAAAATAAGCAAGTGTCTCCCCCCCTACCCTTTATCACAGGATTTGGTCATGTTTTACTTAATCTGTGGTTGACCCGTGATAGATAAAAGAAGGTTATGTAAAATGAGCAAAAGAGCTACCCTCACTAACAAAATTATGAAAAAAAGGAAATGTTATTGATATTGATGTTTTCGTGATGCAAATAACAATGGAAGTATAAAGCTAAAATCTCACTTGTTTTCGTCCAAAACGGCCTACAGTTAATGCCTGGTAATTTTTCAGTCAAAAATCGTCGCTTTGCTCGGAACTTGAGCAACAATTTCCTCTTAATTTCGACATGATCGTATTTGTAGTGTTTTTTTTAAATAAAAAGATGATAGCAATATTGAATAAAGCGTAAATAACTGAACTTATTCAGGAAACTTCTTTAGATTTTTACCATTTTATTATAAGGATGGTTCACCTTTATCAAAGACATAATTTTATTTCTTTGTTTGCGCTGTCAGTGATTTACAGATATATGATATAATTCAAAAGTACCTGTCATTAAACCTTTTATTGTTAATGACAGATGATAAATAATTTAAGAATTAAATTGTTGTGTTCAAATATCGCTTATGGTTTCATCTGCTTATTACTTTCTAATTGTATCTACAATTTACGCGAAATTTTGGGCAACCTTATACTTTTACGGGAATGTGAAGTTTTCACCTTCCTGATAGTAATGTATGTATAGGATAAGAACTGGAATGAGTTAGGACCACGATGGAAATAAGAGTCATTCGACCCTTTATCGTGTTATCCTCGAGTTAAAAACAAACCAAAAAATGTGATTATGAGCTTCATTTCTCAAATCATGCAAAATAATTCAAGATATGAAATATGATTTTTAACAACATCAGTGTGAAAGGAAATTAAAAGCTATACCCGTGCCCTAAAAAACGTGCACCGTATACCCGTCTTCTTTTATGACCACATATTACAGAAACACGTGAACTGATGGATTGTCTCTTTAAACTAAATCCACGCCAGACTTGTGCCTCAATCTACTAGAAATATATTTCCTATTTCAATACCTCGTTCGAATCTACAAATATTAGTTTGATAGATTGCTTAGCATAGAATACCTTCAAATTACCATGACAAATGGGACGGGATATCTTAGAATCTTCACTGCAATTTTCTCTGCAGTTTTTCGACAATTTGTAAGATTGATATCTAAGCTTATGGATTCCATTTCTGTAGAGATTGCTCTGATAACCGTATTTTCCTCATAGTATTACGAGCTGTAGCTTTATAAACCATAAATCAGAATGCTGATATCGACATCTTGTATATTAAATTTGATTAATCATAATAAATATTGGGCTTACTGTTTATCGTCAAAGGAATACTTTTGGTGATGTCAAATATGCAAACCTGAGAACGAAAAATTCAATCGGACTTAGATACTTTTTTCATTTGGAGATTTAAACATAACATATCATGACATAAGCCTGATACCTAAGAATTATTAAGTCAGCATAAAATTTAATAATGTGGTTGAATTTCTGAAACTTCTTTTTCAATTGTTGAATACTAAAGAAGATAGAAAAATGTGTGTATGTAACAAAAGGTAAAGATAATGATCTTAAAGAAATTCCTTTGATATTTTGCAATTCCTTCTGCTGGGTTAAAACGCATGTTTTTGATTGGGCTTCATGCGAGTCATTTTTTTGTTGATGTTACTATTATTATTTACTGCGTGTAAGCTTTTATAAACCGTGCATTTTAATTTATTTTGTAAAATCAATGGATGATTTATAACGTTCTTGCGCAAGCTCCCAGGGAGAAATAAGTTAAAATATTGTAAGTCCCAACAAATGTGAAAACATAACAGTTTTGACCAATTATAAGCTTCTTTCAAAAGATCCGTTTGTTGTATTTACATGGACTGGTAATTGAAGCGGTAAGCTCATTCATCACAGGAAGGAAATCGCTGTGCTCAGTTTTACAACAATGCCATCCATCATCCAAAGACATCTCACGTCAAACCCGATTTCTTACCATTCATTATCTACAAAATTAGCTTGGTACCTTCTAGAGTTCATTGTAGGAAATATGTACTGCTACGGGTGCCATATTTGAACAATATTAACAGTATATGTACACTTAACCCCCAAAGAAACGTCCACAAAAGTGTGTTCTCTTAGTGACTTAACTGTATATGGGTTGATAGCATTTTTTATTTTAATACCTGTCAAATCTGACTACTTTTTCTAAAACAATCTTTTAACTTTTGGGTTCCAAGTTCCTTTCCGTAGGTACGTAGGTAATCGATGCAAAGTAAGAGTTGACTAATAAATCTATACATTAAGTATTTCTCTGAATGTTATTAATTATTATAGGAAAATGGGTGTTTGAAAGCCCCCTTAATAATTGTCGAATTGTGTGTAACTCGTCAAGCCTTCTTTAGCATTTATTTCAAATTTTATCCACTTACAGGCAGTTTTTCACCATGATCACAAGATAAATGCTTACCCCACCCTCTCTAATGCTCTTATTCATTATAGAATTGCCATTTGTATCCTTGTAAACTTTTATTTAATGGTGGTGTGACGCGAGGCGTATCTTGCAGTAACATTATTTCATCCTATTTATCAAGATAAAGGATCGTTCTACCAAAAAGAGCAAAGAAAGATTAAAATTAAAATTAAAAATTGCAGAAAGGTCTTGAATCATATCAATTTATATTTTGTGGACTTTACTTTTGGATTTAAGTATACATGTACTTCACTATTTAACAGACATTAATATCGAAAAGGGAATATTTTAAATACAATAGTCGACCTAGAATCATGTTTCACACATAATTGTTTGATCGTTTGGTTGTTTCTAATTGTAATTAGATAAAAACACATTTATAATCTAGACTAAACGTATATAGAATATTTATGCTTTAGGACAACTTCATTTACACCTCAAACCCAATTGAGGGCAATTTAAAAAAAACAAAACAACAACAACAACAAAACTTTGCCATTCATGGATATCGCTAGCGTCTTTCTTCCATTAGTGTTCAGTGTTCACTTGATAAGATTATATGATTATTCAACACAGTGTTACACGCTGCTTCAGCTATGGTCAGCATGCAACAATCGTGGTTGCAATTTCTACAAGAAGAAATAAGATATAGCCAATTGAGAACTTACAAATACATTTTCTTCTAGCTATGTAACCAAACGACAGAGATAAGCTATTGTGCACCAAACGTATAATCTATATGACTCTTAAGACCAGACAATAAACTAAAAACAATTTATATATTTTATTGAATGTTATATATCAATATTCCGACTGTTTAACTCTGTTTTTTAAACAAATGTGCTGTATTAAGCACACTTGGTTCAAGTTCATGCTGAATTTCTCGTGTTTGCACAGATATTTCTTTTAAAGCCTTTCAAGATTAACGTCCCCGTCTTACCAAATTACCCTGCGTTCTGAACAAAAGCTATTGCAAAGACATTTGAGCCTGTCACATTTCAAGCAATTTCACATGTGTGCAACGCTAAGATTCAGATAAGCCTACAGAGCCGAATAGACTGATCCAATCTAGGCTTTGTAGATGTATATGGAGTCAACCAAATTTTGGACAATAAATTTATAGTATTTAATCTGCCTTGCGTTCAGGATAACAAAAAGGTGCAAACTGTTATAAAACCCCCGCCGATAGACATGGTAGTGGCAGATCATAATTTTTTTGGGGGAGGGGAGGGGGAGGCTTGTTCTGAATCATATGGAGATATGCCATTTAAAAATACTTTTTTCATTAGTTCGTGAAAAGGGTTAGTCTAGGTCAAATATAAAAAGTGTGTGCATTTTTTATATCAGTAACATAGAATTCTTTAGACAAATATTTATGAGCTTTTGATCATATTTCATTTCAAATGAGCCTGTGTTTCACATATCCAACAATTGCACATGAGTGTATCGCGAGACAACATAAACAGCCACACAGTGTAATAAGAATATCCTATGACCCCCAGAAGTGAGGTTTTTACTTTATCAATCTCCAAAGCGCAAAGCGAAGACTCTGGTTAGCTTGTGTGGTTACACATGCCGGCCACATGCTTTGCTATGTCGTATATACGAAGTTGTTGGAAATGTTACGCACTAGCTCAAATATCTTTTTCAGTCGGAGATCTCCATTCAACGGACTAACTTGCTACGAATGTTTTGTTACGTAAAGATATCCGGGGTTTATTAAAAATATTTCAAAACAGAATGATTCCAGTTTAGGTCACCAAAGGTCGAATTTGAAAAGAAATACAAATGTATACGTGATGTTTAAATCATTTCAGATTCAGGAATATAGTTAAGTGTGAAGAAGTTTGGTCCTGGTCAACATGCACAATTTACACAAACTCTGATAATCAGTGTCAATTTTTCATAAAAATCAGTGAAAAATATATTTAAAAATTCCGGAACTACAAACAGTCAAGCCTTTATCTTTGGAATTAGTCTACGACAAAGCATCAAAAATCTGCTCAAAATCCTACCTTTACAAATACGCGTTCCATTCAGAGACCACATCAACAACCACTGCCTGTAATTGAGTAAGTTTGGTTTCGAAATACTTTAAGGGTCATAATTTTGTAGCTCGACATAGACACAGTTATCCTGTCACTAGCTATAAATATTTCCTGATAAAAGGGGGTATGATAAAATTGTTCATATCAGGTCACTTGATCACGTGACAGCTTTATCATGTCACTTGGTCACGTGGCGTGTCGGATCTTCTTTTTGTGGCTATTAGGTCATAAACAGTCCTCTCTAACATTTTTTTGAACTTGAGTTTCTATTTCCGATAAAAATTATTTTAATCGATTCTCATATGATTTTAAAATCAAATACCGCCCATATCTATGACATAGTACATGACTGATGACGTAATCTATATAATTAGGACGAAGCTATATAATTAGGACGAAGCTCATCTCGGTGTTTACATTCGACCTCGAAAACTGTCAGGGTTTTAAAAAATTTATCTGAATGGATTCAACCCAGAATTATTCGACTGAGAAGGAATTTAGAGATAGTAGCTTTGCATCTGATCTCAATCTATGTCCTTCCTCTGATTAGAGCAAGGAAGGCATTGAATTGAGATTTGCTTTTAGCTGCATGACAACAAAACATCAGAGAAAAAAAAGACGTTTGAGATTGCGAAAATCACCCGATTCATATCTTCTTAATCATTATTGTATGTACATATTACTCTAGTTCGCTTTGGTTAAATATTTTCTTGCTACAGTATTAGAACCTTTTAATTATCGAGTTATTAAGCCGTAAGCGACCACCCCACCTCTGCCTCGAATTCACCCTTAAGATGAGATCTCGTCGAGTATCGGAGATGTAAATCATGATCGGATTAATTTTTTGGAAATACTTACAAATGGACTTTAAAAACGATTGTAACAGGATAAATAGAATAGATGATAGGTGACTTGAGAATGAATAGTTTATCGGGCTCTGCTGCGGAATTTATCCGGTTCGCCTCCGGCTCACCAGATAAATTCCTACGCCTTTCCCGATAAACTTTTCCATCTAAAGTCACCAACCATTTATTCTCTATTTTCGCCATTATCTGAATTATTACTATCATTCGTGTTGAACATCAGTTTGGTAAATGACTTTTCATTTAAATTTTAAAAATTAGTCTTTCTACCTAAAGGCACTTATAGAAATGAAATTACTCTAGTGCGACGTTTCTTTTGTAGTTCAGTAATAGTACAACTTTTGCGTAGAACCCATTGCCAGAAAATGTCCTTACTAAAGGCGTTGACCATTAACGAATGAAGTACCCGAGCTTTCAAGGAAAATTAAGTTTGATTGAAAAAAAAACTTGGTAAATCGAATTTAATATTGTAGTGTCAAAATGCGTTGTTAAAATTCACATCACTTTAAACATGTATATCCAATGATTTAGATCTAAGCTTTCATGAAATTTTCTAAAATTATTTTTAAATTGAACGTTAAATTCATACACGGCAAAGATAACGGCGAATGATTCGAGACCGGATGACTCTTGTCATTGGCATTGCATTAGAAAGTCACTTGTCAATTAAACAAAGGATTTGATGCATTTATGATTCGCGTTCTCACAACCTACCGGAAACAAAACGGGAACAATTTCATTAAAATTTCGAGGAAGGTTTGGTGAGAAAACATTTCAGATTCCATTCGGTTCAGAATTTCATCAGTCGCAAATAGAAAAAAAATGTGGCAAATGAAATTTATGAGATGGCATCGAGCAAAATTATAAAAGCCCAATTTTATTCTAGTTTTAAACATTTTTTATGCCCCCGATAGGGAGGCATCATAAATTTGACTTGTCCGTCCGTCCGTCCGTCCGTCCGTCCGTCTGTCCGTCTGTCCGTCCGTCCGTCCGTCATTCCGTCCAAAAACTTTAACATTGGCCATAACTTCTAAATCAAAGCGGTGTCGGGGGCATTGTCATCTTACAGTGACAGCTCTTGTTTTCTTATTTATTTATTTTTTGTTTTATCAAATGCAAATGATCGAGTCATTCCAGACGAGATAATAAAGAAAATAATATGTGACCAGGCCTGAGAAAAGCGACTTTCTGGAAAGTGCTTAAAGTACAAGCCCTGGGCAAACTGCGCGGAATGCAGGTTGGCCGGTGTCTAAGATTTTCACATTTTGATTATTTTCTTAATTTAGAATGACAATTCTACCTTCACATTCAGTTACATGTACTTTTGAAGTGAGATATGAACCTGCATTTATGATTCGCGTTCTCACAAACTACCGGAAACAGAACGGGAACAACTTTATTAAAATTTCGAGGGAGGTTTGGTGAGAAAACATTTCAGATTCCATTCGGTTTAATATTCCATCGGTCGCAAAAATCAAAATGCGGCAAAAGAAATTAATGAGATGGCATCGAGCAAAATGAAAAAAAAAAAAAAACAAACACAGAAAAAAACAAACAAACCAATTTTTATTCTAGTTTTAAACATTTTTTCTTGTTTTTTTTTTCTTATTTTATTTTGTTTGTTTGATCAAATCGGAATGATCGAGTCATGCAAGACGAAAAAATAAATAAATTAATATGTGACCAGTCCTGAGAAAAGAGACTTTCTAGAAAGAGCTAAAAGTACCGGTCCTTGGCAAATGCGCGGAGTGCAGGTTGACTGGTGTCTAGAACTTTCACATTTTGGTTATTTTCTCAACCTAGAATGATAATTCTACCTTAACATTCAGTTACATGTACTTTTGAAATGAGACGTGAGCCTGTGTGTGAAATTTTAAATGAGCGTGAGGTGCAAAGATTGGGCAGCGTAGAAAGCTACCTACTGTAGGATTATCTGGTCGTGAATTATGGTCATATGGAGATAGAAATATTGAAATCGATGTACTTTTAACTACTCGGGTGTCATTTTTAATAATACCAGGACATTTAGTATTTACCGGAGCATTTGACAGGAAAATCCTTAAAAGCTTTAAAAAAGTTTATTTGTGAATGTAAGGAATACGACTTAAGTCCTAAACTTTAATGTCAATTATTTGACGCATTTGTATGTTTTATACTAAGTTATGCCTGTGAAATTTTGGGATTCAGTAAATCGAAAAATATTGAACGCATGCACTTCTCAAAAGTTCAAAGCGGCCAACTTTCATTTCTCCACTCTGACATGTTGTCCGCTGTTATTTTGAAACGTATTTTTTGCCATTCGAAAGAGTAGCAATTTAGTCATTATCCTGTCCAATGATTTTGTAAAACCAAGCATCAGAAAGTCCAAAAACCGTAATCAAAAACCTGTACCCTCAATTTCAAAAATCAAACCTATCTACTTAACGCATAGCAAAAACTCTACTCCGACTGTGCTGATGCACAGGCTGGTCAGAACTTTTTTCTGTGTACATATTTTAAATTGGTGGAAATCGCACGCAAAGGCTCATATCCGGTTGACTTCTGCTAGATCCGATCTTTTTTATAAATACTTATTTTACAGAATCCTTGGTCTTTTTTGGAAGAGTCAAAATTATTCCCAACTCTAAATATCATATCTAAAGTCTGTCTACTGATGCCACGACAAAGTCCTGTAGAGGTACATAGTCTTACATACCATGAACATATGCATGATTCTTGATTGAAAGACGCGCTTGGTAATAGTATTTTCAGAGTCTTTAACTACAAATAACACGTAAATAAGCCACTGTGTGCATTCCGCAATGGTATCAATGTCATTTAAATGGTCCATGCACAGTATTAATTACCAATGCTGTAGTTACCGTACATATTGTGAACTTCTATATAAACAACTCTTACAAAGGAACTTAATGAATTGTAAACACAACACAGCCCTAGCGTTTCTTAAACATTACTACATCGTCATTATTGTGTTTGGATTTATTTCGATTTCCATGACCCCGGACTAGATTCATTTTCTAGGAAGATGTTAGGGGACCAATGTTTTCTTTCATGTTCCAAGTTTTTATCCCAAAAGAAACAGAACTTTTTTTTGTCACATAGATATCCATGTCTGACACACGTTAGGACATTTTAATGAACTTAACGTGGTATTTCGAGAAGAGAAAATAATAAAGAGGAATCTGAAGAAACGGTAACGGAAATTTGGTGAAGTTGTCCAGAGTTCTTATTTTCTTTTTATTGTAAAATTGCAATGATTTTTATTTACTGTACTTGGTATATGTAGTTAAGTTTAATATTGTTGCCTTAAAATGGTTGTGTCATTAAATTTTATAGTTTGACATTTCGTTTCTTTCAAACTAACGAATAACGTTATTAAACAATCTGTTAATTAATTGGCTTATATGTCCTTCGATAAGATGTGATACTTAACAAAAAAATGACAATAAATGTACTACAAAACTTAAATAATTGTTTTAAACACATGGCTGAGAAAGAAGTCAAGATACCTCTAAATACTGCAAAAAATATAATCATGAAATAAATCAATGTTTGCATCGTTGATTATTATGAAATGTACACATTGACAATAATTATTTGTTTCCCTCGTAGTAAAGCACTTCAGGTGTATTTTCAAACCATGGGTGCGTTCGTTAGAGCGAGATGTAAAATTCCGCTAAATAAGACTTTTAAGACGTCGTCATGACTACTCGTTTTAAGACAATACAGATCCATCTTCGTTCCCCCATGAAGAAATCTTAATATTTTTATAAAGCGACTTAAAAAATCTCGTTCTACAGAACGCTTCATCTTAAGAATGTTGATAAGAAATTTAAGAATCTCGCTCAAACGCACCTCCGAGCTCGAAAATCTATATATGAATATAGATTTCACGGCTCACCACACAAATTACCTATACCAACATTCTTATCATTTTTATTTACGACTCCTACAAGTAGCAACATCTTGATATTTGCGAATGATTTCAGAATTAGCGAGATGGGAATGTGATTAAGGGGTGGTAATACAATATGGACGAAGTTATCGGTATTTTCTTTACCTTACGTAATTGAAATATACGCAACTTTCTGTGGGCGTGTCTTCATGGACCAATAAGAAGTCCTCATCGGCCAATAACATTGTAGATTGGATTGATCGTTTTGAGCGATTTCGAAGTGTTTCGAATGATTTCAGAGCGTTTATGACAGATTTGAGTGAAATGTTGCAATAAATGAATGAATGAAGCGCTGAATTAATACTTAAGAATGGTTTTGATGTCAATCTCACGACGTTCTGAACTGTAATAGCAATGTGCATTCTACTCTTACTTCATTTGAGCCTGTGCGTGAGATTTCCAACAATTTCAAATATGCGCAAAGCAAAGACTCTGACTTGATTGTGCAGCCGCACACTCTGTCCAGAGTCTTCGCTATGTCCTTAGTAAAAAGGAAAGGCCTCCAAGTATCTGCAGACCATCAGGTAACTGTATATTTACAGGATGTGGCTGTAAACCCTACTCAATATTAGCAAATGATTGAAAATGTCATGTACAACCTCATTTTTTTTAAAGAAAGACAAAAGGAGCGGCCTACCAGTATGAATGCGTTTTGAATATGACCATGGGGGATTAGGGATACATTATTATAAAACCTGTCCAATGTTTTTATTCAAAACATAGAAAACCGTATAATCCAGCCTGGATCAAACAACAGTTTTTCAAAATGATTTTCAAAGTTTCAACTATTTAACATATATAGAGAAATGACCTCCCCCCATAAAAGACATATTTTTCATCCAATCAAAATAATTTTTGGCTGCATGTTAATGGGTCAGCAAAAGATCATACCAAAAATGTTTGATTGATATCCTTCAGTTTCAATCTGAGAAAATGATTTTCAAAGTTTCCACTATATGACATATAGAGAAATGACCTCCGCACATGAAATATATATTTTTCATCCAATCACAATAATTTTTGATAGACTGATAAAGGGTCAATCAAGGATCACTCAAGTGAAATTTAGATGATATCTGTCAATTAGATTCTGAGAAAATGATTTTCAAAGTTTCCATTCTATGACATAAAGAGAAATGACCTACGCCCATAAAATGCACATTTTTCATCCGATCACAATAATTTCTTGAAGACCAATAAAGGGTCACCCAAGGATCATTCTTTTAAAATTTAATTGTTATCCATCAATTAGAATCTGAGAAAACTCACTTTTTACCATACTTGGAAATTAGCCAAGCCCATTAAATCCATGTTTTTCATTGGATCAAAATTTCTTGAACAACTTGGAAAGAGGGTCACCCAAGGATCATTCCTGTGAAGTTTGGTTGAATCCATCCAGTAGTTTCTGACGAGAAGATTTTTAAAGAAAAAGTTTACGACCGGACGCACAGACGCACGGACGGACGCACGACGGACACAACGCCATGACAATAGCCCGAGTGGCTTTCAGCCAGTGGAGCTAAAAATGGCATTTTTGTGGTTATAAAAAAACACAATACTTCATTGTGCACAATTACACTCGAAATCCTTTTGGTACAAAAGTGTGTGATGACTTATATCAAAGCTCTGGTCTAGAGAATAAATGTTTCTACCTTAATTAATCTTATCCTGTGTGTGATATGTAGCAGTTGTCTGGCACTTAGCATAACATAATTTCAAGCCAGTTACTGATATTCAAGCATTAAAACAATTCGACAAAGGGAGCATATCACTTTTTCTAACCAAACTATTTTGGGACAACCGAAGTAGGTCCTTTTACTTCGAATAGGTGCAGTCTTAGTACTAGTTTGAATGACAGCTATTGAATGATAACTTGAATCTTTTGCCTCGTGTTCTGATTTCAGAATTGTTTGTGCTATTATTTTGAGGTTGTATTTTCTTTCTTTATGCTCATTTCTTCGGATAACTCCGCATACATCAGCATGAAGGTTGAGTGAATATATTATTCTAACAAGAACACCGCCTATGGGTGCAACCATTGGCTGTGCTTGGCTGCAGGTGATGGATAATACAACAAGCTGAGTGGAAAAAGGGACTCTTACAAAAACCCTTTTTCAGAGTTGTCCCCCTTGATTGTCTGGATAGCTCTTGAGATAGTGAACATACATGCTAAATTTTATGAAGATATCTTCAATAACAACAGGTCAACAACAACACTGCCAACGCCGCTAAAATGATCTCCATACCTCAAGTTTTCTTAGAAAACAGACAAGCTAAAAAATGCAATCACTTTACCATCATGTGTAATTCATTGTGCCTATGTTGAAATAAAGTACTCTTTAGTGTTTTTAAGCCGGGTGTGCGTGCTAAAGTAGGGCCATTATTATGGTTAAAATCTTTAAAATCTAGATAGGTATTGTTTGCAAAAAAATATTTTATAAGAAAAATACATTATTCATTGATGATAACCAAATAATTTGCGGCCTACTTTGATGCATTGCATCAAAATTTTGTCTTGTTTGTTTTCTGTAATGCTATAGATAGAAATTGCAAGGATGCGGAACTATAATGATGAATGATGCGATGTTACTTAAAGGCAGTATAACAGATCATCACAATCATCATTAGAGTTTTGAACCGTTTCCTTCTGACAATGACAAGGACTGATAAAGTTCGGAACGTTATTGTTTCACTCTTGGGTCTCCTTAGTAATCAATTGTCAAAACGAATCTTAGATTCAATGGAAAATATTAAAATGCTTGACTTGTTTAGAAGGAAGTCATTCTCATTTAAGGTGACTGCAGTGAGGGAAACGAATCTAGCAAATAGCCTTTTAATTCACTGCTTCAAAAGTCAATTAAACTTTTGAATTATCATGCAATTTATACCAAGAAGTAATTGAAGAGGAAAAGAATAAGTAATTTGAGAAGGGATAAATTGGACGGGACAGAAATTCTAAGTATTGTCATCAATATATAGAAAGAGAAATGTACCTCTCACGTGATTTTAGTTAAGATTTGTGACTTCAAAGAATGTATCAAATCTTTGACCTTAAACGTGAATAAAAATTAACATCAGTTACTTTTAATGACATATTTCAATACATTTTGAGAACTTTCTTTGCATTTAAAATATAACTTAATTATTATAAAATCGTATTTCCAAATTTGTTTTCAATTATTGCGGTGTCATGCTATACTCCAAACTTATAAACGGGTATTTTTACGACAGAAGTAATATTGATTATGTAAGTCTAGCCTTACTTCTTCATAAATTTGTAAAAAAAAAAATCAATTTTAATTCAAAGGACGTAGAATTACACAAGCATTTACTTAACATGTACAAGTAAATGGTGTTATATATGAAATAGAGGGGATTACAACAATAACTTTTCGAATTCCGTTTCAAGAACCAATTGTTATTTTTGGAAAAGGAGAGTTGGTGCCTTTCCAGCCTTCTTGCTATTGAAGCGTTTACCAATATGCCCTGCGATGAATTGAGTATCGTGCAGAGACACTCGTGTAATCAGCGTTTGGTATGTGGCATTTCAAATCGTACAAAAAGTCAAATTTCAAACAACCTCCTTTCCCCCTAAATTAAGGCGTCCCTAACCAAATTTCAAAAAAACATAATAAAAATGTGACCCTTAATCAGTATTTATTATTTATTTGTTTTTGAAATTTGCTTTAAAGCAATTAACGCAGTTGAAATAATAGCAAATTGGAATATCATTTTATACCCGCATAATAAAAGGGAAGTTACCAAAATGAACTTTTCTATTTTGAAATGCTTTATGGTTAAGTTTCCCTTCTAATAAATTCAGAAATTATCAATAAAAAAAACCCCGAAGAAACGAAGAAGCGGTATATCAAAGTCCTTTCTGTACGTTCGTCTGTCTGTCTCGTAAATGATAACTGAGAGCAATAGTCTTTAGCACTTGACTTTAAAGGATTTAATTTGCAGTACTCATATGAAGGTCATCTTTACAGAAGGCATATATTTATGGAAATGTCAAGAATCTTAGTAAGGTTAAGTCAAATTACGTGGACAGTGTTTATTTTCAACGCTCGTTCACAACATGAAAAAAAAACCGGATTAAGTATAAAAAAAAATAATTTAGACTGCGAGAATCCGCGTCTAACCAAGTTGAACATTTCAACTATCAATCAAATGCTACATCTCATTTCATCAGATCTTTAAACCAGCAAATATTGAAAAATCAGCTGAAAATTAAATTTCGATGAAAAAGCGGAGAGATGAATTTTACAGATTGATGTTGGACATTTTCCGTATATTTTTAAAAGCTCTTACACATAATTTATTGTCGAGCATTCCAATCTCCTTTACCGTCAAATTTTATTTTAAAAGTGCCGTTGCGACATTTATGCCCCCGCACCGAAAGATCGTGGCATATTGTTTTACTTTTGTCCGTCTTTCTGTATGTCTGTCTTTCTGCAAAACTTCACAGAAAATCTAATATTGCCTATTACTCCAAGGCTATTCACAATGAAATGCACATGATGCACATCTACAGATACTAAAGCCAAGGTCATGTGACATGGTCAAGGTTATTTGTCAAAGTCACAACTTAAAAAAATGCCATTTCGGGGGCATTCGTGTTTCTAAAACACGTCTTCTTTTTCTTTCTACACTTACTAATAGAAATCCATAATTGGATCCGTCCACGGAATTTACCTTCTGCGTGTATCTCCTCCTCCATCAGACTTTATTCGTGGAGACATAAACGTGGAAATGAAATTATTTCATAAGTTAAGTCCTCAAATTACATCATGGCTTAGGGAAACAAGTAAAATATAATGCAGATACTTATATCTTGATTTTTTATCACGTTCTAGTCGCCTGGGCGTAACAAGATGAATTTATTTATATAAACAACGCAACTTCCCGGAAATCAACAGCCTAAATTTCTCGCGCGATAGATTGTATAAGTGATTTATTTGACAGCACAATGCATTCTATTTCTGATTCGTGAATAATGTCATCTCTGAGACAAAAAAGGTATGTATGTTCATGTTAACATTTCCACTACAACTCTTCATCCGATCTATAAAATCATATATATATTGGATGGAATGAAGTTTGACAAAAATTCAAAGGTCAAAATATAACATCGCGTTTAACTTGTTCAATTTCTCTTCATTACATTCTTTTTTATTTATGTTCATGTTTTATGTATGTAAGCCCAGACTTACAAGGTTCGACATTTAATGCACTACCCTGATGGAACATTTTCGATTGACGGCCGTATGTCCAGAAATGTCCATTCTGCTATCTTTTTGTTTATAATCGCAGTTGATGCTGTAAACTTAGAAAGCGATATCTGGGCCCAAGGTTATAAAACTTTTATCATTCTCAACTGAGAATATTCTCAAACTTAAACTTTAAATAGATATATGAACATAAAAGATAATATTAATAAGTTCTTATTTATCACCACCTATTAATATTAACTTTAATATTCATATATAATATTCATACATTTATTACAAAATCAACACAGAATTAAAGCTTTAATTTCAATTTGAGATATAAGTAAATTCTGATTTGAGTATGAGAAAAGTTTTATAACATTGGGCCCTGGAACGACTTTTTCCTCGCTAATGCATTCATTCTTTATTTGCACACTACTCTGGTGGCAGAATTTTGTCGATTTTTCGGTTATTTGACCTTTATAAACATATAGGGAGTAACAACTGTTTTACGCTGAGCTATCGATCTCTAAATAAAAGGAAAATGAACATGCAAGTAGTCAATTCCAGTTATTTCTGTAACCAGGAATAAAAAAGTCCGTTTTTGGAATTAGCAGAAAAGACCTGCCGACAAACTTTTGTGTGCATGCCTTACTTGACAGTGAAATGATTGATTAGATTCCGCAGTTGCTTTAAGCAGTAAACATACCCCTTCTTTTCTATTTAAATTTCTCCAATAACGAGATTAACCCAAAGTAATTATATTGTAAATGAAACAGTATGTAGCATAGATCGTTCGAAAAATAGCGACTTGTCAGTCGAAAACTGGCCCTGTAGGTAGATCTTTATGTAGTTGACATGTAACGGATTCTCTACGGTTTGTGAACACAGGAGCTATATCAGTGTTAACCGAGGTTTCCCTAATGATTTCATTAGGAAACCACTGTTAACAATGTGAAAGATCGTTTGTTCCGAAATGATGCGAAATTTTTACGGGTCCACTTCCTTTAAGGTAACTGCGGACACATAGAGGGCCATTTTAGGTCCAAATTTTAAATTGTCTGTTAATCATGCCGAATGCGATAAAACTGAACTTTGAAGTACCCGCTTTCATAATTCGGTCGCAAAAAGGAATTTCATAACGAAGAGTTGACGTCATGACGTCATTAAGGGGCCGACCCCTTTTTTAGGGACCAAAATCAGTAATTGTCCATTTTTTTCGGAAATAATAAACCGATTTTCATCCCGAAAACGCCATTTGCTTCGTTTAAAGACGCATGATGTAATGTATTATTGATATGAAGATATAAGTGTAAGAAATACAATTAAGTGTAACGTTTTAAATGTCAATGCCTTCTGTGTTGCTGTTTTCGAGTACAGTCACTGGAAATATTTCCTTTTTTCTCGAAAATTTGTCCGGTGACCTATGCTGAAATTTATTTATGTTACTGCCAAACTATTCCGCTGGAGAAATTTGAAATAAAAACCATGTGTCTTCGGGTTAGATTTTTTGTAAAAACCGATTCCGCGAAGATATCGCAAATCAAAGGATATTTCAACGTCACGTCAAATGTTCACAAAAGCTGTCTTACAAAATGGATAAAACTTAAATGAATTTTTGTTTTTCTTAAAATCACATTCAGATTTAATACTTCTGAAGCTTATATTTTACAATAACGTTATTGCACTGAGATTGGCTCCAAATTAGCATAGTACCGATGGTTTTGGTGCGACGTCGAATTCGACGAAAAATGTGGCAAAAACTTAACAAAATCGAATTTAATACAAAATCTAACCCGAAAACATATCATTTTTATTTGATAAATGCAAAGCATATTCTTTATGCTACAAAATAACAAAAATTCAGCATAGGTCACCGGACGAAATTTTGAGAACTTTCTACGTATTTACAAAAAATGAAATGAAAAAAGGAACGTCAAATCTTAAAATACGCGAAATAGTCAGCGTTTCCGGCTTATTTCTCTATTTGAATGTGCACAGAAATTAAACGATTAGCTCGGGCGTTCTTGGACTTTCAAAACGAAATTTTTTTCGTGAAAATCGGCCGATTAATTCAAAAAATATTTGCAAATAATGATTTTGGCGGGTCGAAAAGGGGTTGGCCCCTAAATGACGTCACGACGTCAAATGAACGAGCTTCAGACCGTTTTCATTGCGTGTTCGCTAATTCCCTCACTTCAAATATAAATCTCTGAAATTATTGTTAGATTTTAAGAAAGTCGAAAATTCGACCATGTTATCTGTCCGCAGTTACCTCAAGTGTCGGTCAAGTGAGACTGTATGGTTTGTTCACAGTCGTATACCAGGTGCAGTGTAGCAAAAAAAAGGGTCCGGTGTAGAAGCATGCAAGATGGCGGACATAAACAACAATCAGGTTTAAGTTAATTTTCAATCGCAAAAATACAGGTTAATTTCACCGATGGTGTCTAACAATAGAAAAGACATTGTGACCAACATAAATATCCGATTTTCTTATTTTTCCATTGATTTCTCGTGATGCCTACTACATAACTTGGATTCAATAGATAAAGTTTG
The DNA here is from genome assembly GCA_948146395.1 of Fragum whitleyi. Lineage (NCBI taxonomy): Eukaryota > Metazoa > Mollusca > Bivalvia > Cardiida > Cardiidae > Fragum > Fragum whitleyi. The sequence goes on along the minus strand of OX411543.1, from coordinate 13,590,715 downwards.
GTACTTAGCAAAAAACGAAATTGAAGCGTACTCATACAGTGTAATATTGTTTTTAGTTCCATAACTCCATAAAATCATCACTTACTCTATCCATCTCTAAAACACTTTGAAATGCGACATCCATGCTGCATCTAGTTCTTTTGTCAAGTTTTATTTTCCGAATTTCGCCGATAATACTTTTTGTGTAAAGGGACAAACAATATTTCCGCAGATAGATAAGTCTAAATCAATTTGTCAAACTACTTTTTTGTCAATTCAGCTCTTAGAAATCGGTATAAGTTTGTTGATAACATGATTCAAATTATCTTCTGACATGCTTTCTGACATACTATGGAAGCCACAGAAATATCCGAATACCCTCTATAGAGAGATGCATATTATTTCGTTCCAAATTTGAAAAGAGAGGGCGGGCGTTCGAAGCGGCCTTTTCGGGCTGAAAATCTACTTTAAGATTTCAATCTTATTTTTATTATTCTACTGACAAAATAGCTAGAGCTTCACAAAAAGCTTTGGTTTTATTTCATACCATGTCAAGAGTGGAACGGATGATTTCAGTTAGTAACATCGTAAAATAGACATTTATCTCTATCAAAGCCATTTAAAATCGCTCACTAAGCGATCCATTCATTCTTTCAAAACACTCATTCAAACCATTCAAATAAGCTCCAAATTGACTAAAATTAAAAGACCAACAACAACATTCAAAATATATAAAGTAAGAAAAAGAAATCGCGATTTCACTAACACAATTCAAATTGTTAGCGTCTGATTGGTTCTTGAAGCTGGGAAGCTATTTTTAGAACTTGTACACAAATTTTATTAAAGGGAGGTTATAAATATCGATAATTTTGTTAATCCAGAACAACATTAGCGAAATTGGATTAACTTCCTTTAATTTCACTTAAGCATCCACTGATTGCACCTTTTCAATTTCACTCTAAAACCATTCCAAAATCATTTACCTTGACAATTTTATGATGGTGCCTACTGTATAACGACATTTTAGTTTTCGAACAAGAAATACCCGAGGCACAAGAGGGCCAGGTATCGCTTCACTGGAATTGCCCCCAAGGAAACCAAAAGAAACATTAAATTACTTTAAGTGAAGTTTAAGTAAATGATGATTTTATATTGCTGCTTTTTAACCTTATGTTGTGACAACATAGTGTATTTTCAAGTTATGTTTTGTTGACAGATTTTATTGCATTGATTCATAAAACAAACATATTGGAAATTAGCTAAGATGTTTTTGTAATCAAAGAAAACATTTTATCGGTCTGAGTGAGCTTTTAGTGTCATTACAGAGACTTGCTTGCAATAAACTCTAATTACTATACAGAACATTACGTCAATTGATTTAGTCACATCAAGTATATTATGTTTTTCATGCAATTATAAACGAAAGAGAAACGTTCAATGACATTTACACAGCGTATTGAAAATAGAATTTATCACAAAACTTAAATACACAACCTGCGCTGATTTGAATCTTTGAAGGTTTGACCCCGCAGTTCATGAAGTCTCCGTCACAGTTATTCAACCGCGGATCCAGGATTTCTGTCAAGGGGGGACGAACTTGAATAAAAATTCCTACAGGGTTTTACGGGATGCACATTTTACGCGTCTGACACTTCAAACAACAAAGAAAAACGGGACTCTTGAGTCTTCAATTCTTTTCTGCAGATGATCCTCAAAGTAACATATCCATCCAACACCTATTGTGGGTTAATTCCATAGAATATTTCAATATTTACACTAAAGAACGAGGGTAGTTAAATAGAAAGAATCTCCATTTAAAGAAGGGACTCTGGGGCCTGTTTCATCAAAACATTTAAGACGTAGTTTTGTCTTACCTATGACTTACTACATATATAGTTCAAAAATTATGTATCGCCAATCTATCAATACCTTTGTTAAGTGATTGTTGTTGTTACTGGGTCGAAAGTCATCAGTAAGACAAAAATATGTCCTAAATGTTTTGATGAAACTGGCCCCTGGATCCTGATGCAAAGACCCATATTAGCCTAACTATTGGATCCATGGGACGACACAATTAAAATAACGCCACACCAAACCGCTGAATTCAGGGGTTCGTGTGCCTACCATTACCCGATTTTGATTGAATTTTCCTATGACGATAACATAGATATGCCTTAGAGGGGGTCGTTCGAACCCCCGCCCCTCTTAAATCAACATTTTCAAAAATAAGAAAAGGAAATAGACGTCTGTACATATTCTGTAGAACATGGTTATTAGCAATGTAGACATAACCTATCCATCAAATACAGCATTTAGAAAGCTCACGATAAAGAATAGCGACCTATGGTCTACGTCCCGTCAGACAAATTCGAAATTAATTGAGAGTGATTTAAACATCCAATTTTTGTCTAATGGTTTCGTCTGATCGTCCTTTTTAACATTTAATGACATAGTGACATCGATATATCCAACCTATTGTCATCATCGGTACCCCGTACCCCGGGGTCTCCCTATTTGCTACGCTATGTCGATATAGCGTAGCAAATAGGGAGACCCCGGGGTATCCGAGGATGCAACCTCGATAACTGTCAGGATTTTAAAATATCTATCTGGATGGATTCAATGCAGGTTTTATTCGACCGAGGAGGATTTCGGAGAAAGTAGCTTTGCATCTGATATAAATCTTTGTCCTTCCTCTGATTAAGAGCAAGGAATGCATTGAATTGAGCCTTGTTTTTGATGCATTTTTTTAGGAAAGACAAAAGGAGTCACATTCCTTGCTATCTGTAATGCTACAGATAGAAATTGCAAGATACGGAACTATAATGATGAATGATGCGACGTTAATTAAAGGCAGTATAACAGACCATCACAATCATCATTAGAGTCTTGAACTTTTTCCTTCTGACAATGACAAGAACTTATAAACTTCGGAAAGTTATTGTTTCACTCTTGGGTCTCCCAAGTTATAAATTATCAAAACGAATCTTGGATTCAATGGAAAATATTAAAATGTTTGGCTTGTTTAGAAGGAAGTCATTCTCATTTAAGGTTACTAACTGCAGTGAGGGAAACGAATTAAGCAAATAACCTTTAGATTCACCCGCCAAAAGTCAATTAAACTTTTGAATCATTATGGATTGTCTGTCTAGAATTACATTAAAGAGGAAAAGGATGCGCAATTTTGGAAGGGACAGAAATTTTAATTACTGTCATCAATATATAGAAAAAAATGTACCCCTCCAGGTGATTTTAGTTTAGTTTTGTGACTTCAAAGAAGATATCAAGTATTTGGCCTAACTCTGAAAAAAAAGAAAGAAATTCCGTTACCTTAAATGACATATTTCAGTACATTTTGAAAACTTTCTCTATTTTTAAATGTCACTTAACTAACATTAAACATTTAAATTTGAATGCAAACTACATTACTCCTAAATCTAAAATTAACACTAGAAGTCGGGGTGATTTTCATCCTTTTTAATTGCTGAGAAGAAAAGCAAAGCCGTCTCATTAAGTCAAAGAACTTAGCATTGCATAAGCAATTACTTAACATATAGAAGTAAATGATATTTTAAATGAAAATAGAAGAGATTATAATAACAATCTCGAATTCCGTTTATAAAAAAGAATCAATTTTATTGAGCTCGTGTTATTTTTGGAAAAGGAGGGTTGGTGACTTTTCCTGCTTCTTGCTAATATCGTATTAGTTAAAATAACTCGAATTTTTTACCAATGTTCCCTACAGTGAATCGTGTATCGTGTAGAGACACTCGTGTAATCAGCGTCTTGTATTTGGATTTTCAAATCGTACAAAAAGTCAAATTTCAAACAACCTCCTTTTCCCCTAATTTAAGGCGTCCCCAACCAAATTTCAAAAACATAATCCTAATGTGACCCTTAATCAGTATATTACTATCTATTTGTTTTTAAAATTTGCTTTAAAAATCAATGCAGTTGAAATAATAGCAATTTTGAATATCATTTTATTTCCGCCTTGTAAAAGGGAAGTTACCAAAATGAACTTTTATATTCTGAAATGCTTCATGTGCAAGTTTCCCTTCTAATAATTCTCTTCAAGTAAATTCAGAAATTTCCAATAAAAATCAAAACACAAAGAAACGAAGAAGCGATTTATCAAAGTCCTTCTGCACGTTCGATTGTCTGTCCCGTAAATGATAACCGAGCTCTATAGTCTTTAGCCCATGACTTTAAAGGATTTAATTTGCAATACTCATATAAAGCATGAAGGTCATCTTTACAAAAGGCATAATTCTATGAAAAGGTCAAGAATATAAGTGAAGGTTAAGTCAAATTACGTGGACAGTGTTTTTTCAAAGCTCGTTCAAAAAACCGGATTAAGTATAAAAAACTAATTTGGACTGCCTACGAGAATCTGCGGCTAACCAGGTTGAAAATTTCAACTATCAATCACTGCTACATCTCATTTCATCAGATCTTTAAACCAGCAAATATTGAAAAATCACATGAAAATTAAATTTTGATGAAAAAGCGGTGAGATGAATTTGACTGATTGATGTTGGACATTTTCCGTATATTTTTAAAAGCTCTTACGCATTATTTGGTGTCGAGCATTCTCAATCTCTATTACCGCCAAATTTTATTTTAAAAGTGTCGTTGCAACATTTATCATTTTGTTTTACTGTTTCCGTCCGTCCGTCTGTCTGTCTTCAAAACTTAACAAAAAACTTATTACTTCCAATTACTTCAAGGCTATTCAAGATACAATACTTATATTTGGCATGTTTATAGATCTGGATAATGCGCATCTACAAAATACCAAGGTCAAGGTCATCTGTCAAGGTAAAAACTTCAAAAAATGCCGTTTCGGGGGAATTCGTGTTCCGCGCGCAAACTCATCTTATTTTTTTTCTTTCTACGCTTACTAATAGAAATCCATATTTGGCTCCGCCCTAAGATTTTACCTATTGCATCTTCCCCATCAGACTTTATTCATAGACACATCAACTCGAAAATGAAATTATATCATAAATAAAGTCTTTAAATTACATCACGGATTAGGGAAACAAGTAAAATATAATGTAGAATACTTATATGTTATGCTTATACATTATTTCTTGATTGATATTACGGTCTGGTCGACTGGGCGAAACAAGATGAATTTATTAATATAAACAACGCAACTTCCCGGAAATCAACAGCCTAAATTTCTCGCGCGATAGATTGTATAAGTGATTTATTTGACAGCAGAATGCATTCTATTTATGATTCGTGAATAATGTCATCTCTAAGACAAAAAATGTATGTTCATGTTAACATTTCCACTACAACTCTTTATCCGATCTATAAAATCATATAATTGTTGGATGGAATGAAGTTTGACAAAGATTCAAAGGCCAAAATATAACATCGCGTTTAACTTATTCATTTCCTCTTCATTACATTCGTTTGATTTCATTAGGAAACCACTGTTAACAAAGTGAAAGATCGTTTATTCCGAAATGATGCGAAGCTATTACGGGTCCACTTCCTTAAAGTGTCGGTCAAGTCATACTGTATGGTTTGTTCACAGTCGTATACCAGGTACAGTGTAGTAAAAAAGGGTCCGGTGTAGAAGCATGCAAGATGGCGGACATAAACAACAATCAGGTTTAAGTTAATTTTCAATCGCAAAAATACAGGTTAATTTCACTGATAGTGTCTAACAATAGACATTGTGACCAACATAAATATCCGATTTTCTTAATTTTTCCATTGATTTCTCGTGATGCCTACTTCACAACTTGGATTCAATAGATAAAGTTTGGTACGTAGCAAAAAACGAAATTGAAGCGTACTCATACAGTGTAATATTGTTTTTAGTTCCATAACTCCATAAAATCATCACTAACTCTATCCATCTCTAAAACACTTTGAAATGCGACATCCATGCTGTATCTAGTTCTTTTGTCAAGTTTTATTTTCCGAATTTCGCCGATAATGCTTTTTGTGTAAAGGGACACAAAATATTTCCGCAGATAGATAAGTCTAAACCAATTTGTCAAATACTTTTTTGTCAATTCAGCTCTTAGAAATCGGTATAAGTTTGTTGATAACATGGATTCAAATTATCTGACATGCTTTCTGACATACTATGGAAGCCACGGAAATCCGTATATAAATTCGAATACCTTCCATAGAGAGATGTACATTATTAGTTATACGGTTTCTTGTCGGGGTATATGACGATTTATTCCCGGCTGGAAAAATGATGTCACCCGAGCCGTAGGCGAGGGATGACATCATTTTTACTGCCGGGAATAAATCGTCATATACCCAGGCAAGAAACCGTATTACGAATTTATTATACTTCAAAGTTTTAGGGCTAAATATCTGTCTTTTGCCTATTTTAGGCGTTCGTATGAACCGATTTCTTTTAAACCACCAATATCCCTTAATGCGCCCCAATAAAAAGTAAACATGTAAAAAGTGACGTCATATATAGTTGTGACGTCACACTACTACACTCTGCGCTATTGTGATGTGGAAGCGTTTGTTGGCTGAAACTGCGAGAAACTTGGCACTTTAAATGGACAGATTTGTAAAATTTAAGGTATTTATTGACATCAATATCATTTTTTATTTGGACTTTATTAACTGACATCCTTTTCAACTGTATCCTAGTGTGTATATTCGGGTCGTGTTCTCAGCGAAGCGCGAGAAACATGGCTACCATTACCGTTTCGATTTTTTGTCTATGTTCACGTCGAGGCGCCTTAAGGAAACATTAGAGGTAATACCGGAGCGGCCGTGGCTATCAATGTTTGTCAGGTTAGCATTAACCAATGAAAATGCTAGAATTTTCTTTGCAGTATAATAAAATTTCATTCCAAGATTGAAAGGGAGGACGGGCATTCAAAACGTCCTTTTTAGATTCGACCTATTTATTTTAGTCTACTTTCAAAAAAGCCCGAGTCTCGCAAAACTCTTTGGTTTTACTTCATACCATGTTAAGACTTGAAGGGGTGAGTTTAGTGTGTAACATCGTGAAATAGACATTCATCTCTATCCAAACCATTCATTCATTAAAAACACTCACTCAAACAATTCAAATACGCCCAAAAATGACTAAAAATATAAGCCTAACAACTACATTCAAAATAAATATAGCTAGAAAAAAATCGCGATTTCACTTACACGATTGAAAATGCTAGCTTTTTTTTGGTTCTTGAAAAAATGGGAAGCTGTTTATATAACTTGAACACATATTTTATTAAAGGGAGGTAATAAATATAGATAATTTTGTTCAGGATAATTTTGTTCATCCTGAACAAAATTAGCGATATTGTATTACCTCCTTTTATTTTAATATAAAAATCCACTCATTCAATTTCATTCAAAAACAATTCCACAATTCCACACCTTGTCTATTTGTGATGTTGTTTACTGTATAAAGATATTTTAGTGTTTGAACAAGAAAAATCCGAGGCCCAGGAGGGCCAGGTATTGCTCAACTGGAATTGCTCCAAGGAAGCCAAAAGAAACACTAATTTGGTTTAAGTGAAATTTAAGTGACTGATGATTTTAGATTGCTGCTTTTTAACCTTATGTTGTGACAACATAGTGTATTGCCAATGTATGTTTTGTTGACAGATTTTATTGCATTGATTCATAAAACAAACATATTGGAAATTAGCTAAGATGTTTTTGTAATCAAAGAAAACATTTTATCGGTCTGAGTGAGCTTTTAGTGTCATTACAGAGACTTGCTTGCAATTAACTCTAACTACTATTCAGAGCATTGACTTATTCCGTCGATCTATTTAGTCACAAACATGTAAACGATCACACCAAGTATATTATATTTTTCATGCAATTATAAACGAAAGAGAAACGTTCAATGACATTAACACAGCATATCGAAAATAGAATTTATCACAAAACTAAAATACACAACCTGTGCTGACTGGAATCTTTGAAGGTTTGACCCCGCAGTTCATGAAGTCTCCGTCACAGTTATTCGATCGCGGAGGATTTCTGTCAAGGGAGGACGAACTTGAATAAAAAAATCCGACAGGGTTTTACTGGATGCATATTCTACGAGTCTGAGACTAACAGGAGTTCGTGTGCCTACCATTACCCAATTTCGATTGAATTTTTCTATGACAATAACATTCATATGCCTCAGAGGGGGTCGATCGAACCCCCCGCACTCTTAAATCCGCCATTGGTTATTTTAAACCTGAAATGTCATTAATCAAGTAAACGTAGCATTGAGCTAACATTTTAATTTCGAGTTCGGCTATTTCTATTTACAAATAACTAAATGTTGCTAAATAATTCAAACATTCATTTTGTTATTATTTTAGCCTTTATATTGTTGAATATTGTTGAATTCTAATTCTATCTTAATCAAATTGCTATTTTGTTATATATCTTAGCCCGTCTGACTAAAACTAAAAAAAATGCGTGGGCCCATGAAAGAACAAAAATTAAAAGTCGCTCCCGGCAATCGAACTCATGTCCGCTGGATCAAGAGGTCGACGCTCATACTTCAAACCACGGACACCCCAGTTTTTATCAACATTTTTTTAAGATAAGAAAAAGCGAGTGGACGTCTGTACAAATTCTGTAAGGCGTGGTTATTAGCAATGTAGACATAACCTATCCATCAAATACAGCATTTAGAAAGCTCACGATAAAGAATAGCGACCTATGGTCTACGTCTCGTCAGACAAATTCGAAATTAATTGTGAGTGATTTAAACATCCAATTTTTGTGTAAAGGTTTCGTCTTATCGTCCTTTTCAACATTTAATGGTATAGTGACATCGATATATCCGACCCATTGCAATCCACGGATACCTCGGGGTCTGCCTATTTGCTACGCTATGTCGATATAGCGTAGCAAATAGGGAGATCCCGGGGATTCCGAGGATGCCCAATTGTAGATGCAAGATCAAACTGTAATAACGACGTTTAATTCGCTTATCCATGAAAATATTTTTAAAAAACGACAGAAATATCGGAGGTCAACAGTCAGCACACTGCGAATGATTTTTTTATATTGGATAATCGAATTTGATTGACAGAAGCGATCGGTTTATTACATCATTACCTTATTATGCAATATATTACACATTCGGATTATGTACATGTATGTACGAATAAGAATAGGCTATCCAATATTGTAAATGTGTTACATGTCATTTATAACGCAAGATAACGGAAAGGAAGTGTCTGAGTCTCACTTAAGAAATTGTTGTACAAGTGAATTACATATATTTCACGTAAATATAATTCCTTTTTATTTCTCATACCATTGAATACCATCTATGGAAGTTTAATAGCTGAAATGTATGTAACTCTTTTTCAAATGTTTTTGTTTCTTTTTTTCTTTTCTTTTTTGCTTTATGCAGACAGAAAGATCAAAATCGGTTAATCGGTATTGTTAAGGCGTTCCATTTACATTTATTACTCAAGTAACGCAACGTAAAGAAGCTGTTTTATTCTAACTTGTGAAAATGTTGAACAAGTCATTTACATACATTTGACATTCAGAGAATTCATTTCAATTATTCACCCTCCATTGAAATTTTGTGACTGTATGCACCTTTTATGCGCATTATTTGCTGCTTGTTGTACTTAATGTGACCCTCTGTAAAATAAACATTTGAAAAAAGAGATTGGTTCTGATACAGGCAAACCAGAGGTAGCATTTTAAAAAAATCTTCAACGGAAAGGTGAATTGGTCATTCTAGAAGTACAACCTTAGATTTAAATCTCAGTCTCTAAAGGCTCTTTTGAAACAATTAATTTCCTTTTATTTTGTCATTTTTAAAAAAGAAATTGATATATTGCAGAACAATCTTACAGGTATATATAATTTTTTAATGTCCAATTATGTTGTGCTAACACACCGTACCTTACATAGATCTACACGTTTTCAAAATTAGAATGACATATATCAAATATGTGTTTAAAAAATAAGTCAAAATAAATTGCTTGTATAACTACGTTTTGGGTCCGAGTTTTATACCAACGGTTGTAGTAGTGCTTGGGTAGTATTTTAGACTGTAATTTGTTAACAGTTATGAATTTGCTTGTTCTGTACAAAATAATCCTTTTCCACAATGTTTTGGCTATACCGCTATAGCTATGGCAGGCTTAAATTGCTTAACTGGTGGTGCTCATTAATTGTTTCATTCTTATATATTATATACCTGGACATACTGCTTTTGCTTGGCAATATAAAGTGCCTTTAAAATTAGGTCTCAAACACTTCACATGAATCTTATAGTTTTGGAAAACTAAGAAAACTGGGGATGACGATATTATGTCAATAAAGATATAATCAAAGAGGCGTATTATCTGATTTGTGCCGTTTATCGAAATTTATATCTGAACACTACTACTTAACAACGAAAATGAATGATTTAAAAATTACACCGTTGCATATATAACGCTTTCGTCTCATGTATTGCGTTTCCCTTGTAATTAAAAGAATATTAAATAGATAAATTCATCAATGTGTAATAAATCAATGTGAGGCAATTAAAACCATCTTACGAAATTCGGTTGTAATTTAATAATGGAAACTTAATGTAAATTTTAATCAAAGTGTGATTTGTAAATTAGATTAAATTCTTCATCTTAGAGAATATAACGTGAATAGTTTTCATCAAGTTCTATAGACAGGCAATTTCAAAAATCTCAAGCTGAGGATTGTAAACATTTGCGTGTCTTTTTATAACTATATACGTTTAGAACTTGTTTTGGAATATCTGAACAAGGTAAACTTGAATTGGAACAACTATATTTAAGTTTTTGTCAAGAAAACGTACGATTACTATATATTTTTTTTGAATTTCTGGATTAATCCTTTGAGGGTTAACAATGCCACTTTTTCTCTATTGATCTTATTTGAGAATCACGGTCAATATGTTCTGAGAGTAAATTTGAGACAAGATCCTATGACAATAAAACGTCGCTTTCCAACTAGTTAAGGAGAATATTACATAAAAGACACACAATTTTGCTTCTACTAATTTTCCTATGATCAGAAAATGATGCACTTCTTGTATTTTTTGAAAACGCATGACCCTTCTCCAGTAAAACCTGCCCAAATGACGTCACTTTGTAATTTCAGTTGTCTCCACCAAGATATAACAAAACAATCAATTTAAGACTAACCCTATATAAAAAGATAGTGCGGTTGTTGATTAAATGTGTGTTTAAATTGAAAATGATTGCAAAATATCGAAGTAAACTTTGAAAAAAAGTGCGCAATCGCTAGAAACGAGCAAATTCTCGATTTTTCTCAATGTTTCGTAATCAATTACAGTGCATAATAATAATCACAGATAGGTCAAAGCATTTATTTCTTTTAAGAACCAACATATTTTTCTTGCTGTACGAATATCAAATGTTGCCTACTTACAATTATAAGTATATCGTCAACTTCATTGTCATTTAGACCGGTTTTCCTTGAGCATGGATCATTCTGATTCATAAAGCCCCCCCCCCCCCCCTCCCTCCCCCCCCCCCCCCCAAAAAAAAAAGGAAAATCGAAGATCATGATTCCACATAGAACTCACCTTGCATTGATTGCGATTGCCTGGAAAGTCGATAGTCGATTCAGTTCGTCACAGAAAACTTGAAAAATGTTGAAACAGCAGAAAATTGATGACAATGTGTGTGTTTCAATTTACTTTGCAACATTTACCCATATGTTAAAAAAAGAAGGGGTTTACGCTAATCCAAAATTTGCGTTCGCTTTAACAATAAAAAATCTATGCAAATGCTTTGTTATGTCGATATAGCGTAGCAAATAGGGAGAACCGGGGTATCCGAGGATGTAACCTCGATAACTGTCAGGATTTTAAAATATTTATATGGATGGATTCAATGCAGGTTTTATTCGACAGAGGAGGATTTCGGAGAAAGTAGCTTTGCATCTGATTTCAATCTATGTCCTTCCTCTGATCAAGCAAGGAATTCATTGATTTGAGGCTTGCTTTTGATGCATTTTTTCAGGAAAGACAAAAGGAGTCAGATTCCTTGCTATCTATAATGCCACAGATAGAAATTGCAAGGGTACGGAACTATAATGATGAATGATGCGATGTCAATTAAAGGCAGTATAACAGACCATCACAATCATCATTAGAGTCCTGAACTATTTTCTTCTGACAATGACAAGAACTGATAAAGTTCGGAAAGTTATTGTTTCACTCATGGGTCCCCTAAGTAATCAATTATCAAAACGAATCTTGAATTCAATGGAAAATATTTAAATGTTTGGCTTGTTTAGAAGGATGTCATTCTCATTTAAGGTTACTTACCGCAACGAAACGGGGGAGGGAAACGAATTCAGCAAATAACCTTTTAATTCACTGATCCAAGAGTCAATTAAACTTTTGATTTATTATGGATTTCTGTCAAGAAGTTATTGAAGGGGAAAAGGATGAGAAATTCTAAGTATTGTCATCAATATATAGAAGGAAAATGTACCTCATACATGATTTTAGTTTAGATTTGTGACTTCAAAGAAGGTATCAAATCTTTGACCTTAAACATGAATAAAATCTATATATATATCCGCAAACCCTTTATAGAGAGATGCATATTATTTTGTTCCAATTTTGAAAAGAGAGGGCGGGCGTTCAAAGCGGGATTTTCGGGTTGAAAATCTACTTTTAGATTTCAATCTTATTTTTATTATTCTACTGACAAAAAAGCTAGAGTTTCACAAAAATCTTTGGTTTTACTTCATACCATGTCAAGAGTGGAAGGGGTAATTTCATTAAGTAACTTCGAGAAATAGACATTCACTATCAAAACCATTCTACATCGCTCACTAAGCTATCCATTCATCTCATTAAAAACACTCACTCAAACCATTCAAATATGCTCCACAATGACTAAAAATAAATAAAGCTAGAAAAAAAATCGCGATTTCACTAACACAATTAAAATTGCTAGCGTCTGATTGGTTCTTGAAGAAATGTGCAGCTATTTATAGAAATTGTACAATTATTTGATTAAAAGGAGGCAATAAATATAGACAATTTTGTTCATCCTGAACAAAATTAGCGATATCGTATTAATTCCTTTTATTTTCATTTAAAACCTCACTCGTTCAATTTCATTCAAAAATCATTCCAAAATCATTTGCCTTGTCTATTTGTGATGTTGTTTCCTGTATAACGACATTTTAGTGTTTGAACAAGACATACCTCGGGTGGTGGGCCAGGTACTGCTTCACTGGAATTGCTCCAAGGAAACCAAAAGAAACACTAATTTGCTTTAAGTGAAATTAAGTTAATTGTGATTTTATATTGCTGCTTTTTAAACTATGTTGTGACAACATAGTGTATTTTCAATTTATGTTTCGTTGACAGATTTCATTGCATTGATTCATAAAACAAACATATTGGAAATTAGCTAAGATGTTTTTGTAATCAAAGAAAACATTTTATCGGTCTGAGTGAGCTTTAAGTGTCATTACAGAGACTTGCTTGCAATAAACTCTAATTACTATACAGAACATTGACTTATTCAATTCATTGATTTAGTCACAAACATGTACCAATCACATCAAGTGTATTATGTTTCCATGCAATTATAAACGAAAGAGAAACTTTCAAGGAAATTTTAACAATGTATTTAATAATCACAAAACTAAAATACGTAACATTTGCACGTTCTTTTTGTTTTTGTTCCTAAATAAGGCGAATTTTAAAATAACAATTTTGCTGATAGGAATCTTTGAAGGTTTAACCGGCAGTTCATGAACTCTCAATCATAGTAATAATTCCAATTTTAAACCTGAGATGTCAAAGCTTATGCTCCATTTATCAAGTAAATACAGCTTAGAGTTATAGATTTTAATTGCAGTTCGGCTATTTCTATTTACGTATAATTCAATGTGTATTCAACATGATGATACAAACATGTTATATACCAACTCAGTGCAAAAAGGGCATTATTATACCAATTCATAAAGACGGTAAACCAGAAACAGAAGTAAAAAGTTATCGACCAGTCACACTTTTACCTGTAATTTATAAACTATTTGAGAGAATTGTACACAATCGCCTTGTGAAGTGGTGCTACCTTAATGATAAGAAGATGCCCAATAAACAACAACAAGCATATCAAAAACAGTTAGGCCCTATCACAGCGTCCTTCAATTTACAAGAGTCGATCCTCAATTATTTAGAATTAAATTCATCAGTATACTCTGTATTCTTAGATACCGCGGGTGCATTTGACAACGTTCGCCACAGTGCTATCATATGTAAACTCAAGAGGTTAGGAGTTAAAGGAAATTTCCTGAGACTACTTATATCATCATACAATAACCTTAGTGCGTGTGTAAGGGTCAACGGAATTCATTCAAGGCCATTCAACGTACTCCAAAGTGTAAGACAAGGCGGCATTATGTCAACCTGGATTTATTTACTCTTCATAGACAGCTTACTTGTCAAACTAGAAACTAATCATGGCCTAACGATAGCAAATATCAATTGTGGGAATCCAACATTGGCTGATGATCTCACACTACTGTGTCCTAGTCTGACTTCGTTAGAGAAACAACTCAGTATAGTGAATAGGTACGCGAACGACTGGGGCTATAGCTTTAACAAAGATAAGTGCAAGTTTCTGATATTCGGAAATGGCAATGATGCCTCACGGTCCATTCGTTTCGGGGACTCGAACGTTGAAAAATGTGACACAGTGACACACGTAGGCATTACCCTAAATAAGTCAATGAAATGTGACAGCAAGATACAAGCCCGTATGCGAAAAGGCAATTCATCGGCGCACGCAATACTAGCATTGGAGCACAATACCGGTGATATGAATCCTTTAGTCATGTGTTCATTGTTGAAAAAGGTCGCGATATCATCAGCTCTCTATGGATGCGAACTCTGGAATAATATGACCAAGTATGACATCGAAAGTACTGAGAAACTTATTAGATCATGTGCAAAGAAATCTCAGAATTTACCCAGACGGACTCGCACTGACATGGCATTGAGCCTAGTAGGGTGGTCGTCAATGGAAAGTGAAATCGACAATAGAAAACTTGCGTTTTTACAAAGATTGTGTGCACTGCCGACTGAATCCTTGTCAAAACAGATTTTCAATCATCGGCTTCACTTATTCATATCAAGACATTTTAGAGATCAGAGTGGCTTTTTACCTGACATATTTAGAATCTTGAAGAAGTATGAACTGGACAATTATATCTTATCGTATGTCAGAACCTCATATTTTCCAGAAAAAATGGCTTGGAAAAGAATAATTCGTGCTGCTAGTGCAAAAACTAATCATAGTGCCTGGTTAGAGAGAACAGTATTAGATGAGGACTTTGATAGATTCATCAGTTTACATAATAAAATCGAACCATGCCTTCTCTGGAAATGTGCAAGTTCTAACACCGATATAACGAACGCAATGACCGCTGTACGGCTCCTAGTAAGCAACAGACAGGAGAGGAACTTAGTCGAACAATGTACTTATTGTCATCTGCTCACTAAAGACATAAAAGTACATTTAATTGCTGAATGTCAAACAAGTGCACATATGCGCTACTCGTTTCTAAGAGAGATAAAGTCCATTTGTTCAAATGATCTGTCAAATTTCCTGAGTTTATACTCATCGCAAAAAGAGGTGTTTACTAGGTATCTACTAAGCACTGAACTACCTTCAATGTTTGACTTAGATAAGAGTAAACATGCTCTCTTTGTAAGATTAAGTATGCGATTTATCAACAGTGTTCTCGAAGCCTTTCAGCATTAAATGTACATTCATTAT
Source organism: Fragum whitleyi (assembly GCA_948146395.1). Taxonomy (NCBI): domain Eukaryota; kingdom Metazoa; phylum Mollusca; class Bivalvia; order Cardiida; family Cardiidae; genus Fragum; species Fragum whitleyi. The sequence goes on along the minus strand of OX411543.1, from coordinate 13,574,954 downwards.
ATCAAGAGCAAGTTTTTCTTTCCTTTTTTATTATGTATGAAGATGTTAACTCCAACATAAATTGCTAACGCATACACACACTTTCATCAACTGCAAAGAAAAATAGTATTTACATAAATCACAACATTCTGAGCTTTATCGTCAGTAAAGCTCGAACGCATTTCCATACATGACGAAATTTCATATATAAGGTCGCTAGTAATCTCTTGACTTTCGTTTCGACAAGATGTTTTCATTAAAGCGACTTACCAAAATAGCGAAAAGTTTGATCGATCGATTGATACATGGTCGGACCGATTTTGGTCTCACCATTTATCCATCTATCTATTCATTCATCCACGCACGCACGCATAAACAAACGCACGTACGCAGGCACGCACAGTTTGATCGATCGATTGATACATGGTCGGACCGATTTACGTCTCTCTACCTATCAATCTATCAATTCATTCATCCACACACGCACGCACGCACAAACGCATGCACGCACGTACACACGCACGCATCCATCCATACCTACCTACCTACACACACATACATACATACATACATACATACATACATACATACATACATACATACATACATACATAAATACACATGCATTCATACACAATTACATATTTGTATGTTTACATACATACACACAAATCAGAATACATTTTAAAATTAATTTATGCTTTAATTTTGTATTACTTAATTTATAATGATTGTTCCTGTTTGTCTAAATTCTGTTTATGAATGTACATGTACCTATACTTCTCCTGGTTTCCGTCTCTCTATTTCTTTCTTTCTCTCCCTCTCTGTCTCTTTCTCTTTCTTCTCCCTCTCTCCCTCCCCGCTCTTTTTCTTTCACTCTCTAGCTCGTTTTTTCGCTCAATCACTAACTCACTCACTCACTAGCTCGTTCACCTCATCTCTCCGTCACTCTTTCTTTCTCATTTCTTAATGTTTGTATATGATAACACCTTCATGAAATCGTTCAACGTTCTTATATCATGTAAATGTTGTTTATCTGTATCACTTTATAGTGGAAATAAAGTTATAATAATAAAATACGTAACATTTGCACGTTCTTTTTGTTTTTGTTCCTAAATAAGGCGAATTTTAAAATAACAATTTTGCTGATAGGAATCTTTGAAGGTTTAACCGGCAGTTCATGAACTCTCAATCATAGTAAGAATTCCAATTTTAAACCTGAGATGTCAAAGCTTATGCTCCATTTATCAAGTAAATACAGCTTAGAGTTATAGATTTTAATTGCAGTTCGGCTATTTCTATTTACGTATAATCAATTCCTGCTACAGATATATCAATATTTTTTTATGTTACTTTTTAGCCCTTTTATAGCTGAATTTCAAACAAATTCCGATTTTGATAATAACCTTTGTCCGTCCGTCTGAAACATATAAAAGAATAAACAGCCAATGAAGGCGAAGATCAAGATGCTTGTTTGTGCATCCTGATCTAGTTTATGGCTGTCTGCCAAAGCATTGTTTTCAGGAGGAACATGCCGGGAGCAGCACGACATGAATCATTATCTGTAGTTTATATTTTATCTGAATTAAAACTATTTATTTTACATCGATTTGGAAACAAGTTTATCGATTTAGATTAATCCCACTCGTTTCTGCTTCTTGGAAAATTCAAAAGTACTCGCGCCGAATGCGTGGGCCAAAGAAAGAACCAAGATCAATAGCCGCCCCCGGTAATCGAACTCAGGTCCGTTGGGTCAAGAGGTAGACGCTCTACCTCTAGACCACGGACACCACAGGTTTTAATCAACGTTTTTAAATATAAGAAAAAAAAAGAGAATAGACGTCTGTACCAATTCTGTAGAGCATGGTTATTAGCAATGTAGACATAACCTATCCATCAAATACAGCATTTAGAAAGCTCACGATAAAGAATAGCGACCTATGGTCTACGTCCCGTCAGACAAATTCGAAATTAATTGAGAGTGATTTAAACATCCAAATTTTGTGTAATGGCTTCGTCTTATCGTCCTTTTCAACATTAAATGGCATAGTGGCATCGATATATCCGACCTATTGTAATCCACGGATAACCCGGGGTCTCCCTTTTTGCTTCGCTATGTCGATATAGCATAGCAAAAAGGGTGACCTCGGGGTATCCGTGGATGACCTTTTGTAGATGCAAGATCAAAATGTAATAACGACTTTTAACTCGCATATTCATGAAAATATTGGAAACAAAACGGCCGAAATATCGGAGGTCAACAGTCATCACACTACTGATTTTTATATCGGATAATCGATTTTGCTCGAAATCAGGGATCAGTTTATCACATTATTATCTTATTATGCAATACTTCCTACACTCGGATTATGTACATGTATGTGCTGATTAGAATAGGCTATCCAATATTGTAAATGCGTTACATGTCATTTATAACGCAACACAACGGAAAGAAGCTGTCTGATTCTCACTTAAAAAATTGTTGTACAAGTGATTTACATATATTTCATATAAAAGTAATTCCTTTTTTATTTCTCATTCCATTGAATACTGTCTATGGAAGTTTAATAGCTAAAATGTATGTAACTTTCTTTTTCAAATGTTTTTTTTCTTGATTTTATTTGCTTTATGCAGACAGAAAGATCAAAATCGGTTATTCCGTATTGTTAAAGGTGTTCCATTTACATTTATTACTCAAGTAACGCAACGGAAAGAAGCTGTTTTATTCTCACTTGTGAAAATGTTGAACAAGTCACTTACATACATTTGACATTCAGAGAATAAATTTCTATTGCTCATCCTCCATTGAAATTTTATTACCTTATGCACCTTTTATACGCATTATTTGCTGCTTGTTATACTTATTGTGACTCTCCGTAAAATAAACATTTGAAAAAAGAGATTGGTTCTGGTACAGGCCAACCAGAGGTAGCATTTGAAAAAAAAAATCTTTAACGGAAAGGTGAATTGGTCATTCTAGAAGTACAACCTTAGATATAAATCTGAGTTTCTAAAGGCTCTTTACAATCAATTTCCTTTTATTTTGTCATTTTATAAATTAGAAATTGATATATTGCAAAACAATCTTACAGGTATAAATAATCTATTAATGTCCAATTATGAAGTGATAACACACCAAACCTTACATAGATCTAAACGTTTTCAAAACTAGAATGACATATATGAAATATGTGTTTAAAATAAAGTCTAAATAAATTTCTTGTGTTACTACGTTTTGGGCCCGAGATTTATAACAACGGTTGTAGTAGTACCTGGGTAGTATTTTAGACTATACTTTGTTAAAATATGAGCCAGTTTTATCCAACAGTCATGAACTTGCTAGTTCTGTACAAAATAACCTCTTTCCACAATGTTTTGGCTATACCGCTTTAGCTATGGCAGTCTTATATTGCTTAACTGGTTGTGCTCATAAATTGTTTCATTTTGATATATAATATACCTAGACATACTGCTTTTGCTTTCGCATCATGTATTGCGTTTTCTCTTGTAATTAAAAGAATATTAAATAGATGACTATTGTTTTATTTCAAATTACAACCAGAAGGTCATAAGACCCATGAGGTCAAAAACATACATGAAATACAATATGGCGAACATTAATATTGACAATAATGAAAACATGGATACAAAAATCAAATTAGCAAACCAAGGGATCCTCATTTCCTGCCAGTCCATAACAAGCTGTCTTGTTCGAAATGAAAAGCAAGACAGACATATGGATAGTCAGGAAATCAATTTCAAATCATATTTTTATTCTTTTATTTCAACTCGGCCTGAATATAAAATGGAAACAAGAGCTGTCACTGTAAGATGACAATGCCCCCGACACCGCTTTGATTTAGAAGTTATGGCCAATGTTAAAGTTTTTGGACGGAATGACGGACGGACGGACAGACGGACAGACGGACGGACGGACGGACAAGTCAAATTTATGATGCCTCCCTATCGGGGGCATAGCAAGCAATTACGCGAGAAGAACAGCAACATCCCCTTTTATAATAATTTTCATGTTGGCAACATATACGCATCTACATACATACATACATACATACATACATACATACATACATACATACATACATACATACATACATACATACATACATACATACATACATACATACATACATACATACAAACGTACATACGTTCATACATACTTACTTACACATATACACATATATACACACACACATACAAAGATTTGGTTAATGAAAATAATAAGGTTAAGATCATATCGACAATAGTAGCAGCTGCAATAACAATACTAATACTAATAGTAGTTTTATCACAACTACCACCGTCAACACACGGATGAATTCATCAATGTGTAATAAATCAATGCGAAGCAATTAAAGCCATCTAACGAAATTCGGTTGTAATCTAATAATGGAAAACTTAATGGAAATTTTAATCTAAGTGTGATTTATAAATCAGATTAAATAATTTATCTTAAAGAAAATAACATGAATAGTTTTCATCAAATTCTATAGACAGTCAATTTCAATAATCTCAAGCTGAAGATTGTTACCATTTACGTGTCGCTTTGTAACTATATTCGTTTATAACTTCTTTTGAAATATCTGAACAAGGTAAACTAGAAATTTGAACCAATATATATATTTACCGATCGCCCTAATTTTTCAGCCAATGATCGACCGCTATTTCATTTGAAATTCAAAAAATATATCGCATAACCTGACAATCTGTTCGAATAAGTGTCCTATGTGACTTTATGTCATCATGGGAGGAGACTTTAAAACAAACCAGACAGTGACGTCATATTTTGTCTGGGAACGGTCTCGAAGGACCCTTTACTTGTAATTGAGCATACAAAAACGCTTATGGAATAACTATTTCTGTGGGTTTTGAACAACTCTTACATTCAAATGATAAACAAAATGGAGATTTTTTTCTTTTGAATATACATGTACATGTCAAACAATAGAGGGAATAAACTGATGCAGATTTTGAAATTAACCCAAATCGAACCTTTTTGTAACACCTGTTTAAGTTGACAAAAAAAGACGACAGGGTTAAAATGATCTAGAATCTAATTTCTTGTTTAAATATGAATACTTTTAATTTATCTATTCTGCGGTGCCCCCTGCCCCTCTCTATGCTTTGTTGAACATATTCATTCATGGCGGGTTACGCGAAAATTGCAACACATTCGTAACATGGATAATCCCCGTGGCATACACCATGTATTTAGGTTTGGTGATATAAAAAGGTACATACAGGCTAAAAAATCGGGCAGAAAGATAGACTGGATATTCTTCTTATTCTAATTATTCAAAAACAGCTTAAATTACTTGTTAGCATTTTAGACCCGTGGAAACTGTTTAGTCCCGAAAATATACGGGACCCATCAAAATTTACCCCGCGTTCAAAACGAATACCTTTGCGAAAAGTTGCTCCGTGTACTTATCAGCAAAGCAGGGTTCAAATCACCATCGTTCGCAAACGAATTTGCAACCTGAAAAGGGGGCTTAAAACTATGTCTTCCGATGCGTCATTTTTAATTGCCCGATAAACTACTTGTTGCAAGCATTATTGCAAATGAATATCACGCGGTATGTTACTCGTATTTTCTCACAAATAAAATCCTCATAGATGGGCATAACGTCCGCGAAAAGCTTGCTAAATAGAATATAGAATACATATTTATAGATGCAATCACAAGGTATCCATCGCCAAACACGACTAAGGGTTAATTAATCCAATGAAACCGTTTCACCAAATGACGAAATATAAATGAAAGCTAGATAATGATTAAATTCGCCCCTCCCCTTTTTGTTTGCGTCGATTTGATTGAATAATGTATGACGCAACAAAATTGACTGACATCATTGATTGACGCAAAACTCACTAGAGCTAGAGTTATTGGGAGAAAAATTAAGCCGATCGGTATAACAGTTATAGTTCATATTCTGACAATTTACGCGTATAACCTTGCGCTCCGCTAACGCTCCGCTTAGGTTATATCGCGTAAATTGTCAGAAATGAACTATAACTATTACACACACACACACACACACACACACACACACACACACACACACACACACACACACACACACACACACACACACACACACACACACACACACACACACACACACACACACACACACACACACACACACACACACACACACACATATATATATATATATATATATATATATATATATATATATATATATATATATATATATATATATATATATATATATATATATATATATATATATAGACGGAAAATACAGGTTCGGCAAACGCCGGCCCGGCAAAAGTATAAATACGTGAAAAAATAAAACTTTGACTTCACACGCCTTTGATTAACTATTTAATGAAGAAGATAATAGATAAATCCAAACGCGTTTCGCCTTACGGCTCATCAGTGGAAACGTAAATCCACTGATGAGCCGTAAGGCGAAACGCGTTTGGATTTATCTATTATCTTCTTCATTAAATAGTTAATCAAAGGCGTGTGAAGTCAAAGTTTTATTTTTTCACGTATATATATATATATATATATATATATATATATATATATATATATATATATATATATATATATATGAAAATAAAAAGTTAGACTTCACTTGCCTATAATGATGATATTTAATTTAATTTTCAGCTATACAAACATGTTTCGGCTATCGCCTCATCAGTGTTAACGTCGTATAACGTCGTTGTCAATAGATAACGTCATTTTGACGTCATTTCCTTCGTAACGCCAATGAAGAGCTGAGTAATTAATATAGTCTCTAATTTATGCGCCATGCGTTCAATTTAGGCTTAAAACAGTTGATAAAATATTTTTCCTTTGCTAACCTGATTGAAAGTTTGTCTGAAAATATTTTAAAGAAAGGAAATATTTCAAATTTTATTGTTTCTTTAGAGCAAATGTCAATATGTGTGCTTAATGGTAATTGTCGGACAGATGGGTCCCTTATTTGTTGGACATGTATCGTTCTGCGGGTTCTCAATTTATCTCCCGTTTGACCGATATAGTATTCTCCACATCCACAACATGTTAAAACATAAATTACATTTTTTACATCACAGTTCATGTGCCCATTTACTTTGAAGATTTCTCCAATGAAATTGAAAAGCCTTCGTTATTATCTCTGAAGCGAGCTATAGTTAAAAGTTTTTTCAGATTCGGTGGCTGTCTTTTACTTTTTATTATGTTTGTGTCCTTTAGAATTAATCTCATTTTTTCATCAGAATTCAAAATATACATGTTATTCTTTAGAAGACCGGACATTTCATAGTTGTTTGGATTAAATGTGGAGACATATGGGATTATTTCATTATTATTGTTACTCTTAGTTGTAAGTAGGTTTTCTCTAGGGATATTGATTGCTTTACTTATTCCATTTTCTATTATATTATTAGGATATTTTCTGGTTTGAAGGGTCCTTTTTAGTTCATTTATGCGAATGTTACGTGTTTGCGACTCTGCATATTCTTCTGGCCAAATTATATGGAATGCTGCTTTTTGTGTGCTTCTTCTAATTGTCCAATGAACAGAAAAGGATAAAACAAACATGCACTTCTTGTATATTTTGAATACATATGATCCGATCTCCAGAAAGATCTGCCCAAATTTGACGGCACTTTCTAATTTAAGCTGTCTAAACAAAGATACATCAAAACAAACGCACGTTTAAATTGAAAATAAACTCAGTTAAAAAAAGGAAACTTTACATACTTGATGGTCTGTTTTGAATGACTTACAGTGGCTATAGGCCAACTTTAAGTACATGGGTTGGTTTGATAAGATTCAGAGACTACACAGACGCAGGAATTTGCGCGATTCCGAGCAATGCGTCTGTAACTTCCGGTTTGGGTCACATACTCGTGTTGAGCTACCCAAAGTTCATTTTAAGTGATTTTTGTTACTCAGTCACACTCATTCCTAAACATCTGCACGAAAAATAACTTTGTTTGTACTTTTTTTTTTTGAAACGGGTATGTAACAACAATCGAATAAAGGCAGAAATCAGACTACCGATATACATAGAGCTTGAATGTCTGTTTATAACGCCACTCTTAAGGTTGGCTACTCGGGACAGGCAATTCACATTTTAACATCTTGGTTAAGAACTACCGCGCCCGGTTAGGCCAATCGGTTACGCGTCTGGTTTTCAATCATCGGGTCGTGGATTCGATTTCTGGCTCGACCGTCTTTCATCCCATATTTGACAAAAGGTAATGTGATAAATGTCGCTTCTCTCCCACACAATTGGCAAGTGATACGCCAAGGAGAGAATGTCGACTGGTGCCTCAGATGAGAGCCATAGCCGTACTGTGAAAGACGAAAAGAAACTATGGATAGGTGCACCAGCAGTCGATTTATAAATGTAAAACTATCGGAAGTGTCCTTTAAACCCATATTAATTAACAAAAGAAATCCGTTACAACCACATGAAGTGTCGGCCGAGATGAGACAGGCCACTTGTGACGTCATGTAGAGGCCCTGTTACATCGCATATTTTTCAATTCATTTCATCAAAGGAAGGATTACTTCAAGACAAGCATGCGTATTTAGCTCAGATGTTGGTCTATCATGATATTGGAACGACTCTTATTACGAAAACGTCAAGGAATTATACTCAAAACATCACCGACAATCTTGATTTCATTTCTGTGATTTTTGAAATCGACCTCTTTGTCCTTTGACCACCAATAAAATCCTCATTTTACAAACATCCGGTACTGACCCTTCTATTAACCGACGGATATTGCCTTCAAGTTTCATGTAATAGTAACATCTGTAGTCTTTATGGTTTCATAGCGATACTACAGCCCTCAGTAAGTCATGTAAATTTTCTTTTTTTTTTTTTGCTTAGTATAGATTTCAAAATATCGAAGTTGAGCATAGGGAAAGAGGATGAAATTTCTTGAAACATACAATGTTTCTATTTTTCTCATTGTTTCCATCTTAATTGCTTTCAGTGCATAAGTAATTCGGTTTGTGGGAAAATTGCAACACCAAAAGGTCAAAGCATTCATTTCTTTTTGAGAAACAAAATATTTTTCTTGCTTTCCAAATATCAAATCTTGCTTTTTTTTTTTACAAAAAAATTGAGTTTTAGGTAAATTTCGTTGTAATGAGACAGATTTTCCTGGAGAACGGATCATATAGATTCATAAACAGATATATGGTGTGGTATTACTATTGTCTTTTGTAGGTGTCAAAATAAGCAAGTGTCTCCCCCCACCCCTTTATAACAGGAATTGGTCATTTTTACTATATCTGTGGTTGACTCGTGACATATAAAAGAAGGTTATGTAAAATGAGCAAAGGAGCAACCCTCTCTAACAAAATTATGAAAAAATGGAAATTTTATTGATAATTATGTTTTCATAATGCTAAGTTTTTTAACTGCAAATAAAAATGGAAATATAAAGCTAAAATCTCACTTGTTTTCGTCCAAAAAGGTCTACAGTTAATGCCTGGTACTTTTTCAGTCGAAAATCGTCGTTTTGCTTGGAACTTGAGCAACAATTTCCTCTTAATTTCGACATGATCGTATTTGTAGTTTTCTTTTTACAAAAAAAAAAGATGATAGCAGTATTGAATAAAGCGTAAATAACTGAACTTATTCAGGAAACTTCTTAAGATTCTTACCATTTTATTATCAAGATGGTCCACCTTTATTAAAGACATAATTCTATTTCTTTGTTGGCGCTGTCAGTGATATACGGATATATAATATACTTCAAAAGTACCTGTCATTACACCTTTTATTGTAAATGACAGATGATAAATAATATCAGAATTAAATTGTTGTGTTCAAATATCGCTTATGGTTTCATCTGGTTATTACTTTCTAATTGTATCTACAATTTACGCGAAATTTTGGGCAACCTTATACTTTTACGGGAATCTGAAGTTTTCACTTTCCTGATAGCAATGTATGTATAGGATAAGAACTTGAATGAGTTAGGACCACGATGGAAATAAGAGTCATTCGACCCTTTATCGTGTTATCCTCGAGTTAAAAAAACAAAAGAAAACAAAACAGAAAAAAAAAAAAAAAAAAAAAAACAAAAAAACAAAAAAAAAAATGTGATTATGAGCTTCATTTCTCAAATCATGCAAAATAATTCAAGATATGAAATATGATTTTTAACAACATCAGTGTGAATGGAAATTAAAGGCTATACCCGTGCCCTAAAAAACGTGCACCGTATACCCGTCTTCCTTTATGACCACATATTACAGAAACACGTGAACTGATGGATTGTCTCTTTAAACTAAATCCACGCCAGACTTGTGCCTCAATCTACTAGAAATATTTCCTATTTCAATACCTCGTTCGAATCTACAAATATTAGTTTGATAGATTGCTTAGCATAGAATACCTTCAAATTACCATGACAAATGGGACGGGATATCTTAGAATCTTCACTGCAATTTTCTCTGCAGTTTTTCGACAATTTGTAAGATTGATATCTAAGCTTATGGATTCCATTTCTGTAGAGATTGCTCTGATAACCGTATTTTCCTCATAGTATTACGAGCTGTAGCTTTATAAACCATAAATCAGAATGCTGATATCGACATCTTGTATATTAAATTTGATTAATCATAATAAATATTGGGCTTACTGTTTATCGTCAAAGGAATACTTTTGGTGATGTCAAATATGCAAACCTGAGAACGAAAAATTCAATCGAACTTAGATACTTTTTTCATTTGGAGATTTAAACATAACATATCATGACATAAGCCTGATACCTAAGAATTATTAAGTCCGGCATAAAATTTAATAATGTGGTTGAATTTCTGAAACTTCTTTTTCAATTGTTGAATACTAAAGAAGATAGAAAAATGTGTGTATGTAACAAAAGGTAAAGATAATGATTTTAAAGAAATTCCTTTGATATTTTGCAATTCCTTCTGCTGGGTTAAAACGCATGTTTTTGATTGGGCTTCATGCGAGTCATTTTTTTGTTGATGTTACTATTATTTACTGCGTGTAAGCTTTTATAAACCGTGCATTTTAATTTATTTTGTAAAATCAATGGATGTATTATAACGTTCTTGCGCAAGCTCCCAGGGAGAAATAAGTTGAAATATTGTAAGTCCCAACAAATGTGAAAACATAACAGTTTTGACCAATTATAAGCTTCTTTCAAAAGATTAACATTCTTTGCAAATGCATTTAATATCTTAAGTGAATCTCAAGCTGGGTCTCGTCAGGGATATAGTACTATTGATAATGCCTTTATTTTGCAGTCAATAATTTCCAAATATTTAAGTATGAAAAGGAAGAAACTTTATGTGGCCTTCATTGATTACAAAAAGGCATTTGATTCTGTAGACAGATCAAAATTATTTGCTATATTAGAAAATATGGGTATTAAGGGAAAATTGTTAAAGTCAATAAAAAGCATTTACAATAATGTATCTGCATGTGTTCGAGAGGATACCTGTGGAGCGCTATCGGCGCCATTTAATTGTCCGGTTGGTCTCAGACAAGGTTGTAAACTTAGTCCTATTCTTTTTTGTCTATTTATCAACGGACTTGAATCTGCCATGAGAAATTCTGGAACAAATGTAATTCAACTCTTTCCAGATCTAATTGAACTTTTTTCTCTCTTGTTTGCAGATGATGTAGCATTAGCAAGTGATACAGTTATTGGTCTGCAGATGCAGCTCAATGCCTTATACACATTTAGTAGTGAGATGCGACTGCAGGTCAATACTGATAAAACAAAAATAGTTGTCTTTAGACAGGGTGGGCGAACAGCTAGAAATGAAAAATGGTATTATAACAATAAACCAATAGAAGTAGTAAATAGTTTTGTATATGTTGGTGTGAATTTTACAAGTAAACTTTCATACTTTAAGATGTCTGAGTATATGGCAACTAAAAGTAAGAAGGTTTTTATTGCTTTACTAAAAAGATTACATATTGTTTTACCATTATCTCATAAAACATTCTTCAAACTGTTTGATTCTAAAATCAGCTCTATTCTTATGTATGGTTCGGAAATTTGGGGACTTGATCAGCCTGAATGCTCTGAGCGTATGCATGTGTATGCATGTAAACGTTACATGAATGCCCCGATGAATTCTGTAAATAATGTAATTTTGGGAGATTGTGGTAGATATCCTATTTACATTGAGACTTCAAAAAGGTGTATGAAATATTGGGTAAAACTTTTAAACACATCCAATGATCGTTACATCAGGAAATGTTATGATATGTTGAAAATATTAGATGAAAGAGGTTTTAAAAATTGGGTTTCTAAAGTGAGAATTAGTCTTTATACAAATGGTTTTGGATATATTTGGGAAAGGCAAGCAGTCACAAATGCCAACCAGTTTTTGAAAGCTTATAGAAATAGATTGATAGATCAATATACCCAACACTGGTACAGTTATTGTAACAGAACAAGTAAATTTATTTATTACTCCAATTTTAAACAAAATTTTTCACCAGAAACATATTTGGATATAGTTGACATAGTCAAATTTAGGAAAAGTTTAGTGTCATTTAGAAGCTCAGCTCATTCTTTAATGATAGAGAAAGGTCGTCATATAAATATTGTGAAAGATCTTAGATATTGCCTATATTGTAATTCAATGGTCGAATGTGAATTTCATTTCTTGTTAATTTGTCCGTTGTATGGTGAATTGCGAACTAAGTATATCAGCAAAAAGTATTATAAAAACCCAAATATACAGAAATTCTATCTTTTAATGGCAAGCAAAAATACGACAACAATACAAAATCTTGCTATGTTTATATTCTATGCCATGGAAAAAAGAAATTTGGCAATATCTAAGGTATCTCGAACATCACCATGACAGCATTGTATGTGAAATTGTTATTTTTGTACATGTTGTATACAGGCCGGTGGCCAATATACTAAATAAATATACTATTCTGTTCTGTTTGTTGTATTTACATGGACTGGTAATTGAAGCGGTAAGCTCATTCATCACAGGAAGGAAATCGCTGTGCTCAGTTTTACAACAATGCCATCCATCATCCAAAGACACCTCACGTCAAACCCGATTTCTTACCATTCATTATCTACAAAATTAGCTTGGTACCTTCTAGAGTTCATTGTAGGAAATATGTACTGCTACGGGTGCCATATTTGAACAATATCAACAGTAAATGTACACTTAACCCCCAAAGAAACGTCCACAAAAATATGTTCTCTTAGTGACTTTATTGTATATGGGTTAATTGCATTTTTCATTTTAATACCTGTCAAATCTGACTACTTTTTCTAAAACAATCTTTTAACTTTTGGGTTCTAAGTTCCTTTCCGTAGGTACGTAGGTAATCGATGCAAAGTAAGAGTTGACTAATAAATCTATACATTAAGTATTTCTCTGAATGTTATTAATCATTATAGGAAAATGGGTGTTTGAAAGCCCCCTTAATAATTGTCGAATTGTGTGTAACTCGTCAAGCCTTCTTTAGCATTTATTTCAAATTTTATCCACTTACAGGCAGTTTTTCACCATGATCACAAGATAAATGCTTACCCCACCCTCTCTAATGCTCTTATTCATTATGAAATTGCCATTTGTGTCCTTGTAAACTTTTATTTAATGGTGGTGTGACGCGAGGCGTATCTGTTTTAGAACGGTCTCTTGCAGTAACATTATTTCATCCTATTTATCAAGATAAAGGATTGTTCTACCAAAAAGAGCAAAGAAAGATTAAAATTAAAATTAAAAATTGCAGAAAGGTCTTGAATCATGTCAATTTATATTTTGTGGACTTTACTTTTGGATTTAAGTATACATGTACTTCACTATTTAACATACATTAATATCGAAAAGGGAGTATTTTAAATAAAATAGTCGACCTAGAATCATGTATCACACATAATTGTTTGATCGTTTGGTTGTTTCTGATTGTAATTAGATAAAAACACATTTATAATCTAAACTAAACGTATATAGAATATTTATGCTTTAGGACAACTTCATTTACACCTCAATCCCAATTGAGGGCAATTTAAAAAAACAAAACAAACAAAACAACAACAACAACAAAACTTTGCCATTCATGGATATCGCTAGCGTCTTTCTTCCATTAGTGTTCAGTTTTCACTTGATAAGATTATATGATTATTTAACACAGTGTTACACGCTGCGTCAGCTATGGTCAGCATGCAACAATCGTGGTTGCAATTTCTACAAGAAGAAATAAGATATAGCCAATTGAGAACTTACAAATAGATTTTCTTCTAGCTATGTAACCAAACGACAGAGATAAGCTATTGTGCACCAAACGTATAATCTATATGACTCTTAAGACCAGACAATAAACTAAAAACAATTTATATATTTTATTGAATGTTATATATCAATATTCCGACTGTTTAACTCTGTTTTTTAAACAAATGTGCTGTATTAAGCACACTTGGTTCAAGTTCATGCTGAATTTCTCGTGTTTGCACAGATATTTCTTTTAAAGCCTTTCAAGATTAACGTCCCTGTCGTACCAAATTACCCTGCGTTCTGAACAAAAGCTTTTACAAAGACATTTGAGCCTGTCACATTTCAAGCAATTTCACATGTGTGCAACGCTAAGATTCAGATAAGCCTACAGAGCCGAATAGACTGATCGGTGGCTCCAATCTGCGCTTTGTAGATATATATGGAGTCAACCAAATTTTGGACAATAAATTTATAGTATTTAATCTGCCTTGCGTTCAGGATAACAAAAAGGTGCAAACTGTTATAAAACCCCCGCCGATAGACATGGTAGTGGCAGATAATAATTTTTTGGGGGGAGGGGAGGGGGAGGCTTGTTCTGAATCATATGGAGATATGCCATTTAAAAATACTTTTTTCATTAGTTCATGAAAAGAGTTAGTCTAGGTCAAATATAAAAAGAGTGTGCATTTTTTATATCAGTAACATAGAATTCTTTAGACAAATATTTATGAGCTTTTGATCATATTTCATTTCAAATGAGCCTGTGTTTCACATATCCAACAATTTCACATGAGTGTATCGCGAGACAACATAAACAGCCACACAATGTTATAAGAATATCCTATGACCCCCAGAAGTGAGGTTTTTACTTTATCAATCTCCAAAGCGCAAAGCGAAGACTCTGGTTAGCTTGTGTGGTTACACATGCTGGCCACATGCTTTGCTATGTCGTATATACGAAGTTGTTGGAAATGTTACGCACTAGCTCAAATATCTTTTTCAGTCGGAGATCTCCATTCAACGGAGTAACTTGTTACGAATTTTTTTGTTACGTAAAGATATCCGGGGTTTATTAAAAATATTTGAAAACAGAATGATTCCAGTTTAGGTCACCGAAGGTCGAATTTGAAAAGAAATACAAATGTATACGTGAAGTTTAAATCATTTCAGATTCAGGAATATAGTTAAGTGTGAAGAAGTTTGGTCCTGGTCAACATGCACAATTTACACAAACTCTGATAATCAGTGTCAATTTTCATAAAAATCAGTTAAAAATATATTTAAAAAATTCTGGAAATACAAACAGTCAAGCCTTTATCTTTGGAATTAGTCTCCGACAAAGCATCAAAATTCTGCTCAAAATCCTACCTTTACAAATACGCGTTCCATTCAGAGACCACATCAACAACCACTGCCTGTAATTGAGTAAGTTTGGTTTCGAAATACTTTAAGTGTGATAATTTTGTAGCTCGACATAGACACAGTTATCCCGTCACTGGCTATAAATATTGCCTGATAAAAGGGGGTATGATAAACTTGTTCATATCAGGTCACTTGATCACGTGACAGCTTTATCATGTCACTTGGTCACGTGGCGTGTCGGATCTTCTTTTTGTGGCTATTAGTCCTCTCTAACATTTTTTCTTTTGAACTTGAGTTTCTATTTCCGATAAAAATTATTTCAATCGATTCTCATATGATTTTAAAATCAAATCCCGCCCATATCTATGACATAGTACATGACTGATGACGTAATCTATATAATTAGGACGAAGCTCATCTCGGTGTATACATTCGACCTCGAAAACTGTCAGGGTTTTAAAACATTTATCTGAATGGATTCAACTCAGAATTATTCGACCGAGAAGGAATTTAGAGATAGTTACTTTGCATCTGATCTCAATCTATGTCCATCCTCTGATTAGAGCAAGGGAGGCATTGAGTCGATATTTGCTTTTAGCTGCATGACAACAAAACATCGGAGAAAAAAAAAGACGTTTGAGATTGCAAAAATCACCCGATTCATATCTTCTTAATCATTATGGTATGTACATATTACTCTAGTTCTCTTTGGTTAAATATTTTCTTGCTACAGTATTAGAACCTTTTAATTATCGAGTTCTTAAGCCGTAAGCGACCACCCCACCTCTGCCTCCCATTCACCCTTAAGATGAGATCTCGTCGAGTATCGGAGTTGTAAATCTTGATCGGATTAATTTTTTGGAAATACTTACAAATAGACTTTAAAAACGATTGTAACAGGATAAATAGAATAGATGATAGGTGACTTGAGAATGAAAAGTTTATCGGGCTCTGCTGAGGAATTTATCCGGTTCGCCTCCGGCTCACCAGATAAATCCTACGCCTTTCCCGATAAACTTTTTCATCTAAAGTCACCAACCATATATTCTCTATTTTCGCCATTATCTAAATTATTACTATCATTCGTATTGAACATCAGTTTGGTAAATGACTTTTCATTTAAATTTTAAAAATTAGTCTTTCTACCTAAAGGCACTTATAGAAATGAAATTACTCTAGTGCGACTTTTCTTTTGTAGTTCAGTAATAGTACAACTTTTGCGTAGAACCCATTGCCAGAAAATGTCCTTACTAAAGGCGTTGACCATTAACGAAAGAAGTACCCGAGTTTTCAAGGAAAATTAAGTTTGATTGAAAAAAAAAAAAAAAAAAAAAAACTTGGTAAATCGAATTTAACACTGTAGTGTCAAAATGCGTTGTTAAAATTCACATCACTTTAAACATCGTACATGTATATCCAATGATTTAGATCTAAGCTTTCATGAAATTTTCTAAAATAATGATAAATTGAACGTTTAATTCATACACGGCAAAGATAACGGCGAATGATTCGAGACCGGATGACTCTTGTCATTGGCATTGCATTAGAAAGTCACTTGTCAATTAAACAAAGGATTTGATGCATTTATGATTCGCGTTCTCACAAACTACCGGAAACAAAACGGGAACAATTTCATTAAAATTTCGAGGAAGGTTTGGTGAGAAAACATTTCAGATTCCATTCGGTTCAGTATTCCATAAGTCGCAAAAGTCATAATGTGGCAAAAGAAATTTATGAGATGGCATCGAGCAAAATGAAAAGAGTCAATTTTTATTCTAGTTTTAAATTTTTTCTTGTTTTTTTTTTCTTATTTTATTTTGTTTGTTTGGTCAAATCCGAATGATCGAGTCATGCAAGACGAAATAATAAAGAAATAAATATGTGACCAGTCCTGAGAAAAGCGACTTTCTAGAAAGTGCTAAAAGCACCGGTCCTGGGCAAACTGTGCGGAGTGCAGATTGGCCGGTGTCTAAAACTTTCACATTTTGGTTATTTTCTCGATCTAGAATGATAATTCTACGTTAACATTCAGTTACATGTACTTTTGAAATGAGATATGAGCCTGTGTGTGACATTTCCAGCAACTTTAAATGAGCATGAGGTGCAAAGATTGATCAGCGTAGACAGTTACCTACTGTAGGATTATCTGGTCGTGAATTATGGTCATATGGAGATAAATATATTGTAATCGTTTAAATTTTAACTACTTGGGTGTCATTTTTAATTAAACCAGGACATTTAGTATTAACCGAAAGCATTTGACAGGAAAATCCTAAAAAGACTTAAAACTTTTTTCTTTGTAAATGTAAGGAATACGACTTAAGTCCAAAACTTTTATGTCAATTATTTGACGAATTTTTATGTTTTATACTAAGTTATGCCTGTGAAATTTGGGGATTGAGTAAATTGAAAAACATTGAACGCATACATTTTCCAAAAGTTCTAAGCGGCCAACTTACATTTCTCCACTCTTCACATATTGTCCGCTTTTATTTTGAAACGTAATGTTTGTCATTTGAAAGAGTAGCCATTTAGTCATTATCCTGTCCAATGATTTTGTAAAATCGAGCATCAGAAAGTCCAAAAATCGGAATCAAATAGATGTACCCTCAAATTCAAAAATCAAATCTATCTACTTAACGCATAGAAAAACTCTAGTCCGACTGTGCGGATGCATAGGCTGGTCAGAATATTTTCTATGTACATATATGAAATTGTTGGAGATCGCATGAAAAGGCTCATATCTGGTTGACTTTTGCTAGATCCGATCTCTTTGATAAATATTTATTTTACAGAGTTTCTTGGTAGACTTTTTTGAAGAGTCAAAATTATTCCCAACTGTAAACATTTTATCTAAAGTCTGTCTACTGATGCCACGACAAAGTCCTGTAGAGGTACATAGTCTTACATACCATGAACATATGCATGATTCTTGAATGAAAGACGCGCTTGGTAATAGTATTTTCAGAGTCTTTAACTACAAATAATACGTAAATAAGCCACTGTATGCATTCCGCAAGGGTATCAATGTCATTTAAATGGTCCATGCACAGTATTAATTACCAATGCTGTAGTTACCGTACATATTGTGACCTCCTATATCCTTCGGAACATCGCTCGGACTTTTCCGTAAACTGAAAAGTACCTCGGACGTAAGTGTAGTAATTTCGGGTCATTATTAAGGTAATTCGGCTTCAGGTGGTACTTCGGTTATTTAATACGCTTTAAGAAAATCACATTTTTAAAATTCTTTCCGATCGTCTATTGAGAACTTTCGGGTATATCATAATTTGAAAACAAAACGCAGTCACTGTGTTTTGTTATCAAGTTATGATATGCCCACTTTTATTCTTTCGTTGATTTTGTTTTATGCAACGTCATCCTTAGCGGAATCGTTGATGTTTGTGACGTCACATAAACCCGCGTGCGAAATGACGCGCCTTCATGGCAGCGCCCGTATTATTCCCGAGGTCTATCCCGTAGAATCGCCGAGGGTTCCCGATTGCTCCTATATAAATAACTCTTACAAAGGAACTTAATGAATTGTAAACACAACACACTCCTAGCGTTTCTTAAACATTACTACGTCGTCATAATTGTGTTTGGATTTATTTCGATTTCCATGACCCCGGACTAGATTCATTTTCTAGGAAGATGTTAGGGGACCAATGTTTTCTTTCATGTTCCAAGTTTTTTATCCCAAAAGAAACAGAACTTTTTTTTTTGTCACATAGATATCCATGTCTGACACACGTTAGGACATTTTAATGAACTTAACGTGGTATTTCGAAAAGAGAAAATAATAAAAAGGAATCTGAAGAAACGGTAACGGAAATTTGGTGAAGTTGTCCAGAGTTCTTATTTTCTTTTTAATGTCAACTTGCAATGATTTTATTTACTGTACTTGGTATATGTAGTTAAGTTTAATATTGTTGCCTTAAAATGGTTGTGTCATTAAATTTTATAGTTTGACATTTCGTTTCTTTCAAACTAACGAATAACGTTATTAAACAATCTGTTAATTAATAGCAATTCTCTGTAAGCACTTACACTTTTAAATAGGGAGTGTGGCACGCTATGTCTCAAATTTTGATAAAATTTAAACATGAGGATAGGGCTGACCCAAACGTAAAAACAAGATAAAAAAATCTTAAAATCACTTCTGGTTGCCATGGAAACAGAAGTTAAAGATTGAAAAAGTCCGTTTTTGCGATTTTTTAAATTCAAATATATCAGTAATGCAGCACAAACTAAAATAAAAACACATAAGATATAAGTTCCCCATCATGGTTCTATCAAATGATTTAATAATATTCTTGGGCAAACGTTGTTTACTTATGTTTCCATAGCAACAACACACATACCCTACTAAAATATTGATTTTTGCATTTTTTCAAATGTTATGACAAAATACAGACATTGTTTTAAGGTTAACAAGGAAAAACATTATTAACATTCACATAATAATAACTTTTGTGTTCGTTGCTATGGCAACTTGAATTCATATCCCATAAATGAAGACAATTTCAGAACATCTTGAGAGTCCTCAAATGACAAGATAATTGAACTCCCATTCGATGTTATGATAATTTACAAAATTGGGAAGATAGACCTTTTAGGACATATATGAATTTTTTTCAAAAACTTGCAGGAATTGGCCGGTTGCTATGGGAACAATTACGTAAAAATGTACAAAAGCCCATTTTTCATATTTCTTAATCCTAAATAAAGTTCAAACTTTCCTCTAACTAAAATATCAAAATGGTTGTGTAAACTGGTTTCATTTATTTGGGAAAAGGCTACAATAATGACCAAAAAATGCTTAATTTTTGGTTGTATCGGCAAATTACCATGGCAACTATTACAATTTTTGTTCTTTTTTCTTGTATTTTGATAGAGGCTTATTGGATCTCTTTTCTTATCAAATGCAATCATTCAGGGACTTAAAATAAGTGATTTAAGAAAATAATAAAAATGGTTGCCATGGTAACAAAAAGGCCCAATGATTTTTTTGCGGTTTTTGAAAGAGCACTTATTGTTAGATATGTCCCAATAATCATCATCAGTTCATCATGCTGCAAAAATTCAAGAAATAACTCAGAAGTAACAAAAACAGCCATATTATGAGTCATAGTTACCGTTGTCAAGGTAACCAATGCACACAACAACAAAAAATTTGTATCTTAGTTGCTCCTTTTACATAATAAATTCCATCTGCACATCAAATGTCAATCACAAGCGAAGAAAAACAGGAAATTATAAACAGCATTTTCAGATCAATTTATCAAAATAAGCCATATTTGTTGTCATGATAACACATCTTTTCGACACTAACTGACACAACAAAAGATCTAGTTCAAAATTTTAGGTCCTATTCTATCAAAAACATACCAAAACAACCATCATCTTCATATAAGGACCAAATTATATAGCTTCAAAAAAGCTTAATTTTGCAAAATTCTGTGCTTTAAAGGTCGTTGCCATGGTAACCAGATGATCTAAAAACATTCTTTTTGTCAATTTCTTCTCTTATTATAAGTCCCTTCCTGTATGTGAAATTTCATCAAAATCGGAGACCATGTGTGCCAAAATTGTTTAAGTCATTACAGAGAATGGGTATTAATTGGCTTATATGTCCTTCGATAAGATGTGATACTTTACAAAAAAATGACAATAAATGTACTACAAAACTTAAATAATTGTTTTAAACACATGGCTGAGAAAGAAGTCAAGATACCTCTAAATACTGCAAAAAATATAATCATGAAATAAATCAATGTTTGCATCGTTGATTATCATGAAATGTACACATTGACAATTATTATTTGTTTCCCTCGTAGTAAAGCACTTCAGGTGTATTTTCAAACCATGGGTGCGTTCGTTAGAGCGAGATGTAAAATTCCGCTAAATAAGACTTTTAAGACGTCGTCATGACTACTCGTTTTAAGACAATACAGATCCATCTTCGTTCCCCCATGAAGAAATCTTAATATTTTTATAAAGCGACTTAAAAAATCTCGTTCTACAGAACGTTTCATCTTAAGAATGTTGATAAGAAATTTAAGAATCTCGCTCAAACGCACCTCCGAGCTCGAAAATCTATATATGAATATAGATTTCACGGCTCACCACACAAATTACCTATACCAACATTCTTATCATTTTTATTTACGACTCCTACAAGTAGCAACATCTTGATATTTGCGAATGATTTCAGAATTAGCGAGATGGGAATGTAATTAAGGGGTGGTAATACAATATGGACGATGTTATCGGTATTTTCTTTACCTTACGAAATTGAAATATACGCAACTTTCTGTGGGCGTGTCTTCACGGACCAATCAGAAGTCCTCATCGGCCAATAACATTGTAGATTGGATTGATCGTTTTGAGCGATTTCGAAGTGTTTCGAATGATTTCAGAGCGTTTATGACAGATTTGAGTGAAATGTTGCAATAAATGAATGAATGAAGCGCTGAATTAATACTTAAGAATGGTTTTGATGTCAATCTCACGACGTTCTGAACTGTAATAGCAATGTGCATTCTACTCTTACTTCATTTGAGCCTGTGCGTGAGATTTCCAACAATTTCAAATATGCGCAAAGCAAAGACTCTGACTTGATTGTGCAGCCGCACACTCTGACCAGAGTCTTCGCTATGTCCTTAGTAAAAAGGAAAGGCCTCCAAGTATCTGCAGACCATCAGGTAACTGTATATTTACAGGATGTGGCTGTAAACCCTACTCAATATTAGCAAATGATTGAAAATGTCATGTACAACCTCATTTTTTTAAAGAAAGACAAAAGGAGCGGCCTACCAGTATGAATGCGTTTTGAATATGACCATGGGGGATTAGGGATACATTATTATAAAACCTGTCCAGTGTTTTTATTCAAAACATAGAAAACCGTATAATCCAGCCTGGATCAAACAACAGTTTTTCAAAAACTGTTTTGTAATGAAAATTATTGAGCAATAAAATCAGGGTTTTTGGTTATGAACTTGATTTTACAAATATTGCACATTCCATTGAAATGACTGATCACTCAGACATGTTTGACCTAGTTTTTACTCTCTTCCCCCTGTTTTCTGCAATTTGTTTACATCAAAGTGATTCTCAAGGAGATCTTTTATGGTTACACTCCTGTCTGTTTTGGTCTTGTTAAACATATAGTAACTAGAAAGCCATGAATGGCTTGAGTCGCTCCACAGGCTTGATATTCTTAAAGCAAATCAAAGTTTTGCCTAGATCTTTAAATATTTTGAGTTCTACTGATGTTGAAAATGATTTTCAAAGTTTCAACTATTTAACATATATAGAGAAATGACCTCCCCCCATAAAAGACATATTTTTCATCCAATCAAAATAATTTTTGGCTGCATGTTAATGGGTCAGCAAAAGATCATACCAAAAATGTTTGATTGATATCCTTCAGTTTCAATCTGAGAAAATGATTTTCAAAGTTTCCACTATATGACATATAGAGAAATGACCTCCGCACATGAAATACATATTTTTCATCCAATCACAATAATTTTTGATAGACTGAAAAAGGGTCAATCAAGGATCACTCAAGTGAAATTTAGATGATATCTGTCAATTAGATTCTGAGAAAATGATTTTCAAAGTTTCCATTCTATGACATAAAGAGAAATGACCTACGCCCATAAAATGCACATTTTTCATCCGATCACAATAATTTCTTGAAGACCAATAAAGGGTCACC
Organism: Fragum whitleyi; assembly: GCA_948146395.1. Lineage (NCBI taxonomy): Eukaryota > Metazoa > Mollusca > Bivalvia > Cardiida > Cardiidae > Fragum > Fragum whitleyi. The sequence goes on along the minus strand of OX411543.1, from coordinate 13,551,645 downwards.
CAAGGATCATTCTTTTAAAATTTAATTGTTATCCATCAATTAGAATCTGAGAAAACTCACTTTTTACCATACTTGGAAATAAGCCAAGCCCATTAAATCCATGTTTTTCATTGGATCAAAATTTCTTGAACAACTTGGAAAGAGGGTCACCCAAGGATCATTCCTGTGAAGTTTGGTTGAAATCCATCCAGTAGTTTCTGACGAGAAGATTTTTAAAGAAAAAGTTTTCGACCGGACGCACGGACGCACAGACGCACGGACGGACGCACGACGGACACAACGCCATGACAATAGCCCCAGTGGCTTTCAGCCAGTGAGCTAAAAATTGCATTTTTGTGGTTTAAAAAAAACACAATACTTCATTGTGCACAATTACACTCGAAATCCTTTTGGTACAAAAGTGTGTGATGACTTATATCAAAGCTCTGGTCTAGAGAATAAATGTTTCTACCTTAATTAATCTTATCCTGTGTGTGATATGTAGCAGTTGTCTGGTACTTAGCATAACATAATTTCAAGCCAGTTACTGATATTCAAGCATTAAAACAATTCGACAAAGGGAGCATATCACTTTTTCTAACCAAACTATTTTGGGACAACCGAAGTAGGTCCTTTTACTTCGAATAGGTGCAGTCTTAGTACTAGTTTGAATGACAGCTATTGAATGATAACTTGAATCTTTTGCCTCGTGTTCTGATTTCAGAATTGCTTGTGCTATTATTTTGAGGTTGTATTTTCTTTCTTTATGCTCATTTCTTCGGATAACTCCGCATACATCAGCATGAAGGTTGAGTGAATATATTATTCTAACAAGAGCACCGCCTATAGGTGCAACCATTGGCTGTGCTTGGCTGCAGATGATGGATAATACAACAAGCTGAGTGGAAAAAGGGACTCTTACAAAAACCCTTTTCAGAGTTGTCCCCCTTGATTGTCTGGATAGCTCTTGAGATAGTGAACATACATGCTAAATTTTATAAAGATATCTTCAATAACAACAGGTCAACAACAACACTGCAAACGCCGCTAAAATGATCTCCATACCTCAAGTTTTCTTAGAAAACAGACAAGCTAAAAAAGGCAATCACTTTACCATCATGTGTAATTCATTGTGCCTATGTTGAAATAAAGTACTCTTTAGTGTATTTAAGCCGGGTGTGCGTGCTAAAGTAGGGCCATTATTATGGTTAAAATCTTTAAAATCTAGATAGGTATTGTTTGCAAAAAATATTTTATAAGAAAAATACATTATTCATTGATGATAACCAAATAATTTGCGGCCTACTTTGATGCATTGCATCAAAAGTTTGTCTTGTTTGTTTTCTGTAATGCTATAGATAGAAGTTGCAATGATACGGAACTATAATGATGAATGATGCGATGTTACTTAAAGGCAGTATAACAGATCATCACAATCATCATTAGAGTTTTGAACCGTTTCCTTCTGACAATGACAAGGACTGATAAAGTTCGGAACGTTATTGTTTCACTCTTGGGTCTCCTTAGTAATCAATTGTCAAAACGAATCTTAGATTCAATGGAAAATATTAAAATGCTTGGCTTGTTTAGAAGGAAGTCATTCTCATTTAAGGTGACTGCAGTGAGGGAAACGAATCTAGCAAATAGCCTTTTAATTCACTGCTTAAAAAGTCAATTAAACTTTAGAATTATCATGCAATTTATACCAAGAAGTAATTGAAGAGGAAAAGAATAAGTAATTTGAGAAGGGATAAATTGGACGGGACAGAAATTCTAAGTATTGTCATCAATATATAGAAAGAGAAATGTACCTCTCACGTGATTTTAGTTAAGATTTGTGACTTCAAAGAATGTATCAAATCTTTGACCTTAAACGTGAATAAAAATTAACATCAGTTACTTTTAATGACATATTTCAATTCATTTTGAGAACTTTCTTTGCATTTAAAATCTAACTTAATTATCATAAAATCGTATTTCCAAGTTTGTTTTCAATCATTGCGGTGTCATGCTATACTCCAAACTTATAAACGGGTATTTTTACGGCAGAAGTAATATTGATTATGTAAGTCTAGCCTTACTTCTTCATAAATTTGTAAAAAAAAAATCAATTTTAATTCAAAGGACGTAGAATTACACAAGCATTTACTTAACATGTACAAGTAAATGGTGTTATATATGAAATAGAGGGGATTACAACAATAACTTTTCGAATTCCGTTTTGCCGATATCAAGAACCAATTGTTATTTTTGGAAAAGGAGAGTTGGTGCCTTTCCAGCCTTCTTGCTATTGAAGCGTTTACCAATATGCCCTGCGATGAATTGAGTATTGTGCAGAGACACTCGTGTAATCAGCGTTTGGTATGTGGCATTTCAAATCGTACAAAAAGTCAAATTTCAAACAACCTCCTTTCCCCCTAAATTAAGGCGTCCCTAACCAAATTTCAAAAACATAATAAAATGTGACCCTTAATCAGTATTTATTATTTATTTGTTTTTGAAATTTGCTTTAAAGCAATTAACGCAGTTGAAATAATAGCAAATTGGAATATCATTTTATACCCGCATAATAAAAGGGAAGTTACCAAAATGAACTTTTCTATTCTGAAATGCTTTATGGTTAAGTTTCCCTTCTAATAAATTCAGAAATTATCAATAAAAAAAACCCCGAAGAAACGAAAAAGCGGTATATCAAAGTCCTTCTTTCTGTACGTTCGTCTGTCTGTCTCGTAAATGATAACTGAGAGCAATAGTCTTTAGCACTTGACTTTAAAGGATTTAATTTGCAGTACTCATTTGAAGGTCATCTTTACAGAAGGCATGTCAAGAATGTTAGTAAGGTTAAGTCAAATTACGTGGACAGTGTTTATTTTCAACGCTCGTTCCCAACATGAAAAAAAAACCCGGATTAAGTATAAAAAAAAATAATTTAGACTGCGAGAATCCGCGTCTAACCAAGTTGAACATTTCAACTATCAATCAAATGCTACATCTCATTTCATCAGATCTTTAAACCAGCAAATATTGAAAAAACAGCTGAAAATTAAATTTCGATGAAAAACCGGAGAGATGAATTTTACTGATTGATGTTGGACATTTTCCGTATATTTTTAAAAGCTCTTACACATAATTTATTGTCGAGCATTCCAATCTCCTTTACCGTCAAATTTTATTTTAAAAGTGCCGTTGCGACATTTATGCCCCCGCACCGAAAGATCGTGGCATATTGTTTTACTTTTGTCCGTCTTTCTGTCTGTCTGTCTTTCTGCAAAACTTCACAGAAAATCTAATATTGCCTATTACTCCAAGGCTATTCACAATGAAATGCACATGATGCACATCTACAGATACTAAAGCCAAGGTCATGTGACATGGTCAAGGTTATTTGTCAAAGTCACAACTTAAAAAAAAATGCCATTTCGGGAGCATTCGTGTTTCTAAAACACGTCTTCTTTTTCTTTCTACACTTACTAATAGAAATCCATAATTGGATCCGTCCACGGAATTTACCTTCTGCGTGTATCTCCTCCTCCATCAGACTTTATTCGTGGAGACATAAACGTGGAAATGAAATTATTTCATAAGTTAAGTCCTCGAATTACATCATGGCTTAGGGAAACAAGTAAAATATAATGCAGATACTTATATCTTGATTTTTTATCACGTTCTAGTCGCCTGGGCGTAACAAGATGAATTTATTTATATAAACAACGCAACTTCCCGGAAATCAATAGCCTAAATTTCTCGCGCGATAGATTGTATAAGTGATTTATTTGACAGCACAATGCATTCTATTTCTGATTCGTGAATAATGTCATCTCTGAGACAAAAAAGGTATGTATGTTCATGTTAACATTTCCACTACAACTCTTCATCCGATCTATAAAATCATATATATATTGGATGGAATGAAGTTTGACAAAAATTCAAAGGTCAAAATATAACATCGCGTTTAACTTGTTCAATTTCTCTTCATTACATTCTTTTTTATTTATGTTCATGTTTTATGTATGTAAGCACAGACTTACAAGGTTCGACATTTAATGCACTACCCTGATGGAACATTTTCGATTGACGGCCGTATGTCCAGAAATGTCCATTCTGCTATCTTTTTGTTTATAATCGCAGTTGATGCTGTAAACTTGGGCCCTGGAACGACTTTTTCCTCGCTAATGCATTCATTCTTTATTTGCACACTACTCTGGTGGCAGAATTTTGTCGATTTTTCGGTTATTTGACCTTTATAAACATATAGGGAGTAATAACTGTTTTACGCTGAGCTATCGATCTCTAAATAAAAGGAAAATGAACATGCAAGTAGTCAATTCCAGTTATTTCTGTAACCAGGAATAAAAAAGTCCGTTTTTGGAATTAGCAGAAAAGACCTGCCGAAAAACTTTTGTGCGCATGCCTTACTTGACAGTGAAATGATTGATTAGATTCCGCAGTTGCTATAAGCAGTAAACATACCCCTTCTTTTCTATTTAAATTTCTCCAATAACGAGATTAACCCAAAGTAATTATATTGTAAATGAAACAGTATGTAGCATAGATCGTTCGAAAAATAGCGACTTGTCAGTCGAAAATTGGCCCTGTAGGTAGATCTTAATGTAGTTGACATGTAACGGATTCTCTACGGTTTGTGAACACAGGAGCTATATCAGTGTTAACCGAGGTTTCCCTAATGATTTCATTAGGAAACCACTGTTAACAATGTGAAAGATCGTTTGTTCCGAAATGATGCGAAATTTTTACTGGTCCACTTCCTTTAAGGTAACTGCGGACACATAGAGGGCCATTTTAGGTCCAAATTTTAAATTGTCTGTAAATCATGCCGAATGCGATAAAACTGAACTTTGAAGTACCCGCTTTCATAATGCGGTCGCAAAAAGGAATTTCATAACGTAGAGTTGACGTCATGACGTCATTAAGGGGCCGACCCCTTTTTTAGGGACCAAAATCAGTAATTGTCCATTTTTTTCGGAAATAATAAACCGATTTTCATCCCGAAAACGCCATTTGCTTCGTTTAAAGACGCATGATGTAATGTATTATTGATATGAAGATATAAGTGTAAGAAATACAATTAAGTGTAACGTTTTAAATGTCAATGCCTTCTGTGTTGCTGTTTTCGAGTACAGTCACTGGAAATATTTTCTTTTTTCTCGAAAATTTGTCCGGTGACCTATGCTGAAATTTATTTATGTTACTGCCAAACTATTCCGCTGGAGAAATTTGAAATAAAAACCATGTGTCTTCGGGTTAGATTTTTTGTAAAAACCGATTCCGCGAAGATATCGCAAATCAAAGGATATTTCAACGTCACGTCAAATGTTCACAAAAGCTGTCTTACAAAATGGATAAAACTTAAATGAATTTTTGTTTTTCTTAAAATCACATTCAGATTTAATACTTCTGAAGCTTATATTTTACAATAAATATTAATTTGAAATATGTTAGAATACGTTATTGCACGGAGATTGGCTCCAATTTAGCATAGTACCGATGGTTTTGGTGCGACGTCGAATTCGACGAAAAATGTGGCAAAAACCTCACAAAATCGAATTTAACACAAAATCTAACCCGAAAACATATCATTTTTATTTGATTAATGCAAAGCATATTCTTTATGCTACAAAATAACAAAAATTCAGCATAGGTCACCGGACGAAATTTTGAGAAATTTCTACGTATTTACAAAAAATGAAATGAAAAAAGGAACGTCAAATCTTAAAATACGCGAAATAGTCAGCGTTTCGGGATTATTTCTCTATTTTAATGTGCACAGAAATTAAACGATTAGCTCGGGCGTTCTTGGACTTTCAAAACGAAATTTTTTTCGTGAAAATCGGCCGATTAATTCAAAAAATATTTGCAAATAATGATTTTGGCGGGTCGAAAAGGGGTTGGCCCCTAAATGACGTCACGACGTCAAATGAACGAGCTTCAGACCGTTTTCATTGCGTGTTCGCTAATTCCCTCACTTCAAATATAAATCTCTGAAATTATTGTTAGATTTTAAGAAAGTCGAAAATTCGACCATGTTATCTGTCCGCAGTTACCTCAAGTGTCGGTCAAGTGAGACTGTATGGTTTGTTCACAGTCGTATACCAGGTGCAGTGTAGCAAAAAAGGGTCCGGTGTAGAAGCATGCAAGATGGCGGACATAAACAACAATCAGGTTTAAGTTAATTTTCAATCGCAAAAATACAGGTTAATTTCACTGATGGTGTCTAACAATAGAAAAGACATTGTGACCAACATAAATATCCGATTTTCTTATTTTTCCATTGATTTCTCGTGATGCCTACTACATAACTTGGATTCAATAGATAAAGTTTGGTACTTAGCAAAAAACGAAATTGAAGCGTACTCATACAGTGTAATATTGTTTTTAGTTCCATAACTCCATAAAATCATCACTTACTCTATCCATCTCTAAAACACTTTGAAATGCGACATCCATGCTGCATCTAGTTCTTTTGTCAAGTTTTATTTTCCGAATTTCGCCGATAATACTTTTTGTGTAAAGGGACAAACAATATTTCCGCAGATAGATAAGTCTAAATCAATTTGTCAAACTACTTTTTTGTCAATTCAGCTCTTAGAAATCGGTATAAGTTTGTTGATAACATGATTCAAATTATCTTCTGACATGCTTTCTGACATACTATGGAAGCCACAGAAATATCCGAATACCCTCTATAGAGAGATGCATATTATTTCGTTCCAAATTTGAAAAGAGAGGGCGGGCGTTCGAAGCGGCCTTTTCGGGCTGAAAATCTACTTTAAGATTTCAATCTTATTTTTATTATTCTACTGACAAAATAGCTAGAGCTTCACAAAAAGCTTTGGTTTTATTTCATACCATGTCAAGAGTGGAACGGATGATTTCAGTTAGTAACATCGTAAAATAGACATTTATCTCTATCAAAGCCATTTAAAATCGCTCACTAAACGATCCATTCATTCTTTCAAAACACTCATTCAAACCATTCAAATAAGCTCCAAATTGACTAAAATTAAAAGACCAACAACAACATTCAAAATATATAAAGTAAGAAAAAGAAATCGCGATTTCACTAACACAATTCAAATTGTTAGCGTCTGATTGGTTCTTGAAGCTGGGAAGCTATTTTTAGAACTTGTACACAAATTTTATTAAAGGGAGGTTATAAATATCGATAATTTTGTTAATCCAGAACAACATTAGCGAAATTGGATTAACTTCCTTTAATTTCACTTAAGCATCCACTGATTGCACCTTTTCAATTTCACTCAAAAACCATTCCAAAATCATTTACCTTGTCTATTTGTGATGTTGTTTTCTGTATAACGACATTTTAGTGTTTGAATCAGAAATACCCGAGGCCCTGGAGGGCCAGGTACCGTTTCATTGGAATTGCTCCAAGGAAACCAGAAGAAACACTAATTTGCTTTAAGTGAAATCTAAGTAAATGATGATTTTAGATTGCTTTTTAACCTTATGTTGTGACAACATAGTGTATTTTCAAGTTATGTTTTGTTGACAGATTTTATTGTATATTGGAAATTAGCTAAGATGTTTTTGTAATCAAAGAAAACATTTTATCGGTCTGAGTGAGCTTTAGTGTCATTACAGAGACTTGCTTGCAATAAACTCTAATTACTATACAGAACATTACATCAATTGATTTAGTCACATCAAGTATATTATGTTTTTCATGCAATTATAAACGAAAGAGAAACGTTCAATGACATTTACACAGCGTATTGAAAATAGAATTTATCACAAAACTTAAATACACAGCCTGCGCTGATTGGAATCTTTGAAGGTTTGACCCCGCAGTTCATGAAGTCTCCGTCACAGTTATTCAATCGTGGATCCAGGATTTCTGTCAAGGGGGGGGGGGGCGAACTTGAATAAAAATTCCTACAGGGTTTTACGGGATGCATATTTTACGCGTCTGACACTTCAAACAACAAAGAAAAACGGGACTCTTGAGTCTTCAATTCTTTTCTGCAGATGATCCTCAAAGTAACATATCCATCCAACACCTATTGTGGGCTAATTCCATAGAATATTTCAATATTTACACTTAAGAACGAGGGTAGTTAAATAGAAAGAATCTCCATTTAAAGAAGGGACTCTGGGGCCTGTTTCATCAAAACATTAAAGACGTAGTTTTGTCTTACCTATGACTTACTACATATTTAGTTCAAAAATCATGTATCGCGAATCTATCAATACCTTTGTTAAGTGATTGTTGTTACTGGGTCGAAAATCATCAGTAAGACAAAAATATGTCCTAAATGTTTTGATGAAACTGGCCCCTGGATCCTGATGCAAAGACCCATATTAGCCTAACTATTGGATCCATGGGACGACACAATTAAAATAACGCCACAGCAAACCGCTGAATTCAGGGGTTCGTGTGCCTACCATTACCCGATATCGATTGAATTTTCCTATGACAATAACATAAATATGCCTTAGAGGGGGTTGTTCGAACCCCCGCCCCTCTTAAATCAACATTTTCAAAAATAAGAAAAGGAAATAGACGTCTGTACATATTCTGTAGAACATGGTTATTAGCAATGTAGACATAACCTTTCAATCAAATACAGCATTTAGAAAACTCACGATAAAGAATGGCGACCTATGGTCTACGTCTCGTCAGACAAATTCAAAATTAATTGAGAGTGATTTAAACATCCAATTTTTGTGTAATGGTTTCGTCTTATCGTCCTTTTCAACATCTAATGACATAGTGACATCGATATATCCGACCCATTGCAATCCACGGATACGCCGGGGTCTCCCTATTTGCTACGCTATGTCGATATAGCGTAGCAAATAGGGATACCCCGCGGTGTCCGCGGATGTCCTATGGTAGATGCAAGATCAAACTGTAATAAGGACGTATAACTCGCCTGTTCATGAAAACATTTGAAACAAAACTACCGAAATATCGGAAGTCAACAGTCATCACACAAATAATGTTTTGTTTTTGTGATTGGTTAATGGATTTTTGATTGACAGCGATTGACAGCAACGATCTGAATATTACATCATTATTTTATCACGCAATATATCTCGCATACGGATTAAATACATGTCCGGGCGGATCAGAATCGGTTAACCAATATTGTAAATGTGTTCCATGTCATTCATAACGCAACATAACGGAAAGAAGTAGTCTGATTCTCACTTAAGAAACGTTGTACAAGTGATTTACATATATTTTAAATAAATATAATTCCTTTTTATTTCTCATACCATTGAATACCATCTTTGGAAGCTTAATATCTAAAATGTATGTAACTTTTTTTTTCAAATGTTTTTTTCTTGTTTTTATTTGCTTTATGCAGACAGAAAGATCAAAATCGGTTATTTGGTATTGTTAAAGGTGTTCCATTTACATCTATTACTCTAGTATAGCGCGAAATTATTGACATGACTGACCTTAACTTCTATTACCGTACATTACATGCTTGATTGATTTTTACATGGGATCTCCGTTAGGTTTCGTTTAACTTCGTGAATCAAGTTTCATAATATATACCTATTAAATGACTCCGTGACGAGTAGACACTTGTCACTGTACGAGTAAAGAGGAAGACACTGGATGTCGAAAGACAGTGGTTCGAGACACTATGACAACATATTTAATTTTCCCCTCGGTTTCAATCCATCTTAAATTTTATTAGAAAATGTTGAAAAACATGCGGTTCTCATAGAGATTTACGTTACGTTATATGCTATTGTTTAAAAAAAATGTTTCTTGTTTGTTTTGTTTGTTTGAATTGGGTTTAACGACTCCTTTAATATTTTTTCGTTTTATGCGTTGCTGGAGCGCCTAACTACTGATGCCTGGTATTTATCTTACGAATACTTATACGACAAGTCTTCAGAGCCCCCATTTACTCATCCCACATAGGTTATTTATTATCAACTATATGTCATCAGGACCATATAACAGCGACTTGTGTTTTCCATATTAAAGTTCAGAAGATGGAAGGCGATAAATAAAACGCAGCTGTGCAAAAAAAAATGTTATTCAAAACTAGTCCAATGGGGCTATCAGAAGAAAGAAAACAATAATGATAAGCTATGATAAGAGCTGATTTGACCCCATGACCCCTGCAACTGTGGTCACCAGACTAGACCTCTCGACCACACAGTCAAACAATATGTATTGGTACTATTACGTTGATACAAACATTATTTAGAACCCATACACTCCGTGGATTTTCGATGTTTTTCGAAGGCTTGCGACTACTCTCGATGATAGATGTATTCATCGGTTAATTTATTCATTGCATAAAGGTCAAGTCATGTCAATAATTTCAGACTATAACGCAACGAAAAGGAGCCGTTTTATTCTCACTTGTGAAAATGTTGAACAAATCATTTACATACATTTGACATTTAGAAAATTTATTTCTATTGCTCATCCTCCATTGAAATTTTGTAACTGTATGTACCCTTTATACGCAATATACGCTGCTTGTTATACAAGAGATTGGTTCTTGTACAGGCCAACCAGTGGTATCATTTGAAAAAAATCTTTAACAGAAAGGTGAATTGGTCATTCTAGATGTACAACCTTAGATATAAATCTCAGTCTCTAAAAGCTCTTTTGAAACAACCAACTTCCTTTTATTTTGCCATTTTGTGAAATAGAAATTGATTTATTGCAAAACAGGTATATATAATCTATCAATGTCTAATTATGTTGTGATAACACACCATACCTTACATAGATCTACAAGTTTTCAAAATTAGAATGACATATATGACATATGTGTTAGTCCAAATAAATACCTGGGTAGTATTTAAGACTGTACTTTGTTAAAATATGAGCCAATTTTATCCAACAGTCATGAATTTGCTTGTTCTGTACAAAATAACCCTTTTCCACAATGTTTTGGCTATACCGCTATAGCTATGGCAGTCTTATATTGCTTAACTGGTTGTGCTCATAAATTGTTTCATTTTGATGTATAATATACCTGGACATACTTCTGGACATACTTCTTTTTCTTGGCAAATAAAGTGCCTTTAAAATTAGGTCTCTTCACTTCACATGAATCTTAAAGTAATTAGAAAAATAGGAAAACAGGGGATGACGATATTATGTCAATAAAGATATAATCAAAGAGGCGTATTATCTGAATTGTGCCGCTTATCGAAATTTATATCTGAACACTACTACTTAACAACGAAAATGAATGATTTAAAAATTACACCGTTGCATATATAACGCTTTCGCATCATGTATTGCGTTTTCCCTCGTAATTAAAAGAATATTAAATAGATGAATTCATCAATGTGTAATAAATCAATGCGAAGCAATAAAAGCCATCTTACGAAATTCGGTTGTAATCTAATAATGGAAACTAAATGGAAATTTTAATCTAAAAGTGATTTATAAATCAGATTAAATAATGTATCTTAAAGAAAATAACATGAATAGTTTTCATCAAATTCTATAGACAGTCAATTCCAAGAATCTCAAGCTGAAGATTGTTACCATTTACGTGTCGCTTTATAACTATATACGTATATAACTTCTTTTGAAATATCTGAACAAGGTAAACTAGAAATTGGAACCAATATATATATATATATATATATATATATATATATATATATATATATATATATATATATATATATATATATATATATATATATATATATATAATGAAAATAAAAAGTAAGACTTCACTTGCATATAATGATGATATTTAATTTAATTTTCAGCTATACAAACATGTTTCGGCTATCGCCTCATCAGTGTTAACGTCGTATAACGTCGTTGTCAAAAGTTAACGTCATTTTGACGTCATTTCCTTCGTTACGCCAATGAAGAGCTGAGTAATTAATATAGTCTCTAATTTATGCGCCATGCGTTCAATTTAGGCTTAAAACAGTTAAAATATTTTTCCTTTGCTAACCTGACTGATAGTTTGTCTGAAAATATTTTAAAGAAAGGAAATATTTCAAATTTTATTGTTTCTTTAGAGCAAATGTCAATATGTGTGCTTAATGGTAATTGTCGGACAGATGGGTCCCTTATTTGTTGGTCATGTATCGTTCTGCGGGTTCTCAATTTATCTCCCATTTGACCGATAAAGTATTCTCCACATCCACAACATATTAAAACATAAATTACATTTTTTACCTCACAGTTCATGTGCCCATTTACTTTGACGATTTTTCCACTGAAATTGAAAAGCCTTCGTTATTATCTCTGAAGCGAGCTTTAGTTAAAAGTTTTTTCAGGTTCGGTGGCTGTCTTTTACTTTTTATTATGTTTGTGTCCTTTAGAATTAATCTCATTTTTTCATCAGAATTCAAATTATACATGTTATTCTTTAGAAGACCGGACATTTCATAGTTGTTTGGATTAAATGTGGAGACATATGGGATTATTTCATTATTATTGTTACTCTTAGTTGTAAGTAGGTTTTCTCTAGGGATGTTGATTGCTTTACTTATTCCATTTTCTATTATATTATTAGGATATTTTCTGGTTTGAAGGGTCCTTTTTAGTTCATTTATGCGAATGTTACGTGTTTGCGACTCTGATACTATTGTGCATATTCTTCTGGCCAAATTATATGGAATGCTGTTTTTTGTGTGCTTCTACTAATTGTCCAATGAACAGAAAAGGATAAAACAAACATGCACTTCTTGTATATTTTGAATAAATATGATCCGATCTCCAGAAAGATCTGCCCAAATTTGACGGCACTTTCTAATTTAAGCTGTCTAAACAAAGATACATCAAAACAAACGCGCGTTTAAATTGAAAATAAACTCAGCAAAAAAAAAAGAAACTTTACATACTTGATGGTCTGTTTTGAATGACTTACAGTGGCTATAGGCCTATTTTAAGTACATGGGTTGGTTTGACAAGCTTCAGAGACTACACAGACGCAGGAATTTGCGCGATTGAAGCGAATCCGAGCAATGCGTCTGTAACTTCCGGTTTGGGTCACATACTCGTGTTGAGCGACCCAAAGTTCATTATAAGTGATTTTTGTTACTCAGTCACACTCATTCCTTAACATCGGCACGAAAAAATAAACTTGTTTGTACTTTTTTTTTTGAAACGGGTATGTAACAACAATCGAATAAAGGCAGAAATCAGACTACCGATATACATAGAGGTTGAATGTCTGTTTATAACGCCACTCTTAAGTTTGGCTACTCGGGACAGGCGGACAGGCGGGTCCTTTAAACCCATATTAATTAACAAAAGAAATCCGTTACAACCACATGAAGTGTCGGCCGAGATGAGATAGGCCACTTGTGACGTCATGTAGAGGCCCTGTTACATCGCATATTTTTCAATTCATTTCATCAAAGGAAGGATTACTGCAAGACAAGCATGCGTATTTAGCTCAGATGTTGGTCTATCATGATATTGGAACGACTCTTATTACGAAAACGTGAAGGAATTATACTCAAAACATCACCTACAATCTTGATTTCATTTCTGTGATTTTTGAAATCGACCCCTTTGTCCTTTGACCACCAATAAAATCCTCATTTTACAAACATCCGGTACTGACCCTTCTATTAACCGACGGATATTGCCTTCAAGTTTCATGTAATAGTAACATCTGTATTCTTTATGGTTTCATAGCGATACTACGGCCCTCAGTAAGTCATGTAAATTTTCTTTTTTTTTCCTTAGTATAGATTTCAAAATACCGAAGTTGAGCATTGGGAAAGAGGATGAAATTTCTTGAAACATGCAATGTTTCTATTTTTCTCATTGTTTCCATCTTTATTGCTTTCAGTGCATAAGTAATTCGGTTTGTGGGAAAACTTCAACACCAAAAGGTCAAAGCATTCATTTCTTTTTGAGAAACAACATATTTTTCTTGCTTTCCAAATATCAAATCTTGCTTTTTATTTTAAAAAAAAAAATTGAGTTTTAGGTAAATTTCGTTGTAATGAGACAGATTTTCCTGGAGAACGGATCATATAGATTCATAAACAGATATATGGTGTGGTATTACCATTGTCTTTTGTAGGTGTCAAAATAAGCAAGTGTCTCCGCCCACCCCTTTATAACAGGAATTGGTCATTTTTTACTATATCTGTGGTTGACTCGTGACATATAAAAGAAGGTTATGTAAAATGAGCAAAAGAGCAACCCTCTCTAACAAAATTATGAAAAAATGGAAATGTTATTGATAATGATGTTTTCATAATGCTAAGTTTTTCAACTGCAAATAACAATGGAAGTATAAAGCTAAAATCTCACTTGTTTTCGTCCAAAAAGGCCTACGGTTAATGTTTGGTACTTTTTCAGCCGAACATTATCGCTTTGCTCGCAACTGGAGCAACGGGTTCCTTTCAATTTCGACATAATCGTATTTTTAGTTTTTTTTTAACATACAAGGAATGTACTTATATTGAAAAAATAAAACTGTATTGACTGAACTTATTCATAAAACTTCTTTAGATTTTTATCATTTTATTATCTAGATGGCCCAAATTTATTAAAGACATATTTCTATTTCTTTGTTGGCGTTGTCAGTGATATACGGATATATAATATACTTCAAAAGTACCTGTCATTACACCTTTTATTGTTATTGACAGATGATAAATAATATCAGAATTAAATTGTTGTGTTCAAATATCGCTTATGGTTTCATCTGGTTATTACTTTCTAATTGTATCTACTGTAATTTTGGGCAACCTTATACTTTTACGGGAATCTGAAGTTTTCACTTTCCTGATAGCAATGTATGTATAGGATAAGAACTTGAATGAGTTAGGACCACGATGGAAATAAGAGTCATTCGACCCTTTATCGTGTTATCCTCGAGTTAAAAACAAAAACAAAAAAAAACAATGTGATTATGAGCTTCATTTCTCAAATCATGCAAAATAATTCAAGATATGAAATATGATTTTTAACAATACAATACAATACAATACAATGTTTTATTCAATATTTCAGGCCACCGGCCTACAATAACATTTCATACAAAGTACAAAGTTTATCTGAGAGAGTGAGAGAAATTTAAGAATATTAAACTGGTTGTTGCGATTTTAAGGTTTCCTGGCGATAACTGGATGCCGAAAATATGTATCTAGCAATACAAAATATTTCTTCGTGCTTTTTAGTTGACATTATTTTATAAAAAGCAAAGGATGATCTTTGTTCAAGCCATTTGGGGTTAAAATATGTTATTCGTATCTTTTCGTAGAAACTACAAAAGAGAAAAAAGTGAATTTCGTCCTCAACAGCTTTTATATTAAATTTGAGACAAAATGGGCAGTACCTTAATTCCCTATCGATTGCCAAATGTCGGCCCTTTTCAATCATCAATTCATGTCCAGAGCACCTGAAATTAGCTAGGGACTTTTTCAAGTTATAATTTAAATCTAGTGTTAAATATTTTTCGACTGAAAGGAGTGATTTAAAATATTGATAATGTATGCCTTTTGGGGTTGATTCAATATTACTACGTATCTGTTGTAAATAACAATCAGTGATTCGTTGTTTAAATTGAATAAGGAATAAATCGTCGTCTCCAACCTCTTGAGCAATCCATACGTATCCGAAGCCATTACTGTATAGCAATTGTTTCACGGATGAAGCCCATGTTTCACGACCGCTGTTATCGAGTCGGTAAAGCATATTGTAGCACTGTCTAGGACACCTATGTTGCTCAAGACGAAGGAGGCGTAACCAGTATTTGATACAATTACACATGTAGTCTATACATAGTGGAAGTCGTCCACATTCACTCAAAGCAAACGCATCAGGACAATTTTTATACAAAAGACAGTATTTTTTGCAAAAATCTATTTGAACCTTTTCGATCGTTTTGCTATATGTATGACCCCAAATGTTTGAAGCGTAACAAAGTATTGGTTTTACAGCTGAATCGAATATTTTAAACATTTCTCGCGGATGCAAATTACCAAATTTCTTTTGGTACCGAAATATACTGTATGTTGCTTTGACGGCTTGCTTTGATAGTTTTTCTTTAGTTAGAGACCATGCCATTTTCGGTGTGAAGTAAACACCTAAATACTTATAAAAGGGAACAGTTTCTATAGGGTTGCCGTCCATGAACCAGCGTTCGGATTTCTTAACTATGCCGCCATTTCGAAAAACTACTATTTTTGTTTTTTCCGAATTTATCTTTAAACCCTTATCTTTTGTGTATTGTGAAATACAGTCTATTTGCTTTTGCAGACGTATAGTGGTGTCTGAAAAGCTAGAGATGTCATCCGCAAACATTAATGCGTATATTTCATCGATATAATTAGATATGAAGATTCCTTGGCCACATTTTTCTATTAGAACGTCGACTAAGTCGTTAATGAAGATACTAAAAATTTTGGGGCTAGCGATACAGCCTTGACGCGTGCCAATTTGACAGTCGAAATACTGGGTCAACTTGTTTTCAATTTTAACACAAGATTTTGTATTTTTGTAAATTGATTTAAATATATTTAGAAATTTTCCACTTATATTATATTTTTCAAAAGATTTCCAGATTTGATCGTGATGCACATTATCAAACGCCTTTTCGAAATCAATAAAAATACAATAGAAACGCCCACCTTTTTTTGAGAGATATTTTTGCGCTATAGACATTAAGCTAAAAATATTATCACTGGTAGAGTAGCCCTTTCTGAAGCCTGCTTGGGATTCATTTAGAATACAATTTTGTTCACACCATTCAGATAACCGCGAGTTCAGTATGCCCATGAATATTTTACATATTGAGTCAATGAGCGATATTGCCCTATAGTTGTTAGGATCGTTATGGCTACCTCTTTTATGAATAGGGGAGATAATACTTTTTCCCCAGTCTGGCGGGAAATGTCCAGAGTTTAAAATCTGGTTAAAAAGCGCATTAAGATATGGAAGAATCAACGTTAGAGTACATTTGTACATCTCAATATTTATTCCGTCAGGTCCAGATGAGCGACCATTTTTAAGTTGGAATGCGGAGCAATTCCAACTTAGATTTAACAAAACCGCAAAATGAACACAAGATAATTTCATTTCGGGTTTCTTGAGAACACATATCACGTGAACAGGATGTGAATACACTTCGGCCTATTTTGTATGTCTCAACTTGACAAAGACATACAGTTTATTTCATCAAAAAGTAATAATGCTGAACAATTACACAACTATCACTTCGTGTTTATTATTAACACGCTAATTTATGTTTTAAACGACATTTATTGAAAGTTGCGTACGAATATATTAGTATCACATGTTTGCATTACTATATTTGGAAATCATGTGATAAGTCAAGTCTATTTAGGTCAGCAATTGACAAATAGCACTAGCCAATCACGTGATCTGCTTATTTGGTAATGTCGCGATCTGTTTTCTCAGTATTGTGGCAATAGCACAGACCAATCACGTGATCTGCTTATTTAGTAAGGTCGCGACCTGTTTTTCGTAGAATTATGTTATAGCTTTGTTTAAAGGTATAGTTTCTCTTTCTGAACGACCTTATTACACATTTAACTTTTGACAAGGAGTTATATTGTAAATTTCTGTCTAAGCTACGAAATAAATACCTTTTTTTAAAGTGATGATACACTTTTAAAGTTAATATATATTTTTGCAACATATTGTCGTTTGTTTTCCGTCATATTGCAGTTATCTACATGAATGTTTTATTGTAAAAACCCAATACTCATCCAATAAAACCCTTGTCACCACATCTTTAATTGAATTATGAATATCTTTGCCCAATTGAATTCCAACACCAAGACAATTTGCTATTTGAAACAAACCATCCAGTTCAACTTGCTTTCTTCACATTCTTACACATCAACATGTTTAAGAGCACCATCATACAGTTAGATACATCGTGAAATTGACATTCATCTTCATAGAAAACATTCTTAATCGCTCACTCAGCGCCCCATTCATTCATTCCAAACACTCACTCAAACCATTCAAAAAACACGCAAAGTTATAAGAAAAATAAGATCATCATGTATATTCAAAATGAATTAAGCAAGAACCAAATCGCGATTTCACTGACATAAATGAGATTTAAAGCGTCTGATTGGTTCTTGGCGAAATAGAAAGCTATTAATTGAACTTTTATGCATATTTTATATAGGTTTTATATATCCCTAATTTTGTTCATCCTGAACAAAATAAGCAACATTGGATTCCCTCCCTTAAATTTCACACAAAACTCGCTCCGCTCACTCATTCAACATCATGCTTAAATCATTCTAAAATCGTTCACCTTTCAATTTCACGATGTTATTAACTGTACCCCCAACTCAGAAGAAGAGGAGCATAATTATATTGATTTCATCATGTCTGTCTCTCAGTCCATTGACCTTTTGCTTACCGCTAGATAAACGGAGAAGCAATTGGCCTACAATAACGAAACTTTACACAAATATTGCCCATGACCAAAAGAAATGCGCTATTGTTTCGGGGTCATAGATGTCACGGACATCAGTTAATTTCTAACAGTTAACAGTTTCAACAACCAATTGACCCAAATCATAGAACTTGACACAAATGTTGTCAATGACCCGAGAATGTGCCCAATATTGGAGTCTCATAGGTCGAAATCACAATTGAACTTCGTCCAAAAATTGTCTTGAGATTCCAACTCATGAAGTAAAAGACTTCCCTGCAAATATAGCTTTTCATCATGGAAAAATCATTTCCGACACTTCTAATTAAAAATGTAATTGATAACTCAAATGGAGCAGAAGTTTATTGAAAAATAATAAAAAAAACTGTTTTGCGTGTATAAGGTCGCCTGTGTGTCCATTAGTCGGCTGTATGGTCCGTATCATTTTCTTCCTTTTTAGCTCACCTTACCACAACGTGCTCAAGGTGAGCTTTAGGATCACCCTGACTCCATCGTCCGTCGTGAGTCGTCACGCTTCTTAAAACTTCTTCTCTTAAACCGCTGGGCAAATTTCAATGGGCAAATTTCAATGAAATTTTGCCAGAATTTTCCCTGGGTGACCCTTTTCAAAATTGTCGCTATACTCTAATTGGCCAATAAATAGGGGTATGGCAGGGCGGGGTTTATTTTGAGCCCAAAATCTTTGAACAACATCTCCTCCTGAACCACTGGGCAGATTTCAACGAAACTTTGCAAGAATGTTCCTTTGATTGGCGTATTAATATGGGTGTGGCAAGGCGGGGCTCATTTTGAGCCCAAAATCTTTGAACAACATCTCCTCCTGAACCACTGGGCAGATTTCAACGAAACTTTGCAAGAATGTTCCTTTGATGACCTTCTCCAAATATTGTTGGCAAAATTTTCGTTAGTCCATAGATATGGGCGTGGCAGGGTATGGCT
Organism: Fragum whitleyi; assembly: GCA_948146395.1. Taxonomy (NCBI): domain Eukaryota; kingdom Metazoa; phylum Mollusca; class Bivalvia; order Cardiida; family Cardiidae; genus Fragum; species Fragum whitleyi. The sequence continues at coordinate 13,532,329 of OX411543.1, read as the reverse complement.
AATTTTGAGTCTCCTCTGTAATGAATGGGTTGGCAGGGTCTATTATGACTGCTTATAATTCGAATAATGTCTCCTCTTCAACAATTAGGCAAGTTTGAATGAATCTCTGCCAGAAAGTTTCTTGGATAAGATCCACTGGACCAATCGAATTCAGGTGAGCGGTTTAGGGCCATTCTGTCCCACTTGGTATAATTTTTCTTCCATCAGATTCAGGCCTGTATAGCGATTCAGTGGTTTAAGCGTCTCTCGTTGTTGAAATACATTGATTTATATACGCCCGTCAAAAGACGAGACGTATTATGTGATCACCTGTGGTGGGTGGGAGGCGTCAGCTTCGCTAGTAGCTTTGGGTCACCGCCTCTCGAACGCATTCCAACTTATCAGTACTTTCAGTACTTTGATTCAATGAGTTAACGTTACAAATAATTTCTTCGTCTGTGATGGTTTTATTCAAAATGCTGTTGTCACAGAGAACATGGTCAAAGGGAGGTAATTTATTCTGATTGCTAGCTCTATTTTGATCAATTGCAAAAAGGCTATTAAAATAATCAAACCATTCTGTTGGACTAATATTGCCGCGCGTTTTTTTAGTCTGGCAACCCTGTTTTAACATAGACCAGAACTCTTTTTGATTAGTACTAGCTTCTACAAGTTTTTTACGTTTATTTCTTAAAAATTCATTCTTCTTGCGTCGACAAAGTGCCCTGAAACGATTGCGTTGAGTGATGTAGAAATTTCGTGTTTCGTCCGAATTGAAGTTGCGAAAATGATTAAGTGCTTTGTATTTATCTCTTTTTGCGTAACTACAATTATCATCCCACCATTCTGGCTGGACCAAAGACCTTTGCGAAAAATAATGCGTTTTCATATTAGACCCTGCCATTTGAAATAGCTGAATAAACTTAGGAAGAGATTCAAGATAGTCAACGTTACCCAGAGATTCCAAATCGCTTCGAAATTTCTCAAACAATTGAGAAAAAAGAAGAATAAATTGATCCTTTAGACATGGTTTCCATCTCATCTTTTTCCATTCAAACAGATTTTCATCAATTGAGTCACTTTTATCGTGCAAAATGGAGTTGCTTACCTCGTGTACATTAAGGCTGCAATATATTGGAAAATGATCAGACATATCTATGTCGCTCACCCCAAAATCTGTTATGAATTGAAATAAGATAGTAGATGAAATCATGTAATCAACAACGCTTTGACCGTTTGTTGAAAAGAAGGTATAATTACCAATTTTATCTTTGAATAGTCTTCCATTCATAATATGAATACCGAAAATGCAGCACATTTCGAGCAATGATTTTCCAAATGTGTTTAATTTGTCATCTTTTGAACATCTTCCAAGATTAAAAATATCTGTCGGATAATCTAATGACTCTTCACCGAAAATATGGTCAAGATTGTCATTTGGGATAAAATCAAGATCTTTTGCAGTTCGTGCATTTAAATCTCCCGCCAAAAGAATAGCCGCGTTAGGATACTCAGATATAATATTATCTATACAAGACTGCAATGTTTCAATACCATTAGAATTATTTTGGTCACATATGGGAGAATTTTCTGGTGCAACATACGTAAATATAACCATAATTTCACCAACAAGAGTTAAATTAGTTTGTAGGTGTAAAATCACAGTGTCATTGATATTACAAGGAATTCGTTCAATTTTACACATATCAATTATTGAATTCCGAACAAACACCGTTACACCACCAGAGCCTCTTTTTGCACCAGCTGTCATTCTTCTCGTACAGTTAAACTGCTTATAGCCCGGTAAGAAGTGTTCAAAATCGTTATCTTGTTTTCCCCACGTTTCGAGAAGACCTATGATATCAAATGTATTACAAAATGATTTAAACTGATCATCAAACTCATATTTATGAAGTCCTGCTATATTCCAGCTGCATAAGGTAATATTGTTTTTCAAATTGTTTACTATTGAATTTTTGTCGCGGTTATCTCCCTTTGTAGAATTACAAGGAAGGCCTTGACCTGCTACCTATAGCGGAACTAAAGTCGGAGTTTCCTTAGAATCATCAAGTGTGTAGTTTTTACCTTGTATTACGAGCTTATCATACTGTAATCGTGCTTTCTTCCCATCTTTTACAGCTTCTTGGAGAAATGGCACAAGTTCGCGTCTAATTTTACTCACACGTTGTGGGTAGTCCTCTGCAACTCTAATCTTTGATCGAACGTCCATATCATCACTACTCTTCGATCTCGAATCCGAATGACCATCTGCATCTTTTCTTAGTTCTCTATATCTTTGCATAACTCTCTCTTTATCTTTGAAAAAAGAAAACTTGGCAATTATAGGTCTTGGTTTGTTCTTGCCCGGTAGCCTATGAGCGCGTTCTATGCTTATATTAGAGTCGGGTATATCTAGATCATTTCTAATAAAATGCCTTATTTTATCTTCACTTTCTTCCCATGTTTCTTTATTGCTCTCCGGTACGTTAAAAAATTTCAGGTTTTGTCTCCTAGATTGGGCCTCCAGGTTTTCTACTTTTACGTTTAGCTGTTTTACCTCAGTGACAAGTTTTGTATTAGCATCCTTAAGCGCCTTATTTTCCTCTTGAAGATCGTTCATAGACGTTTCTAAATTGTCAAATTTTGTATCGAGATTGTCAAACTTGTTATTCAGTAGGTTAATGCTCCTTTGTATATCTAACAAAATCGGTAGTGCAACATTTACACTTTGAGATTCATCATCATAATCGGCATTTCCACGGATTTTATCAGTTTTATCGATTTTATCTGGAGCTACCTGTGAAGCCGAAGCTGTATTACCACCAGCAAACCATTGATTAATGCTTGATTGTCCTGCACTAAGTCTTATTTGGGACTGAGTATTTTGTGCACTTACTGGTGTCGGCGTGTTGTCTGTATCCGGACGATTGTTTGCTCTAGTACGTATGGGGGAGCCATTTTCGCTGACGCGGCCGGCCTGTTTAACTCTGTCTCTTCGATCCGTGTCGGAGTTATTTCCCTTTCCCCCTCTACCCGGTCCAGGGTTTGGTTCAATACAATAGGCCACTAAGAGTAGAAATAAAGCTATTCTTAATGATAATGATAATGTTGTAATTACTAGTCCAATGCTCATATTTCTCTTCAAGGATTTACGACTACTTGGTTGTATAAAGCAGCCGATTCGACATCTCCAAATGTCAATCGATACACCCATGTTTATTTACTGTCTACGTTGACAAAAAACTTGTACAGCAGGTTTCTAATTTTAGAATGTTTATCGAATTAAGGTCAGGTCAGGTCAGCCTTTGTTCTCGATCGATATGTAGAAAAGTCAATAATTAAGCTAAAGATGCTCCAGTGACAACCGTTAATGGGCTCGTTACTTAGCTAGATAGTTGCTCTATATCTTCGCCTGGCTTTCTAACTCGAGCTCGTGGCATGAAAGGCTATCGACATCAAAATCGTCTGTTCTTCTTTCCCTGATCAAAAATCACGGCCATACTTCAGGGCCGATCACTCTCTCATCAACATCAGTGTGAATGGAAATTAAAGGCTATACCCGTGCCCTAAAAAAACGTGCACCGTATACCCGTCTTCCTTTATGACCACATATTACAGAAACACGTGAACTGATGGATTGTCTCTTTAAACTAAATCCACGCCAGACTTGTGCCTCAATCTACGGGAAATATTTCCTATTTCAATACCTCGTTCGAATCTACAAATATTAGTTTGATAGATTGCTTAGCATAGAATACCTTCAAATTACCATGACAAATGGAACGGGATATCTTAGAATCTTCACTGCAATTTTCTCTGCAGTTTTTCGACAATTTGTAAGATTGATATCTAAGCTTATGGATTCCATTTCTGTAGAGATTGCTCTGATAACCGTATTTTCCTCATAGTATTACGAGCTGTAGCTTTATAAACCATCAATCAGAATGCTGATATCGACATCTTGTATATTAAATTTGATTAATCATAATAAATATTGGGCTTACTGTTTATCGTCAAAGGAATACTTTTGGTGATGTCAAATATGCAAACCTGAGAACGAAAAATTCAATCGGACTTAGATACTTTTTTCATTTGGAGATTTAAACATAACATATCATGACATAAGCCTGATACCTAAGAATTATTAAGTCCGGCATAAAATTTAATAATGTGGTTGAATTTCTGAAACTTCTTTTTCAATTGTTGAATACTAAAGAAGATAGAAAAATGTGTGTATGTAACAAAAGGTAAAGATAATGATTTTAAAGAAATTCCTTTGATGTTTTGTAATTCCTTCTGCTGGGTTAAAACGCATGTTTTTGATTGGGCTTCATGCAAGTCATTTTTTTGTTGATGTTACTATTATTTACTGCGTGTAAGCTTTTATAAACCGTGCATTTTAATTTATTTTGTAAAATCAATGGATGTATTATAACGTTCTTGCGCAAGCTCCCAGGGAGAAATAAGTTAAAATATTGTAAGTCCCAACAAATGTGAAAACATAACAGTTTTGACCAATTATAAGCTTCTTTCAAAAGATCTGTTTGTTGTATTTACATGGACTGGTAATTGAAGCGGTAAGCTCATTCATCACAGGAAGGAAATCGCTGTGCTCAGTTTTACAACAATGCCATCCATCATCCAAAGACACCTCATGTCAAACCCGATTTCTTACCATTCATTATCTACAAAATTAGCTTGGTACCTTCTAGAGTTCATTGTAGGTAATATGTACTGCTACGGGTGCCATATTTGAACAATATCAACAGTATATGTACACTTAACCCCCAAAGAAACGTCCACAAAAATGTGTTCTCTTAGTGACTTTATTGTATATGGGTTAATTGCATTTTTCATCTTAATACCTGTCTAATCTGACTACTTTTTCTAAAACAATCTTTTAACTTTTGGGTTCCAAGTTCCTTTCCGTAGGTACGTAGGTAATCGATGCAAAGTAAGAGTTGACTAATAAATCTATACATTAAGTATTTCTCTGAATGTTATTAATTATTATAGGAAAATGGGTGTTTGAAAGCCCCCTTAATAATTGTCGACTTGCGTGTAACTCGTCAAGCCTTCTTTAGCATTTATTTCAAATTTTATCCACTTACAGGCAGTTTTTCACCATGATCTCAAGATAAATGCTTACCCCACCCTCTCTAATGCTCTTATTCATTATGGAATTGCCATTTGTATCCTTGTAAACTTTTATTTAATGGTGGTGTGACGCGAGGCGTATCTGTTTTAGAACGGTCTCTTGCAGTAACACTATTTCATCCTATTTATCAAGATAAAGGATTGTTCTACCAAAAAGAGCAAAGAAAGATTAAAATTAAAATTAAAAATTGCAGAAAGGTCTTGAATCATGTCAATTTATATTTTGTGGACTTTACTTTTGGATTTAAGTATACATATACTTCACTATTTAACAGACATTAATATCGAAATGGGAATATTTTAAATAAAATAGTCGACCTAGAATCATGTATCACACATAATTGTTTGATCGTTTGGTTGTTTCTGATTGTAATTTGATAAAAACACATTTATAATCTAAACTAAACGTATATAGAATATTTATGCTTTAGGACAACTTCATTTACACCTGAGGGCAATTTAAAAAAAAACAACAACAAAACAACAACATAACAAAACTTTGCCATTCATGGATATCGCTAGCGTCTTTCTTCCATTAGTGTTCAGTTTTCACTTGATAAGATTATATGATTATTCAACACAGTGTTACACGCTGCTTCAGCTATGGTCAGCATGCAACAATCGTGGTTGCAATTTCTACAAGAAAAAATAAGATATGGCCAATTGAGAACTTACAAATAGATTTTCTTCTAGCTATGTAACCAAACGACAGAGTTAAGCTATTGTGCACCAAACGTATAATCTATATGACTCTTAAGACCAGACAATAAACTAAAAACAATTTATATATTTTATTGAATGTTATATATCAATATTCCGACTGTTTAACTCTGTTTTTAAACAAATGTGCTGTATAAAGTAAACTTGGTTCAAGTTCATGCTGAATTTCTCGTGTTTGCACAGATATTTCTTTTAAAGCCTTTCAAGATTAACGTCCCTGTCGTACCAAATTACCCTGCGTTCTGAACAAAAGCTATTGCAATGACATTTGAGCCTGTCACATTTCAAGCAATTTCACATGTGTGCAACGCTAAGATTCAGATAAGCCTACAGAGCCGAATAGACTGATCGGTGGCCCCAATCTGCGCTTTGTAGATATATATGGAGTCAACCAAATTTTGGACAATAAATTTATAGTATTTAATCTGCCTTGCGTTCAGGATAACAAAACGGTGCAAACTGTTATAAAACCCCCGTCGATAGACATGGTAGTGGCAGATCATAATTCTTTGGGGGGAGGGGAGGGGGAGGCTTGTTCTGAATCATATGGAGATATGCCATTTAAAAATACTTTTTTCATTAGTTCATGAAAAGAGTTAGTCTAGGTCAAACATAAAAAGAGTGTGCATTTTTTATATCAGTAACATAGAATTCTTTAGACAAATATTTATGAGCTTTTGATCATATTTCATTTCAAATGAGCCTGTGTTTCACATATCCAACAATTTCACATGAGTGTATCGCGAGACAACATAAACAGCCACACAGTGTAATAAGAATATCCTATGACCCCCAGAAGTGAGGTTTTTACTTTATCAATCTCCAAAGCGCAAAGCGAAGACTCTGGTTAGCTTGTGTGGTTACACATGCCGGCCACATGCTTTGCTATGTCGTATATACGAAGTTGTTGGAAATGTTACGCACTAGCTCAAATATCTTTTTCAGTCGGAGATCTCCATTCAACGGAGTAACTTGTTACGAATTTTTTTGTTACGTAAAGATATCCGGGGTTTATTAAAAATATTTGAAAACAGAATGATTCCAGTTTAGGTCACCGAAGGTCGAATTTGAAAAGAAATACAAATGTTTACGTGAAGTTTAAATCATTTCAGATTCAGGAATATAGTTAAGTGTGAAGAAGTTTGGTCCTGGTCAACATGCACAATTTACACAAACTCTGATAATCAGTGTCAATTTTCATAAAAATCAGTGAAAAATATATTTAAAAAATTCTTGCACTAGAAACAGTCAAGCCTTTATCTTTGGAATTAGTCTCCGACAAAGCATCAAAAATCTGCTCAAAATCCTACCTTTACAAATACGCGTTCCATTCAGAGACCACATCAACAACCACTGCCTGGAATTGAGTAAGTTTGGTTTCGAAATACTTTAAGGGTCATTATTTTGTAGCTCGACATAGACACAGTTATCCTGTCACTAGCTATAAATATTGCCTGATAAAAGGGGGTATGATAAACTTGTTCATATCAGGTCACTTGATCACGCGACAGCTTTATCATGTCACTTGGTCACGTGGCCTGTCGGATCTTCTTTTTGTGGCTATTAGGTCATAAACAGTCCTCTCTAATATTTTTCTTTTGAACTTGAGTTTCTATTCCGATAAAAATTATTTCGGTCGATTCTCATATGATTTTAAAATCAAATCCCGCCCATATCTATGACAAAGTACATGACTGATGACGTAATCTATATAATTAGGACGAAGCTCATCTCGGCGTTTACATTCGACCTCGAAAACTGTCAGGGTTTTAAAAAATTTATCTGAATGGATTCAACCCAGAATTATTCGACCGAGAAGGAATTTAGAGATAGTAGCTTTGCATCTGATCTTTTAATTATCGAGTTCTTAAGCCGTAAGCGACCACCCCACCTCTGCCTCCCATTCACCCTTAAGATGAGATCTCGTCGAGTATCGGAGTTGTATATCTTGATCGGATTAATGTTTTGGAAATACTTACAAATAGACTTGAAAAACGATTGTAACAGGATAAATAGATAGATGATAGGTGACTTGAGAATGAAAAGTTTATCGGGCTCGGCTGCGGAATTTATCCGGTTCGCCTCCGGCTCACTAGATAAATTCCTACGCCTTTCCCGATAAACTTTCCCATCTGAAGTCACCAACCATTTATTCTCTATTTTCGCCATTATCTAAATTATTACTATCATTCGTGTTGAACATCAGTTTGGTAAATGACTTTTCATTTAAATTTTAAAAATTTGTCTTTCTACCTAAAGGCACTTATAGAAATAAAATTACTCTAGTGCGACGTTTTTTTTATAGTTCAGTAATAGTACAACTTTTGCGTAGAACCCATTGCCAGAAAATGTCCTTACTAAAGGCGTTGACCATTAACGAATGAAGTACCCGAGCTTTCAAGGAAAATTAAGTTTGATTGAAAAAAAAAACTTGGTAAATCGAATTTAATACTGTAGTGTCAAAATGCGTTGTTAAAATTCACATCACTTTAAAAATCGTACATGTATTTCCAATGATTTGGATCTAAACTTTCATGAAATTTTCTAAAGTAATGTTAAATTGAACGTTAATTCATACACGGCAAAGATAACGGGGAATGATTCGAGACCGGATGACCCTTGTCATTGGCATTGCATTAGACAGTCACTTGTCAATTAAACAAAGGATTTGATGCATTTATGATTCGCGTTCTCACAAACTACCGGAAACAAAACGGGAACAATTTCATTAAAATTTCGAGGAAGGTTTGGTGAGAAAACATTTCAGATTCCATTCGGTTCAGTATTCCATCAGTCGCAAAAATCATAATGTGGCAAAAGAAATTTATGAGATGGCATCGAGCAAAATGAAAAAAGCCAATTTTTATTCTAGTTTTAAACATTTTATCTTGTTTTATTTTTCTTATTTTATTTTGTTTGTTTGGTCAAATCCGAATGATCGAGTCATGCAAGACAAAATAATAAAGAAATAAATATGTGACCAGTCCTGAGAAAAGCGACGTTCTAGAAAGTGCTAAAAGTACCGGTCCTGGGCAAACTGCGCGGAGTGCAGATTGGCCGGTGTCTAAAACTTTCACATTATGGTTATTTTCTCAATCTAGAATGATAATTCTACCTTAACGTTTAGCTACATGAACTTTTGAAATGAGATATGAGCCAGTGTGTGACATTTCCAGCAATTTTAGATGAGCGTGAGGTTTAAAGATTGAGCAGCGTAGACAGCTACCTACTGTAGGATTATCTGGTCGTGAATTATGGTCATATGGAGATAAATATATTGTAACCGATTGAATTTTAACTACTTTGGTGTATTTTAATAATTCCAGGATATTTAGTATTAACCGAAAGCATTTGACAGGAAAATCCATAAAAAACTTTAAACTTTTTTCTTTGTAAATGTAAGGAATACGACTTAAGTCCAAAACTTTTATGTTAATTATTTGACGCATTTGTATGTTTTATACTAAGTTATGCCTGTGAAATTTGGGGATTTAGTTAATCTAAAAACATTGAACGCGTGCACATCTCAAAAGTTCTAAACGGCCAACTTGCATTTCTCCACTCTTCACATATTGTCCGCTTTTATTTTGAAACGAAATTTTTGCCATTTGCAAGAGTAGCCATTTAGTCATTTTCCTGTCCAATGATTTTGTTAAACCAAGCATCAGAAAATCCAAAAACCGGAATCAAGTGCCTGTACCCTCAAATTCAAAAATCAAATCTATTTAACGCATAGCAAAAACTCTAGTCCGACTGTGCGGTTGCACAGGCTGGTCAGAATATTTTCTATGTACATGTATGAAATTGTTGAAATCGCTCGCAAAGGCTCATATCTGGCTGACTTCTGCTAGATCCGATCCCTTTTATAAATATTTATTTACAGAGTTCCTTGGTAGTCTTTTTTGAAGAGTCAACAATATTCCCAACTCTAAATATTATATCTAAAGCCTGTCTACTGATGCCACGACAAAGTCCTGTAGAGGTACAAAGTCTTACATACCATGAACATATGCATGATTCTTGAATGAAAGACGCGCTTGGTAATAGTATTTTCAGAGTCTTAAACTACAAATAACACGTAAATAAGCCACTGTGTGCATTCCACAATGGTATCAATGTCATTTAAATGGTCCATGCACAGTATTAATTACCAAAGCTGTAGTTACCGTACATAATGTGACCTTCTATATAAACAACTCTTACAAAGGAACTTAATGAATTGTAAACACAACACAGTCCTAGCGTTTCTTAAACATTACTACGTCGTCAAAATTGTGTTTGGATTTATTTCGATTTCCATGACCCCGGAATAGATTCGTTTTCTAGGAAGATGTTATGGGACCAATGTTTACTTTCATGTTCCAAGTTTTTGTACCAAAAGAAAAAGAACCCTTTTTATCACATAGATATCCATGTCTGACAAACTATAGGACATTTTAATGAACTTAACGTGGTATTTCGAAAATAGAAAATAATAAAAAGGAATCTGAAGAAACGCTAACGGAAATTTAGTGAAGTAGTCCAGAGTTCTTATTTTCTTTTTAATGTAAACTTGCAATGATTTTTATTTATTGTACTTGGTATATGTAGTTTAGTTTAATATTGTTGCCTTAAAATGGTTGTGTCATTAAATGTTATAGTTTGACATTTCATTTCTTTCAAACTAACGAATAACGTTATTAAACAAACTGTTAATTAATTGGCTTATAAGCTTTCGATGAGATGTGATACTTAACAAAAAATAAATGTCAATAAATGTACTACAAAACTTAAATAATTGTTTAAAACACATGGCTGAGATAGAAGTCAAGATACCTCTAAATACAGCAAAAAATAAAATCAAGAAATAAATCAACCAAGTTACGAAGGAAAATATGCCTCTGAAGTTAAGAACCCCAGAATTTGGAAAAACGAACAGACTTTTGACCTCGACAAGATAAATGACATAAGGTTTTATTATTACATTTAGCATTATTTTCAATGACTCTAATCCAATTCTCTGGTTGTGTCGCCAAGAGCTAATATAATCGTAACTGCTCTAATTTCGGATAGATTTGAAATGATACTGTTTGATAATTTGCATGAAATATTTCGAATGTCGCAGGTATCTAATTGCTCTGTTATAGAAAAAATATAACTCTGGTCAACTTCGATGGTGTCAGTGAACTTAACCCACATAAAGTTTTCCCACTGTTTCTAAATTAAGTACGAGCTCCAAGTCTTAATTTAGGCGAATGATAACTAAGTCCTCACTAAATGCATCGGGTGATTGTTTTGACGTTATTCGTCCGTCTATGCATGTGACAGATGAATAAAATTGTAAATAAGATTCAATGTTACGGGTGAATCTAAAATGTTTGAATTGAGCTTTTAAGGAACATTACCCCTACATGTATATGAACCTGTGCGTGACATTTCCAACAATTTTGCATGTGCGAAATGCAAAGCCTCTGGTCAGCCTGTGCATCTGCACTGTCTTATCAGAGACATCCGATGCAATTTCTAGATAGATAAGGTCTCAAAGTATCTTTAGACCATCAGGCAATCTCCTTATTACAGTTTTTGACTGTCCAGGATGCTTTACATCAATGCCTCACGTACACGTCAAATTGTGGCAATGTCACGCACAGGCTCATGTCTATAAATGATTTTCAATGTAATTTGGCACATATGTTCTGCATCAAATAGAGGAGTGCTTTTTTACTCGGATTTGCAACATAAATATTTCTTCTTCGTAATTAGAATAAGAAATAAATATATATTGAAAAAATAAAATAATCATTTTTTTTCAAACTTTTTTCTGTTTGGTATTAGAAATTGTACAGATTTGGCACAGTTTAAGGCAATCTAATAACTCGTAGATGGAGCGTCAAATAACCAAAACCCACAGCATCAATTGCTCCCTCTGTGTATACGGCTTAAAAGCTTCATAAAGTTGTATCCTGGACAGGATAATGTGTTCTGAAGGAACTGATTATTTTGTGCTAATTTTGTGTAAACTTACTTTATGCAACTGTCGCATAGTTGGTATGCTATGGTATACTTCTGGTAACTTGAACATCCAATGGATGGTTCAATGACGTTACATTTCCAACAGTTTCATGTGTGGGAGATAGACATACATTTTTCAGCATATTTGATCACGCAATTCATAGAGGATATGGAATGAGTGGTCATGGAAAACCGAATTTATTAAACGAGTCATCTATAAACAGATTAAAACGAGGATGTGCCGAGTTTTTATCTGTTTTACATAACGAGTTTAATAAATTCGGTATTTTATGAGCACAAATTTTATATTCTATTTATAATTTGACCCGATTTTTTGCGTAAAATCGTCGAAATTCTTGAAATTCAACATTTAAATTTTCCGTGAAACGTATAACGCCGTTTAAAATGACGTCACAAAACATAGATTATGACGTCATTTTCGCGGTTACAAAATAGCGTTGCTATTCGCTCTGAGCTCATTTGCATAGTTATTCCATTAGTGTAATAACACCCGTGTAATATCAAAAATATTCAACGGGATTATTTCACTCCGGCGACGTAGGTCATATTATAAAATGAGAATATTCACTGATAGATTGAAGAGGGTTAAGACCAGCCCTGCGTTCAGGATGACAAAACAGTGCAAACTGTCTGCCAATTATACCCCGCTGTGCTCGTGCACATGCGTGCAAAGCGGGGTTTAATTTGCAAACAGTTTGCACCGGTTTATCATCATGAACGCATGGCTAGTTTATCTACAAAGCGCATACCAAAGACTCAAAATTAAAATAAAAAGTAAATTCGTTCATACAATTTGGTGGTCAGTTAATGAGTGCGGTTGGCTTTTACTGGAACTCTAGTTATCTTATTCCAATGCTTATTCTAGGGATTTTTTTTGTGGCTGGTAACATGTATCTTTGACAATTGATATTTGTCAACATTTAGATAAGATTAAAATGGAAATAATGGGGAGCCTTGTAAAATATTTAAGATACAAACATATACTAGATGCAACAAGGAGAGAGATAAAAAACAGGAAAAGCTAGGAATGTGTTAGTTGTCAAAACACAGACAAAATAAAGTCTAGTTGGGCTGTATAACATTCTGTTGCTTTCAATTATCCTGCCGTAACATGGTTATACGTCCTCAATTACCATTGAACATAGGAAAACATGCGGCTCGTTTCTTCTCATTTTTGCTTTGTTGGTTTGATAAATGATAGATGGAAACTGGATATGAAGTTGAAAGACAAAATGCTGTTTGTGCAATCAATCAGGCCAATCAGCAAGTTATGTTATTCGGGGTGCGTAAATGTGCTTTAATGAATGAAATACTTCTTTAACTTATTTTTCTACTTTTATAGTTCTTAGGCCATATTTATTTTTTTTTTAAAAATGCGACACATTTTTAAAGGTAATACTCATCTATCTAAAATGCAGTCAATTATTAGGATTTTTCTTTTTGCCCTCTACCTTGATATGAAAGTAGTAATTTTTAAATATGTACCACGGAAATAACAAAAAAAAATATAAAAACAAACAGATTTATGTTTGAGATACATTAATAAAGCATAATAAAATGATGGTCCTTGATATTGTTATTTTCTTAGCAAAATTGTGCAAATGAATCGCATATTAAAATCGATTAAATACGTAAACATTAATAATAAGTATATATATATGAGTATGCGGAACGAGTTTGGAGTGAAATTCAAGGAATGTAATCCAATATCGCTTATTTTGTTCTAAATGGAAAAAAATAGAGATATATATTACCCCCTTTAATAAAAGCTACACGTTCTTTTCTGTTTGCGTTTTTTTCATGGACCAATCAGCAACTTAAAAATCAACTCCAGCCAATAAAATCTCAAATTAATTTGGTCGATTTAAATAAAATGTTGATCGTCTTGAACGATTTTGGAATGTTTTCAAATGATTATGGAGCGTTTTTGAACAGTTTGAGTGGGTGTTTGGAGTGAACGTATGAACCAATGAGTGAATGATTTAGAAAAGTGTTGATCGGAATGGCCGCCAATTTCACGATGATTTTAACTGTAATGGCCTTTGGACAATCAGTTAGTCAAAATATTGTAAGAACTCGCCTTGGAAATCTCAGTGTCATGAAAATTTAAAAGCACTGTATCCTGTTGCAGTCCAAAGTATACATCAACGTCATTGCCAATTCTTTCTCAAGGATAAAGCCCATCCATTTGTGGAAGAAGTTTCTACAGAGGTTTTTATACGAAAACAATGACCCAATACGAAATCCTTATCAGCTTTTTTATGGCAATAACCAAGGAGAACCCACGTGGTAGGCCTTCCGATGACGTTTCCATAAACGTCTTTATATGCCTCATACTGTCCTGGAAAAAGCAGTCGCTCGTCAAGAAAAGTGGGCGGTAATTTTACAAACCTGCACATGCAATTATAAAGATAAATGAGTACTAGACCTGATGCTTCGGTCGCTTTTCAATGTTGTGAATCACGTTATTGTCTGGAATAGGGGTGTGCATCTTTGAAAGCAAATAACTACTCTTCAAATATCGACTCAAAACACATTCTTATGTGATCTGGACTGCAATTAATTTACATTTTAAACTAAGAAATGGTTTTGAACGTGAAATATGTATTTTTTGTAGATTATAGCCCTTTTTGTATACCTGAGGCGTTTTTTATTGACGTCAGTATATATAAATGTTTTACACTTGTTTATGCATGTTTATTAATAAAATATCAATAACCTGAAAGATGGATGTCTTTGTGGAATTTTATCACACAATCTATCAGATCTTAAACAGTGTTCTACGCGGAAACAATTTGCAGGTCATTATTCTGGTGTTATCAAGGTGTGAGGCAGCCGTACCACCTACACCCATCTCTTGACAGATATCTCTCAAACGAACATTTCAATCTCAAGGTCGAAATACCATGAATTCCGCATGCATGGTTTATGCTGATAGTTATTTTACAGTTAAGAATAACATGAGATCTACGCTCATCGCATTCATATTGTTTCTAAGCCGCGCCCTTCGCGTTCCATCCATTGGTTGTTCATTGGAGGTACATAAACCCCTTTTCCTAGGATATACAAAACTCTCATTGATTCGAAGTGAAAGATGTTTCGATCTAGCTCGAAAAATAAACAACCATTCTATTTCCTTTCACCAAATGGAGACTAATTTTGAAAATAAAGGACAAATTCTCTCAAAGCAGACCATTTTTTCGTTTTGATTACAAGACAACCTTATGATGTCATGTATTTAAAGTCCCCGTCTGTGTTCGTGAAGATTTCCGATACGCAAGGCAATTATCTTTAACGACTATGTACACGAAAACTAGACTTATTTTCAAAGATAAGATTGAATTTTGACATTCCAATATACGGTAATGCAAATGATTATGACGCGATAATCTAAATATAGGCTTTACATGATGAATATTTATGACCCACAACATTTCGGACTCCAATTTGAATAGAGCGCATCACCGCTCCTTCGCGTGTGCGTAAATCTCATTTACATATATTTCTATATACGACAGCTTATGCGTTTCCCAAATAGCAGCCTATTGGCGATTGATTTGTGTTTTTATGTAACTCATCTATCATAATAGTAAATCAGTAATAATGATTCAAAAAAATATCCACGAAATAGCGATTTTTTTAATCTAATCACAGACAGAGGCTTTAATGACCCCACTTAGATAAGATGATACAGGGCGAATAGAACAAAAACAGTCCTGGTATAATCTTTCGTAATTTTACTATTTGGACGGTGAGAAAAAATGATAATATGTCGATTTCTTTGTATCATTGACAGAAAGGTATTAAAGAAATAATTCTCATGAGGAAAAAAAGTTTATCATGACTGAAAGAATTTCTGAAATTTGAACTAGGAACCGAGTATCAGAATATAGATAAAACAAAATATTTTTGTGACCCGTCACGCGAATAAGGCCCCTTGACACTCCGTAAGATGTATATTTCAAAAGAGATTCGATCGAGCAGGTGTCATTTAGAGGTCGCTTTTGGAAAACAATAATATGGAAAATATAGCAAAAGTATTATAAATTCAGAAAATATAATGAAAGAGAAAAAAATCAAGCCTACCCTGCCTTCGTAACCGTACAGTCTGAATGGGGCTCAAAACTTCTTGTACTTGTCAGATGGACCTATTTTGCTGGAGGGATCGCATATCTATGGCTCAGCGCGAGACATTTATAATTTCAAATAAACATATGGGCAGTATACGATTATTACATAGATATTCGTTTAACAGTGAAATCTATTATCCCGATGTGGGGAGGATGTGTTTTGAACTGTTGCCCGATGCCGAAGGCAGAGGGCAACAGTTCATTTTGTCATCCCCGACACCGAGGGTGAAAGTTTTATCTTATATCTATACAAATATACGTGTGATAACATCCCATATGATAATGTTTTATGATATCACATAGTTATTTTTAGAACAATGATATTATGCGGTTATTTTTAGAAACTTGCAATTCGGTTAGAAACATCGACGAAAACAAGACAAATAGAGGTTATAAGATAAATAAAATACGTCTTAAATGTATTGTATGAAAAAAAATATCAAACCAGGTTGTGAGAAATGATAATTTTCTCGGCAGAGCGTCGACAATTATCAATTCTCCCAACCTCGTTAGATATTTTTTCTTCATACAAAACACTAAGTACGTATTATATATATTCGTAATTGGTCGAATATCCATGAAATAACTGTTTTATTACCTCATTATTGCGTAAATTTGATTCACCATTCAAAAAACAGGTTTTAAAAGGAGCCATGCAGAGAAGAAAGGTCGAATTAGAATAAATATCATATAGCGTGTCACTTCGCCCCCCCCCCCCAAAAAAAAAATAAAATATGTCATTTTCAAAAGCGGGCAACAGTTCGGTGCTTAGTGCACAGGGATGAAATAATTCATACTGTTGCCTGGTTACGTGACGAATAGTGCAATAAACTATGAAACAGTTGAAAATAGTAAATATACATTTGTATAGAAGATCAAGTAATTATATCAACTGTTTTGCATTTAGTAAACGGTGCATCCTTTATAGTACTGTTTATTTGAGAGCCGTGAAAAACTTGCGACGTTTATCAAGGAATGTAATATTTCATCATTTTCAAATGTGAATCGTCACGCAAAGAAACTATCTAGAAACTTCTAAAAATAAGTATTTGATAGGGAGATTAGTGCCAGTACAAGTCAGTGGGATGCCAAATTAAAAAAATACGATACATAATATAATAGAATTAGATTTAGATTTTCAACCAAATGTGAAAAAGTATGAAACCGCGCAGTCTGTATTTTACGCACTTCCCAGTTGTTACCTTTTCGACTGACAAATCACAAAGGTTTCTTTTAGCTTGAAGGGTCACTTATATCAACGGCATGTTAATATTTATCTTTTGTGACAAGCGTCTGCTAGTACGGCTAAAAAGGGAAATTAAATTACCAAGACAATTCAATTTAAATTTCCAAGAAAACAGAAACGGAGATATTAAAATCCTAATCTAGCTGAACGGAACCATTTCGAAATCTGTTCGAATGTCTCGATAGAATTAGTAAGGCGAATTGAATCGCATATTGATACAAAAACTCAGAGAAATGAACGGCATTTTGAAGATTACGATGCTTACAAGTTTGAGGTCTAATAACAAGAGAAAATATGTACAGAACATAATAGAATATACGTTTATATAGTGGTGAGAGCAATACTGCGAGTTTAAACATTTTCAGCATTTACTCGTGTCTTTTGGACTAAAATATAAGGGTCTAAAAATATCAATGTTATCTGGTCGCGGTTGGGAGAATTGATCAATTAACATTTTCTTATTTTTTTTTTTTTTTAGCTTGAGGATGTACGATGAAAAACGGTATCCATATCTTTCTTTTTTTGCAGAGCTAGTACAATTTTTGAGGCAATAATATTTTGGAATTCGTCGATTCACAAGACTTTTGCCAAAGGATAATTTTTTTAAACATTAAAATGCGCCTATTACAAGTGGAAGAATGTGCAAATATTGGGTTGTTCGAAGGTATCCAGAAGATCCGAAAGCAACATTTTCGTAGGGTATTTCGGATTCTCAAATCATGTTCAACTACAGTGTCATTTCATCTCAAAAGAGGGGCATTTTAGATAGAAAATAAATCCATATGTAAAAAATGAAAAGCACTATCCAAAAAGTAAAGATAAAGTACTTTGAGGAGTTGTCGAGCTTTTTTACACAATGCCATATCTTTAAGTCATTTTACCAGCTTTTCAAAATAAGGTATTCTGTAATATTACGTTGATCAGTGGCGCTTACTCTAAATAATGGAGACCAACGCCATAGCACAATTTGTAGTGCGTTGGACATCATTCAGAGGTCGCAGGAGCCCGTTTTACTAAACATCTTACGATCGGTTTTTGCGAAGGCAAAAATTAAAGTTGCTTCTACAGTCGTAAATAAATATGGAATTCTGCCATGCAACATCTCATTGGAATCGTCTTCTAAAGACGATTTCAATGAGATATTGCAAGGCAGAATCCATTGATGAATAAAAACCCCAGATACGATAATTGATTTTGACTTACGATTGATTTTTTCGTAAGATGTTTAGTAAAACGGGCCCCTGGTTCGATTCCTGACGCTGGTATATAATGCATAAAAGGCATGTCTGTATGTATTTAGCGTTCTACAAGTCTGCGTGCCGACTGTGCTTTTTTTCATTTCTGGCCATACCTTCGTCCATGGAGTGTTCTTATCTCTCTTAACAGGGTTCGACACTACGAGGAATTAAGACTCCTTGATTACCGGTTGGGAATCATTCATTTCAAACGAAGAAATCAAATGGTCTCCCAGGCTCATATTACAATATTATGTAAAAATAGTTACATCATGGCAGTTTCCTTTTCAACCTCTGTCAAACTTTAGACTTTTTTCACTGTGAATCTTGTTGAAGATTACATTTGCTTGCATCTACATATAGTATTTTTTTTTTAAAAAAAAACCCATCATTTTTGGAGAAACATGTGGAAAAGAAGAAATTGGTTGTACCAAGCAATTTCTTCATTTCCTCAATGTTCTCCCGTATTGAAAATTCGGAATCCTTTCTTCGAAGCGTGGTCTTGATTTCACAAGTTGGGAGTCAAATAAGGAGTCAAATAGACTCCTTATTAACAGAAATTAACGTCTTGTGACATAGCAAACAGAGGTCAGGAAGGCGAGTAACTCGGAACATTTTCTTTCAATCTGAAAAGTGGTATATTTGAAAGAAAGATGATTCATTATTACTCCATAAGATGCGATGAATGGAAACAGATTCGCAGCAATAATTTAGATAAAAAGAGTAAACAAAACTTTCGGTTTCTTCAAATACTGTCGTCTCACTATTCCCCTACCGGCAAACCAGAAGAGGACGTGATCTTTGTACTCCGTCCGTCTATCCGTCTGACCGTCTATGCGACCGTCTTGATGTCAGTAAATTTGTTTTCCGGACTTTTCAAAATCTTTGGTGATATTGAGCTCATATTTGATGTGTGAGTCCGCATCAAAAAGCTTCAGAACAAGCTCGAATTTTGTTCCGGTACATCAAGTTTTGAAGAGGATAGGCTACAGATCCTTGGAAATGTTTAGTTTCCGAAACTTTTCTAATGACTTCGAGGTATAAGCTGAATTTCGTTGTACGAGATTACATCATCAAGTCACAGAAGACGGTCGAGTTAAGTTCAGGTCCCCTAAAAGATACGGTTGCTCGGCAAAGAAATTTAATTTGAAAAATCAGTTATTTTCTAAAATCCATTTGAGATATTTGGCTGCTTTTATGTGTGCGTCCGCAACAATGAGTTAAATTACAAGTTCGAGTTAGGTTTCGGTCCACTGACTTTTGAGGAAGATATGGATGCTGGACTATGGGTCATTTGAAGTTTGAGAAAGATACGGATGCTGGACTTAGAAGATAACTAGATCATTTTAATTTTCCGGACTTTTTAACTGATCAAGGGTCAGATGAGCTATTACGATACCGATTTTCCCGTCCGGCGCCGATCCATCCGTCCGTTAACTTTTGCTTGTTAACGTTCTAGAGTCCACAGTTTTCACCCGATTGTCCTCATTTTTTGTCAGAATTATTGTACTATCACAAGGATCGTTCCTTTTGAAAATGGATCCGATCAGTCAAGTGTCAAGGGAAAAGGGGCCAAATGAAAATTTTTAAAAAAATTATTAGATATTAAATATTATCCTTGTTAACGGTCTAAGGCTCGCAGTTTCCATCCGATTTTCTTCTTACTTAGTCAGAATGACTGGTCCACAAGGATTGTTCCTTTCGTATATGGGTCTGATCCGCCAAGCATCATAGGAAAAGGAGCCTTATAAATATTTTATTAGAAAATACTCGTTAACGCTCTTAATTCTAATGTTTTCATCTGACTGAATTCAAACTTGCTCAGAATGATTGTACTTTCACAAGCATTCTTCCTTTCTAAAATGGACATAATCCGTCAAGTGTTACTGGAAAAGAGGCCGAGTGAAATGAATGAAAATTTTATTAGAAAGTCCTCGTTAACGCTCTAAAGTCAACGGTTTTCATCTGATTCCTTTCAAACTGGCTCAGAATGATTGTACTATCACAAGGATGGTTCCTTCCGAAAATGGGCCCGATCTGTTAAGCGTCACAGTTAAGGGGCTAAATGGAAATGAATGAAAAATTAAATGTGAAATTCCTCGCATCACTCTTAAGTCTAAAATTTTCATCAGATTGTCTTAAAATTTGCTATGAATGATTGCATTATCACAATGATTGCTCCCTTTTGAAATATTTCTGATCGATTGAACGTCGCGATAAAAGGGCCTATATTTGAAATTCATTTTAAGAATTTATTGTTAACACTTCTTCATATATGCACGGAAGTTTATGGAAATTTCACTTAGTGTTCTACATCATGTGATCTTGCGTATCTAAGTGTGATTTGTCGATTATTTACTGCGTTATGAAATAGTGCCTAAATTTAAACTTTCTCGTTAACGAAACCCCCTTTTTACTGGAAACATTCGTGTGATACCTTCACAGAAAATCCCATTTCCAATGACTGTGCATATGTGGCTTTTTAATTCTATGTCCCGTCATGATAAAAGGTACCTTTATGTATATTTTAGTTAATAATGCTCCTTCATTTATACAATTAAGTTAATGAAAAAAAATCACTGTATTCTACATCATGTGACCATGTGAATATTGATGTGGTCTTTTGATGTTATACTGCATCATAGAAAGAAGGGCCTTATTGTAAACCTCTTGAAACAAAACTCCTCTTTTTATCAATGGACACATTCATGTGTAACTTGTACAGAATTATCTACAGTGACTTTGTACATTTGTGGCAGTTTAGTTACAAGCCGCGTCATGATAAAAGGGGCCTTAATATATGAATATTGTTTACACAACTTCTTCATTTACTTACATATTTTCATAAAAACTTAACAGAACGTTAAAAGAAAATTTCTCATCATGTGACCACATTTATTTGCCATTTGGTGATATGCCATGTCTCAGAAAAGGGGGCTTGATGTTAACTTCCTTGTTAACACAACTCCTCTTTTGTTTACAGATACATATCACGAGAAAAGGTGTTTTATGCCATATTTATAATTTTTTGTTTACACAACTTCTTCATTTATGCATTGATTGTCAAGAAACATTAAACAAAATATTTCTCATGTGACCATTGCCACAATTCTGCCATTTGGTGCAATTATGCGTCGTCATGGGATCAGGAACTTTCAGTAAATTTTCTTATCAACACAACTCCTCCTTCATGTATTGATTTATTTTCATGAATTTTTTCTGGTTACAGTTAAAATCATCGTGAAACTGACATGCATTGACACTCACTCAAACCATTCAAAAACGATCAAACCCACAGAAAAATATAGAATAAACGACTTCATTCAAAATAAATTTTAATAGAGAAAAACCGCGATTTCACTGACATTATTCAAATTGTTAGCCTCTAATAGGTTCTTGAAGAAATAGGTAGCTATGTATAGAACTTTTATGCGTTTTTTTTAAAGGGAGGTAATCAATATCGCCAATTTTGTTCATCCTGAACAAAATTTGTGATATAGGATTACCTTCCGTTAAATTCATTCAAAACTCGCTCCCCACACTCATTCAGTACCATTCCTAAATCATTCCGTAATCGTTCAATTTGTCAATTTCACGATGTTATTAACTGTATATCTTGAATAGCACTATCAAGACAAAGGCTTTTCAAGGAATCAGAAGAGCGGTCGCAGGCCCTCAATGGACCCATGTTTTCTAAACGCTTTCATGAAATAATGATGTTATGTATCTGATTTTGCACAGTTAGTCACAGAACAAGTTCGAGTTTGGTTCCGGTATTTGGTGTTTTTGGAAGATATCGGTGCTGGACTAAATAACTTTATCATACATCCGGTAAGGGACATGGCATTGCATTGCAGTACTTTAGAATGTCGTGAAAAGCATGCGAAGTGATAAGGTTGTGGATCCGTAATAGTTCCGCAACGTTTCTGAAGTAATGATTTTTCACAGTGTTAAGCGAGGTCTCCTAATGATTTTCATTAGGAAACCTCGGTCAACATTGTAGAAGCTACTGAATTCCAAAATGTTGCGGATTCTTAACGGTTCCACTACCTTAAGTAACTCATGTTCAAGCAATGCATCAAAATTTATTCAATACAAAGGTTCGAAAGTTAAAGATTACACTTCGCCGTACACATAACCCCCTTGCTTAATTTTCTCATACATACATCTATTTGCCGTCTACACTAAGGATTTATTTAGGCTTTTGTAAAATCTTTAATAGTAAAAATTATGTTGAAATATATATTTAACACCAATATTTGTTTGTAATATATAAAATTATAAGATCTTTAATTTAGTTATTTATGAAATGCGTCCCCAATGTCTTGTAACCCTGAAAATGTGCGCAAAGACATTTTACTGGGCCCTTTGTGAAAATTCTGTCCGAAGCTGTTTATAAGTGTAGGATGAGTTATGTTAAAATATATTGGACGAACAAACGGACAGATATACGGATGGACTGATAGGGACGAAGTCAAACTACGCCCACTTTCGGTTGGGTATACAAATAAACAATATGCCACTTAATAAAATGAGAATGCATTGCAATATGTATAAAAACTTCATCTGTAACAGTTAACAAAAAAGCATCGGAAGGTTTACAAAATGAGTTTTAAAGAGAGGTTTAAGGTGGTGTTTGGTATTTCGAGGCTGATATTAATTCGATAGGCTATGTTATTAATCTCGCATATTGCAGGAAATTGCAGGAGAAAATTTTGATGAAGACTTTAAAATATTATGCTCATTTGTCACGGATATTTGAGGAAATTCAACGCTAAACGATCTATCAAATAAATATTAGTCGACTCAAGCGTGGTATTAACTTAGGGGATGAAATTTCCTCATTAAAGAGAAATAACCCTTTCAATAAAATCTAGGCCCTTGTCAGAATGGAAAAACGGTGAACTGTTTGCAAGTTATACCTCGCTTTGCAGTGCACATGGGAGCAAAGCGGCTACAATATAAAACAGTTCTCACCTTTTGTTATACCGAACTCAGATCTTGTGTTTAACTTCCAAATGAGCCTGTGTGTGACATTTCCAACAATTTCACATGTGCGCAACGTTAAGACTCAGATCAGTCTGTGCGGCTGCACAGTCTGATCAGAGTCTTTACTATGCGCTCAATAGATGGCTACGAACCTAAGATCGCTATTCACAACCAAAAAATAATTTCAATGCACTGCGAACGTGTCTTGGCTACTCGAGATATTTCCATCACGCACACATAAAATTGTTGGAAATGTCACGCACAGGCTCAAATATAACCAAAACATCGTTTTGATTTCTTCCAATCTGTCTTAATAAGACGTAAACTTAACTCTTTTCAACTTATATGGCAGCCATGGTTTTGAAAAGCCGAAGTGAATACTAATTTTCTCCATAGGTAGCGGACGTGGTTGAGAGGAGGAGGATGGTGATAAAACAAAGGCGAAGCAAAGTTACAATTGACAAGGCGTTAGTCCGTGGCCAAAACCCATTGAAATTTCTATTCTAGGAAAAGTACAAATACAACCGAAGTATTTTTTCCGCTAACGTGTTATATTTGATACCTGGGTGGCGTTAGACACTGTAAATTTAGATACCCTATAGATATCCGAAAATGTTGTCTGTCGCAAATGGTTGGCTTCCGAATGGTCATGTTGATCTTGGGCCTGCAGCCGATGTCTTTTCCTGAATGGTCCGTCGTTTGTATATATGACCCGTCACGCGAGAAGGACCGACTAGAAAAGGCATGTATCACTTTGATACAAAGTGTAATGGAGGAAAGATGAAGATGTAGTTTCTTGATAATATTGTGTTTTATACTTTGAAACAAAGTGTAATGGAGGAAAGATGAAGATGTAGTTTCTTGATTATATTGTGTTTTTCTTGATGAAGGTCAGGTGATCGAAAATTTGAAAAAGAGTGTTAATGGAAATGAAATTAAATGATTCTCGTTTTCCTGTTTAAGGCCTTTTTATACACCGAATTCTTGAAAATACCAATACTATTGCGCCTTAAATGAAAAGTAAAGATGTAGAGACGGCACAGGTAATCGTGACGTCACACTACTACATCCTGCGATGTATGATATATGAAGGTGATTCTTAGCTTAACCTGCGAGGAAGTTAGCACTCTAAATGGACAGATCGGTGAAATCGAGGGGTATTTATGAGAATCCATATCATTTTTACTTGTATTTTATTAACTGACATGCTTTTAACTAAAGCATTTTGTGTATAATAGGTTCGAGTTAACAGCGAGGCGAGAGAATCATGGCTGCCATGACCGGCTCGAATTTTTGTCTATGTTCCCGGCAAGGCGCCTTAAGGAAGTAATAGAAGTTATAACGGAGTGGCCGTCGATATCAAGTTAGTCAGGTGAATATTAGCCAAAGATAATGCTAGAATTATCTTTGCAGCATAATAATACGCACTACCCAGATGGTGCTTATTCTTGTGATGGGCCACATTTGATTTCTCATCATTGCATCAGCATATTTGCCTTCACTGGATGGGTAAGATTTACAAATCGTATCGGTTTTAAAGCTACAACTCATAAATATTTATTGTTTTGCGTTCAAATAATGCATTAAGGCGCCCAACTATGTCATTCTTTGATTAAGATTTTTGATAAAGGTGAAGCAAAATTTGTAACTAGAATTAAGAGATAAGACATCAAGATATCCTCGCAATCAGTCAATCCTATTTTCTTGTAACCTATAAAACATCTAGGCCAAGTGGGATGTCAAATTATACATGACCATACACAAGGAGATGTATAATTGAGCCTGTGCGTGAGATTCCTAACAATTTCAAATGTGCGCAAAGCAAAGACTCTGACCAGCCTGTGCTTCCGCACAGTCTGACCAAGTCTTCACTATGCGTTTAGTTGATAGATATGGTCTGACAGTATCTGTAGACCACCAGGTAACTTTTAATTTACAGTATGAGGCTGACTGTCCTACTCAATGCTTGCACCTCACTCACATTTCAAATTGTTGGAAATGTCACGCACAGGCTCAATTTACTTTTAAACTAAATGCAATAAAATTTATCAGCAACAACAAGTAATCAAATGCCCCTAAACGCTGAAGAGACAAGCCCTATATAGTCCGCTTGACTTCTATATGGCCCTACATTCAGCCAAAATTCTCATATATGAATTGATGAAAACTATCTTTTTTGTAGTCAAATCAATTTTCCCATCTAATACCATGAAGAATTGTCTTTTCAGAATCTTTGAAAGTAAAATAATGATTTGTCCATCCGTCGACATAGAAACTTCAGTCCTTTCATATCTAGTTGTTTCTAGTTGAGCAGCGAATTGTCTCTCCAAAAACAGGTCTGATTTGCATAGGGGTCGAGTCAAAAGAGAACAGTTTTTGGTGAGCCGTTTTTGTATAAAATCGAGTATTTTTGTAAAATAAATTTTGTCTGCTTAATTTACTTGTTAGGGATATTTGAATGAGTTTATCCTGTCTTTGTACAAAAACCATTTGACCAGATATCGATACTAATCTTTATCTTTTTTTAAAAAATCCAGAAAACAGGTGAGTTATAACGGTACAAATCACGTGAGATTTAAATTGAAATTGACGTGACCGTCGATATGCTAATTAGCATGTTGAAATAAGGAATTTTAATTTTCTTACTACTAAACAACCTTCTCCATCCCTCGTGTTTAAGAGCGGAAAATACGAAATTATTAATATTAACTTGATAGACAAAATCATTTTTTTTTTAAAAAATATTCCTAAAACTTCATTTTGGGGAAGGTATTAAGCTTCAATTTGCAAATATGAAAAACTTTTTGCCAACGTATGTTTGTGAGACTGGTGAAAACTTTGGTCCTTATCAAAAGGTTGATTTTTCGAATTTTGAGAAATCATTATTGTACAAATTTCAATGTTATTACGAAAAGGCCTTATCTGCCTTTGTGGATAAAGACTGAATTATTGAAACATCTTTTCTGAAAGAACTGATTGAAGATCTAAATGGACGTTATACAGAAAAGTCTGACGTCACTTGTTAATTTCAACTGTCTTACCCGGATAATTCAAAACGAGCAATTTCAATTCAATAAAGATTCAAACAGAATCAACCGTAATTTCAATGCGTGTTGAAATCGAAAAGAGACTGCAAACTTTTGTAGAAAACATCGAGAAAAAGGTAGAATTTGTTTTCGGCATTTTTTCCCATTTAATTACGCCCAGCGCAAAAAAAAAAATCGGTTACAGTTAAAAACATCGTGAAGTTGACATTTATCCCAATCAAAACCATTCCAAATCGCTCGCTCAGCTTTCCATTCATTCATTCTAAACACTCACTCAAACCACTTCAAAAACGCTCCAAACCCGCTGAAAAAGTCAACAACGTCATTAAAAATAAATAAATCTAGAAAAAATCGCGATTTCACCGACATAATTCAAATTACAAGCGTATCATAGGTTCTTGAAGAAATAGGAAGCTATTTATAGTACTTATATGCATATTTTACTAAAGGGAGGTAATTAATATCGCTAATTTTGTTTATCCTGAACAAAATTTGCGATATCGGATTACCTCTCATTAATTTCACTCAAAACTCGTTCCACACACTCATTCAATTTCATTCCAAAATCATTCACCTTGTCAAGTTCACGATGTTGCTAACTGTAGTAGGAAATTGGTTACATAGACATGTACAATGTACCTACAGTTAATCACATCCCGAAATTGACACTGATCTCGATCAAAACCATTCAAAAGAACTCGCATAGGGCTCCA
Source organism: Fragum whitleyi (assembly GCA_948146395.1). Classification (NCBI taxonomy): domain Eukaryota; kingdom Metazoa; phylum Mollusca; class Bivalvia; order Cardiida; family Cardiidae; genus Fragum; species Fragum whitleyi. Next base: position 13,505,101 of record OX411543.1, on the reverse strand, counting down.
ATTATTCAATTAAGGTTAAGGTAAATTAGCTTTTATTTAAAATAACTTACTCCTAAAGAGAGTCGATATAAATAACTAGAGACCTTCAATCTTCGATTGGTGACCAAATCCTCGTAACTTCAGCTTAATCAAGCTGAAGTTACGACGGTTTGGTAACCTAACGATGAAGTGTGGTTACTCCCTCTAAGCACGTGGATCCTCTAGGTTTTAGGATATAGTTATTTGCAATATATTTCCAAAATATTGAAAAGTAAACTCGCCAAATTACATCACGGCTAAGCCCCGCCCTGCGAGATCATTTATAACGCAGAATACATGGATTTTAAAACCTGCTGACAAGGTCAATATATGTCAAATAAAAAGCTTTGGGAGACAACACATAGTTTTATCGAGTTGCTCCGAGCAAAACACCACTTGTTAGTTAAAGACATGTTGCATTGGTTTTGATAGTCGGCTATATTTTGGGAGTACTGTGCGTAAAAACATGTGTTCAAAAATCCGAATAGCAGTTTTCACTTTCGATTTAAAAGGTGTTGAAATGATTGTATTAAAACCCTTCTAACTTACACCATATATTCTAGTGCAAAATAAACTTCAACCATTTCTTCTTATTACACCATCGCCGGATTTTCTAAAAATCGCTGTTAATGAAATAATTAAAGAAATATATTTAGACATCTACCTTTGTTGACAGATTTTCGCTTTATGCAGCTACATCGAAAGTTCTCATATGTCTCGAGAAAAGAAAATATCGTTGACTCTTTTTGGAGCACGTTCCCTCTTCTATTCTGCGTAATTAATGAACTGGCAGGGCAGGGCTTAACCGTGACGTAATTTGGCGAGTTAACTTTTCAATAGTTTGGGTTCTTTCGAATATTAGTCGGTTAGCTCGTGCAAATAACTGTATCCTAAAACCTAAAGGATTCACTTTGAGAGAGTGAACACATTTCATCGTTTGGTTACCAAGGCCTCGTAACTTCAGCTTGGTTAAGCTGAAGTTACGAGGATTTGGTAACCAATCTACGATTTAAGGTCTCGAGTTATTTATGTCGACTCTCTTTAGAAGTAGGTTATTTTAGATAAAAGCTGATTTCCCTTAACCTTAAGTGCAACGACCCGTTACTTAGGCTCCGCCCTGCCAGGGCATTAATCATGGCTAATACCACCCGTGTTCAAGGGACATTTATAAACTCAATTGAATGTTGACAAGAATATGGACGCCGCAACCTAAAAGTTCATTTGGAACACGTTGCTCGGTGGCCGATTCTGGTGATGTGCGGCAACGATGATTTGGGGCCCTTTTTGTATTCAAATAACTTAACAATCATTTATAAAGAACAGTCAATAAAAACTTGATTATAATAGGAATATAAACATCCATTTGTAAGTTTGGTCCCAAAATAGTTTTATTTTTTGTTGTGCCCATCTCGGTTCGTGCATTCTGAGTGGCTGAAAAAAATGCCTTTTATTCCTTAATGTAAACAATTTTGAGGAAGAAAATATTTTGTTAATTTGAGCATCAAGTAGTCCCGGAAGAAATCTGTCTCATAATGGACAAATCTTGACATTTTATGTTTCGTGGTAGTAAATAATTAGAGATGATGGGTGTTTTTGTTGATTTCATGGAGGTGTGAAACTATAAAACCTTAATCACACTAATGTAAAAATCCGGTTCGCGTATTCCTACAGTATGATTAGTTTTTAGTTTCATACGTTCATCAAATCAACGAATGCTCTCTTCATCTCTTAAATATTGAAAATTTGGATCGGCGCCCGAATGTCAACACTAACAACGGCTTTCCTTTACATCCTTTTTACGTGTAGGATGCAAGAACGTTTGCTAGCGTTTAGATTTTTTTCTTTGCGCATGAACACGCGAGCAAAAGGTAAAACATTTCTCACACGTTTTTTTTTTAGCGCTTTCCATTTTAAAACAGCGATAATTATTTAAGAGAGGATGAGAGAGTATTTGTTTATTTCATTGAGGTATGAAACTAAATACCAAAACACACTTTATGAATACGCCAAGCGGATTCATAAAGTGTGATTAATTTTTAGTTTCATACCTCCTTGAATTCAACATATATTCTCTTCATATCTCATAACTTGATATCATTTAGCAAAAAAGTAAAAGTGTGTCAGTAAAGAAACACGTTTCTTGTGAGACTACTTATTGTTGAAGCTATGATATCAGCTGTATACTCAAAATTGTTTTCATTGGGGAATACAACCAACTTTTCAGCCAATCAGAACGCACGAATATTTATGAACACAACTTATATTAAATTATGAATTATTTAATTCAGACAGACTGAAGAATCTTTGGCCAAGCCGGGCTAGCTCAGCGTTAAAGAATTGAACTGTTAACCCTAAAGTCGTGAGTTTGATCCCCGGCACGACCAGCTTACACCAGACATTTGACCAAAGTCAATGCGACAAGAGTCTCTGTCTCCAACAAATGGGCGTACATGTATCATAAGTATCACGTATCTGGCGATGAGGTAGCTCGGATAGAATGTTGTGGTTGTACTGGTCTGAGAAATAACAGGAAACCATTGGTAGGTTCACCAGTCGTCAAGATACAACAGTTAAAATGTTAAGAGTAGCATCAACAGAAAACCATGGGAAGGTAAACCAGCCGTCACGAAACAACTGTCATAATGTTAAAAGTAGCAACAATAGAAAATCATTGTTACACCAGCCCCCATGATACAACTGTAATAGTGTTAAAAGAAGCAACAGGAAAGCATTGGTAGGTTCACCAGCCCTCATGATACAACTGTGAAAGTGTTAAAAGTAGCAACAACAAGAAAGCACTGGTAGGTTCAACAGCTGTCTCGATACAACTGAAACAAGACAAAATTTTGATGCAATGCATCAAAGTAGGCCGCAAATTATTTGGTTATCATCAATGAAAAATGTTGTTTTATTTAAATAAAAATATTTTTTTGCAAACAATACCTATCTAGATTTTAAAGATTTTAACAACAATAATGGCCCTACTTTAGCATGCACACCCGGCTTAAATATACTAAGGAGTACTTTATTTCAACATAGGCACAATGAATTACACATGATGGTAAAGTGATTGCCTTTTTTAGCTTGTCTGTTTTCTAAGAAAACTTGAGGTATGGAGATCATTAGGAGGTGGCATTGTTGTTGTTGACCTATTGTTATTGAAGATATCTTCATAAAATTTAGCATGTATGTTCACTATCTCAAGAGCTATCCAGACAATTAAGGGGGACAACTCTTAAAAAGGGTTTTTGTAAGAGTCCCTTTTTCCACTCAGCTTTTTGTATTATCCAGCACCTGCAGCCAAGCACAGCCAAGGGTTGCACCCATAGGCGGTGCTCTTGTTAGAATAATATATTCACTCAACCTTCATACTGATGTATGCGGAGTTATCCGAAGAAATGGGCATAAAGAAAGAAAATACAGACTCAAAATAATAGCACAAACAATTCTGAAATCAGAATACGAGACAAAAGATTCAAGTTATCATTCAATAGCTGTCATTCAAACTAGTACTAAGACTGCACCTATTTGAAGTGAAAGGATCTACTTCGGTTGTTCCAAAATAGTTTGGTTAGAAAAAGTGATATGCTCCTTTTGTCGCATTGTTTTAATGCTTGAATAACAGTAACCGGCTTGAAATTATGTTATGCTAAGTGCCAGACAACTGCTAAATATCACAAACAGGATTAGATTAATTAAGGTAGAAACATTCATTCTCTAGACCAGAGCTTTGGTATAAGTCATCACACACTTTTGTACCAAAAGGATTTAGAGTGTAATTGTGCACAATGAAGTATTGTGGTTTTTTTTAAAACCGCAAAAATGCCAATTTTATATGTTTAACAAGACCAAAACAGACCGGAGTGTAACCATAGATGTATCTCCTGTGAGAATCACTTTGATGTAAAAAAAAATGCAGAAAACAGGGGGGAAGGGAGTAAAAACTAGGTCAAACATGTCTGACTGATCAGTCATTTTAATGAAATGTGCAATATTTGTAAAATCAAGTTCATAACCAAAAACCCTGATTTTATTGCTCAATAATTTTCATTACAAAACAGTTTTTGAAAAACTGTTGTTTGATCCAGGCTGCATTATACGGTTTTCTATGTTTTGAATTAAAACATTGGACAGGTTTTATAATAATGTATCCCTAATCCCCCATGGTCATATTCAAAACGCATTCATACTGGTAAAATAATGTTAAAAATAGCATTGAGCACCGTAGAAACAAACAAGTTGGAGATTCTTGTAAATGAAAGAAAATTGCAGTTGTAAGAGAGAATTTCTTTATTGAATCAAAATGGCATTTACATACATGTATAACAATATAATGTAATGTTCACAATATAAATAGTAGTTCAATACATTCAAACATTTCAAGCTTATGCACATTGAATAGATCTTAAGAATAATTTATAAGATGATTTAATGAATATTTATCACTTTAATTATTTTACAATATTCTGTACATATTTATATCGAAGTTGTTTTTATACATTTCTGACTAGTCAAGCAAAAATAGTTAATCGAGCAATTTCAAATGAACGTTGCAGTTTGACATATTTCTCTCTCGAGATACAATAGGTTATTATATGCTCATATTGTCTTCGGACATATTTATATATATATCACTGGAAGAGCAAATAATCGTAATTACAACTATGTTCACTTGCAGTTACCACACATCAATCGTCCAACTGACGGTATTTATACTTATCAACATGTGATTCTATAAAAGAATAGTTAAGTAAGTCGTCCTTTTTTTCAAATTACTGCCATTTTTAAAATCGTAGAACCAAAAAGCATGAAGATTTCTTATCAAATTTATTTTTAATGATAACCATATGAGAAGCTATGTCCTAGCGTAGTAAACCTTATTAGTTAACATTTTTAGCGGGTTGAAATATTTAAAATTGCTGTATTTAAAAATGCAACTAACAACTTTTAAAAAAAAAATAAGTTTGTAGGCCGCACGTGTTGCTCTCAACATGGTTTGGAACAGAAAAGTAGCTTACCTAAACTTCTTACTCCAAACTAAGCTACAACAAATAGAATATAATCGGAAATACTATGACAGATCTTGAAAGAATAACTTCTTAGTGTCTAAAAATATTTTCATTATCTTGAAAGTTACGACAATTGAAACTAAAGTCTTAAATGTTGACTTTGTAATGAATGAATGAGAATGTTTCAAGCTTCAGATGAGGTAGAAATGTACTAAAATACAACAGAACATAAACATTGAGACAGATACAACCATGTAGAAACTTTTTGTTTAGTATTCTGCGCTACTATTCACCTGGCAGGACCCGGCTTAGCCGCGACATAGAATTAGATGTCGCTATTTTGACTCGTCGATTATATGTATTGTAATTACAAGACAAAATACCGTATTCGTGTTATAATTTGTTTAGTTTCCTTTTCAATATTTTGAGTTCTTTCAAAAGTAAGTCGCCAATTGTCGTGAATGCGTCTAAATAACTGTATCTTAAAATAAAAAGAATGAAGATGGTAAACGAACGTAAACACATTTCATCGTTTGGTTACCAAATCCTCGTAACTTCAGCTTGTTCAGCTTGAACAAGCTGAAGTTAAAAGGATTTTGTTACCATTCTACGATTTAAAGTATGACGACTTTCTTTTGAACAGTACTAATAAATAAAAGCTGATTTACCGCATCCGAGACCAGTTTAATTTGATTCTTTAAAGACACAAACAATTATCTATTTTATCATGCTAACATTTTTCAGAACTCTTTTTTAAACTTTTAAGATCAAAGACATTAAGGTGAAAGTCGTTCTACCATAAATGTACAAGTTGTTTCTAAAGAATCGACCTGAAAACTTTTTGTGTCAATTGCAAGTGGTTTGGGATCAACACTAGCTTCTGCCAACGAAATGTAGGTAACCACACACCTGCATGTGAAGTTATTTACCGTTGTAAACCGAGAATCTTACACCTCGATCAAACTTTAACAGGAAAATAGAAATCTACTCGTAAGTTTATAATAAAACTATGATTTTCTTTACTGAGAAGCTTATTTACTTGTGTACCAAATACATCAATTATTTCGATGGCGACAAAAACGTTGTAGAAATTGCTGTTTAATTCTACAAATTATAGCAGACAAATAACGACACGGGTATGTGAATGTCTAGATGCTTTATCACTTGACCATAACCTTTATCACGTGACCATAACCTTTAACTATCGCTCACCGAAGTCTCCATGTGAAAAATTAATGTAACTCCGAAATGGAACATAAGCAGTTTCTACAAGTAGATGGTCCTTTTACACATACAAAAACGATACAAACTATTTCTACAAGGTAAACCAATCTGTACCAAGCTGGTGCTCATATATTAACCCCAGGTCTAATATATGAACAGATATTGAATAAGATTTTCAACAATTGATGCTAAGTCTGTGAAACCCTCACTTAACATAGATAATGATATGCTTTACTGTTCTTTGTAAAAAGGATGGAAAACTTGGCAAATTCCACCAGCTGATGATACATGTACGTATACAAACATGCGCATTCTACTTTTGACCAAGGGCAACTTATCAACTCAATATGACGCATTCCCATTCACTTGTGATATTATGTTCAATACGCTTGAATAAAAACAAATTTCTTGGTTACTTTTCGATCGTTTATGGAAATTATTTGGGCAGACTCAAGTTAAAGGCAAAATCAAATAATATCATTACAGTGTGGTTGATGCTATAAATATGATAGTCCTACTTATGACCAGGGGTCTCATTTAAATTCACTAAGAGGAATTCACGGAAAACATTGGGCGATCACTTTTATTCACAGTGAGCACAACAAATGTTCAGTGAGACGAACAAAGTGATAGTAATAATGATGATGAATATAATGACATAAATTGCACACTTTTTATCACATGAATAATTGAATGATGATGATATAAATGTACATATGAATCCTATGAATGTAAATATGGAATAAAATATTAACAACATCTTTGTTCATACATTACTCATCGGACAAATGATTCACTTGTGATCGGCCAATTGAAAAAAGGCCATTTTCGAACTGCGAAAAGGAGAGTCCCTGTTCAGACTCAGGCATTCATAACATCGCCCGACATTTCAGTAAACAGGAAAGTACCTCGGGATGATAGTGTAGTAATTTTTGGTACAGTCTATATTGCTCGAGCGACCACATCTATTTAGCGACCAATTTTATTTTGCGACCAGCATAAAAAGTCCCTTCACCGTAAGCAAAATCTGTAAAAGAAGACACTCTTATCGAGAAATGTTAAATGTTACTCCTGAATTTTATGCTGTTGGAACCCATTAGAATCGTCTCAATAAGAAGATTCTTATGGGTTGGAATAACATAGGCTTCAGTTCGACCTGACCGACAATCTATAAATGCTGACAAAATGACCTATCAAATCTATCGTGGTAATTTGTATTTAGCGACCATTCCCATAAACGACTTCTTGTTTGGCGCTTTTAAACACAAGTTTTACTGTACTTGTTTTCGGTAATTTCTCTTCTGCTGGTACTTTGGCCAATATGCTTGAAGAAAAACTATTCGATCGTATATCCATGTTGCTATCAAACTATTATATGCACTGCTTTAATCTTTCGCTGAGTTTGTTTAACCAATCGTCATCTTGAATTTTGTGACGTCATGTAAACCCAAATGCGAAACGACGCGCTTTCATGGCTGCGCCTTTATTATTCTCGAGGTATATTTCGTAGAAAAGCCTAATGATCCCAATCGACTTGACAAGGCTGACCAGGAATAAATCTTTCGCTTCAGATAGATTGGCTGCTTCCAGTATGATTTTTCCTTAAAATTTGAATAATTTTCCGAAAATCTCTTTATCTTCTTTTCAAACATGAGGACATTTTAAACAATTTCACACGGACGAGGAACAAACATTTGACAGCATTGAAAAGCACAGGGACAGTGACATTTCATTTTTTTTAAGTTATACATCGCAATTTGTTTTTGATACATGTACTAAATAAAAGCTTGCTTTGATTTGAAAAAAGTTGAAGTCATATTGACTTTGTAACGAGACATATCAGGACTAGAAAACGATTGAATATTCTTTTTAAATAAATCGTCTTTTTAAGGTGTTTGGTCCGTTTTTCGTCCATCTTATTTCGTCTAGAGAAGAAATGAAATTATCATACCGACTGTAGAGAAGATCAGAGCGCTTCTTGTTTACAAAAACAAAAGAACAAAATCATTAATGATCGACGGTGAATAGAGAAAAAAATGTCCTTTTTGGGGGAAAATTTTATTGTGGTACACTATCATCACAGTCAAAGGTGATGGGTTTGTCATCAGATACACGACTGACTGTAAGCCCATTACGACTTACATAAATTTTACGAAGACCAAAAAATGTAGTACCCGTTAAGAAACGGATAAAGGGCCACATGGACAGTGCGAAAAGTAGCGACACGCATCAGGCCGGATAGGTATATGTAGGCTAAATAGGGTAGAAAATATTCGCATTTTTTGGAGGTCTTTTTTCATCTAGAACACCCAATCTGCGTATTTAAATCTTCATTTTCGAAATGCAATTTCTGGTTGATCTAGACACTACACCAATTGTATAACATCCAACGGAGTTCCAAAACGCTTTTTGTGATGGTTCACATGTGTTTGTGTTCCTATAATTAACAGCAAGAACCATTAAACAACACCCCGCTGAAGTTTACATTGTTTCATTACATATCCTCATCGTATATTTAATAAAAAATAATCATTTTCTGACCATTTAAAGATACTTCCAATTCTCATTCTTCAAGGGAAGCGTACTTGCTAGATTGAATTATACTGATGAATGCTTCTTTTCTTATCTGTTATGTAATTATATCAATTTGATCAACTGCCTCGTTTCTCAGAGAAACCATAATTACTTATGCATGTTACCAAATAATTGTTACTAACATTGTAAGCAAAGCACTGTTGTAGTTCACATGACCTCAAACATTAAACCTAAAAGTACTTATATGTGTAAAAGGTTCTTGTCTTTAATCACACTTATGGGTATTTCATCATTGTCACAACCGCATTCTTCTTCAATGAAACGATAGTGTTCCAGTTTCATATTCCAGAAACGCATAGTAAAATTGTTATACCTGTTGAGTTGAAAATAAGCTAAATAAAGCCACGTATCTTGCGAAAAGGTCTTTCCCAAAAAGCACTGGCCGGTTTAATGTCTAGACCTAAATCGGTCGCGAATTTGCGCAACTAGGATAAGAATTAGGAATTTTCCACCCCTAATCTCTTCCGTCTTAGAAATATATCTTAAACTTTACTGTATATACAGTTTTGTGGAATTTCATATAATATCATTTTGTGATGATGTTTATCGATATTTAATGAAGGAATCAAGATAGATGACATCACATTTTACATCACTTGTCATCTCGAATGTATGGAGTGTAACACTGACACGAACAATAACGTTGACAACAGTACAGTCAAGTCACTCAATGTGGTATATCCGTGATTAACACTACTGCTTTCGGCTACTTTTGTTGCTTGAAGTTTGTCATCTTCTGAAATAAAGGACAGTGCGGCTCTGCATTCAAGATGACAGAACGAACGGTTCAATCAGTTTTCCATTTACACCCCGCTTTGCACAAAAGTGCACGTGCAAAGCGGGGTATAATTGAACAACAGTTTGAACCTTTTTTGGATCCTGAGCACAGAACAGATTAAGTGAATGGTAGCAAATTCGACTTAAAGAATTTAACTTTAACTTTTCGTCTTCAATCAGTTATATATGTACACTTCAAATGTTTTTTCTTTTTCGTGAATTGTTCGAATTTCTTCGAAATAATGATAAGAGGATGTCGACTCGACAAACGTTTGCGTATTTGTTTTGCGTGTTACTACTGTTTTTTAGCCTTGGTTTAAGGAAAAACAGGGATAAACTAGTGTGAAAATACGTTTATTTAAGGAATATCACCGTACTTAGACGCAAACTTATTTCTTTTTACTATTTCCTACAAAACAAAACACTTGTCATTAAGTCCAATCTAAAGAGGTGTCACTACGTTTTTCACAAAGTGTTAATACAGCTTACTTTGACGAACTGCACAGTAAGGGCTAGCCAAATAAAACTCACGACTGACTACGTGGATGCATTATTGCGAGTGATAACGGAGTTTGATTTTTGTTGCGAAAATTTGACTGAGGCCTTAATTAGCAAAAGTGTATTAAGCGACCATTTTTGAAAGCGATCGGTTTTCCAATCTTTTGGAAATGATGCCCAGTAAGTATTTTAAGTGCAAATAATGTTATGATTTCTACATTACTGAAACTAAGTTGGTATTCTGTACACAAGGATGGCCTGTTGATAGGCATTCTTACTCCAATTCTCAAAATAAATTCACATACCTCTTTTTATCTTCTGCGTCTCTGCTGAAAATGAAAGAACACTATTAAAGAATGACACTTAACAAAACTCTTCTACAAATTGGCTAGAAATATCAAATCATCTAGTGTAATTACTGAGAGTGTAAATAGTATTTTTTTCGTTTAGTAAATTATTAGATATTTACATTAAAATGTAGAATTTAAACTTAAATTAGTACAAGTGTGTGATTTTCATTGTCTGTAAAAGTAATCAAAATTAATTATCGATATCAAAAGACTATCCTTCTAATGAACTACCTAGTTAGACGTTTGAGGTAGAATATATGCCATTTATTATTTTTTTTTCAAAACATTTGGCATTTTGTTAGGTATTCAGTTTCAAATAATATACGTAGATTGAAGTAATATATATTCCGTTTGACTTCCATATGGACTAACATTTTACCAAAATCCTTACAAACAAAGAAATGAAACATAACCATTTTCTTGACATATCACATTTTCCATGTGTTATAAAGAAAAATATGTTTTCCAGAATTTTTTAAAGTAATTAATGCTTTTGTCGGGTCATCTAAATGTTAACTCTCAAACATGGACTATCTGGAATAAACGGAATGGCGAAAAGCCCTTCCAAAATATAAATGCTTGGGAAAGGAATCAGGTCACACGTGTTTGGTTTTTAGTGAATCATTTGTGTGTAAAAAATATTTTCAAACTTGTCAAAGAGACGGATGCCCCCGAAAATAATGCTATCCACCAACACGAACATTTTGGATGACACTAGTACTAGTTAAGAGAATAACTGTACCAAGTTGTTTTGATATCCATTCATCAGTAAAGAATACAAGCTCCGGACCTGGCCAGCCTTTTAGTTGACATTCAGCTCTGACCTTGACTTTAGGCATATCTTAAAAACATCTTTATATGTCAAAGATTTAAACAAGGAGAACTGTGCGACGGGTTTTCGCAATCCAGTCCTTAATGTTGCTCCGGAAAAAAACAATTTTATCGTTTGACCTTAGGAGACGACATTGACATAGGGCATATCCAGTCAAACTCTTGGCATGGCAAAAAAAAAAAAAAACCAAAAAAAACCCAAAAACATTTCAGTTCCAAGTTATCTTGAAATATATCATAAACCCAGTAAGCAGCCTAATGCAAAATAATAGAAATGCATTAAGCAAATAAATATGATTGTAAAAAAGTACAAAATCTTTTAACATATTGTTTATGTAAATAATGGAAATTTTTGTCCATATAGAAGTGAAGCGGACTTTAAAAATGAGAATAGTCAACATGAACTCATAATAAGCTCCTAACACAATCTGTTTGAACAGAAATTAAATATAACTCGTGCGAAATGCATTAACTCAAACTAAAAAGAAAGTATTATTCAAAATAAGGAGAAAAATAGGGGGTTTAACTAACAAAATGCTACAAACACTTAAGTCTGATTTTGTTAAATGAATTTGTGATCGATTCTGACCTGGTAGGGCAAATGTATAACATGTGATATTTGGTATCATTTCGTTCTTCTAGTTTTTTAATTTTTTAGGATGATAAGCTTGAAAAGCATTCCCTAAAAATTGATCCTATATTATTGAAAACGAAACATATTTCCTGTCGATAAGAAATTTACAACAAATAGAAAAAAATAATTACTAATGTTTAATCGAAGCAACTAAATATTTTTTATACCCTACCAGGTCATTTAAATAATGTATATATTGGATTGTGTTACGGCGTAAAGTATTCAAAACGTAGTAATCATAATTGCAAGTAGACTTCAAACATATAGAGAGAACATGACAATCATCAGAGTAAGTCTTACCATTGAGTATGTTAACATTCACGCTTGTGACTTGCAAGTCTGTGGCTCTACATGTATACACACCAGTGTCCGACATCTGAGCGTTCTTAATTTCTAAAACACTAGTAATTGTTTTTTTAGTATATGAAAATTCTTTAGTTATGTATATCTGCCGACTTCTATTGGTTTCCATCTTATTTCCGTCTTTAAACCAGTCAATCGCATCCGGGGGCGTTTCGATGGCGGTTGCGTTACATCTTAGCCTAATTGGTTGACCTTTATCTATATGCAGAAGCCCACTTATGCTGATATCTGGAACGAAAGCAAAAAACGTTAAAACGGAGAACCCTTCTGAGTTCCCGAAATAGTTGCAAAGAAAACGAAATGCCGAATAATCAAGAAGTCATACTAATACAAGTTTTATGGGAAAGTTGATATAGTTGAATATTTTGACTTTTTGAGATAAAATCATCAAAAACACTTTTAAGCATGGATAATGTATTATCTTTAAGTGTAAGAGGCTAGAAAAAAAGATCGACGTAAAGTTTAATCACACCTACCAAGCGCAAAAGTATTGTTCTCAATTACTCTAAAAGTCTATTTGCATTTGATTACTACGAAACATGTGACTTATATTGTTGAAATTAACAATATGAACTTTGGGTGTTTAAGTTATCCGATATGTGGTTGTCTTCTACAATAGAAAATATCAAAAATGCGAAATTAGCCAGTAAAAGTCCAAAATAACATTTATGTATTTTATGAATTTGCTTGCAATCTGCGTAATGAGATATCTGCTTCGAAACTTTTAATAACATGTCAGTAAACATGTACTATTTTCCCCTCTCGAGGGTCGCCAGGTAGTGCTTTATTTTGTTTTGGCGGTTGCGTAAATTCGGGGATGAAAAAAGAATGGTTCGAAGACATCTATTTAACAGGTGTTATTGCCGTGCGACATACGATGAGTGTTAATTTGTGAAATTAAAATTCAATAAATAAGTTTGGAGAATACTATCAGAGTTAAAATTATCGTTTATTTGAACTAAATTTAATTTTGTGGTGTAAATCGTTTTCATTCTGTTGAAATAATAAACTGAAACATAGAAGTGCTTGCAAATTATTCGACAACACAACAAATAAAACTTGTAACCAAACCAAACAGGCTAGAACCCAAACAAGTAACAACGTAATGAGTATAAACTAATATCTTACCAGGTGATTCGTGTTTTCTTACATCTGAAATAAACCAATAAAATATTATTAAACTACATTAGTTATTCTGCGTTATAAATGAACTGGCAGGGCGGGGCTTAGCCGGGACATGATTTGGCGAGTTCAATTTTGAATATTTAGGTTCATTGAAAAGTTAGTTGGCAATAATCGTGAACGCGTGCAAATAACTATATCCTGAAACCAAAAGGATTCACGTGCTTAGAGAAAGTGAACAAATTTCATCGTAGGGTTACCAAAGCCTCGTAACTTCAGCTTTAACAAGCTGAAGTTACGAGGGTTTTGTTACCAACCTACGCTTTACGGTCTCTAGTTAATTTTGTCGACTATCTTTAGAAGTAAATAATTATGAATTAACGATGATTTACATAAACCTAAAGTGCAACGACCCATTACTTAGGCTCCGCCCTGCCAGGGCATTTCTCATAGATAATACATTCTCGAAGAAAAGATTCACGTTTAAGTTTGCAACACCAAATACAAACAGAAAGAAACGGACCCACTGCTAGTCAACAGGATTTCTGGGAGTAGCAAATCGTTGCACATTTTTTTCTTTCGCGTGGTTCACATATATGAAATTAATATTATGCCAAAAACACAAAAAGGGATTTATTTTGAAACTCCTTGTAAACTGATATTTGAGGAAAATACAAGTTTAGCAGACGCGTGAAACGTTTAAGATATATAAAGCCATCCATGCCTAGATGGCCTTTAAGGCTGAGGCGTGTAACGTTTATACAGTTAGTTACATCGTGAAATTGACATTCATATCAATCAAAACAATTCTAAATCGCTCACTCAGCACTCCATTAATTTATTCCAAACACTCGCTAAACCATTCAAAATCTCTCAAAATAACTACAAAATATAAGATCAACAACTAACTTCAAAATGAATAGAGCAAGTACCAAATCGCAATTTTGAATTTTAAGCGTCTGATAGATTCTTGAATAAATAGGAAGCAATCTATAGAACTTAATTGCATATTTTAATAAAGGATGGTAATAAATATCACTTATTTTCTTCATGATGAACAAAATTTGCGATATAGGATTATCTCCCCTTTAGATCACTCAAAACTTGCCCCTTGCGCTCATTCAATTTCACTCCAAAATCATTCAAAATTCATTCAATTTGTCGATGTCACGATGTTCTTAAATGTATTTTCGACGAGCTTTGTGCTAAGGACAACAAAAGCATCGGAATGAAACCCTGTTTAACACAAGTAAAGCTTATCTAACATGTGATTCAAGATAGAGTACTCTGGGTTGAAAACATTGAGAACTATCCTACAAAATGACGCATTGCAAATTGTATGTCTCAGAGGAATGACCAGCTGGTGGCCCGAGTGAAATTGTTTGGTTGCATCAGTGTATGAAACGACAAATCCTAACAAACAAACAACCAAAACCTAGACAAGTAAAATATAAGAGTGCAGTTGTCAGAAAATACGCCGCCAAATGGAATGTTTTCATGAAGACCCTTTTTGTGACAAAGCGTTTCGAAATTTAAGATGAAGACCCTTTCTTTATATGACATAGTTGGATATCACCAGCTCTTGGTAATAATCCAAAAGTCACATGATAATACATATTTTGTGAAAGTTTTATGCAAATCTACATATAACTTTTAGGAGTGTTGTCACAAGGAATTGGATATGGAGGCTGCTTTTCCTTTGTTATAGCAGAATATATCCGAACCCAAACTTTTTGCCAATGCTCACATGATCAGGAACATTCTGATGAAGTTTAAAGCAAAATTAATGCTGCCGTCATAGCGCAATAGGTAACGCGTAGGACTGTCAATCTAGAGGTCCCTGGTTCGTTCTCCGACGGAGATCGACTAATTGTCTCTCACCAATGGTTTTGATAATCGTAGACCTATGTAAGATAGCAGTTGTATGCTTGGAAAGGATGTGATGGTAGTACTGGTGAGAGAAATACCAGAGTAATTCATTGTTATAGGCTCCAACCGCCGCGATACAACTAAAAGATTATCGAAAGCGGCGTAAAACCCTATTGAAACTTAACAAAGAAAATAAAGCAAATTGGTGAAAAGGGGTCGCGTTTACAAGACAATATGAATGAACACCCTATTTTAGTAAGGCCCTAGATATATCACAAAACCTTGATAATATTCGCAGAGTCAGGTGACCAGGAACATTCTTTGTTTCATCTAAGTCAGTGCGAAGATGAAATATGGGTTGTTTTAATAAGATGTGGATGAACGGACGGGCGTAATGACAATTGGAACGAAAGAACAGACGGAGAAGATGATATCAACATACAGTTAACAACATCGTGAAATTGACAAGGTGAATTATTCTGGAATGATTTTGAAATGAAATTGAATGAGTGTGTGGAGCGAGTTTTGAGTGAATTTAATGGGAGGTAATGCAATGTCGTTAATTTTGTTCAAGATGAAAAAATTAGCGATATGTATTACCTCCCTTTAATAAAATATGCATTAAAGTTCTATGAATAGCTCCCCTTTTCTTCAAGAACCAACCAGACACTTCAAATTTCAATAATGTCAGTGAATTCGCGATTTGATGTTACCTTTAATAATTTGGAATGTAGTTGTTCATCTTACATCTTTTAGTAATTTTGAACGTTTTTGAATGGTTGGAATGATTGATTGGAATAAATGAATGGAATGCTGAGCGAGCGATTTAGAATGGTTTTGATTGGGATGAATGTCAATTTTACGATGTTTTTAACTGTATCTCCACATTCGGCGGCGTACAGCCATTCGGTTTCTTTTGACCTACCTTTTACATGTAAATAAACTACCCGTCTCATTTTATCTGTTGTGCTTATTTGACATTCGTACAGGCCGGCGTGCTTCGGCTGTACATTTTTTATAAGAAGGTTCCAATGTGGTGAATTGTCTTGGTGGATGACTTCGTAATCTTTGTCGTCGGTGAAAGTCATTTTACCTATCGTTAAAGGCGTCGTTGAGTTTTGTCTTTTCCAGGAGACCTGAAACAACCATAGTTTAAATCTTAATGTGATTCGTCATGCAAAAAATGGTGATTTGGGAACCATAACTGACCCTTCATGCAAAAATGGACCATCTAGAAACTCCGTAAAATAAATATTTTTAAAAGAGATCGGTTCTGTTTCATACCAACCAGAGGCCGCATTTAAAAAAAATCTTTGAAAGAAAGATAAGTTAATTATCCTAGATTAAAAAAAACAAGAAAAATGTAAAAAGTTTCCACACGAGTCAGCTGCGCAGTCCGCAAATATTTTGATTTTAAAAGGGGATTTTGAAAACGATTGCTTGATTAAAATGATCGCTTAATAGATGTTGTAAGACGGACTGTAGTTTCGACCCTGGTTCGATCCTGCGAAATTAAGAAAAAAAAATGGCTAGAGCTTGTATCTTGAGCCCCTTTTATTTTAAGGAAAAACCATGCACTTAGTACATTTGTATCTCTTGTTGTGTTTCTGTAAGTCTGCAGTATTTTAACACTATTTTTACAGATCACTTTTACACTGTTCATAAAATCAGTTAAGATTACATTTTATCTTATAACTATACAAATATGCATGTGATAACATCCCGTATGATATTTTTTATGATATCACAAAGTTATTTTTAGAACAATGATATAATGCGGTTAGTTTTAGAAACTTGCATTTCAGTCAGAAAAATCGACGAAAACAAGACAAATAGAGGGTATCAGATAAATATAATACATACTTACTGTATTGTTTGAAAAAATATCTAACTCGGTTGTGAGAATTGATAATTGTCTAGGCAGAGCCTCGATAATTATCAATTCTCCAAACCTCGTTAGATATTTTTTCATACGTAACACAAAGTACGTATCATATATTTACCATCAATAACAAACAACCTAAAACGCATCTCGTTCGTTACTATTCGATTAATGCTATCCTTGAATCAAGTCGTCCAATACTTTTCAATAGAAATGCTCAAAAAAGGTTCAACCTATATCGCCTATATTACTTTCACACAAGACAAACCGATTTTAACTTCTGATATTTTGTGCGATTAAAAAGCGATTAAAGAATATATTCCTATATATATTTATTATATCTGGTTTCAACAACGCCTATAAAAGCAATTATTCAGTTATCATCAGATGCAATAAGGAGTCTGGAAAATGCAAAGAGGAATTTATTTGCCCCAAACGGCCTTTAACGAGAGAGAAATTCCCTTAATAAATACCATAATGTTTTAAAGCCCCATTATATAAAAAGTCCTAGTCACAATCTACCCTGCGTTAGTTTATACTAATTTATTTTAGTTCGATTGCCACGAAAACTTAAGCTTATAGAATCGCTCTCGAACACTCAATCCTGATGTTTTCACGACCCCGAGAGAGAGGCAGTGGTTTAAACCCACTGCTACCCATTTTTACAGCTGGGTGAACTAGGGCTGTCTATTAAGTGTTTTGCCCATAAACACACCCCGTCGACAGTGGGGCTCGAACAACGGACCACCAGGTCAGAATCACCAAACGGTGCAATCAGTTTCCAATTATATCCCGCTTTGCACGCAAGCGCATGTGCAAAGCGGGGTATAACTGGAAAACTGCACCCTTATGTGATCCTGAACGTAGGGCTGAATTCAATCTATCAAATTAAACCGAAAAAAAATCAAACGAAAGTTCGTGATTGCTTTCAGTGTTGAAGAATTTACATACTATTGTTTTAAGAAATGGGGATAAGACCTACCAATCAAAGCCAGGCCCGCGTTCAGGATGATAAAACAGTGCAAACAATTTGCGAATTATACCCCGCTTTGCATGCAAGTGCACGTATAAAGCGGGGTTTGATTCGCAAACAATTTGCACTGTTTTGTCATCCTGTGCGAGGGCATGTTTATCCAAGCTTCAAACATTTGGAAAGGAATTTAGGAAAACTACCCGAGAAAAGTTCCTCACGAAGGACATACAGATTCGTGGCGTGAATGTATACCATAATGTTCATTTTAATCAATAAAGTGTTAAAGATTGCAATACTTTAAAAATGTTTTTGTCTGATTAGAACTTCCTTAGGACCATTAAAATAGGTTAACTATTGAAGATGTTACAAAAATATTACACACTGGATACTTGCTTTTGGGATAGGACAACTACCACATGGTTGCTTAGTCAATTGTACATAATCGATTGAAAAATCAATGTGCTGTTTTATAATGAGATGGATGTTTTCAGGGCCCGAGGTTATAAAACTTTACTCAGGCTCAGGCTCAATTTTCTCAAATTTTAAATTGAAATAAATTTATAAAAAAAAGATGATATCAATAAGTTGTTATTTATAACAACTTATTAATATCATATTTTATGTGAGTACAGTAAAATGAGTAATAAAACAGAATTACGGCTTTAATCTCAAATTGAAATTTAAGAAAATTGAGCCTGGGCCTGAGCCTGAGAAAATCTTTATAACATCGGGCCCTGATGTCTTTTTTCGCCATACTGTCCCAAGCATTTTCATGGACGGGTGTCTTAGACGTCACAACCCTAGTGCGTATTTTTTTACAACTTAAAGGTCGCCCTCCAATGAATTGATGTTTGTTTCTTGTACGTGATCACTTATATTATTTGTAGAAAATAACATAACTACGCTAACTGCATTACTTTTTTGGGCAAGGTTCACAAAGTACCGAGAAGGATCTTGTAAATTAACCGATCATTTTTTTTCTGTGGAATCTTAGAATTATCAAGCAAAAGAAAAAAAAACTTTACAAATCACATTTTTTTGTGTTTTAATGCAAGGTTATTTTTGTGACCTTTTCATTTTTGTAACAGTTGCGTGTAAAACTTAAGACTAAAATCAATAATGAAAGGAAATCAGATTTTTTTTAAGTTATCAGAGGCAAGCTTTCTAGAACACGTTGCAAAAATAGAAGAAATCATTTGAACTAATTTACAGAAAGGCCATGTCTTTTTTTTCAATTTGACACATATTATGGCTGATAGACAAACAAAAAGAAAAATAAAAAAATTATGTTCTTTATCTGATCATTATTTCTTACAAAAAGGAAGATGACCAAATGATTAATACATTAAATCTAAATGCACTGACGGTTGATCGAATCATGCGTAACGGATAACGGATCATGACAATTTAAAGTTAGAAGAGATAGAACGGATAGTTTAAGATCCGTAGAAAAGGGATTCCTAAGTTATTCTGATTTTGACTTATTGACTAGAACTTTAAATGATTTTCTCAGTTTACTTCTGTTTGCCGATAGCATTGGCACAAATGCATTTGCCGATGAGGGAAAAAATGCGGACATTCAGCTATGTCTCGAGTTTTGGTTTTTCGATAAATCGAGGGATTTTTAAATTCGCATTTGTTCATGTCAAAAACTGCGTACTTTTTTTAAAAAGTTAGCAAACGTGTTTTTGCATTCTGAGTGTTTGATTGATTATCTTCAAGGGATATTTTGTGTTCAAAGGGAGTAGTTTTCAATACATACCCTGAATGTAAATTTGCTAAACCAGTTTGTATGTTTCAACCCTGTTTTTTTTTTTATTTCTTGTAACATTATATGACAATTGCCGTAATCTCTATGTCATACGTTTCATTCAAATTCTAAAGGAACTCGACATTGTTTTACTAAACGATCTTTGCTTTGGATTTCGGTTACAATCATCCATTACACATAGTTACACATAAGAAGTCTTTAAAATAAAAAAGGGGAAAGAAGAGACGAACAACAGTCATATTGCCATGAGAATGGCCCGCTCGCCTTTCGGCAAGCGGACCTTTTAGTCAGCAGCCGCAAATTATAAGTGAAAAGCAGCACAAAATAATTCGAAATGCAATGTCCATCTATTGTTAATTTATTCATGGTGGAAAGTCAACAATACAAAATGAAATCCTCATGTAAAATGTGTTTAAAGCATATTTTCCAAAGAATTTGCAAGAATCGTGTTTATTTCATTTGAGATGAATACAGCCATGTGTTCAGGATGACCAAACGGTGTTAACTGTTTGTCATGTTTACCTTGCTTTACATGAAAATCGGGTAATAATTGGCAAACAACAGTTTGCACCGATTAGTCATCACGAACGAAGGGTTGATCATGTTTAAAAACATAAACAGATATAACAACACGGGGAGATATTTGTTTGTGAGTAAGGGGTAAATTAAAAACACCACAATGTACATGTAGCTTTTCAAATATTTGTGAGGACATTTAAGGCTATTCTAAAAGGAAGTCATCGGCATGCATGGAGACATAGGGTTTGTTTTCTATTGTAGAATCCTTTAAACAGATAAATTTAGAATAAAAGCGAACCCTTTGGTACATAAAATAGGAAGTGAATTCATTATGAGCATTATATATATATATATATATATATATATATATATATATATATATATATATATATATATATATATATATATATATATATATATATATATATATATATATATATATATATATATATATATATATATATATATATATATATATATATATATATATATATATATATATATATATATATATATATATATATATATTGAAGTAAACATGTTTGTAAACAATACTTAAAAGACCATCACTCATGTCACATCCACCAGCAGAAGTACGTATTCAAGTTTTTAATAATATTCTTGCGATTTTGTAACTTTGGAGAATATTCAACATTGAATGACAGACATGTTGTATTGACATTACAAACAATTTCAAACAAAATATTTAGCCATTTCTATGAAATTTCCAAATGCACTGACCAACTACATGTACACATGCATTTATATCACAAATATTATTGATTAGATGCAGTGTAATTTCTAACTATTTCTTTTGTTATACAAATAGGAAAAAAATCGAAGATATAAGTAAAAAGTCCACAAACAAATTGACTTATGTCAAGATAAATGCATCAAATGACCGAGCTTTGTTTATTTCAAAGGATGGCTTTCATTTAACATAAATGACAGACAAAAAATTACACATGATATAAAATACTTCTAGTTTGCTGAATTTATATGTGCTATGGCCTGTGTACAAAATATGAACGAATAAAATGATTGAAAAGTAAATAAACACATGAAGTAATTTCGAAAACTTACAAGATATTCTGACCCATCGGACTGGAGAAAAAAATATAAACTCAAATTTAGACGTACGAAACGCATTGCATTAGATCGATTCTAGGTAATTTGAAAAATTGTGTGCCAGATTATCTTGACATAATAATTTCAATTCTTCTATTGGAAAGATAATTTTTGCATATTATGAAATGTTTGGGAATGTGTGCTTACAGTTACAAAAATCGTGAAATTGACATTCACTTTTGGCCAAAACTATTCGTTATCGCTCACTCAGCGCTCCATTCAATCCATTATTAACATTCACTTCTATCAATGAAACAGGCACTTCGAAATGGTTTAAAACGATCGCAATTTCATTTGAATCGATCAAATTGTCCACAATTTTATTGGTTAACGTGGATTTTGAAGCGTCTGATTGGTGCGCGAAGACCCGCAAAAAGAAAAAGTACTAGATTTTACTATATTAGCCAGTGCGTGACATTTCCAACAATTTGAAATGTTCCTGAGGTAAAAACATTGAGAGGCGTAGACACAAATTGAAAATATTAAGCAACCACATGGTCTACCGATACTTTGAGACCCTTTCTATCAATTAAGCGCACAGTGAAGACTCTGTACAGACTGTGCAAATGCACAGGCTGGTCAGAGTCTTTATTTTTTGCATATTTGAAATTGTTGGAAATCTCACGCACAGACTCATATGGATGTAATACAATATCTTTAATATCGCCGAAACGGACAAAATTATCGATATTATCTTACTCCCCTTTAATTCGATACAAAACTCGCCCATTCCTCTCATTCAAAATTATTTCGAAATCATTCCAAAAATCATCCACCGTGTTAATTAGACGATGCTGTTAACTGTAACACATCATGATTATAACTCTAAAATTTAAAATTCTTTATTTTGAAATTTTGTCATGGTACAGTTAATAACATCGCGAAATTGACATTAATCTCAATCAAAATCATTCTAAATAACTCACTCAATGTTCCATTCATCATTCCAGTCTCACACTCAAACCATTCAAAACGCACCAAAATCACTAAAACGACAAGCTCAACATCTACATTCAAAGTAAATATAGTTAGAGAAAAATGCGACTTAACTAAAAAAAAAAAAAAGAAATTATGAGCGTCTGATTGGTTCTTGAAGAAAAAAAAGCTATTTATAGTACTTGTAATCATTCATAAGGGAGGCTTTAAATATCGTAAATTTTGTTCAACTGCAACAAAAGTAGCGGTTTTGGATTATCACCCTTTAATTTCATTTAAAAACTCGCCCCTCCCGCTCATTTAATTTCAAAATCATTCCAAAATCATTCACTTTGTCAATTTCACATTGTTGTTAACTGTGCAACAAAATGTTGTTTTGTTTGTTTCTCGAATGGGATTGCAAGTTGAGGAACAATACATGAAAAAATCTATGAACCATGTTTAAAAATCAAAAACTGTTTCATATAGGAGAACAATGACAGATAGGATGCTTTAATTGTATGCCGCTATATCAATTCGTTGTGATTAAATTTGTATCTCTCTATCAGTGCAAAATAAGTGGTAAATACACTTTCCAGAATGAAATAAGAGATATAAGATAATTCTTATACTCTACAGAAGGTAGTCGTATATTGGTATCGTCTTTAAAATATGTATGTCCTTTTATCTGTACGTCCAAATCTATATAATACAATTCCTTCAATTATTGACAGATTTCCATAAAAATTTTACAGAATGCTCACCGTGACGGCGTAGATTGTGACTCTTGCACTTTTGTTTAATCTAATTTATCTTATAACTATACACATATCCGTGTGATAACATCCTGTATGATATTTTTTATGATATCACATAGTTATTTTTAGAACAATAACGTCATACAGTTATTTTTAGAACTTGCATTTTAGTTAGAAACATCGACGAAAACGAGACAAATAGAGGTTATAAGATAAATATAATACATACTAAGTGTATTGTATGAAAAATATCTAACTCGGTTGTGAGAATTGATAATTGTCTCGGCAGAGCCTCGACAATGAACAATTCTCCCTACCTCGTTTGATATTTTTTTCATATAATATACTAAGTATGTATTTTATATATATAACGTTATGACACGTCGCGTCCGTGGTGAGCGTTCGTGTACAAATTTCCGCGTGACGGGGTAGTTTGCGACTCTGGCACTGTTGTTAAATCTAATATTACCCTTAGAGTAGAAAAAATATATCATATTTAGCTTTACATAGAGCTCGTGTTCCTATCACTCTCTGAATTTTCAAGGAGGTCTTACAAGAGATACGGTACGGTTGTTATAATGTTAGATGATAATAATGAAGACAATAATCATGCACACGTGTAACACCTACTGTTTTAGTGCCGAGATCCGCTATACTGCAGTATAAAGTTGCTGTGTTGCCGCGGGAGTATGTGAAGTTATTGGAATCGCCGTTGAGGAATCGTGGTCTGTGGTGACGACCAGGTTGGTCTCGAATTCCAAGCACTGAAAATAAAAAAAATATGCGTATTAGCTAGATTTAAGTGTTTCTTTTGAGCCCTTAAATATACATAATAGGTCTAAGTTGCCCTTTTCAAATTGGAAATTGACAACTGATTTTGTTTGTTTGTTTGAATGGGTTTAACGCCGCTTTCAACAAACTTGCAATTATATCGCGGCGGCCGGAGCACCTAACAATGGATTCCTGGTATTTCTTTCACCTGTACTACCATTACACCCTTTCCTAGCCTCCGACTGCTATCTCACATAGGTTTACGATTATCTACCTATTGGTTTGACAACTGATAGTTTATCTTATACAGTAGTCTTTCTCTGCATTCAGAAGGCTAAAATGCTAAAACATTTTAAAGATAGTACTCGGCTTTGCACGTGAATCCACGTGCAAAGCGGAGTATTATCTCTGAAAAGTTTGCTAAAGCTTTCAACTCAAACGCAGAACTGGTTTAATGACATATTGAGCTTCTTCCTTTGACTGCAATTAGTCTCACACGCTTGAATGGGTATCTATCTCTTCCGGTCAGATTCACGAGTAAACATCTTTTTCAGACAATGTCTGACCAAATAAGGAAACGTCGGCGTAATTTCTGATATCTGTCCACGTAACAAATGGTCCTCAATTAGAGATTGTTAAGGCAAGTGGAGCCTTTCTTCTCTGATTGATGTCCTTGCGTAATATCGGACTTCTTTGATAGAAATACGCGTCTGGGTCAATTTAAATGGTCCATTCTGATTATCTGTAGAGGTTTGGTGTTTTTCTCTGAAGTGACATTGCAGCTTTTGTCAAGTGTATTCATCAGACGTTTTGCATTTCTTTCGAAAGAGAAGGGCCTTGGCAATTTTAGAATAACACAACATAACAAGCAAAAGGACAATTAGGAATACGTGCTGAAAGCAGTTCAAAGAATCATCCTGTGTATTCCTCATACAACAGTTTCAGAGCAATTATTCGTTAGCTGGTTTTGTTGAAACTTTGTACAGTTATTATTCGTTTATTTTTCTTTTGTCAAGAATTGTATGTGTGACACATCTGAGTGTGTTATTAACTCGAATCCTTCTAAAAACCAGGGGCCCGTTTTACTAAACATCTTACGAAATAAATGATCGTATGTCAACATCATAAATCGTACCTGGTGTTTTCATCCTTTGTTAGATTCTGACATGCAATATCTCACTGGAATCGTCTTCAAAAGACAATTCTAATGAGATAATGCATGACAGAATTCCATTTTTAGTAACCACTGGAGAAGGATCTTTAAATTTTGACTTACGCAAAAAATGATCGTAAGATGTTTAGTAAAACGGGCCCCAGATATTACAAAGCCTAGATTAAATAGCTTTTCGCTCTTTTCGACATAATTTGTTAAATTTCGATCTGACCAAACGTGTATAGCGTGTATAGTGTTCATACCAATTTCTGGTCAAAGACAAACGATCGATTTGAATCAGACTATCTTTTGAGGAACTGTCTTAAGATAACTCAGTATGAAAACTCTTCACGAGGGGTTTGGTTGGATTTATAATTGATGCGGGTCGATGGTGCGGAACGATTTTCACTTCCAGTTCATTAAACAACACCTTCAATATTTTCTCGTGGAAAGTTGCCTGCATTGGAAGCACCTATTCTAGGAAAAAACATAGTTACAAAATACTAAAAAGAACACGTTAAAACCAATTTCGACATTCATAAGAAAGGTGCCGATGTGCTTCTTCAATGTGATATTTTGTTATTAGGCATTTCACATTACCCCGATATTTAAAAGACATTTACAGAAGTGAAGTTTCAGAGAGAAGATTATAAAAAAAAACTTTACATCATATGTTTTGGAGGTTCTGGAAATGTATAGAGGTTAAGACCCCTTTCCGAATTCAGAGAAACTACAGATAGTAGCATCGTGAAATTGACATTCATCTCAATCAAAATAATTACAAATCACATACTCATCGCTCCAATCATTCATTCCTAACACTCATTCAAACCATTCAAAAACGCTCGAAAACACTAAAAAAGACAAGATCAACATCTTCATTCAAAACAATTAAGTAAGAAAATATAAGAATTAACTAAAATAATTGTAATCGTGCTCGTCTGATAGGTTCTTGAAGAAATAGCAAGCTAATGATAGAACATTTTATTGAACATGTATGCATATTTTAGTAAAGGGAGGTAATCAATATCGATAATTTTGATCATCTTGAACAAAATTAGCGTCATTGGATTATATCCCTTTATTGAAACTCAAAACTCACTCCACACACTCATTCAATTTCACCCCAAATGAAGTTTAATTGTTAGATCGCTTAAATAAATACTTCTTTGTAATAGAAGTATTGACTTAAAAAAGTATAGTTTGAAATAAATCTCAGAAAATATTTTACAATATTATGTATGGTGTGACGATGTTGCACAATACCTAACAATTATTTGGAAAACAGACAAAACCGGTTTGACATGTATGTTGACTAAATAAATGGAAATTGATTGTTTTAAAAGAGCCTTTTGAGACTGAGTATTATATTTAAGGTTGTAGTAGAACCTAGTAGGAACATTAGTCTACATTTTGTTCAAATAAAGGCAAAGCTTATCCAGCCGTAATGAAGTTGTTGGTTTTGAACAAAATATCCCTTTTCCATAATGTTTTGGCTTTACTGTTATGAGATAGGGCATCTTATGTTGTGCAATTGCTTGTGCTAATCGACAGCTTCAACTTGATGTATTGTTTAGTTGGGCAAACTGTCTTTTTTTGTAAATAGACGCAGCATTAAATTTGGGTCAAAAACCCTACGCGAACCTATACGGAACTAAAACGTAGCGATGTTTTTCTTAGTCTCAGTTCAACCTAATTATCTGTTTACGCTCTTTATAGAGCGACATAATCGTTGCAACTTAAGCATTTTTTAGCGGGAACGTTGATGCTTTTGGCGTCAAATAACCAACGTGCTAAATGACGCGCTTCGCTTTCGGTGAAATTCTCCAAACGTCAATATCATTACTTGTTCATTTTTTTCACACCCAGAAAAAAAGGGTTTTTAAATATTTTACATCCAGAAAGGGGTAACAAAAACAAATTTCAGAATTGTGATCGTGTTAGAATGGATACAATTTCATTTTCGCCTTAATGTGTCCATGAATAAAGTCTGATGGGACAGAATTACGTGCATAGCAAAATTTTACCATTTGGATTTAACTCCTACTCCACTTTTTTCATGGACACATAAACGCGAAAATGAAAAAAAAATATAGAAAGTTCTTCTACTGTTTTATTTTTAAAGAAATACTACAACTTCTACATTTAGGTATGTTTAACATATTAATTGTTTTCCCAAGTATTGGCTGCTTTTTTGTTTCCTTTACGCCTTTGTCAATTTTTTGCTGAAAACCCGAAGGGAAGTATTACAAAACTATCCGATTCTATATTTCTGTAAGAGGAGATTTATGAATGGAATATACAGATAATCGAAATGCCAATATTAACAGACATTGTATACAGGGAAGTGAGTTATATCTTTATTAATAGCATTTATTGATATACAGCCCTTTACTCAAAGAAAGGTTCCAATCAAATATAAGGGTCTTCGACAAGGAAGCTTTTTTCTTCAGAATAAAAAAAAAGATTTTAAACAATTAATTTTAATTTTTCAACTTGGTAAGGGCAAGAAACTATGGCAAATGATAAATAATAGTGTCAGTTGCCTTTTAAGCCCAAGGTCACGATTGGACAATAACATGTAACCCGTAATTCATTGTATTGGTTCAAGTTGAATGTATGACTTGAAAAATTCGAACAACCTACACTTACTTATGTACATTTCTTGCCAAAAGTAAGCGGACTAGACAAAAAGATAGCTTCTCAGTCTTATTAATACACATATCATCTGCCCAGTGCAGTCTATCTATGTTGGAAGGAAATTGTTTCCGTGAAAAATAGACCCATAAACCAAATACCTATCGCACTTTTGCTTTAGGACCATTATCATGCATTCTTACTGAAATAACTACTGACAATAAATCTCTTTCTCCGCCATCTCTATTAGAATAAAGATGATACAGTCGTGGTCGTGAATACAAACTTTTTGGTAAAATAAAAAAGGAATACGATAAGATTGTACATTAGAAATATTCAATATTTGATACTAATTGGTTGCTTATTGATCTACGAATGGTCAGTCCCCATCCGATTTTCGATATAAAATTGCCCAACTTTCTTGTGCTGCAGCGCATTCCATAACACTATTCTTAAACATGTTATTAGCGCTTAATCTTCATTCGTAGATCTATCTTTTGAGACTAGAAAAACTAGGTCAACTATGGTCTTCTTTTGGGATATGAAAGCCAGAAAAAAGACATCGTCTTTCTTCCACCTATGAAGAGGACAGTTGGTTTGGGTACGACCCCCGTCCATTATCCGTCCTCAGGAAAGGAAATCGTGCACAAAGAATATTCGATCAAACGTAATATTAAAGAAGAGATGCAAAACTTGTAAAAAATCAAAGAAGTGGATCACTGTTCTCCCCTCCAAAATGCCGTTTTCAAGCCATAATATTCTGCTTTTACCTCCGGAAGTAAATTCCGGTGAGTTCACTCCGAATTGGCAGAATAACACGTGGGTCCTTCTCAAGAAGTCACAAAATGTGACATATCGGGTAAATTAAGGAACATCTGGGTAGTGCGTAAACTAAATATTTCAACAAAACGTTCACAAATCCTATACTGTGGGTACTCTTTTGAGACAAGTCAAGACGATTCAATTGAGTACCGACAACAAATTACGATTTTTTTTGTAGCTAGAAAGATCATTCTACCATCCTGAATAAGCATTTCATTATGCACCCCCCCCTCCCCGATAACCTCTTCTAGATCATATCTCTTTTTTAAGTAACAATTCTTCGATGTTCAAATCTGGTTGTTGTTGTTGTTATGCCTGACATTTCCAAAATTAAAGAGAGCAAACGTGTCTGTATTATTTCAGCAAATGGACATAAGCGCACCAATAGCGTAGTAAAAAATATGATGAAAATTATAATACATGTACTACTACTACTTATAAAAAACACAACTTGTGTTAGATCCATGGAAATTTCAGAGACAACGGAATTCACATGAAATGAAATGCTCATCGTGATCAGAAAATATAGGCTCTGATTAAAATTTACTTCCTTCATTGCTTGTTTTTTTACTTAAATATGATTAGAAAAACTTAAGCAAGATTAGTTGAAATGTACCGAAAAAGCAACTAATTGAAACAAAGTCTTTTAACTTGATAATGGAAACGATTGTTTTGTTAAACAGACACAAGTGAGTGATCAAGGGTATATATTGTCCATTCCAATATAGACAAAATTGATCCTTGAATACGAACTCAAACTTGTGCGTCTATATTCTACTTAACCAAGAGTTAAGGTATTGGAACCGTAATAGTTTTGCAACGTCTCAGATGAAATGAACTTTAACGGTGCTAACCGAGGTTTCCTAATGATTTTCATTAGGAAACCTCGGTTAACATTGTGAAGAGTTGCAGAACTATTACGGATCCACTACCTTAAAGTATATCATATATCATGCTTTGTTTTCTAGGCATAATCAGCTGAGATTGGCAATCTGACCGATGTCCAGTCGTTTGTTGCAAACAAGCTTCTTGCTTCGTTAATTTCGCACTCAAATCTTCATTTACCACAAATCCCCAGTCTTATCTAAAGTACAGAAAACCATTAGCCAACTCTCTCTGGACTAATACATTGGATAATTCACGACTGGTCATTTTTTATTGCGCTAGCTATTTAATGTTTTTCATTTCTGACGGAAAATCGCCGATTATTCCCATTTGAAACATGAACATCCATTATTGTAAGTCATTTCTGATATCCGTCTATAATGTAGTTTGGGATTGCATGATTTCCATCGGTTTTTCAATCCCTTCATTTCTCTTGGTAAAAGAGAACTCGGAATGTATACTGACTTTCAAAGCAAAAAATGTTGTTGTGAATTTCATTAAAAATAAGAACATTATGATTTATTACCTTTATTCATTTAATTCTTGTTTGCTTGGAAAAATATTTTGTAGACCTACTGTGTAAAAGACAACAAATGCACACAACATTAAAGAAAGATTTCCAGCGGGGTAGCCGGAAAAAAAAAACACTAGACGAAGGTCTCTTTATGTTTTTGGACAAGGCGGGCTTAAACCTGTTCAAGATTTGGTGGGCAATATCCTCTGTCTCGTTATTTTTCGGGCGGGCAATATTCACTTCTTAATTAGTTCGGACGGAAATAAGCCCCTTGCTCGAAACCACTATGTGGAAATAATCACTTCTTTTAGAATCACAGGGCAATAACTATCCCCCATCGTAAAATAAAATATACTAAACCTCACTATTTAAAAGAAAATAGTTCAGATAAAACAACGGTGTCACCAAAAATATATATTTATTTTAGTCTTAAAAGATCATTCGAAATATCATGCACATGTAGTGGTTATTTTCCGCCTTTAAAGCCTTAAACCTATAATTATGAAGGGGCTCGAGTTCGCCCTAAGAAAATGAAGCGTTTTATTTTGTTGGTGCTTTCAAAATCGATAAAAAAATTGAAGGGTATTACGACACTCATTCAATACCTTCCTTATCACTTTTAACAAGATATAGACCAGACCAATGAACCCAAGTTTGTGACGCCATTGATGATATATTAACAAACAAAACTGTATATATACTGAGTTCCATAAGAAAGTGTGCACTTTCACTTTTTGCATTTATCTAATTTTTTACAAAGTTCGGGGAAAATTTTGGAGTAAATTTGATTTCATACCTTAGTCAAGGCCTTTTGAAATTATAAGTCAAATAAGATTTGGATAAAGTACCGCATGCTGCATACGCACAGACAGAACAAAGATTGTTGAGATTTGACCTCTTTACACTTTTTTCTACGGACCGATCTATGTGTTGATGTTGCCCTATAGGGTTTAAGAAGTCATTCCAAGCCATTTCCAAGAAAAACGTTTTATTTTTATGCAGACATTACGTGTACGTCGACGTTAGACAATGCTACGTTGTTAGGCCAGTAACTTGCCATTGAATGGTGCTATGGCGTTCTATGACATCACGATTTGCTTATTTAAGACCTTACAAAATGATTGCCTCGATTTCTATTGGAACATGAATGCTTAATCAATTTTAATGACGTTCTAAATCTGACAATGTTCGATTTTATTCAACGACGTTTATTGGTAGCTAATCTACGCTGTAGCACCATGCACAATTGTATTGAAGATGTGATTTTATGCTTAGGAAAGTCGCAAAAATTGAACTAAATGCATTTTCAGACCAATGATTGTCTAACGCGTATTTACATGCAAAACATGCAAAATCAAAAGTCCCAATTTAGCAGAAAAATTTTGCTCATTGCGTGATTTTTGTTTTCAAATATAGTTTGCATATACTCTTGGGGATAGTCATGCGACATTTCATGACGATAGGTTGCATAATTTCAGAGATATTGCAAATTCAAAAGTGCACACTTTCTTTTGGAACTAAGTATAGAAATAATTTCTGCGTGTTTTTGACATAAGTTATATCGAAATTACAACACAAAGGTCACGTGCCCTCGTCTGGCCTCTGTGTAGAAACAGACTATGATTATGACCGGAAGCGCTCGCAAATAGAAATATACTTGTCACGGGTCTGACAACCGTGAGCCGGACCAAGGATGTTAATTGAGAACATGACAGCGGGAACCAGTCTGGAAATCATCCGGGGCTTTGACCATGCTAGACTTCGATGATTCGGTAGACAATTTTCGTTGCTCTAAAGTGCAATTAAGATATGTCGAGAATATATTTTAAATTTATTGGACTACCTGCCCTGCGTTCAGGATGCAAAACGGTGCGAGCATTTTTCAAATTAAACCCCGTTTTGCATGTGCACTTGCATGCAAAGCGGGTTATAATTGGCTAACTGTTTGTACCGTTTTGTCACCCTGAACGCATGGCTTATTTTACCCCCAAGAATGCAAAATCACATTATGTACAGACAAATATCGGCTATTAAAGTAAAAATTTACAAATTTAAAGCGGATTTCTTTTTAAGCTGATATGCTCTGCAAGCTAATAAAATAGTTGCGTACTTAAAATTGATAACGTGGAAGCATGACACAAATTTTCATCGAATCAGATTGCACGAAACTTGATGGGCATAGCTTAATGTAAATTACATGTATATGAGACTGTGCGTGATATTTCCAACGATTCCATATGTGCGTGATGGATAGACGTTGGGTAACCTGGATACTCACACAGTGTATTTAAATTACTTTTGGATTGTTAATAGCGATTTAAGATTCGAAGCCATCTTTTGAGCGCATAGTTAAGACTCTGATTAGACTGTGCGGCTGCACAGCCTGATCTGAGTCCCAACGTTGCGCACAGGTGATTTTGTTGGAAATGTCACACACTGGCTAAAATAATTTCAAAATTTGATACTATGTAAAATCACATTCATTTTTTTTTTATTACAAAAGGTAGAGCTGGATTGAGGATGGCTTTCTTTAATTACTATAAATGCACAAGCCCTCGTTCTATTAATCGTTATCAGACTTCATTCAAACTGGGTAATTTATAAGTATTTCACCTTGTTGTCCTTGAGAAGATCAGGAAGTTGGCACTCGAGAGCACTTTGATTAAAATAATTCTAATTGGACGAAATTGGCGATATTGTATTATCTCTCTTCAATATCATTCAAAACTCACTCATTCAGCTCATCAAATGTCATTCTAAATTCATG
Source organism: Fragum whitleyi (assembly GCA_948146395.1). Classification (NCBI taxonomy): domain Eukaryota; kingdom Metazoa; phylum Mollusca; class Bivalvia; order Cardiida; family Cardiidae; genus Fragum; species Fragum whitleyi. Next base: position 13,472,316 of record OX411543.1, on the reverse strand, counting down.
TAAAATCATTTAACTGGTCAATTTCACGTTGTGCCCATCGATGGAAAATCTCCGATCTTCGTATTCAAGAAATATATGTGATGTATGAAGAAAAGTGATACCGAAAAGTAAGTTTATCCTTCAATTTCGAACCTTTCCGAAAACGTCTGTCTAATATACTTTGGAACGAATCAAATTGCTAGATTTGCTTCTAAGGAAGACATATGTTTTCGAGGGAGAAAACTAATTTGGCAGAGTGTCCCATGCGGATAGAGTCTCTAGTAAAAGCAATTATTGAATGGAAAAGCTTCAATTCAACTGGAATTACCCAAAGAAAATCTTTAAAACATATTTTACTGCCTCCGCTACCGTCTTCGCTAATACCTTTATGAAAACACTATCTCTTTAACGAAACAAGATACCCATATAGTGATGTTTATCATGCAATGAAGCCTGTATTGACCTGATATCACTTGCCTGATAACATAACATGATATCAGTCAGTCTATTTTTAGAAACAATTTGCACAGACGTGCAATGAATTTCTTTGATTGTTAAGGGTTTAGTATAACTTAGCGCTGCAAAATGATTGCATGATAAATAGAATAACATGTGAGTGTTTTAAAATATCAATGTTATCTAGTCGCGGCTGCGAGAAATTATCATGACTCGGCAGATAATTAAGTAACACCTTCTTACTTATATGCTTCTTACCCACCACACGACTCAAAAACACAACACGTGCTACAGGACATGTGGTCTGTCTCTAGCACGTCCGATTATTGCAGAACTGAAAACATTTCACAGGACATATCTTAAGGAAGCTCACACGCTTATCAAGAAGTTTCAATTACCTGAATCATCTAATTGGCTATTTTTGCTATGTAAATGTTTTAGTATGGTGTTTGAACAAGAATTACGAGGCACTTGTATAATAGCATCTTTTTTGTGACCAAATACGTCATTATGAAAGAAAGAAATCAAGATCAACCTAACGTTAATGATGCAAAAAACATTTGTGACTGTTTACAAATTGTTCCCCACTTTGTGAGTAACTGAACGCGCAAAGTAGGGAAAATGTACAAAACCACTCGCACACTTTTTCATCCTGAATGCAAGCTCAGGATACGTGCGGGGCATTTTCCTAACTATGGTGAATTAATCATCACTAAATGTAGTTTTCTTTCCTCTCGTATCGTTTTTTTTTTTAATTTTTATATCAATATTTTCCTCCAACATTCATTTGGTGAAAATTTAAAAACCTGATAGTACCAAGGGGGCACTAAATGAAGCTTTTGTGCGAAGCGTCAGTAATATAAACTACAGTTTTATTGATGGTCGCCTGGCCTTAATCCCCATTACTTATTTTATGTGTCTTTTTGTCGACTGTTTGCCCATTTAATAAATGATAAGTAAGTTATTGTGCCAGACGCAATATTTACATTTAATATTCACCGGAGATGTCTGCTGACTGCTTTTTGGAGAAGATAAAAAGGAATATTGATGACGGCTTAGGCAATAAAATATATGTGACCCATCACGCGAAAAGGGACCATCTTGGAAGTGCGTAATGTGTCGACCCTTGTCAGACTGCGCAGATTGCGCAGACTTACTAGGTTCGAAACTTTTCGCATTTTTCTGAATTTCTGAAGGCTCAATCTACCTTCTGGTGAAAGAATTTTTGCAATTCGACCTCTGGTTTGGCTGTACTAGAACCAATCTCTTTTTCAAATATTTATTTTGCAGAATTCCCAGATGGTCCCCTTTTCCGTGATGGGTCACATACATCTCTTTACAGGACACAAGTCATACTCTGGCAAAATCTTCACGAGTATAGATAATGACATCGTGAAATTGATACTCGCTTCAATCAAACCATTCGGAACATCGATCGGACTTTTCCGTAAACTGGAAAGTGCCTCGGTTGTAAGTGTAGTAATTTTGTGGCATTTTCTGTTTAAAATTGTGTTTCAAATAGTACTTCGGTTAATACGTTTGAAGAAAACGCAGTTTGTTAATGCTTTCTGATTGACTGTAGACATCTTTTGTGTATAATATAATTTGATTTTACAAAACGAAGTAAAACACTGCGTTTTGTTTTCAAATTATAATATGCGCACATTTTACTTTCTTTGAATTCGTTTTATGCCACGTCATCCTTGGAGGGATAGTTTATAGTTGTTACGTCATTTATACTCACGTGCGACATGACGCGCTTCCATAGCTGAGCCCCTATTATTCGCGAGATTCCTTCCGTAGAAGCGCCTAGGGTCCCCGATTGCAAATTAAAGCGTTCTTAATCACTCGCTTAATGCTCTATCCATGGCATTCCCTCCACTTACTCAAATCAAATAAAACGACCAAAAATCGTTTAAAAATACTCCCTTACCGTTTAAAATGGCCAAAACGTTATTTAAAGGAGCCAAATCATTATTTCTTTTAAATAAGCTGATTTGAATTATGAAGCGATAAAATATACAATTCTATCAATAGAAACAATAGAAAATTGCTTGTTCTTTTAGGGGAAGTGATAAAATAACGCCGATTTCGTTTCGTTGAACGAATAACTGATATTGTAGACGGCATCAACGAGTCTAAATAAAAATTAAAGTGCTGTCAGTACTGTAAATTGGGCATCATTGAGAGGCTGGGATAGTGCAATAGTTCGTCAATCAAAAGGGTTCAAATTTGGACAATAAAAGTTGGTAAAATATTTGCCCAATTTGTGAGGTTTTTTTTTTGTCTTAACACTCCATCTTTTCGAGAACATCGCCAGCTCATCCAACTGGAGTTTATAGAATTATATCCACTCGACTTGAGAGATTTGTCACAAAGCATTTCCACTCAATTTGGGACCGAACACAGTTCAACTAAGATTGATTATCCAACATGCTACCAACTGCGCTATACGGTCAGACGTCAAGGCGGTAGAACCTGCATCAATTTGATGCTTGAGGGAAGCATTTATACAGAGGCAGATAATGGCAAATCCCGGTCGTGTCTCTGCAGTGTATAGGCACAGTAACAATGGAGATGCCAAAATTGCACATGAAATTTCAACAAAATTATTTAGCCTTGATCCAGTGGACTGGAAAAGCCCTTTTTCGCGCAGAGAGCTAAAAGTTAGAACACAATGGGGAACGATTTTATCCAGTTAACAATGACGCAATATCGGACAAACAATAATTCGTAGGTGTTGTTATGAAATCTCGTAACTACGGCTTGAGTAAAGCCGTAATTACGATATTTTATAACAGCACCGACGGTTTATCAAAACGTAACGGTAATCCTAGTCGTTAGCGCAGTTTGTAACGCACCTGCCTCTTGTTCGAGAGGTCCCGGGTTCGATACTCGGCCGCGGCAAATACCCTTCAGACAAAAATGTCGTCCATCAATTGTTTGATATCGCGAACTATGTGATGGAGCAGCTGTAGGCTGGGTAAGGGTGTTGTGGTAGTACTGGTATAAGAAACAATAGGAATCCATGGTTTGGTGCTCCAGTCGCTCAATATGACCACATCAGTCGAAAACGGCGTAAACCGTAATAAACCGATCAAATTCAACGCAATGACAAAGAAATCTGTGCTAAAAATAGACTAGGATTAAACCCTGTCAACTATAGAAGCAGACGATTCCAACAGACAACAAATGAAGAAAGAACTCGAAACGAAGAAAAACGGAGAGGAAGGAGGAGTAAGGAATTGTTGTTATTGTTCTTTTATGAAATATAAGAAGTTGTTTCCCCTTTTCCACAATGTATCCCCTCCGCAGGGATAGACATTGATCACATTGAACAGTTTTTAGAACAACAAATTGGAACAGCGCAAAGATAATTTCAGTTCCTTTGCTCAACCGAAAAGCTTGTAAAAAACGCTGAAAATAATAATTGGTAATTACTAAAAACGAAAATTACATCAAATTATGTATAAGCCTCTTCCTTTTTTGTCGCAAAAATAAAAGAGATATAAAAAAGTGTAGATTGCAACTGAAAAGGCCGTTTCTGCGTTGTTTATCTTGATCAAATAGCTCAGTAGATAACACGCAAAATGTAAGTATCCAGCCTCGGTAAGCGTGGGTTTTGACAACGTGATAATCATAACAGAATTTGGTTACTTGTCAGTCCTACAGCTAGTAAATGACCGTTCGAGAAAAAAAATCAGAGCAGTAATATTGTAACTGCTACAAATTTATTATACAGTTAACCTATTGTACGTTTCAACTCCTTTACTCAACCGAAAATCTTGTTTTAAACACTGAAAATACTAACTGGTAATTACTAAAATAAAAAATTACATCAAATTTTGTGTTAGCCTTTCTTTATTTGTCGCAAAAGTAAATAAGATGAAAAAAGCTGTAGATTGTGACTGAAAAGGCCGTTTCTTCGGTGTTTGAAAACACATAGTTTGGCTTGAATACATTGATCAGAAGATAAAGGTAAAAATGTAGTATGTCCAACAGATTGGATGTCTGGAAAACGGTTTGTATAAATTCGGGCTTCACAGCCCGATTTAAAAATTGTCTATCAACATTCCTACTAGCACTGGATTGAAAGAGATATGCATATAGCGAATACTCTGGTCAGACCGTGTGACTGAAGATGCATAAATCTGAGTCTTGACATCACGCATTAGTGTGAAATTGTTGGAAATGTCGCATAAAGACTGGAATATCCTTGTCGATCTAGATGTTTATTTACCACGGAATATTTACATTGGCCTGAACAGAGAAACAACGCTTGCAACCTTTGTTGTTTGAATATGTTTCTTGGCATTTGTCTTAATTCTATGGGACGCTTTGGTGTTTTATCTAACTGATTTTAAAAAATCAAATTATTTATGGACCGGTTACCGTGCAATGGTTTGCACAGAACTTTATCCTGACGAGAACAAACAATAAATTCCGGGTGTTTATCCATTACATAGACAGGGTAGGCGCTCAAGATTCTTGTTGTCCTAATGAAACAATCCTCATCTATGTCGCTATTTTTGAAATTGAGATAGCGGAAGGATAATTTCCCAAAGTGCGATCTCGCTGCACTTGCTTTTAGTTAGGTCGCGGGTTTAAAGAAAGGTAGAAAATTAAGCCACATCCAAGTGTTCTTCAAAGAAGTGTTGAAATTATGATTCAAACCCGATCGGCACATTTAAAGTGTTGTTAATTGGAGCTGTTGATGATATAAATATAGTGTTTAAATGGTCGATATCTGACTAGCAAAGATTTAGCCTTTGCTGTTTAATCCCTGCTTTTTATGTGCCTGTGATTTTATGATTGAGAAAACATTGTGAAAAAAGAAGAAATTGCTCCTGACAAGCAATTTCTTCTTTTTCCACAAAATTTTCTACCCTACAAAATGATTATTTTTCAAATTAAATCCACTTTAGATTTTCTTCTGTAAAAACTTTGAATTTGGACAGGTCCAAAATTTTGTAAAACAGGAAAGGGTTAAAGAAAGGCAGAAATTTAGGCTACATCCATGTGTTCTTCAAAGAACGGTTGAAATTATGATCAAAGAAGGGTTGAAATTATGATTCAAAACAAATCGGCACATTCAAGTGTTGTAAATTTGAGCTGTTGAAAATATAAACATAGTGTTTAAACAGTCGATATCTTTCCAGCAAAGATTAAGTAGTGAGTGTATCAATGTCATCCGAATAAGTTAAAGTTATGAGTATCTTCAATTTAATCAGAATTACCTTAATTCTTTTTTCCTTTCATATTTAAGCATTATTTTTATACTTTGACTTCGGGTATTAAAGGTTTCGGAAATCAAGTTTAATTAGTACTGCTTGTCGAATGAAGACACGTATAACAGGGTGGATGCTACCAAATAAGGAAATCCACCATATATAATTCATTGACACCCCGTAAGCCGTTATCAATACAATAAGATAAACATAATGAAATTTGCATAAATAACGAGACACCGGTAATGCTTAATTGATCGAAGCTCTCTGATTTATGAAACAATTCTCAGATTGACAATAAGCGACCCATTAGGATTTTCACTCTTACAAAGCGATTGAGCTTATATGACTAATGAAAAACCATTTCTTCGCCTGAGTGGTTTCCTCACTTGCTTTCGAAAGCATCGAGACTTGTATATCGATCGAGGGTTCAGCGCAAGAGAGAGAAGGAGAGAGAGAGAGAGAGAGAGAGAGAGAGAGAGAGAGAGAGAGAGAGAGAGAGAGAGAGAGAGAGAGAGAGAGAAAGAGAGAGAGAGAAAGAGAGAGAAAGAGGGAGAGAGAGAGAGAGAGAGAGAGAGAGAGAGAGAGAGAGAGAGAGAGAGAGAGAGAGAGAGAGAGAAAGAGAGAGAGAGAGAGAGGGGGGGAGTAGGTGCGTTTTTGTTTAATTCAAAGCCTAAAACCACGATGAACAACGATTATCTGCGAACGTTTAACTGTTCTGTGCTAAGAATCGTTACTCAAAGAATGTTGCTTAATATAAATCAGTCCATTCATTGCATACAGTCTGATCTCATATTTTCAACGTTGCAAACTGTTTGCAAATTACATCCCGCCTTGCACGTGTATTTGCATGCAAAGCAGGTGTATTTTGCGAAAAGCTTACACCGTCTTTTCATCCTAACGCAGGACTAGTTGTTTTTCTCATATCTTTTAAACCAAGACTAAAAGGAGATTAATCGCCCTTTTTATTAACTAACTAGATATTTACTGAATAGGGTAAGCCTTAAAGAGAGCATATCACGACTAATACAGCTTTGTATACTCATTCTAGAAAAACGCTTCCGGCGTTATGCAAAATATCTCGACATTCGTTTTTGTTCTTTTTTACTGATATTATTCGAGTATTACTTAGTAGCTTTTTGATCACACGTCCGTATCGTTTGATGCGTTGAGTCAACAGAAATAATGTGCTTTTAGCAGAAAACCCTTCGTACTTGAAGCTATTTTCCTACCAGATATTTGCCAACTTAAAAAACATATTCTTATACATTCATATATGAGAAAAAAAATCTATTCCAACCGTGTTTTTATGGATTTTTATTTAACAAAACGAGCGCATTCAAAATATGGCGTTTCTTTATCATGGATTTTTTACAAAGTGATGTGTGAAACGTTTGACCAACCACATACCGCTAGTCAACCAAAGTCGCTAGCTTGTGATACGAAAAATCGACGAGACCTTGTTAAACGTGGCTTTTGTTTATTCCGAATGGTTGGGTCGTGTTCAAACGTCTACCCCGAAAGTTTTCCTGTACCTTACGTTGTTTGTCTGTCCATTCGGCGTTAGCCTCAATGCAGTAAAGGACAATGTCATGGAATGAATTCAACGGAATTGCTCAGTTATACAGTTAACAACAGTGTGAAATTGACAAGATGAATGATTTTGGAATGATTAAAGAATGAAATTGAATAAGTGTGTGGAGCGGGTTTTGAGTGAAATAAAAAGGAGATAATCCAATATCGCTATTTTTTTAAGATGAACAAAATTGGCGATATTAATTACCTACCTTTAATAAAAAATACGTACTTTGCTGTTTGTGTGTCTTGGTTGACCAATCAGACACTTAAAAATCCACTTCAGCCAATAAAATCGTAGAATAATTTGATCGATTTGAGTTAAATGTTGATCGTCTTGACCTATTTTGAAATGTTTTCTAATGATTTCGGAGCATTTTTGATCGATTTGGGTGAGTGATTGGAATGAATGGAGCGCTGTGTGAATGATTTAGAACGAATTTGATCAGAATGAGTGTCAATTTCACGAAGTTTTTAACTGTATTTCTTTTGACATTTTGAGCATGTCATCTAGATAGACAGCATTTGTAGTTTTGCATGTGCGTATACCTCTGACAGCCGAAATGGCTCCGAGGGTAGACTTGAAGGTCTGCATAATTTGCATAATCTGTTATATTTGAAATCTTGCTGCATCTTTTGTTATTCCTGACATGAAAAAAGATCTCTCCAATGCGGCTATTTCATGCTTTATTTAGAAAAAGATAAATTAATTTTGCCAGTTGAGGGAATGGATGTCTTTAAATACGCTTAATTGTACACGCATATTACATTACAACGATTTGACCTCATCGGTACAATTAGTCCCGTATTGATGACGTCCTAAACACTGAAATTGGACAAAGAATGACTAGATCTATCGAAACAGCGAGGCTACCGTTTTCGTTAAATCATTGGTTGAGCAAAACGTGATAATCCAAGGAGCAATATTGACAATTTAAGCAAAAATCATAAAGCACGGGTAAAGGCAATACAAAATAAAAAAACATACAAACAGACAAAACCATCAACAACAGCAGCAAAAACAACAACAACAACAACTAAAATATCGTCGTGCGCGTATAAATTGCATGCGATAATGCTAACATTGACACGGTTGTGTCGATATTTTCTATAGGTTGTGCAGGCTACTTAACGAATATTTCAACTATAAAAATTATGACGTATGTAAATGACTTCGATGGCTGAGTGGATACGCATGCTAGACTATTGACTGGTTGTTACCAAAACGCTCCCTGTTTCTATCCTGTCAGCATCGGATTTTTTTTATTGTTTTATTGTTGTCCGAGAACATTAACTTTTTTACATCATCAAATACACGCTGATAAATTTCTTTTCTTTGCATTTTTTGAAGATATGTAATATGTGATTAAAGATACGGGATACGACAATTCGGAGAAAGCATATCGATTTTATGCGACAAAATATAGAATTATGAAACAGTTGCCATTGCTCTGCATTTTTTTTGGATTACATTTCATTTATAAGCGTGCGATCTTTAGATATTGAATCGTCGATTAGTCAAATCGCATTTTCAGCTTAAATGTAAGCGGGGATTTCTATTAATTCTTACCATGAAGTAAATATATATTTCAATCGAAAGAATACAAATAGTGCAGACAATTGAAACATTTTCAAAATTAGCAAGATCGAACTTTGTTTTTTTTTTTTACTCGAGGATAACACGATGAAGGGTCGAATGACTCTTGTTTCCATCGTGGTCCTAACTCATTCCAGATCTTATCCTACACAGAGAGAGAGACAATGGTTTCTAACCACTGCTACCCATTTCTACAGCTGGGTGGACTGGGGCCCTGTCTGTAAAGTGTCCTGCCCAAATACACTACCCGCCTCCGGTGGGGCTCGAACCCGCAACCACCAGGTTACGAGTCGAGCGCGCTAACCACTCGGCCAACGAGCCAGACTCGGTTCGATTGATCAATATTTTGTCGTCCATACTACGCAACTCAGACAAGTGTATGTTTTTTCAGAATAATAAGGGTAACCAATTGACATGATTTTTTTTTTCCAATAACATGGCTTGGCCCGGTGTTTATATACACTATCGCGGTTATCGCGTGAGCTTTTATACCACGATTTTCAGAAATTCCAGATAAAAAATTATTGACAAATAGAAAGAAAAGGTATATGATTATATATTTTTTTTTCATTTAAGCTTGCGACAATGTGTACAAACCAATACAAACACATTCAAATACAGAAAACAGAAGACATTAACAAACCTAAAACCTAGAAATTTGGCTGAGAACGATAATGCATTACACATTTGTTTACCAATGATTGATCAGGTACCAATAAGGTGTTAGCCAGCTTAATTAATTAAACAGTATTTCGTAGATAGGTAAGACAATAACAGAGTAATAAAACCGGGTAATAATACATCTCTTCTAAATTGATTCAGCCCTGCGTTTAGGATGAAAAAACGGTGCAAACTGTTAGCCAATTCTATCCCGCTTTGCACTTGCACTTGCGTGCAAAGCGGGGTAAAATTGGCAAATAGTTTGCACCGTTTTGCAAATAGTTTGCACCGTTTTGTCATCACGGACGCAGGGAAGGAAAAAAGAAATCGGTTATTTTTTCAGATTTGAACAAAATCAAAAAAGGTAAGAAACGAACCGACGCAGAAGTATTTCCTAAATGAATGCCCCAAATGCATATGCATTTAGTTTCAAAGCAAAACAACCAATAATTTAATTAGCAACATACAAAACCATGAGATGTCGATAATCAATCATACCGGTCAATTCACAAAAAGGAATAAAAAAGGTGTCTTTTGCCTTACATCATTGCCTTTCGAATGGAACTTTGTAAGTGACCAAATGACAGAAAGGGGAAATTTATTTGGCAACCTTGGAGTCAAGTGAGATGATGTTATAATTTAAATCAAACTGTAATATGCATGCACAGAAAGGACATTCATGTGAAAGGAGTTAACCACTGGTGGTAGTAAACAAACTTCAAACATGCCGCTAAAATTATTAATTAGCTCATGCAATATCATTATCCAATTAACAAATGTAATAAACTGGAGCAAAATATTGTATAAAATAAGAAAAAAAGGTATTTGTTGTTTAAAGTAAAAGAACCAAGTTTACTTTTTTGTAATCGAATTGTTGTGCACTATTTAGACGCCATTTTGGAATCGTTACACCGGCCTGGCCCAGGATCAGAAGCGTCGAGGTTGAAAGGTTAAAATGACATCACTAGTGTCGAAACCGAGGTCCTTCTGATGGAAACCCGGGTCAAAACCGAGTCCCATGTGAACTTTCCCTCGAAGTCATACTAATTTGAAACGGTTCATGTATGTTCAAGGAATGTTGAATTTGAAGACTTGATACATCGTAATTTAGAAAACCAAAGAGTATTTTTTATCTATTATTCAATGCTTTTGTTTTAAATTCTGAAACCAACAAAGCATTATAATCTTGCATTCAAATGACACATTGTTCTCTTTTAAAAAAGGACCCCCCTTTATACATGTGTACTAACGTTCAACAACGTTTTTTGCCTTTTAAGCGCTGGGTAGATTAACAATAAGGGCAAACGTCGTCAAGAATACAATTCTTTGTTTCCTTTGTATAACCAACTTTTTTTTTTACTATTTTTAGGTAAAAATGAAAGAAGTTTCCTTTATTTCTTTTTAATAGTGAGCTAAATTCAATGTCCATTATTAGAACTTCAAATGGTAGATCCATTATTGAAATCACCGACTACCAACATACATTTACTATGATCGTAATTTACAGCATAATACACTTGATTAATTAATGAAATTCTAGTCTTTTTTGTTTTGTTTTGTATGTTTTTGGCTGAATTTCTCGAAACAATGCAAGACGGCAACTGTATATTTTTGATAGACACTCTATATTTCGTGCTGGTTTTCCCCAGTGAAGAGTATCCATATTGTTGGCGCATCGTTCCATGTTGTCAGTTCAGATTTTCAATAAGGTCGACCACCGTCATGAATAAATCAAAAGTAAACCCCGGAATGTTCCTTTCATCTTACGATAATGTCTATCTTGTCTACATCTCCTACGGCTTTACAGTTAGAAACATCGTGAAATTGACAAGGTGAATGACTTTTGACTGACTTCTGAATGTAATTGAAATGTGAAGAATTAGAATTGTTTGTTTGGGTGGGGTTTAACGCCGCTCTTTACAATCTTTCAGTTATACTGCGGCGACTGGAGCACCTAACAATGGATTTCGGTGAAGAGTGAAATTGAAATGATATCAAAGGAAGATTATGGATGAAACCTCATTTTGTTCAAATTGAACGAAATGAGCGTCGTCATATAACTGTCTCGTATATAATATAGATAGATAGATGTTTTATTGAAGTAACGTAAACTATACAGTTTCTTGTTACACAACAATGATGTACAATAAATCAACAAGGTCAAACAAACATATATACAAACAAACAACTTGACAAATGCATTTCAAACACTAAAGATAATATAAGATGAATGTATAGACCAAATTCGCTAATTTGACCAGTGGTTTGCATACAAGTGTACGGTTATCACTGCTAATAAGAGCGAATCCTGGTTATCTGTATGAATTAAGGTAAAGAAACATTAATTCGAGAGAAAATTATGTATTGAATAAAGTTTATAGCATAGGAACTGATGACAAATTATCATTTTTTTTTCATTGACATTTATCTTTTCTTTTTTTTCAAATATTAAGCTTTCCATAAAAAAAATATATATATATATATATATATATATATATATATAAAAATATAACCTACCTTTGATGAATAATGCTTCACCATCTACTAAAAGATTTTCTTCCTTATGGATTTATCTGAAGATTGTTTAGAATTTAAAGTTACGCTATATCATAATGGAGCGTGTTTTGAATTGCGTTTTGGAGCGCATAGAGCGAGTCCTGAACGCTTTGAAGGGTGAATTTGCGTGAAGGGTAGGGATACTACAAATGGAAAGAACAGCGATTTAGAATGTTGTGAACGGAATGAGCTTAAATTTCACGATTTTATGAACCTAACCTCAGCGAATGATTTGACATGATTTAATACAATAAACATAAGTCTTGTTTGTTTTGGTATATATATTTATACTTTATTATTAATATTCACGCAAAGTAGAAATTGTGCGCTTCTAAAATATTCCCTGGTCTGAACGTTAAGTGCAAATAGTTAAACATAAGTCAATACTGAGAGCCTTTGATTGTTTGAATCGAAGTCATCCCCGTCATCTCACTTTATGGACAACATTTTCTTAACTTCTATCTTCCAATTACGGCATTTTCACCGCTTGAATGTTTGCTTCAAAGCTACTGAAAAATGCAACAACAACAACGACAGATAAACCCAAATAACACCAAAAGCATTACACTTTTGATACAATTCGGACCTGAGGCTCCCGAACTAACACCGTAATTTTTGCAGAGGCAAATTTTCCTGAATAGGAAACGATTAGAGTATCTTTCAATAAAAGAATTTCTCTAGAATTTTAATATATTTGTTCGACAATTGTTACTCATAATTCTCCAAAATAGATGGTTGAAACTAGCCTTGTCTATAGAACTCATGCTTACGTCCAATCAAAGAAGGTCAAGCAGGGTTCCCTAATGAGCTTTCTCGTAGCTTGTTTTAATCACACTTATTGTAGATTGTTTTACGATAAATGATCGAACCAACCTCTCACGAAGGGACACATAGTCATTTCAAGTCTTGCTGGAACATTTAAAACGGGTTTTTTTGGTGTGTATGTGATCAATCCTAAAATCGAAATGTACAATCGGTAGATCTACCTAAATGCTTTACTCATTTAGACTAAGGGTTTGACAAAAGCGCCTAAACCTTGATTTCCGCATTATTGCATAAATGTTTTAAGGTGTTACTGAGTAGAGGTATTATTACCTATAACAAATTACAGACTATGTTAAATATCCAATTACAAGAAACGCGGTTTATTTAATTTACAGACAACGCGAGTTCTTCTTTAGAACCTACACGAATATTTACTGTCAAAATAACTCTTTCCGTAAAACAACTTAGTGGATTTACAGCAGTTTAAACTCCTTCACCTACATAGATAGAGTTCAATAGCTAACTATTTTTAGACCACGCTTAAAGCGAATCGGCCAATCAGAGAACTGTATTTCAAAAGTATATATCACAGATACAACTCCGAGCGTTGTATTTACAGATATACGATTGTAGTGTATCGTGCACGTGAATCTCGACAGGTTTTGTGTGTCGAGTCATAAAATTAAATTTCGAAAGATCTACAGTCGGTAACGAGAATAAATTTATAAGTTATTTCAGCATAATTCCAGTTATATCACCGCGAGTCTTACTATTTTTCATTGTTTAAAGGTTCGGGTATAAAAATGTTATAGGAAAGTGCAATTGCCTTAGCACATGGCAAATTACCCCCGTAGGACGTTAGATTTAGCCATGTGCTAAGGCAATTGCACTTTATACCTCAATAAACGAAGTGAAAAAGACACTCATCCCTTATAATTGCAATCATCTAGATCGAAGAAACTATTAAAATACTCAACCAAACATAAAAGCTTCAAGTCTACTTTCTGCGCTAATAAATTACACAATCTATTTTTAGATCGTGTATTGTTTATCTCGCAATCGAAGTGGAATGTCATATAGTAAAACAAATGATACACAAATGAAAGACAACATTAAAATTAGTAGAGGTACTTATGACAAAAAAGCTTGTTTCTGCCAAGTTAGTCTGTATTTTTGAACGAAAACGGCGTGGTCGGTGTTAGTTGAGAGGGTTGCTTGAAGGTCTTCGTCGACTCACTGTTTCCTAAGTTTAGGTCGGCTCAGAATCAGAACTGCATGCTTGTAATAGAAATTTCTTTCGAAAATATATTAATTTATTTAGATTGAATAGCAATGGTGCGTTGATGATCGGTTACTAGGTTAATTCGAGTTCCTACAACACAGGACTTGCAGATCGAATTTCGGGGGTTTCCCGAAAGACATATTGCATTTTATACAGAAATAAAGTGCAATGGATTTCCCAAGGTGAAAATTCTTTATTTTATTGGATTGCAATTATAGACACTGTAAGACAAGCGTGGTCCAAGTCAGATAGAAAATCTCGTGCCGCGGTATATGGGAAATAGACACTCGCTAAAGCTCGTGTCTATTTCCCATATACCACTGCACTCGTTTTCTATCCTATACATAACGCCTTAGAGGCTTTATCACATACTGCATGCAAAATTATTTTGAAAATGCTCAAAGTCGGAGTCTTGAAAATAGCAGCATGTCCAAAATACGCCGACTTGCAAGCTGGTCAGATTAAAAAAAAATGTGCTAGTTGAGTTTCGTTTATAGAGATTCGCTTTCTATGTCCTAAAATCATTTGCAAATTTCAACGAACTTTTGACGCCATCGAAGAAACAAAATCAATGATTATAATGAATAAAACAAAATAAACGAAGACGATAACTCTTTTGACATGAGCAGAAAACTACTAACATGCTTCTCAGTTAAGACGTCATTTTCATAATTAGTCAGCAAGAAGAAGGGTTGTCTGTAATTACCTACAATTGATACTGTCTAGGACAAAAACTAATTTTTCTTCTAACTAATCCATCACCAGGGTCCCTGGCACACTGTGCTGGTGTAAAGATCAAAATATGTCACCAACAACATGCTGTAACACTTGTATAATACGGTTCCGTAATTCCGAGAGAGGAAAAAGACATCTGTCGAATGTTCATAATGCCAAATATTCCAGCTATTGTCTTTTCTCTGATATGCCTTTTTTTCTGTAAAATCCATCTGAATGTAGAATATTTAATCTTATATTCGGCAATGTGAACGAGTACTAAAGGTAGGTTCAGATGAACGTAAATTTCTCACGAGTCTTTACAGAAATGAATCTGTCCTATGTTAATAGTGTAACAACTATTGTAATCTCCTCATGGGTCAAAGACTTTCTGGAGGCTTATTGAATAAAGCATTATTCGTTTGTAAACGCAGGTATCTTACAGCCCGTCAATGACTGTTATCATGTCGTTACTAAAGAATCGCGGGCTTGGGGGAATACTAATGCTTTAAAGTTTTTTTTTTGTTATGTCTTATTTACAAGTTTGTTTGCATGTAACTTTTAAACTATCACATATCTGGTTACGACCATGGTCAAAGATACGGAAGCTTGTATGTACCTCCTAATTAACGGTATAAAAATATCTTTACCAAATCGTACACCGCTTTCGGTTGCCTAAATTACGACAATATTTTTTTACATAAAACAATTTTTTGACTCGAATATATGTCTGTATATATCACGTCATGATGACGTGGTATATAGAGAATTGATGACGTAAATTTTACGTCCTTTTGTGTTTTGCACATCGTTAAAGGCTACATAATGTCGCTATTCAGGAGGAGGGGGATGGCACATAAATGCTTCCGTACAAATGACCTGCCGTGGGCAAAGAGGAAGGGGAAAGAGCTACTTTCCTATTCGTCTAGAAACTATCTAGATATTACATGACCAAGTCAATTCCACAAACCAAGTTAGTGCTTATTTCGCCCTGATGAATGTCTATAATTATGTAAGTCTCTCTGATATTTGGTCTGTTATTATTGCACTGTTAATCAGTCAGCTTCTATCCCTCGGTGTGTCAGCCTGGTCGAGATGTTCACTGGAGAAATAAGATGTCTGTAAATAATGGCCGTTCTATGTGCAAGTTTACATTAGCCATGTTTGGAATACATGGAATCATATTGTTTTTTTTTCTTCTTTAAAATGGTGCTTTACGGCTCGTCGACTGCAATTGTCACTCTGGGTGCAAGCACAATAAACACGAAAAATAAGTAAAAAAGCTATAAAAGGATAGATAAATGTTTAATACATACCTAGTGTATTGTATGAAAAAAATATCTAACGAGGTTGGGAGAATTGAAAATTGTCGAGGCTTTGCCGAGACAATTATCAATTCTCACAACCGAGTTAGATATTATTTTCATACAAAACACTAAGTACGTATTATATTTATCCTATAACCTCTATTTGTCTTGCGTTTATCAATATTTCTAATTGAAATGCAAGTTTCTAAAAATGACTACATGATATCATTGTTCTAAAAATAACTATGTGACATCAAAAAATATCATACGGGATGTTATCACACGGATATTTGTATAGTTATAAGATTAAAAAAAAAACATATTGGTTAAGTAAAAAATGAAATGATAATATAAGATCAAACAAAGCTTTTCGTTGTGCTTATGTAAAATTTCCCGATGAAATATATGTGTAATTTTCAGTCCTACTTTCTAAAACAAGCTTTAACATTTGGCATAGGACTGCTGTAGAAAAATGACTAGATATAACAGATTGTAAGCATAAGGAAGGAGTAACAATTAAGAGAATTGTGAAATTGACAAGATGAATGATTTTGGAATGAACAAAACATTAATTTGAATGAGTGTGTGGAGCAAGTTTTGAATGATTTTAAAGGTAGGTATACCATAATCGACAATTTCGTCTAGATAATACAGTTAAAAACATCGTGAAATTGACAAGGTGAATAATTTTGGAATGATTTCGGAATGAAATTGAAAGAGTGTGTGGAGCGAGTTTTGAGTGAAATGAAAGGGAGGTAATTCAATATTGCTAATTTTGTTCAAGATGAACAAAATTAGCTATATTAATTACCTCCCTTTAATAAAATATATGTACTCTTCTGTTTGTCCGTCTTCGTGGAACAATCAGACACTTAAAAATCCACACCAGCTAATAAAACTGTAGAAAAAATAGATCGATTTGAATTTATTGCTGAAAGTCTTGAACGATTTTTAAATGTTTCCTAATGATTTCGGAGGGTTTTTGATCGATTTGAGTGAGTGTTTGGAATGAAAGAATGGAGCGCTGTGTGAATGATTAAGAGTGATTATGATCGGAATGAGTGTCATTTTAACGATGTTTTAAATGTCAAATCTACGCCAAATTCCTGACTTTGTGTCTTCACGGACAAATTAGACGCTTAAAGATTAACACCAGCTAATGAAATCATGCAATTATTTTATTGATTTGATTGAAATGTTGGTCATTTTGAATTATTTGGAAGCGTCTAGTAATAATTTTGTAGCGTTTTTGAGCGAGTGGATTGAGTATTTGGAATGAACGATTTGGGCGCTGAGTGAGTGATCTAGAAAGATTTTGATCGAAGTGAGTGTCAATTTCACGGTGTTACTAATTGTACAGTTAGTTACATCATGAAATTGACATTCCCCTCAATTAAAACCATTCAAAATCGCTCACTCAGCGCTCCATTCATTCATTCCAAACACTCACTCACACCATTCAAAAACCCTTATACTTTCTGAAAAATATAGAATCAACAACGTCATTCAAACTAAATTTGAATAAGGAAAAATCGCGATTTCATTGACATAATTCAAATTGTACGTGTTTAATTGGTTCTAGAAGAAATAGGAAGCTAAGTATAGAACATGTATGCAATTTTTATTAAGGGAGTAGCAAAATCGCTAATTTTGTTTATCCAGAACAAAATTTGTGATATAGGATTACCTCCCATTAAATTCACTCAAAACTCATTCCTCACACTCATTCAATTTCATTCCTAAATCATTCAGAAATCATTCACCGCGTCAAATTCACGATGATGGTAACTGTACTCATAAAAAGCGACACATCCTGGCTCCTATTGCATCATGGTTCATCTTGCCGTTGGGCCACCCAAAATGCCGCAGTGAAGCTGTGCATGCGACATTTTTGTCTCCCACTAACGATATGCGATACGTCAATCGAAAACGAACAATCTCGGACATATGTGAATTAAAATGTACTGGACCAGACGGAGGGCATTCGTCGGTAGCTTTCCGCAAATAATTGAAAGGATAGTACTGTTAATCGTGATTATGAGCGAAAGCTTTACTTTCGTTGATATTCCCGACTAATTGTCCAAAATATCAACTAGGAAATATCTTTTCTGCCTCGCAGATGCCAAAATTAACAGACGCATAAAATGCCCTATTTAAAGAAGAAATCAGACAAAAAATAAAAATACCTATTCTAGGAGCCTCATCTTGTCGTCTTGTCGTACCAAGGATTGCGAACGTTTTACTTATCTAAGAAGTTTAGCTGTTTTCAAAACAAAATCGCACGGCTCTTTTTGATAATAAAAGAACAAGCGATTTCTTCCTTTTCCAAAACGTTTTCCTCTGGTAATGAGAATCTGTATATGGAAAAAAAGCAGCTACTGGTATGACGAACTTCCAACACCACATGAACATGATACAATTGCAGGCCTTCCTGAAGGTAGTGAATCCGTAATAGTTTCCAAACATTTTGGAATTCATGATATTTCACAATGTTGACCGAGGTTTCCTAATGAAAATCATTAGGATCCACTACCTTAAAAGTCAAAGGTTACGAGCCATAGTGCTGGTGTTAGTGTCGATCCCTATTTTGAATATTCGAAGCAAAAACTCTTTAACAAAATTTCAGTGGATCGCCTAAGTTTCGACATTTCCAGAATTGGCTGTGATGCAAAAGTGTTACTAGTCTAAATGGTAAAATCTGCGAAGAAAGTTTACGGTGGAAGTCTAAATGGATTCCCATTCCCTTCTGTCAATCCATTAACGCTAGATTACACCCAACATACTTCCCCCAATTTTCATAATTCACTCAACGGTGTAGGTTTTTTCCTTCCTATGTTTGAACGTATTACAAACAAGAAAACAAGATGTCATAAGAAAACCCTTTTCTCCTGTGACGCGACTTAAAAAGGCTTTTAACAAACATGCATAATACATTAATGAGAGTTGGTTTTATTAGCAGAAAATATATTTTAAGGCTGTTTACTCATTTGAGTAAAATCAGTATGTATATAAATATTTTATCAAACGAAATGAAAATGGGGAAACCAGTAAATGATTTCGGAGAACTGACATCGACAGAGAATCACGTACGTGTAGTTTAACCTTTTCAGTTCAATAGTCGTTTTTCTTAAAAGATTTTGTCCGAAAATTCTATTTCCTCGCCAAATTTGAATTCGTGCCTTATAACAGTTTTTTTTTTTTGACATGTAAACCTTGTACGAATACTGGAGTACCCGGGCATCGGGTAGGTTAATGTTCCTACCCGGGATTTGAATCTTTATCCGTAACCTGACTGTTATGATAAGCACTATATACCTTTGGGATTCAAACTCATGAAAGAATTAAAGACTGTTTAAAACAGTCTTCATTTCCCTTCTGAAGTTGCTTTCCAGATGGTCCTACGGACTTATATCTGATAAATTTGAGAGTCCTGTACCCCGTTTTACTAAACTACTTACGATAAATATGATCGTAAGTCCAAATCAAAAATCGTACAAAGTGGTTTTATTCATTGTTAGATTCTGCCTTGCAAAATCTCATTCGAATCGTCTCTAGAAGACGATTCCAATGAGATAATGCATGGCAGAATTCGTTTCTTAGTTTCTACTGTGGAAGCAACTTTAATTTTTGAATTACGCAAGAAATGATCGTAAAATGTTTAGTAAAACGGGCCCCTGGCTACTAATTTGTGAGTCTCAGACTCGGAACACCTGTGTCCATTATAATCATGTCGGAATTGTATGTTCGAATCCACTTTTCAGAAATTCTGGATCCACCTTTTGTATTTGGTAGATAGAATAAATAGACGAACAGTAACGGGAAACGAGATCTTGGGTCCCCGGTACAGAATTTCAACTAGTGCGGAAGAGGGTATTGCTGAAAAGGGTATTTCATGGAATGACAGTCAAGCGCGTGTAACCAGAAATACATGGATAAGCGTGAAGCTAGTATAACGCCTACCTTAGCGTTACAAATGACGTAATGCAGAGTTAAGGGTAAATAGCCGGACAAAAATACATGTTCGCCAAAATTGTATGTTTTAACAAAAATGGTATATTCTGACCGTTTTCGAAATGAATTGGCATACCTTCGTCACGGCATACCCCCTCACGTCATTTACCTTTAAACATGTGGCTTCTGGAACGAAATATGAATGTAATAACAGTATTTAAGCTTTAGTTACGATGTTTAAATCGTCGGGTCATGAAAATTGGCATATAGCTAGAATTGGTGTTGTTCAATAAATATGTATAAACATGGATAAATAAACAAACAAAATCACACAAAATAAATAAATCTAAGACAACAAGGGCTGGATTTATCAATGCATTCAAAAGGATGATCAAAATTTACATTTTTTGGAATTGCTATGGCATAAAAGGAGAGAGAAATAAATACCAACAACACCATTTAATAAAAACAGCACAAAGATTCCCTAAAAATATGGCTCCGTATTATAGCCATGGTAAAAGGACAGGCTACACAGAAAGATATATATCTTTGATAAGTATCAAAGCCTTTTAGTAAAAACAACGCCGAGACAAAATAAAAGCCTTATAAATTTAAGATATATTGGGAATTCAAAATCAGGAGCATATATTAGCTGGGAAGGTTCTCCGAGAATTCCAGGCAGCAGACTCTAGAAATCCTTCTTTCATCGCCTTAAAATAACCCTTAACATGGCATTCAAAAGAATGGCTCTAGAACGCTCACGATCTGAACTATTGAAATATTTTAAGAACTTTGATTCAAATGACGTAATAACAGATTAAACTAGGTCTCTTTATTTGGTAAGCGAGAACCACTGTGGACAAGTGCACTCAGTAACGAACACACATTATTTAGCATTTGGAGAATATTGTAAAAAATGGCGTTAAGTTAGACACATAAATAATTCGTCGATATTAAAAAATAACGAAACGAGAGATTATCATAACTTATAATTAATATACATGTTTTGGTCTCCCAGTTAGTTTATGAATATCAAAGCCGAGCTACAAGGAACGAAAAATGTTTTTAAAGTGAAAATTTCCCATAGATTAAATAATTAATACAATCAAGCAAAGAATACAACAAAGAGTCTGAAAGAAAACAGCTTTTTACAGACTTGTGTTGCTATCAGTAGTCATGTTTAGGGATTATTTCAAAAGTAAAGGTTTAATCTGATAAGATGAATTTTCTTGAGACTCAATTGTTGTAGTGTGGCTTTTTTTGACAAGTACTCGGTATATCATCTTGATACCAAGTGTAGGTAATTTAATTATTTAAATTCATTTTTACATAAAACGACTGCTCGTTTTTTTGTGTGAAACTTTGAATGAAATAGACCTCAGATCAAGTAAGCATTTAAACTCTAAAACCTTAGAAATGTTTGTATTCAGTAGAATCAATGGCTTCACGCGACTAGCAGCATGTTCAATTAGCAGTGATTTTCAATTCCCTTTATATTAATAACATCTATTCCCAGATCGCTGATGAATTCATTAAAATATAATCCCGTTTGACGGCGATCAGGATTTAGAAAGCATAAAAAGGAGGAAATCGTTTTATCTGGTTAACAGATCTATTGACCTTAATGCTCCCTCCCTGCTAGGATCTAGATAAAGGGACGTACGTGTAATAACATAATAAAATTTTTATTTCTCAACGAAACCTTACTTTGTGGGTAATTATTTGAATCGCCTCAATGATACGATTCCAATGAGTGCCAACTACAAAGGTTTTTTTCCTCAATTTTATTGCATTATTTTAATCTGAAATCTTATGTACATGCTTTTTCTGTAACTCATATGAAGAGTGTCTGAGGATTATTCCTTAAATGAGAGATAAAAGCCAATATTGCAGTAGTTATGATGGAACTATACGATTATGTGTGTCAACCAATTAAGAAGAACACAATGTACATAGTATAATCGAAAAAAGAAATTGTGACTACTGAGTAGAACACAATTGTTTTTACATAACTCAGGTCAAAACGGCGAATCAAAAATACAATATGATGGATCAAATTTCCTACGAACAATGTGGCAATATTTCTTCCTTAGAATTGACAGGACGGCGAAAAACCTATTGGATATAGGCTTGATCTCGTCCATGGAAAAGCCTTTCTAGAGTACCACAAAGACAGCCCTTCTTCTTGCAGGAGCTCTAAATCCTTACGTTCCAAAAAACGTTCGATGATCGATATCAAATTTGTTTTCATTTCATATTTTCAAGATTTAGAAGTATATGTGATACTTTGTGCAAAGTGGAATCACATTGACAGCTGGAACAGTAATGCTGTATTGCTAGTATGAAAAGGAGTAACATCAAATGCCATTTCCTGTCGTTGTTTTACTGCCTGTGTTTTAGGAGGGAATCATTCATTTATTGGCCATTGATTTGGGGGTATGTGACAAGTAAATTGTTCTCTATGCATCCTCGAGTACGTCCCTTGACAATGACTACAAAGACAGACCTCAGTAGATGAAAACAAGGCCAAATAAAAGAGAAACACAATATTCCTTTTTATTCCCTTGGTACATTTCCCAAATCCAATCACGGTATAACGTATGAATGCCAGGCTGCATTTGCTTTCAAATACATCACGATCGTCTCCCAGAGAGCATTTTCTTTCTAATCAAAAACGCAGAAGACGAATTGTCTAGTTGAATGTATATTCTAGGAATAAAACATCTTCGGTTAAAATGCAGTGGGTATTTCGTTTTGATTTAACGAATATGGTTGTTATTTGTATTACGAACCCATTTGGAATAACACGGATAAAGCTGCACATGTATTCTAGATAAATTTGTTAATTTTTGAAAGGGGCAGGTTCAGAAAGTGGCATTTTTGGCCCTGTTACAAATTTTATTAAAAATGTGCTCATGAGTTTGGTTTTGATCTATGATATGTAAAATGCATGCCGAAAACATGATAGTTCTATCTTTCGTTGCCATGGCAACCAAAAACCTTGGATCTACAAATTTATCCATTTTCACTCATACTTGATATAGTACATATTTAGGTATGTATAAAATGTGTAAAAAAAACCTTTTAACAAGCTATAAAAAATTGTATTTCTACATCAAAACATGATGAGACATATTGCCATGGAAACACAACCAATTTTAATAAAAAAAGTCAGAATTATGTAAAAAATGAGGCATATTTGACAATATTCTATTGAATGACAGAACCTTTATTTTTTTATTTTATTTTTTTTTTTGAATTCATACATATTTATATATTCATTTATTAGATGTTAGATAGAATATTCTAACAAAAGAAAATACGTTACCATGGCAACCACTTACAGGGTAATCAAGAGTTAATAGCGATTCACTATTCATTTTTTCAGTAGGACATTTGGCATTGCATGTCCTTGATTTCAAGAAAAATTTAGAAAAAATGGTGGGTCTAAAGTTATAAAGTAAGTAAAAGATATCCAAATTACTCTGGTTGCCATGGAAAATGACTTGTGATAGTTGAACAAAACTCATTTCATGAGTTTTTGAAGACGCATATATCAGTTTTGCAAGAAACTAGACTGTCGCAAAGCGGATTTATTCCCCATCCCCACCCCCCACCCCCAACACACACAAGCACTTTGTCAAATGCAAGTGCTAATAGTATAGAAGGTGTCTGTAACAAATATTGAGGTCATATGCAGCATTTGCATGAAGTTTCATGATTCTGTTTTGCTTGGTTCTTGAGTAAGAGTCCGGAAACAAAAAGTGAACAAAAAATGACAGTGACCTTGACCTTTGACCTATGTGACCCAAACATAATAGGGAACTTCCATGGGGTATTAGCAACATTTGAATAAGGTTTCATGATTCTCGGTCGTTTGGTTTTTGATTTAGAGTCCAGAAATAAAAATTGAAAAAAAAAAAAAATTGACTGTGACCTTTACCTTTGACCTATGTGACCCCAAAACAATAGGACATTTCCTTGGGTCATAAGCAAAATTTGTATAAAGTTTCATGCATGTAGGCCACTTGGTTCTCGAGTTAGAGTCGGGAAACGAAAATTGAACAAAGACTGACTGTGATCTTGACCTATGTCACCAAAAAACAATAGGGCACTTCCTTGGGTCATAAGCAACATTTGTATAAAGTTTCGTGATGGTAGGTCACTTGGTTCTTGAGTTAGAGTTCGGAAACGAAAAGATCTACGGACGGATGGACAGACAAATAGACAGACATGGTTAGGGGGTAGGTGGGGGTATAAAGATGTATCAAAGTAATTACAAGAGGACTATTACCTGTATTGCCCTATATTGCTCACATATGCATCCTGACTCCTGTTGTATTTTAAATGAATAACTTTTAAACACAATTAAATGACAACTAAATGCTCATTTTCAGCAAATGTTTTTTGTTACCTAACACACTATAACATAACAAGATCTTTTTAGTATTTCAGCAAGTGCATGCTTAAAATAATTAGAGACAGGGATACTTGAATAAGTAGTTACTTTCTCACTTTGCATCCATTTTGCAAAATGCTTAGAAAAATTTGCACATCGGTCAAATGATTCATAGGAAATTGTTATTACATCTACCTTTCTTATGATAAAAATTGAAATGCTGCCGAATATTCCTCGCGTTCTTCTTTATGACTAGAAAAATAGCCTTAGCTAGTTTGAAAAAGATAGAACGAGAACTGTCTTCATAAAATCTTGGACAAGTTTGAAAAGGGTCATATGGGGTTAAAAGCAAGGTCACGAGGTCAAATTATTGTGGGTAAAAATATGGATACTCTACATGCCTAACTTTTTGCCCAACTAACCTGTCAGCTCAAGTATCAAAATGAAATTTTACACATATTCAAAACGAGTCAAGTGTGTTCAAAAACTTTATCTCCAGTCAAATATAAGAAAAATTGAAATTTAAAGACCTCTTAAGTGGTAACAAAGAATATCCTTAAGACTCTTTTCCCATGACATACCTGGGAATACAGGTATAACGAATCAAAAGGATCCTTTAATACAGACAAATATTTACAGCAATTTTGAGAAGGATTGGAACAAAGTTGTGACCTCTGGAATGGTACAAGAGAAATAGTATATAAGGCTTCTTTTCCCATAATGAACCGGTGCCTCAGAATGAAACCATAATCAGTAGGGTCCTTCCTCACACAATGACAAACATCCTAAGCAATGTTAAGAAAAATTGATCCAAAATTGTAAGATGAAAATCGTCTTTAAGGCTCCTTTTCTTGTGACATATGTCGGAGCGCCACCACAAGCAACATTTTGTCTAGACAAACATTTAAACAAGTTTGAGAAATGTATAGCCAAAGTAGTGACCTCTGGTGCTAAAACAAGAATTAGCCTTGCCCCTTGGAGTTACCTTGACCTTTGTGATCAAGACACCATATTCACAAATAACTTCTTGCAAACTCATGTGAAAATCCATCCATGGATGGGAGAGTTAACAACCAAAAATCAATAGTATACCCCAATTTTGAATTTTGACCTCTTGCTGTGACCTTGAAACCAAAACACGAGGTTCATAGAAAACAAAACACGATATTCACAAATAATTTTTTTATGGACAATTGTGCCCTATAATGTGAAAATCCATCCACAGACGGGAGTGTAAACTACCAAAAAACAATATTATACCCCAATTTTGCCATCTTATGTGAAAATCCATCTATAGATGGGAGAGTAAACGACCAAGAATCAATATTATACCCCAATTTTGACCTTTGACCTCTTGCTGTGACATTGCCCTTTGAAACCAAAACACAAGGTTCAGAGAAAACAAAACATAATATTCAAAAATATTTTTCATGGACAATTATGCCCACTAATGAGAAAATCCATCCACAGATGAGAGTGTTAACTGCCAAAAATCAATAGTATACCCCAATTTTGACTTTTGACCTCTTGCTGTGACCTTGCCCTTTGTTACCAAAACACGGGGTTCAGAGAAAACAAAACACGATATTCATTAATATTTTTTATGGACAATTTTGCCAACTTTTGTGAAAATCCATCCATAGATGGGAGGATAAATGACTAAAAATCAATATTATACCCCAATTTTTGACCTTTTACCTCTTGCTGTAACCTTGACCCTTGAACCCAAACACGAGGGTCAGAAAAAAGAAAACGTCTTATGCCTATGAACAAATTTGCCAACTTATGTGGAAATCCATTGACAAATGCCCGTAATATTGACCAAAAATGAATATCATACCCAAATTTTGACCTTTGACCTCTGAGGGAAAAAAGTTAATTTTTAAGATGGGGGCCACCTGACAACCAAAAATTGCTTGTTAGTTTTAGTTTTTAAAAATTGTAAGAATTGCACTATAAACGAAATAAAGTTGGTTATGCAGTGGCGCCCATGGTTTTACTGGGTCTAAAGTTTTGATTTTCACCTTTTTTCTAGGAATTTTCATAATTTGCACGTGTTTCTCTTCCATTTTCCACAAGAAGTTGACGCTTGACATTCACTTCGATGCCAATATATTGAAGTTCAATCTCCACTTGCATGTATGATACATCAATATCAATAATTAAATCAAATTGAAAAATCGGGATTTTGTAGGGCTAAAATCTGTAGTTAGTGAACCTACTCCTTTGATAGAAGTCAACTCCTTATCTTGTTAAAATCCAGAACTGGTCAATAAATCGAAAAGAAACTTCTCGAATCAGACAAAATTATCGATATTGTTACTATTCGTAGAATACACCGACTGATTGGGTAGAAACTTGTCCTTTTGGCATTTTGTTACTTATGATTATCTTGGTTACTGTAGCTTGTCTATTTCATGTATCAGTACCCCATTGAATAGTACCGTTTATTTACCCTGTCAACATGTATCTTAAATTTAATTCGTTTTCTCGTTATAATTGGTCATAGAAGGTTTTGTTTAGAGCATATAAGTATTAGGATCGGTTGCCTAGTAAGAGTTAAAAGTAATAAAGCCGAATTAGAAGTGTTTGTATGGTAATCTTTTTGGAGAATAAGACAGATATTTATGGTGTTTACTGTGAGGTGTTTGACAGAAACTGTCAGCTTTAATAAAAGAGAAACACAACAGATAGAGGGAGCTGTCATCCGTACTTGACGAGCTACTTCGTATAGTTTACAAGTTAATCACCATATTTTGTTAACAGTCAAAATATGGTCTAAAATACACGAACGAGATCTTTTCCTGACGCATCAGCTCTTTTCGAGACGACAAAACTTTAGAATAGTCCAATGCGAAAGAAGTAGGAGAGAACATTGCAAGTAATTACGTTTGGAAAAGAGAAAACATTTTTTTCACAAAGTAATCCTTGTCTTTCATAGCGAACAGTAATGAGCCTATTCGTGAGATTTCCAATTATTTCATATATGTACAAAGAAAATACTGACCAGAGTCTTCGCTATGCGTTTAGTAGATAGTTTAGGTCTAAAAGCGCATTGGCCAAAGTACTAACAAAAGCCGAAATTACCTACGCTTGACACATAACTGCTACACTTAAGTCTGAGTTATTTTCCAGTTCACGGATAAAGTTCCAATGAAGTACGTGTTGTGGTTTTATCTACCATGCATTATCCGACCACCGTAAAGATTCCAGTCAGCGGTCTATCATTCTAATTGTATAACAGACCCCCTGCAGGAGTTGTATCATGTCATTGCTATGAGACGATATATAACCCTTGATATTTACCTTTCAATTGATATCAGACGGTTAGAGGACACACATGTTGCTATTTTTACATGTCAGCCGAAAAATTGCCATCTTTGTGGTGCGTTTAGTGTCCGTCCAGGTACAGTCAAGACCATCGTGAAATTGACAAGATGAATTATTTAAGATTGAAATAGGAATAATAGGAATGAATTGAATGAGTGTGTTGTGAGTTTTGAACGATTTTAAAGGGACATTCAAAAAGTGCTTGCTTAAGACAGGTGCTGGCTTAATACAGGTTAATTTTAGAGTAAATGCTACATTTGGGAACTAGGCGGTCGCTTGTTTAATACAGGTTGCTTGCTGAATACAGGTAGCTGCTAAGACAGGTTTGACTATTTGGAAAAGCAATTGAAGCGATAAGTAAATGATGTAGAATAGTTTTGATGGAAGTGAGTGTCAATTTCACGATGATTTCAACTGTAAGACTGGGCGAAATAGAACTCGCTATGTGACTAGGGCTTACATGTAAATAAATCTACCTTTACGACATTTCGGTGGCATTCTAAATATATATAAGAAAATTAAATGTGACCCATCATGCGGAAAGGGACCATTTGGGAACTCAGTAAAATGAATATTTGAAAAAGAGATTGGATCTAGCATAGGTCAACCAGAGGTCGCATTTCACGAATTCTTTCACTTGAAGGTAGATTGACCATTCTAGATTCAGAAAATGGGCTAAATGCGAAAGGTTTCTACCCTAGTCCGTCTGCGCAGTCCGTGTATTCTGACAAGGGTCGACACTTTACGCTTTACCCAAATGGTCCCTTTTCGCTTGACGGGTCACATATGTGAAGCCATACCATACCTCGTCTTGTAATGAGATAAGGGTAAGATTCTAGACAGTGGAATAATTAATGAAAGTTAATTACTGATAATGTACCACATTAAAGACAGGATCGATCTGATTTCTTCTCAATTCCGTAAACTACCGTTAAATTACACATATCACGCAAAACATTTGTCACATTTTAAACTTCAAATTGTTGGCAACCTTTCTACATAATTTTTGTCATTCTTAGTTTCCTTTTTTTCTTGTATTTTGAAATTTGCTGTTCTGACGAATCAAATACATGTATGAAACTATGTGCGTAATTATAATAATCTCATAGCTGCGTATCGTTAGGACTCAAGTCAGAGTCAGACCCGAGCACTGACTATACATTCTCGAGCGAGTTCTTTATTCCTATAGATTCTTTAAAGCAGTGGCATTATTTCTGAATATACCTTATAGCCTCATTGACATTTTGCTTAAAGATCTCAATAGGCTCCTGTAAATTTTCCGTAACCCGAATTCCTGAGGTGTCCGCCAGACTTCCTACGGTAGCGTTTAACGGGTGCCGCAGACAAAATGCTGGCCCGTATGGAGGTCGTAGTCCGAAGACACGCCATAAAAACAATAGCATGGTCATCGTGCGATACTTCATTTTTATGACTTTCTTAAATGATCTGGGAAAGGAACAAACAATTCAATTACTTCTTATAGTGCGTTGGTCATCCAAAATATCAGTTTGTTATAATGTAACTTGTCCCAATAATCAATTGTGCTATATAGTTTTGTATGTTAAATCTTTCTGGAAGCACATATCAAGATCCCTTAAGATCAAGGTTTCGTTGATAACCTTGAGTATGAACTTTCCGAAATAACAATAATTTATTCCAAAAACATACAAATACACATCGATTTTTGTCCTTATTTGTATTCTGTTGAACAACATTTTCCTTGCCATGGTCTGTCGCCTTGGGAACCGTTTTAGAGAATATGTATGTGTAGTTAGAGAAATAACTTGTCTGAATATGACAATAAAGTTTTGCAAACGCAGGATAATTTCCAGAGAAATGAAATTGTCTATGAAAATACTCGAGTTGAGTGCGCCAACGATTTGGTAATTTGGTCAAATTAAAAGGTAGAAATGTCTGACCTAGCCACTTGTTACTCTTTGAACTATATTTTTGGTCTTGAAAGAAAAAAAGATGTTGCGTAAATAAACCCATAAATATATCTCATTGATTAACAATAGCATTTAAAGAACCAAAGTTTTAAAATATATGTTTTAATAAGGCTTAAATACTTGTAGACGGGATACAAGTAGTGTTTTGAACTTGGCGTATACAACAAACTTAGCATCCTTGTCCTTTTCGTGCTGTTCCTGAGACATTACTACAGCACACAAAGCTTTAGCAGATAGTACAGGCAAAGATCAGCCTTCACAGTCGTGCATCCTGCTCTTTGCCTTAAATATCATTTTTATTCTTATTTATTGTAGGAAAAACTTGAGCTTGGTTGGTTGAAAAGATGAAAAGATCAAAGATTGGCTAAACAAATTGGTAAAACAAAATGTCAATTTCATCATGATAAGGTTTAAATGTTGCTCGTCTGCACAGTTAAAAGTACGTACAAGATGTAGAAAAGATCACTTCAGAGTCTATTCACTACGGACTAGGTTTTAAAATTCTTCCTCGCAGATCGACTCATAAAATTGGGCTTTAATTTTAGCAATGGTAGTTTAAATTAAACATTATCCTGCTGAATTCAGTTTTGTTCCTTATTCATTGTCAACTTTTTGAGTTATTTCAAATATAATCTGGCCATCATTTCACCCGAGAACACAGGAAAACTAGGCTTAGATCACACTTCGCGTAAGTGTAGGCTGATCTTTGTCTATAGTGCCTGCCAAATCCTTGCGTACAGCTGCCCCCCATTCAAGATAACCAAACGGCGCAAACAGTTTTCCGACCGTACCCCGCTTTGCACGCAAGTGCACGTGCAAAGCGGGTACAATTGGAAAACTGTTTGCACCGTTTGGTGATCCTGCACGCAGGGCAGGAATATGCCATGAACAGAATAAGAAGGGTTAACCTTTAAATGCAAGAAAGGATAACGGTCCATCACATAGTTCAAGGGTGGTGTCCTTTGGCGAAAATTCGCTTTCTGATTTCTCTAGCGCCGGAAAGTACAGGGATAATCAAATTTCGGTTTCCTTCTTACTAAATTAAGCCTAATAGTTCTGGCTTGAGAAATAAATAATTGCTTGAACCCTACAAAGTGTTTACGACCTCAGTATAAGTTTACAACATAAGTTCACTCCCGAGAACCAAGTCATGGCCTGTGATATGTATTTGCGCGCATACAATTCTAAAACATTCTAATTGGCTTAGATAGCGCTCATATCTGAGATGATGTTCCCTCGATTCAATTAAAACACTCTTAAATCGCGTTGGCGACATAAAACATAATTCAACACGCCAAATCCATTGCATGATTCCATTAGATTGTGTAAATTTGTATTTTTTTTATTCGCACATGAAGACACACAGAACTATTTTTTGAACAGTGCACTTAACTTATCGAAGGGTAATAAAAGATAATTGCTCATTTCGTTCATTTGGAATAAAATGCCGACATATGTAGGATCTGTTATGAGTAACCTAAACAAAGCTGATGTTAACCGAGTCTAGAATTGAAACTTTATTAAGCGAGCCTTGGTGAGACCCCTTTTCTACTCTAGTAATCATTCAAACATGCTAATCGAGAAGAAGACTACGTTATAAAAGCTAGGTCACCCCACTCGTACCTTTCCCTCGTTGTTGCATTGATCCTGAAGTGATTGCTTTGACATCTCCTTGCATGAACAATAGTTTTAGCAATCTACGCATCTGGTATTTATCTCATTGTGAGGACTTTTGGCAAAATTTTGCCGATCTACAGGCTGAACTGAGTATTCATATAGCATAAATACGAAGATTTTTGAAATATAAAGAATATGCTCTTTAGGACTAAACCCGTAAATGGTTGAGTGAAATCCCTTTGTACAAATGCCAAAATAGGCAAGCAGTCGCGTCAGGAAGCCTAGTACAAGTGTCTATTCAATATTTATATCAGGCGTTTAGAAAATTTGTTATTGAAGCAATTCTACCATTATTAGATTACTTTTCACTTCAAACATATGGTCCATACACTCTAATTTAATTCTCGCAGACGTCTGCCAACCATTGATACGTATTTGTGTCATTTCAATCAAGTAAAGTTATAGTGATTCTGTGACGACAACAAAATCTAAGAAGAAAGGAGTGAATTGTCGCGCGCAAAGGGACCCTCTTGGTAGTGCGATGACTATCGACCCTTCCCTGCGTTCAGGATGACAAAACGGTGCAAACTTTTTGCAAATTATACCCCGCTTTGCACGTTAACTTACGTGCAAAGCGGAGTATAATTTGCAAACAGCTTGCACCTTTTTGTGTCACCCAGGACGCGGGGCTGACTAGACATCCAACCTCTACGTCTACTTAGGATTTTCGGAATCTAGAATTACCCATTCTGCTTAATCTTATATCTTATTTTGTTTTGCGATCTCCGGTATAAAAATTATGTTCAAAACAGAATTTTGTTTTTGAACATGTGTTTATACATAGAGACAAACGTAAAAATACATTTTTGAGGACATGGGGAATAAATATGGGTCCGTGTACTGTCTACCCTACCGTATAAGAAATGTTGAAATGCGACTTCCGGTAGAGCGTGGAACCAATGTCTTTTTCGAACACCTATTGTTTAGTTTGTTTGTTTGTTTGAATGGGTTCAACGCCGCTCTCAACAATTTTCCAGTTAAATTGCGGCGGCCGGAGCACCTAACAAGGCATTCCTGGTACTTCTTTCACCTTTACTACCATTACATCCTTTCCTAGCCTCCGACTGCTATCTCACATAGGTTAACGATTATCTACCCATTGGTGAGAGACAAACGTCGGAAAGGATATTTGCCGCCACCGGGGATCGAACCCTCGACTTCCAGATTGGAAGTCTTATGCCTAACCAATTGTGCTATTTCGGCGGCTACCTATTGCTTTGAGTTCCCTGATGATCCTTTTTCGCAAAATGGGTCAAATATATTTCTGTCCTCTCGGGCGTTCAACTCAGTAAGAATATTGAAACAATGAGGTTCGCAGGTGATATTTGTACAGATAGAAGGGTAGGGTAATGTAAACGTCATTTAAATGGTGATTCAATTAGGATATTCGAGGCTCTGTATAAAGTGCTGCACGCTTGTCAAACTTGTTAACACGTCCGTTATGGTAGATTTCCCTCCATCACCCACTATTTCTACCTATTGGTTTTCTCTAATTTACTGCATTTCTCCGATTGCAAGAATTTGGTTAACTTCTTAGCTACTTTAGTTACAGTCTAACATTAGCTGTATATAGAGGATATTGAATGAGTGGTCATTGATTACTGAATTTATTAAACGAGTCATCTATAAACAGATAAAAACGAGGCTACGCCGAGTTTTTTTTATCTGTTTTAAATGACGAGTTTAATAAATTCTGTCTTTTATGAGCACAAATTTTACATTCTGTTTATAATATGACCCGAATTTTTGCGAAAAATCGTAAAAATTCTTGAAATTCAACGTTTCAATTTTCCGCGAAACTTATAACGCCGATTAAAACTGACGTCACAATATATAGATCATGACGTCATTTTCGCGTTTACAAAATAGCGTTGATATTCGCTGTGAGCTCATTTGCATAGTTATTCCACTAGTTTAATAATACCCGTGTAATATCAAAAATATTCAACGGGTTTATTTCACTCCCGCGACGTAGGTCATATTATAAATTGAAGTTATTTGAAGACAGCCAATATTGTTGATTGGTCTAGATTAATCCTAGCGAAAAGCAACATTTTCCTACATAGTTTAGATGCAAAATTGGAATCGAAGTAATGCTAGGAAAAGGTTTGTGTAAGCAGTCACTTAAATGTCAGAATCTGACATCAGATGAAATATTACGTCAGGCCGACGTTATGGTGACGTTGCTATAAATTGTTGCATAACCGATCTTTTGTGATTTGTTTATGTTTAAAACAAAATAATGAGGGATGCACTGTCCTATTTCCAGTAGCGGAAGATGCCAATAATCAGCAAGATATTTCTAGATTATATATGGCTCACGTATACCTTCTATAGAAATACTAAAATATTTTAATCGGGGGGGGAGGGGGGTGTTAGGGCAGACACACAAAATTTAAGACTAGCTTACACAAAGACAACATCTTCCTTCTTTTCGATCTAGGTATTTCTAAAGGTTTTTTTTTCAATTAAATATTTACATATGGCCTTATAAGTAGTAATAGACGGCACTTCACGGACTGGTCCGTGAAGTGCCGTCCAGATTTTGGGGTGAGTATTTGTGGATTTGGACTTAGTCTTTTCACAGAAATGTGAACTTAGGCTTGTGGGGAATATGAGTGTGGACTTAGTTTTTTGTACAAGACATGCGGGATGGGTTGTGAGTTATTTGCGTGAAGACTTAGTCTTTTTACAAGAAATGCGAGTTGGTTTGTGAGTAATGTGCAAGTGGACTAAGTCCCTATCTTACCGTTCAAAGACGGAAAGATAGGGACTTGGTATATGGACTTTGTCTTTGAAATAAGTGGTTGAATGTATTGTGAAAGTGAGCAGTGCAAAGGGGACTTTGACAATTTGCGAAAGAAAATGAATTCTTTCTTGGTGTTGGGTGGTCCTGAAAAGGACCGTTTTTGTTGATTGATAGTTCTGCTATTCATCTCAGCACTTCTTTTTGGTCTTTGGTTTCTTGAAGTTATCGATGTTTTTGCCGTAAGCACCAATCCCTGTCATTGTAGGAATTTTGTATCCCCTCTCTTTTTCTGAACAATGTCTTTTTCTTGGACGAACATTTTCCGTTGATGATGATGATCTCTTGGTGGATGACGATTGCTTCCTTTTCATCACAGTCATAATACTATCTACGAGTTTGTGAAAGTTCGTTTGTTCAAAGTCAAATTCAACTGGAATCTTCAGCGGTGTTGGTTTGAATGTGACTGAAGATGATGATTGTTGACACAATTTTTGAACATTTTGGTTAAGAATCTGTATTCTCTCCGTCAGTGACTTGAAATCCAAAAAAGATTTGTTGAAGGTATTCAGCTCCGCAATAATTTTTATCATGATAGCTTCTTGTCGCGAATTCATGGTTTTCAATTCAGCGAGGATGTTTTGAAGAACAACATCATTGGTACTCACTGGTTGGTAATTCTGTTGAATTGTTGATGAATTCTCCTGAGGTCCAAGTATCTGACAACTCTGCGATCCAAATGTTGAATCCATGGCTGATGCTAGCAAATCATCGTGTGTGATATTTGCCTGAGACATGATTTCTTGTAAATTGAAATCTGAATTCATTTTTACGTGTGTTCGCTTCGGAGGTTGACGAACGACTGATGAAGTTTTATACTGTTAGCCTACAGAGTAGGGCGCGCGGACCTTGGCGAAAGCACCTTTACTTTGTCAAGTAAAATGGACGTCGAGATGGGAATTTGTGTTTTCTCAGTGATGATTTTTCTCAAATTTCTTCTTTATGATGAAGAAAATGTAAATATTTTCTATCTCAAACGTTTTGTCAACCTATTCTTTTATCATTTCCATTAAGTTCTTCGCACAGTTATTGAACGTGAGGAATAAATTCGCAAAAACTTTTGAAATTGACGATGAATTTCTGCTGTAGATCCAATGTTTTTTCCTTTGTTTTCTACTTGAAACTGATTTTATTTTTATTTTGATGACTGGTAATGTTAGCTGAGATGTATTACTTGTCATTTTTATCATTTTCGACTGAAAAAGAGTTGAAATCTTATCATTATTCAATCTTAACGCGAGTATTTGAAACACGCTGATTTAAAACCGGTTGGCTATCGCTTTAAAATGTAAAACTCCGATATGAAACGGGTATCGGTGTACATGCCAGATAAAAATCGATATTTTATGTAGATGGGTGGATTAAACTCGCAAGTGAGCATTGTTTTACTTGACTTAGCGTATTGTTGAATTTATTTGAAAATGCGATATTGGGTCTATGAAATCTTGTAACTACATTCTGAATACTTTATACGGGTTATGTTTGGTGTATTTTAAATGTGACAATTTGAGAAATGGATGCATTCTTGCAATATGGTTGGCCCTGAAAAGGGCCGTTTATTCTAGAGGAAAGAGATTCTAACCCCAGTATTCTTCCTCCCTGTAAATACCGGGAATGTTTGGGTGAACTCTTTCTCTCCTTGGGTGGCCGATGGGTTCCAAGAACTCGTTCACTACCCAGTCATCTGCCATCTTTGGTGTCCAAATCCCGGCCTCCCATCTTGCTTTGTACCGGATTTGCTCAAGAAGCAAAACCTGCGATGGTGGCGGGTGCCTAATGTAGATCACGGCAAATGATCGGATGTTTTCAGAGTCCATGTTTCAGTTTCAGAGAATGAATTTCTTATGGAACTGACGTCTTTTATACCCAAAAGAGAGCGCGTACCCGGGAGGAAGCACTTGAATTTTCTCAATGAATGAATGAATATTGTTTTACGGCCCGTCGACTACTAAGGTCATGTTGGGCGCAAACACTCATGTATAAAAAAGTGAGTATTCATTGTATGAAAACATAAGTAAACAATATTTTAAAACAATTTCAAAGTAAACATATAAAAATCCAAAAGAATTTCAAATGTATAAGAAAGAATAGCCAAAAGAGCCATTGAAAACGATAAAATTTAATAGAACCATTTTAAAAATTAAGAAGAAAACATAATTGATAGTACTTAAAAGTCAGATTTTGCTATATAAATGAATCGCCTTGAGAAAGTCAAAAATTAGTTCAATTTTAATATTGTCAAACAACTGCCTCATACTATCAACTTTAAAATACCTGTCTCTTATTAAAGAAAAATCAATGCAATCAATAAAAATATGTTTGACAGTAAGAGGAGTGTTGCATGGAATGCACATTGGCATCTCTTCTCCATTTAAAAGATGGGAGTGTGTAAGATAAGTATGGCCAATGCGTAGGCGAGTCAAAATCAGCTCTTCGCGACGGCTTGTCCTGTAACCAGGAATCCAATCGCCGAGGTCTGGTCGAATCGAGAATAACTTATTATTCTGGTTGGCTGGATCGGTCCAACAGTTTCTCCAGATATCATGAATAAAACTATGAATAAGGGGCTTAAAATCAGTAAAAGGTACTTCAAAGGGTAAAATTTCAAGTGATAATGAATCCTTGGCAGCTTTATCTGCCTCTTCATTACCACGAATACCAATATGGCTTGGAAGCCAACATAAAACGAGATCAACATCATTAAGCTTAGCTATTTTATCAAGTAGCCTTACAATAAGGGGATTGTCAGTTTTTTCGTGCTCAATCGCTTGCATGCTTGACATAGAGTCAGTAAAAATGATATAGCGAGAGAGACGTTCTGCGATCATATGATCGAGTGCGAGATCAATGGCCTTAAGCTCGGCTGAAAAAATAGAAGAGTTATTGGGAAGACGGAATTGATATTTTTCGCCATCTAAAATAGTGGCTGAAGCAACTTTTTCGCCTTCTTTTGAACCGTCAGTGTATATTTCTTCGTAAGATGTGTATTTTTCTTTGACTTCCAAGAATTTGGTTTTAAAAATAGATGGATCTGTTGTATCCTTTTTGCTTGAAGCAAGATCATAAAGAAACGTGGGACTTTTATATGTCCACAAAGGAACATCAGGAACAATATGTTCTGCCACGTCCTCTAAGTCAAAATCTAGAGAGCTTACATCGGCTTCACAGCGCAAACTAAAGGGAAGTATAGGGTTCTTTTTCTTTTCAAAAGCCTCTCTATATTTAGGTTCAAAAACAACTTTATGAGTAGGATTATCGGGATTGGATTTAAGTTTTAAATAATATTGCATGGAAAGCTTTTTCCTGCGTAAATTTAAGGAAGGCTCATTTGCTTCTGTATAAACACTGTTAATTGGTGATGTTCTAAATGCACCCAACGCCAAGCGCAAACCCTGATTATGAATAGTATCAAGTTTACGAAGGTAAGAAGGGCGCGCAGAACCATAAACAACACAGCCGTAGTCTAGCTTTGATCTAACAAGTGCCCTATATAGGCGTAATAGAACCTTTTTATCGGCTCCCCAATCCATACTGGATACAACACGTAAAAGGTTAAGTGCCTTTTGGCATTTATTTTTCAAATTGTCAATATGTGGGATGAAAGAAAGTTTCGAGTCGAAGAGGAGACCTAAAAATTTAAACTCTTTTACAACTTCAATCGGCACCCCGTCCAACTTTAAATCTGGATCAAGGTGCATTTTCCTAGACTGACAAAAGTGCATACACTTAGTTTTGGTCTTCGAAAATTTGAAGCCGTTTTCATTTGACCATTTTGAAAGATTGTTCAAGACTTGTTGCAATTGTCTTTCAATTGTATGCATATGTTTTGATCTGTAGCAGATACAAAAGTCGTCAACGTAGAGAAAACATTCCACACCAGGGCAAACGGTTTTAACGATGTTGTTTATTTTGACACTAAACAGTGTCACCGATAAAATACTCCCCTGGGGAACACCCATTTCTTGTTCATGGGGATCAGATAAAGTATCTCCAACACGGACTCTAAACTGACGTTCATCCAAAAAGGCTGAGATGAAAAAGGCAAGGCGACCTCGTATACCGAAATCATAGAGGTCGTTCATAATTCCATACTTCCAAGTGGTATCATAAGCACTTTCGAGATCGAAAAAGACAGAAACAACGTGTTCCTTCTTTATAAAGGCTTCTCGAATAAATGTCTCGAAGCGAACAAGATGATCAAGAGTGCTTCTCTGTTTACGAAAGCCACTTTGGACTTCCGTAATAAGGTGGTTCTTTTCAAGAAACCAAACAAGACGATCATTGACCATTCTTTCCATGGTTTTACAGATACAACTAGTTAAAGCAATAGGGCGGTAATTTGAAGGGTTTGTGGAATCTTTACCTGGTTTAGGTATTGGAATAACGACAGCTTCCCGCCAAGAGGCTGGAATGCTTCCCGTCTTCCATACCTGATTATAAATCTGAAGTAAGCAATGAAGGGAACGAGATGGCAAACGTTTGAGGAATTGATAATGAATTGCATCTGATCCGACAGCAGTGTCGTGACACTTTTTTAAAGCTTTTTTCAATTCCTTAACGGAAAAGTCTCTATTATAGTGTTCCAGATTTCTGGAACTGAAATTAAGTTTAGACTTTTCTTTTTCACCTTGAATCTTTTGAAACGCAGGTGAATAATTAGTAGAGGAAGATTTCTTGGCAAACGTGTCTGCCAAGACATTAGCAATGTCATGTTTTGAAGAAACTGTGTTATCGTCATCCGTTTTAAGATGACCGACATTAAGTGATGTATTCTTCCCACTAATTTTACGTATCATGTCCCAAGTCTTTTTGACAGATGATCTAGAATTTAATCTAGAGACATACTGTCTCCAAGACGAGCGCTTACTTTTTTTAATAGTACGACGTGCTTTCGCACGTGCAATTTTAAATTTGTAAAGATTCTCCTTTGAAGGCCTTAAGCCAAATGCTCTAAGAGCACGTTTTCTTTCAGCTACAGCCTTTTTGCAATCGTCATTGAACCATGGCTTGTTTGGATTCTTTGGGTCAGGCGATGTTTGTGGAATACTTTTTTCTGCAGCAGAATAAAGTAAAGTTGTAAACAGATCTGCAGAGTTTTCACAGTCATCAAAGGCTTCTGGATTTATCGACTGTTCACATGTGGTTCTAAAAAGTTCCCAATTAGCCTTATGGAGTTTCCAACGCCTGGGGCGCCCCTGAACAGATGGCCCTAATTCAGAGATCTGAATAGGGAAATGGTCACTACCATGAAGGTCGGAAAGAACTTTCCATGAAAAATTAGGAAAAATATCAGGACTGCAAATAGTCAAATCCAGTGAAGAATAATTGCCTGTTGCAGGATGAAGATAAGTTTTAGATTTGTCATTTAATAAAACAAGATCATGCCTAGTAACAAATTCCTCAATAGTACGACCTTTGTCGTCTGTATTGGAACATCCCCATAATTTATGGTGAGAATTGAAATCTCCCATAAGTATAAAAGGTTGTGGTAGCTGATCAACAAGATTATCAAGTTTTCTACCATCTACAGGGAAGCTAGGAGGAAGATAAACAGAACATAATGTAATTGTTTTATTTAGCGAGACACTTACAGCTACTGCTTGCAAAGAAGTATCTAGACTGACATGACGGTGAGGGATATTATTATTTACAATAATTCCAACACCACCAGACGCTTTCTCGCGATCTTTCAAGTTAGTAAAATAGCAAGAGTGATATTTCAGAGATAACTTATCTGTGTCTTTTAGAAACGTTTCTTGTAAACATACTGCAGCTGGTTTTTGTTTGTTCACTTGAAGATTAAGTTCTTCAAAATTAGCCTTGATGCTGCGACAATTCCATTGTATAATGTTATTCGCCATTATGGAGGTTAAAGTAAAAATTAAACCACTTAATAATGGAAGTTGGAAACTACCCATTATTTAACTGCTGTTAGGTTTATTTTGTTTGCACCTTGCCTTATTGCATCTGTTTGCTTTTGATTTGAATTAAGAGAGGTTGAAGGAGGCGGAGCAGGTTTCGAATCCGAAGCCTGGTGTACGTCCATATCCTCCTCGTCATCTGAATCGCTTAACTGTTGGAAGCGATTACCTGTTGAAACTGGAGGAGGAGAGACCTTCTCCAGATTAATGCGAGTCCGTCTCTGTTGAACAGACTCTGAAGGGTTTTTGCTTGAAGATTTATCTTTTGTAGACGATTTATCCTTATTAACATTGACCTGAGAAGGACGAGAAACTGGTTTATTCTTTTCAGGATTGTTTGTTTTATTTTCTACACCTTTGGTATTTGACACGTTAACATTAGGCTCTTCACCAGATATGATTTTATTGATTTTATCTCGGACATCCGGAAACAATTCAGAAAGAATTTTTAACAGACGGTCGCAAGAACTGCACTCTTTTGGCTTTGGTGTCGATTCTGAAGTAGGTTTAGCTTTATTGGCATAGGAAGTGTCGCTTTTAAGTAATTCTTCCCTAGACTCTACAATTTTCCTTGCCTCAAAGAAGGAAAGTGATTGCCTGTATTTTACGTTCAAAATCTCCTTTTCCTTTTTGAACTTTGGGCAGAGCCGTGAACTTGATGGATGATCCTGACCGCAATTGAAACATTTTAAGTCATTTTGACAAGTTTCTTCATCATGTTCATCAATATCACCTGTATATGAGCATTTCCTACATACTTTTGTTGTTCTACATTTATCTTCGTGATGCCCAAATCTCTGGCAATTAAAGCATCGCAGAGGATTTGGGACAAACACATCAACATGTACTATTTGAAAGCCAATTTTAATTTCCTTGGGCAATGTCGGTTCGTCGAAAGTCAAAATATACGTGTTAGTTCTAGTTGTTTTGCCATCTTTTTTAAATTCTACTCTTTTAACTTGTTTTACACCTTGAGATCTGAGATTTTGTTCAATTTCGTGTATCAAGCAGTTGTTTAGTTCTTTGCATCGGATGACACCTTTGGACTGATTTAGTTTTTCGTGGGCATAGACTTCTACTCTTTGGTTAAAAAATTTAGATGTTTTCAGTAAGTTATCAGATTGAGCCTTTTTCGTTACTTCAACAAGGAGGGTTCCATTTTTTAAACTTTTGACAGACTTTGGCGTACCGACGATTGCTCTTATTTGTTTTTCTATAATGAATGGAGATAGTTCTGCGATTGGATTGTCTTCATCTAAACTTTCAATTATTAGGAATTTTGGGAAGGAAGGCATGCTTATATTCTCATCGTCCGAGTCCGAAAGGTATCGCTTGGTTTTCTTTTGTTGAGCCATGGTGTGTTTTGATTTTCATCGGCGATGCTCCAAACCACCCACCCTCGGAGTCCTACAAGGGGACACCTAACCTGGGGAATTCCATCTCAGGAGAGGTGCCGGGGATACACCGCCGATATACTCGTGCAAAATGGCTAGATCAAGCAAAAATACGCCGATGAATATTTCAACCAAGCATGAAGTAGACATCAGACAGTAAAATTGTCGATCAAACACCAAATTTACCCGATTGGCCCATGAGCCACCGCCTTCTAAGGCGTAAGTGAAAACGTCATTTAGTGAAAACGGTGGTTTACAAAAACAATGAAAAGACAAGTCTTTTGGTAAAAAGCGCCCTAGGGCAAGGCATGACCAGCCGATTGATCGGGTCGGGCCCGCCCGACCTCCCGTTTATCCCAACTCAGGGCCAAAGTGGTGTGTTGCAAAAACAGGGCCTAGCCAATCCCTGAGTTCACTCAACCACCAGGATCCCGTCATCAGGCATTACGGGTCGCAGCCCACGGCAAACAGGCAGGTCCATTTGTTTGGGGTTATACCATGTACTACATGGACAGCAGCCGACTATTTCTATCCCCCCGCCCAGCTGGGGGCCTTGAATTTTCTCAAAGTCATTTGAAGGTTATTATGTTCGTTTTATCTATTTAGGTCAGTGGGTCAGTAGGTTAGTAGGTCATCTCAAACAGTATTTAAATGCAGTTTTCCATACATTTTTTCATCTTGTAAGATGAATTCTGTATTTGATTTCTTTCGACGAATCCTTAAGAAAATGAAGAAAGAGAAAGTCGATGATGAACTGAAGCAAAGAAACCAGGCTTTGTATGAATTTATGTTGCGGCGTGGATATAATTTCTATACGAAGAAGAAGTTAGTAAAGATGGGAAATTTATATCCTGATCTTTCAACCTTCAAACCACCAACTGAACATTCCGGGTGGAAAGAAAGAATGATGGAGTTGTATCCAACCATGCCTTCCTTTCATGTAAAAGATAGGAATATGTACCCTGATCTTTCAGAGTTCATGCCACCAACTGAATGTAGTGAATGGAAAAGGGGTATGGTACAATTATATCCAAGTTTAACTTCTTTTCATTGAAATGATGTTGAACTTGGAGAAATCAAAAGGTCCTTTTAAGGACCATCCAATTGTCTTGAAAGTTTTTAACTTTTCTGCAAATTTGGGTGGATGGTGAAAAATAAAAAGGAGGCAATGTTTTTTTAAATTTATTCAAATACAAAATAAATGAAACATGAAATGGTAATATGACAAACAATCATTATTTAATCATTACAAGAACAAAATGTCTATGTACATTTAAATGTCTCTTCTATAGAATGCCTTTAAAATGTCTATTTGTTTAAGTTCCTTAGTTTTGTTTCCTTTTCTTCTTTGGGATGTCAGATTCAGTCTTTGTCTTTCTCTTTCTTGACTTCTTTGTTTCGTCAATCACTAGTGTAGGACAAATGTCTTTCTCCGGATGATCACTGGTCTTACAGAAGAAACAGTTTTGATTCTCCTCATTCATGATGATAGTGTCCGATTTGATATCTTTTAGGTTTGATATCTCTTCACTACCCACTTTTTCCTGAGAACATTTTTCCTCAGTCTGACTCTCTGTTTCTTTTTTCACATTGTCAATTGTCTGACCGTCATTTTTCTGGGTGTCATTTACTTCATGGTTATTTATGTCCTGTTGAACATGAACAGTTTGAGTTTCCACTGAACATTTGTTTTTTAGTGTATTTGTTGGTCCGAACTTTTGCACAGTGTTTTTTCTATCAACCCTTAAACAGTACCTGTTATGTTCATTACAGTGTGATAGCAATGCGTCAACGTATTCCATATTGTCCAGATCTGGTGTTCGATCGTTTCTTCTTGAGATCATGATGTCGTGGGTTATTGGATTCACATATACGAAAGCATAGTAAGACTCCTTCCTCGTCTTCTCAGGACAATCTTTCGCAAAGTGACCCTTTTCGTGACAGATGAAACAAAATTCAGGTCTTTTCATCCCTGGAGCATATATCTCATCTATGGTAAGTGTATCAAATACATTCTGTTTTGTAATCCGATATTCATCATTGCTGAACTGGTAAGACATGAACATACCAACATATGGTCCAATATGTTGGATTTGGTAGTCTGCTGGTATGTTGGTTATTTCGTATTCATGGGTGTATGGGTTAACGTACACCTGCATACGTTTTCTGTTCTTTATCTTTTTCACAACTTCTGACACAATGTCATAACAATTCATGTTCTTAGCTAGTTCAGACATGTCTTCTCTCTACAAAGATTTGTGAGTGAATGATGAAATAACATGAAAGCTACGTGGTATTTATACAGTTATGAACTGGTGAGTCATGAATACCCTATAAAAGCTGTGATTTGTTTCATTTCGATATCAGTTCTTTGTGAACACCCGAAAGAGAAATCATGTCAAAACGAAAAAGGGAAGATGATAATGATGAATGGATTCCACTCCATAAACGTAAGTGGAACAGAATTAAACTTTTGGACTACAGTGACTCAGAGTCTAATGAGTCAAACAAAGCAAGTGAGTCGGAAAAAGATGTTCCGATGCAAGATGATACTGATTCATCTGTTGATGAATTTTGGATACCAAAAAAGAAAAGGCCAAAACCTATTGAATCGGATGATGAAGTAGAAGAAGAAAAAGCACCTGGATCTATGAGAGAAAAGTACAAGCTGTCCAAAGTAATGAATAAGAAGTCCAGGTTATTTAGAACTGACTCACATGTTGTGTCAGTGACATTTAAAGAATTTGATGAAATTTCACCTCACCTCAACAACTTGGAACTTTGTTTGATGATATTACAACCCAACTCAGCGAGACACTTGATACTGAACCAGATGACAAAATTAGAGTTACCATCAACCACCCCGCTTTAGATATGGGGATACATATACCTTTCATGGATGTGCGTGATTTAAATGGTGAAATATTCTTAAGTGAAATTGAAAAAGTCATGCAGTCAAATACTGAATTCAAGGTAGATGATGGTGAGATGAAATAAGATGTTACACACACACGATTACCAAGTGGCCGAGTCAAAAGAAAGGTAGTTGAACTTGATACGAAAGTTTTTGCAAAGAAGAAAAAATCAATC
Organism: Fragum whitleyi; assembly: GCA_948146395.1. Classification (NCBI taxonomy): domain Eukaryota; kingdom Metazoa; phylum Mollusca; class Bivalvia; order Cardiida; family Cardiidae; genus Fragum; species Fragum whitleyi. The sequence goes on along the minus strand of OX411543.1, from coordinate 13,427,680 downwards.
GTTGAAATTAAAAATGCAGAAGACAGTATGTGTTTTGCAAGGGCAGTTGTCGTTGGAAAACATTATGTTTACCGAGATGATAGTGATGAATGGAAAAGAAAATGGGATTTTATTCAACGTTCAAACAACAACGGTACAAAAGGATGAAGCTGAACGTTTACTGATGGAAGTAGGAATTTCTCCTAACAAACCATGTGGAGTTGATGAGTACAAGATCATTCAGACCTATTTGTACGAGCAGAACTATGTGATCAAAGTCCAACAACATTCTAAAGTGGAAATAACATTTCAACATCCAGTGGTGTACCAGGATAGCAAAGTGATACATTTGTATTACCATCAAGGACATTATGACTTTATCACAAGTATGACAGGGTTTCTATCCTGTAGCTATTATTATGAATTTTGTGATGTTGGATATGATCATAGAGAGTCGCATTACTGTGAGTACATTTGTTCAGCTTGTTTTACATCCCCACGTTGTGATATTTACAACATAGAATTTTACTGTCATGGTTGCAAAAGAAAGTTTTTTGGACAAGAATGTTTTGATAATCAAAGAAGAATTGAAGGTAAAAAGAAGAAATCCATATGTAATCTGGTAAAACTTTGCAGTAAATGCAAGCAACAATACAATGTTAGTAGAAATAGACATGTTTGCAAAGGTATGAAAAGGTGTCGTTTCTGCAAAAAGGTTACTAATTCTGATCACCGTTGTCATATTCAGCCTTACGAAAGTAAGATATAGAAAGGTGACAATAGTGGTAGAGAATTAAAAAAAGAAAAAAAGTCTTGCAAGGATGATCAAAGTGTTGATGATGTGGATGATGATGATGTAGGTGATATAAAGAATAAACCATTGTTTATTTTCTATGATTTTGAATGCAAGCAAGATACTGGTCTACATATTCCAAACTATTGCATAGCACAGAGAGCTTGTGATGAATGCATAGATAAGTCACTTGATTATCACTGTTCAACATGCAGTGAGTTTGCCGAAGGAAGGGAGGTCATATTTCAAGGTGATAGCACTCTGACTGATTTTTGTAAATGGCTTTTCTCTAAGCAGCACAAGGGTATGACTGCTATAGCTCACAATGCAAAAGGATACGATGCCCAATTTATCTTGAATGAAATAATAAGAATTGGGAATCAACCCCCATCTCTGATCATGAATGGTAACAGTATCATGAAATTGGAGTTGAATGGAGTTCGTTTGATCGACTCCTATAACTTCATGAACTTTCGTCTTGGTAAATTCCCTGATACGTTTGGTCTGGAAGAAATGAAAAAGGGGTTCTTTCCTCATCTTGCCAACACTGATCAGTTTTGGGACTATGATGGTCCATATCTTGATACCTCCTATTACATGTGTGACTCTATGTCCCCAGAATTAAGAAAAGAGTTCATGAAATGGTATAATGAAAAGGTTACAAACAAAGAAACTTTCAATTTTCAAAAAGAAATGGAGTCATATTGTCGTTCAGATGTTGATATCCTCAGAAGGGGGTGTGGTCATTTCAGGAAAGTGTTTATTGAGTACGGAGGTATTGATCCATTACTGGAAGCTATAACAATAGCTGATGCATGTAACAAGGTCTGGAGAAGTAGATATTTGCCTAAAGGTCAAATTGCAATTATTTCAAGTAAGGATTCCTCCAGACGTCGTTTTTCTATAAAAGCCATTCGTTGGCTCCAAAGTATTGCAAATGAAAAGGGCATCTTTATTCAGCATGCCCGGAATCTGGGAGAATTTGAGATCAAGTCTTTATCTGTTGATGGATTTCATGCAGAAACCAACACAGTGTACGAATTTCTTGGTGATCTATGGCACGGTTGTCCAGTTTGCTACCCAAACCGTTTACAAACCAACCCAATTAATGGTTTTACAATGCAAACTTTGTATAACGATACAATGGTCCGTCTACAATATCTAAAGAGGTTAGGGTATAAAGTTGAATACATTTGGGAACATGGGTTTGATGCAAGAGTTAAAAAAGACAAAGATTATCGTGAAGTATTCAATGGTTTATTCCCATACTCTGACCCAATAGATCCAAGGGACGGACTGTTTGGCGGGCGTTGTAATGCAGTCAAGATTGCCCATGAGATAGATGAATCTAGTGAGAAAGAAATTAAGTACATTGACATTTGCTCTTTGTATCCTTATGTATGCAAGTATAAATCCTACCCTGTTGGTCACCCGAAAGTCCTGACAAGCGAAAGCATCGACATTCAAAACATTAGGCAGTATGAAGGTCTTGTCAAATGTAAGGTGTTGCCACCTGATGATTTGCTTCACCCTATTTTACCCGTACATTGTAATAACAAAATGATGTTTCCACTATGTAGAACATGTGCGGAAGAAAGTTCACAGACTTGCTCTCACAATGAAAACGAGAGAGCATTGATAGGAACATGGGTCACAGTTGAATTGTTCAAGGCTTTGGACTGTGGCTACAGATTACTTCATGTCTTTGAAGTTTGGCACTTTGAATCTCTCTCCAATAATTTCTTAAGGGGATATGTTGACAACTTTTTGAAAATCAAACAAGAAGCCAGTGGTTATCCTGAATGGTGTAGAACCCAAGCTGACAAAGATAAATTCATTCGGGAATATGAATCAGATGAAGGAATCAGTCTGGATCCTACAATGATTAAAAAGAACAAAGGAAGAAGGGCATTTGCAAAGATAATGTTAAATTGTTTATGGGGAAAACTTGCCCAAAGAGAGGTATTGACCCAATCAGAATATATATCAAAACCATCAAAATACTTTGAACTGATCAACAACCCTAACTACATTATCAAACATGTAGAAATATTCAATGAAGAATGTTCATTCATTCTGGTCAACTATGAATCAAAGCTGGATCATGTTGAGACCCATGGAACAGCCAATGTCATTGTCGGATCATATGTTACGGCCTATGCTAGACTTGAATTGTATAGCATCCTAGAAAAACTGAATGATAGAGTGTTGTACTTTGATACTGATAGTTGCATGTACATTCATGACCCACAGTTATGGAATCCACCTATTATCAATAGTAGATTGGGGAAATGGACCGATGAAGAACCCAACTCAAAAATTGTTAAGTTCAGAGGGTTGGGTCCAAAAAACTATGCATATCAATTGGTTACCAAAGATGGTGATATTGAAAGTAAATGTAAAGTCAAGGGTATAACCTTAGACTACAAAACTTGCAAGTTGGTCAATTTTGATGCATTTACAAAATGTATGCAGGATCGAAGTACTGAAATTAAGATAACCTATGACTGTAGAATCAGGAGACATAGAGATAGAAAAGTCACTAGTGAAGCACTAACAAAAACATTTAGATCAGTATATACAAAGAGAGTAATGGTCAATGATATAGATACTGTCCCATTTGGACATGAAAGTATAAGGGTATAAAAACAATAAAAACTTTTAGAGGGATATCATTTCTTGTGAACAAGCTGAACACTGTACATTAAGATATTGATTTTGTCTCTTAGAAAACAATGTTTGTTTTAGTTCATTTGGTATTGTACTTAACACATGATTTTGTAAGACAAAAACTGATTAGGAATGAACTAGAAAAAGAGATTTCACGATTATTACATCTTATAGACAATTCTATCAATGAGAAAAAATGATTAAAGAACTGTAAGATGATAACATTTCTGGCATCTATTATTTACTATTTATCTACGGTAAATTCCAAAATGTTGCCTTATCAACTTCCACTACCAATTGAGTTACGTGAAAAGATCTACAAGATATTCATCGGATATCATACAATGGATAAAGATATACAAGAAAGAATGAAAGTTGTTTGTATATCAATGTAATTCGAAAGATGAAAAATGGAATCACGAGAGGACAACCTGCAATAGAATTGTTTAAAATGAGAGAATATATACAGGAGATGATAAACGATACACAGTTCGACGATAGTGAAATAAAAGTGTTGACGAGTGTCTTACTTAATAACTTCTACTTTTGGAGGGATAGAGATACATATCAGTGGACATTTAAAACACCAATGCTGAATGGGAGAACATGTAGTGAATTCATTGAGAAACTTAAAAGAAAAGCTAAACAATTTAACTTTTACATGATGTATAAAAAGACATGGATTGATCATGTGAATTATCGAACTACTCCAACTACTGTTGAAGAAGTTGAAGCAATAGAGGGATTCATCATATTTGACAGAGATGTTAGCAAAGAAATAGTGTCCTCCACAGTTTCATCCTGTATAGTGCTTCCTGTCAATGAAGTGGATTACAAACCGGATAGTAATACATTCTTCTTTCAATATGAATTAGGAAATCTTGAAGTAGGAAAGACAAGTATTATAGTATCCGAATCAATATTGAATCATTATTGGACATGGATAAGTAGACTTAAAGGTGGATTTAATTATGACTAACGAACTGTTTAAAAACTTGTTGTTGATTTTGTTTTTAAAAAAAAATGTAAGTTGTGAATTTTCAAAAAACTTTTTTGAAAATAGTTTAGAAAAATATTTTTTGAAAATATTTTAAAAAATATTTTTAAAAAATATTTTTTGAAAAATATTTTCAAAAATATTTTTTAAAAAAATGTTGTTAAGAAAATAAAAATATAAAATGAAATTGTAAATATGTTATTGTAAAAAATGTTGTAAAAGAATATTTTATGTTTCAAAAATGTTAAAGAATAAAAGTTATAAAATGAATATATCTTTGTCATTTTATTTCTATCCATTGAATGGTTAGGACGTAAGAAATGGATGTAGATATTCTCTCCCTCTTGTTTAACCATCCTTGTAATATTTTCATTTCTGGTCCAAGTGGATGTGGTAAAACAGAATTCGTTCACAAATTGATAGATTATCGTGAAGATTTATTTGACATTGCACCAAAAAGAATTACTTGGTGTTATAAAGAATGGCAAAATGCATACAGTATCATGAAAGAAAAATTTGATTTCATTACTTTCATTGACGGAATACCTGAAGATGAAAATGAAATTGTAAGTGATACATCTATACCACATTTGGTAATATTTGATGATATGTTAGGAGAAAAGGATGAAGAGAAAATCAAATTATGGTTTACTAGAAAAGGTCATCATCGTAATGCAAGTGTCATCTATATAACACAAAACATGTTTTCACAGTCGAAATCAGGTAGAACCATTAGTTTGAATTCAAGATACATGATACTTTTTCGCAATGAACGTGATAATAACCAAATAAAGACTCTAGCAAATCAAATGCAAGCCCCACACTTGATTCCTGCGTACAATGATGCAACATCCTTGCCTCATGGTTATTTGGTCATTGATTTTCATTCTAGAACTCAAAAAGTATTGAGATTAAGAATTGATATATTTCATAGATTGTATACAAAGAATGAAGATCAAGGTCCAATTATTTATTCACCTGTATAAATGGGTGAACTTGTGATCATTCAAGTCCAGTCTTTTGATCTATGTCATTGGGTGAACATGGCCTTACCAAGAACATCTACATCAGTGATTCATGCTTTACAGAACTTAAGTCGACAGACAAACAAGTATGAAAGAGAAGCGTTATTGAATGCTGGTTTAAAGGAAATATTGAAATGGTTTTTTTTGGCAGCACAAAATATCATTGAAAATAGAATCAAGCTACCAAAGCAAACTGTTACATATATGAATAAACATAGAGATGATGTAGCTAAGCTTGCAGATCCAAACATTAATGAACAAGTAAAACGTAAAATCATATTGAAACCAGGTGGTGGTGGTTTTCTTGGTGGTGTAATAATTAGAAGTCTCCTTAGATGGGATGGAGAAAGAACTGCAAGAAAATTTGGTCATGATAAAAAATCTGTTAAAAGAAAATCTCCTAAGAAGAAAAATTCTGTTAAAAGAAAATCTCCAAAGAAAAAAGTTGTGAAAAGAAATTTGAAAAGAAAATCACCAAAGAAAAATTCTCCAAAGAAATCAAAAAACAAATTCTCGATTGATGAAAGATTCATTACAATGAGAAGATCACATAGACCTTTTTCTAAAATGTCATCAACAAATGTTACACCAAATGTTTCCCCCATTTCATCAATTCATTCACCACAAAAACCGATGCATATATCTCCACCTTCATTCTTATCAAGTTCTATGTCTCCGAATTCATCTGCCCGTTTTTCAACCCCAATCTCAAGTTCAACCTCTGATTCAAGTTATGACAGTGATTTCATTACACCACGACGTATGCCAAAATCAAGTCAGCAGAAACTTAGAAACAGAAAATATGGAATTGCACCCTTTTCACCCTTAACAACTTTGGATATGAGAACTTTATCTTCTCCAGCTAGAATAGCTGTTACAGCATTACGAGAAAAATTTTCTATCTAATAAATACTTTTGATATTACACGCTCTTTATCATTTATGATTTATCTGAAGAAGTGGTAACATGGTAAAAAAAATAAGAAAAGTTCCTTTAATTAGGAAACATGGTCATATGGTTATGGCATTAATGAAATCTTCACCGAAGCTAAGAAAAAAATTAGTAAAAGAATTATCATCTCCAGTGATAAGATGTATATCAGAATGTTGTCACAATGTTTTAAAAGGCAATGTACACCTAACAGATGCTCAGAAGAAGAAGTTGTATTCAAACCGTCAACATCTTTGAAATCTTGCTTCAAAATCAGTGTCTGTAAAAAAGAAGAAACGCATTTTGAATCAGAAGGGTGGATTTCTCCCATTGTTAGGGTCTGCATTAATACCATTATTAGGTAAAGCTGTCATAGGAGGGATTGGTGGTGCAATTAAAGCTTTATAATCTTATGAACCTGTGATTTCTGTAAAGAAGTACCTTTACAAAAAAAATGTCAGTAAGAAAAATGGTCATTGTTCCTGTCCAAGTACTGAATGATTTGAAGCAATGGAGAGATGAACAAAGTCATAAACCTATTCTACCACAAAATCCACAAGTAACCAATGTTTCCCACCTTTATAAGGATATGAAAAATACATTAGAAAGAACTGATATTTCTGAAACAGACAAAGCACAAACGTATGGAGAAACATTGTTCAAACTACAAAATTCATTTGAAAAAGTGAAAAATCCAACATTACCCCAATCTTCAAAAAATCAAGAAGCGGATTCAAGAACAGAATCAATAAATGTTTCATTACATGATCGTATCTTAGAAAGTGTACCTAAAACCATGCAGAGAAAAGCTAAGCTTCTGTTAAATATTCTCAGAGATAATGATAACATATCATGGGATAATCAAGGTATGGTTACATATAAAGGAAAACCTATCCCAGGTTCAAATATCATTGATCTCATAAATGATTCATTACGTAAGAGAAAAGGAATTGAACCTAGAGGTTGGGAAGTATTCTCTAAAGCTTTACATGAAAGCAATGTTCCACAAGAAGTAGTCGGAAACATGTCAAGATGGCAATGGATGCAAAAATATCTGCCTGAAAGTGAATCTAGTGAATCAGAAATAAGTTTTAGTACGCCCTTTAAAAACCCCGCCAGAAGTTTAGTAAGATCTCCATCCAAAATGAAAACCATAAAGAAGAGAACCTTAAGCCACTTAAGAAAAATGTCACCATACGCCACGACTCATGAAAAAGACAAAAGAAAAGATCTTTACACTCAACAACTTTTAAGTCCTATAAAAAAAGATTCAATTTCTAAAAGTCTTCAGTCATGGGAGGCATACTGAAGCGTAAGTCCAAAGAAGCACTGTTAAGAAAATTATATTATGGATTAAATAAAAATAAAGTTGCATATTCAAGCATAAAAGAATTATACAAAGCAGCGAAGTCCATTTTGAAAACCATATCATATCAAGATGTTAAAAAATGGTTACAAGGCGAATCAACATACACCTTGCATAAACCTATTCGAAGAAAATTTCAAAGACGTAAAACAATTGTTGCAGGAATCGATCACCAATGGCAAGCTGATTTAGCAGACATGCAACAATTTTCAAATCAAAATAATGGGTTAAGATATTTACTTTGTGTTATTGATGTCTTTTCAAAATTTGCATGGGTAGTACCTATCAAGAATAAGATGGGAAAAACATTGATAAATGCATTTCAGTCCATCCTTAAATCAAGAAAACCTTTATCATTACAAACAGATAAAGGAAGTGAGTTCAAAAACAAAGACTTTCAAACGTTTTTGAAAAAGAAAAAGATCCATTATTTCACTACAGATAATCCAGAGACTAAAGCAAGTATTGTGGAAAGATTTCAACGTACGTTGAAAACTAGAATGTGGAAATATTTCACTCATGAAAAAACACGAAGATACATTGATTTTCTGCAAAACTTTGTGAATAATTATAACAATACTTTTCACCGGAGCATAAAAGCAAATCCATCAGATGTTAATCATTCTAATGAAGCATTAATTTCAGAGAACTTATATGCAAAAAGTGAAACAAAAGTGATTAAGAAGATAAAAAAGAAACCAAAATTAAAGAAAGGTGATCGTGTTCGTATCAATAAAACAAAACATACATTTGAGAAAGGATATCTTCCAAATTGGACACAAGAATTATTTGAAATCACTCATGTAAATTCAAAAACATCTCCAATCACATATAAAATTAAAGATTTAGCAAATGAACCTATCCTTGGGTCATTTTATGAACAAGAATTGCAACTTATAAAAGATGATGAAGTTTATGAAATAGATTCAGTTCTTGATAAGCGAACAAGACGTGAAGGTAAAAAAATAATCAAAGAAATTAAAGTCAGTTGGAAAGGTTATCCTAAAAAATTTCAGAGTTGGATACCAGAATCATACTTAACGTGATTTGAAAAAACTTATAAAAACATAAGTAATTATCATGCAATCTCAGTTGGAATCTGGAGGTGACAGTGTCAGTCAGTCAACTCCTTTCACATGTTTTGGAAATCGTGTCCCTAAAAATCAGTTCACTTATGTATCACAAATAATAGTCATTTATGCCATTATTGCTACATCTATAGTACATCTTAGTATTCAAAGTGATAATCGTGAATTGTGGTTAATTCTTCTCAGTAGTTCTTTAGGCTACATTCTACCATCACCCGGATTAAAATTCACAAAACAGAATAAACATTCAGCATTTGATTTCATTGATGGTAAAAAATGAATTCCTTCTACATAACTTTGCCTAGTGATAGTTCTTTGAACTATTTTCCTTCAAACACACAATGTTGTTTTAAAGTGAAATTACCTAAAACTGTTCATATTGATAAAGAAGATTGGGAAGTTGGACTTGCACAATTGATAACACCAAGTCAATTCCTAAATATCAGTGAAGAAGAAGCCAGGTTTGATATCATCACGGCAGATACTGGTATTTACAAAAAAATATCTGAAGAAAATAAAAGAAAACCCAATCCATTAGAAATTACTGCCCTTAAAACTAATTCAACAGGACATGCTGCAAAATGGGCAATCAAATTTCGTTTCACACCTGGGTCTTACATCTCGCCATCTCATGTGTTAGATGTAGTCAATGAATGCATTGATGATGAAATTGGAAAAGTACTTCATGATAGTAGTGCAACTATTCACGTTGGATATTCTGAATCATCAAAACGTCCAAAGTTTGAATTCAGAAATATTAATAAAACTGGAATTAAATTCAATAAATCATTATTTCAAAAACTTGGTGGTGATCCTTTGTTTGATGGTAAAACAATTTACAAAGGTCGAAGTGTTTTTGAAATGTTTAAATATTCACCAAACATTGATGCAGGATATAATCATTTATTTGTATATTCAGACATTGTTGAATATTCCATTGTTGGTGATACATTAGTTCCAATACTTCGAGTTGTACCATTTAAAACATCTAATTCCATTGAAAATGATAATGGAAGTCAACATATCAATCATGAAATTATTGCTCCACATTATTTCCCAGTTTCAAAATCAGATTTTGATTCCATTCACATTAATATAACAGGTGATTCTGGTCATCCTATTCAGTTTGTCATTGGCAAGACAATAGTAAAGTTGCATTTTCGTAAGCGCAAAGAAAATCAAAAATAAAAAAACATGGTACCTGTTTATAGAGGTGTTCAACATCAATATGGTTTTGGCTTAGGGTCTTTGTTTAAATCTGCATTAAGATCAGTAACACCACTAATAAAACCTATGGTGAAATCAGGACTGCATGCAATAAAAGATGAAGGTATTAAACAAGGATTAGGAATAGCACAAGACATTTTAGTACATCGTAAAAAGCCCAAGAAAGTTCTCATGTCACGGGGAAAACAATCCTTGAAACATTTGACTAACAAGTTGTTATCGAGTATAAATGAAAAGAAATCAAGCAATGCACATCATTCTCATTCTCGATCTCGTCGTGGTAAGATCACGTCAAAGAAACATCGAAGTAACAAAAGGCCAGCCAGACCATTAGACATTTTTGATTAACATTATTGTTTAAATCCAAAAAAGAAAAAAAGATGATGCAAAGTGGATCATGTGAGTGTAGTAAAACTGAGTTAGATGTATTATCAGTGCCTCCTACCATGACAAGCATGCAGGAATCTCAGTGGGTTGAACATTTTCCTGTTGCATCAATTGCAAATGATTCACCAATAGAATTTATGATAACACCTCAAACAGAGTTTTGGACGGATTTATCACAGTCCTTTCTGTATGTAAAATTTAAAATCATCCAAGCAGCAGATGAATCGCCTTTAGCAGATGATGCTAACATTGCACCAGTGAATAATTTCTTACATAGTATGTTCAGTAACATAGATCTATACCTGAATAACAAACTGATAACCAGTGGATCAAATAATTATCCATACAGAGCCTACATTGAAAACCTTTTTTCATATAGTCCAGAAAGTAAGAAAACTCATTTGAGAGCAGGAGAACTCTGGATTAAAGACACAGCAGGACATATGAACGATGTTCAAACCAACGGAAATAACGAAGGGGTTAAACAACGAATAGCGGCTATTGCGGAAAGTAAGACAGTGGAATTATTCGGACGTCTTCATCTAGATGTTTTTCTCCAGGAAAAATATCTTCCCAATGGAGTGGAAATCAGACTAAGATTAAATAAGTCACGTCCAGAATTTTGCATTATTCAACATACAGGTGAACCCAAAGTTAAAATTCAGTTTGAATCAGTAAGTTTCCATGTTAGAAATGTTGAATTGTCACCAGTAGTTGCAAATAATCTGAACCAACTCATCGCACAGAATAATATGAAAATCCCTATTCGTAGAGTAGAAGTCAAAACATTTTCAATCACTAACGGTACTCTATCAAAAGTGGAAGATCATTTGTTCCAAGGCCAGTTACCAAAACGTGTTTTTATTGGAATGGTAACAAATGGAGCCTTCAATGGATCTTATACATCAAACCCATTCAACTTTTCTCATTTCAACGTAAGAAAAATAGCTGTATCATGCAATGGACACAGTATTCATGGTAAACCATTTGAACCTGACTTCACAAATGGACTAACACTGAGATCATATCTGTCTTTGTTCAATGCCACAAAATCCATTGGTGCTGACAAATCATTTGGTATAACAAAAGAGGAATATGATGCTGGTTTCGCTCTTTGGGGTTTTGATCTCACACCAGATCAAGGCAGTGAAGAAGGACAGTTGCATCCTATAAAAACTGGAGGCTTGAGAATAGAACTTCAGTTTGGATCTAACCTTGCTAGAGTCATCAACGTTATTGTTTTCGCTGAATTCGATAATCAAATCGAAATCAACAGTCTTAGAGAAGTTATAACTGATTACTAAAAATCATGCTTGGATACCAGTACGCCATAAAACTTAGAGAAGAAGCAGAGAAAGTGAAATATTCATCAAACATTGAATCAGTTCGTAAAAATGACATTCACAACAGTTTTCAAAAGTGTATGGTGGATCAACTGCAAGAACTTATCAATGAAGAAGTTCATAACAATTCTAACGGGTGTCAAATAGATCATCCGAGTCAGATAGAACACCCTGTTTGCTTATTCATGAGTAGAGAAGAACATACAGACTTGTTCATTGAGCAAGCAATGCTTAAAGTAAATCCATACAAAATAATGCAGGCATGGTATCCACAACTTGAAGAATTAAAACTAAACGAACAAGAATCAGTAGAAGCCTATCGACTATGGCAAAGTATAAAAAAGAACATTTTGTGCGGATTCACAGATACATGGCTAGAACGTTGGAGTGAGAAAGTAAAGCAGTCTTGGGATCAATAATGTACACCAGTGAAATTCAACATATCTTGGATCGTGGAGTGTGGATTAAAAATCTCAATGGAAGAGTGTGTGCAAAGGATTTATTACCAAAGCGAAAACCTTCACATGTGAAGGCTTATATCATCAATACAGCAGATTCATACAACTCAGGAGAACATTGGGTAGCAGTTATATTCTATCCAAATGGTAAAGCAATGTACTTTGACTCATACGGTCTTCCACCACTTCATAGGGAAATATCTCATTTTATCCAAACTAATTCACGTTCATGGACTTATAATAACCAACCTATTCAAAGCATCCTTGGAAAAGTTTGTGGACACTATTGTATTTTTGCCTTGGATGGGGTAGCAAGAGGATACAACTTAATAAAACTTCTAAGAAAGACATTCAGCACAAGGAACTTACACAAAAATGACAGAGTAGTCACATCGTGGTTCATACAGACATTTAGCAGAATTGTATAGACATTTTGTAATACAAAATTGATTGTAAATATGTTCACGATTGTTCATTTGTGTTCTTAGTTCACAGTTCATTGTTCAATAAAATATAGAAAATGTAAATATTTGTGTTTTGTTGTCGTTTAATATTCCATCCTTCTCATGATTGTTCATGATAAAGGTAAAAGAATCGGATTCATGATAAAGAATAATGAGTAATATCGTATTTTCATGCTTGGAGAAAACACAAATTTCAATCTCGGCATCCATTTCTTCAATTCAAAGTAGAGGTGGTTCCAGCAAGGTCCGCGTCGTCAATATAAATACATAGCAGATTTTCCACTGTTTAACATTCTAGATCATGGAACCGATTCGTAGAGAACTCATCGATATAGCAAAGGAATTGCTGAACATTGCTGAGCGACTGTATCGCGTACAGGGAATGATTAGAGATACTCAAATCATTTCTCCACAAGAAAATGCCATTGAGCAGACACCAACGAATAATCTGCAAGATGTCATTTACTTGGATAGACCCATCTTGGGTAGGACAACAGAACAACTAAACAGAGCACTACCTGATGTCATCTACATGGGTACTCAATTTAGGAGAAGAGTGGTATGGAATGGAGAATCATTGGTCATAAAAAAAAGAATGAGGAGGCATTGTCCAATTTGCAATGCACGATTTGGATGCAGCCACTACTAAAGAGATCATAACTATCAACCAACAAAAACGGTCCTTTTCAGGACCACCCAACACCAAGAAAGAATTCATTTTCTTTCGCAAATTGTCAAAGTCCCCTTTGCACTGCTCACTTTCACAATACATTCAACCACTTATTTCAAAGACAAAGTCCATATACCAAGTCCCTATCTTTCCGTCTTTGAACGGTAAGATAGGGACTTAGTCCACTTGCACATTACTCACAAACCAACTCGCATTTCTTGTAAAAAGACTAAGTCTTCACGCAAATAACTCACAACCCATCCCGCATGTCTTGTACAAAAAACTAAGTCCACACTCATATTCCCCACAAGCCTAAGTTCACATTTCTGTGAAAAGACTAAGTCCAAATCCACAAATACTCAACCCAAATCTGGACGGCACTTCACGGACCAGTCCGTGAAGTGCCGTCTATTACTACTCTTATAGCAAATTAATCAAATATATCAAGAAGATCTATTACAATATTGTTTTGATTTAAAAAAAAACAAACTGAACTTTAACCTGCATTCAAATGAGGCAAAACCCACGGTGAATGAAGCAAAACGCCATTGGGGCATTTTGTCCAAAAACTAGTGGGGCGTTTCCCCAAAGAGGATCATGTCGTCGAAATCAAGACATTTACGAGTATATAAAAATGAATTTTAAGTATATGATTCAAACCACAAAAGAATGCGTAATAGTTATATTTTGGTGTAAAAAGCTAGATTTATAAGAATTGATTCCAAAACAAACCTTTCATTCTAATTGTTGATATTTAATGACGGAGGTTAATCTTTTTACACAATAAACCTAATAGTGTGCAGTTTTAAAAATAAAATAAGATCCTTATAACGTCACATGAGCTGCAACTCCTGAAAAATCGACGGGGGAGTTTTACCCCAAGAGGCGGTCTGCCCCACCCTACCTATAAGATTTTTAAAGCATTCATTTATAATTCAAGCAAATGACTGTAAACATAGTTTCAAACTGAATTCAATGTCTTCTTTATGTATTGCAGAAAACATTGGCTATAAATCAACTCGATATTACGTTATGTTTAATTAAACACCAGAAATTTTCTCGCCATAGCGAGTTCAATTATACCACATGCAGTGAAAATGTTTTATATTTACACTCAGAAGGCGTCCGGTCCTTGATTGATGATTTCAAAGCCCTTTCTGGAATATTTCTATTTTGTGTGTCAACCTTTGCATAAAATCAAAGCAGTGGAAGTGCCGAAAGCCGAATGAGATCAAGGTTCACTAAATTGTTTAATCATGGGACGTCTATTCTAAAGACAGGGGCCATGAATGTCGTTCATCAATCCAAAGAGAACTTCGCCGTGTTTACGACCGCATAAGAGCAGCCCGCATTTGAAGTCAAGGAAACAAAACACCTGTTTGTGATATTTTGGTTAGTTTGCACATTTCCTTATAAAGTTCTTATAATCTATTTTGTGGTCAATCATTATTTGCTGTGAAGTATAATTCCGCATGCCTGTTGCGATTACCAACTTCTATCATTTCCTTATTATTCGTCTAAGGAAACCGTGTCATACAATGCAATTTAATGAAAGTATTTTACATCAAAAAGAAACTAGAAATTATTTGGGAAACATCTAGGACTACTAACATGTATCTGTTTAACGATATAAAGATGATTGGTTCAATATAATGTAGATTTTATATGAAGTTATATCATTTTCACATGTAAACCTTCCCTGAGTGACTTAAAAAAACGCAAAAATTAAAATTGCATTTTTATGCAACGGAAAGATTTGGACTAGGACTCGGGTTTAAAACTTACATATTACCAATATCAGACTACTATTAAAACAAATTAATGTTTCTTTATGGAGAATTACCGTCACGAGGAACGTTATCCCTGTTTTTCAACGTCAGGGGACTGGCTCAAGGTTAAATGAGTCAGACTGTAATTCTTACGTCTGAATTATTAATCTGTCACCTGGCAAGCACATAAAACACGTTTCGGTCAAACTTCTTTACACCTTGCAAAGCCACATATCAAACTCCCTGTGCGTAAGGTAATAGATAGAAATATGTTTTAAGGCATTTAGAAATAAAAAAAATTGGCTTTTGCCTACTTTACATTTTATATATCTTATTCGTTATGCTGTCAAATTGACGCTGATTTCATCTACAAAATCAACTTTAATTTTGCCATAACCTTTACTAAACGGAACATTATGACCAAAAGTTATATATATATATATACACTCCTCAAAACTCCTAAGGGGCCATTTGCATTTTTTGTTCATATGTTGTAAATGTCGCATGGTTTCAGCCCGATTTAATGTAGCAAAGTCATTTATGAAGTCAACAAGAAAAAACAGCAAAGAAATTCAACACGAAATGTTTTAAAATTAAGCGAATGTAGGGTTACCCTCGATTTCAAAGTTAACATTGGTGGGTGGGGTATTTTTGACATTTCTTGTTGGGGTAAGAAAAGTGAGGGAGGTTGTGACATTTCTTATAATTTTTTGAGGTTCACATGCGTTCTACCATTGATAACGGTACTTAAAATTTACAGGATTTGCGTTTTTCAAGTGTCGAAAAATTCAAATTGTTATTTTTGTGACTTTTGAATTTGAGGGTATAGGCACTTGATTTCGGTTTTAGGATTTCCATGTGCACGATTTCACAAAAGAATTAGACAGGATCATGTCTAAATGGCTGCTCTTTCAAAAGGCAAAGTTAACATTTCGAAACAAAAACGAAAAATATGTGAAAAATCGAGAAATGTAAGGTGGCCGCTTAGAACTTTTGAGTAGTGTATATATATGCGTTATAATTATATATATATATATATACTACTCAAAATATATCAATCAAAATCACAGAATAATTGTCACTTTTTCCTATTGAAAGTATGGATAATTTCTAATTAAACTTTTAAACGGTCTCTTTGAAATAACTTCAAAATCTACTTTAAATCGAACAAACAAGATTTTCAATGTCAATGCCATGGATATGTTCTTAAAGGAGTTTTATTATAAAAGTAACCTGCAAAGACAAGGTAGTTGAGACTAAACCTAAATACGACTCTACATCTTTCACTGATTCTAAAAAGACTTTTACAATAACTACGGCTTGTCTAATTCTGTACTTATAGACAATCTTAAGACATAATGTTGAATTTCTATTTCAGATGTTAAAAAATGTATCTATTGCTTGAATTTACTGAGCTTTTACTGACTTGTCAAAGACTGATGACTAATTTCTATTTGAGAAGTAGGGGAAGTTACCTTTAAAAGACCACTGCTCTTAAGCCATTATCTATTTTGAATTGAAATTTTGTACAAACTTTGATAAAGTAACGACTTTACTTTAAAACCTTAATATAGAAACAACTCCGTCCAGCAAGACCGAGAAAACTTACCAAAACTGAATTTGCGCTTCTTTAGTCCCTCAGTGTACTTTACGCGCAGTTAATGAATCATGTCTGCTCGCTTTCAAAACTCCATCATAGTATACACCGAGCGCTTTTGTTAAGCCCGTTGTAAGATGGTGTAGCCATAGGCTCTGAAAGATCGACTCTCAAATTACTTGTGGTCGATCTACGATTGGCGATAGTATTCACTATTCAAATACGAAGAAAGTTCATTAGAAAAGGAAGGAAACTGGCCTAAAAAATTGTCTTAAAACTTCTTAATTAACTCTCAACACTCAAATACGAAACATAACATTGTATTCAATTAAACATCGATGAATAATTGTAGTATTGTGCATCTGCGAATTTCCATCATTCACTTTATAATAATTTGAACGTATTTATGTTAAAAGCAATGTGATTATAGATATCTGATACCTATAGAATGTTCTTCAGAATCATGACATTTTAAATGATATTTCAAATAGTTTTGTAAACATCATCCACGGAATTCGTTTAAATACTTTTCATAATTAACCGTGCTTTTCGCGAGACTAAATAATCATCTTAACTTCTAGCCAAAAGGCATAATTATGTATACTGGAGCAAACATAAAGATTAGGGGAGACATAAAAAAGCACATGTGAAGGTATGGACGGATTTAAGTTGGATCAGCAACGGGTAACATAAAATTCTAGATCAATTCCCAAAGAAACGTAACTAAACCAGTCTTTCAGTAGTTAGGCGTTTAAACGAATACATGTTAAAGTTTTGAGTTGGAAGACAAAACTGTTGGTGAATATAATGTTATACATAATTTCAGAGCTTTTCTAATCTAACTTCATTCATTATAATTATAATCGTACAACTCTCTGGGTACACTGGGTTAAGAAAGATGCTATATTGTTAAACATGCAACGCGTGTATAAATTAGTTTTATTCATATTAACGTTTTGTATGCTTTATCATATTATACTGCCACACTTACTTTTTGTGACATCTGTATGTATAAGATTGAAATCTTTTCAAACCTACAACCCAAGAACACAAACCTATAATAAGATTTTTGATCACATTGTATTCAAATACACATTGTCGCATAGAAACCGTGTCAGTTGTAGAAGCTTTATCGATAACAAACACGTTTTATATTCAATTATTTTAAATGCGGGGCATATGCCTAGAATATAAAGTTAAGCGTGAAACGTAGACACTGGTTGTTACATGTACTGTGTAGAAAAACTAACAAAAAAAAAAAAGCCAAAGCTAAGCAATCAATTTGTACGACGATTCGTCTCGGGCCAATAAACAGTAGGATACATGTATAGGATAGAAAACGAGAGCCGTGGTATATGGGAAATAGACACGAGTGTTAGCGAGTGTCTATTTCACATATACCGCGGCACGAGATTTTCTATCTAACTTAGACCACGCTTTTCTCACACTTTCTGTATTTTTTAACACGAACCTCTAAATAATGAAAAAGAAAAAAATCTCACTGTGATATAACTCTAATGAAGTGTGAATATGCTGAAATCACTTATGAATCTATTTCCGTTTCCATTTTCAGATCTTTTGCACTTTTGCGGCTGCCGAAAGTCTTTAGGAAAAAAGGGCTATTTAAAATACTCGTCATCTATTTGAATTGACTCGAACCCCAAAACCTGTCGAGATTCACGTGCAAGACACTCTGTAAATACAACGCTCGGAGTTGTATCGGTGAAATATAATTTTGAAGTACTGTTCTCTGATTGGCCGATTCGCTTCAAGCGTGTTCTAATATTAGTTTTCAACGTTGTTTAATTAAAGGCAAGGAACCAGACAAGATAAGAAAATGCATAAGGATTTGGTGCTAATTGTAGATATTGTTGTCTTATTCGGTGTTTATTTGGCTCTTGTGTGCTACCCTTGGCTTAATTCCCCGTTAAATAGCGCGGTAATTTAATTTGCTTACCTTCATTGCCCATTTATCTCTCATTATTGACGTCTAGGAGACACTAATTATTGTTTTTTTTCATGTCACTTGGGAGGAAGTCCAAAACGGATCAAACCTGTGTGTAATAAACTTCCTAGAAATGTATTCAGTCACTGTTCGTGATGTGGTCGTACCATCCTCAAAAGTGATTGATAAGGTTTGCCTACACAGATATTACATCATCGAAGCTACAAAGCTTGTCATAATGCAAATTATTAAGGTCGACAAAACTGAGCGATGGACAAGGACGTTACGACCAATGCGCATGCTCCCTCTTTTTTGCGTTTGTGTCATAGAACAAGACATATAAGTAGAGGATAATCGTTTGTTTCAGTGGAAGATCAAAATATATTTCATTCAGTGAACAACACAAGCTATATGTTTTCACGAGTGCCGGAGCCGTAACTAAAAATGAGGATTTTGTTGTTTACGAAATGAAAAAGGAAATGATCTTACTCGAAAGATACTCAAATGAGACAACATGTGAAAATTTTAGGACACATTTCTTAAAGCGCGTCATTCTGCACGCAATTGCTTTGCAAAGTCTTGACGACTCCTTTGTTTTCGTTTCTACGCTTAGGTGACGTCAGATAGGGTGAAATGAACGAAAACGGGGAATATTTTTTGATGATTTCCCTTGTAAGGCGGTGAGTTAATCAAAATGATAATCTACCGTTATTCCTCGATAAACTATTCAAAAGCTTTCAAGAAGTACATGCTACCATATTTCTGTTTTTTTTCTAACCATCGTAGTATAATTTTCTTTAGTTCGTTGTTCCGGCGTGATTTATCTTAAGTTCACCACGCAAAAATCTTACTAAAACTGGGATTACATTAAACAAAAAACTAGAAAATTAGAGCAGATGTTTCTAATGAGCTCCATTTATATATCGTGACTTTTGCTACAGTAGGTTACCATGTTCCGGGTCTAAATGATGAATCACTTGTCACTTAGAACAGTATGTAGAAAATTTTATCTTGGGGCGAAGTCAATAATCACTGTCTATCCCTGTAAGTGTTTTCCTGAAGTAGGCTTCAGAAGTTATTTAACAGGTTATTTGAACCTTTCTCAAATACCAGTATGCAATATTCGACACTGCCAAAAGTTCTTCGTTTTTGGATTGTAAGGTATTTCCACATGGCAGTCGGTTTTCAAATGATGATTTTTTTTGCAGAATTTTTTTGCAATGCGAAGTACTACCATTAAAATTTTCAATGACTTGCAACAAATTATACACGTGAATAGATCTATATCCTCGATTTCTTAAATAAAGACACAGAAATTATGATGCAATGTACACACTTTAAAAAAAAATTGAATAAGAAATTTAACAAGGCTTTTCCCAAGATCTTTGGGAAAAGGCCCCTAGCATTCATTTGGGAAAAAAATATCGACAAAATGCGATTTTGGGATTTTTTCATGTATAACTGTTTGGGTTAATTCTTGCTTGTAATGTATAAATTTTCTTTAAAAAAGCTTGTTCTTAAAAATTTTAAAGCTAACAAAACACATATTCATACTCCCAACTTACAAATATGTCAAAAATAAGTTGTTTTGTTAAATCCATTTCATTAAATTTGGATTTTTTCTTCAAATTGGGAAAAATTTTGGGGCCTTTTCAATGGGGAATGGGGCCTTAGAAGAAAAAGCCCTGTTTAATGAAAATATCTCCAAAGACACGTGTAACTCATACACGCTTTCGTGAAGATATTCATCAAAGGGCTAAAAAATCTCCCAGTGGGAGCATCATTCGGACTTTTCAGTAAACTGAAAAGTACCTCGGACGTAGGTGTTATCATTTTGGGTCATCTTGTAGGTAATTCGACTTCTGGCGGGTTTTTGGTTAGTACGCTTGAAGAAAAACAATTTTGTTTTATTGCTTTCCGATCGTCTATGGAGTTTTGGTTTACAATAATTTGATAACCAAACGCAGTTTTGCAATCAAATAATTATGTGCCTACTTTTAACGTTTCATTTATTTTATTTTACTCAAGAGAAGAACCGAATCTAAAGCGAAGTCTCTTGCTTAAAATGGAAGTACAAAAGTAGTATGTCACAAAAGACGCCCGCTATCAGTAATTTCAATGCCTTGTGTGTGTGTTTTTTTTTATTATTATTATTTTGATCATTTTCAAGACTTCTGCCAATTTCTTGACACTGAATTATTCTATCTGTGCACACGACTTGCTTTATTTCAGTTTAACCCTGTATAATGTATTGACTACCAAAGGAAATCGTGAAAATTAAACAAGCTTCAGACTTGCTAAGGCATTTCTGTGAACATTTCGCTATAGAATAAAGAAAGACATATGCCTAATTGCGACGTTTTTAATAGTTTCTGTAGTTTATTGGTCATGCTATCAAGGACTCTTCTTTGTACAGTTAAAAACATCGTGAAATTGACAAGGTGATGCTTTTGGAATGATTTCGGAATGAAATTGAATGAGTGTGTGGAGCAAGTTTGAGTAAAATTAAAGGGAGGTAATCCAATATTGCTAATTTTGTTCATCATGAACAAAATTAGCGATATTAATTATCTCCCTTTAATAAAATATAACGTTTTTTTTCTGATTTTACGTCATCGTGGACCAATCAGACTCTTTATAGTCCACGCCATGTAATAAAATCGTGGAATAGATAGATCGATTTAAATTTACTGTTTGGTTGGAATGAATGAATGGAGCGCTGAGTGAATGATTAAGAATGATTTTGATCGGAATAAGTGTCAATTTCACAATGTTTTTAACTGTATCATTGTCTTTATATATTGATAGCAAGTAACATACAACTGAACTCCTCTTTTCTAACTGGAGTCTACTAACATCGCATGTAGATTTACCAGACAAACCATAAAATA
The DNA here is from genome assembly GCA_948146395.1 of Fragum whitleyi. NCBI lineage: Eukaryota > Metazoa > Mollusca > Bivalvia > Cardiida > Cardiidae > Fragum > Fragum whitleyi. Next base: position 13,406,081 of record OX411543.1, on the reverse strand, counting down.
TATTTGTAATAAATCTGACAGGAACCTTTTTCGGATATCTAATCTTTATCTGTATACATTTTTGAAGCCATTTGTGAGACAGTTATTTTTAAAGTAGACGCAGACGTACAAAAGAAAAAAAAACAACAACAGCAACAAAGCAAACAAAAACGCACGCACATACACCTACACTTATACAAAAAACCCATGGATTTGCCATGGATTTGCCAAAATTGTAAATCTACGTATCTAAAATGTGTATTAACATATAAAATTTCAATAAACATCAAATCAAATAGTGTTTTATTTAATTCCTAAGTAAAAAACATTGTGATTAAGAGTTTTCGGTATCGACACCACTAGTTTGTCAATATTTTTCATATTTCTTCAGTTTAATTCTGTGTCGGTTCTTAAAATCAATGCAAACCTTAAATTAAGAAAGCACATTAAGAAAATAAAACCCCCAAAAATATTAGGTAAGACATTTGAAAAAAAAAGACTGTATAATATGATAGGCGTGTGTCTGTAAAAGGACAACAACAAAATAATGAATAGTCGAAAAATGAGAAACAAACAAATTAGCTACTCATAAAAAAAACGGGATAGATTATGATATATGTTATTAACTTTTATAGACGATGATAATAAAATAGAACTTTACAATTCTAGATCAATATAATTATAGTCTTAAAATAAACTTCCAAGCTCATAAATTCTAATAGAACTTCATGAAATGCCTGCTACGTTATTTTATAATGAAATAATGTCTTAAAAAGTCTGCCATGTAATTTAATATACAACGTTGGCATTTGATAAGGGAGACGAAAATCAAGTTTAACTTGAAATTTTACTGTACGGAAGAACGCCTTCCGAAAAAAACAAAAACATGGCTAGTAGTAATGAAAGAATATTTCGTTAATTGTATTCTTGTGTGTGTAAATATCAATAGCTTATCAATTTTTATATCACTGCAAATAAAAAGATTATACCCCATCCAGTTCACGCCATTTGGCTTTATCTAAGCGGGACAGATTAGACAAATGATGTCATAACGTTGTCAATTAAACTTGACCAATTAATTGCGTCATTTTTTTAAATGACTCTTTAACGTCCTTTTTCATCATACAGTAAAAAAATCGTAAAAGAGTAACGTGAACGGCGTAGCTTCACCTCAAATAAATTGAAGTTACGGCGTTAACGTAGCTCACCAGCGACGTCCGCAAACACATATTTTGCAGTTAAGGAAGTGGACCCATATAAGGTCCACGACGTTTCGAAACTAAAGATCTTTCACAATGTTAATTGAGGTTACCTAATGAAATCATTAGGAAACCTCAGTTAACACTGTTAAAGTGCGTTACTTCCGAAATGCTGCGGAACTATTACGGGTCCATAACATTAAAAGGCGATTTGATATCTGAAGGCTATGCTGTTACGGAGGTCAAGGTCAAGATGCGCATTCCGCATATTTTCCCAAGGCATTTACAGTTCTGTGCAGAGTTTTGAGTATATGAAATTGTCTGGTTTAGAGATTCACGCGCCTCATAGGGGAGAATAGACGAAGATGAAAGAGAATATTCCCCAAGAAAATTTTCTAATGGACACAGTCGACGAAAATAGCAGCAGACCTTATGTGATATACGTTATTTTGAGTCGTGACACTTGCAAATTGTGATGAATGGTCTTTCATTCGGGGACGCCATGCCTATACGATGTCTTTTCTCAGTGCTAGATATTCGACTTGAATCGTTTAAATAGGAATTTTACCTGCTTGTTACTTATTATTTTTTTTCAAAAAAGTGGCCAACGTATTAAATTGTAGAAATACTGTATTAAATTGACCCGTTCATTTTGAATTTGTGTTGGCGAATGAATAAATTCAAAGTTATATAAGATCAACGAATTATAAAATAATTTATATTTTCATTTTCTCCATATGTTTGAGATGAATAAAACTAAGAAAAGGAACGCCCATCCATGAGTTTAAATCCCAGTAAGCATGGTTTGAAATTTAAGATTTGCTATCTTCAATGAATTGGTTTGGTTATCCAAGACCTTTGAGGGATATCAGCAAGAGGCTAGAAAAGGGTGTAATGGGAGTACCGGTGTGAGAAATACCAGGAATCGATTATTTTGTGCTTCAGCCGTCGCGATATAACTTAAAGATTGTTGAAAGCGGCGTAAAATCTCACCCAAACAAACAAATAAAAAAAAAGAACGAACGAAATAACGAACAAGCGAACAAACACAAAGAAATAAATACGCTTACAATGAATATTTATACATGTATAAGTGTGTCCATATATGTATTTTTTATGGCTACTAAGCCAATACGCAATCTATTTCCTCGCGTGCTTCACTTTAAATCTACATTCCTCATACAGAAATATTTTCATCATTCATAATGAGAAGACGCCATAATTTTGATTCTCCCATGACCACCATTGTATAACCAAGGCCGGTAATTGAGTTTGCCGCTCGTCACTGCCCGATTCATCTCTACTGCAACACAATGACAAGTTTCTATGAGGCATAAAAAATAGTTCTGCGAGTATAAATATGGGGGTAATTAAGGTCCCTAGGGATACGCGTAATTCCGTGTCGAGCATTAATAAAACATGATAAATTGACAAGGCAAAATGACATAAACCAAAAAGGCCAACTTTTCATGGACAAACGTATGATAATCAGTAAAATATACTGAACAACAAGAATCGAATCACCAAATTTTTAGATGTAACGTTTTAAATTATCTAAATTTTGGAAGAATGATTGAACCAAAATAAATATATATATATATATATACATAAAATATTTGTTTGCTTTTTCGAATAAGGTTGTGTGCTTTTCCATTGCGTGAACACCAAAAGCTGTATTTTAACTCTAAGCTCCGCATAAGAATGAAACATAGCTTTTGATGACAAATTGATTAATCATAAATATTTTACACTGAAACAAACGATTATCCTCTTTACTGTTTTTGGCTAGTTGATTATGATAATATAAACTCTATCATGTGTATTAATATAATGTGACCCGTCACGCGTAAAGGGACCATCTGGGTAGTGCGTAAAGAATCGATCCTAGTCAGACTGCGCGGAGTGCGCAGACTGACTAGGATCAAGGCTTTTCGCAATCAACTAATTTTCTGAATCTAGAATAACCATTCTACCTTCCTGTGAAAGAATTTTGGAAATGCGACCCCTGGTCGGTCTGTACTAGAACCAATCTCCTATTTAAATTCTTATTTTATGGAGTTCCCAGATGGTCCCTTTTCGCGTGAAGGGTTACATATCTTTATTGCTCGCCCCTCCCACTGTTGACGTCACATTTTGCATTTACAGCGTCTTCGCGTATAGGTGGCTGCGCAACTAATATTCATTTATCTTATACAATTTAACAACTTTTGAATCATAACGTTTTTATCTGACTTCCAAAAAGAATAATAAATTCGATCGTATTTTTTCTAGCGTTTTGCCAATTAAGTTCTAGATTTTTTAAGTGCCCCGACAATTCTGAAGAACCACGTGTCAAAGTTGCATGAAGAATCGGATTCTAGGGCGAAACTAATGAAGTTTAGTCAAACCTTGGCACTTTTTGCGGAGAACTCAAATAAATTGAACTTCCTTCGTCGTGAATTGAATTGAAATTTCTAGGATGATTTAATAGTCTTTTAAATAGCATCCGAGGTAACCTATACATTTCTTTTTTTGTTATTTTTAGGCTTCATTCTAAATATTTTCCTTCTAGCTTTAGCCTATACATACACGTATAAGGAAAATTTCAGTTAACAATGATTTAAGGTAGTGTACTCGTAATTGTTCCGAACCTTTTTGAAAGAAATAAACTTAAACAGTGATAAGAGAGGTTTCCTAATGATTTCATTAGGAAACTTCGGTTAAACATTGCGAAAGCTCTTGAGTTCCGGAAGGTTATATATCTATTTCGGTTCCAATACCTGTAAAAGAAAGATGAGCCCAGACAATCGCGACCATGCCTGTTATTTCGAAAATATACCGGAGACGGATCATGTAGAATTTAGACTCTTGATATCCTCGTAATAATTCGTAAGTTCGATCATATTAAGTATCGATTGATTGGCATATTGATTTAGGTGATTCGATGCATACAAGTATTATACACTTAAGATATTTTTCTCAATTCGAGTTTTGACCTCATTTGGTAGTGTGATGTTTCCGACAAAAAAGCAATGGACTAATTTTCTTTTATCCGTGGCATTAATGGGCTTCAAATCACTCTACGAATACATGTATGTTATACATGTATTTGCCATATCATGTTTTGCCAACATTGGAATACTAAGAACTATTGTTAACAAAAAAGTATAAAATAAGATTATATTTGTTAATTTTTTTTCAAGAAATAGCGCATATGTAGCGTAGTTTATGGTTGATTACACAAAAAAATGGTAAGACGAATGATTTTGGAATTATGAATTAGACAAGATGAATGATTTTGGAATAGTTTCCAAATGAAATTGAATGGTAATTTCATATCGCTTATTTCGTCCTAGTGGACGAAATTCGCGATAATTCATTACCTCCCTTTCAAGAAATCTACGCAATATTCTGTTAGATTCTTTTCGCGAACCAATCAGACACTTTAAAAACAATACCAGCCAATAAAATCTCCGGGAATGATTGGAACAATCTGAAATAATTTTTTATCGTTTTGAACGAATTAAAAATGTTTTGAATGATTTGGAGTGTTGGTGAATGGCATCAATGAGTGTTTGGAATGAATAGATGGAACGCTAAGTGAGTGATTCGGAATAGTTTTGATCGCGATGAGTGACAATTTCACCATGTTACCAACTATAGCTTTAGATACATTGCCATTAATCTCCTACAGTCGAATTAATTGTTGATGAGTCTCGCCATGATCGACACACGCCATGTTTACCCAGAGGGAAGGTCATGTTTGCCTTACTAGTTAGGCCATGATGAATCAATTATGGGGGTCTATTCGAATAATTCCGTGTCAGTTTATTCTGTAGATATTTACACACGGACTCTCTCTTGTTATCAAATTAGTGTGAATAGACGGGTTTCAGCTGGGCTAAAAATAGCAACTGATGTATTTAATTTACATACCATGTTGGTGGAGGGGGCAAAACATGACCTAATTGCTCTTTATGCTATTGTAAAAAGGTGAAAATCAATCATCAATTACTCGCTTATTAAGGTGGTCAGGTACTTGGAAAAAGTTTTATTTTAAGGATAGTTCAATTATGCACCCATCATTACAAATTCAGTTTTTTGTGGCACATGAAAGATGTTGAATTTCACGTTCAAACCAACATACCCAAATTGTTTAAATGCAGGGAAATTGGATTGCAAGAAAGAATCTTTCTCTATGAAATACCAATAAGACTCGATAATTTGGGGCAACAAAAAGTCAAAACATAATGATTTCATAGTCTAGAAGATATTTCATGATAAAAATTGTCCATTTAAAAAAAAATATGGTTACAGAAATACCTGCTTTAGTAATATTACATGATAGTTCAATGTATAAAACCTAACTATTGAACATGTCATATCATTATCTTTTTCCAAGTTTTAATTTGAAATGTTTCTAGTGGTTTGAACATTAATATTACATGTAGGTTAGAAAATAGTTTAATACATGATGTGTACTAACAGTTGATTTTGGGAAAATATGTAAGTTCCTTTTACCTGAATATTGAACTGAAACATTTCTCAGACCAATCATAAAATACAGCAGTTATTAACCGACTTCCTAGTTAAATGAAATTTGGTTTTAAAAAAACATGCAAAGCGGCACTTTAACTTAGACAAAACTTTCCACTATTTACACGAGATTCATTTCAATGTCGCTACTGTAATTTAAATAATAATAAAATTAATAATAATATTGATAATTTACATTCTAAATTGGCCTTTGTTAGATCCCCCCCATGTGATTTCTAGGATGTAAATACTTTAGTCTTAATATTTCCAAAAATAGTTGACATGTGAGTAAAGCAAAGTAGATCAAAACCTCTGATCGCCTGCCTGTGTATCTGTAGAGTCTGACCAGATTCTGATCTATGCCTTCTAAGAGGCGGAATTGGCCTTAGTGACTTTGCGAGGAAATATTTTACGTTTGTAATTTTTCTGGTATTATTCAAGGCATTCACTTGCTAAGATAGACCTCTCTAAATATGTTTTGGTGTGCCTGTATGTGCTGATTAATGTTTGTGTGAAATTGAAAACATCTCACATAGGTTCAGCTTAAATTTGGAAATCAACACTTTGTGATGTTTTCAAGAATTTAATGGCTATGTACTTCCACATTTAGTTGAATATGATATTTGGATCCTTAGTTAGTTTATCCGGCTTATTCGGCAACTAAGCAGATGAATAACTGTAGCTTGAAAAAAGGCTGTAGTTTCTATGAATTGGTTTCTAAACGATGACATGCCGCCTCAATGATCACAAGCACATAATCAAAATGATTTCATCATACGGGACCCCCTGAACTAGCCCTGACTTCAGAAGAGTATCAAGAATAAAATAAAAGTGAATAAATGCTTGAGAATATCTCTATCTTGAAACATCCAATAGGCGCATACATGTATACCTTAACGGGTGCTTTAGTCCAATGCTTGGGTTTTGCATGACAGAAGCATAGAATACTGGTCAGACTGCTGACAATATGAATGTCAAGTAACCTCTGATTTCAGAAGTGTAACGTTAGTTTCTTTAATAACATGCAACCAATATTTTGTCTATGTACCATTATAATTAAGAAACTGTAGTTTTTGAAGCTGCAGTCGAAAGTTGTTTTTTTTTTCTATTTCCCCAAAATGTTTTAAAAGTGCATGATTGGTTATTGTTTTTGTCCAACATTATTTTGAAGCTATTGAGTTTAATACTTTACCCATAAATCATTTCACTTATTCATGCATGTAGGAAGAATCATTAACAGTACATGAAGTCAAAATATTGCACTGCTATTATTTATTAGACATGGCTGCAGTAACATGTAAAAGTTTATAGTTGTCAAGTAAATATAATTTGAAAAAAGGCACACCATGAAAATAATTTTGATTGGGATAATGATGAAAAACATTTAAAGAAGTAAGAAAATGCACACAAATCCAAATTAACAGACGGACACCCTAAGATCACTTGCATTATCGAGGAAAAAATATAAAGAAAAAAAACTGCATAGAAGTTTCAGTTTTAAACGCAGGACAAACACAAATTACTGAATACAAGATACTTCAATCATTTACAAATACTTTATTTTCATTTTGTAAAAATGAAATTATTTCATCAATACTATAACTTCCCCTAGTAATCTTCACATCTTTACAATTGTGACTTGCTAACAATATTTGCTATCTGGTAATGATTCAACACAGAGTTCCAGGAACATAGTTAAATGATTCATTTCCTTTATTTTGTCAGGTAACAAAACCAAGTATTTATGATATGTAACGGTTATATAATACAGCTTAATTAAGCACTATTCATGACTGACCAGTGTGTATTCCATACAAATTCCTGGCGTATCAGTTGACCTTCTGCCCCCAATTACTATCGGCTGCAGTGTTCAGTCAGGTGTAGAGAAACTGAAATCCGTCTATTCTCCGAGACGGAAACAATTCAATACTCACCCCTTGATAGTGAAGAGACCAACATAAATGGGCGAAAGGAAACAGTTTATGAGCTATTTGTTTTCTTAGTTACTGTCAGTAATGTTGTGAAATTGGCAAGATGGATGGTTTTTGAATGATTTTGAAATGATATTGAATGGGTGTTTTGGGGCGAGTTTAAGATGAATTTAAACGGAGGTATAATAAAACAATATTGCTTATTTTGTCTAAATTGAATTAATATCTTCTTTTAAACAAATATAATTGCAATCCAATAAAATAAAGAGTTCTGATTGGTTCAAATCGAATCACGTGGGGAAATCCATTGCACTTTATTTCTGTATAAAATGCAATGGGTCTTTCGGAAAACCCCCGACCTTCGATCTGCAAGTCCTGCGTTGTAGGAACTCGAATTAACCTAGTTTCCGATGATCAATGTCACATTGCTATTTATTGTATAATGAATTAAGATATTTTCGAGAGTATTTTAATAATTTCTTCGATCTAGAAGAATGCAATTATAAGGGATGAGCGTCTTTTTCACTGCGTTTGTTTGGGTATAACGTACAATTGCCTTAGCACATGGCTTGAACATAACGCACTACGGGCGTTATTTGCCATGTGCTACGGCAATTGTACTCCGATGATATTGCTTATTTCGTCTAAATTGAATTAATTTCTTCTTTTAAACAAATATAATTGCAATCCAATAAAATAAAGAGTTCTGATTGGTTAAAATCGCATCACGTGGGGAAATCCATTGCACTTTATTTCTGTATAAAATGCAATGGGTCTTTCGGAAAACCCCCGACCTTCGATCTGCAAGTCCTGCGTTGTAGGAACTCGAATTAACCTAGTTTCCGATGATCAACGCCACATTACTATTTATTGTATAATGAATTAAGATATTTTCGAGAGTATTTTAATAATTTCTTCGATCTAGAGGAATGCAATTATAAGGGATGAGCGTCTTTTTCACTGCGTTTATTTGGGTATAACGTGAATTTGCCTTAGCACATGGCTTGAACATAACGCACTACGGGCGTTATTTGCCATGTGCTACGGCAATTGTACTTTATACCCAAATAAACGCAGTGAAAAAGACACTCATTCCTATACTACTTACAGTTAAGAACATCGTGAAATTGATCAAATAAGCGAAATCAATTAACCCCCTTTATGATAAAATATACATACTTTATTAATTATGTGTCTTCGTGGACTAATCAGGCACTTTAAAATCCGCATCGGCCATTAAAATCGTATAATAATTTGATCGTTTTGAGTTAAATGTTGATGGTCTTGAACGGTTTTGAAATTTTTTCAATGATTCCGGAGCATTTTTGATCAATTTGAGTGAGTTTTTGGAATGAATGAATGGAGCGATGAGTAAATGATTTACACTGATTTTGATCGGAATTAGTGTCAATTTCAATATCTCCTCTATATCAAGAATTGTGTGTTCTCCCGAATTCTTCAAAATCATCAACCCCCAAAAAGGGAACTATTTGTGAGATTTGAATGAACTTATGAAAAGCATTTTAAACCTCATGGATCTCTTTTTTTTAAAGTCTTTGCAGCGTTTCTGAATGGTTTGAGTGATTGTTTTGAACGAATGAATGAATAGAGCAGTGAGTGAGTGATTTGGAATGGTTTTGATCGAGAAGAGCCAATTTAACAAACGCGCTAACTGTACGTATAAACTGGCAAAGAGGACAAACATAAGAACTTATCGATGGTAATTGATTTCGTGCAACTAAATGGCATTCTGACATGTGATTTTGGCACGGGCGGAGAACTTTTTTCATTGAGAATGTCATCAGCCTAACTGCAGCAGTAATCTGTCGACGAGATTCCGTGTTTTCGTAATTAGAAATGTCAATCGCAGCAATGTTGGATTTACACTCCGGTCTGTGAAACTTTACTGGAACATTTCCGATAATCGCCGCCGATTATGTAATCTTCATTTTGACTATTCTTCTAAAACGATTCTTAGAACGAAGGGTGGCTGCAAAAAGAGGACAATTGATGATAAACATGTTTGTCTACTGAGGTTGAGAGTAGGGTAAATAGAGTTGAGTGACTGCACTCTAAGGCATTGGACAGAATAAAATAAATATATTGGATTGAATATCTAACGTTTTATCATCATTAGTAAGAATTCTGTTTTATTGACAAACATTTATTGTGAGGCAAAATTCTTCTAGTAGTGTTTAATGAAAAGTGTTCAGATCTTCGTTCAAAATTTTGCCGACAAAGTACCAGTATATTGTGCAGTAACATTCTGTTAGTGTTGAAATTTCCCTGGAATGATCCTTGCTTGACCCATTATCAGACTGCACAAAATTATCGTGATTGGATGAAAAATATGTTTTTAACAGGCAGCGGTCCATTTTCAATTATTATTCATTGGTCACGATATTTCTAAACAGAATTATCATCCTCAAATAATCATTTCAGGATATTCAGGCCTGTGGAGCGAATCAGGCGCTCAAGCGCCTTTAGTTTTCGGAATGAAATTGAATAAGCGGGATCAGTGAATTTTAAATGAATTTAAAGAAAGGTAAGCATCGCTAGTTTCGTCCTATTGGACGAAATAACGATATTGTCTAAGCTCCTTTAATAAAATATTACGAACTTTTATGTTTGTGCCATTTCATTGACAGATCGGACTCATTTAATTAATCATCAGTCAATTAAGACCTAAAATGAATTGTTCGATTTAAACGGTGTTGCTGATCGTATTGGATAATTTCGAAGCGATTTTGAACGACTTCTGTGCGTTTTTGAGTGGTTGGAGTGTTTGATTTTGAATACATCTTGTGGATCGCTTAGCAAGAGTTTCAGAAAGGTTTTCAACTAAGTAAAAATCAATTTCACTATGTACCCCTATCTGACTGTGAACTGGTAAACTCAGAAGCGGAGAGGACAAGTAGAAAACTTACCGATGGTAATTGATTTCGTGCAACTAAATGGCATTCTGACATGTGATTTTGGCACGGGTGAAGAACTATTTCCATTGAGAATGTCATCAGCCTAACTGCAGCAGTAATCTGTCGACGAGATTCCGTGTTTTCGTAATTAGAAATGTCAATCGCAGCAATGTTAGATTTACACTCCGGTCTGTGAAACTTTGGTGTAATATTACCGATTATCGCCTATTATGTAATCTTCATTTAGACAATGCCTTTTCAATGATTCGTATTACAGTTTAGAACATCGTGCCATTTACAAGGTGAATCGGATTTGGAAATTTGTTTCGGAATGATATTGAATGAGTGGATTAGGTTAATTCTAAATGAATTCAAAGCAAGGTAAATCATCGTTAATTCCGTCCTATTAGCAAAATTGTTTTACCTCCTTAAATAAAATCAACGAACTTATGCTTGTGTCTCTTCATGGTCCAATGAACCTGTTTGTCAATATAGACCTAAAATGATTCGTTCCACTTGAACGGTGATGCTGATCGTATGGGACGTTCTCGAAGCTATTTAGAACGAATTCTGTGCGTTTGTGAAAGGCTGCAGTATATGATTCGAATAAATCTTGTGGATCACTTAGCGAATGTTTCACAAAGGGTTTCATTTCGAGCATCTAAATGGTATTCTGATATAAGATTTTGGCACGAGTGTAACCCCTACCGGATTTGGGGCCGTCTTTGTTCTATAGAAAATTGTACTCTTTTCCGTTGCAGTGGAAGGGTTCATGGTGCCATGGTGCGATTTGACCTTTGTACTATTTAGCCCTTCATCCTCGTTCAATGTCCCATCTTTTAGTGAAAAAAATTCTAAGCGACATCCCTTCAACTTTCGGGATAGCTAAGCTTAAGTAGAGGTACCTTGTTTTTTCACCTTTGAAGAGAACATTTACTGTAGGTAGGACCCCAATCCGTTAATCCTCCATTCAAAAAGGAAATCATACACACATGTCTAATCAAGCGTTGAATTAAAGAAGAGATGCAAAACTATGTGAAACTTAACGAAAATGAGCATAAGGGTTACTTTTTTACATTCAAAAATATAACGCTTTAATGTCACACTACGTTCTCTTAATGATCTACTTTTACCATACAATGACCCCCGGAAGTAAATTCCAAGAGGTCACTCAAATTCAACTTCCATTGAGAATATCATCAGCCTAACTGCAGTAGTAATCTGTCGACGAGATTCCGTGTTTTCGTAATTAGAAATGTCAATAGCAGCAATGTTAGATTTACACTCCGGTCTGTGAAACTTTGGTGTAACATTGCCGATAATCGCCGATTATGTAACTTCATTTAGACAATGCTTCTAAAACGATCCTTATTAGCAATGTTCTTGTTCATAGTGCATTCGAACCATTTGTAGGGAAAATAAATTTAAAACCTTAACAAAAACGACCGTTAGCCTTTTTTGAAATGGGAATATATTTCGTGACACGTCCATCCGTCCATAAATGTAAAAGATACGAACTAACATTAGTTTTCAATTCTTTTCCGAAGCGGATTCCCTGGGGGTCTTTGGTACTCACCTCAGATAGTTTGGAGAGTCCTGGCTACTTATTTGAGAGTCTCAGACTCGAAAGACCTGCGTCCCTTAAAACCCTGCATATATCCTAACACAATGTGATCATGAAAGAAATACCATTTCGAAAGTATTAGACTATGCTACATGCGTGTACCACATTCTATAAATCCACACAGGTTACATTTTAACGTTTGAAAATATGAAATGAATCCCCTGCGTTAAGATGCTGCATGATTTCTGAAATGTCAAGATCTATAACTGTTTGATAAGAAATAAAACGAGGATTCCTGGAGATTTTGAGAGGTTTTTGGGTTGCATTTTCGTCGTTTTTTATCAGACACTCTGCTTGAATCTGTAGCAGGTTGGTTCTGTGTCATTCACAATTGTTTTCTTAATATCTCACACAAACTTGAAATTGTGCAGGAATGTATTAAAGTTTCTGATAAATAAATTAAACTAAAATTCTTCGAAGCAATCAATATATAAAATGGTACGATAGTCTATATGTACTTTAAGGCAATTCTCGTCATACACCTCCCTAAACATGATCATTTCTTCTTTTCTTGGTGTTGTTGCGTTTGAAATGTTTTTGTTATTAAATGGGGAAGGCACACTTCAAAAAGTGAAGAAATCATACCTAATCTCCAAAATAGAACTCCAACTTTTCTAATCTCTATAGGACTGGGAACGTTAAAAAATGAAAGAAAAACACACACGGACACACACACAAACATTTTTTTTTAAATATTAAAGAAGCCTAGTGCTTGGATGTTGGTACACGGAATTCATATAATATGATCACTACATAATTCAGAAATAATTTATAGCTCTAAGCAAGAAATCAATCACAATGCACATAAAAAAAGCGAACAGTCTTACTATACCAGTCTTGATTTTTCACATAACATACAAGTTGTAAGTTTTATATCTGTTCGTTAAAAATATTCTGTATTTATCAATACAAATGCGAAGACAAGTTACTAGAGAAAACGTCTTGTATTGTCTACACCAATTTCCTTTCTGTCAAAAACACCAAGTTCTCACAATACCGCTGTCGTCATATACAGCTTGTGAGCCAAAACGTTGTACCTGTCCGTTTGTTTTGTATAGATTTGCCAAGAACATACATATCTTCTTTTTCGGGATAACGATTCTGTGCTTTAAACTATATAGTTAAGAACATCGTGAAATTGACAAAGTGATTTTGGAATGATATTGAATGAGTGTGTGTGTTGAGCGTTTTTTTAGTGGATTTAAAGGGAGATAACTAAATATAGATAATTTTGTTCAGAATGAACAAATTTAGCGATATTAATTACCTCCCTTTAATAATAAATTCAGACAAGTTCTATGAATGAATTTCTATTTCTTGAAGAATCTATCAGACGCTTTCTATTTCAATTTTATTTTTTTTCTAGCTGAAAATGTTTATAAATGGCGATGTAGATTCTATCTTTTTCAGTGAGTTTGGAGCGTTTTTGAAGATTTGAGTGAGTGTTTGGAATGAATGATTGAAGCGCTGAGTGAGCGATTGAGAATGGTTTTGATTAAGATGAATATCAATTTCACGATGTAACTTACGGTTTCGTCAGCAATTGAACTGTAGTTTTCTTTTATCAAAATAAGAAGTAATGCCACCGTCTAAACCAATAACACAGGCGTAAATTTAGAAGAATTATTCCAAAATAAGCAAATTAAGATTGGTTTGTTTAATTTTCATGGGGTTTTACGTCACTTTTAACAATCGTTCGGCTATATCGCGGCTAGAGCACCTAAAATGGATTCCTGGTATTTCTGACAACAGTACTACCATCACATCGTTTCCTAGCTTCCAGCTGCTATCCCACTTTGGTCCACGATTATCAACCCATTGGTGGACGACAGTCGGAAAGGCTGGGTGCCGCCGTTGGAAAGCAAATTAAGGGTTCAATAATGCTGCTTAGGTATGCTGCTATTTGCAAAGACAAACTTTCTGGCTATTATAGAGCTTGATTAGACATTCGGTATTTCGATTGACAGCGTAGTTTTGTAAATTAAAAGTAGGGAAAATCTGAACTGTATTGATTTTTTTAAATATTCGATGGTAAAATTAAATGGCGTTTTTCCCTACAGCTAAAAATTTAAAATTAACACATACAACCATTTAATATAAAATTCAAGATCTGTTCAATAAGAGTATTACAATGAATGTGATCTTTAGTTACACATTTTTTAAGATTATTAGAAATTATCCCTCAGAATCTGAAGACAATTATGGGCATTTCATGCGTCAATCAAGTCAAACAAGCATCAGATTACCCAATTAACACCACAATAGAGCGTGCAATGTAATGCACAGAGTCTCTATGAAGACATTCAACACAATGATTTATTTCCAGTCAACCACGACAATAGTAATCTTGATTAGTCTGTATCAATTTCCCAAACGCCTGTGGCAATCGGCCGAGTCTTGCATAGTCAAGTTATCAATTTGATACAGTTAACAAGATCGTGAAATTGATAATGTAAATGATTTTGGAATGAACTTGAATGAGTGTATAGATCAAAATGGACTTGTCCATGAAAAGCTTATATTAAAAACTACATTAATTTTTGGAAACATTGTATTTAAAGAAGAAAGCATTTTCTTCATTAAAAACAATGTTTTCTTCCCTTACATATAACCATTACGCTAAATAATATCTTATATCTATTTAGTTACATCCAACAACGTGTCCTTGTATTTACTTGTCCACGGACAAGTATCCTTGAAAAAAATGTACTTGTCTGCAGGTAGAAGCCCGTGTCAGATAGGTCGGGTATGGGAACTCCACACCCCTGATATTTTTGTAGCGATAATATAAAAAGAATTGTTTGCCTTAGCAAAAGTTTTTTTTAAAGATTTAAATAAGAGAGTTCAATAACATTTTATAAAATGTTTTAGCAAAGATACATAGTGAATAGAAACAAGGACACGTGAATCTTTTTTTCATTTCTTGATAGCAATGAATACATGTACATCACCTACTGATTACGACGTTTATTTCAAATTTCTTTGTGTCATTTTCAGAACCTTACCAAAAAGGCAATATTTACAGTTAAAAACATGGTGAAATTGACACTCCTATAAAAACCGTTCTAAATCACTCACCCAGTGCACCAATCGTTCATACCAAATACTTAATCCACTCGCTCAAAATCGCTCCAAAACAGTCTTAAAGCTCTTCGAAATAGTTCAGAATGATCAACATTTCAATCTAATTGATCAAATCAGTGTATGATTTTATTACCCGGTGATGTTTTTCAAGCGTCTGTGAAGACACAAAATCAGGAATTTACGTAGATTTTATTCAGGGGAGGCAAAAAATATCGCCAATTTCGTCCAATTGGACGAAATTATTGATTTTGATTTTCCTCCTTTGAATATCATTCAAAACTCGCTCCACTGACTCATTCATTTCCATTCCTAAATCATTCGAAAATCATTCATCTTGTCATTTTACGATGTTCTTATCTCAGTGAAATGCAAAAACTACTTGTCATCTCGTTTCACAGCAACCACTGTAAATCCTTTTTTTTTCGGTGACAGTTATTATACTCGCCTAAATATATGACTGATTGAACCCACGAAACCAAGAGTATCACGTATTTGTACGATGGAGCAACAAAGGTTAAATCGACGTCCAAGTGCTAAAAGATTTAAAGTTGCCTTTCAGTGTACTGGTTTTTTTTAAAAAAAAAAAAAGAATTACAAATGTTACTTTGCAAAATAACGTTTGTGACGCCAAAATGCGCTAAAAATTAACTGATTTGAAATATGACCGATTTACAGTAAATTGCGAACGCTGAAAAACACAGTGCTTCTTAGTTATGTTGGCCACCCTTTTGGTATTCGTATATATTCGATTAAAATCTTTATCCTGCCTGTTTGCTTCCTAAAACAGGAATATATGTTGGAAATTTAAAACGGATCATTTTAAATATATGAAACAAGAGGACCATGATGGTCCTATATCGCTCACCTTCGTCTCTTTGACTTCTCCCTTAGCAAAATTAAATACTTGAAAGATCATTAAATGATCATTTAATTTTTCAAAGAAAGACTTACTCTATTTCTATGATCACTGCATAAATTTCTAACCTTTTCTAAACAAGTTTCATGTGACCTGGCCAACATTCTGACCAAGTTTCATAAAGATTGGACCATATTTGTGGCTTCTAAAAAGAAAATAGTCATGAAGGCCCCTTTTCCCGTGATATGACATGGATCTTTCCAATTTTACATAGGGTTCATCCGTGTGACCCGGCCAACATTCTGACTAAGTTTCATGAAGATTGGGCCATATTTGTGGCCTCTAGAGTGTAAACACTAAGATTATTGACGCCGGACTCCTGCCGACAGACGACAGACGACGCACGACGGACATTCAATGATCACAAAAGCTCACCTTGAGCACGATGTGCTCAGGTGAGCTAAAAAAATAACAGGAAAAGGTTGAGACCATATAACTTGACGCAAATGGAATTAAACCAAGGAATACTTGGTTTTGCAATTATAGGAGTAGGTCGAGTGACATCTGTCAACTTGGTTGTGACATTACAGTTATATTGAAAACTAAAATCTGCATGAACCAATTTCGAAGAAAAGGCACATAAAGATGCATGGAAGATTGGCTACTTTAGATTTCTAGACATCTGTACACATTTTTCGCTTATCAACCCAAATTGTTCATTTTAAGTAATTATTTATTTCAAATCTATGCGTATATGTGCTTCTTCGACATATTACATGTAAAAATTGAAAACAAGAAAATGAAAAAAAAAAAGGTCTGACCAAGGCTAAAATTCAAAACTATAATTCTTTAAAGTTTTTTTTTTTTTTTTTAAAAAACCCAGTCATAGAATTGTGACCACTTACAAGAAACATTCACAAATTAATCAATCAAGCGGGTATATCACATATTTAAAAAAAAAGAAAATAAATTTACATATATGTGCAGCATTCCAAAATGATAAGCTGGCAGATTTATATATCACTTCATTTTTAGCGAGCATTGAAACATCCAAAACATTATTTCATCGGCAACTTTACAAGTCTCAATAATTACACGTGTCAATCAAGCAGTTCTTGTCTATGATTATATTCCAGATATATCCCGACTGCAATTTACAGTGCAGTATTGATATCTTGGCTTTATTAACTTCAAAGTAAAATGAACCGATGATCCTTCTGTTATTGTCTTTTATCTCACGGAAGAGTTTAACAGTGACTAACGCAAAGAGAAGCGTTTAGGATTTGTTAAAAGAAAAGAATTAAAAGAAAAATAATGTAACTCTTCATTTACATTTCTGTTCTAAATTCTTTTAGAATCTAACTAAAAACTCGCGTATAAAGCCGAAATGATAAATTTCATATGTTTCTACAACATTTTTCTTTCTTTTTCAAACTTTTTTAAATTTTTTTGTAATATTGAAAATCAAAATTGTGTAGTTGTTTTGGGTAGGATAGGTAAATTTGGTAAGAAATGGTCCAAATTTATGAAAGGGCCATAAAAACAGAAAAAGAGTATATTGAATGAGTGGTCATGAAATACTGAATTTACTAAACGATTCATCTATAAACAGATACAAGAGGACAATATGAATGAACTGTCTATAAATTGTTTCAAGTAGGTTTTGAAAAATGATGATGAAAGGTCACTGAGCTAAACAATGCTGTTTCCTCTTTACAATTAGGCAATCCTTTTGGCCAGGTTGATATATAGAGGATATTGAATGAGTGGTCATGGAATACTGAATTTATTAAACGAGTCATCTATAAACAGATAAAAACGAGGCTGCGCAGAGTTTTTATCTGTTTAAGATGACGAGTTTAATAAATGCTGTATTTTATGAGCACAAATTCTATATTCTATTTATAATATGACCCGATTTTGTTTTTGCGAAAACTCGTCGAAATTCATGAAATTCAACATTTTCAAATTTTCGCGAAACTTACAACGCCGTTTAAAACTGACGTCACAATATACACGTTATGACGTCATTTTCGCGATTACAAAATAGCGTTGCTATTCGTTTATAGCTCATTTTCTTACTTATTCCACTAGTGTAATAACACCCGTGTAATATCAAAATTATTCAACGGGGTTATTTCACTCCCGCGACGTAGGTCATATTATAAGGTAAAATATGTGGCCAGAGAGCATACGAGCTTTTTCTAAGACTTAATCCTGTAGCCTTGTTTTTTACCCCAGTTAACCTAATTTTGATTGTATTATTATGGCTGGAATTTTTGCGATAAATGCAAAAAACTGCTATAAATTTATGTTATAATTTGTTACTGTGCAATGTTATAACGACGTCTGTAAAATGACGCCATCTTATCAATTCTGACGTTAGTTTCACGGCAATATAACGTATATACGCTCCAGGCTTATTTGCACAGTAATTCCAATATTGTAATAGCGCTTGTATATCATCAAAAAAAAATATAACGGCGTAATTTCACTCCCACAACGTAGTTCATACTATAAATGGTGGTTTCAGAATATAGATTCAGATGATTTAGTCTTCTACCGTTTTACTTCTTTTACTATCATTAATGTTAGTTAACCAAATGATATTTCTTTATAGGTCAGAATCAAAATCTCTTTTTTGCCTATCTGTTATTTGCGACAATGTTGGCTCACAGTAAAATTCGAACCTACCGTTAATTTTGTAATTGATAGAACTTCAAAGCCCGGAAATACCTTTACGTCTTTGCCTTTGTTTTCGTCATTAAGCGGTACGAGATAACCTTACATTTCAACAGTCAGCTTAATTTTGTAAGATGGTGCGGATAGATTAATAGGCGAAAATACTTTCAAGCAACAAATATAATGATGCTACTGACACGCCTCTTCTTAAATTCCTTGAAGCTAGACACCCGTCTTTAATTGAGGCAAGAATAAGATTCATTATCTTTATATAGAACCGCATAGTAGAACAATTCAGATCTAGAGGTCCAGGGTTCGATCCCCGACGGCGGCACTCATTCTTTCCGACTATTTGTCTCTCACCAATGGGTTGATAATCGTAGACCTATGTGAGATGGCAGCTGGATGCTAGGAAAGGATGTGGTGGTTGTCCTGGTGAGAGAAATACCAGGAATCTCATTTTTTTTTCGAGGATAACACGAGAAAGGGTCGAATGACTCTTATTTCCATCGTGGTCCTAACTCATTCCAGACCTTATCCTGCACATAGAGAGAGGCAATGGTTTCTAACCACTGCTACCCACTTACAGCTGGGTGGACTGGGGCCCTGTCTGTAAAGTGTCCTGTCCAAATACACTACCCGCATCCGGTGGGGCTCGAACCCGCAACCACCAGGTTACGAGTCGAGCGCATTAACCACTCGGCCAACAAGCCATTATTAGGTGCTCCAGTCGCCTCGATATAACTGAAAAAAATGTTGAAAGCGGCGTTAAACTCCATTCAATCAATCAATCAATCAATAGAACAATTCAGAATATAGATATTTTAAGATGGGACTACACCCGGTAGAGGTTGACCAGAATGCAA
Source organism: Fragum whitleyi (assembly GCA_948146395.1). Taxonomy (NCBI): domain Eukaryota; kingdom Metazoa; phylum Mollusca; class Bivalvia; order Cardiida; family Cardiidae; genus Fragum; species Fragum whitleyi. The sequence goes on along the minus strand of OX411543.1, from coordinate 13,386,430 downwards.
ATTTCTGATAAACTTATTAAGGAAGGCAGCATAATCTTTTTATATAAATAAAGTTTTGTAAAATCTAAAAGCGCCGATCCTTGTCAGTCTGAGCAGCCCGCACAGCCTGGGCTGCACAGACTGACAAGGATTGACTATTTTCGCACTCCCAAGATATTCCATTTTGGAGGGTCCCAAAAAATGACATAATAGTTTCGAACGAAAATTAGAGAATTGAGGTTGTACAAAATTTGAAATAAGTATTTTTTATGTAAACCGTAAATTCTTGCCAATAACCGTTGTTCAAAAAATGCACAAAGCATCAAGGAGAGTTACAATTGAAATGGTGTAAGAACACAAACTAGCACTGTGTTATGTAATCATAGATATGGACTACTTTTATTGTTTGTCAATTAAAAGTTCTTTAACATAATGATAGCTCTCAACATCTTCACAGGTAATCATACTGTTACTGAATGTGTTTTAAATTAGCTTGTTATATCTTTTAAATGTGTTTTATTAAGTAAACTCTTTAACTCTTTACAGAGCTAAAGCAACACTTTGAAGACAAACATTTCAATGTATTAGGTACAGATTCTGAATTTCGTTTCCGGTGACAATCACGTGCAAGCAAGTACAGTAAAGAACATTGTGAACTTGACAAGATAATTGATTTTGGAATAATTTTGGAATGAAATTGAATGAGTGTGTGGAGCAATTTTTAAGTGAAATTAAAGGGAGTTCAATATCGTTAATTTTGTTCAAAATGAACAAAATTAACGATATCTATTACCTCCCTTAAATAAAATATGCATACAGGTCCTATGAATAGCCTTCCGTATCTGCACAAACCATAATACGCTTACAAAATTGAATTATGTCAGTGAAATCGTGGATTTTATCTACCGATTTTTACACTGAAAGTGATCTTACATTTTTAGTGAATTTTGAGCGTTTTTTGAAGGGTTGGAGTGAGTGTTTGGAATGAATGATTGGAGCACTGAGCGAATAAATGAATAGTTTTGATCGGAATGACTGTCAATTTCATAATGCAATTAACTGTACATATTATCCGGTCGTTGACCATTAAACTAAACGTGTTTATGTTACTCCACAGAGACTTTATTGTTGTAGCATAGTAGAAAGGAGTAAAGTAAAGTGAATACCATAAAAAAGCTATCAAAATATGTTTACTACTTAACCCCAAATAAGACCAGCTGAGACCAAATTACCACCATCCCGAATTGTTCTCTCTTTAATGCAACCTGTTACTCGAGAGATCTTAGAAAATCTGTCTTTTAGTCACGTGATTTACAGTCATTTGGAATGCATAAAAAATTAGCTTTTTGTTTTTATTAAAGGCGTAGACAAGTGCAGAATAGAAAATATAGAAATATACATATAGAAAAATGTAACATCCATTCACTTTCAGTGAGGTTTGAAATAAAAAAAAAGTCTTTTATGGAATAACAAAAAAGTTTAGCGGTAGACTATGGGCTAACCATATTGATATAGTGGGTTAACCTGCTATGCAATTTGGTAAAAAAGTTTAATATTTATGGAAAAGTGTGCTATCAACAAGAAGCGTTGATTGAAAATCCGGAAGTTAAGCGTCTTCCTAATTATTCTGACTGCCTCGATTATTCACGTCACGTGTAAGTAGTTGTTGGATGATCCAAGGGTAAGATTTAACGAAGTGCTTTGTTAAATAACCTAGGCGTTTTCAATTAAGAAAGCATTTTTGTCGAAGAGGTTTTCTGTGTAGAGTGTCAGTCATTATTTTAGTTTTAATTTGAAAATAGAGAGTTCTTGATTTCTTGGTATTCTTGATGGTGAGTTATTACAGTTTTACTCAATCACAAAAAAACAAAGATCCGTCCAAGTTAAAGCAACAGTCTGCGTTTAGAGTAAAAGAAATCGCTCTTTCGTGAATATTCTTTGATTATCTTAATCTTGTTTTAGTCTCATGAAAAATGAGTTACATAAAAAACAAATCAATCGATAAACGGCGGCTTTTTCGTGAAACGCATGATCTGCAATATAAGTAAAATATGTAAATGAGATTTTGGTCTCGTGAAATACGCCCACGTGCAATAGCAGAATATATGCTGTATTCAAATTGGAGTCCTAAATGTTGGAGTCATTTGTATTCATCGAGTTAGGCCTATATTTAGATCATCGCGTCATAATCATTTGCAATACCGAATATTGGTATGACAAATTCAAGCTTATCTTTGAGAATAAAAGTATAGTTTGTGTGTATATAGTCGTCTTAGATCATTGTCTTGCGTTTCGGAAATGTTAACCAACACAGCCGCGGACTTTAAATTAGAAGAACGTTTCAAACGGTAGCATTTCATTGTAATTCATTAAATAAAATGAAATGTATAACACATATCAAGGGCTTCGAATAAAAACATAGTAATATGTGCAAGCATGTCAGGCAACCAAATTATGTATATCAAAATTCAAATTTTTCATAGCATGCTGTTTAAGCTTTAGAAACCAATAGTTTAGAGTGGGATATAGGTTAACACTTAATGTTTAATAGACTATTTATTTGCTTAAGAAAATTTAATTTTATTACACCCTCTTAATGCAACCTGCTGTCAATTTTTGGCAAAACATAAAATTTGCGCCGACAAATATTCAATGTCAAGGTCGTCTTTGCCTATTTAACTTAAGGAAAAATAAACTATTCATATTTGACCCTATGGGTCTAGACCAGCTACGTCGAAGAGACAAGACCTGGCTGAACTTTGACAAACTGGTTTGCAAGAGTCAGAATGTACCTAACCGGGGAGCATAATCTGGCACTGAATTAAGTGCACACATTTCTTTATCATAGAAAAATCACATAGAGCTAAAATGATGAAAGAGTTAATGGAATTACGCATATTTATTGCCAGTTAATATAATCCATTCATAGATCTAATAAAGTAGGCCAGAAGTGGAAAATCGCGGGAATCATAATGGAATGTTTATAATTGACACAAATACGTCAACTATGTTATAGATTGTTCAACGATTGCGGCACAATTAATCTATTCTAGTCATGTAAAATTGACTTCTGTTCGGTCCATTCCTATGAACCAACTAGATGAACTATTTTACCCAACAAAATACGATAATCCCGAAGCCAAAAATCAGAGAATCTTTATCACATATTCAAAAGTCTTACAATGGACCAGCTTTGTGAACAATATATTATAAGTCAAACCAAACATGGAATACTGTTGTTTGTAGCGAACCAATAGGCAACAATTATATGTTCTTTGTTCTATCGATAAATAAACTAGGATATCTTATGGAGGATGATAAACATCGGAGCTTCATACCAATAATACAAGGGATTGCTATAGTCGATTACTCCTTGAATGCACGTTAACTCCGACTGATACTGCCAACGAAAATGTTATATAGAATCACTGAACGGCTTGACCAAACACAAGAGACATGTGTCAGAGCTACAGATAGAGGTGGTATTGTGTTTTTCAAATTTAAATATTTCATTATCTCTATCCTGAACCCTATGTTATTGATACTCATTTGAAATGTCTCATCGAGACAATTCAACTGAGTACCAACAATATAGAGTTTCGTTGAGAAATGAATATTTTAGACTGGCTTTACACAATCTTTTCTGGGCCCCTGTGTATGGTGTGTCGATATCACAATGTTCGCCCCACAGAAAAGATTCAAAACGAAGGTTTTTTCACGTGAGACTTGGAAAATTTGAGACAAAAATGGAAAGGGTAATTTGATGAGAAACGTCTTGTAAAAATAAAATAAATTCGCCCATAACAAAATGATGGCCCTACAAATGCAACTCTTGCACAACATAAAGGTCAACATTTTCTGTCTCATAGAAGATCTGTTACACGTTAAAAATATACAGTTTATCACATCGCGAAATTGACACTTATCTTGATCAAAACCATTCAAAAGAACTCGCTTAAAATTCCAGTTGTTCATTCCAAACACCCCCTCCGATCTCTCAGAACCTTTCTGTTGTGTATTCATTCTATACTCCTTGTACTATACAGTACCACCCTTAATTGTTGACTATCATATTAATGTAATGTATTCTATATAGTCTCTGTTACTATTGTACAAATGTAACTGTAGTTCAGTTCTGTAATAAACATCGTAGCTTCAGCATCTATTTGTTCTTCATTTCATTTAGCCATATTTATATACGACATATAAAATGTTCAGTCATGCTTTGAAGATTTCAAAATGATCATTATATTAATCAAATCGACTAAATATTTACACGATTTTATTGGCTGGTGTTGATATTTAAGAGTCTAATTTGTACGCGTAGACACGAAATCAGAACAAAGTTTTTTTATTAAATGGAGGTAAAATATTATCGCTAATTGGACGAAATTAGCGAATATGATTTACCTCCCTTGAAAATCATTCAAAACTCGCTCCTCCCGCTCATTCAATTTCATGCCATAATCAATCCTAAAATGTTCACCTTGTCAATTTCCCGATGTGATTAACTTTATACCAAAATAATCTCGTTTTTTCTCAATTTCCCTTGATCTTTTATTACAACATGGACCTATATGGAAAAAAAAACTGGCGATTTCTTCCGTATAATTTTCTGTCATTAATTAAGTTAAAAACGAAACGTTTAGCCGACATGGAACTGACTTCAACTTTGCCCGAATCAAATATAGAAAACAAACAAAAAAAAAAAACAAAAAATGAAACCAATTGATCAGTAAAAATTGACTCTGAAGTCTAGAAAAGACATGGTTTCTTGTCTAGCAATTCCATTTGACATTGATGATAATCAGATAAAATATGCCCGAATAAAATACCCCAAAGGAAAATAAAACATCAAACTTGATTTGCTCCGTACAATTCGCCAAGTACCATGACAGAAAGCGTGTCTTGTGAACGCACTTATACTGCCATTCTTATAAAAGAATGCCTTTTTCATTGCAAAACTTATCGAAACGTTCGTCCCTTTTGTTATCGACGTGTCTATACATAAACTAGTAAGTTACAGTTAACAAAATCGTGAAATTGACACGGTGAATGTTTTGGAATGATTTTGGAGTGAAATTGAATGAGTGTGAGGAGCGAGTTTTGAGTGAATTTAATGGAAGGTAATCCAATACCGCAAATTTTGTTCAGGATGAACAAAATTAGCGATATTGATTACCACCCTTTAATAAAATATGCATACAAGTTCTACAAATACCTTCAATTTTCTTCAAGAACCTGTCAGACGCTTACAATTTGAATTTTGTCTATGAAATCGCGATTGTTTTTTAGCTTTATTTATTTGAAAAACGTTATTGATTCTTTTTCTAAGTGTGTTTGGAGCGATTTTGAATGGTTTGAGTGAGTGTTTTGAATGAATGAATGGAGCGTTCGAGAACGGGTTAGAATGGTTTTAATTGAGATAAATGTCAATTTCACAATGTAACTAACTGTATATCTGTAGTTTTCAATTTTGTATTCATAGACTTATTTGATTACAGACTTCCTTTTCAAGCTAACCTAATCGTTCTATGTAAATCATTGAAGGTACCAATCGACTACAATATTTCACATAAAGGTCAGAGAATGTTATTAAGTCATTTATTGGTCTAAATCGATTATTTGACAAGGATTTGGGAAAGTTTTTAACATGTGACCAATAAACGAAAACGAACTAGATCGATGTTGCGATTGAAACGACACCGATCATGTTGCACAATATGCACATGTCGTAATCAACTGATTTTCTAATTAAAGAACATTTGTTATACATTCAAGTTTATTTATTTTTAGATATTGTTAAAACATTTATTTTACGGCATTACCTTTTCGCCTGACGGGAATAATTTCTTATCTGCATAGAAATATGGATCATTTTATACAAGTAAACATGCTTATTATCATCGTATGACAGCAATTATTTCTAGACAAATTCAAAGAAAATTACAAATGTTTAATGGGTGTGGGAAAATTCGTATGAAATAGATTTATTACAAGGAGTTGCTCCTTTAGATCAAAAGCGCGAGAATTATGTGCATTAGTGTAAACTGTGCATGGTTAGTTCCACATTTTGATCAAATATGATAAAGGATTTTTTAAATTTTACGTATGAGAAATTATGATTTGGATATTGCTTATGCTTTATACAAAAAAGAGGGCGGGTTGCATTATTGTGTTTGAATGAAGAATGGAAACTGTGTAAATAAAACAGTTCGTTCATATTGACTAGACAACATTTAACCGATCGCTAGCATTCAGAACATAGCTCGGACCATTACGTAAATTGGAAAGTACTTCGGACGTTTTACTGACGAGCCTGTCCTAATCTATCGATATCATCGGAGTAGTAAGCATAGATGGGACAGGCTTACGAGACTACCCTGACATCCAAGTAGTTATTTTGGGTCATTTTTACGTTATTCGGCTTCTTGTTGTACTTGAGTCAATACGCTCGAGGAAAAGTAAATTTCTGTATTGCTTTCCCATCGTCTATGGGGATATGTTGGACATATAAACAACACCAAAACAACAACAACAACAAAACCCCCCCCGCTGTGTTACAGTGATTAAACTGATTTCGTTATCAAATCATAATATGCACTTTTTTAAAAGTCGATTTTGTTATTCTCAACGTCTTCAAGGTGCTTGTGACGTCATGTTAACCCATGCGCTTAAGGACGTGCTTTCATAGCTGTACTCTAATTTTTCAAGTCTAGTCTGTAGTCACATCGACGGACCCTGAGTACGATCTCTAGATCTCTATGCCCTTTAACCTCCGATATGACAGAACATCTTGGATTTTTAAACTTCATTTGTCTGCAAACAATACCGTCATGGACAATGCGACAAAAAATGGTAAAGACCTAAACGTTGCTACAATAGATTGAATAAGTCGCCCATTATCAAACATCGCATCATCAGCGGAAAAATACGAAGATCAACATATCTTTTCGGGTTGACAGGATTAAAACATATGTGACTGATTTTGAGATATGAAAGAAATACATATACAATTAATAACATCGTGAAATTGACAAGATGAATGATATGTAATGACTTTGGAATGAAATTCAATGAGTGTGTGGAGTGAGTTTTTGTTTAAAATTAAAGGGAGGCAATCAAATAAAGCTAATTTTGTTCAAGATGAACAAAATTAGCGATATTAATTACCTCCCTTTAATAAAGTATGCATACAGGTTCTATGAATAGCTTTCTATGTCTTAACGAACGCATTATACGCTCACAATTTTTGTGAAGCACAAATTTGTTTTTGAAATCGTGAATTTTTCTGCAGATTTTTATTTTAAATGTAGTTGTTGATTTTATGATTTTAGTGAGTTTGGAGCGTTTTAAATGGTATGAGTGCGTGTTCGGAATGAATGATTGGAGCGCTGGGGGAGCGATCTAGAATTGGTTTGATCGGAATGACAGTCAATATCACGATGTTGTGCACTGTATGTACTTGTCAGGGCAAGAGGGCAGAACTGTGTAGCGCGTAAAGTATGGATTAAAGTCAGACTGTACGGACTGCGCAGGCTGACTAGGATCGAAACTTTCAACATGCGAATTGTTTTCTGTATATAAAATGACCACTCAACCTTCCTGTATACGAATTTTTAACATTAGACGCTCTATTCACCTCTTTTCGGATCACATCTTTTTGACAAATACTCAGTTAACTTAGACTTTCCAGATAGGCGTCTTTTGCATGACGGGTCAATCATGTTTTTATATTTTTTAAGCTTAATAATTTATGTTCATACAACGTCGATATCAGTTGTATGTTGTGATACCACACCCATATAAAATTCACATATCTTACTCTGCATTCCTGTATTTTTATCTTTATTTCTATCTAGAGTGAATTGTCAGACAGATTCCGCTCACATTTTACGTTTTCAGCGAATGTTCCTGTGTTACAATATTATCATAGCACGTTGAAAAAAACGGTAACAATTGCTTAACGAGCAAGGATCGCGTAACTTCAAAATGCCACTTTCAGTTATCTTACATTCCAAAACGGGTACAGCTACAAAATCAATGTTCAACCCCTAGTGAGTGAAGAAATAAATAAAATTTCATTGCAGTTAACAACATTGTTTGGAATGTTTTTTGAACGAAATTGAATATGTGCTATGAGTGAGTTTGGAGTGAATTTAAAGGGGGGTAATCCAATATTGCAAATTTTGTTCGAGATGAACAAAATTAGCGATATTGATTACCCCTCTTTTATAAAAAGTATGCAGACAAGTTCTATTGATACCTTCCCTTCTTCAAGAACCAATCAGACGCTTACAATTTTGATTTCGTCAGTGAAATCGCGATTTTCTTCTAATTGTAATTGTTTTGAGTGAAGTTGTTGATCTTATCTTTTCTAGTATTTTTGAGCATTTTTTAATGGATGGAGTGAGTGTTTGTAATGGATGAATGGAGCGCTGAGTGAGCGATTAAGAATGGGTTCGATTAAGATGAATTTCAATCACATGATGTTACTTACTGTAACCTTCGAAACTTGTACATCTAAATAGATGATTACTAAATATTTGGACCACCGCAGGCCCGGTCAACCCTTTTCCCCACATTGCAAATGTACCTAGCGACAGGTGTTACTAGCTGTAACCTTCGAAACTTGTACATCTAAATAGATGATTACTAAATATTTGGACCACAGCAGGCCCGGTCAACTTACTTCCCCACATTACAAATGTACCTAGCGACAGGGTAGCTAGTGCAAGGAGAGATACAGGTCGAGATTTACTCGAGATATCCTGCCTCTCTCATAAAACATCATGATAATCTATATACGTAACAGTTAAGTATGAAATAAAACCAGATTTCATGCTGAGTAGACAGACTGAATGTAGGAAATAATTCGGAATAACTAGAAATACTTGTAATTAGGCCCTGTTTTAACAAGGTTTCTGAGGATGATCAAGGGCGTAGCTCCCATTACGCAGTTTACGCAAGTGCGTAAAGAAATATCTTCTGTTGGATAATATCGTTGATAAATGATCACAGCATCGAAACTACAGCTTATTTAAGCTGTAGTTACGATGCTTTGACCACTCACCAACGATCAAATCATAAAAAGGGAGCGGACGGAGAGCAATCATCTTTTGTCACAGTACCATATCGCCTTTATCCTATACATTCTTTAGTTGTCGCCTTTTGAGTGCGTATAAATTTCAAAGTCCTAGATACGCCAATGGTGATGTTCTCTATAAAAATACACAAAATCAATATAACATTTTATATATAAACTCAAATGCATAACATCCAAATGCTAGCATACAGACATGTACAACTAAATCTATAACTTGTTTTACAAATTATGTTTCACCATGTCTGCATTTCAGGACGGTTTAACATGACATCACGAATTATTTTCTGGACCGCTGATAAATTATTCACTAGTTTCTTCTACGGCTTGACATAATCAGATCAACTTATTTGGCAAGTTAATTAACATGAATCGTCAGAGTCCCCAAACATAAGTAGGTTTGTAGTTTAATGAGCCAGGCAAAAAAGTACATGTGTAATACAAGATTCAACTTAAGGTAATGGACCCGTAATAGTTCCGCAACGTTTCAGAAGTTATGAACAGTATTAACCGAGGTTTTCTAATGATTGAGGAAACCTCGGTCAACATTGTGAAAGTTCATGAGTTCCGAAATGTTGCGGAACTATTACGGGTCCACTACCTTAACTTTCTTCCTTTGAATCATTTCTACGATTATCTTCAACATCTGAAAAAAGCAACACTACTACAACAGTACATAAACGACTTTATTTATCCGTCCTTTATTTATCAATGCAATGCGAATTTCGTTTAAACTACTATGCCTTGAAAGTGATAACAGTGTTTTGTCCTGACAGACGCAATGCTCATAGGATAACTCATTCGGAACACCACTCGGCCAATCTCACGATCAACCTCGGTTGTACATAGTCGAACTATTTTTAAAATATACGGGAAAACTGTGGACAAACTCGATGACGTCAGTTAAAATGGCGTTAACCCATCCGCCTTACATACAAGACGCTTTGAATTCCTTTATAACGATCAACATATAAATTTGCATTGATCAAAGCATTGCACAGTTTTATTAGCGACTAGTTTGTATTTTAAAGCCACTAATCGGTACGAGAAATAAATGAGTTGACGAATTTGTCGCTATTTTATTGCCTCTCTTAAATCTCATTGAAAACTTGCAAATCCCAATCATTGTATTCGATTCCGGAATCATTCCCAGATCATTCATCCCGTCAATTACAATAAGTTTAACCTGAACAAATGTATGAGTATTAAAAAACAGGACAAAGATTTGCTTTGTGTTATAAATCCTTTGAACTATTTAAACGAAATCAACGTTAGATTCTCAGAAATTAAAGCTATGAAGAGCAAGGAGGAATTACTATTTTGGTTTAGTTTAATTCAAAAATAAAAAGATCCCCTATTTCAAGTTGCCCTTATAAGTCGTTCGCGCCTCCTTTAATTGACAACTATTTTAGATAATTAACAATTGCTTGGAGGCAATCTAATTAATGTAGCTTTTTTATTTCTATTGCTTGAGTCTTAGTTTTTAACTGTCAATCCCTATTAAAGTTCTCAGTGAAACGTTTGTTAAGCCTTAAGTCTTAAAGTTATATTTGTGTTTCACATGCAAATTCTTTTTATATCCCCGTCCTACATACCGGACAGGGTAAACTGTACGCACTTATTTCTGAATCCGCTTATACTCGAAAAAAATCCTCTGTTCCACTACAAGCGATTTCATTGTCTAGTATCTTTTTTTGGTTGAAAATATGCAATGTTAAACAAATATAAACATTTAACACATTATAATTCGTGCCATGCATAGTCAATGATCTAATATAGAGTCCGTATAATAAATTATGTTTTTGGGTGCCTTCATATCTGCAGAGACGCGAATATTGTTTTGGTTCTCGGGTGTTGAGCATTTTAAGGTCGCTGCAAAGGATTTTGCCTGAAACAGAACTCGTGAGTTGCCGATATTAACGCATACAAGGAAAAATATAGTACCTATTCAAATTGAGAAGACGACAACAGTTTTAAGATACGTTAAATAGCTTCAAAACCTATGAGTGTTGCGCCAGAATTGAACAGTCACACCCGCTTTACCGACTTTGCTTTGTTACCTTGATAACGTCAAACTTTAACGCGGGAATATTATCATTGCTTTCATTGAGCGTTACTTGTTTTTATAGAACATAGAACATAGTTTATTAGAAAATATCCAGAAGGTCTTTGACCCATGAGGATTACACAAATATAACACAACAATAAAATACATTTATATTTTACTAGGGGCAAAGATTAAAGGGGGTAAAACCAGTCTAAAGCCTAAATTTCTCAATTTAACCTTAAAATTGTTGATAATGAGTACCCACAATATAGGGTTTAAGCAAGGACTTATGAAATATTTTATTTTGAAAACCTAAATAACCCCTTTATCTGTTGCTCCGATTTTACTTATCAATGCATGAACTCATCAAAACCTAAACTCAACATTATTTTCAGCGGATTCTATAAGTTTTACCAGAGATATAATAAATATTTCATAAAATATCATTTAAACAAGAGAAGCTTGGCAGTCCTTGATCGCTCACCTGAATTTCTTCGACCCCTGGCACATCAAACCGATAGAATAGGCAGGCGTCCACTAAGAGATATTTTTAACATAATATCAATGCCATGGACTGTTTCAAGCGAAGATTCCACTTTATTTTTATGTAAAAAAATAATAAAACAACAACAACAAAAAAAAAACAAACGCCTTGTTATAATGAATGCGTCCGGATGGAGCCCAAGTTTGACCTTAGGTCCTTCACATGTATAAACTTGGTAGAGGTCAACTAGATAATAATACATACCAAATTTCAAAACTACTGCCTCATGGTTTTAGAGAAGAAGATTGCTCTTTGTTTCTATACAGTATTGGATGCACCCGTGCGAAGCCCAAATATGACCCCAGGGGCACGGTATGAACATACTTGATAGATATCTACTAGATGGGGCTACAGTTAGTTACATCGTGAAATTGGCATTCCCCTCAATCAAAACCATTCCTAATCGCTAACTCATCGCTCCACTAATTCATTCATTCATAGAAGAAAAAGGAAGCGATCTATAGAACTTGAATGGATATTTTATTAAAGGGAAGTAATCAATCTCGCTTTTTTTTGTTCATCCTGAACAAAATTTGCGATATTGGGTTACCCCCATTAAAGTAACTCAAAACTCGCTCCACACACTCATTCAATTTCATTCCAATATCATTCCAAAATCATTAACCTTGTCAATTTCACGATGTGTTCTTTACTGTACATACCAGTATGAAAGCTGTCCGCCTTCTGGTTTCAGAAAATATGTGTATTTGTTTAAAGCTTTTCCTATTTCACTTTCTTTATTGACAACCAGAGTTAAAATCGTATTTCAATTATTTGAACAATTTAGGTAGAGCTTGGCCAAAAGAACACCCCTAACAAGTTTCATCAAGATTGGCCCACCAGTTTAGGAGGAGAAGATGTTTACATAAATTAAGTACGACGGACGCCGGTCAATGGACGATCACAATAGCTCACATTGAACAACTCGTGCTCAGGAGAGCCCCCACCCCCCTCCCCCCACCCCCACCAAAAAAAGTGAGCGTTAATAGCATTTGACTACTGATTAATCAACATATTTCCCTGTTCTCAACTGGGTTTGTCCGTTTTCTGTATACCTATAACGACCAAAAATAAATTATTTTTATGTGGTGACAATATCATCCCTACTTGTTACCAAAACAGTTAAAATAAACCCATTTCGCCAAGTAAGAATGTTTCGTTTAAATCCTGAAACTACGTATTGTAAAGTGGTCAATCATTATTACATTAGCTGTCATCCGTTTATGGGATTAGACTTAATAACAAATTTCCCGAATGGAAGACCTAGGTGTAAATTCAATAAACCTCTGATAATGGTTAGGTACATATGTATTACAGAAATACAACTAGAGCGTTTCCATCGTTAAATCTTTGGGCACAAGATTTTTCCTTTGAAATTTCAAGCTGAAATAATTTAATTCGATTTGTTTTCATCAACATTCATAGTTTCTGATTGACAGAAAACGATGGTTTTATTTCTCAATGAAAACAATTTTGAGTAGGCAGCTATTTTGTTAGCTTCAGCACAAATTAGTCCTGTGGGTAATCTATTAAATCAAGAATAATTCTTTATATGCTTGCTTCATAATATTGAATAGAAAAAACATAAAGATATTTTTGTTGATTTCATGGAGGTAAGAAACTACACACCTATTCAAACTCATGTATGAATCCGCTTAGCGTATCCAAACAGTGTGACTTGGTTTTTTGTTTCATACTTCAATGAAATCAACAATTATTCTCTTCATCTCTTCAGTATTTCACAAAATGATAAAGATCATGGTCATAATTCGAATCTTCAATTTCATTCCATTCCCGAGTTGCTGTCCTAGTCCAAACGTAAGCAGAAAAAAATTGAAAGGGTGACTGAAAAAAACCAAAACATGAACGAAAACCTGACGGATCAATTTAGATCTGATAGAGATTATCTTTATAGTCAGATATGTTTTTCCTATATGTACATGCTATATTTCAGGAATGTACCAACTTCCCCCCCTGCCCTTTTCCCATTCAATGAGAACAATTCAAAAGCTCGTTTCCACATTTATATCATGATGTTAACACCATGATGGATTTAGTGCTTTTTAGATACAGTTAGTTACATAGTGAAATTGACATTCATCATAACCAAAAACAGTCTAAATCGCTCACTCAGCGCTCCAGTCATTCATTCCAAACACTCACTCAAACCATTCAAAAACGCTCAAATAAATAAGATCAACAACAACCTTTAAAATGAATAAAACAAGAACCAAATCGCGATTTCACTGATATAATTGAAAATTCAAGAGTCTGATTGGTTCTTAAAGAAATGAAAAGCTATGTATAAAACTTTTAAGGATATTTTATTAAAGGGCGGTAATACATATCGCTGATTTTGTTGTTCCTGAACAAAATTTGCGATATTAGATTACCTCCCTTAAATTTCACTAAATCTCGCTCCTTTCACTCATTAAACATCATTCCGAAATCATTATAAAACCGTTCGCCATGTCAATTTCACGACGTTGTTAACTGTATATATAATCTAGTACAAAATGATTTAAAATGCAAGGATTTCATTAGACACTTAGTATCAGCTCAAAGAGTGATACTTGATTTCATTCTTTCGTCGGTGAACACAGAATACATGTATGTTCCCAATGTCAAGAGTGAGCTAAAATTATGTTTCTAATTTCAAGAATCAGTGGTCATATTTTTTTATAGATGAAATAAGACAACCATAAACTACTCAGACCTAAATATAAACTGAATAAAAAGGTCAAACATTGATAGAATAATTCATATTCATTGGTTGATAATTAGATCTGTCCGAGGACATTTATTGAGTGCGACACAAACAGTTGGACTTAGGGAATAATAATTCAGAAATAATATCTGCCACAAACAGGTCACGTTTAGTATACAGTTTGAAGTTTCCGTGGGACCTCCACTCGATCACGGGAACACATAGAATTGAATAACATGTCTTGAAGCTGTTATGCATCTTAAGAAGATTGTGGATTCCTACTTTTACCTTAAGTTATATTTAAGCTACTACTATAGATTTTATACCAAGAATTATTTAATTATTGTACACGCAATCTTAACCCTTTGCTGTTTAATCCCTGCTTTTTACGTGCCTGTGATTTTATGATTGAGAAAACATTGTGAAAAAAGAAGAAATTGCTTCTGACAAGCAATTTCTTCTTTTTCCACACTATTTTCTACCCTACTGAATGGTTATTTTTCAAATTAAATCCGCTTTAAATTTTCGTCTGCAAAACCTTTGAATTTGGACAGGTCCAAAATTTTGTAAAACAGGAAAGGGTTAAACAGAAAAAATATCTTTGAGGTAAATATGGTAGTTCATAATTATGGTAGCCAAATTTTTCGATATTCTCAATAAGTACCGTTAAGTTATAATAGAGCCCTATGCTCTTATATACCCCCATCCCTTCAGACGTCATAATCGACCATTTTAAGTGATTTTCGGAGAACTTGCAGCCTGTAATAGAAACCCATCCAAACCAAATAAGTATCACTATTAATTTAACGATGAGTCAATAAATCCTTTCCAGACCAAATGATAAGCCTTTGTGTTAATCCGATGCTTAAAACGATTTTCATTACGTTTTCTTAGATTTTTCTGAGTGTACTATTTCCAGGACTATTCAGACGCCCTTTTAAACTCACTCTTACACTATAGTTAATTACATTTTTCAAGAATCACCTTCAAGTTTGATCATGGCTTTGCAGTAATAGTAAATCTCAAGCATCTGGCGGCTTATGCCAATTTTCGACGACTTAAAATCTTTAGCCTCAAATAAACCAACATCCCTTCTAACAGTGATGATTCTAATAGTACGCCATGGTTGTATAAGAGCTTTTACGGTGCAGTACCAACAAAATGTGTATATTAATCCGTGTTATTCATAGCTCGAGATATTGCAGAGAAATACAAGTCTTATCCAATGTACTCATATCGAGATTCATTGGGGTCTGAACAGATAACCATGATTAAAATCAGGAAAATTATTGTTGATGTTTTTCTTATCCCAATCAGAAGTGAAAATAATGCAATTTGACTACGGATAAGAATTTGCTTCATCTATACCTTTATCTTAAGAAATATTTAGTGTTAAGTTACTATACTTAGTTCCAAAAGAAAGTGTGCACTTTTAAATTTCTAACATCTCTGAAATTACACAATCTATCGTCATGAAACGTCGTATGACCATCCCCAAGAGTATGTGTAAACGATATTTGAAAATAAAAATCGCGAAATGAGCAAAAATTCTCTGCTTAATTGAGACATTTGATTTTCCATATTTTGCATGTGCATCACGTGTTAGAAGAAAAATTGGTCTGAAAATGAATTCAGTTGAATCTTTGCAGCTTTCCTAAGCATGAAATCACAGCTTCAATACAATTGTGCGTGATACTACAGCGTAGTTGGACTACCAATAAACGTCGTTGAACAAAATCGAACCTTGTCAGTTTAAGAATGTCGTTAAAATTGATTGAGCAATCGTGTTCCACTAAAAATCGAGGTCATTATTTTGTAAGGCATTTCATAAGCAAATCGAGATACTATAGAACGCCAAAGCACCATTCAACGACAAGTTACTGACCTAACAACGTAGCAATGTCTAACGTTGACGTACACGTAACGTCTGCATAAAAATTAAAACTTTTGTTTGGAAATGGCTTGGAATGGCTTCTAAAACTCTATTATGCAACATCAACACATAGCTCTTACCAAAGAAAAAGTTGTGAGGAGGTCAAATCTCAATAATTTAGGTTCTGCCTGTGCGTATGCAGCATGAGATACTTTATCCAAATCTGATTTGACTTTTAATTTCAAAAGGTTTTGACTAAAGTATGGTATCAAATTTACTCCATAATTTTCCTTCGACTTTGAAATATCAAGAAAAGTGCAAAAAGTAAAGGTGCACACTTTCTTATGGAACTCAGTATATCTGCTATAGGTATAACTCAAGATGTCTAATTAGCTCTCTAGTTTCAATCAATCTCTTGACTTTCAGACAATTTCAAACGTCTGATTTTTTTAAGAACAGTTTTTCCCCATTGGACACTCTATCATCCGATTCAGTTACAAGCCTACTTTATTTGAGTCATTCAGAGCAACGGTCAGGAAACTTAATTCAGCCCTACGTTCGAGATGAAAACATCCGACATCATGAATTTGTGGAACGATTGCCCTGATATGGAAAGGTCGTAAGATAGTTCCTCATAGCTCCTCACACAATTGGTTTACATCAACTTTTAATACTGAACAGTTTACAAGCGCTCTGATCGTTAAATCTGTCTTGGAATTTCATCACGAACTTTGGTTGATCAGAGCAAACGATTATAATTCAGAACGTACCTGAACAGGGGCCCGTTTTAATAAACTTCTTTTGGTGAAAATAATCGTAAGTCAAAATCACAAATCGTACATGTTTTTGTAATTCATTGTTATATTCTGCCTTGCTATATCTCATTGGAATCGTCTTTAAAAGACGATTCCAACGAGATAATACACGGAAGAATGTAAAATTAAGTTACATCTGAAGGAGAACTTTGATTTTTGACTTACGAAAACAATGATCGTAAGATGTTTAGTAATCCGGCCACTGTTCTCCAAATAGGGTCCTTGGAGTAAGAATCTAATAAACAAAATCAAAAACGACACCAACAATAAAAAAGACAGCCCCACCATTGGCATAAAATTCGACAACAACACTCCTTGTAAGTTTGTAAGTTCTGCAAAATACAGGCGAATATTGTATCGTGTTGGGTAATTTAGTAAGAAAGTTTCCACAAAACCAATTTTCCATTGATTCGACGAAGACGTCATTTTTCGATGTCATAGGAAATGCTGGGACAAGATAATAATGATTGTTCATGTATAATAATGAGTGGTTTCTGATATTATCTATACCATTATTCCACGACCATGTCATTGTCAATTTTCTAGATAAGGAAACAAGGTTATGATAAATGTCATGGGAAAAATGATGAGTTTTTCTCGAGGGGAAAATGTTACGAGGGACTTTTCACTCTAGTTATTACATAAAATATAGCCTGGCATAATTTAAGTATGAGCTCAACAATTTTTGAGGCATTTCGTCTAATGGAAATTTTATACAATAGTTTTGAACAAAATTAACGATGTTGGATTACCACCCTTGAACTCACCCAAATCGCGCTTCGCACACTCATTCGATTTCATTCCGAAATCATTCCAGAATCATTCATCTTCTTAATATCACGATGTTCTTAACTGTATGCACCTTAAACAAAGATAAAACGATAAGGAAAGACTCTAATTACCACTGTGGTCTTGATCAGCAAAAACTAGAGCCGTCGCAAAAGGATCTCATATTCCCCCCCCCCCCACACACACACACACATACACACACCAACGCCCTACCAGCGCTTGTCCCAGAATGAGTGCCACCAGTGCATCATGTAAGTTCTTCTTACGATGATCAATTATGACCTTGACCTTTGGCTTGCAAGACTCCAAAACAATAGGACACCCCTTGAGTCATAGGCAACAATTGTATAAATGTTCATAAATCTAGTTAGATTACTTCCTCAGTTAGAGTCAGGAAACTCGATTAGGTCAAAATTCAACTTTGACTCTGACCTTTGTACCTAAAAACAAAAGGGGACCTTCTTGGGTCATAAACAATTGTCAATTGGTTCCTAAGTTAGAGCACTAAAACAAAAAATGGACGGACAGATGGACGGACAGGCAGACATGGTGTAACACATATACCCTCCTCTTCTTTGTAGGTGGGGGCCTAACAACAAGGGCGGCAAGACACAATGAGATGCTTGTTCTATGGAATAGTATTTTACATATTATTTAGATAAGAAATGTATATTACACAGAAAAATAACACAGTATTACATTTATCACATTTACATAGTTCAATCTATACTTATCATAGAATTTGTATTCGGATGCTTAGACAGTCCCATGTAGGAACAGTTCTTGAAGATATAGAGGATAATCGTTTGTTCCAGTATAAGATCGATTTATATTTCATTTCGTGAACAACAAAAGCTACATTTTCACGAGTGGCACCGCCACGAGTGAAAATATAGCTTTTGCTGTTCACGAAATGAAATATTAATCGATCTTACTCGAAAAACAAACGATTATTCTATTTCTTTGTATTGCAAAAGTAAGACAAAATGTGAAATTTCTATGACATATTTGCGTAAAGCTATGCAACGTTCATTGTGACGTCACTTAGCCCCGCATAGATGACATCAGATGAGGTGAAATGCACAAATGCAGGGTGTAAGTTTTTGATAATTTCACTGCTTTTGCGGTCAGATTTTAAAGTGATAATCTACCGTTATTTCTCGATAAACCACCAAAAAGCATTAAAGAAATAGATTATATATTTATTTAAGTGAAATTGACAAGGTGAATGATTTTGGAAAGAATTTAAATGAGTTTGTGGAGCGATTTTTTCAGTGAAATTAAAAGAAGGTAATCCAATATCGCTAATTTTGTCAAGATGATTAATATTAGCTTAGTCTATTACCTCTCTTTAATTAGATATTCGTATTTTTCTGTTTGTGTGTCTTTGTGGGCCGTTCAGCTACTTTAAAATCCTCACAAGCAAACAAAATCGTAGAATGATTTGATCGATTTGAATAAAATGATGATCGTCTTGAACGATTTCGAAATATTTCAAAGAATTTTGGAGCTTTTTATATCGATTTGAGTGAATGATGCGCTGAGTGAATGATTAAGAATGATTTGATTGGAATGATAGTCATTTCACGAAGTTTTTAACTGTAGTTGTTGTATAGAACAGATAACAGAAATCCTTACTTCTTCCAACGTAGCGTTTACTTTCCTCTCAACATAAATGACAGTAGATCTACTTAGTTTTTGGCTGACTGACTTTATCAACGGCTTGAATAAAAGTTACTTGATCCAAGTCAAATGATTCATATTAGATCAATTTGCAATAAAATACGATCTTACCACAAAATATCCATCCCCTGATTTATCTTTATGGCAGAATGAATCATTACTCATACACAGAGCTTTATGGTAATCGTTTTAGTGGCACACGCGATATTTGATGAGTTTCGTTAGCCACCTTCCTAAGAGAGCCACTCCGAAATATGCATACGGCAAATAATTACATATCTTAAAGCACTACGTACCCTGTGTAACAACAGAACCTTTCAACAAAAAAAAAAAAAAAAAAACGTAACAAATGGTTACGATTGAAAACATCGGGAATTGACACTCATTCCGATCAAAATCATTCTAAATTATTCAATCAGCGCTCCATTCATTCATTTCGATCACACCGTCAAATCGATCAAAAATGTTCCGAAAACATTAGAAAACATTTAAAAATCGTTCAAGGCGATTACCATTTAACTCAAATCGATCAAATTTTTCTACAATTTTATTTGCTGATGGAGAATTTAAATTGTCCACGAAGACACACACATAGCTAAGTATGTATATTTTATTAAAGGGAGGTAAAAAATATTGCTAATTTTGTTCATCCTGAACAAAATTAACGATATTTAATTACCTCCCCTTAATTTTCACCCAAATCTTGCTCCACACACTCATTCAAATCCATTCCAAAATCAATTCAAAATCAATTATCTTGTCAATTTCACCATACTCTTAACTGTACTTAAAATCCTTACCCTCCGATATCACCCTGACAGAATCATGGAATGATTCATAATCTGATAAACTTTTATAGATCACGCAATAAAGGCTTTGATTAAAGAAGTACAGTCGAGCAAACTCAATTAGACACCTCCCAAAGAGAGCCAATTTAAAACATTCTAATCATATGGAAATGCAATGCGCTTCTACTAAATATCATTGTGTCATATTTCAAAATACACTTATGGATCCCAAAATGAAACAAAATCTGTGTGTTGAAGAACTTCTTCACGAACCCTCTATACTAAAGGGGAAAGGGAGCGGATGAGATATCACTAAACTGTTTTCCAATTAAATATTCTTGACATCCTTTAAAGCTGTCACCTGTAAGATTTATGATTCAGACAGATTTTTTTTTACTAAAAAGAAAAGCCTAATGAGGTTGCTTCCTTACATCGGTGCGACCGTTTGTGTGCTAAGGATTTAAGCTTGTAATCATGACTAAATTCAAAGGAAATACTTTTCTTTTCATTTACAAAATTAAACCATTGGAATTACCAGTTAACTGTTCCATCGATTCGACCCATCTCTTGCAAGATACCAGCATCCATTGTGAACATTTTTAATTACTTAATGTGGAAATATTGACTCATGTATATCGATCGTTTTGGATCTAACTGAATGTGAAAAGGCCCATGTCATTGGTTTAAAAAGGAAAGAAAGAGAGAAAGAGAAAGAGAGAGCGGGAGAGAGAGAGAGAGAGTGGGAGAGAGAGAGAAAGAGAGAGAGAGAAAGAGAGAGAGAGAGAGAGAGAGAGAGAGAGAGAGAAAGAGAGAGAAAGAGACAGAGAGAGACAGACAGAGAAAAAAGAACGAAAATAAAGTTAGAAAGACAGAGAATGAGAACTAGAGGAAGAAATAACAACATAATTGGGGAGTGTGTGTGTGTGTGTGTGGGGGGGGTAATAAATAAGGGGGGGGGGGTATAGTTTACTTCAAAACACACAAAAAAATGTTTTACCATAAAAAAGATAGAGAACATCTATTTCCTATCATTTTTTCACAACTTCGATTAGTTATTCAAACATTTTTTTGTAAAAAAAATATTCATTTTTTTTTAAATACTACATGTTTCTATGGAATACTGAATATTATAAGTATGAAGGGCAGAGATACAAATTGAACAATATCACATCCTAATAACATACTGCAAGCTGAGTATTTGCTTGTGTTATTTGTAACGTGTACAGGATAAGATCAAAACCACGGAAATATTTCTGTTGTTTTTGCTTATTTCAGAATTCGTACCCTTGAACTCATGTTAAGTTTGTTTGCTCTCGTTTATGTCTGGTAGTATATCAACGATATGCCCTATTCGAATGATTGACTGAGTTCATTGAAGAAGAGATCATTTAATGAGCTTAAGATGGGGTTGACAGGATGGTCAAACAGGTTTTAAATGTTTCAATAAAAATGCTACAAAACCCGCGTAATGGGTACTCATTTGAATCGTCTCGTCGAGACGATTCAAATGAGTACGAGTACCTACAACCTACGGTTTTGATAAGAAATGGAAATTTTAGAATAGTTTACTTAAATTTGTTTTATCCTTTGATTTAATTTGTAAGGTTGAGGACAATACGAAGAGTAAAACTGAGAAACGTGTGGCTGCAAGTTTATCAAACAGATAAATATCTGGACGAAAAAATTTGAATACGAGTGTAGATGAAAGGTTATCGGCACTTGTAGCAAAACGGTATATTTTTACAGAAATGTCGATTTATTTACCAACATTTGCTTAAGGTGTAATTATCTTTCTAAAACTTTACATAATAAAGGCCTATACTTTATCAAAATATTTATAAATCCTACAGAGTAGACATTTAGTTTTCTTATCCCTGCACTGAAACTGTATTCATATAGAACTTTCGGAATAAATGAATATATGTTTTTTGTACTGCAAGGTCGATAATAAGTTGGCCCAAAAGAAAAGCTTTTCAAAGTTGAGCAAGGCTAATCATTTAAATCCAATTTAATATAAAGGTAGAAAAGAAATTAATAATATGTTTTAAATTGAGAAAAGTTGCAGACAATAATCAAATCCGACTAGTAAAAATGCTAGATTAACTCACGCAGTAGTGCTTTACGCTGTTTTTTTCTTTTTATTTGAATGTGTCAAATTGCAAGATTGCTTTCCTGCGGTACCGAGCTCTAATCGATAAAATCTATTATCTAGCCATATATGAATATGGTGTAATATTGAGTATCTACAAAAGCATCAGTAACTTTTGTAGAAAGATGGCTTAACTTTCATAGACATTAAAGGCGGTTAGATACAAGTATTCCCTTTGTTTTGTCGTTTATCAATATTTTTCTCTCAAGTCATATGTTCCCGAGATCCCATTTGACGGATAAAATGGTATCAATAGAATCTCACGGAGTTAATTGAGAGTATATTGAACGATCTTATTATCGTGTGATTAAAACATCAATATAAATCCATTAGATTACTGATTTATTAGTTTGGTCATGTTTTTTTTCTGACACCCTGATAAATTGTTTCTACTGCCAACTTTACTAATAAATATCTCTGTAGAATGTTAGACTAATGTACCCACCTCTTTTTCCGGATGGCAAAATAGTTCAGAACCTACCCTACAGCATTCGGAACATCGCTCGGACTTTTCCGTAAACTGGAAAGTACCTCGGACGTAAGTGTAGTAATTTTTGGTCATTTTTCGGTAATTCGGCTCCTGGTGGTACTTTGGTTAATACGCTCGAAGAAAAAGTTTATTCCTTAAATATTTTCCGATCGTCTGTGGAGATCATGTTGGCATGTTATAATTTGGAAGCAAAACGCAGTAAAACACTGCGTTTTGTTTTCAAATTATAATATGCCCAATTCTAACCTTACGTTGATTTTATTTTTCGCAAGATCATTCTGGGTTATGTTTGTGACGTCATATAAACACACGTGCGATATGACGCGCTTTCATGGCTGCGGCCTTATTATTCCCGAGGTCTATTCCGTAGAATCGCCGAGGGTTCCCGAGTGACCCTACAGCACCGATTTACACTCGTAAACATTGTAAATGGTTTAAGTTTAAGTCTCGGACATTTGCATTGTACAGAAGAGCTTTTTCCAGGTCACGCTTGCAGTGAACTTCTTCGTTATAACGATACAGAAAATATGGAAAGAACTGCGATGGCAAGCCGATGACAAAAAGAACTTATCTTGCTTGATTTGTTGGCTCTGTGATTTTTGTCCTTTTTTCTTTTTTTAATTAAGTTTAATTTCCTTATCTAATCAAATTGAAGGAAAGGTCCTGCATACTATTTTGTGAAGAGTAAAGATATATTGAATAACATATTACCTATACACAAATCACCGTTTGGCCACACAAATTCGTTTCTACGGCTTGATTCAAGCTGTTGATACGACTGTTCGGTGGCCAAATGTCGACACTTTCTCATGAGCCGAAGATGTCTAAATTATTCAAATGCTTACCAAAACCATTTGATTTAGATATGATAGTACATACGGATTTGATAGAGGTATATATCGCAAGAAAAGAAGTATAGAACAATTTCTAATTTCTAAAAGCCGGTAACAAGTACAGGTACTCTATATACACATGTAATCAAATATCGTTTTGAACCTTTTTTATTCATAATTCTAACTCCGGTACAGTGCCAGTCTAGGGAGAAGCGTCATGCCACAGATCTCTTTGGTCGATATTTGTGTTTAAACAAGCCATCAGAAATCACTCATCATGTCAAATGATAGCTGAATTTTAACGCTACATTTCTTTTTCAAACTAGATAATCGAATCGATAAGCCTGTATTTGCATTTGGAATCTGTCTTTTCATTGTCAACAGTTGAATTTACATTGCTACTTAGATGGATAGGATAGAGAGCTAGGATGAAAGGGAGCGACGGCAGTATTAATATTAATTTTCTTCCTAATGGTTCTTAATGGTTCAATTCGCTGAAATGGTGATATTGTTACCACTTAAGATAAGAGAGGACTTGGATATTCATAGGAATTCTTATTTGTAAAGAGGATTCGAAGCAAATGCAACTATGTAAAATAAGATCCAATGTATGCAGATCAGATAAGACAAGAAAGCTTCGACTTGAGGAAGTCAATCCGCCGCGAATTTTAAACATCAATTGAGCTTGTACGTGAGATATCCAACTATTCATATTTGCGCAAAGCAAAGACTCTGGCTAGTCTGTGCATTCGCACAGTCAGACCAGAGTCTTTACTTTGCGTTAAGTAGATAGATAAGATCTCAAAATATCCCAGACCGTCAGGTAACTTTACAATTACAGTTTGTGGCTGTCTGCACTACTCAGTGCATGCACCTCACAATCATTTCAAATTGTTGGAAATGTCACGCACAGGCTCAATTATAGACAATCAATATTCTTTTCGAACTGTTGCATAGTCCCTGTCTCAAACGATTCACAATCACATAAACTTATTTGCAAAGATTTTCTTATCTCCAGCATAATTTTCATAGCGATTAAGCTACGGTAACGGTCTGGGTTTCCCAACAACGATTACTGCGACAAGCAAACCAAGGATACAAAAAAATCATGCTAGAAAGATATTGATAGTGGTGTTGATTTGGACTCACCAAATTGTATGTAAGTACGAAACATTTCGATACATCTTTAGCTGTTGAGTTCGGTACAAGATGTTCATTTTAGCGTAATATACTTATCGGCTTCCTATATCGTCACTTGACCCAGAAACTAGAGCATGTCTCAGGGCTAGAGTGTGTCTGATAGATCTTTTCGTGTCACTAACCATTTAAAGTGATTGCACTTTCAGTATTCCATTATCTAAGAGTTAAATGCAAACCTTTACCTCAGACAAACACCAGGCCGTTTAAAAGATACAAGAATGGTGGCCCGTGACGAGCTCGTGTGGTTTTTTTAGGTAACTCGTCTTTCGGTGGTTCTCTTTCGATACGATTGAAATAAATTCATTTATTACAAGCGTTTCGGTTGTCTACGTCGAGACCATTTTAGCATATCGTAATTTTATGACAAAACGCAGTATAGCACTGCGTTTTGTCATAAGATTCAAATTTGTTCAGATTTAATGTTTCGTCGCATTGTTTTACTCGACGTCATCTTCAGCGGATACGTTGATGCTTGTGATGTCACAAAACTTACGAGCGAAATGACGTACTTTCATGGCTTCACCCTGATTATTTCCGAGGTCTATTTTGTAGAATGGCCGATTAGTATTGACAGTGACCTTGAGCTTTGACCTACGGTCGTAAAAAATCAAAATGACACTTTAACATTTTTTTGAAGAAACTGCCTATTTACATACTCTTATACATACTCTTATTTTCTAATATTTCTAAAAGCCATATTTTACCTTAATTTGACAAAACGATCAGTATTCTTTTCCTTGCAAATAAGAATTTTTTTGGTGATCTTATAATGACTTATCCTAACAGAAGGGTATTTTTGACGTACTTATATCGTTGATATGAATGGCCCAGTTATCTAATTTCCATCTTGGAAAGAATTATGTTATAAAACTTCACTTTCATTATTCCGCTGTATTTCCTCCAGCAGAATCATATGAAAACTGGTCAATTTAAACAACGTGCACCCCCCCCCCCCAAAAAAAAAAAAAAAAAAAAAAAAAACCGTAAAATTAGCAAATACCTTTTTCCGGTTCCTATAGTATATTGGGCGATGTTGATTGTTTCTATTATATGATATAAACGGTAAAAATCATGATTAAATTGGACTTCAAAATATCAAGTATAAAAATTTAATTAGAAAAAAGATGTTTAAGTTGAACTAGACACCTTAATGGGTTTAGGTTTAATTGGAGTCGACAATTCGCTCTCCGGATGTTTATACAACTGTCCTATGAATGGTTAATCGTGCTCCTGAAAGCTTCAACATGCTGCATTGATTACCAATTGCGGGTAAATCTGCAATTGACAAGCATGTTCCAGAGTCTAATTGTTCACTGGTCTTTGATCAAGTACGCCTAGAATGTCATTCATTATAATAGAGTGTTATATTATCCTTTCCTTAATCCTTATACTACTGAATCCAAATTTTGTTTCCAAATTAAGAGACAACCCAGCCTCCCTGTATTTAGATTTCCCCGCTATAATCACGAAGAAAGCAGATATTGTAGCCTTATATCAGACTGCAAGTCTTTGCAGGCTGATCTCTGTCTACATTGTCTGACAAAGATTTGTTTTCAACAGGACAATATACTGAACAGAAGAAAAATGATTAACTTTGGGAAATGAAATAAATTGGATTACTATGTATACCTTTTTTAGTCTTAATTCTTGCTTTTTAACATCAAAAAAGTTTCATACAAGGTTTGTTTAAAAGCTCAGACACGAATCTTAACATGATACCAAACAGACATATCATGATAATTTTGAATATTCGCAACAAAGGTAGAATCAACTTTATTTAAAATATCATTCTTTACTAAAGCTTTTGAAAAATCAGGGACAACGAATTTATTTATAAATGTATATGTCTGTTACAGTTTACACAAGAAAGTATACAATAATTTTCATATTACAAATATAGCTTTGTTATCCGCTACTTACATACCGATGATTACATTTAAATTATGGAAAGACAATTTTAGATATACTGAATAATTTTCTAAGAAGAATCCCATTCAGTTAAGAAGTTATAACCTTGATTGAATTCAAATCGTTGAAACGCTTGAGGTCGTAACGTGACCTTTTTACATATAAATACATATAAATTTTCATTTTCTCCAGTGCAAAGTATTTTTCCAGCATGTTTTGTTGATAGGATAGAAAACAAAAAAGGCAACACCGTTTTTTGGAAAGGATACCGCATTTTGCACCTTAATTTGCTAAAGCACTTTTTAAAGTTCGCGAACGTGTTATCATCCTGAAGAGCAGAGCTGGTTAGCGTGACGCTTCACATTTAAATTCTTTCTATTTTCAAAGAAACATATTTCTTTAATATTCCTCAAAACGAGATATGTATTTTATATCAGGAAGCTCCTGTGTTTGGCAGAAGGGAGTCAGCTATCTTTAATAAAATCTAGCACGCACACGGTTGCATGACGAATGCATTGAGTTTTGTTTTGTATTACAAATTCGATTAGAAAAATTATTACAAGTGTTGTTTGCTTGTCGAAACTGGCGCCATTGGCCTTTTAGAATTGTCCTAGGTAACAAACGCCCTTAAGAGAGATCCTGTTTTGTTTGTCATAAACGATATAACGTCTAAAGAGTATCATGAAAACAAAATACAAACAAACAAACAAAAAAAAGCACACACAAATCCTTGTACATGTGCCAGTAAGAATTCTTATCTCATAAATATTACTGTGACCATAAGTTTTCAGTATTTTGACCCACATTTTTCAACCATTATATAAATACCTTCTGTTTTACTACTTGTTTAGTTGTTTTTCCCACTCCGGAATTGTGGTTTCTGAATGCCATATTCTAGGTCATCAAAAAAAAACTGTTTGTTTTAGCGAAGTCGATATTACAGTGCACAAAATCTTATTTGATAGATATACTTATCAAGTACAAAGACGGAAAACTTAAAAAAAAAAAAACGGCGGAACGCGTGTCGACAGGAAATACATTGAATGCCTAAACGACATCAGAAACTTTTATGTCATCGACGAAAGCTACAATTTAAATGTATTCTTGTACCATTTTACATCAGAAATCTTGTAAAATCAAGAAAATATGGTCCGCCTTAATCAAAGATCGGGTATTCCATATCTTACATAACTTACATCAAAGTTTTTCCACAGCTCATGTTACATGCTGTAAGGTTTGGAATGCAACAATCGTTTACCATATCGGATCAAAACGGTCCTCAAAAGTTTCTTTTGTTTCAATGTTCTACCAATCTCTCAAAAACCAAACAAGCTCCATTCTGTTTTATTCCGAGTCTGTCAACATGTATATTATGTCGTTTCTTTGGCTAAACGAGTTTGAGTAACAACATAAGCTTACTATCTCGACACTTATCGTAGCCACAATCTGCAAATAATCTCAAAACATGGCGGAATTTATTACAAGCTTATCTCTATTTATAAAACATCCTATAAACATGCGCCATTTGAGTCTGTAATAAGGAATCATAACTCCAAGATCAAAAAAGCTTGCGTGATGTTACTGGACTTATCGAGACTATGAAATCTACAGTTTATAAAAACACTTACCCACGTGCAAATCACGAGGGATTCGAGACACACAAACTGATGTTGACATATTGAAACAAGTCAGGAATCTTGCCAGCTTATTGGAAATGACAACCAGAAGCCAGGAACAGAATAACGTTATCTTATATGAGTTATATATTTTCATGTGGTAAAATTTTTGTGTTCTTATTATAATCTCTTTTTTTTTCTTTAACATTATTGTGGAGCTTAATCCTTTACACGTTGTTCATGGAATATTCCTGCAATACACAGAATTTTGTTAGACAATATAGACGAATATCAACCTGCACAGACGCTCAGTCTGTTCTAGGCAAGCCTCCAATACATGCTTTCTATTTATTCATTGTTAAAGAAACTTGAACAAGATAGTTAAAATCACCTTTCATGATATTGTTAACTATATAGGTAAACTTTGCCAGGTGAGCCGTGAATATATTTTCAAGATTATGGATCCCCGTGCATTTTTCGAAATGGGAAAATCAGGTAAAAAACACCTTAACATAATAATAATTTACCTTCGAAATACAACTTTCTACATGGTTTAAATGGAAGGTTTCATTCATATATGTACTTACATAATTGAAGTTAAGGAATCAGGTTCAAACCTCATTTATCTTTTTCATATATACCCGAGCCCAGTTTTGATGCTTCGTCAACGCGTGAATATAATTGTTTCAGGAAGTCAAATGATTCAGTTGCTTAACGAAAATGTAAACATTTGTTGTTGGGTTGCAAAACCCTCGTGATTCAAGCCGAGGAGGTATTTGGACATCAATCAAAGATTTTTGGTTTTTTTTTATAGATATATCTAATAAATGATATATCAATAAATAAACAAAAGTAAACTTTACAAGTACATGTCAAAACAGAGACACAAAAAATAACAAATGTACGGAAATTTAACATGTACATGTATATGTAATGCCGAATTTCTTTACGTTTTTTTTGTCGCGTGTTTAGAATCTAATTTTCTTTTTGCAGAAATTTCAACGGCGTATCCTTGTATCTTGGTGAGTTAAAAATCATTATCTCTTGATCTAGGACATTTCAGATCTAAGGATCACCAATTAAACAGGTGACACACTGCGTTGATTCTAGAGATTTTTTCCAATTGAGATTCAAGATTCCGAGATTGGATTTTAATGCCATGTTTAAAAACAGAATTACGAATTAATCGCTCAACTCATTGTGATTATCTTTTGCCTTGATAAAACAGAACTGTACAGTTATCCACATTGCGAAATAGACAAGGTGGGTGACTTTGGAATGGTTTCGGAAAGAAATTGAATGAGTGCAAGGGGCGGGTGTTGGATGATTTCAAGGGAGGTAAAACATAAGCGCTAATTTCGTCCGATGGGACGAAATAAGCGATAATTTCTTACCTTCCTTTAATAAAGACTTTGTTCATTTCTGATTCTGTCAGTTCAAGTACAAATAAAACGCATACAATTCCAACTTTGTCAGTGAAATCCCGTTTTTCTATCTACATTTCTTTCAGTGTAGTTGTTGATCTTATCTGTTTCAAACATATTTGGCCGTTTTTTAATGGTATGAGCGAGTTTTTGAAATGAATGAAGGAATGGAGCGCTGAGTGAGCGATTTAGAATGATTTTGATTGAGATAAATTTCAATTTCATGATGTAACTAACTGAATTACTGCTACGGTGAGAATGTGACCCCGAAAATTGAAACCGTTACGAGTCTGCTAACAAAAATAAAGGAAACAAAAATGTGAGGAAATCACAATGAAAGAATTTATGAAAAAATGTTAAATAAAGAGCTAATGGTAACACATTTCTTTGGAATAGGAACATAACAAAGACATAAAAATGAGTGTTTGTTTGTTTTTTTATTCAAGTTTGTGAAATTCTTCTATTCTAGCCAGATCAGATGCTTTATGTGTTACAAATATGATTTCTATACGTTAAAGACTCAAGTAATCACCCCGTTCGGGCTGCCAAATACATTTCCACCTCTTAAAGTCCGATATTTAATCGCAAACAAGGTCACAAGTATTATAGTGAGAGGTTACATTTTTGTTATTCTTAAGTAGTGTGTAAGTTAACAGGATTTCAGGAAAGCCGATTAAGAATGATTAAAGAGGCGGACCTTTGCGTGGGATTTTTAAAATGTCATAAACAGCTAATTTCACTCTCTGTACTTTGAAAGCGAGCCTCGAGGGACAAGAACTAAATTTCGTAGACCCTTGAAGCACTAATTCTAATTAAGCAACCTTTTCTTATTACCAAGTGACACAATTTTAAGCAACCTATACACGACGAATTCTTTTGTCAATAAAATTGACAATGTTGAATCGATCTTCAATATCGCCCTCACAGACAATTATATTGCCAATTGGCAATATAATTGACTATGTATGGACGATATCGAAAATTGATCATTTAATGAAATCATTATTGTAAAAAAAATGTTGAAATTGAACGAATTGTTTTAGACTTATTGTTAATCAAAGGCACATCGGGGTGTAATAGTTGATAACATCATGACATTGAAAAGGTGAATGATTTTTGGAATGATTTTGAATGAAATATAATGAGTGAAAGGAAAAGATTTGGATGAAATTGGAGGGAGGGGGGGATATGATTAAGTTTCTGTTTGTTTGTTTTCTAGGACCAACCAGATGCTTTAAAAACAACATCAGCCAATACAACCGTGGTTTCATTTGATCGGTTTGAGAAAATATTGATCCTTTAAACGATTTAGGAGTGCTTTTGAACGTTTTCAGAGCTTTTTTGCTACAGTTAAAAACATTGCGAAATTGACAAGGTGAGTGATATTGGAATGCTTTTTGAGTGAATTTGAATGGTTGCTATGAGCTAGTTTTGAATGAAATAAAAGGGAGGTATTCCAATGCCGCTAATTCTGTTTCAGATGAACAAATAGTGATATTTATGACCTCCCATTACTAAAACATGAATACGAATTCTATAAACAACTCTCTATGTCTATTCGAACCAAGAAGACGCTTAAAAAACTAATAAGCCATTGAAATCGTGGATATTTGTTTCTAACAATTTTGAATGTAGTTGTTGATTTTATCTTTTTTGTGATTTGGGGCGTTTTTTGAATGGTTTAAGCAAGTGCTTTGAATGAATTGATCTCCGAGTGAGGGACTATGAATAGTTTTGGTCGCAATTAAAGTCAATTTCACGATATTTTTAACTATGCGGTTTGTTAGAATCACGATGAACGGTATTGTTAGATTCGTCAAATTTTCAAAAATTTGATGAGATAGACTATTAAGAGAACAATCCCAGACAATTAGTGCTCTAATACAGACAGATATAAGGACAAATGGAAAATTATAGATAATATTTTCTTGGATTACTGTAGCATCCAGCGTGTTTTCCTGATAAATCTAATGCAAAAACTTTTCTTATCAAGCATCTATTGTCTGGAACAAGTAAATTAGCGAGCTTGTACTCTTATCTTCCACAACATACAGAGAGTTGGGTGTTGGGTAGCTAATTAGACAAAACAACAAATGTAAACACTCTCTTCAATTTATAATTGAGTCACGGTGCTCCTGTATACGTATGAGAATGCTTCGACAAGGAAACTTATGATAGTATTTTGCGGTAAATTGAAATGATAAATATGAATATTAAAATCATTTTACATCACCAAGAACAATATAATAATAATCTATGTTTAACATAAGCGTTAAAAGTAAATAACATCATGACATAGACAGTCATGCAGACCTAAACAATCTAAAATCGCTCGCTCATTACTCCATACAAAGCATTGAAAGCATTCGATAGTTCAAAGCCTGAATCGTTCTAAACTCTCAAAAAGAGTTCCAAATGCTGCAAAGTCAAATTTATATAGATCAAACCATTCCATGGTTTTATTGGCTGGCATGCATTTTGAAGCTTATGATTGGTTCTTGAATACACAAAATTCTATCCATAGAACGGTAAGTAGTTTTTTAAAGGGCGGTAATAGAGCATCGCTAATTTTATTCATAATTTGACGACAATGACATAGTATACAGTGAAGGCTACACTGGAAAAGTTACAATAACGCCATACTTTTTTTTCATTTTCAATAAAATTAATATGAAGTCATATGAGATACATATGTGACCCGTCACGTGAAAAGTTACCATTTGGGTAGCGCGGACTGCGCAGACTTATTATGATCGAGGGTTTTCGCAATATGCTTATTTTCTGAATTTAGAATGATCAATCTACCTTCCAGTGAAAGAATTTATGAAATGCGACCTCTGGGTAACCTATGCTGGACCAAATCTTTTTTTTTTTCAAATAATCATTTTACAAAGTTCCCAATTCGTCCCTTTATGCGTGCCAGTTTACAAAAATGTACAATGATCGTACTGTTTAAGTACATTTAAGAACACCGAGTAATTGATAAGGTTGATTATTTTTAAATGATTTCGAAATTAATTTGAATAAGTTTGCCGGGCAAGTTTTGAATTGGACTAAATTTTCGATATTTTGTTAGCTCCATTTGATTAAATTAACGTTCTTTTCTGTTTGTGTCTTTCAACGGACCTTTCAGATTATTTAAAATCAACAAAAGCCAATAAAGCCGTAAAATGATTTGAACGGAGTTTTTGATCGTTTTAAACGACTTCTATGTGAGTTTGAACGATTTCAGAGTCCTTCTGAGTGGTTGGGGCAAGTGATTTAAATGCATAAATTGGATCGCTGAGCGAGCGATTCAGAATGTCGTCGGTATTCTGCTAAAATCTCGTAACTACAGCTTGTTTAAAGCTGTAGTTACGAGGATTGAGTAGAACATCTACGATGTTTGTATTTGATCGAAGTCAATGTCATTTTCAGGTTGTTACTGAAAAGTGTAACTGTAAGACTCATTTCAGCAGGAGGAACATTAAAGAGGGTATAAGTCGATTCTAAAATCCTTTTTTTCTCTTTGAAACCCTATATCGTTTGTACTCATTTGAGTCGTCCTAAAAAGACAATTCAAATTGGTACCAACAGTATAGGATATGTGTAAGGATTGTTGAGATATATTTGTTTGAAATACCCCACCCCCTATCTGTGTGAATCTTTACTGAGTATTACATAAAAAGCTATTGTTGTATGTTTCGCTGTCACTTTAAGCAGCGTATTATCAACTTTTATCATCCATTGCAATTTTCAATTTTTAACTTTGGTTAAATTTAAATCGTTGAAACGCTTAGAGTCGTAACGTGATCTTTTTAGAAATATAAATTTTCCTGTGTTCCAGTGCAAAGTATTTTTCCCGCATGTTTTGTTGATAGAAAGGTAAACGAAAAAGGCAACAACGTGTTTGGAAAGGATACCGCATTTTGCACCTTAATTTGCCAAACCACTTTTAAAAGTTCGAGAATGTGTTATCATCCTGAAGGGCAGAGCTGGTTTGATCCAACCAGGCTAGCGTGACGCTTCATATTTAAATTATTTCTATTTTCAAAGAAACATATTTCTTCAATATTACTCAAAACGAGATATGTATTTTATATCAGGAAGCTCCTGTGTTTGGCAGAAGGGAGTCAGCTATCTTTAATAAAATCTAGCACGCACACGGTTGCATGACGAATGCATTGAGTTTTGTTTTGTATTACAAATTTGATTAAAAAAATTATTACAAGTGTTGTTTGCTTGTCGAAACTGGCGCCATTGGCCTTTTAGAATTGTCCTAGGTAACAAATGCCCTCAAGAGAGATCCTGTTTTGTTTGTCATAAACGATGTAATGTCTTAAGAGTATCATGAAAAAAACAAACAAAAAAACAGCTCCTTGTACATGTGCTAGTAAGAATTCTTATTTCAAAAATATTACTGTGTCAACAAGTTTTCCTTATTTTTACTCACATGTTTTCAACCATTGTATAAATAACTTCTGTTTTACTACTTGTTTAGTCGTTTTCCCCACTCCGGAAATATGCTTTCTGAATGCCATATTCTAGGTCATC
Organism: Fragum whitleyi; assembly: GCA_948146395.1. Classification (NCBI taxonomy): domain Eukaryota; kingdom Metazoa; phylum Mollusca; class Bivalvia; order Cardiida; family Cardiidae; genus Fragum; species Fragum whitleyi. Next base: position 13,351,949 of record OX411543.1, on the reverse strand, counting down.
AAAAACTATTTGAGTTGGCGAAGTCGATATTAAAGAGCACAAAATCTCATTAAATAGATATTCTTATTAAGTACAAAGACGCAAAATTAAAAAAAAAAAAAAAAAAAAAAAAGCGGAACGCATTTTGACAGGAATTTCATTCGAACGCCAAAACGACGATGGAAAATCTTATGTCATCGTCGAAAGCTACTACTGTATTCTTGTTCCATTTTACATCAGTAATCTTGTAAAATCAAGAAAATGTGACCCACCTTTATCAAAGATCGGGGTTTTCCATATTTTACATTTCTTACACCAAAGTTTCCCACAGCTCATTTAACATGTTTTAAGGTTTGGAATGCAACACTCGTTTGAACAAACCATATCAAACAATAGAGGACGGTCCTCAAAAGTGAATTTGTTTCTATGATCTACCAATCTCTCAAAACAAAAGAAGCTCCCTTCTGTTTTATTCCGAGTCTGTCAACATGTATATTTTTTCGTTTCTTTGGCTAATCGAGTTTGAGTAACAATATAAGCTTACAGTTAGTTACATAGTGAAATTGACATTCATCTCAATCAAAACCATTCTAACTCGCTCACTCTGTGCTCCATTCATTCATTCCATTCCAAACATTCACTCAAATCATTCCAAAACGCTCAAAATTACTAAAAATTTGAAGATAATTACCTTTAAAATGAATAAAATAAGAACTAAATTGCGATTTCACTGATATAATTGAAATTTTAATCATTTGATTGGTTTTTAAAGAAAATAGAACATATTTATAGAACATTTATGCATATTTTATTAAAGGAAGATAATACATACCGCTTATTTTGTTCATCCTAAACACAATTAGCGATAGTGGATTACCTTCTTTAAACTTCACCCAAAACTCGTTCCCCTCACTCATTCAACATCACGCCGAAATCATCCAAAATCGTTCGCCGTTTCAATTTCATGGCGTTGTTAACTGTACTATCTAGACACTGATCGTAGCCACATTCTGCAAATAATCTCAAAACATGGCGGAATTTATTACAAGCTTATCTCTATTTATAAAACATCCTATAAACATGCGCCATTTGAGTCTGCAATAAGGAATCATAACTCCAAGATCAAAAAGGCTTGCGTGATGTTACTGGACTTATCTAGACTAGGAAATCTACAGTTTATAAAAACATTTGCCCACGTGCAAATCACGAGGGATTCGAAACACACAAACTGATGTTGACATATTGAAACAAGTCAGGAATCTTGCCAGCTTATTGGAAATGACAACCAGAAGCCAGGAACAGAATAACGTTATCTTATATGAGTTATATATTTTCATGTGGTAAAACTTTATTTATAATCTTTTTTTTTCTTTTGTAGATCATTGTGGAGCTTAATCGTTTTTCATGACATATTCCTGCAATACACAGAATTTTGTCAGACAATATAGACGGACATCAACCTGCACAGACACGCAGTCTGTTCTAAGCAAGGCCCCTAATGACGCACAGTCTGTTCTAAGCAAGCCTCAAACACATGCTTTCTATTCAGTGTTAAAGAAACTTGAACAAGATAGTTAAAATCATCTTTCATGATATTGTTAACTATATAAGTAAACTTTGCCCGGTGAGCCGTGAATATATTTTCAAGAGTATGGATCCCCGAGCATTTTTCGAAATAGGTAAAACAGGTTAAAAACACCTTAAAATTATAATAATTTACCTTCGAAATACAAGTTTCTACATGGTTTAAATGGAAGGTTTCATTCACACATGTACTTACACAATTGAAGTAAAGGAATCAGGTTCAAACCTCATTTATCTTTTTCATATATACCCGAGCCCAGTTTTGATGCTTCGTTAACGCGTGAATATAATTGTTTCAGGAAGTCAAATGATTCAGTTGCTTAACGAAAATGTAAGCATTCTTTGTTGGGTTGCAAAACCCTCGTGATTCAAGCCGAGGAGGTATTTGGACATCAATCAAAGATTTTTGTTTTTTTTATAGATATATCTAATAAATGATATATCAATAAATAAACAAAAGTAAACTTTATAAGTACAGGTCAAAACAGAGACACAAAAACTAACAACAGTACGGAAATTTAACATGTACGTGTGTATGTATTGCCAAATATCTTAACGTTTTTTTTGTGGCATGATAAGGATCTAATTTTCATTTTGCAGAAATTTGAACGGCGTATCCTTGTATCTTGGTGAGTTAAAAATCATTATCTCTTGATCTAGGACATTTCAGATCTAAGGATCACCAATTAAACAGGTAACACACAGCGTTGATTCTAGAGATTTTTTCCAATTGAGATTCAAGATTCCGAGATTGGATTTTAATACCATGTTTAAAACAGAATTACGAATTAATCGCTCAACTCATTGTAATTATGTTTTGCCTTGATAAAACAGAACTGTACAGTTATCCACATTGTGAAATTGACAATATGGGTGACTTCGGAATGGTTTCGGAAAGAAATTGAATGAGTGCAAGGAGCGGGTTTTTGAAACATTTTCAAGGGAGGTAACACATAAACGCTAATTTCGTCCGATTGGACGAAATAAGCGATAATTTCTTACCTTCCTTTAATAAAGACTTTGTACATTTCTGACTTTGTCTGTTCAAATTCAAATAAGACGCATACAAATCCAACTACGTCAGTGAAATCCCGTTTTTTCTAGCTATATTTTTTTACTGTATTGGTTGATCTTATCTGTTTCAATCATATTTGGCCGTTTTTGAATGGCATGAGTGAGTGTTTAGAATGAATGAAGGAATTGAGCTCTAAGTGAGCGATTTAGAAGGATTTTGATTGAGAAGAATGTCAATTTCACGATGTTACTTACTGTATTATAGCTAGGGCGAGTATTTGGCCCCCAAAATTAAACCATTACGAGTCAGCTTACAAAGATAACGGAAACGAAAATGTGAGGAAATTACAATGAAAAAATATATGTAAAAATGTTAAATAAAAACTTAAAGGTAATAAACATAACTATGGAATAGAAACATAATAAAAACATAAAAAAGAAAGTTTTTTTTTAAATTCAAGTTAGTCTGTCAAATTCTCCTATATCTTAAGGTTCGATATTTAATCGCAAACAAGGTAACAAGTATTATAGTGAAAGGTTACATTTTTGTTATTCTTAAGTAGTGTGTAAGTTAACAGGATTTCAGGAAAGCCGATTAAGAATGATTAAAGAGGCGGACCTTTTGCGTGGGATTTTTAAAATGCCATAAACAGCTAATTTCACTCTCTGTACTTTGAAAGCGAGCCTCGAGGGACAAGAACTAAATTTCGTAGACCCTTGAAGCACTCGTTCTAATTAAGCAACCTTTTCTTATTACCAAGTGACACAATTTTAAGCAACCTATACACGACGAATTCTCAGGTCAATAGAATTGACAATGTTGAATCGATCTTCAATATCACCCACGCAGTCAATAATATTGCCAATTGATTGGAAATTTAATTGACTGTGCATGGACGATATCGAAAATTGATCAACATTTTGATGAAATCATTATTGTAAAAAATGTTGAAATTGAACGAGTTGTTTTAGACTTATTGTAAATCAAAGGCACATTAGGGTATTATAGTTGATAACATCATGACATTGAAAAGGTGAATGATTTTTGGAATGATTTTGAATGAAATATAATGAGTGAAAGGAAAAGATTTGGATGAAATTGGAGGGAGGGGGGGGATATGATTAAGTTTCTGTTTGTTTGTTTTCTAGGACCAACCAGATGCTTTAAAAACAACATCAGCCAATACAACCGTGGTTTCATTTGATCGGTTTGAGAAAATATTGATCCTTTAAACGATTTAGGAGTGCTTTTGAACGTTTTCAGAGCTTTTTTGCTACAGTTAAAAACATTGCGAAATTGACAAGGTGAGTGATATTGGAATGCTTTTTGAGTGAATTTGAATGGTTGCTATGAGCTAGTTTTGAATGAAATAAAAGGGAGGTATTCCAATGCCGCTAATTCTGTTTCAGATGAACAAATAGTGATATTTATGACCTCCCATTACTAAAACATGAATACGAATTCTATAAACAACTCTCTATGTCTATTCGAACCAAGAAGACGCTTAAAAAACTAATAAGTCATTGAAATCGTGGATATTTGTTTCTAACGATTTTGAAAGTAGTTGTTGATTTATTTTTTTTTTTGTGATTTGGGGCGTTTTTGAATGGTTTAAGCAAGTGCTTTGAATGAATTGATATCTGAGTGAGGGACTAAGAATAGTTTTGATCACAATTAAAGTCAAATTCACGATGTTCTTAGCTATACGGTTTGTTAAGAACACGATGAACGGTATTGTTAGATTTGACAAATTTTCAAAAAGATGACGAGATGGACTATTAAGAGAACAATCCAAGACAATTAGTGCTTTAATACAGACAGATATATGGACAAATGGAAAATTATAGATAATACTTTCTTGGATTTCCGTAGCATCCAGTGTGTTTTCCTGATAAATCTAATGCAAAAAAAATTCTTATCAAGCATCTATTGTCTGGAACAAGTAAATTAGCGAGCTTGTACTCTTATCTTCTACAACATACAGAGAGTTTGGTGTTGGGTAGCTAATTAGGCAAGACAACAAATGTAAACACTCTCTTCAATTTATAATTGAGTCATGGTGCTACAGTACGAATGAGTATGCTTCGACAAGGAAACTCCCGATAGCCTTTTGTGGTAAATTAAAATGATAAATATGAATATTAAATGCAATTTACATCACCAAGAACAATATAGTGATCTTTGTTTAACATAAGCGTGGTACAGTTAATAACATCATGACATTTACATCCACGCAGACCAAAACAATTTAAAATCGCTCGCTCATCACTCCATACAAGCATTGAAAACACTCAATCGTTCAAAGCGATCCTGAATCGATAAAAAACTCTCAAACAGAGTCTGCAAAGTCGAATTTATATCGATCAAATCATTTCATTGGCTGGCATGCATTTTGAAGCTTATGATTGGTTCTTGAATACACAAAATTCTATCCATAGAACAGTAAGTAGTTTTTAAAGGGTGGTAATAGCACATCGCTAATTTTGTTCATAATTTGACGACAATGACATATCATACAGTGAAGGATACACTGGAAAAGTTGAAATAACGCCATACTTTTTTTCATTTTTTCAACAAAATTAATATGAAGTCATATGAGATACATATGTTACCCGTCACGCGAAAAGTTACCATCTGGGTAGCGCGGACTGCGCAGACTAACGAGGGTCGAAAGTTATCGCAAACTGCTTATTTTCTGAATCTAGAATGATCAATCTACCTTCCAGTGAAAGAATCTATGATATGCGACCTCTGGTTGACCTATGCTGGACCGAATCTTTTTTTTCAAATATTCATTTTACAAAGTTCCCATATGGTTCTTTAATGCGTACAGGGTTACAAAAATGTGCAGTGATCGTACTGTTTGAGTACAGTTAAGAACATCGTGTAATTGACAAAGTGGATGATTTTGAATGATTTCGAAATGAATTTGAAAAAGTTTGGTGGGCAAGTTTTGAATTGGACAAAATGATCAATATTTTGTTAGCTCCCTTTGATAAAATCAACGTTCTTTTCTGATTTCCCACGGACCTTTCAGATGCTTTAAAATCAACACCAGCCAATGAAATCGTAAAATGAATTGAATTGAGTTTTTGATCGTTTTGAACGACTTCTATGCGCGTTTGAACGATTTCGGAATCCTTCTGAGTAGTTGGGGCAAGTGATTTAAGGTAGTGGAACCGTAATAGTTTTGCAATGTCTCAGAGGTAATGAGCTTGAACGGTGTTAACCGAGGTTTCCTAATGATTTTCACCTCGGTGAAAGAATATGTGGTCCAAAATGTTGCGGAACTATTACGGGTCCACTACCTTAAATGCATAAATTGGAGCGCTGAGCGAGCGATTCAGAATGTATTTGGTCGAAGTCAATGTCAATTTCACGTTGTTACTACACATGTGTAACTGTAAGACTCATTTCAGCAGGAGGAACATGAAAGAGGGTATAAGTCGATTCTTAAATCCTTGTTTCGCTATGAAACCCTCTATCGTTTGTACTCATGTGAGTCGTCTTAACAAGATAATTCAAATGGGTACCAACAGTAGAAGATATGTGCAAGGATTGTTGAAATATTTCAGTTTGAAATAACACCCCCTATCTGTGTGAATCTTTACTGTGCATTACATAAACTAGAAAGCCATTAATGGCTTGAGTCGCTCCACAGGCTTGAAATTCTTGTAAAAGCAAAATAAGTTTTGACTAGATTTTTAAACATTTTGGGTTCTACTGATGTTGAAATGATTTTCAAAGCTTCCACTATATAACATAAAAATAAATGACCTCCGCCCATAAAATACATATTTTCCATCCAATGCCAATAATTTTTGGCTGCATGATAATGGGTCACCCGAGGGTAATACTAATGAAGTTTGATTGATATCCATCAGTTACATTCTGAGAAAATTATTTTGAAAGTTTCCACTATATAACATATAGAGAAATGACCTCCACCCATAAAAAACAAATTCTTCGTCCGATCACAATAATTTTTGGTAGACTGATAAGGGTCACCCAAGGATCATTCATGTAAAATTTAATTGGTATCCATCAATTAGAACCTGAGAAAAGTCACTTTTTACCATATTTGGAAATTAGCCACGTTTATCATTGGATCAAAATTTCTTGAACAACTTTGAAAAAAGGTCACCCAAGGATCATTCCAGTGAAGTTTGGTTGAAATTCATCCTGTAGTTTCTGAGGAGAAGATTTTTAAAGAAAAAGTTTACGGCCGGACTCACGGAAGCACGGACGGACGGCACACACGATGGACACAACGCCATGACAATAGCCCCAGTAGCTTTTAGCTAGTGGAGCTAAAAAGTAATTGTTGTATGTGTCGCTGTCACTTTAAGCAGCGTATTATCACCTTTATCTTCTATTGCATTTTTCATTTTAACTGTAAATTCTTGATGTATTTGATTGCAATATGTAAATCTTGAAAAAAATATGTTTTGAATTACAACAGTGATTTGTTAATTGAAACGCACCCTAGACTATTCGGTATTACTTGCACTTAATAATTAAAACATGCTTCAAATATCGCCTTGAAATAAGCTTGAGACAGACATTTTGTTTTATTTTATGAAATGAAGCCTTTAAAAAATATGTAACAGTTTTTCATCAGGTCCGTGAAGTTGGCAGCCTAGCAGCCTAGCAGCCTAGCAGAGTGAAGTTGGCAGCCTAGCAGCCTAGCAGCCTAGCAGACTGAAATTTTTTTTATCAAAATTATTGATATCTAACACTAGTATTAAACACTAGAAGTCACGTCAAACCGAAAACACTGAAATTCTAGCGAATGTAGAACTGTTCCGGATAAATCACGTTATTCAACTTTTCCGACCAAAATGTCCCGAAAATTGCCCGCAACATATCAATCTCGCCCTAACAAATATAAGAACTTTAATCTTTTGATAAAAAAACGATAGTGGTCGTTTGAGGATGCTACGCTGCTAGACTGCTGGAAATGTGAAGTTGGCAGTCTGGCAGCCTAGCAGCCTAGCAGCCTAGCAGAGTGAAGTTGGCAGCCTAGCAGCCTAGCAGCCTAGCAGACTAAATTTTTTTTTTATCAAATTTATTGATATATAACACTAGTATTAAACACTAGAAGTCACGTCAAACCGAAAACACTGAAATTCTAGCGAATGTAGAACTGTTCCGGATAAATCACGTTATTCAACTTTTCCGACCAAAATGTCCCGAAAATTGCCCGCAACATATCAATCTCGCCCTAACAAATATAAGAACTTTAATCTTTTGATAAAAAAACGATAGTGGTCGTTTGAGGATGCTACGCTGCTAGACTGCTGGAAATGTGAAGTTGGCAGTCTGGCAGCCTAGCAGCCTAGCAGAGTGAAGTTGGCAGCCTAGCAGCCTAGCAGACTAAAATTTTTTTTATCAAATTTATTGATATATAACCCTAGTATTAAACACTAGAAGTCACTTCAAACCGTAAACACTGAAATTCTAGTGAATGTAGAACTGTTCCGGATAAATCACGTTATTCAACTTTTCCGACCAAAATGTCCCGAAAATTGCCCGCAACATATCAATATCGCCCTAACAAATATAAGAACTTTAATCTTTTGATAAAAAAAACGAAAGTGGTCGTTTGAGGATGCTACGCTGCTAGACTGCTGGAAATGTGAAGTTGGCAGTCTGGCAGCCTAGCAGCCTAGCAGCCTAGCAGAGTGAAGTTGGCAGCCTAGCAGCCTAGCAGACTAAAATTTTTTTTATCAAATTTATTGATATATAACCCTAGTATTAAACACTAGAAGTCACGTCAAACCGAAAACTCTGAAATTCTAGCGAATGTAGAACTGTTTCGGATAAATCACGTTATTCAACTTTTCCGACCAAAATGTCCCGAAAATTGCCCGCAACATATCAATCTCGCCCTAACAAATATAAGAACTTTAATCTTTTGATAAAAAAACGATAGTGGTCGTTTGAGGATGCTACGCTGCTAGACTGCTGGAAATGTGAAGTTGGCAGTCTGGCAGCCTAGCAGCCTAGCAGAGTGAAGTTGGCAGCCTAGCAGCCTAGCAGCCTAGCAGACTAAAATTTTTTTTTATCAAATTTATTGATATATAACCCTAGTATTAAACACTAGAAGTCACTTCAAACCGTAAACACTGAAATTCTAGCGAATGTAGAACTGTTCCGGATATATCACGTTATTCAACTTTTCCGACCAAAATGTCCCGAAAATTGCCCGCAACATATCAATATCGCCCTAACAAATATAAGAACTTTAATCTTTTGATAAAAAAACGATAGTGGTCGTTTGAGGATGCTACGCTGCTAGACTGCTGGAAATGTGAAGTTGGCAGTCTGGCAGCCTAGCAGCCTAGCAGCCTAGCAGAGTGAAGTTGGCAGCCTAGCAGCCTAGCAGCCTAGCAGACTAAAATTTTTTTTATCAAATTTATTGATATATAACCCTAGTATTAAACACTAGAAGTCACTTCAAACCGTAAACACTGAAATTCTAGTGAATGTAGAACTGTTCCGGATATATCACGTTATTCAACTTTTCCGACCAAAATGTCCCGAAAATTGCCCGCAACATATCAATATCGCCCTAACAAATATAAGAACTTTAATCTTTTGATAAAAAAACGATAGTGGTCGTTTGAGGATGCTACGCTGCTAGACTGCTGGAAATGTGAAGTTGGCAGTCTGGCAGCCTAGCAGCCTAGCAGCCTAGCAGAGTGAAGTTGGCAGCCTAGCAGCCTAGCAGCCTAGCAGACTAAAAATTTTTTTATCAAATTTATTGATATATAACCCTAGTATTAAACACTAGAAGTCACGTCAAACCGAAAACTCTGAAATTCTAGCGAATGTAGAACTGTTTCGGATAAATCACGTTATTCAACTTTTCCGACCAAAATGTCCCGAAAATTGCCCGCAACATATCAATCTCGCCCTAACAAATATAAGAACTTTAATCTTTTGATAAAAAAAAACGATAGTGGTCGTTTGAGGATGCTACGCTGCTAGACTGCTGGAAATGTGAAGTTGGCAGTCTGGCAGCCTAGCAGCCTAGCAGCCTAGCAGAGTGAAGTTGGCAGCCTAGCAGCCTAGCAGCCTAGCAGACTAAATTTTTTTTTATCAAATTTATTGATATATAACCCTAGTATTAAACACTAGAAGTCACTTCAAACCGTAAACACTGAAATTCTAGTGAATGTAGAACTGTTCCGGATATATCACGTTATTCAACTTTTCCGACCAAAATGTCCCGAAAATTGCCCGCAACATATCAATATCGCCCTAACAAATATAAGAACTTTAATCTTTTGATAAAAAAAACCGATAGTGGTCGTTTGAGGATGCTACGCTGCTAGACTGCTGGAAATGTAAAGTTGGTAGTCTGGCAGCCTAGCAGCCTAGCAGCCTAGCAGAGTGAAGTTGGCAGCCTAGCAGCCTAGCAGCCTAGCAGACTGAATTTTTTTTTATCAAATTTATTGATATATAACACTAGTATTAAACACTAGAAGTCACGTCAAACCGAAAACACTGAAATTCTAGTGAATGTAGAACTGTTCCGGATATATCACACTATTCAACTTTTCCGACCAAAATGTCTCGAAAATTGCCCGCAACATATCAATCTCGCCCTAACAAATATAAGAACTTTAATCTTTTGATAAAAAAACGATAGTGGTTGTTTGAGGATGCTACGCTGCTAGACTGCTGGAAATGTGAAGTTGGCAGTCTGGCAGCCTAGCAGCCTAGCAGCCTAGCAGAGTGAAGTTGGCAGCCTAGCAGCCTAGCAGCCTAGCAGACTGATTTTTTTTTTTTCAAAATTATTCAAATCTAACACTTATATTAATCACTAGAAGTCACTTCAAACCGTAAACACTGAAATTCTAGTGAATGAAGATTTGTTCCGGATATCTCACGTTATTCAAATTTTCCGACCAAAATATCCCGAAAATTGCCCGCAACATATTAATCTCGGCTCTTGAAGCGTAGATTTGCTCCCAAGACACTTAATTTGCCCCGCATCGCGGTCGATCGCTAGGCTGGTTAACGGCTCTGGGGCGGCGATTTTGGACGGCTCAGTAGCCGTCGCTAGGCGGGCAGTGCGCCGCTCGCGCCGAGGCGAAACGTTCACGGGAGTTAGACACTCGATGAAGGGCTCGAACCAATGGACCGATTCCTATGTTGTAAGTACCGTCGTGTAGCCCTATTCTAGCGCTTCAATCGTGACGAGTTTGGTTGGGCTGCGGCTTATAGCGTCGGAGCTACAGCGATTCGCGCTGGAGTCGCGCCTCGTCGCGATCGAACCGTGATTTAGCGGCGGGGCGAATACAGTTTTGCTTTTGAAGCGTAGATTTGCTCTCAAGACACAGAATCTGCCCCGCATCGCTGTCGATCGCTAGGCAGGTTAACGGCTCTAGAGCGGCGATTGAGGACGACTCAGTAGCCGTCGCTAGGCAGGCAGTGGGCCGCTTGCGCCGAGGCGAAATGTTCACGCGAGTGAGACACTCGATGCAGGGCTCGAACCAATGGAACGATTCCTGTGTTGTAGGTACCGTCGTGTAGCCCTTTTCAAGCGCTACAAACGTGGCGAGTTTGGTTGGGCTGCGGTAAAAAACGTCGGAGCTACAGCGATTCGCGCTGTGGTCGCGCCTCGACGCGATCGAGCTGTAATTTGAGCGGCGGAGCGAGTGCAGCTTGGCTCTTGAAGCGTAGTTTTGCTCCAAAGACATAGAATCTGCCCCGCATCGCGGTCGATCGCTAGGCAGGTTTACGGCTCTCGAGCGGCGATTTTGGACGGCTCAGTAGCCGTCGCTAGGCGGGCAGTGAGCCGCTCGCGCCGAGGCGAGATGTTCACGGGAGTTAGACACTCGATGCGAGCTCGAACCAATAAACAGAATCCTATATTGAAGGTACCAATGTGTAGCGCTATTCAAGGGCTACAATCCTGGTGAGTTTGGTTGGGCTGCGGCGAATTGCGTTGGAGCTACAGCGAGTGGCGCTGGAGTTGTGCCTCGACGCGATCGAGCCGTGAATTTAGCGGGAGAGCGTTTACAGCTCGGCTCTTGAAGCGGAGTTTTGCTCCGAGAGTCGGGAATTTGCCACGCATCGCGGTGGATCGCTAACTAATTTAACGGCTCTCGAGCGGCGATTTAGGACGGCTCAGTAGCGGTTGTAAGGCAGACAATGGGTCGCTCGAGCCGAGGCGAAGTGTTCACGGGAGTTAGACACTCGATGCAGGGCTCGAACCAATGAACCGATTCCTATTTTGTAGGTACCGTCGTGTAGCCCTATTCAAGCGCTACAATCGTGGCGAGTTTGGTTGGACTGCGGCGAAAAGTATCGGAGCTACAGCGAGTCGCGATCGAGCGGTGATTTGAGCGGCGGAGCGAGTGCAGCTCGGCTCTTGAAGCGTAGATTTGCTCCAAAGACATAGAATCTGCCCCGCATCGTGGTAGGTACCGTCGTAAAGAGCTATTCAAGCTACAATCTTGGTGAGTTTGGTTTGGCTGCGGCGAATAGTATCGGAGCTACAGGGAGTCGCGCTGGAGTCGCGCCTCGACGCGATCGAGCCGTGAATTAAGCGGCGGAGCGATTAACAGCTCGGCTCTTGAAGCGTAGATTAGCTCCCAAGACACATAATTTGCCCCGCATCGCGGTCGATCGCCAGGCAGGTTTACGGCTCTCGAGCGGCGCTTTTGGACGGCTCAGTAGCCGTCGCTAGGCGGGCAGTGGGCCGCTCGCGCAGAAGCGAAATGTTCACGGGATTACTATGTTGTAGGTACTGTCGTGTAGCCCTATTCAATCGCTACAATCGTGGCAAGTTTGGTTGGACTGCGGCGAATAGTATTGGAGCTACAGCGATTCGCGCTGAAGTCGCGCCTCGACGCGATCGAGCTGTGATTTGAGCGGCGGAGCGAAAACAGCTCGGCTGTTGAAGCTAAGATTTGCTCCAAAGACATAGAATCTGCCCCGCATCGTGGTAAGTACCGTCGTGAAGAGCTATTCAAAAGCTACAATCGTGGTGAGTTTGGTTGGGCTGCGGCGAATAGTATCGGAGCTACAGGGAGTCGCGCTGGAGTCGCGCCTCGACGCGATCGAGCCGTGAATTAAGCGGCGGAGCGATTACAGCTCGGCTCTTGAAGCGTAGATTAGCTCCCAAGACACAGAATCTGCCCCGCATCGCGGTCGATCGTTCGGCAAGTTTACGGCTCTCGAGCGGCGCTTTTGGACGGCTCAGTAGCCGTCGCTAGGCGGGCAGTGAGCCGCTCGCGCAGAGGCGAAATGTTCACGGGAATGAGACACTCGATGCAGGGCTCGAACCAATTGACCGATTTCTATGTTGTAGATACTGTCGTGTAGCCCTATTCCATCGCTACAATCGTGACGAGTTTGGTTGGACTGCGGCGAAAAACGTCGGAGCTACAGCGATTCGCGCTGAAGTCGCGCCTCGACGCGATCGAGCTATGATTTGTGCGGCGGAGCGAGTGCAGCTTGGCTCTTGAAGCGTAGATTTGCTCCAAAGACATAGAATCTGTCCCGCATCGCGGTAGGTACCGTTGTGAAGAGCTATTCAACAGCTACAATCGTGGTGAGTTTGGTTGGGCTGCGGCGAATAGTATCACAGCTCGGCTCTTGAAGCGTAGATTTGCTCCCAAGACACAGAATCTGCCCCGCATCGCGGTCGATCGCTAGGCAGGTTTACGGCTCTCGAGCGGCGCTTTTGGACGGCTCAGTAGCCGTCGCTAGGCGGGCAGTGGGCCGCTCGCGCAGAGGCGAAATGTTCACGGGAATGAGACACTCGATGCATAGCTCGAACCAATGGACCGAATCCTATGTTGTAGGTACTGTCGTGTAGCTCTATTCAAGCGCTACAGTCGTGGCGAGTTTGGTTGGGCTGCGGCGAAAAACGTCGGAGCTACAGCGATTCGCACTGGAGTCGCGCCTCGACGCGATGGAGCCGCGATTTTTGCGGCGGAGCGAGTGCAGCTCTGCTTTCGAAGCGTAGTTTTGCTCCGAGAGTCGGGAATTCGCCCCGCATCGCTGTGGATCGCTAGGTAGTTTTACGGCTCTCGAGCGGCGATTTAGGACGGCTCAGTAGCCGTTGCTAGGCAGGCAGTGGGCCGCTCGCGCCGAGGCGAAGTGTTCACGGGAGTGAGACACTCGATGCAGGGCTCGAACTAATGATCCGATTCCTATGTTGTCGTTACAATCGTGGCGAGTTTGGTTGGGCTTCGGCGAAAAACGTCAGAGCTACAGCGATTCTCGTTGGAGTAGCGCCTCGACGCGATCGAGCCGCGTTTTTAGCGGCGGAGCGAATACAGCCCAGCTCTTTAAGCCTAGATTTGCTCCCAAGACACAAAATTTGCCCCGCATCGCGGTCGATCGCTAGGCGGGTTAACGGCTCTCGAGCGGCAATTCCATTTAAAATTACTTGAATATTCATTTCCTTGAAGAATAAACAAATTAATATTCACAAATTCTTATAAAAGTCATTACCTTTTTAAGACTTTTTTCAAAAAATCACACACACATACACAAAAAACATTTTTTATGTCCATGTGGGTTTTGTCCACTTTTCAGTTAAGGGCATGTGGCTTTTGTGCGATGGGGCTTTGTCCATGGGGGCTTTCGTCCCAGGGGGCTTTTGTCCTAGGGGGCTTTTGTCCGTGTCCCTTTTGATAAGTACCAATAATGGTCCTCACAACTTACAGTTTGGTGAATAGCAGTTTTTTTATTACATTTTAATAAAAAGAAGAAAAATAGGTAAAATAGTAGAAGTTAAGACATAATTATAGATTTAAAGGTAAATTATAACGAATCAAAGAGCAAGAAAAACAGTATTTTGAAATGATTGTACCCTGTTTGTAAAGCATTTTTTTCAAAAGTCTCTCAAACATCCCCCCATCTTTATTTGCTTGTATATCGTAAAAAGTCCATACAAAGAATAGTGTAGTGTAGAACAGGGAATTGTTCGCGTCAAGGAATGCTCAGGTTTTCCTACACACGGTCCTATTTGTGGCGTTTTATTTTATTTCATATTTTATAAAACGAAAGGTTTGATTTCAACACTTTTAGCATCCAAGTCCTGTGACCTGTCCAATGCTCAGGAAAAAAGGCATCTGCAAGCGCATCAGAAATTGTACCCTCCACAACAGAGCGAAGCATATCTAAGAGTGAAGCGTTCGCGATCATACTGTTATTCTGAACCAATGAGGGTACTGACAGCTTTCAATATGAACAGTTTTCTAGCAAGTTGCCCTGAACCTACTGCCAACGTTTTCCAAAACGACACGTTACAAGGTAATACAAATTTCTCAACTACATCTAAATCTTATCTATATTATCATTTCATTCGAATAAAACTATTTTGAATAAAACAGGGAAATATTTTAGATATGATTTAATATCACAAATACCAATACTTTTCTTAACAGATATCATACATGTACGTCAGATTGTTCGATGTAGCGAGGGCCTCACCGTTCTATTTCGAAAAGCAGTCGGCACGTTGTACAAGAAGTTTGTGACAAATGTGTCAAATCAACGATACATAGGATTTCTCTTAGATGGTTGACGTGTCGATAAACTTTAACTAAAAATTGAAATTTAACGATCTAGTCAGCGACTTAATCCCCCGACCATCTTCTTTTTATATTTTTTCTCATATTTCTATATTTTTTGTCCTTTTCCGTCAGATTTTGGCGACCATTTCGCTTCGCAGGCGATAAGAAGACAAGTACAACGCTAGCGTTGTACTCTTTCTAATCGAAAAATGAAAAATAGGAGGCGCCTACGCGATAGTCCTGTGACCTGTCCAATGCTCAGGAAGAAAGGCATCTGCAAGCGCATCAGAAATTATACCCTCCACAACAAAGCGAAGCGTATCTAAGAGTGAAGCGTTCGCGATCATACTGTTATTCTGAACCAATGAGGGTACTAACAGCTTTCAATATGAACAGTTTCAGTGTTTACGGTTTGAAGTGACACCTTGTGTATAATACTAGTGTCAGATATCAATAATTTTGATAAAAAGTTTTTTCAGTCTGCTAGGCTGCTAGGCTGCAAGGCTGCCAACTTCACTCTGCTAGGCTGCTAGGCTGCCAGACTGCCAACTTCACATTTCCAGCAGTCTAGCAGCGTAGCATCCTCAAACGACCACTATCGTTGTTTTTATCAAAAGATTAAAGTTCTTATATTTGGTAGGGCGAGATCGATATGTTGCGGGCAATTTTCGGGACATTTTGGTCGGAAATGTTGAATAACGTGATATATCCGGAACAGTTCTACATTCACTAGAAGTTCAGTGTTTACGGTTTGAAGTGACTTCTAGTGTTTAATACTAGGGTTATATATCAATAAATTTGATAAAAAATTTTAGTCTGCTAGGCTGCTAGGCTGCTAGGCTGCCAACTTCACTCTGCTAGGCTGCTAGGCTGCTAGGCTGCCAGACTACCAACTTCACATTTCCAGCAGTCTAGCAGCGTAGCATCCTCAAACGACCACTATCGTTTTTTTGTCAAAAGATTAAAGTTCTTATATTTGTTAGGGCGAGATTGATATGTTGCGGGCAATTTTCGGGACATTTTGGTCGGAAAAGTTGAATAACGTGATATATCCGGAACAGTTCTACATTCACTAGAATTTCAGTGTTTTCGGTTTGACGTGACTTCTAGTGTTTAATACTAGTGTTATATATCAATAAATTTGATAAAAAAAAATTCAGTCTGCTAGGCTGCTAGGCTGCTAGGCTGCCAACTGCACTCTGCTAGGCTGCTAGGCTGCTAGGCTGCCAGACTGCCAACTTCACATTTCCAGCAGTCTAGCAGCGTAGCATCCTCAAACGACCACTATCGTTTTTTTATCAAAAGATTAAAGTTCTTATATTTGTTAGGGCGATATTGATATGTTGCGGGCAATTTTCGGGACATTTTGGTCGGAAAAGTTGAATAACGTGATATATCCGGAACAGTTCTACATTCACTAGAATTTCAGTGTTTACGGTTTGAAGTGACTTCTAGTGTTTAATACTAGGGTTATATATCAATAAATTTGATAAAAAAAATTTTAGTCTGCTAGGCTGCTAGGCTGCTAGGCTGCCAACTTCACTCTGCTAGGCTGCCAGACTGCCAACTTCACATTTCCAGCAGTCTAGCAGCGTAGCATCCTCAAACGACCACTATCGGTTTTTTATCAAAAGATTAAAGTTCTTATATTTGTTAGGGCGATATTGATATGTTGCGGGCAATTTTCGGGACATTTTGGTCGGAAAAGTTGAATAACGTGATTTATCCGGAACAGTTCTACATTCGCTAGAATTTCAGTGTTTTCGGTTTGACGTGACTTCTAGTGTTTAATACTAGTGTTATATATCAATAAATTTGATAAAAAAATTTTTAGTCTGCTAGGCTGCTAGGCTGCTAGGCTGCCAACTTCACTCTGCTAGGCTGCTAGGCTGCTAGGCTGCCAGACTACCAACTTCACATTTCCAGCAGTCTAGCAGCGTAGCATCCTCAAACGACCACTATCGTTTTTTTTATCAAAAGATTAAAGTTCTTATATTTGTTAGGGCGATATTGATATGTTGCGGGCAATTTTCGGGACATTTTGGTCGGAAAAGTTGAATAACGTGATATATCCGGAACAGTTCTACATTCACTAGAATTTCAGTGTTTACGTTTTGAAGTGACTTCTAGTGTTTAATACTAGGGTTATACATCAATAAATTTGATAAAAAATTTTTTAGTCTGCTAGGCTGCTAGGCTGCTAGGCTGCCAACTTCACTCTGCTAGGCTGCTAGGCTGCTAGGCTGCCAGACTGCCAACTTCACATTTCCAGCAGTCTAGCAGCATAGCATCCTCAAACGACCACTATCGTTTTTTTGTCAAAAGATTAAAGTTCTTATATTTGTTAGGGCGAGATTGATATGTTGCGGGCAATTTTCGGGACATTTTGGTCGGAAAAGTTGAATAACGTGATTTATCCGGAACAGTTCTACATTCACTAGAATTTCAGTGTTTTCGGTTTGACGTGACTTCTAGTGTTTAATACTAGTGTTATATATCAAGAAATTTGATTAAAAAAAATTCTGACTGCTAGGCTGCTAGGCTGCTAGGCTGCCAACTTCACTCTGCTAGGCTGCTAGGCTGCTAGGCTGCCAGACTGCCAACTTCACATTTCCAGCAGTCTAGCAGCGTAGCATCCTCAAACGACCACTATCGTTGTTTTATCAAAAGATTAAAGTTCTTATATTTGTTAGGGCGATATTGATATGTTGCGGGCAATTTTCGGGACATTTTGGTCGGAAAAGTTGAATAACGTGATATATCCGGAACAGTTCTACATTCACTAGAATTTCAGTGTTTACGGTTTGAAGTGACTTCTAGTGTTTAATACTAGTGTTATATATCAATAAATTTGATAAAAAAAATTTCAGTCTGCTAGGCTGCTAGGCTGCTAGGCTGCCAACTTCACTCTGCTAGGCTGCTAGGCTGCTAGGCTGCCAACTTCACGGACCTAAAAAGCATGTGGTTGTAAGATAAAATCACTGACATTTTATGCGGATGGAAATTCCCTAACGATGAAAGTAATTTATATTTTGTAACATCGGGGAAGCTTCAATTATGGCGGCACACTTCAGCCCCTGTCAACTAACTTTTCCTGAAACAAAACCTTATAAACTGAAAATGGATTGGAATTACTGTAAAACTGAAGGTTTGGTATGTTCCAATCATGCTCTACGTTGTGTTTCAAAGTTTGAAACATTAAAGAATTGTCTTAGAATAGTCTTTCACAGTTATAATAAAGCTATCAGATAAGAGTAAAACGTTTCACACTTAACGGATATGATTCATATTACGCAATTGAGACCGGGGGTAAAATTGCAAATTTGCATCGGAATTGGCTTTCAGCGAGCGTACAATATGGCTTCCTAAATTTAGAAGCAGATTTAATGGGCGAAATTTATAGGAAGACTTTAATGACGATTTTCCGTATTTATGGTTGCTCCCAAGAGAAAGAGCAAACTGCCGTTAGCATGGAGATCTGTTAAAATGACAGTAGAATTAGCTAGTGGGTTTTTTGTTCAAGCTGGGCCTCATTTATCGTGTTTTATTATTTGTGCTGTAGAAGCTTTATATCTGATTATTATCCCGAGAATGACAGAAGTACAGGTGGGAATGGGCGGGGGATGTAAATCCTATCTGACATCTTTATTTTTCCAAGAAACCCCATGTTGTTGGTATTCATTTGAATCGTCTCAGTGAGACGATTAAAATGAGTATCAACAACATTGTTGTTTTTCGAGTTTTACAGAAATTTCTCATCTGAAATTTTAAATACCCTCATCTACCTGTAGCTCTGTATCACAGTAACTGAAGTTTCCAAATACACGGGCACATTATCAAGGTTCTTTGAGAAGCCTAAAGAGGTATAATTAATTTGACTGGGGTTTTACACCGCTTTCAACATTATTTCGGTACTACCGTCGCGGCTGGAGCACCTAACAATGGATTCCTGGTATTTCTCACACCAGTACTACCACCATATCCTTTCCTAGCCTCCAGCTGCTATCCCACGTTTATCAACCCATTGGTGGTAGACCAATTCTTCCTCTGTCGATTCCATTCTTATTGTCCTGCTGGCCCAAACGTCCAGATCATCAGTCAATGACGATTTTAAAGTCGCGTTTAAACAGATTGAACGGGCGAAATTTATTGGCAGACTTTAATGACGATTTACCGTATTTATTGTTGCTCCCAAGAGAAAGAGCAAACTGCCTTTAGCTTGGAGATCTGTTAAAATGACAATAGAATTAGGTGAACGTTTTTTTTTTTTTTTTTTTTCTTTGTTTGGTCTCATTGATCGTACTGTGGATATTGGCTGCGGAAATGACTGCTCTATCTTTCACTCTGGCAAGATATGGAAACTCCGTAAAATAACTATTTGAAAAAAAAGATTAGAACCAGTAGATGTCAACTGGTGGTCACATGTCAATATTTCTTAGAAATTCTCACACAGGAATTTAATACATGCTTCTCCTTAATTTAGAAAATTAGCCGAATGCTGGACCCTAGTTGGCCTGTGCCGTCTGACCCTGGGGATCGAAACTCTACGTCCTGCCAAGATGCAATCGGGAATCCTAGACCATTCTACAGAATTACCTTAGGAATAATATCGGGGCAGCAATGAAAGCACGTCATTTTGAACGTTGGATTAAATATATGACATTACAATCATCAAGATGACATTGAATAAAACAAAATCAATGAAAGATTAAACGTGGACACATTATGGTTTGATAACAAAACGCAGTAAAACACCGCGTTTTGTAATCAAATTAAAATATGCCCCAACGGTCTCCAAAGAAGATCGAAAGGCATTAAAGAATTTATTTTGGTTCAAACGTATTGACCGAATTACGACCAGAAGCCCAATTACCTAATTAACCATGAATTACTTCACTTACGTCCGAGGTACTTTTCATTAAACGGAAATGTCCGAGCGAGGGTCCGAATTACCCAGATGGTACCTTTTTGTCTGATGGTTTACACTTATTCTAAAAAAAGTCATGGCTATTTGAAACATGTATAATTATACATTCCCTTGTTATAAAGTATATCATTTATAGCGATTTTTCATGGTTTGGAACAATTGCTTTCTGATATTGATATACCATCTGATATAAGTAACAGCTGCTCTGTAATCTTGTAAATGTACATATTTTTAATTTTGAAATTCTGTTTTATAATTCATTAAATGTGTAGGTATCCTTGTCCTCTACAGTAAGATTACAGTTAGTAACATCGCGAAATTACCAACCATTCTGTTCGGAATCATTCCTTATCTCTCGCCAAGCGCTCCAATCCACTTATTCAAACGGTCACTTCAAGCACTCTTTGGGGTTTCAAAATCGTTCTAAAGCACATCGAAATCGACCAAAACGATAAACATCTCATTCAATTTGATGAAATTATTCAACGATTCTTTTGGCTTGTGAGGATTTTAAAGCGTCTGATTTGTCCTCGAAGTCAAGCAAATGGAAAACTGCGTAGATTTCATTAAATAGAGGTTATAAATATCTCCTATATTACTTTCTTAGAATTTATTAGTTTATCTTTATCAGTTTTAACATCCTGACACAAACAGCATATATCAGCAGCTTATTGAAGTGTAAGTCATTATTTTGGTCATTTGACAACATACTATGTCAGTTGTATTACTGAAGCCAAAAGCCGAAGTAATGTTCGTTCTCCCGGGATAGATTGAAGTAGAACCAAATGTCATTATAAACAAATACATTGTCTGGCTCACAAATGTAGTATGATGCATGTCTGCTGACGTCCTACAGATTTTTAAACTTATCTCTTTTTTAATGGCCGATCCTTTCGCTGACATTTCGATGGTTTGTTTCCCTTTTCCCGTTTGTAATTTCGAAAAGAAATTTAAAAAAAAATGTATTCAATGTAATTTTTTCAACCTTCAACATATACATATGAGCCTGTGCGTGAGATCTCCAACAATTTCATATGTGTACATAGCAAGACTCTGACCAGCCTATGCATTAGCCAGAGTCTTCACTATGCGCTTAATAGCTAGATAAGGTCACAAGGTATCTGTAGACCATCAGGTAACTTTATATTTACTGTAGGTGGCTGTCTACGCTGCTCAATGTTTGCACTTCACGCACATTTCAAATTGTTGGAAATGTCCCGGACAGGCTCATGTAACAAAAAAATGTCGAAAGTGATATTTTCCAATAAAATTGGTTTATATAGCGAAGTAGTATTTCAAGAAAAAAAACGTATTGACATCTTAATTAAACACTTACATTAGACAACCCCACGAGGATATACAAAACACGGTAGTAAATCAAGTAAGTTAAAAACTCGGATCAATTTCCCATGGCGTATACTATATCTTTGTAGAGGACTTACATGGCCAGTAAAAAACTCCCGTTTGATTACTTGGAACATAGATAACGTCATGTCTGGAACCAGAGAGCTTACAGCCAGACACTGGGAACCAATTTTCTAAACCTTCAAGTCTCCAGTGGCCTTTCTTCTTTGATCGCCAACCATTGTTCTTGTGATTGATATCTATGACCTTTTTTGTCTATGTCCGTGGTCTTTTCACCGTGATGGACATAGTTTTATTCTATTGTATTACGTCAGGTACACAAGAACAATGACTGGAATTTAAATAATACAGCTAGTTATATCGTGAAATGGACATTCGCCTCATTCAAAACCATTCTAGATCGCTTACTCAGCGCTCCAATCATTTATTCCAAACACTAACTCAAACCATTCCATAACGCTTAAAGCCATTGAAAAATATTGAATCAACAACGTCATTCAAAATAAAATTGGATAAGGAAAAATCGCGATTTCATTGACATAATTTAAATTGTAAGCGTCTAATAGACTCTAGAAGAAAAAGGAAGCCATCTATAGAACTTGTATGCATTTTTATTAAAGGGAGGTGATCAATATCGCTAATTTTGTTCATCCTGAACAAAATTTACGATCTCGGGTTACCTCCCATTAAATTCACTCAAAACTCGCTCCACACACTCATTCAATTTCATTTTTTAATCATTCCAAAATCATTCACATTGTCAATTTCACGATGTT
The DNA here is from genome assembly GCA_948146395.1 of Fragum whitleyi. NCBI lineage: Eukaryota > Metazoa > Mollusca > Bivalvia > Cardiida > Cardiidae > Fragum > Fragum whitleyi. The sequence continues at coordinate 13,329,758 of OX411543.1, read as the reverse complement.
ATTAACTGTAATAATGTTACAATGTTTTTTTGACGCCGTACGACGAAATCGCCATTAGGAATATTGATTGATTGAATGGAGTTTTACGCCGCTTTCAAGCCATTAGGAATAGATGCTTATCTATCTCGTGTTCAAAATCAAAACATTCGTGAAACGTTTAATAAATTGTAGCCCGCTTTGCGCGTATTCCTACGTGTAAAGCGGAGTACAATTTTAAACGCTCGCAAACCTTTTTTTCATCCTTGACACAGGGCATGTGTAATTGTAGGCTCTCTCCTAGAAAACATACCACTTTTACTATTTAGAATTCAAAGATGTCAATGATTTTTGACTGATTAAATATAGTTCAAAGTACTATTTTGCTGAATTTTGCTGAGAACCTTGAATATTTTTTTAACCCTTTCCTGTTTTATAAAATTTTGGACCTGTCCAAATTCAAAGGTTTTGCAGACGAATATCTAAAGTGGATTTAATTTGAAAAATAACAATTCAGTAGGGAAGAAAATAGTGTGGAAAAAAGAAGAAATTGCTTGTCAGAAGCAGTTTCTTCTTTTTTCACAATGTTTTCTCAATCATAAAATCACAGGCACGTAAAAAGCAGGGATTAAACAGCAAAGGGTTAAATAAATAGACTGGATTTGTACAAAAAGGTTATCGAATGTACTCTAAGAGATTGTTAAGATGCGCTCAGACAAGTTGTTTAGGAGAGAGGACAAGTATTGCAGAAAAATCGTAATCCCCTAGAAATCTCGTAAGTAGCTGTTTGAAGTGTGGTACTTGTGTTCTTATCAGAGCTGTAAAGAAGTCTTAAGGACACAAATCATGCTTGAAGGAGACTGGGAATTAGACCTTACCCTCTTTCATCACGATTTACTCGTCTTTTGATGTTTATGTATGAAAATTCTGCTAAGTTGACATTAAAAATTACTATGGTACTTGACTAAACTACTAGTATGTGTCTGAATTGGCTCAAGTTTCAAATAAGTATCTTTATATAACCTTTCACCAGACAATAGAATTTGAGATAGCTTAAACTTAAAGCCGCTGTAGTCGAAAAGACTATGCCACAATATATGACTAAAGTAAAAAAAAATGGAAAATAATTACGGCCCATCTGGGGTCATCCGGAAAGTAATTGAAATTGTCGATCCTAGTCAGACTGCGCAGCCTATTTGTAAAGCATTAACGAGACATGTATATTGACTAAGCATTCTTCTTTAATGCTTTTCGATGGTTTATCGAGAAATAACGGTAGATTATCACTTGATAATCTCACCGCAAAAGCAGTGAAATTATCAAAAACTGATACCCTGCTTTTGTGCATTTCATCCTATCTGACGTCATCTATGCGGGGCGACGTCACAATGAAGGCTGCATAGCAATCACGCGCAAAATGACGCGCTTTACGAAAATATGTTTTAGAAATTTTCCATTTCGTCTCATTTTTGCAATAAAGAAATGGAATAATCATTTGTTTTTCGAGTAAGACCGATTTATATTTCATTTCGTGAACAACAAAAACTATATCTTCACTTCTGGTTCCGCCACTCGTGAAAATATATCTTTTGTTGTTCACTTATTGAATATGAATCGATCTTACACTGAAACAAACGATTATCCTCTATATGTACGGTTAATCTACCACATTTGTCGTCATATTGAACCTGTACTCGAACAAATTCACTGGCTCAATTATACACCTTGATTGACGAATGATCCTGTTACGATTAACCGTGTTAATGATATTAACTAAGTCACAAATAGCTGGATTAATATCAATGAATTATAGATTAAGTTTGAACATAATAATCTTGCTTTTATGAATCCAATTACATTTGTTTATGTTAAAAACTAGATTTTGGACAAATTTCAAGAAGGTGTGAGTGCATGAATATTAAAGTCCTTAACAAGAACTTGTTTATTACTTATTTGCTTATTAGGTTTTGATTTAATTTTTATTCGTTTGAAATAAAAGAAAAGTATTAACAACAAATTTATAACGAAGATTCCATCGCCAATTTCAGACAATAGGTTTTCGCTAGTCGATTGACCCTGTTCTTTGGGGTTTTCCAAAATTGTTCAGATTCCAAAATATCCCTCTATCCGAAGCTCTGTTACCTCATGTCCTCTTTCATATTGCTATATGAGCCTGTGCGTGAGATTTCCAACAATTTCAAATATGTGCAAAGCAAAGACTCTGACTAGCCTGTGCATTCGCACAGTCTGACCAGAGTCTTCACTATGCAGTTAGTAGCTAAATAAGGTCTTAAAGTATCTGTAGCCCACCAGGTTACGTTGTATTTACACTTTGTGGCTGTCTATATGATCCAATGTTTGCACCTTACGCACACTTCAAATTGTTTGAAATGTAACGCACAGGCTCATACACAATGTGAAAAATTAAATCCATTACACATCTTCAATATAAAACATAATTTACATTTTCAGTCTGGGTAAGGAATATTTTGCCGCGAAAGAAGCATGATTATACTGAACAAGAAAAAGAGCATAATTCTTTCAAGCCATTAAGCAAGGTATAAACGAGAATAATAACCCATCGTCTATCATGGAAATTGCCTCAATCCAAAACGCAATAACTCAGCTATAAACAGTAACAATATTGTTATCATAGACGATTCGCTCTTGAAACAATCTAATACTACGAATAAAGCAAAATGATGCCGTTTCCCGATTTTACGGCCAATAAAACGCGTTATTTCATTTCCTTTTACGCTTTGTATTACGGTAGTTTGGAAAATTGAGATTGTGCAATAGGGAGCGAGGGTTTAAATTGCGTCGTTTTTTGAGAAAAAACAAACATTTGAATTTCAATGATGTTTTAGCCAAACGGAGATTTGATTTACTTGTATGATATAAGAAACGCCGATAGAAGTTTACAAATGAACAATTTTAGAAATATAAAAAAGAATATATACAAAGTACAATTTGAACAAATGGCGATTTATCTTAAGTTGGCAATTCTAATACTGGGAAAAATAAATGTTTTGGACATATCGGCTTAGTAAATTTACGAAGGTATACTTAATTTCAGTCAGACAAAGCGTCATTGATTGAATGGAGTTTAACGCCGCTTTCAACATTTTTCAGTTATATTGCGGCGGCTGGAGCACCTAACCGTGAATGGTTTTCTGGTATTTCTCTCACCAGTACAACCAACACATCCATTCCTAGCCTCCAGCTGCTATCTCACATAGGTCTACGACTATCAACCCATCGGTGAGAGACAAATAGTCGGAAAGAATGAGTGTCGCCGTCGGGGATCGAACCCGGGACCTCTAGTTTGACAGTTCGACGCGCTTCCAACTGCGCTATGACGGCGACAAAGCGTCATACTTGATCTATGGGTGATAAAAAAACTGCATGAAAAAAGAATTATCTGCCAAACGTTAATGCAGGGCTTTTGCTAGCTTTTCATTTGGGAGTCAGTAACCGCTTGACCATAAAATTCTGGGGATCAAGGCTGGTTTTTGAAGGGGTCAAAAAAGAGCAAAACATCAAAACTTGTCAGTCTTTAAAGTAATCTTTCAAAATGAATCAACATAAACAATAAAGTGTAGAACCACTTTATTGTTTATGTTATTTCATTTATATAGATCTTTTGTAATAGCATAAATAAAACAATTGCTCTGTATAATCTTTTATGTTGCAAAGGTTGCACCACAGGAAATTCAGTGGGTCAAATTAACCCCCAGTAGGGAATGTTTGAGGGTCAAAATGGGATTTTTGAGAGTCAAAACCCTGGTTTAAGGGTCAAACACAAGCCCTGTACAAGTCCTGTACTGCATCCTAAACAAAGAGCAGGTTACGATACCCTGAAACACGATATCTAAATAAGGAAAGAGTAATTTGTTCCTCCTTTTAATAGTTTAATTAAGGTAGCTAATATGGACCTCTTACCCGCGGGGGTGAACCAAAGTTTTATTGTGTTTAAGGTCAGTTTAGATTTAAGGAGGGCAACCGCAATCAACTGAAGATAGCCCCCTTTGTCTTGTCTTGAAATTGCATTATAGTTTTCCATTATTGTATTCGAACTTAAAAATACTCTTAAGCTCCAAAATTCGAAATTGTAGAATGAATCGACCATTTCAGTTACTACAAAATGTTTTGCCGTGGAAACACTGGACTGCGTTCCAAAAAGAGAAAAATATTTCACGATTGGGATTATTTACTCAGTTCCTTTCCTTATGAAGTGCATGCATTTTCTTCAATTTTGCAGATAAAACTGAGAAGATATTTAACTGTCTTGATCTGGTGTCAAGTTAAAACTGTAATTGACCGTTGGTGTCAAATGCCAGGCACAATTCGGAGTAGAACAGAGTACGAAACAAATGTTATCCGTCACGCGAAAAAGGAAGAGCCGGGTGATGCGTAAAGTGTCGATCCTAAACAGACTGCTCAGATTGCGCAGTCTGACTAGGGTCGAAACATTTCACACTTGGCTTAGTTACTGAATCTGGAATTATCATTTTACCTATTTGTATCAGAATATTTGAAATAAGACTCCTGTCTGGCCTATACTGGAACCAATCTCTTTTTTTAAATGTTTGTTTTACGGGTCCCAAGATGGTCCTTTTATTGCGTGACGAGTCACAAATATATATGTAGATATATGTCACTGTTTACGCAAAAGAGACTATAAGGGTACCCTGTTACAAATGAAAAAGTAATTGGGTCCAAGAGGGGTCAACTACAAGCATATCTAAAATGAACATATATTAAGATAGAATAATCAATTAAGACTCAGAAAATTGCATAAAATCAATGAAAAAATTTCGAAATGTCGATTCTGATCAGCATGCGCAGCTTGCCAGAATTCCATTTTTCTCACGACTGTTCCCATTTGAAAACGGTTGCAATCTCATATCAAATATCAAAAATAACGTTACATGAAAAGAAAAAAAGAATGGAACACGAATTTTAATTGTTTGATGTTTGTCAAATTTAACCACAATTTCCAAACTTCTACATGCGCTTAAGCATAATGAACACATGACAGAAATACAGATAGTGTTTCTTATCCGATGTTTTACTGAGGGACGGAAGCCAATTTGAGATGGAACAAATGACATTCTAGACACAATTAAACTTTACACTTGTGCACTTAAATAACAACAGGACTATAAAATCATTTCACCTTACTGACCTGGGCACTTAGACTTCAAACCCGAACTACAGATGGATATAATGATTTGAAACTCTATATGTGACCCGAACCGCGAAAAGAGACCATCTGGGAACAATGTTAAATAGATATTTGAAAAAAAAAAAAAAAATGATTGGCTCTAGAACATGCCAACCAGAGGTCGCATTTCGAAAATTCTTTCAGGGGAAGGCAGATTGAATGTTCTAGATTCAGATAATTAGTCAAATGCGAAAAGTTTCGAGCCTAGTCAGTCTGCGCAATCCGCGCAGTCTAACAAGCGACGATACTTTACGCAAAAACCATTTGGTCTATTTTGGCGTGGCGGGTTACATATTTTATACACGTCAAACTAAATTCGTTTTCCGATCGTCTTGAACCAGAATGAAAAACATTTTATATGTCTTTTCATTAAGACAAATCTAGTCCTTCGTGAAGGATATCAAAACGACGCAAACTAATTGCAAATTATACCCCGCTTTGCACGTGGACTTGCGTGCAAAGCGGATATAATTTACTGTTTTACCCCTGGCCAATTCGCTTGTCAAATAATTGTTTGCCGAAGTTCGCACAGGGGTTGCAACTGATGATATTAACATTTCAAAATTGAAGGTTCTGTTTTGTGCATGATTAACCAATTATCGAATGACAAAGTTTAAGACTGTTACAATAATAACTATTTTTTACGACAAAGTTTTGATAATCTTCATCTGCCGGGGAGAAAAAATAGTTAAAAAAAGACAAAAAAAAAAGAAAATGCGATTTCCTCATTTCATTATTTTCGATTTTTTTCTTGTATACTCAAACAGCTCAAAAGATGGTTGGCATGAAAAGGGTTAATTTTACAAAAAAAAAAAATAAAAAAAATGACAGGCTGTAATAAAGCATTGACAAACGGGTGTAAAACGTGCCGGTTGATAATTTTTGGAGGTTGTACAAGATAGGGAATATATTTCTTTGTTATTATTCAATTCAGACTACAAACATTTTCTTATACCCGAAATGCTGTCAATATCAATATTGAATTAAAAATAAGATAAAGTAAGATTAAACTGCGGTTTTAAGCTTTTTCCTCACAATTCAAAAAACAAATATAATAGAATAACTCACAAGCAGACGAATACGTGAAACAATACTCAGGAAGAATCAAGATTACAGTTAATAACATCGTAAAATTGACAAGATGAAAGAATTTGGAATGAAATTGAATGAGAGTGTGGAGCGAGTTTTGAGTGAGATTAAAGGGAGGTAGTCCAATATCGCTCATTTGGTTCAACATTAACAAGATTAGCGAATTTTATAACCTCCCTTTTAAAATATGCATAAACGTAAATTGAATAAATCAAATTTCTTCATAACAATCTTGCACTTTCTTCAATTTATTCAGTGAAAACGCGATTTTTTTTTGGGGGGGGGGGGCTACATCAATTTTGAATGTAGTCCTTGCCTTTTGTTTTTAGTCATTTTGGAGTGTTTTTGAATGGTTTTGGTAAGTGTTTGGAATAAATGAATGGGACGATGAGCAATCGATTTAGATCAGTTTTGATTGAGGTGAATGTCAATTTCACAATGCTGTTAACTGTATTGAGAAATGGATGGTTCGACCCCCCTCCCCGCAAAGTTTGCACAATTCGATGGCTCAGCGCGAAACAGTTTTAACTGCCTATAAGCTTATAGGCAGTTACAACAGTTTCGCGCTGAGCCATCGGTTGTGAAAACTAGGCTCCTCTACCTCGCTTTTTTTCTTTGTGACGTTTTCACATTTAAACATTTTGATTTACAATGCCAGAGAATAATAACTAAACAAATTCATCATTATTTCAATAAAAATCTTCTTTATCAGTAAACAACTGTATGAATTCTTTATCTCGAGAATTAGATTATTCTAATTTAATTTGAGTCTTTCTTCTTTTGAAACAGTTCTTCATTTGTCTCAGATTTTAGTTTTGTTAATTATTATTTAGGATATCTAAGGCAGGCAGATGAACATTCAACTGAACAATCAAAAATGGAAAACCGATGCAATATTTAGAAAGTAATGGACACAGAATGAAGACGTAACAATAATATTGTGACGAACTTTCAATTTATCCGGTCCGATAAAAACTTGGCGTATATACCCGCAGGCCTATATTTGTAACGCAGTTATTATATGACGATGACTTAAGGAATCAACAAATCGCTGACTCTTAGCCGCATTCTAGATCCAAAGACTTTATGTTTTTTTTTTCAAATTTAGAGTTCATTTGTAAATATTTTGATTCTTGTTGTGTTCACCAAGATTTGTGCATTCTGATTGGCATACATTGGTTTCATTACTCAATGAAAACAATATTGTGATTACGCAGTTTTTTACGCGGAAAGATGTCCCATAAACAAGCCACGAATTTGAGGCTAAATCTTTACACTTATGATTCAAGAAATTAAATGATAGGATATGAAGAGACTTTTCTTGGTTTCATGAAGGTATGCTACTGAAAACCTTATTACACTCATGTATGAATGCGCTTCGCGTATTCATACCATGTGATTGGGCTTTTAGTTTCATACCTCCATGAAATCAACAAATATTCTCCTCATCTCTTAATTGGTCTTGCGTCAGTGGTCCACCTAGAGGATGTGATGAGGACTGATCAGAGCATAAAGTTAGGAACTTTGTGAAATTGACACTCACTCGATCAAAACCATTCCATATTCACGCGCCCGGCGCTCCGTTTTTCATTCAACACACCCACTCAAATTATTCAAAAACGCAACGCATTCGTTCGAAACACTTCAAAATCGTTCAAAACCAACAAAGTTCATTTAAAGCAATCAAAATAATTTAGGTTTACATAAGCTGATGTTGAATTTAAAGCATCTTATTTGTCCGACGGGAGAAACGACAGTAAATATGTAGCTTTCATCAAAGGACGTAATAAAATACTGTTTATTTCATCCGTTTGGACAAATTACAGCGGTTTTGTTTTAACCCCTTTAATTTTATTCAATACTGACTCATACTACTCATTTAATTTCATTCCAAAAGTGATTCAAAATTAACCACATTGTCAATCACAAGCCGTTCTTACTGTATCTCTCAAAGAAGCGCTTGTCAACCAGGAACCAACAACAACAACAAAAATCTATAATACCGTTTTCAGTATTCAAACTTGCAAAGTAACATTATTACAGAGGTTTAGCGTGAGCAACAAAGTTCACGTACCGAACACTTCAATCGAGAATATAAGAGATATGTTCTTTAACAAACAACATAAAATATCTACAAACTGCTTTTTGAGAGAAAAAACGAGTGTAAGTCATGCATACGGATATTTTACTTCCGGTACAGGGATTATGAATTGTTAACCAGATATGCTAAAATGGAACGCTAAGGAATATGATAGCAAAGGATCCTGTTCGGTTTGTAGAACTGCCATCAAGATGCAAAAACGTTTGTTTAAGTTTAGAAATGACATCCTGCTTTGCACGTTGGAACACGTGCAAAGCGGGATGACTTTTTATTAAACTTCCCAAACGAGTTAAGCATCTCGCGCCCAGGGCAGATGTCACGGGGCAGATGTCGCGGATGGGCTTTTATCACGTGACTAGATACAAATTCATACACAGTAAATGGCTCGTTCGTTAGTAAAATTTTGTAGTAAATTTCTCGAAATGACAAAACAATCAAAAATGAATTTTGAAAATATATATCGTTTTTGCTTTTTTGGAATATTTTGAAAAAAAATGAACTAGTTCTTTTTTCTTTTTAGAAGATTCATGTACTTTAATAGATACAAGATTTGATTTAAGCTTTTCGAAGTGGTTATACGATAGCACCAGTATAATCATTTTAAAAAGAATGACAATAATATCACCTTGGGTGCAATAAAACAAAAACCTCATCAAAACCTTAAACATAAAAATCAAAGAAACCCATTAAAGAAGATTTGCGATATCACAAGAACTCGTGACAACTAACACTCATAGTTGTAAAAAAAAGAGAAAAAAAAGTGACAAAAATCAAAAGAGCTTTTGAAATTTTCCCTTCATAGATGAAAAGGATTTACAAAAGCTAGATATTTTCCAATATAAAATCTATACAGGATTTAGCGCTTTCTAAGTATATTACATTTTTATGACTATCATATGTTGCAGATATAACAATAAAACAACTGTTATTGGGGGAGAGATTATGCTAACAAACCATTGTGTAAAACATCTACATTTCAGTACAGAAATAGAACTCGTACATGTAGATTCCATATCAAATTCAACCCTGTGTTCTATTAAAACCCCGCTTTGCACGTGCAAAGCGGAGTATAATTTGCAAAGAGTTTGCAACGTCTTACCATTCTGTTCGCAGGGCTGTTAACCACCGAAACTCACAGACCACTTTGCACATGCTATTGATAACTTCCTTTTTTATGTTTAAATCAACATTCTTTAAAATTGAAAGCGACTAAAGAGTAAAGCTAAACCCTAAAAAGCATGTTTTCAGGATCACTGAATAGCCAAATAGAATAAAGTTCAAGACTCTATCCCTGCGGTTGAATAATGAATCGATGGCGATAGAAAATAAGGACGAAATTTAATCATATTCGGTCACAATATTCGCGGATTATATTTTCAAATGCGAGTAAGGATAAATTCAACAACACGTTTTTGCAAGACCATATACTTGTACTCATTTTCTTTAAATGAATATTCCAACAAGCGGAACAAAACTGTAACTGCGCATTGGAAAAAAATATTGATGAAAAGTAAGAGATTGGTTTCTTTAAGCAATTTCTCCTTTTCCTCCAGTATTTCTTCCTCATTTAGCGGCTATATTAAAGATTCGGTCAATTTTTCAAAATCTACAGGCCACTTTTTATTGTTTCAGTTTATTCGAGTCTTAAATGTGGGGAAGTGAAAAGTATCTTACCTGACATTAAACCGGCTAGAAGGGCAAGCGTGAATAAAGTAATATATCCTGGTTTATCAACTCCAAAATGTCGTGAACACATGTTTTAGGGCATAATCCAAGGAATCTTCTTCGAAACTAGAGAAATCCGCATCCCACAATATTACACCATATCAGCTTCGACAAAAAACAAAACTACACACAGATCTTAGCACACGCTTCGAATTATTCATAATCCTGCCTTTGATTTGTTTTAATGTGTAACAATTAACTCGAAAACTTCAAAGACTCACTAAAATTAACCTTAATAAATATAATTAATTACTTATATTAAACCTGCAGGGATTGTGTTTAAGAATAAAAAAAAAATCACAATATGTATTTATAAGAATACCACAAATGTTTTTTGAAATAAATTTTACTCCTTATTTTGTGTTCTGTAGTAGTGAATTTAAAAGCCACATTAAATCCCGTTTTTGCTTTTATCAACCGTAAAATCATACAATTTATGCCTGGCCAAAGTTTACTCCGCTAATCCATTTTATTGCTATTTTATATTCCATAATACAACACAGAAGTATGTCTCCTTATTCACAATTCAAATAATTTATATCAGTTCGATTCGCCTCTTTAATCACGGAGCATTATTCTTACACTAACAAGTGGGTATTAGTTTCTACTCAAACAAATTCACCAACAATGCTTCCACGTAACTATCCGTCTAATTTGATTTCCCTCCCGCTACCTGTTCGACTTTAACGTTTGTTCCTGTTGTAATCTCCCGTGTAAATACGACTTAACCATCCGATCTATCCCCAATACAGCCGGGATGGATGGTTTTGTTCTATTTCTATTCTATTAGTCTTCCTGTGATCTGAAATCAAATAAAATTATGTGAAACTTCATGGAAGAATTTCGAACAACGATATTGACAGTGAACCACCAAAAGGACTATGAGTAAATTAAATTACAATTAATAAATAAAAAAAATAATGGATTCATATATGTTATACACATTCGGAACACCACTCGGCCAATCTTACGATCAACCTCGGATGTACATAGACGAACTACTTTTGTAAATTCGGGAAAAACCTTCGAAAAACTCGATGACGTCAGTTAAAATGGCGTTAGCCCTCGAAACTGTGAGTGAAATCATTCGACCTCGCCAACGCTACTCGTTTAAGTCACTGGCGTGAAACCATCGTATCCTAATATAAATATCTTTAGATTCTTAAGTAACGGCTGAAAAAAATCTTAATTTTTGAGAATGATTCGTCATTCTCAAAAATTAAGATTTTTCAGCCGTTATTTACTGTAATAGATATACATCTATAGTGCTAGTTTCTCTGACACTGTTTCCGCCTAGCATAATGCACGAATTTGATACATACCCATCCGCCTTAAATCCATCCGAGGTCTGTTGCAGTTTACGGAAATGGCCGAGTGATGTTCCAAATGATGTTATACCGAGTTTCGGTTTTTACTCTTGTCAGATAATATTATTTTATCCATTAGTCCAATTGGCAAAAAAGATTAAAATCCTTGATTGTCAACAGTGTCGGCATTTCAAGAGCGAAGGGTCTAAGAAAACATCTATCGGTTTGGTAGAATGACCTTTTAACACTCGAACATGAGCACCGTAGTTGGTCGGAAAAGTGTGGGATAGAGAAAGAATCGTTTCTATCGAATTTCGACCGGATGTCTCCTCGCTGTTCTAAATGATGTCTCCTCGATGTTCTTAACAGAACACCGGACACGACTTCAGTGGATTTGGATAGGTCAACAATGTACTTTACCACAATTTTTGGTCCATGAACAAGGAGATGGACATGGGATTCATATATCAGCATCGGGAAATTGACAAGGTGAATGATTTGGAATGATTTAAGTATGAAAATGGTTTAATGATTCAATTTTTATTTTAAATACAGCTGTTGATATTATATATTTTAGTGATTAAGGAGCGTTTTTAAATGGTTGAGTGGGAGTTTTAATTGAATGGATTGAGAATTTTTGAGCGATTAGGAATGGTTTTGATCGGTATGAGTCAATTTTGCGATGTTCATAACTGTATGTGGTAAAAGTTAAGTAATGGAAAAAAAGGCGTTTTAGAATTATCCGACAAACACGGTCATTATACCTTCGAGAAGAACTAAACCAAACTTAATCATTGCACAGAAAAATAGCTGAAAGTAAGTTGTAAACTTTCCAAGACGATGCAAATTTAAGTACATGATGATAAGATGGTTTGATCGTTTTCGACGTTCTATTTCTCACTTAAGAGAATATTCTTATTAAGCCAAGAAATGGCCTAATAGTGTGTCTCGCTCAACTTTGTGGTCGGAGTTCAGATGATTTTCAGATGGATGTCTGTTTCAATCGTGGTAAATTTTTTGCTCATGAGTGAGTTAGAATTAAGGTTTGGTTTGCTGTAATGGGGTTTGAGGTCACGTTAACAATATTTTAGTTATAGATGTATGCGCATATGCGGGGTCCTAGTATTCTACATCAGTACTACATGTATTCCAGCGCTCTTATCAAGCTTCCGTCTGAGCTAATTCAATAAAGCCATACGAATACTTACCAATTTTGTGTTAGACAAACAATTATTCTTCCTAGCCTGCGATTGGATCTGTGAGCCCATAAATGAGAGTTCGATGCGTTCAACGTACGCCATAGCCGCATTCCAAAAATGTTTTTGGAATAAAATGATACAGAAAAAAGAGGCATGGGTCATGCGTGGACATCGTCCTGTAATTCTTCTATTAATGGCACGGAGTTTCAAAGAGACAGTTAGAGCTGAACGAAGTTAGCGATAGTTGTTGACCTTACTGTAATATAATCTAAAATCTATTTGTCTGTCTTCACGGACTGATCTGTCGCTTTACAATATTTAATAGTGAAATATTGTGGAATCATTTGGTCTATTTGAATGAAAAGTTTTAACGGTTTTAGAACGATTTCGTGGCGTTATAGAACGATTTCGTGTCGTTTTTGAGTGATGGGAGTGAGTTTTTTTAATACATTGTATGGAGCGCTGTGCAAATGAATTAGAAAGGTTATTAACGGTGAGAGTGTAAATTGTACGATGTTACTAACTTCATGCTTTGCCAATTTATATCATAATTTCACAAACCACCTGACACTAGATTAAGAAATATTAGTGTTTGACTTAAGTAATTTACCCAACTATAATAATCCGGTTCTGTAATAACTGGATAAAAAACGAAACGATTCCGACAGGTACTTATGTATTAACATAACATGCTTATTTTGATGATATTGTAATATATTGTGTATGAATCCTGTTTTGACCGTTCTTCATGTTATTGTAAATGGTAAAAGGCAACTTGCTGATTTACCAGTAAAGTTTACGAGTTAATTCACTAAATGCAAAAGAAATATGGCTGTTTTCTTTGAAACGATTATAACTCAACAAAGTACGACCTTGTTGTTAGATACTTCCCATGTACTCGGTATATAGTTGACCATGCCTTCGGAAACACAGCAAGGCGGAGGTTTTTATATCATCATACATGTAGTACATGAAATGATTGGTAGTAAAATCAATGTCATGACAAATGAGTGTTAATGACAGTACTGTTTAAGACGGACATCATCTTAATGCATCTATCGTTACACTGTGATAAATGAGCCTGTGCGTGAGATTTCCCATAATTTCAAAAGCAAAGGCGCAAAGCAAAGACTCCTAAAAGACTGGCCAGAGTCTTCACTATGCACTTAGTGGATAGATTAGGTCTCAAAGTATCAGTAGACAATCAGGTAACTTTATATTTACGGTATGTGGATGTCAACTCTTGTCAACGTTTACACCTCATGAACATTTCAAATTGTTGGAAATGTCATGCACAGGCTAAAATTTAATCCTTCACGCGATCAGGGAACACCTCAAAATTGTGTTAAGTATCGATCCTGGTCAGACTATACGATATTCAACGGGGTTATCAGATGGCCCCTTTTTGCGTTACGGGTCACATATTCTTATTATTACTTTACGTAAGAGTAATATGTCAAGGGTTGATCAGAATTCTTCGACGCGAGACTTAAGCCAGTCTCTAGGCTTTCAATTTATAGAGCGTCGTCGAAACATAGAAGTAAAGTATCCAACCAAAGAATAACACTTGTTAATTAAGTTCACGCTTACCCCACCCCCTCTTTGGTTTCAATTAAGTATTACGGAAAAACAAACACGTGCTATCCTGAATAATTTATTGATAGAACAAATAACAGCTATGAAAACTTGCGATTTACTCTTTTTATAACAGGTACATTTATATGTTAAATGCAATAGTGTTTAGGCCTTTAGGTCTGGTAAACGTACAGTTGATCACACCGTGAAATTGACTCTCATCCCGATTGAAACTATTCAAAAGCACTCGTTCAGCGCTCCAATCATTCATTCCAATCACTCACTCCAATAACTCAAAAAGACCCGGAATTGTCCAAAACGCTTTGAAATCATTCGTAATGATCAATATTTCATAAATCGGTCAAATAATTGTATGGTTTTATTGGCTGGTGTTGATTCTAAGCGTCTAATTTGTACGTTAAGGCGCCAATTCAGGAGAGTACGAAGTTTTTTTTTATTAAAGGGAGGTAAAAAGATCATCGCTTATTTCGACCAATTGGACGAAATTATCGATTTTATTTCACCTTCATTGAATTGCACTCAAAACTCGCTCAATACACACATTCATTTCAATTCGAAAATAATTCCAAAATCATTCAACCTGTGATCTTCACTGTGTTTAATACTGTATTCTAGAGTTCATTTTTAAGCCAAAGTGATATCATAACGCTCTAGAATAAAAAGGTCGTAAATGGTACAGAATAGATCATCGTGAAATTGACAAAATAATTGATTTTGGAATGCTTTTCGAATGAAAACTCGTGTGGAGCGTATTAAGAGTGAAATCAAATTGAACAAAACAGCAGAATGAACAAAATTAGCGATATTGATTACCCCCTTTAATAAAACATGCATACAAGTTCTATAAATAGCTTCCTATTTCTTAATAAATCTATCAGGCTCTTAAAATGTCAATTGTATCAGTGCAATCGCGATTTGGTTCTTCTTTTAATCATTTTAAAGGTATTTGTTGATCTTATCCTTTTTAGTCATTTTGAGCGTTTTTGAATGGTTTGGAGTTTTTGAATGAATGAATAGATCGCTGAGTGAGCGATTTAGAATGGTTTTGATTGAGATGCATGTCAATTTCACGATGTAACTAACTGCAATGCGTTCTATATACGGGTTTTTAGTAGCGTAGTTTGCTATTTTAATTTTGTCGCATTGTCAGCAATAGTTTTTTTTAAAGAGATCTCCGTAATTGGAAGCTCGCTGTTAGCGGGATAATACATACCCTAAGACTTAAATCATTATATCTTTGAGATAATTCTGTTTTCCAGCATGAAAGAATTTTATCACTATTTCGAAAACAACTCGAAAATATTGTTCTTAAAAAAAGGGCCCAGAATTTCCTCAGAAGATATTGAAATATTTTTGTACACGAACAAAACTATTCTTGAAATTACCTAGAACCGAATTAAACCTTTGAGAATATTATTGCTTTAGATTAAATTATAGAAGAAAGAAAAACTGTAGACAAAACCTACGATTCCAAGTTCTAATTGAATTCTCGCTGAGACCTGTGACGTTAGAAGCTAGCAAAAAACGGCCGCTAGGACAAAAAGCCTGGAATTACTGAGATAAGTCTTAATATACCGCCGGGAAATCAGTCTAGTTTAACAACACATCTTGTTTTTTGTTTTTGCAATCGACAATTTAACCTTTATGGATATGATTTCAGTTCATTTCTATTTTATCTTACAACTATACAAATATCCGCGTGATAACATCCCATATGATATTTTTTTTTATATCACAAAGATATTTTTAGAGCAATGACATAATGCGGTTATTTATAGAAACTTGCATTTCTGTAAGAAACGTCGTCGAAAACAGGGCATATAGAGGTTTTAAGATAAATACAATACGCACTTAGTGTATTGTGTGCGAAAACATCAATAGTTCAGCAAGCAAGAGTGAGGTTCGAAGAACCGTTATCTCCTATCTCCTATCATTTTCAATGTAAAAATGATCTTGAAATTGCTGGTCTATAACTCGGTTGTTGGAATGAAAATTTTCTCGACAGAGCCTCGACAATTATCAAATCCTCCAACCTCGTTTTCTTGTGTATGTATTATATATAAATTTTAGAGAAATTGACAAAATCGTTCCAAACCACTCTCACAGCGCCCCATTCAAAACACCCACTGTAAACACTGAAAACACAACCTCTCAGAAATAGTTCTTTACACTTCTAATACGTTAAAAATCATTAACAATTTCATTCAGATAGATCAAATCATTCCACAATATTTTGACTGGTGTGGATTTAAAATCGTACGATTGGCGAAGAAGGCAAACAGAAATAAATGCATGGTTTATGTGTGGGGCGAGTTTGAAATGAAATTTAAGGGAGGTAATACAATATCGCTAATTTATTCCAATTTGGGCCAACCTATCGATATTTTTTACTTCCCTTTGACAAAGATCTTCGTGTTTTTCTATTAAATAAAGTCTGTATTTTTTCTATAACCATTCCAAATCAACACAAGTTAATAAAAACAATCAACGATTTGTTCGATTTGAACGAAGTTTTGAAAAATTGTGAACGATTCTGGGGTATTTCGAAGAATTTCGGGGCGTTGCTTAATGCTTGGAATGTACGAAGGTAGCGTTTTTCGTTATAAGAGATACCTTTTTACGATTTTAAACCTGTTTTTATATTCGAATTGACATTCATTATTACCCGTTCTGTGTTGCACTGAGGTTTTAATTGCAATTATCAAATAAGATAGAAATATACACCGAGATGAAAAGCGTTAAGAAATATGCGAAAAGCAAACAGTGAATAGAAAAGAATTAAATATAAAATCCTATCATAGTATTGTCATATTTAGCATGTATTTGTTAGCCTTAAACAGGTTACTTAAATTTTGCAGTACAATAAATTGATCGCAGCCGTAAACGAGGGTATAATATTTCTTTCTCATAAGGCTGGGCAGACAAACCTGCTTTGGATAAATAATTCGCCATTTGTAAAAATAAATGCTTGAAATCTATAGCAAGTAATGCTGTAAAGCTTTGAAACAAGCACTTTGCAGTTTTTAATTTCAATTTAATACTTTCGATGATTATGAATTAACATGACAATGATTTGAAGCAAAGTCGGACTTTCAATATACAACATAAATGGATAGAAGTATTGTACATTTTAGCAGAGAATATAGCAGCAAATGATCAGATTAATCTGACTTATTAAAAGGATAAATTTGGAACGAGGCCTTGCCATGGTCTCGAGAAAGAGAAAAGTCAGCATTCATTCTGCCCACATTAATTCAAAATTGCTCGTATATCGCTCAATCCAAATGCTCATTTATATCTTTTAAAACGCTCCAAAAATTGCTTAAAACAACCTGCAATTTTCACTCAAAATGCTCCATATATTCCATGATGTCATAGGCTTCCGGTTCATCTTTTCAGCTTATTTCATAGTATTTGAAAATGAGGTTATCGTATCAGGGGAAATGAGCTCGGAAAAGAAACAAAATAGCCCTGTGTTCAGGATAAAAAAAAACGTTCGCAATCAAGTGCAAAGCAGTGTCTAATTCTTAATATTTGCAAATACATTTGTATTTCGAAAGAAAGACTGTCATGTTTACAGGATGATAAAACGGCAAAAATAGTTTGCAAATTAAACCCCGCTTTGCACGTGTTTTTGCGTGCAAAGTGGGGTATAGTTTCGGTTGATAATGCATGTAAACCGTACATATCGACTTTCATTGATACCTGGAAGAAATAAACTGAATATAGTTTCCAAAAGACCCGAGATCAAATAATTGAAAATTCGGAGGGCTTCTATTGAAGTATAGAAACTTGGCCCTTCTCAAATTCCTTTCAAGAACTGACAATCATTTTGGTTCATTCGTGTGAGAAAATAGTTGGAGAATCTCCAAAATCCTCTTTTTTTCTGAAGGATTGCCATTTTTATAATGTCTTTCTGCTTTTGCTAGTCATTCACTTACAATATTTGCATTTATGCCCTTCGTTTTATCCCTTCTTAACTGCAACCTGCATGATGTTATTTAATTAATCAGAGCAACGCTAATGAAACGATGCTACGCCTAGAATTGCACTTTAAATATCCGCTAAATCTAAATCAAACAGAATATTTCGAAGATGAAATGCGAAAATCAGAATTCAACTTGTACATCATGCGAATGTATATGTATACGTTTGTTCTAATCAGATGCACATTTGCTTGTCCAAACAAAATAATAAATGAAAAGTTGAAGTGAGTTTCGGGAAAGCGTTATCACCATAATTTTCAATGTGAAATGATCTCAGTGAGCACTCACTTAAGCGTCTGCATCCGTATCATTACTATTAAAACTGGTGGATCTATGTTTAGACTTTCAAAAAAGTGTAAATGCAAAATAATAGGGAGGGTTAACAATAACTGGAATCTCTTTTTCAGTGCACAGAGACAGCATCATTCATTATACTTAATGAAAAGTTGAGAGTGATAATAAACAAAAATCGAACGGTAACGGTGCAACGCTTAGGCTGCCGAGAATTTCTAGTAAAGCACCATCAAACCGCTTAAATAATGCAAATTTATGTTTTTTTACAATGCGCAATAATTGAAAGGTGTTGTTTTTCTGATTGATTATGATTCATATATACTTTCAAATAAATTCTAAAGTAGCCGTAAAACGGCCTACAGTCTACGATTATTCAAACTTTTCCTTCCAATTCAAACGTAAAAAAGTATCTTACAATAACACCATCTCCTATTTTTAGGATGCGAAAATGTTTGGGAACATTTAGAAGTGATACATGTACCACGCTTTGAACGCGAGTACCTCTGCTAAGCCGTGCACCCTTTTTTTCAAATATTTTGAAAACCTTTTACCATCGAACGCATAATCATTTCCGATAATTTGTTTTATTTTCCTTAATATAGGAGACACTCATCAAAATAAGTTGTTTTTTATATGAGTGAATGTTTTGCAATTTGAGGTTGGAGAGGTTCTTCTATAAGTAGCGAATTGAGCTTTCAAGGGACGAAAAAGCTAAGTTTACTTGCTGAATTCAAATCGAAATCGCTCCACAATTTTGCACATAACCCACGAACAGCAGGGGTAAAAGCTGTTAACACTTGTCGCCATTCGGGGGGTTCGGAGCAAGGATATCGATATAATTTTCCAAACACCAACTATTTATGATATAGTTAGTTACATCGTGAAATTGACATTCATCTCAATCAAAACCATTCTAAATCACTCACTCAAGGCTCCATTCACTCATTCCAAACACTCACCCAAATCGATCAAAAACGCTCCAAATGACTAAAAGGTTACAATCAACAGCTACATTCAATATAAATATAAATGCGAAAAAAATCACGATTTCACTGACATATTTGAAAATGTTAGCGTCTGATTGGTTCTTGTAGAAATAGGATGCAATTTACTGAACTTTTATGGATATTTTATTAAAGGGAGGTAATTAATATCGCTAATTTTGTTCATCCTGAACAAACTTTTCGACATTGGATTACCTCCCATTAAATCCACTCAAAACTCGTTCCACACCTTCATTCAATTTCAGTCGAAAATCAATCAAAACTCATTCATCTTGTCAAGTTCATGATGTTGTTACATGTAACTGTTCTGAATTTGGAATAGTATGTTTGTCTACAATACAGAACGATCGTATCAAAGCTGTGTGAAATGCATCAAAAATATAAAATGAAAATATTTATTTTTTTCTCAAGACAAGACAAGCCCAACTATCGACTTAAGCATTTAAACTTGAGACTGGACTTTGATACGAGATGTGAGATAATACAAATTGTGTGACCCGTCACAAGTAAACGGATCATCTGAGGATTGTGTCATGGGCCCGTTTTAGTAAACTTCTTACGAAAAAATATAATGGTAAGTCAAAATCACAAATCGTATCTGGTGTTTCCATTCATTGTTTGATTCTGTCTAGCAGTATATCAATGGAATCGTCTTTACAATATTCTAATGAGATGATGCAGGGCAGACTTCCATGTTTAGTTACTCCTATAGAAGCAATTTAATTTTTTGAACCATGCAAAAAAATGATCGTAAGATGTTTAGTAAAAGAGGCCCTTGGTCAGGCTGCCCTGTTGGTGCAGGTTGACCAAGATCAGCGATTTTTTAACAAAATTAGCGATGTTTAATTACCCCCCTTGTATTTCATTCAAAATTCACCACATTCACTACTCTCGATCATTCATTTTCCTTCAAAATCATTCTAATTTCATTCAGCTTGTCAATTTCACGATGTTCTTAACTGTTAATATCCTTTATCCAAGTAGCATTTTTTGGCAAAGGATGGAGAACCGATATCTCAGAAATGCTCGCGTGTGCATATCAATTACATTTTCCTTGGTGCATAAATGTATCTTCAAGATTTTGATTTTATAACATCACTCAGCGCAATTTCTCCTTTCAAGAATTATTTAAGATAATAATTTGCATATTTCTTCAATTCATCACTTAGACACGTACCTAGAAAGGCTTAGGGAATTGGTGCTGTTACGGCATTCCATCACGCAGATTTTTCTTATGTAATATCTCCGAGACAAAGATTCCAATTTATATAGAATTTAAGTAAATTCGATTTTATTGTTTATTTTTAGTTTCCAAGACTTAGTTTTCTATATATCGTTTTTGAGCGAATAAAATATCATGATAACAGCTTAGTTAATTTTTTGCAATATTTTGGTAGCAAAATGACAATATTGACAAGAACAATTTAATCATTTTTACCATTTACCTAGTACATTGATGGCAACCTTTATTCCTATAACTACAATTAACAATATCGAAAAAGGTGAATGAAAATTGGAATGATTTCGAAAATAAAATGAATTACAGAGAGTAACAGGCTTGAATAGATTTAAGGGAGGGGGATAATTGGACGAAGTAAGCGATATCTTATACCCTCCCTCTAATAGAATCTACAGAGTGTGTAGTTCGTCTGTCTTCATGGAGCGTTTTTGAGTTGGCGATTTTATTGCATTGTATGACGCGTTCAGTGAGGGGTTTCAAATTCATGATGTTACTAATTGTACATTATACCATCAAAACAATTAACTTAGTCTGAGTAATTGTTGCTATTATCTTTAAATTTTGACATGGCAGGAGGAGAAAAATTGGGAATTTACTTACATAACAGATCGTCGACATGCTTGAATCAAAGAATTCTATCGTCGATTGGCCATCGAAATGATCTAAACATCAAATTTTCAGCTTTTAGATTTTGGTAATCAAACGACATCTAATAATTAGGGCAATACAAATATTCATAACTATACATAATCATGTACCAGCGAATGAGCGTATTTAGTTCTCTGTAGACATTTTTTAAGATAGGTTTACATTAGCGACGTACTCCCTACGATATCGCGATTTTGTCTGCGATTTTTGTATGATATTTTTAAGATCGTACGATTTCAATGCTACGGTGTTTGTACGGTGTTTGTACATGTATTTACACAAACACGCTGTGACCACACGTTTTTTCACAACCCTGTCACAAGAATTCTTGTTGAGACCTTGTGACTTGGTAATCGAAAGATGAAAAAAAATCAGCGATATAAATTACCTGCCTTTGATTAACTATACGTACTTTGTTGTTTGTGAGTCTTTGTGGACCAATCAGTCACAAAAAATCCACATCAGCGAATAAAATCGTAGAATAATTTGATCAATTTGAGTTAAATGTTGATCGTCTCGTACGGTTTTTAAATATTTCTTATGATTTCGGAGCATCTTTGATCGATTTGAATGAGTGTTTTGAATGAATGAATGGAGCGATGAGTGAACTATTTAGAATGATTTTGATCGGAATGGGTGTCATTTTCTCGATGTTTGAATAGGACAATGTTGTGGATATTTACATGAAAACATTGAATGGGGACCGTATTTCGTCACACGAACACCGCGCGAATAAAGCTTTACGACAAGTATACGGGCACCGTAGGGACTCCGTAAACCTATTATAAACCAGCCCTTATTTTCCTTATCAGAAGGGACCGGAAAGGTTTATTCATATTTAACGAACACAATTTACAGCGCGCAGATATTTTGTAATCTTTTGTAGGTCCATAAAAGATACATTACAAAATAATATCACACCTTCGTAAAAAAAGAATATTCAATTGATCTTTTTTTTAAATACCAAACAGAATAAGTGCTTGTCAAATCTAGAAGATATTTTGATTTCGCAGAGATCATGCTGAGCTTCTGATAGAGGGGGTACAATAAAATATATCGTGAAGTTGACGTTCATCTCAATCAAAACTATTCTAAATCGCTCATTCATTCATTAAATTATTAATTAATTAGTTAATTGATAGATAGATAGATTGATTGATTGATTGATTGATTGATTGATTGATTGATTGATTGATTGATTGATTGATTGATTGATTGATTGATTGATTGATTGATTGATTGATTGATTGATTGATTGATTGATTGATTGATTGATTGATTGATTGATTGATTGATTGATTGATTGATTGATTGATTGATTGATTGATTGATTGATTGATTGATTGATTGATTGATTGATTGATTGATTGATCGATTGATTGATTGTTTGATTGATTGATTGATTGATTCAGAATAGCAATTCAAAGCATTCAGAAACGCTAAAAATGAAACAAAATTAGCGATATTTGATTACCTCCCTTTATTTCCACTCAAAACTTGCTCCACACATTCGTTCGATTTCCTTCGAAAGCCATTCCAAAATCATTCATCCTGTCAATCTCCCGATGTTGTTAACTGCATTTTGGTTTTCAAATTTTTAATATTTCATTATTCCTTTCTTAAACACAATGTTGTTTTTTTTCCTCATTTAAAAGTTTCAATAATGTTTTAGACCCCTTATTTGGACTCTGAGATTTTAAACTAATATGTGCCTGACATTTCCAACGATTTCAAATGTGCGCAAAACAAAGATTCTAGCCAGTAAGTGCATCCGCACAGTCTTTCCAGAATCTTCACTATGCGATTTTAGACAAATGATGTCTTAAAGTATCTGTAGACAGTAAGGCCATCGTCTAATTACGCTAAGTAACTGCCTGGGCTGCTAAATGTATGCACCTCACGCTGATGTGAAATTGATGGAAATGTCACGCACATGCTCATTTATTTAGTACTTATTCGAAATGTCACGTCGACATTTGACAAATAACTGTTTGAATGAAATAACGAAAGAATTTGAACAAAGAAAAGTGGATTATGAAATATTTGTGTATGAAATGCCTAAAATATCAATTAAGATGTTCTTTTTATAGCTGGCGTCGATATCAATACGGGGAATCAAAATGATCTATGCAGGTTATAAAGAATTATTTACCAATGAAAGTACTTGAAAATCTAATGAAAATGTTTGAATCGATTATAAATAGGTCTAATAACGGGTAAGCCTACGTTAAGGATAAGGAAGCGCTAACGAGCGTCTCTGAAATGGCACTTAACTTTAAACTTCTGTCTTAATGCAATCATAAACATTCGTGACTAAATTTTATTGATCTATTATTTATTTATTTATGTATTTACTTCTTTTTTGGATCTATCAATCTACTGTTTAAATTTAAACATAATCGATGGTCTCTTTTAACCCGACGGGTCACATTTAGAAAATAGAGGATATTGAATGAGTGGTCATGGAATACTGAAGTTATTAAATGAGTCATCTATAAACAGATAAAAACGAGGCTGCGCCGAGTTTTTATCTGTTTATAAATGACGAGTTTAATAAATTCGGTATTTTATGAGCACAAATTGTATATTCTATTTATAATATGACCCGAATTTTGGTGATAAAACGAGAAAATTACGATATTTATCGCTTCATGTTATTCTGCGAAACATACAACGCCGTTTGCGAAATGACGTCAGCATATCCATCATGACGTCATTTTCCTTACAAAAATGTAACATTGTTCTTCGTTCTTAGCTTATTTGCATAGTTATTCCACTAGTGTAATAACACCCGTGTAATATCAAAAATATTCAATTGGGTTATTTCACTCCCGCGACGTACGTCATATTATAAAACATTGTAAACTCAAATCGAACACAATATATATACGTTTGTTCATAAAGAAACGGTAAGGGCGCAATTTGTTATCATTCCGTGCACTTTTTGAAAGCTTCAGAAGTGGCGTTTTATATTTCGGTCTTTATGTTATCAAAAACATTCATGACTCAATTTTTTATCTATTAAGTGAAAAACCGTGGGAAATATAAACTATTTTTGCGATTTCAATGTACCAGTTTGCTAATATCTTTTCTGAAATTACTATCATCTGTAGCTGTAAAGGATTTTGTAAATTGTCTTCAAATACAATTTACAATTAAATGTGTTCAATTCATTCAATATACATCGTTTTTAAAACATCTTTCTAGAAATTTAGATAAATCACTATCGGATCTGCTTCATGGATAAATAACCAGATTTTTTTACCGAAAGCGTTGGCTAATGAAAGACCCGCTCGTGAGTTTCAAATAGGAACCTCTTTATTTTGAATCCGACACGGGTTCGAACTTTTTTACCAATTGACTAGAACGGAATGAGCGAAACCTTAATATCTTATTATTTTTTCTTTCTGCATAAAGAAATCAACGATAAGTAAATCGTTCCAAGTTGACAATATCACAGATTTCGAACAACCCAAAATAATCTGTTTCGTGTAAAAATAACTTGTTATGGTTTTTGAGAATTTTCTCTTGCGAATAAAAACCTCTGATACGGTTCGGTTGGTACCGTGATTCTTTAGTTACTAAGAAAGACATTGTGACCCAATCAAATTAAAAGGTATTCTATGGTATGGTCGTCCGAGAACAAATATTTTCCATGTGGATAAATGGAGTAGATGTCTACAGAGTTTCACTCAAAACTCGCTTCACACACTCATTCAAATTCAGTCCAAAAAATATTCCAAAATCAATCACCTCGCCAATTTCACGTTGGTACTTACTGTCATACAAGTCTCGATAATTGTCGCAGACTGATCGGGATCGACACTTTTCGCATATTTCCAGATGTTCCCTTTTCGCATGCTGCATATGATATTAATATAATAGAACAATGTAATCCGCATAATCGTTATATCTGAAAACTATCCCTTCATTTAATGGAAAATATATCCGTACACATAAATTCTAACTATAAACTTATCCTCAATCTATATTTAATTATATATTAAATCCAAATTGTTCTTAATAAAATTACCTACATGTATATACGTTGGTATCCTTCTACAAAATCCTATTTTCCCGTGTATCAACAATACACTGTATATCACAGTATATAACAATGTAGAACTAACTAAACAGCAGAATGCATTGTTTGGTATGTGTGTCACATTTTCAGAGGTAATTCCCACGTCTGGCGCAATAATCCAAAAACTAATTTTTCTAGGTGTTAGCAGCCGAAGTGTCCTACAGAGCAGACGAAAACTAACCGCTCACGAACGAGTTAAAACATCTATCGTGGAGTTAGGAGCAGATCGTGTCATACACAATTAAACACATACAGCGCTGTGGAGCTAGATTTCCAATACTAACGAAGCTTAGATGTGGGACCATGCTACTAGAGCTGTTGAAAAGCCCCTTTTTATGTTTTTGATATCTTTGAAAACATCTATCTGATATCTGTGGAATGCAGTAGAAAGTTTCAATTCGTAACCCTTCTATAAAACTATACAGGGGCACCAAAATCGCATATCCGTTTCAACAGCGCGTACTATTGCAATTTGTCACTGCAATGTCTCATAAACTGATGATGCAGAGGATGACTGTTTCTTTTCGTGTAAAATCGAATTTTCGAATGGCCATTAGTTTGTAACACATTTGTAGGATCACCGTTTAAATGACGTCATCACTACGTCATCTTAGACACGTTATTGTGGTATTTTTGTTATCTGCACTTTAAAAAATGGTTTTTACGCACAAAACTGGTTGTTGATGCAAAAAAAAATCTGTTACTCCATTCAGTTAGAGATAAGTTGAGCTACATGTAAGCCCCGTCTAGAACAGAAAAGTTATTTAGCTCGCAAAAGCTCCCTTAGTAACATTTCTATTTTAGACTCGGTTACGAAAAGCTCTTCTCACATTGCTCCCCCATTTGGAACACCACTCGGCCAATCTCACGATCAACCTCGGATGTTCATTGACGAACTATTTTTTTTTTTTTTTAAATACGGGAAACCTTCGAAAAACTCGATGACGTCTGTTAAAATGGCCTTAGCCCTCGAAACTTTGAGTGAAAACATTCGCCGTCGCCAACGTTACTCGTTTAAGTAACTGACGTGAAACTATCGTATCCTTATATAAATATCTAAAGATTTTTAAATAATGGCTGAAAAATCTAAATTTTGCACCTCATGCTGATGTCAGATTGCTGGAAATGACACGCACAGCCTCATTTGCCTGGCTTTATTCAGCGTGTAAGGGTTAATCATTTTCATTAGTCCATACTTGACAAGATGTTGTATTCATGGGTTCGACTTTGACACCTGTTTTTTATAGATATCATGTAACTTAACGCAACCATACAATTGATATCTTTGTCTTTTTGGATTTTGCGTTTTCCTTATCATTACAAAGAGAGTTCAAAATCCAAAACATACTTGAAGCATTCGTAGTGATAACCATCCCATTTAACTAAAGGACATCTTGATTACACTATTCAAGCTGAATGGAAAACGTTTTTATAGATATTTTGCTATTTAAAAAAAAGAAACATTTGTATAGAGTTTACTTTTTAAAAAAAAAAAAAAAAGCTAAACAAACACTTCACCACGACGTCAACACGGTGTGACCTTTGTTTGAACGCAAGTATATTAGTACATCGGCCATAATCAGAACTGACTGAAATGTATCCATAGTTGATCTGTTACACGTGGTTAAATACTAAGTAACAAATATAAAACGCTATTAGGGCCCGTCCATTCAGTAGACACAGCGGGACAAAAACCGATTGGATGTGGCCCTGATTAAAAAGCTTAGCAAAACGTCAATACCGCTGGATTTATCTCGTAATGAAAATAACTCTCTAAAACATGGCCTACTGTGTTAACTGACCCGCGGTAAATTAATAACACAGACAAAGTGGAGAATTACAACATACTTACGGAAAATCAGAATCCTGGAGGAAATTGCTAAAGTCATCATAAGTTAACCATTTTGTTGCATTCCTTGAGACCCGTCCTTTTTTTAGTTAATTACGTATAACGCAAGTCAAATCCTTATTATCGTTTTGATATTCGTGTGAATGGTGGTAATATACCTGTTAATCATTTAGAATCTGATTTTATGCTACAGGCCCTTACACTCGCTAGTAATACTAGTACTAGTAATAGATTTTTCCATTCAGCGTACAGCGCAAAAAAGCTTTCAAAAATACGTCGAAGCAGCTTTGGGCGGAAATGGAAGTTTTACTCATTTTATTAAATTATGGTTCGTCTTAAATCGACAAAGTGCTAGGAAAAAATGTAAATTAAATTACAGGCAATGCTGAAACGAAAATGGTGCTTCCGCAGAGGTCCGCGCTTAGACCGTCCTCTAATTTCTAACCAGGTAGAGATGGCAAATTGAAATAGGAAGACAATCTATTCTTAAATCGGTTATCCAATTGCAGTTAGCCTGTTATAAAAGTTTTGTAGGAGAAGTACATTTAAAGAGTGTATACAATTCCTTTTCCTTAAGAACAAGAACAAATTTATTCAAAGGGGAGGTAAAGGGTACCAAGTAAGGATCTGCGAAACATTAATGAGATTACAACGACGACAATGTTAAGTGAAGTCAAATACTAAACATGTTACCCCTGTTTACAGTATGTGTCCGGCGACCGCGGCAGCCGCATTTCAAACCCCCGTGGACGAAACGCGATGAACAGGCTACAAATGGTCAAAACGTAGGGGATCGGGATTTACGAACGTAACTAATCCTGATTACCGGGGCTGCCGGGGCAAATGTTTGTCACAGCAGCCACGGCGCAAATGATCTACTTTATATATAGTAAACGGGAAGAAAGCAACGAAACGTGACAGTTCGTAACAGACCGGAATAAAACTTAGACAGTGTCATAAGGGGGGACAGGAAGCAGCAGCTTTATCCGGCGACTTACGATCTCATGATGTTGAGTTACGGTCTGTCACGTTGACTTCCTGTTAATCTACGGATGCTTTAGGGTGGCTGCACGTCTTATCCCGATTTGTAACGATTTTTCGAGGATTACACGGTAATCTAGGAAGTATGTAAGCCATTTCGTCGCGCTCAATCGCGATACTTCCCGATATGCTACAGTTTATTTATTTGAAGTTCCAGTACGGCCTGGCACGGTACGCGGGGTCACATCGAAAAGCTTCTTTTGGGTTGCAAATATTTAACTGTGCAGATATACCGGTAAACAATTTGAAGTTTAAGGTAATGCTACCATAGAATGCGAGGTCTTGTTGTAAGGGATCTCATCCTACTTAGTCCCAATAAGTAGAGGAATAAGAATAGACTCAGCTTGAGATTCCCTGTCCATCACCAACGTTAGATGAAGAAGAGCTTGATACTGCCCCTGACCCGATCACTTATTCATGATTTCTCATCGAAAGTTCAGAAAACACTAGTTGTCCAAGCTTTTAATGCAGCTTTTTGTACCCCATCTTCCAGGTATGCACAGTTACATTAATAACATCATGAAATTGACAATGTGAATGATTTTGGATTGATTAAAGAATGAAATTGAATAATGTGTGGAGCGAGTTTTGAATGAATTTAATGGGAGGTAACCCGATATCGCAAATTTTGTTCAGGATGAACAAAATTAACGATATTGATTACATCCCTTTAATAAAATATGCATACAAGTTCTATAGATAGCTTCCTTTTTCTTCTAGAACCTATTAGACGCTTACAATTTAAATAATGTCAGTGAAATCGCGATTTTTCCTTATCCAATTTTATTTTGAATGACGTTGTTGCTTCTATATTTTTCAATGGGTTTTAGTGTTACGGAATGGTTTGAGTGAGTGTTTGGAATGAATGATTGTAGCGCTGAGTCAGCGATTTAGAATGGTTTTGATTGAGGCGAAAGTAAATTTCACGATGTAACTATCTGTAACCAAAGGCGGCCTTGACAGAACTTGACAAACGTGGGTAACCTTGATTTGAACGTAACAAATCGTCACGGGTCCAATCAAAGCGTGAAAATACAGGATAGGTTAAAAGGTAGTGCGCCGTCCGATCACTATGTATCAGCAGCTCCACCAACGGTTGGTTACAGATACCTTGATAGACCGTCGAAAAACGTAACACAACTTATCAGAACTTGAATTTCAAGCCAAAAAGTGGCCCAAACTTCTACGGCGTGATACGTTTTATCGTGACTGCCGTGGACACCGGAACATAGTCTAGACGTAGGGTAAGACAACGTTGACGAGAGAACTAGAAAATTGTGAAATGGCGTGATCATACTCACATCCCATCTTCGTTTACTCAAGTTCAATCGTACCACCATGTTCTTTATAAGATATATTCTATATTTTATCATAATGCTATCATAAATTTACCAAATGTATTGCTTAATCATTCTGAAACTAGGACGTTATACAATTAACAACATTGTGAAATTGACAAGGTGAATGATTGTGGAACGCTTAAGGAATGAAATTGAACGAGTTTGTGGATCGAGTTGTGAGTGAATTTAATGGGAGGTAATCAAGTATAGCAAATTTTGTTCAGGATGAAAAAAAATAGCGATATTGATTACCTCCCTTTAATAAAATATTCATACAAGTTCTATAGATAGCTTCAAAAACCTATCAGACGCTTAAAATTTGAATGTCAATGAAATTGCGATTTTTCACAATACAATTTTTTTAATGCCGCCGTTGATTCTATGTTTTTCATTGGGTTTGAGTGTTTTTTAATGGTTTGGTTAGTGCTGGCAATGAATAAATGGAGCGCTGAGTGAGTTATTTAGAATGGTTTTGATTGAGATTAAATTCAATTTCACGATGAATTTAACTATAGGTCAATATGTCTCCGTTGTTTGAATTTATTTATTTTTTTGCTACAATAAGTAACTATTTCTATCGATCCATCCGAACACCCATCAAGTAGCAGCGGAAGAGACACACTGATTGGAGTGACCTCACTGGAATTTACTTCCGGAGGTCGTTGTATGGTAAAAGTAGATCTTAAAGAAAAAATAGTTCGTCTTTAAAACGGCATTTTGAAGTGGAGAATAGTGATTCACGTGCATATTTATGTGATTTTTTGCTAGTTTTGAATCTCTTCTTTAAAATAACGCTTTGTTCGATCTTTTTTGTGCACGATTTCCTTTCCGGGAGGACGGATAAGGTACGGGGGGCGTACCCGAACTAACTGTCCTCTTCATGGGTGGGAAAAAGACGGTGCCTTTACTCTCGCTTGAATAGCCCAAAAGATAACCTGATTTGACCAAGTTTCTTTAGTCTCAAAAGATAGATCTATGAATGTAGATGAAGCGCTAATGACGTAATATATAAGAGAAGTGTTGTGGAATGCGTTGCAGCACCTGAAATTTGAGCAATTTTATATAGAACAAAGAAGGCCAAAAATCGGGTGGGGTCCGACCGATTAACACTGAGGGAATTACTGGTTAACTAATCATCACAGTAATTAGGCCGTTCCATGTATGTAACGTAGAAATAAGCACTACAGGAATGCGAATTTAATTAGCCGTAACAAGGCTGTTATTAGCTCAAATTAATAATTCTTTTTCTTCTATCAACCAATTGTGTTTTTCATTACAAACGTGCAATCAGCTCTATTCAGAATAATCATGGCATATTTAATGGGTAAATTGATATGCAAGTGCAATACAATGAATCCTGTAAATGTATAATTGTGGATATGTTGAAAAAAACCTAGGATTTTTTATCTTATTCAGTGAAATATCTATTGTTTTATATTTTCGTTTGATATCTTCAATATTATCAGAATCAAATTCTGTACTTTCTTCGATAGATTTAAGATGTGTATCAAGAGAGTTAACTCTCAGGTCAAGATTGTCTAGCCGTAATAACTGTAATATTATTCATTTTTTGCTCAATAGAGTCTGTATTGTACATGTGTATCTTTCAACTTTACAAATATCCCTGTTATAACATCCCATATGACATTTTTTATGAAATCACGTGGATATTTTTAGAACAATGACTTAATGCGGTTATTTTTAAAAACTTGCGTTCCTGTTAGAAACATCGACGAAAATAAGACAAATAGAGGTTCTGAGATGAATATTTACGTACTTAGTGTATTGTATGAAGAATATGTAACTCGGTTGTGGGAATTGATAATTGTCTCGGCAGAGTCTCGACAATTATCACGTACGTATTATATATTTATCCATTCGCTGCATGTCCAATATCATACAGTTAGTAACATCGTGGAATTAACATTATCTCAATCAAAACCATTCTAAATCGCTCACTCAGCGCTTCATACATTCATACATTCATTCATTCATTCATTCATTCCTAACACTCATTCCATCCATTCAAAAACGCTCAAATTTACTAAAAATATAAAATCAACAAAGACCTTCGAAATGAATAAAACATAAACCAAATCGCGATTTCACTGACATACTTGAAATTGTGAGTGTCTGATTGGTTCTTGAAAAAAAGGAAGCTGTTTATAGAACTTTTATACATATTTAATTAAAGGGAGGTAAAACATAGCGCTAATTTAGGATGAACAAAATTAGCGATGCTGGTTTACCTCCCTTTAATTACACTCAATCAATTTCACTACAAAATCATTCCAAAATCATTCACCTTGTCAACTTTACGATGTTTTTAACTGTAGTTAGTGAATTGATGGATGTTTGGGGTGGTGTGGTGGTAAGTTGAAAGTTACAGGGTACTGTGGTTAAGTCTGAGGTTGTGAATATTGCGGACTTGCATCTATCTTTGATTATTGTTCATTTAAGGCAAGACACTTGATTCGGTCACAGAGTGTTGTGGATCTGGTCTGTTCAAATAAGATCAGAATTTCATTTGATAATTGTGGAACACTGCAGTCAACTGCAGATATACAATAATTATCCAAAATTTAATAAGGGATTTTGAATTACTCAGATAATGAGCAGTTGAACTTAACATTATTAGAAATCGACTCTGTAAATTCAGGTACATGTATTTTCTAACGTTTTCTAAAAGCATGTAGCTACATGTATAAAACCTACATGTACGTGAAGTACAGTTAAAAACACCGTGAAATTGACAAAGATGAATGATTTTTGAATGATTTTGGAGTGAATTTAAATGTGTGTGTGTGGAGCGAGTTTTGGGTGAAATTCAAGGGAGGTAGATCAATATCGCTAATTTTGTTCAAAATGAACCAAATTAGCTATATATATTACCTCCTTTAATAACATATACGCAACTCTCTGACACTTTCAAATCTACACCAGTCAATAAAAAAACTTAGAATATTTGATCGATTTTATTTAAGAGTAATCCTCTTGACCGATTTCAAAATGTTTTCTAAATATTTGGAGCGTTTTTCAGCGATCAATTTGCGTGAGTGTTTTGAATGAATGAATGGAGCGCTGAGTGAGCGATTGAGAATCATTTTAATTGGAATGAGTGTCAATTTTATGATGTTTTAACTGTTGGCCTAGTAGTTATATTCTCGATGTTTTTCTAATATTTAACTTATATGAGGTCTTTATTTATAAGAAGGGTATCATATATAATGGGTATCATATGTAATATTCCTGCAAACACAATTGTGTATTGTAAGGTGTTGCAATACAAACAGAGGATTTGTTTTGACCAGAATGTCAAAATATAGCGAATATAACACCTGTTCGACTGTTTGTTAGATAAATCCACGCCTGCATTATCCAAGAGAAGGAGATACTAACCCTACATAAGTGACTCAAGATATATCATACAATTTCTGAATTAAAAGTCTGAACTTTTGTAGAAATTAACGATGATACTCGGTATATGTTTTCTTCGAAATATTGTTAAAGCACCAAAATAATGTGATCAAATACACGATGCCTTCTTAAAATATCTTGTTTTAATTTACCTATATGGTCAATTTTTTATATCTTAACCCCTACACTGAGAAAACAACAACAACAAAACGACAATTCAGATAGTATTAAAGTATTTGTTCTATAGTAAGGTTGGTTGCTGTTACAGTAATCTAAATACGCAAACTTTTTGGAAGTTTGAGTATAAAGCAAGTGCTGCTGCAAGGCTACCTTTTTAAATTCATCTCTCTGGCGTCTATTTGTGGAACTGAGATTGTGCACGTCTTTCTTTTTTATGTTATTTTCTTCCATTATGGGTATCACGAATTGGAAAATATCCCTTTCCTTAATTTATCAAATGACTATTTACCATTTTTACCTAATCTAGTTGAATATTGTTTATACATTAGTATAGTTGTACTTATATATACATATATGTAAACGCTTGATAGTTGTACATATGTATACATATATGTGTAAACGCCTGATGTTTCTGTCCTTTTAATAGAATTGTCTCTTATAATTCTTCTTGAATGGTCATGTACTTATATATTTGTAACTTGTTTTAAATGTATTGTTATATTGTGTGTACATAAATGAGACTGAAATAAACAATAAACTTCGTTCTTTCTTTGTCTCCTAATGACTCAGAAGTAATCAAACGATCTTATTGAATGTGACAAAAACCTAAAAACCATGAATATGATAATCTAAGTTTCCCTCATTAGATTCAATTGTCATGTAGTTGATATACCTGATTGAAATAAAATATTTCTCATGTTTTATTTCTATTGCAGGCGCTATTTGTTCTCCAACTAGCCTACAAAATGTAAATCCATACGGTTTTTATTTAAGCACAAAACAAATAAAAATAACAAATTGAATGGGTGAACTTTCAAACAAGAGGTTTTCAAATACAGTAAACAAAGAAGACGAGATTTTGCATTTGAATATTCTTCAATAGAAAGATAATAACTGCTGTGCCGTCGAAATTGAAAGATTATTGACCGTTTGAAGTATGTTAGTCACATAACATATTTATTTCATTAAATAATAAATGTAGTTTATTTCTATAATTAAAAAAAGTATTTCAAAGTTCGTCGTTTTGAGACGAAAAAATTTAAACATCAAAACTACGGCATCATTCTAGCTGTAGTTACGAGTTTTTGGCATTTAGTAAATACACATATTCTAAAGTAGAGAATCGTTGTCGATTTTCTTCCCAAAACCTCGAAACTACAGCTTGTATTAAACTGTAGTCTCGAGGTATTGGGAAGAAAATTACGAGGTTTGTGATGAAAACCACGTTATACTCAATGATTAATTCCGTATCCTCATGACATGGTTATGTTACCCTGGTACTCAAGTTGTATGGTGTAACCATCAATAAAACTCAAGTATAATAGGCACCTACAAGTGTAGCCCTCGGTTAAAAATCATAAACTTGTCGTTAACATATAGGGTTATGGTTCCAACATTGAATTGATGCTGATCATTTCTTAGAACGCGCCGAGTGAGAATCTTGTTTTTTAATATTTTTGTAAAGACTTTGTACATTTATACATTGTGATTAGGTTTCCAGATTTATATCTTGAGGAATTTCTAAAGTATTAACTTCATCTCCTAAATTTATTGTCATTTCTAATGCGTACAGTCATCCTAAGGTGCCAATAATCAGCAGTTTTTTACGAATTTTGAATTTGACCAATGAAAAATGTTTAGCGGTTGCTGCATACTAAGTATTCTAATCGCATATGAAGGATACTCGTTTTTTTTCAGTGTAAGACCGATTAATACTCGTACTTCATAGCGTGAACAACAAAAAATATATTTTCTCGAATTGCGAAGCCACGAGTGAAAATATAGTGTTTTTTTTTTTTTTTTTTTTTTTTTTTTTTACGAAATGAAATATGAATCGATCTTACTCGAAAACCAAACGATTATTTTGTTTCTTCAATACAAAAATAAGGCAAAATGTGAAAACTTTAGACAAATTTTCTCAAACCGCGTCATTTTGCATGGATTGGTAGGCAACATCCATGGTGACGTCACTTATTTGGCTCCACTAAGATGACGTCAGATAGGGTGAACTGAACGAAAGCGGAGTATATGCTTTTGATTATTTCACTGTTTCGGCAGTAAGTATCGATTTGATAATCTACCATTATTTCTCGATAATCCATCGAAAGGCATTAAAGAAAAAAAACTTAAATACTCTACAAAAAAGTTCTTTGACGTTGATACATGTAAGTAAGACAAAAATGTCTTTGTATATTTATAGTAATTCGGTGCAAGTGGAGCTTAAGCATCTCTTTACTGTATAAACATAGAGAAACCGTTATCTGATAAAAAAAAAGAATGCAATGGTGACGTCGATTAAGACCGTTACGTCGAACTTGTATCAAGCCCGGTCTCTCGAATCTTGTTCCACACTTTCTGGGATTCTACGTCGTCCAGACTAACATTGTCATTGGAGTTGTGGTCAGAGTGAATAAACCCTAATATCGTTACGGTATTCGCCGTGAGGGAAATACGTTGTTTTTACGTGTCAGAGTAATGTGACTCTATACATAAATCAGTGACTCGCGTTTTAGTAGTGTCAGAGGTTGGGGATAGAGTGCCCCGTTGTTTCTCCGTACATTTAACCATTTTTCTTTTCAAATCTGTGCCAAGACGTTTAATTCCAAAAGCAATTAAATTATGGCATATCTTTCACAACATGATGAAGATCTTTTGGGACCATCTTATGAAACTGAAAGTGCACGCGTTGTTTTAGAAGTGCAGATTTAGTGTAATTAGACGTTGACGTCATAATGCAGAAACTCTATCAAGTAATTCATCGCAATATGCGTGAATTTCTTTAATAACTAGAATCATTGTTTACAAAACAACCAAATGTCATCGAGATTTTGTTTTATTAAAGAAAAAAACGATTTTTGGTGTAAAAAGAAATTCTTTCGGGAGTATTTGAACGAAGAGCAAATGAGTCAGGGAAATTACAAAATGTAGGCATTCTTTCATTTATAACCCTTTCATATGCTGCGGTTGTTTGGACCACGGGGTGTTGCAAGATCTAACGGGAACATTTTCCCGCTTGCAACAAACATAACATTTGTCCTAAAACCAGCCACGGCGGCTAAAATAATCCTGAAATTGGTGTTTAAGATGAGATAAATGATTCAGATTTTCATTCAATAGATTTCGTTCAAACCAGTACAAAGATAAAGATATTTGGGGTAAACGCTCGGCCTTTCAAAAAAGTTCAGTAAAAAAATGATACGCTCTTTTTGTCACATTGCTTAATACGAAGATAACAGTTACAGGTTTGAATGGTGTTTAGCTAAGTGCAGACGTCAATTATTTGGTTTCACAAAGATGGGGTCAGATAGGATGAAATAAAAGAAAGCGGGGTATACGTATTTGATAATTTCACTGTTTCGGCAGCGAGTTTATCAAGTAATAATGCACCGTTTTTTCCCGATACTCCTCCGAAAAGCCGCAAAGAAAAACTTATATTGAATCAAGAGCAAACGAGTCAGGAAAATTAAGCATACCGTTATATGGAATCCTTTCGTAAATTCAAGGTTTTTCTTACGCTTAAAATTAAGTGCTTTGGAATTAAAACGTTTAATATTGGATAATTAAGGTTAATTGTTACATTTTTTGATTAGGTATCAAATCAAAAGAAAGAAAAAAATGAAATATTTCACATTTGAGTATCACAGACAAAATATCACACTTCAAACAGTAATAGAAGATCATGCTTATCACAGTGGCGTACTATACAGTTATAAAAAGCAGTGGCGTACTTTAAAGCTATAAAAAGCATGTCCTTTAAACAATCACTTTCATAAGACAGGATGTTACAAAGATGTAATGTATTTTAGTAAAATTGACGAAACGATCTTATAAAGGGATGTTATAATATGTCCATAAGATATATTTTCAGTTTTAAAGAATCAGGTGCTTTCAATGTCTCTGAGCTGCTGTGACAGGCTGTTCCAGGCGACAATACCCTGATATGCAAATATCTTCTTACCAAACGTCCTTACTTTAAGCAAAGCAAACCGGCCAGTGTCATTAAAGGCAATATCCCTATAAAAAAAACAAAAAAAAAAAAAAAAAAAAAAACAGATGAAACAGCGGTTACCCTAGACCTAGTAAAACGACCATGAACTTGTCTCAGGGGAATAAAATGTTCTCTTAGGTAATCAGGAGCAATACCTTTATGAATTTTGTGAACATGACAAAGAGTTAATTGTTCAAAACGCCTGTTGATAGGTAACCAATTTAGCGATTTGAATTGCTCGGCTCCTACATGAGACCTACTACCCAAGTCCAAGACAAAACGAACGAATTTGTTCGGGGTGGTCTGGAGCCTATCTTTCAAGTAATGGCTTAAGCTTGGATACCAGAAGGAACAAACATAATCAAAATGACACTGGACTAAAGATATAACCAAGATCTTACGAGTTTGGAGATTAAAGAAATGTCTGTTGCGAAATAAAAATTTCAAACGTGCATTAGCCTTAGATACAAGTGACCTAGCAATTTCGTCACAAGTTAAATTCTGATACAAAATTACACCAAGATATTTTACAGAACTGGTAGCTTGTATATTAATACTATTGCATGATACATTTAAACTACTTTGACTTTTCAGTCGGGGTTTGGAACCAAAGAGAATTGATTCGGTCTTGCCAAGATGGAGTGAAAGCTTGTTATGAACAATCCATCCACTCACCCTTTCCAGTTTTGAAGATAGAACTGACTCAATTTCACCGGTATTTTTACCAGAGACAAGGATGCCAGAGTCACCAGCATATAAAAGTAATATATTCTTTACCACAGAAGACATGTCATTGACATATATCAGAAATAAGAGAGGTCCAATGTTAAGGGCGCCAAAATGTTTTGAAACGGACCGCCAATAATTGGTTTATCTGTTTCTCTCGTCTCTTTTAAATGATATTATTAATCATATTTTTTGGGCACCCAGCAATAATTCCGCATTAAATTTCTTTCGTAAAATCATCAAATTGTGCATCTATATGTTACAACATTGAATTGCACAATGCATCTAGAAATTCATATTCTATTCATTTTCTGTGAAAATGTATAATAACTGACAAATATAACATGAGGTATAATGTACGTGGATGAGAGGACGTTGGGCCCGTTTTACTAAACGTCTTACGAAAAAATTGATCGTAAGTCAAAAACACAAATCGTACTTGGTGTTTTCATTTTTTGTTAGATTCTACCTTGCAATATCTCATTGAAATTGTCTTTAGAAGACGATTCCAATGAGATGATGCATGGCAGAATACTAAATTTAGTCACTATTCTAGAAGCAACTTTAATTTTTGACTTACGCAAAAAATGATCGTAAGATATATAGT
Organism: Fragum whitleyi; assembly: GCA_948146395.1. Classification (NCBI taxonomy): domain Eukaryota; kingdom Metazoa; phylum Mollusca; class Bivalvia; order Cardiida; family Cardiidae; genus Fragum; species Fragum whitleyi. Next base: position 13,291,134 of record OX411543.1, on the reverse strand, counting down.
AAAACAGGCCCCAGAGCATCAGCTCTCTTCTTATCCTGCAATATTTAATTATTAGACGCACGAGATGAGTATGATCGAAATTGCTAGAGCGACCACTTCTATTAATCGACCACTTCTATTAAGCGACCAATTTTATTAAGCGACCATCACAAAAAAGTCACCATAAGTGAAATCCTATAAGACGATACTAATGGGTCCCTACATCAAAGAATTCAGCAAGACTTTCGCGCCAATCTTTTTAGTAAAACAGGCCCCTGGGCATCAGCCAGAGCATCAGCTCTCTTCTTATCCTGCAATGTTTAATTACTAGACGCACGAGATGAGTATGATCGAAATTGCTAGCGCGACCACTTCTATTAAGCGACCATCATAAAAAGTCACATTACCATAGGGAAATCCTATAAGACGATACTAATGGGTCCCAACATCAAAGAATTCAGCAAGACTTATGCGCCAATCTTTATATGCTATCAGAATGACCTGTATTAGATATCAAGAATAATTGTATTAAGCGACCATTCTTAGTAGCGACCGCTTTTTGGTGGTCCCCTGTCGTTACAGTGGAAATAAGCATATATCAGTCAAGAATATTTGAAGTTAATAGAAAATTTTTCAGCGATGTTTTCAAAGATCATTGACAACACTAACTCTAATGAATTATGAGTGAAATGAACCGAGTTTTCTTATCAGACAAGGTATCAACCTGTGATCTATTGCGTTACACAGAAAACAGAGCTTCGATTCGTATCTTGAATCTATGGCTTATTCGATGATATCGAAATATTCTAGTGGGGGAACAGATTCAGTCGATTGTTTTATAAATCATTATTGCTGTCAGATTTTTTTCTGGGCCAGATTTTAGTTGTATTGACAGCTATCAAAGAAGCTTCGCAAAGTGCGAACATTTTAGGTAAAGAATATAATATATCAAATGCATGTGTTATCAAGCGATGAACCTACATTATCTATATTATTTTCAATAGCGCAAGTATTTAAAAATGTTTATTGTATGAAAAAAACACCAAGAGCATAATAGTGCCCTAAATGGCTACTTGAGAATTAAAGGTATGGAAATTTCCTTTGATTATGAAAATATGCTTATTTGACAAAATGTAAGCAAAAGTGTTAGTATAACATAAAAATGGGACAGTGATTTAAACTAGGAAGGGGCAACAGTTCTGGATAACACGAAATAAACGAAGGAGCGGACTTTTTCAAAAGCGAAAAAATTGAATTTAATTTAGCTTTAAAATTGCTCGTATAGGTCATAAAAGTGTTTATTTACTAGCCTCTTAGACTAGCCTTTAAGATGGTTAGAAATTCTCTCGGATGCTTTTAAAATAAGATTTGATTTTAACCACCATTAAGTGTTTGCTGCACACCAAGAATTGTGTTAAGCTTTTTAAGGCAGGCTAATTTTTGAGTCTGCTACATTTTCAAAAGAAATGCAAGCATAAAAAGGTATGGCCCCAATACTTCCATAATACTTCTTGCATAACAAGAACATTGGTAGACAGTCCTCATTCGCCTAAAATGTAGTCTACATGTACTCATTTACTCTAAGTTGACTTCCTGAACGGATTTTTTGTCCACTTGATCAAATCAGAACATAGAAAATGATTCCAGGCGCGAGAAAACACGTCTGCGGTATCATTGGTTTAACAAGAGTATCTTTGTGCCCTTTTTTTAACGATTTGTTGATCGGTTTTCATTGCACTCTTACATCCACCATACCGTATTTGATTCCATACCCAAAAGGCCTTGACCAAAAACGGTAACTTTGAGAGCAGTCCGTGCTCATAAAAGTCTTATAATTGTATTATTCGATTCCTTGGAAATGAGAAATGGCACTCGCTGACACTATTTAAATTTTAAGTAAAAGCGCTTCTTTTTGAAACTTGCGTTTTTCCTTGACATGATTTGAACTGTTCGTTACAGAACTTCATACAGGGTTTTTATTGACGGTTTCTAATTGTTTCAAGGAAAAGTCAACTCAACTCAACGACATTTTGAGAATTCATTTACGGGAAAAGGGGGGGGGGGGGGACTATTATCCGTACAAAGCAACTTGGAGAGAATGACCTGTCTGCCAAAGACTTCAGAAATCAGGGGCCAGTTTTCCTAAACATTTTACGATCTTTTTTTTTTTGTAAGTCAAATATTAAAAATTGCTTCTACAGTAGTAACTAAATATGAAATTCTGCCATGAATCATCTCATTGGAATCGTCTTCTAAATGAAATATTGCAAAGCAGTCTATCAATTAATGAAAACGCCAGGTACGATGTGTGATTTTGACTTACAATTGATTTCTGAATAAGAAGTTTTAGTTAACGAGTCCCAGTTCTCCTGGACTTGAACATGCAATAGACTCCATCAGATGCCTTCCTGATCAAGCCAAAGACGGTTCTAGGGCTGTACCAGGCAACACGGGATCGTAGGTCCCATCGAAACGCTTGTAAAACTTCTGAGAAGCTATTTTTGATGATCTTAAATGAAATAAAATAGCACACAAGCAATCATAAATCGAATTAAAGTTGTTACTCATAAATCTTCTATAAGTTGCCAGGAAACAAGGTCTAATACGCAAAATTCGATCTAAGGGCCAGTCATTAACCTTAAGTATAATGGACTCTGACAAGTGCAGGCTTCAGTTAAAAAAAACCTACGGCAAGGGAATTTTTTTTTTATTTAACACGGTTTTGTTATATAAGTATAAATGCATTTGAATAAGATAAAGAAATTACATTTATTAATTGCATCTTAAATTTAAGCACACATTTATACTTACGCTCATGCAGTCGAGCACAAAGTCAACCCGAGCTTATCGTTTTTCGACTAGTTTCTATATGCCCGTCGAAGGCCGGTCAATGCTGAAGTCTGATTCATAACAGTAAAAATGATATCATGCAGTTAACAACATCGTCAAAATGATTCGCTCAGCGCTCCATTCATTTTATTCATTCATTCATTACAAACACTCACTCTTTCATTGAGAGAACAACATAAGCTTTATTTTCACTTGCGACTTCGCAACCTGCAAAAATATAACTTTTGTTGTTCACAAAATGAGAGATACATAGATCTTACATTGAAACAAACATTTTCCCTCCTTCTAATTCTCATCTTGAATGCATTTTATATATACTGATCGCAAAACGTTTAGTCGCACTTTTTATAACGTCACAAAGAAGTCAACCAATGTAACGAAACAAAAGTTTCTATTTGAAATATATTTGCCATCCTATTGGCTTACTTTTTGTCATAACTTTTTAATTTCACTCTCAAATATACGTCTGACATGACGTAAATGTGGATTTTACGTACTAAGTTGATAGCTGCGTGTAAAAAAATGATTTAATGTTCTTTTTTGTTTTATTGGATTCCTCTTATTCCGCGTAAACATTAAACACTAAATTACATTGCATACTTCGAAGAAGAGCGAAGTTGTGGCATGACGTATATCAAATGGATGGCGCATGGACATATCGAATACGGTGTGCATATCTCGGAGGTGATGAAATTGCATTTAGCTTCTGCGACTATCGTTTTTATCATCATACGGTTCATTGCGAATAAATATTGACATAATATGACCCAATTTCGTTTTACAGATCTTGTTAAACGACAATAGGAAGGCAGCCGGACGTCATGCCTTTACGTTGAAAATGGAATGCTTTCATTATCCCAACTGATTGCAATTGGTAAAAACACCACTTAGGATCATTCAAGTCTTATTTTTTATCAATGGAAACCTATTGAAAAGAACCTACCTGTAAACAAGTTAAATTAACGCCACCGAGCCGTCAATCGAACGTTAGTGATCGCTTAATCAGAAAAGCTCAATTACTCAATTTCTTAGGTTAGAAAGAAACAGAAGAAGCTTTTTTCCTTCCTGATTAACAATATTCTGCAAAATTATCTCTGATTAGACAATTGTTGCATTTTTGTGAGTTAGGTGTAAAGATGATGATGAAGAGTCACCAGAAAGGTCCCATACTCTAACCAACCTTTTTCTTATTGAAACAAGATACCTGAAGATGACGTTGATCGCAAGAAACATTTTTTGTGATACAAATTGGAAGTAACGTCCCTTAATTAAACTGTGTGACTTTTCCATTCTACCGGTCTGTTCAAAATCATGTCATTGCGGTTGGCTATTTTCGTCTAACATAACAAAATTATTGGATTATCGGAGGAAATTGGACAGAATTATAATTAATGTCATTCATTTTGTGAAAGATGAATCACATCCTGAAATATATCCCATCGGAGAGAAAACGACTAAACTTTTTGCGCTCAGTATATATTTCATATTGACGGTAAAATGACAATGAAACTTATAAAACACGAAACACTTTGCGTCACAGTTTCGCGGGAGAAAGTTTTTTAAAACAGACTTTTTATAGCCCCTGTCTGCGTTTAGAGTAGGAAAAATCGCTATTTCGTGAAAATAATTCGAATTTTTTTTCTTCATTTTAGTCTTTTGAAAGATGAGTTACAAAAAATACAAACCAATTTTCGGGAAACGCATTATCTGCCGTATTTAGAATATTAAAATTATATTTTGGTCACGTGAAATACGCCCAAGCGCAGGAGCTGTACAGTAATGAGCTTTATTCAAATTGGAGTCCGAAATGTTCCGGGTCATAAATATTCATCAAATAAGGCCTATATTTAGATCATCGCGTCGTAATCATTTGCATTACCAAATATAGGAATGACAAATTCAAGCTTACCTTTGAAAAAAAAAGTGTAGTTTTTGTGTACACAGTCGTTTATGATCATTGCCATGCGTTTCGAAATGTTCACGAACACAGACGGGAGCTTTAAAACGAATTGTATATGTATGAAGTCAATATTATAAATATATTTCAAAGTTTACTGTTTATAAACATTAAGAATACAAAGCTGAAAATCGACGACATAAATTAAAGCAACATATTTTTTTTTTGGATAAAAGTTATTCTTTTATGAACTGCTAGGATGAGCTATTTTTGTTGGTGTTTCATAGTTAGGAATATGGTCCTTTGTTCTACTTAAACACGTCATTTAGAATACAGAGATCTAAACTATTGTTTTTGACAACGCCAAGAGAATATATAGAGAATGATCTATAGAAACAGTGGTTCAAAGATTCCTGCTCCCAATGGCGTACTTGAAATCCATTAAATAAGACGTACGTTCAGAGATATGAATCGATGTATTGCTGTATGGAATATTGTTATATATTTTAGTTTGATACCTTGTCAGATTAACTATAACTACATTTATTTGCCAAAGCCAGACCACGTGGGATTTTTGATCAGATAAAACAGAATCGAGCAAACCGATCACTTTTGCGTTTACAAGAATGCATTTTCCTTTTCAATATCGGCATTGCAACAATAACTTTATCGGGACGATTGAACCTTTCATTTCATCAATAATGTTCCACTTCGGAAAAGGGATTCGGTTCTCATTTGGAACTGAAATTCAGTGAATATCAAAGGGAAATCAATCGTCAATCGCACGAACTATTATCAATAATTTTATCCCTGATGTATATGTAAATGACTTGGGAGTGCGAATTTTTAATTGTCCTTAGAAAGAAACCCATGCAGAAGGAAAGACACTGTCCTGCGTTCGGAATGACAAATCGATACAAACTGTTTTGCCCTTGAAAAGGTAGGAAAACAGTTATACCAAGAAAGGTGATAAAGAACTATGAAATCCATTGACGAAAAGTTACAACTTTCCTTAACAAAGTCTATCGAATATCTTGTACTTCTATTAAAAAATACATCATCAACAACAACAAGTGAATGTATAGGAAAATCTATTAAATTACCACACTTTTGAATAAATTACGATATTTTTACCTTGAATTTAGATTCCATTTGAAAGTGAGAATACTTTGTGGCTATACATGTATGCGTGGAAATTCCTTATATCTATAATTTAATAAAATATGTTGTACAATTAAGTTTCTGTCACAGGTTAGCAAAAACATTGATTGAATTGCATTTAGTTCTTACATTTCAAAGCGTTTTATTTTTGAAAACACTTTGAAATCAGCATCGTCCTTCCATATGCTGGCATAATTTATGATAGTACTTCAACTTCAACAACATTTTTTTTTACTTAATTGTTTCATCAAATCATACTGTCATTTGCGACTCTTCGTCAAAAATAAAACTCCTGTCAACAATGAAAAATCTTATCTTAATAGAAGCATCTGTAAAACCTAGAATAAAATCTTCATAGAGAAACCAAAGATAATTAAGAAACATATAATATGACCTACGTCGCGGGAGTGAAATAATCCCGTTGAATATTTTTGCTATTACAATGATTGAATAACTATGGAATTAAGCGAAGAATGTTTAATTGTTTAATGTTTTAATGTTTAATTTAATGTTTCATTGTAATTATGACGACACAATGCATTTACTGACGTTATATCGCAAACGGCGTTATATATGTTTCGTGGAATAACTTCGAAATATTTCTGTAATTTTCTTGGTTTATCGCAAATATGCGGGTCATATTATGAATATAATACCAAAATTGTGCTCATAAAATACCAAATTTATTAAACTCGTAATCAAAAACAGATAAAAACTCGACACAGCCTCGTTTTTTATGTTTATAGATGGCTCGTTAAATAAATTCAGTATTCAATGGCCACTCATTCAATATCCTCTAAATAAACATCAAAACTTATATCTTTATTTAAGCGAACATACGCGAAAATACCTTGACAAAGGCAAATAAACTAATTTATTTCACACCTAAACTATTTAGACCAATGACATCGCTTATTTTGCAGCACGTGAGAGTGAAATATCTACATCCATATTGTACAACCAGAACGAGGTTACCGTGCAATACGAATTTATTCCAAAACGAGGTATCCTATATTGTACGATGAAAGCGGGGCAAGCTATATTGTACGATGAAAGCGAGGCTGCACCACTTTTCGCAGCCCTTTCAATGTAGAAACCCTCTGTTCGGAGAAATTGAAATAATTTTAATCTTGAGAAGATTCTTGGTTTCTTCATTTGTTACATTGTTTAGCAAGTAAAAGATGAATGCAAGTGACAAAGAGGGACACAAAATTGTTGTTGATTCTTGAATTCAGAATATCATTTGTTCACATGAAAATGTTCATTTCAAAAGACGACGGGTAGTCAACCTGTTTTATGTTAATTACATATTATAATCAGTAAGCACTTATCGGCTTGACACATGAAATAAATATTTCACGTGGATTCTATTTTTAGAACAAATATTTGTTTAAATTTCATCATGTTCATAGTGATTTGCATTTGACGCCCCTATCCGGATCATTTTGGATATATTCCCTTGTCTCTCTCAAATGGCGAAAATCGTTAATTGTGGAACTTTCAGTGTATGGTGTGAAATAAAGATGTCATTTAACATGATCGAGTACAATACTGAATTCATTGGATTCGTACCTAGCAGAACCAGTCTATATTTTGACCCGGTTAATCAAATGAAAGTTTTTTTTCTATAAATTTTTTCTCTCAATTTAGGAAAACGCCCAATGCCAGATACGCGTAAGGAGGGTACATTTCATTTTGTTAAAACAATACATATACACACTTTGTTTTCAAGATACGAATGTTCATATTTTTTGAAAAAAAAAATAATTGCAATCTAATAAAATAAAGAAATCTGATTGGTTAAAATCGCATCACGTGGGGAAATCCACTGCACTTTATTTCTGTATAAAATGCAATAGGTCTTTCGGGAAACCCCCGACCTTCGATCTGCAAGTCCTGTGTTGTAGGAACTCAAATTAACCTAGTTCCCGATCACCAACACAACATTGCTATTCAATCTATTATAAATTAATATATGTTGAAAGAATTTACCATTACAAGCATGCAGTTCTGATTCTGAGCCGATCTAAACTTAGAGAACAGCGAGTCGACGAAGACCTTCAAGTAACCCTCTCAACTATGACCGACCACGCCGTTTTCGTTTAAAAATAGAGACTAACTTGGCAGAAACAAGCTTTTTTGTCATATGTACCTCTACGAATTTTAATGTTGGCTTTTATTTGTGTATCATTTGTTTAACTTAATGACATTTCACTTCGATAACGAGATAAAAAAAATATACACGATCTAAAAATAGATTGTGTAATTTATACGCGCAGAAAGTAGTCTTGAAGCTTTAATGTTTGGCTGAGTATTTTAATAGTTTCTTCGATCTAGATGATTGCAATTATAAGGGACGAGTGTCTTTTTCACTGCGTTTATTGGGGTATAAAGTGCAATTGCCCAAGCACATGGCTTAATTATAACGCCCTACGGGCGTTATTTGCCATGTGCTAAGGCAATTGCACTTTATACCCCAATAAACGCAGTGAAAAAGACACTCATCCCTATAATCAAATACGAAAAGTACATGCTGTGTATTTGCCTTGTTAAAATATGCAGTAACTTATAAGTGTTTGTATAGTTTCTATATGCTAATTAAGGAGTAGTTCAAAGGATTCTTAATTGTTAGCAGGCAAGGCAATTGAGATTGCTATTTCTAAAGATAAGTAGAATGAAGAGAAATGTGATGCATCCGAAGTTTCACTAAAATATTATATATTTTATAACAAGATTTGTCATTGAATTCACTGGTATCAAAATAAGTTTATCAATTAGATTTTAACGCATTAGTTTTATCTGTACATCATTTCCAATGTGATCTCTAGAAGACCTAACTATGGATTCCTAGTATTTCTCCAACCAGCAAATCACCACATCTTTTCCAAGCCTCAAGCTGCCTATCTTACTTACCCTTATTATTCAGTAGACGTTGACATTTGCTTTTCGTAATGTTTTTTTTCCTGCTAACGCGAGGCTAGTTCCTTTTGTATTTTAGTTTGATTTCTTCATCAACATTGTATGTTTACATGTATCTCTATTAGCTCTCGGGAGCAAAATACCATGTACCCCTGATTTTACGATGTTATCAAATGTCAATAATGTCAGAACTCACGTTTTTTTATCTAAATTTTGAATGAAGTTGTTGATCTTATCTTTTAAGCGATTTTGGGACGTGTTTGAATGGTTTGAGCGAGTCATTGAAATCAATGCATGGAGCGCTGGATGAATAATTTAGAATGATTTTGATCGGAATGACAGTCAATTTCTCAATGTTTTTTACTGTAGCAAACACTAGAATGTATTTGTAGACAAATCTTCATTATGTAGATGACGTTCGTTTCATGTGGTGTGTTTAGAAGTATGCGGCTCCGTATTATTGAGGATGGCATAGAAGATGTGATATGGACTCCCATGAACTAGTGTTGTTACAGTCACCGCCCACATATGAAATAACAAATTTCACTTGCTTCCCAGTTAATGATAGTCTGACGTTAAAATGACAACAACTGCTTGGAAATGCGCATAAGAGCTATTCTTCACATTGTGTAATGCTCGACAACAGATGTATCTCATTTAAACTATATTACCAATATTATCCTAATTACCCCTCCTCTTTTTACACATCAGCTGAAGTGCTCTTTCTTTCAAGCTGCAAATATTTATGGCAGGTGATTCTTATTGTAAATACAAACTCTAAACATATTACCTCCATTGTCTTAATAGAAACATTGTGTAAAGATATCTTCACAATTTTATCTAGACAAAAAATAAGATCGTGAAATTGACATATATCTCAATCAAAACCATTCTTAATCGTTCAGTTATCGCTCAAATAATTCATTCCAAGTACTTACTCAAACAATTTACAAACGCTAAAATTGACAAAAAAGATAAGATCAACAACTACATGCAAAATAAACTTCTATGCACATTTTATTAAAGGGAGTTAATAATATCGCTAATTTTGTTCATCCTGAACAAAATTAGTGACTTTGGGCTACCTCCCTTTTTTACTCAAAACTTACTCCTCGCACTCAATTTCAAAATCATTCATCTAGTCAATTTTACGGTAACAGTTCGTAACATCATGATATTGAAAAAAAAATCAAAAAAGCTCACCCAGCGCTCATTCACACCATTTAAAAATCGTCCAAAAAGACTAAAAAATCGTTCGATGCGATGAATATTGCATTCAAATCGATCGAATCATTGCATGGTTTTATTGGATGATGTGGATTTTAAAGCAGTTGGTAGTTTTTTAAAGGGAGGTAAAAATATGGACAAATCTAGCGAAATTGTCTTACCCCCTAGTTGAATTTTACTCAAAACTTACTCATGGAAATCAATCAATTATATTCCGACAGCAGCCCGTAATCATACACCTTGTCAATTTAAAAATGTTGTTAAATTAGTTGTAAATAAAAATTGATCTTGCGTATCCCGATTCTCGTTTTCTAAAACTGTTTTCTAGAACTGAACCTCTATGCTTGAAAGTTGCTTGTTGTATTTTCCAGGTCTTGGCCGAAATATTCATTGCTTCTAATTCTTGTTAGTTTGTTTTATTTGAAATTTAAAGCTGTAAAGGGATGGAAATATTTAATTTGGTATATCTTATTCCCGCGTTTAATTTTGTGACGTCATTAATTTACCAAGCAACGTCGTTATACGAAAAAGTCGCAATTTTTCTGCACTCCATTACAATTTCATAAAATATAATTATTTACGATAATGAGTGTGGGGCTCAGCTTTCAATAAATGATATTTATCAAACATTTTTTGTTGAAGCCAAAATATAACTTGGAGCTTGCCTTTTCTCTTTATGGCATATTTAGAGTCCCAGTACCCGCTTATGAATTGATATTGATATAAATTACATTCATCCACACTTATATTTCAACTTCACCTAGATGTTGCCAAAAAAGAAAGAAATACTCGGAAAAAGCTGTAGAAACTAAATCTTAGAGGTTACATGACATTTTTTTCGGTAGGATCCATACTTGTTAAATAATTCGAAACCTATTTCTATTGTCGCGTGAATATGTTTGTGTATTTGCTGTATTGCAGAATGTGTTTTAGGGAAATTCCGTTGGAAATTAAGCGAGAGATAAGTATTGTACTCTGCCAATGAAAACATGTTAGAACAAATTTACTGCAAACGATAATGTAAAAGTAATTTTGACCCTGTTACCTGTTGCAGCATTTCTAGTTTCTGTTTTTATATTGGCATCCAGTTCGTAGTCTGAATACAGAAAATTGCCAAAACTCCTCTGTATTTCAACATTTCGGCAAAAGTCGCCCCTATCAGGAAGAAAGAAAAAATATTAATACTACAGCATAATTATATTATGCAATTATTTCAATTTTTCATATTTTTTCATTCTTCTTGAAAAAAGGCAATTTTTGCCGAAATATTGAAATACCGAGTGTTTCTTTGAAGGTAAAGAAGAGCAATTTTAAAAACGATCAACGCTCAGCTCTTGGGTAGTGGATATGAATTCTGAATAAGAGGCTATATTTGCTTAAAATGCCTTAAGAGTCCCCCTTTTATCATTTGAACCACATGAAAACAAAACTTCGTTTACATTCGAGCCTGTGCGTGCCATTTCCAACAATTTCAAATTTGTGCAAAGCAAAACTTCTGGACATCCTGTGCAGCCACGCAGACTGACCAAAAGCTTTGATTTGCGCTTTATAAATAAAGAAGGTAGTAATCTTTTTTTATGCAAACAGCATAATATATTTCCATTGTATTGTGTCGCTGTCAAAGCTTCCCAACGTTTGTACCTCGCGCAGATGTGAAATTGTTGGAAATGTCTCGCACAGGATCATTTGCTTTCCAAACAAGAAAACTGTTAGTATGATTATATGGACTTGTGATCGCTTTAGTAAGAATCAACAGGAGGTAACATTGACGAAAATTTCGAAATTCCTCTGTAAAAAAGATAAAGGCATATAAATGTCTAACAAGGCATTTAAGTTCAAATGGTCCAACGCATACTCATTTCGCGAATTCCACCATGTCTGACACACATTAATGTATTCTGACTGTCTGGTATTTACACGAGTATTTACCGGAAACTAACGACAGTTTTACACCACGGTGCCAATGAAAACAAGCAGTGCATAGGAATTACTGAATACAGAAATGAAGCGTGGCTGACATTCCAAAATCCACAATATGTCATTTCTAATTTAGTTTCCTAAACTTCTTAATTTCTAAATTTCACAAGTATGATTTGATCCAGCCGACAGTTCAGTTTCAGTGTTACGCTTTTGAAATTGAATGTGATATATATATGCATGTTTTAACTTCATTGAGAAAATACCAATATGTCGTACGAAGTCTAAAAAGATATTTATGTGATAAAATGATAGATATGCGTTACTTAATCAAGCTGCTTTAACCCAAAGCTAAATGATCTTAAACTATAGATTACAGCTGTACCATTGCTATGACAAATTTATTAATTTTGTAGGGGAAGACCGATTCTAGGTTGGCATAACTTGTGGTTCAACTCCATTCCGGTATGCCTTATGGAATAAAATATGTTTACAATAACATAACTAAATCAATGAAAAGAAAATGCAAAACTGTTATTGCTTTAGATCATTGATTGTCACAATCATTATTGTCCGGCATTCCCGCATACCTTAAACAAGAGGCCCAAGAGGGTCTTATCGTTCCACTGGCTGTCAAATACAGTCAAACCTATATTACCAGCCACCTGTATTCAGCAAGCAACCTGTCTTAGGCAAGCGGCATTTGAGTTCCAAAATGAACCAATTGCACTAAAATTGACCTGTATTAAGCAAGCACCTTTCTTAAGCAAGCACTGTTTCAATGACCCTTGGCTGCTTGTTGAAGACAGGTTTGACGGTATGTATCAATGAGAAACTCAGTCTAATAAGGATGCCAAAAGGTGGACAGAAAGTGTTGGCCGTTTTTTCAATAAACATATTAGTATTGATTTTTTTCAAGGATATATCTTGATCGATATTAAACAATGAAACAATACTATATATAGCGTGGGAAAACGATTTTTTTGTGAACATAAAGCCCCATCACCCATATAGGACCAAATCAAAATCCTGCTAGACAGAGATTTATCAATGGAATATTATCATGAAAAGTTTGGTTGAAAAAGTTGGTTTAGTCCAAAAGTTTGGGGACGAAAACATTTTATAGTGAAAATAAGCCCCGTCCTGCCACGCCAATATTTGGGCGTCAATCCGAATTTCTTGAACAGCTTTAGAAGAGGGTCGTCGAAGGATCACCCATGCCCAGTTACATTGAAACCGGGCCAATGGTTTGAGAGGAGAAGGTTTTTAAAGATTAAATAGAAAAAATAAGCACCGCCTAGATACGCCCACATTTGGGGACCAATCTAAATTTCTTAAAGCACTTTAGAATAGGGTTACCCAAGGACCATTCATGCCAAGTTTTATTGAAATCAGGCAAATGGTTTGCGAAAAGCAGATTTTTTAAGGTTTATATAGTGAAAATAATCTCTGCCTTGCCACGCCCATATATAGTGGTCAATCAAAATTTCTTTAACAAATCTAGAAGAGAATCACCTTAGAATCGTTCATGCCAAGTTGCATTGAAATTGGGCCGATGGTTTGGGTGAAGAAGATTTTTGAAAGTTTAATAATGAAAAATGCCCCAATCGGCCACGTCCATATTTAGAAATCAATCCAAATTTCTTTAACAACTTTAGAAGAGGGTCACTCGAGGGACATTTCTGCCTAGTTTCGTCAAAATTCGCTCATCGAATTAAGAAGGGGAAGATGTTTAAAGAAAATCATACGCACGGACGCACGCATGCATGCAAGGACGCACGACGGGCACTTCGCCGTGACAATAGTTCGCTGGCCTTCGGTCACAGGAGCAAAAAATAAAAATAGATCAATAGCAAGGCCTGTTGAATTGACCCGTTCCAGAATCTCTGTTTAAGTACGTTCGGTATAGCTTCATACGCGTACTCCTGTTCAAAGTCCCGTGATAACAAAGTATTTATCCGTTGAATAAGATCGCACTTTTGTATAGGGAAAAACGCAGCTTACATACTAATAACATTGTTTCATTCTATGTCATATTCACCAGACACTTGTAATATATCATCTGTCTAAGTGAGTTTAAATCTATTTCCCTGTTGTCATTGGTCGTCTGGTGGAAACAATTAATTCTACATTAGATTCATATGGTTTCAATTGATTTTTGACGTTTGTGCTACATGGTTGAAATGAATTGGATATTGTGTTATTTGTCCATCTTTCTTTCCTAGCGAGTTATAAGAATTATGAATGATTTAAGCGTACATTGGATAACACATAAAGTTACGAACATCTTGAAATTGAGATTTTGGAATGAAATTAGATGAGAATGAGGGGCGAGTTTTGGGTGAAATTCAAGAGATGTAATATAATATCGCTTACTTCGTCGATATTGGAAGAAAAAGGCGATTTTTTTTATCTCCCTTTCATGAAATATACGAACTTTTCTCTTTGAGTGAGTTAACGGACCAATCAGACTGTGAAATTCCACGCTAAATGATAAAAAAGCATTATTATTTAATCGCTGTGAATGAATCGATCGTTTTGAACAAATTTGAAGTAATTTTGAACGATTTCGTCTGAGTGATTGGAGAAAGTGGTTTGGAGGATTTATGGGAGCGCTGATCGCGAGTTTTGGAATTGCTTTCATCACGGTCAATGTCAATTTCATAATATCACGTTGAAAATTTTACAAAGACAAACTCTTGCAAATCAAGCAGGAGACTTATATCGTATTAAAAAGATCACACTATGGTACAAATCAAGAGCTGTTACATTAACTAACAGCACAAATATTTTATTAAATTTGAATGAACTATAGTGTTGCCAATAGCATAATTATATGATTTGATTTATTGATAAAAACTGGCACTGACAAAGATATTAAATGAGCCTCTGCGTGACATTTCCAACAATTTCAACAGCACCAAACAAATACTCTGGCCAGCCTGTGTATCTGCACAGGCTGGCCAGGGTTTTCACTTTGCGTTTTGTAGAAAGATAAGGTCAAAATGTTCTTTAAAATTCGGGCGAACTTCTAATTATACTACATTGCAGTCAAGTTTTGTTAATGTTGGCCCTTCAAGCACATGTCAAATTGTTGGAAATATCACACACAGGCTCAAATATCAGCGGACAAAGCCATGGGGGAAAACCTTCAAAATGTCGAAATTTGTTTGCTAAAATCCTAATGTCCTCTTAGGAAGACAATTTGCTTAAAGCTGATAAATCTAAGCTTGCATTTACACGTACGTTTGAAGCAAAAAGAGTGTCGAGGTAGTGGAAACTTGCTTACGACCGCTTTGTCATTCTGACCGCATTCAATGTGTTCCAATACTACGTTCATTATGATAACTTTCGAGAAACCTTAAAAAAGTTCAATAGGTGGTTGTCACAGGACAATTGCTGTCGATGTCATATTTGTACCTTTGACATAGAGCTGTGACCTTGATAGATGAACCGCGTTTCTTCAAAATAACGCGTTTACTCATGATTGTTTGTGCCAGGTTATTTTGAAATAAATCTTTAAATTAAAGATTTACGCCCCCCCCCCCAAAAAAAAAATCGGTTTCATTGACTGACTGAATGACTGACTGATAAGCGTGTGGACGGACGAACAAACGCACCCTTTCTGAACTTGTCTGTAACAACTATTTCTTTTTATCATCGCAAGCAGGTCTACAAAAATGAATCCCACCAGAAAAAAACTTTTTTTTCCAATGACCTCAAAGGCTTCTTATGCTGAAGGTAACGATAGTCTCTAATAAACACTAAGGTGAAATTCAAATGGCAGCCCGGGAGTCGCGTGAGATGAAGTAATAATCTAAAATTGACTGAAATATGCATGCGCAGAAAGGACATGCATGTGAACGGAGTTACCCACTGGTGGTAGTAAACAAACTTCACATTTACCGCTACAATAACTAATTAATCATGAAATATCGTTATACCATTAAGAAATGTGATAATTTCGTGCAAAATATTATAAAAATTAAGAAAAAAAGTATTTGTTGTTTAAAGTAGAGAACATTTGTTTTTTGTAACCGAATTGTTGTGCACTATTTTCGACGCCATTTTGGAACCCAGGTAACACCGGCCTGACCCAGGATCAGAAGCGTCGAGGTTGAAAGGTTAAAATGACATCACTAGTGTCGAAACCAAGATCGTGCTGATGGAAACACGGTCAACTCGGGTCGAAACCGAGTCCGATATGAACTTACCCGAATGGGCAAGGCGTAAAGAAAACACTAGCGGTAATAAAGATCGAGTCATGTTTTTCCGCGATTTTAACTCGACGGTTTCAATTGCAACAATTACCAATAATGAGCTAAGCGACTCATCAATTGTTGACAATGAATAATGGACCCAGAAATAGTAACCCTTTTACAGCTGCTCTACGTCCTTAAAAAAGGACAGCTCTATTGGTGACCTTGTATTAATAAATCTTTCAACCGAAATTTCACTTGTGCTAAAGGACTGTCCTGTGCAAGGGAATTGTCAACATTAATCTTTATTTCAAAAGATGGTTGCTGCAATTCACTTTAACGAAAGGACAGTCCTTTGGGCAGGGGAATTGTCAAAATTAACCCCCTTTAAAAAATGGTTTCTACAAGTACATAACTGATTTTCATATTGGCCTTTTAAGAAAATTTAAAATTCTTTTTATGATACATTGTGTATATGGCACGAAAGACGAAAGTAATTGAACAGATAATCTCGCTGGTATAATATGGATTGATGCCCAAGTAGATGGCACTTCAAACTGAATCCGGTTCGAATAGTTAACAACGTTGTGAAATTGGCAAGGTGAACGATTTTGGAGTGATTTCGGAATGATGTTGAATGAATAAGAAGAGCCAGTCTAGAGTGGAATTTAAGGGAGGTAATCCAATATCACTAATTTTGTTCAAGATGAACAAAATTAGCGATGTGTATTACCTCCCTTTAATGAAATATGCAAAAAGTTCTATAAATAGCCCCCAATTTCTTTAAGAACCAATCAGACTCTTTAAAGTCCAATTATATCAATGAAATCGCGATTTAGTTCTTATTTTATTCAAAGATAGTTGTTGATCTTATATTCCCTTAGTAATTTTGAGCGTTTTTGAATGGTTTGAGTGAGTGCTTGGAATGAATGCATGGACCGCTGAGTGAGCGATTTAGAATGGTTTTGATTGAGATGAATGTCAATTTCACGATGTAACTAACTGTATGAATGATACGGACGTGAAATGATCTCATCTTGATTCCTTAGAATATTACCATCATCACAAAGCTATAATTAATATTCATCCAAAGGAGCTAAGATGACTCAATTAAAAAAAGTACGTTTCTGTTCCGCTACACGTGTACAGGGTCTTCGAATGCACGTTACACATGTCATCGAGTGACTCAACTAGAACTGTCATAGAATTCATGACAAACTGTAATAAATGAGGTCTTTGTTTTTATAGCCTTGCTCCATGTGCCTTATCATGTTTGATGTAAAGAGTTTCTGAACCAAATTTAAAGTTGCTTCTATTTATAAAAAAAAGATAAATTGTCCAGCTAAACAATATATCAAATTGAAGCTGTAGATGAGTACAAGCAGTTGCAACACAGTAGAAGCCCAGCCTACAACAGAATAGCCAAACAATTATGGAAAAGGGATATTTTGTTAAAAACCAACAACTTTATTACGGTTGGATACAATTTGCACGAATTGATCAGAATATGGACAGATGTTCCCACTAGGTACTAAGTACTACAACTTGGGAAAAACTCAGTCTCAAGAGGTCCTATTGAAACAATCAATTTCAAATGTTTGTGAAGCACACTCATAGAGCAGCATTTAAAGCTAGGTAATGCAAAATAAATATTGGCGGACAACCTTAAGGTAGTGGACCCGTATTAGTTCTACAACTTTCCGTGACTCATAATCTTTCACGGTATTGACCGAGGTGTCCTAAAGAAATCATTAGGAAACATCGGTTAACACTATATTAAAGTTCATTACTTCCAAAACGTTTCGGAACTACTACGTGCCCACTACCTTGAGAGGGATTGAGACAATAACAGTCTAAAGAGTGTAAGGAAAAGACTTCGGTCAGACTGTGCAGATGCGCAGGCTGGCAAGAGTCTTTGTTTTGCACACGCGTGAAATTGTATGGAATATCAAGCACAGGCTCGAATATACATGTAATTTGAAAAGATTCGAAAAAACATAGATCAAGCGTGTAATCTAAAATTTGCCGTAAAATATTGAGTCAGAAAGAGCGGAATTGTGAAACGTGCATGTATCAATAAATGTTGTAGTAGGACTGATGGAAAATTATTAGTAGAAGAGAACAATCCTGAATTGAAATATTGTAATATCTGGTGACTTGTTTATACGTCGGTTATTGACATGACAATTTGACATTTATACTCAATTATCTTGAAAATTACCGACACTTCATGAATTACGAATTCATTCTAAAGACAAATGGGTAACAGTGTTTATTGAAATTCTCAAAGAACAAAACGTTTCCATTCTACAAGTTCTATACATTACTTGACATTGTGTGTGTGATTCACTGTATTGAAGTGTAGAACGCGTGGCGCCGATCCTGGTCTTGCCCTGCTCAGGCAAAGAATGATTCGAACCGCTTGTTTTGTCTACACTTTCATTCAATTAAATCGGAATGGTTTATGTTGTGTCCCCTTTCAAAATTATTATGAACATTTACAGTTAAGAATGAAATTGGATGAGCGCGATGAATGAGTTTTGAATCATGTTAAAGGGATGTATTCCAATATCACCTTATTTTAAATCTCGAACAAAACTAGCAATATTTATTACCTCCCTTTAATTAAGAATGCATGCGAGTTCTTAAAATAGCTTTTCAAGTCTTTACGAACAAATCAGACGCTAAAAAACAATAAAGACAGTGAAATCATTATTTTTGTCAAGTGATTTCTATTTTGAAATTTAGTTGTTGATCAGTCTTTTTTTATTTTTTTGTAATTTTGGAACGTATGTGTATGGTTTGAGTGAGCGTTTGAAATGAATGAATGGAGCGAATCAGAATGGTTTTGATCGGAATGAGAGTCAATTTCACGATGTTTTTAAATTCTTAACTCTTCATTCGGAAATTGACCCTCTGTTTTTAAATTATTGAACCCTGTCAGTTAGTTCGATCTTGGGGGCTTTTCATCTTCAATTATCTACTTTTTAAGAATCGGTAAACGCAACTTTTCTTATAAATTGTTCGATTTCCCCGATTCTATGGCTAACCGATTTCTTCTAGGTCAGGTATTTCTTAAAGGTAGTCAGGCATTATTAATAATTTTGTAATCGGCTAATTTATGAAAGACTTATTACGTCCTTGGTGTTTTGTATGAAAAAAATATTCAACGAGATTTGGGGAATTGATAATTGTGGAGACTCTGCCGAGACAATTATCAATTCCTACAACCGAGTTAAATCTTTTCAAACAATACACTTGGTACGTATTATATTTATATTATAACCCCTATTTGCCTTGTTTTTGTCGATATTCCTTACAGAAATGCATTTTTCTAAAAATAACCGCATTATGTCATTGTTCTAAAAATATCCATTTGATATCATAAAAAATATCATATAGGATGATATCACACGGATATTAGTATAGTAATAAGATAGATAAATCGTTATACTTCAGTTTTACCAAACTATTTTTGATTCTACACCATCGTTGTGGCAGTCCTGAAATATCAGTTATCAGTTATTAAGATGCATTACGACATTTAAGTACTGAAATAACATAATTAGTGGCGAAAATACTACGTCATTATTTTCGCTAGTAATCTAAAAGGTAATGTCTTCAATTCTTCAATGCGAGAAAAAAATGTCGATAGCATTTTTTTCAAAGAGTATGGACTTAAGCAATCTTTTTTATTGGTTCTAGGATTACTCCTTTTAGCTAGGAGGGCCTTACGCAGGGACAATTTAATTGTTCAAATATTCTATTATCAAGACACCACATTCACATAAGGCCTCTCTCTCTCTCTCCAGACATGATGAAGGGTAAAAAAGTAACTCAAGTTGGCGCCACTCTTTCTCGAAACAAAAAAAGACACGGAACAATAATAACATGTTTTTATTCATGAAAACATGAGCTTAATAAATGTTCCCCAAGGAACATATTTATTCTTCTTGTAGGACAAAGGAGAATTCAAGGAGGGTCCTTGTTTGCCAAGAAAGACATTAGCTCTAATAAGGTCAAACCTGGGTGAAAACATTTACATTTATAGTTTCTCGCCCCTTTTAGAATAGGGTATGATTTAAATTTCAAACTTTTAATAAGTGCACTTCGGCTTTAAAAATAAATATCTTCTTTGTAAACGCGTACACACGAAAGCATGAAAAGGCGCCATCTTAAATCATTAAATGTGAAAAATACATTATTATTTTTAAATCATTCTGGATTCCGTATACGTAATCCAGAATTTGCATTTCGAAAGTTAATATATATAAAGATCGAAAATTCATTCTATATTCAGAAAACTACCCGAAACGAAAATTTTGACAATGGTCATCAGTGTTATAACTTTAACTATCAAATGCGCAAGTTGCAAAATATAGCTACATGTTTAAAAGCATTCATGAAAGTATGAACACTTTGTTCGGACAAAAAAAAAAGACCGTTTTTGATAGGCGAATGTTTGGAATAAAATTATAGCAACTTGATTTGAACGAATCAAGCTTATTGTAATAGCTCTATCTCAAGTACATTCATCTTTGTGTGCTGCCAAAGCAAGCAGGAACCTTTGTTGATTCTACGAACCAGACGTCGCGTCGTTTCGCACGTGGGTAAATATGACGTCACAAGCATCAACATGACGATGGGTAAACCAAACCAAAGAAATCAAAATTATAACTAGGAAAATTATTAGTTGATAACATAACGTGTTTCACAGCGTTTTGTTATCAAATTATGATATGCCAAAAAGACCATCTGAAAGTATTAAAGAAGGTTTTTTTTTCAAGAGTATTGACCAAAGTACCACAAAAAGCCGAAGAAGGCCTCCTAAAAAGACCCCAAAATTACTACAATTACATCCGAGGTACTTTCCAGTTTACGAAAAAGTCCGAGCGAAGCTCCGAATGCTGCCGAAGATGAGATGAGTTACGAACAACTTGTCGATATTTCGACGGCAACAAGTAACGTATACTGACTGTGACAGGCCCCTTTGTTGAGTTAGTAAAATGTAATTGAATTTCTTCTCAATCAAAACCATTCTAAATCGCTCACTCAGCGCTACATGCATTCATCCAAAACACTCACTCAAACCATCCAAAAACGCTCCTATACGACTAAAAAAGATAAGATCAACAACCACACTCAAAATAGATCAATAAAGATAGCTAAAAATAATGTCGATTTCACTGACAAAATTAAAATTTTGTGCGTCCGATTGGTTTTAAAGATCAAAGGCCTGAAAGGCCTGAATTGAAGACAGGACTGAATGTTAACAATTGGAATGAAAATTGTGGCGTTTTGAGAAGATATCTCGAGTGGGAATCAAAAATTTAAAACAATCATTGATGGATACATATGGAAACTGCACTTCCATTACAAATGAATATGCTATACTTTGAAGACTCATTACTTCCAGATAAACCTATCCCTATAGCCAATTCAAGTTTAACAAGAGGGTAACTGCCTTCATAATTGCTATTCATCACCCAGTGTAAGTTTTTAAAATCCTAAATGAAAAACATTCAATTAACCAACAGATATATGGTGGCAATTCCTGAATTCTAAAAACTCATATGAATTATTGCAACCCAGTATTATAAAATTGCATAGTTTATCCCCAGCAATCAAAATACATGTATGATCCAAATCCGATTTTTTTCCAGGCAAACTCATTAAGTGTATGTGTAAAAATCTTAAATAAAAATGTTTATCCACATGACACACATTGCTTACCCCTTGATTAAGAGCTGAACATTTCATTGCCATGGTGAATATTGCCCTGAATTGGAAATTTGTTTAAATTTCTTTTACATTTATTATCTGGTCCAGGATTTGACTATATATCTCTGCTTTTCTAGATCAAGATTCGGATTGAACTATCCGGTGAACTATCAATTTTGACAAAACTGTCAAAATGACAGATCGTTGAATGAACTCCCGAGCTAAAGCATTTATCACCTTGAGAAGAATTGTTTCAAAGTCCACTCCAGAATGTTACAAATAAATCCATTTCAGTTTCCAAAACAGTTTTTATTATTGTCAGAAAATTGTCGAAAACAAAAGCGGAAACTCAGAACCGGGGTCGCGCATGCCTGGTACAACTGTACAGGCCATTCGGAACACCACTCGGCCAATCTCATGCATTCGTCTCAACTCGGCCGATTCCGTAACCTACATTTAGATAGTTCGGAGACTTCGGAGATCGCCCGAAGATTGCCGAGTGAATATCACAATCTGTTGTAGTTTACGGAAATGGCCGAGTGATGTTCCGAATGGTGTACAATATGGATAGACAAAACAACCCTAATAATAAAGTAATTTGAAAAGCCATCGAAATGATTTCTCCGTAAATCCAAGTAAAAATTCGAACCTAGGAGATTCCGAGGGCTTACGAGTTTATTCAAATAGCCTTGTAGTATTTTAGTATTTATCCATTTACACAACGATAGGCCCGGAGGACGGATAAATAATGCAACCTTAAGGACACACAAACGCACAATTTAACGAGAGATAGCGAGTCTAAAATGAGGAACTGAAAATAGCTTGCCAATGCATAAAAACAGGATGCAATTAAATATTTGGAGCAAATGCAAAAGATTGCAGCCGAAAACGCACTAAAACAGCACCACTTACGAATGCAAAACACGTTTCTACAGGCGACTTCTGCATATATCACGTGTTCACTCCACTTAGGTCCCGGCCAGAATTAGGTCAGCACCAAAATTTTGCGGTATATTATTATCCATGATTAATGCCCTGGCAGGGAGAGCCTAAGTAACGGGTCGTTGCACTTAAGGTTAAAGGAAATCAGCTTTTATCTAAAATAACTCGAGGCCTTAAATCGTAGATTGGTAACCAAATCCTCGTAACTTCAGCTTAATCAAGCTGAAGTTACGAGGCCTTGGTAACCAAACGATGAAATGTGTTCACTCTCTCAAAGCATGCGAATCCTTAAGGTTTTAGGATACAGTTATTTGCACGCGTTAATGATGATTACCGACTAAAATTTGAAAGAATTTAAAAGTAAACTCGCCAATTTACGTCAAGGTTAAGCCTCCCCCTGCCATTTCATTAATTAGGGGGAATACTACACTATTAATTATTTTTGCCGCGTTTATTTTTATGAATGGGTCTACTTTTTTGAGCGTAATGACACATGTAGGTTTGTTATCAAAATCCGATGGCGCCGATCCCTATATTGAAAGACAGGCTAGCCTGTCTTCAATAAAAAAGGAAGTTATCAATGGAACTTGTATGCATATTTTATTAAAGGAATGTAACGAATGTCAATAATTTTGTTTATCGTGAACAAAATTTGCGATATAGGATTTAAAACTCACTCATCGCATTTGCTCAAAAAAATCATTCCAAAATCATTCACCTTGTCAATTGCAAGTTGTTGTTAACTGTAATTATGACCAAACAAGGACTTTAGCATATGAAAGTAATATAGCCGGTTTCTGGTAGATTAGAGATATGGAAATCTGGACTTTTATTACTTAGAGTATTTTATAACCATGCCATCTGCCATCTAATAAACAAATTAACTGGTGTTTTCCTTGTCGGTATAGATACGTTGCTACACATCAGCATAGAAATATAGTAGACTGTCCACTTTTCCTACAGCCATATTTTAGTTTCTGTTTGACTTTTTTTACTGAATTTAATTTCGTATAAATTTTGACTACAGATACAGTTTTAAAAGAACATCGTAGAATTGTCAAGGTGGATGATTTTGGTTTGATTAAGGAATGAAATTGACTGAGTGTGTGGAGCGAGTCTTGAGTGAATTTAATTGGAGGTAATCCAATATCGCAAATTTTGTTCAGGATGAACAAAATTATCGATATTAATTACCTCCCTTGAATAAAATATGCATACAAGTTCTATAGATAGCTTTCGTTTTCTTCAAAACCTATCAGACGCTTACAATTTGAATTATGTCAGAGTAATCGCGATTTTTCTCTATACAATTTTTTTGAATGACGTCGTTGATTCTATATTTTTCAATGGGTTTAAACGTTTTTGAATGGTTTGAGTTAATGCTTAGAATGAATAAATGGAGTGCTGGGTGAGCGATTTAGAATGGTTTTGATTAAGACGAATGTCAATTTCACTATGGTACTAACTGTACTAGTAAATTCTAGAATCATCCGTCACTCGTGAAAATATAGCTTTAGTTGTTCACTCAATGAAATGTAAATCGATCTTACACTGCATTTATGTTGTGGACCCGTATTAGTTCCGCAACATTTAGGACCACATTTTCTTTCACAATGTTAACCGAGGTTTCCTATTAGAAATCATTAGGAAACCTCGGATTATATCGTTTAAATTCAATACCTCCGAGACGTTGAAAAACTATTACGGTCCCACTACCTTAAACGGTAATATGTATCCTCTATGTGTTCATCAGAAGTCAAAGATTCACTATTCAATGACGCGGACAAAATCAAAGACTTGGTAAAGCTAATATGAATTACAGGATTAAGCTTTTGCTGCAAGGATAAATGGCAAATATTAAAGCATTCATAATTGTATTAATACTGACCTATAAATTGGATTAATGGATAGATTATCTTGGGTTAATACTAGATAAAATTGTTCAATATTGGCAGGCGCTAAATGAAATACTTATACCTTTATGACACTTTTACTGCAACAAAATTAAACGATTATGAAAAGGGGCGCCTGTGTCCCATTGAATGAATATCAAAGTCAACAGTAGAAGACTGTGTAATTTGTTTGGATATGAGATAGTTTGTTACAAGGTGACTTACTTGCTAACTAGGAAAAACATCAAACTTGATGGCCAGATTACAAAACAAAAGTTAAGCTGTAATTGTGGGGTTAACCATTAAATCCAGCTCTAAGCTTTTGCTACGAAATGGGGCCGTTATGTATTATCATTGAATAAAATGTACGTTTTCGGGTCGTTATAGGCATACGATAACGAACAAAATCCGGTCGTTAACGGGAGAAAACGTGGATTAATCAGTAAATTCAGGTGTCGTTAACGCCCGACTTTTTTTATTACTTAAATATCATCTTTCTGTAACATTTGCTGGCTTCAAAAAATGAAAACCAATGCATTTTGTTACTGATACGTCAAAGGTTCGATTTTGACGAGTATACACATTGATTATTTAAATGCGTCAAACATATTCATGGTAAACGTTAATTTAGAGCGTTACTGAAGACGTAAGCCTGATTCCCGCGTTAAATTTGGTGACGTAATGAATTTCCTAAGCAATGGTGGTTTAAACAAAAGTGATGGTGTAATAAGTTTTATAGGTTTGTAGCTCTTTTTGAAGCTTTTCTATGAATTATTTCGCAATCTACGCTCAATAAATACTCGTCTTTCTTTTTATGCAATACTAGCATCAATTCGCGTTTTTCGGGCGTTAACATTTGCAGAGACCTCAAAATGCTCTGACGCCCTCGTGCTTCGCACTCAGGCGTTAAACAATTTTTCGGGTCTCTGCAAATGTTAACGCCCTCAAAAACGTAAATTAACCCTACATGGTCGTACATTGCAATCATCTTCTCCGACCGCCTGTCCGTCCGTCCCGATGTCAGGACGTCCATTCGTACGTCCAAATCTTATAAACGAAACTTCGCATTCATTTATGGACCGATTTGAATAATACTTTCAAAAAATGTTATAAGTCATCTGACTTATCGCTTATTCTAATATGGCCCCTGTTCAATGATTTTCAGTAAGATACGGAAATTTCAATTTCTCAGACTTTTTTCTATACCCTTTGAGATATTGAGACTGTTTTTTGTGTGTGAGTCAGTGTCAATTAGTTACAGAATATGTTCGAGTTTGGTTCAGGTCTAAAGATTTTTCAGGAAGATACGCGTGCTGGATTTAGAAAATTACTAGGAAATTTGAGTTTTCCGGATTTTTTTTTACCCGCTGACATATTGAGCTATTTTTTGTGAGCCCGCATAAATAAGTAACAGCACAAGTTCGAGTTTGATCCAAGCCCATTGAACAATTTTAGATATACAGTAATTTGCTGATTTGGGTCATAAGTTATAGCAAGTAACATCTACAGGTGTGTAAAAATTACCCACCATTCCTCACTATAGCGTGAAAATTGTGTGCACAATTCATTTTTTTCAGCCAGACACTATACAGCTTTTAAAGAGGTCACGTGACAACAGCAGAGAATAAACTATTTATTTGTCGGGGAATTAATAAATATCATCGAAAGGGTAAAAAGATAAAAGAATTGTAAAGATTTTCATATGCTTTACAACAGGTCAATACATCCGTAGTGCCGGACCGGGCCTCAAACATGTGACGTTTTAATAATGCCAAATGTACTAACATACCTTTTTTTTAAACAAAACGTGGAGGCCTATTGACGCCACAAAAACTCTAAGACAATTCAATTCTTATGTGTATAGTAACATAAGTGTTCTTGTTATACAAAGGTATCTAATGTCAGAAGATGCAAGTATTTAGCCAAAGATTGTTATGGATACTTTGGTTTAAATAAAACGGATAAATCAATTGAGATAATGTAAAGATGGTCCTATTTATTCTGACAGTATGATAACTCCAAACAAATAAATGAGCCTGTGCGTGACATTTCCAACAATCTCACGTGTGCGCAAAGCGAAGCCTCTTGTCAGCCTGTGCATCCGCACAGTCTGACCAAAGTCTTCACTATGCGTTTAGTAGATAGATAAAAAGTCTCAAAGTATCTGTAGACCATAAGGTAACTTTAAAGTTTACAGTATGTGGCTGACTTCCCTACTCAATGTTTGTCCCTCGAGCACTTTGCAAATTGTTGGAAATGTCACGCACAGACTCAAGTGTTATTTTATTCAATAATTTGACACCTAACAATGTGAAGGATATAAAGGTCACAGACAGAATTAGTTAGTATTCGACAATGATTGCGGAAAATCTCTAACATTTGTAAATAAGATTAATTGTGTTGTAATTGTATTCCAAGTGGTATTACGCCCATATTTTACTAGTATTTATAGAGTAGATTAATGTTGTACATAGATTAATAAACAATGAGAAATTCATACTTTCTGTGGAATTCTATCTTTCATAACGATTCAGAAATCTTGAATGTGTTATTCTTTTGATGTAAAAATGTTGTGGCGTAACAAATTGGCGTTTTTAAGTATGCCTTTATTCACTTATTTTGTTCCAGGTAAAGGCAAATACTAGAAATTCACGATATTTTGCCAGAACAGCCTTTTATAGTTTGGTTGAAACCTATATATTTTACATCTATTTGGAAAAAAAAGTTTTTCAACATAGATAAATCCCTCTTGATTCTGCTTCCTTGAAAATTCCTCAGAACGTGCACCGAATGTATACGAGGGTCATCCAATAAATAGTGAGACTGGTTATATATCTCGAAAACTAATGAAGATATTAAAATGAAATTTTACATGCATGTACATTATTTTCTCCTGCATTTATTTTTCACACCAACCAGTATGTTGCCATGACATCATGTTGATGACGTCAAAAAGAATGACGTCATGACGTTAACCACGGCCAGATGAATATCAAAATAACAAAAATGCTACGTCTTTCCAGAGTTAAATTTCAGAAAATTGAAGAAGATGGAAACGCGTTTTTGCTAAGAATATTATGCAGGGATACAGTACTTTCTCAATGTACCTCATTTCTACAGATCTTTTTTTCCGTCAGTGAGAAAAT
Organism: Fragum whitleyi; assembly: GCA_948146395.1. NCBI lineage: Eukaryota > Metazoa > Mollusca > Bivalvia > Cardiida > Cardiidae > Fragum > Fragum whitleyi. Next base: position 13,263,284 of record OX411543.1, on the reverse strand, counting down.
TCAATTTTACCAAAAAACTTCCTTTTTGTATGATTTTGATCACAAAGACATTATTTTCCATAGAAAATATTTGCATTTTTCAATTTGATTAAGATTTTTTTGTTACAGATGCCATCTAACATCTCCCAGAAAGACATTTATGCAAAATCTTTTGTCAAAACTTACGAGTACATCAATGTACAATTCAATTCGGATACCCTCCCATTTTTCAGAACGACGTTGTCAGATAAATGGAAGAATTTCGTTAAGAAATTTGACAACATTTCTTTAAAAATTCATACAACCATTACCTACCACTTAGATATAGTAACAGAAAACATTTATCAATATAATTTGTGTCAAAAAACACAACCAGGTAGTTTAATATTGCGTTTTTTAAACATTGAAACATCATGGGGTTAATGTGGCCATTACGACATATGGCACCACCTTCTGTTGCCTAGCAACAAGGGTTCCATGGAAGGTATGTAGGTAAGAGTCTGCCAAGCATTGAAGGAGATGTTGCCCTAAACAATGGTGGAAAAATAATCTCATATTTATGAACAAGTTAGGAATTATAGCACAAGTCTCACTATTTATTGGATGACCCACGTAGACCGAAAAAAGACCCAAGATCGATAGCCACTCCCAATAATCGAATTCAGGACTCCTTGAACAAATAGTTTATGCACTGAGAGAATCATTTGTGATCATTCAGGCAAAATGGACCACCTGTAAACTCCGAACCATAAGTATTTTAAAAGGACATTGGTTCTAATAGACGTCAATCGAAGGTCACATTTCAAAAATGCTGATATAGTACAGTGACAGATAAGCCAGGCGCAAACGGTTGAAAACCCTACTTAGTCTGCGCACTTCTTGCAAACTGACTTAGGTCGACACTTCACGTACTATTCAGATTATCCTTTTCATGCAGCTATATTTTAAATTCTCGTTGATAATCTATTTTATTCCACTTTTCCTATTGTAAGGTCCTCATCCTTAAGAATAAATACGTATCTGCAAGAAAATGTAAATATCTTACTTTATCTTATAACCATACTAATATCCGTGTGATAACATCCCATATGATATTTTTATGATATCACATAGTTATTTTTAGAAACAATGATATAATGCAATTATTTTTAGAAACTTGCATTTCAGTCAGAAACATCGACGAAAAGAAGACAAATAAAGGATAAAAGATAAATATGATACGTACTTAGTGTATTGTATGAAAAAAAATACCCAACTCGGTTGTGAGAATTGATAATTGTCTCGACAGAGCCTCGACAATTTTCAATTCTCCCAACCTCGTTAGATTTTTTTTCCATATAATACACTTATTACGTATTATATATAAGTCACGCGAACAACTTCAATTATCAAAAGACTTTTCTGAAAACGTTATCAGTTTTCGAAATACTTTTATCACTCATTCAGGATCGTGTCAAAGCGATAGGTGCCTCTATTCTTCATGAGTATTTTTAAAAAAATAATAGATGCAAAATATTTGTGTATGATCACGAGTTATTTGTCTAAAGTATTCTGCAATATTTTTCACCTGGCGGGGAATGGGCTACATGTGACGTACATTGGCGACTTTCCTTTTCAATATTTTGATCCTTTTAAACATCAATCGACAGTTATCGTTGATGTGTGTAAATAACTGTCATCAAAACCGAAACGTATTTGGGTTACCAAACTCTTGTTATTTCAGCTTGTCCCAGCTGATGTTATGAGCGGTTTGTTACTTACCGATGATATACACGTTTCAAGTTATATACATATGCCGGCCACCCATAAAAGAGAGTGAATATACAAATAGCTGATTTACCCTTACATTAATTGCAGCGACCAATGACTTGGGTTTCGTTTCAGTGTAATTTACTTTGTCGTCTGACATGTCAACTTCATAGAAAGAATGATTAAGTCGGATACTATACTTAATACCTATGTTACAGTTAACAACATCGTGAAATAGAGGCAGAATAATGTTGGAATGGTTTCGGAATGAATTTGAATGAGTGCTCAACATGAACAAAATTAGCAATGTTAATTACCCCCTTTGATACAAAGCATGCAAGCTCTATCATTAGTTTTCTACACCCATCAAACGCCAACAAAATTCAGTTAAGTCAGTGAAATCAGGGATTTTTACTAGCGGTTAAATGTGGTTTATGTGGTATTTGAATGTGGTTGGTAATCTTATCATTTTTAGAGCTTTTTGAGCTTTTTTCAATGGTTTGAGAGAATGTTTGGAATAATTATATGAAGCGCTGAGTGAGCGATTAAGAATTGTTTTGATAAGAGTTACAGTCAATTTCACGATGTATTTAACTGAAAATAAAGATAATGCTATCTTTATTGAAAAAAAAAAAAAATCCGTTATTCTCAAAAACCTACCAAAACTAGAGACATGTATGTTGAAAAACGGACTAATACCCTAACCCGCAGTTTGATCCAGTTCCGGAAGCTTTTTTCGGACTAAGTTCAATTATGATTTAGACCATTTACCTTCAGAGCTCTAGAGCGTCTACGCGGTTTCCTTATAATTTCAAGACCTATTTTTTATTAAGATAATAATTCTGATCAACTTTTTAAGTTGATTGAACCGAATATATGACAGTTAGAGTGTTCATAAGGCATTTCTAATATTTGACCTCTTGACCTTAATTTTAGGTTGACTGGGCCAAAATGATGGCATCTAGTGTTTATACAAAGTTTTTCTAATATTTGACCTCTCGACCTCATTTTTCACCCCACTTGACCTAATGTCGAATTCGGCTTAGATTTTAACAAGACGATTATTTTGACCAATTTTAAGGTTGATTGGGTAACAATTTTGGACTCTAGAATAACTACATTTTTTCCTTATATACGACCTTTGACCTCATTTTTGACCCACTTGACCCAATTTCGAACCTAGTAGTTATTTCATCAAAACAATCATTCTGGCAAACTTTCGAATTGTTCGGAAAAATATATGACCTCTAAAGTGTCTACGAGGTAAATTTGGAGGGCCGCACGGTGGATGATTGGCGACGGACATCAAATGACCACAAAAGTTCACCTCGTGCTCATGTGAGCTAAAAAGACAAAGATTATTCTAAAAAGGGTAATGTTTAGAATTGAGAAAACAAAAATACCCTTGTTTTTTCCAAAAATAGAAACATTTTTAGTACCAGTTCATGTATCATGTTCTAACTTCAGGTATGAGTGCAATTTATATCGAGACTTTAGGTATGAATATTATTTCAATTTATACTATTTAATCAAGTCATTCTGTTAAATGATCTAAGATCTGAAACCACCATAAGAATAAGTCGCTTTATTGACTCCGTTTATTTCTGTATTACGAGATTATCGAGTTTTAAGTAATACTAAAACTGGTGTCTGAGATTAAGTGAATTTGTAAAAACAACTTAACAATGCGTAACAATCACATCCCTGTGAATAACTCATTTTGTTTTATTGATTGACATTCAAACAGGGCATTGCTTAAAATCTAATTTTTTCAGAATTGCCAAACATTCCTGTGGGTAAAATAATTCCGAGAAGAAGAATGTGTGTCCTTAAATTCGCCATTATTCCAGCATATTCTGAGAAAATAAAAACGTCATACAGGAACCCATTTTATATTCATAATGATAGCAATAAAAACCCTAAATATGCTTTAATATGCAGAGAATGACAATCAAATATTTCTCTGGGCAATGCAAACCTGTGTGCGAATATTTCTCTATACAATAGAAATGAGATGGTTAAGTTTCCAAAGAGAACACCATGCGAGTCGAGCTTGTACACGCTCAGTATTATCATCTGTACAGTTAAAACAGTTAATAACATCGTACAAATGACAAGGTGGGTAATTTTGGAATGATTTCGGAATGAAATTGCAAAAGTAGGATGAGCGAGTTTTGATTAAAATTAAGGTGATGAGATATGATATCGTCGATTAATATATAATACGTACTTATTGTTTTGTATGAGAAAAAATATCTCACGAGGTTGGGAGAATTGATCATTGTCGAGGCTCTGCCGAGACAATTAACAATTCTCACAACCGAGTTAGATATTTTTCATACAATACAGAACAGAACAGAACATATATTTTATTTCGGACTTAAACAAGAATGTTTCTGATCCATACATGAATATCAAATACAAAGGTCAGGGGCACACTTATTACGTATTATATTTATCTTATAACCTCTTTTTGTCTTGTTTACGCCGATGTTTCCAACTGAAATGCAAGTTTCTAAAAATAACTGCATGATACCATTGTTCTAAGAATAACTATGTGATATCATAAAAAATATCATATGGGTTGTTATCACGCGGATATTTGTATAGTTATAAGATAAAGTCCAATTCGACGATATTAGCGATATATCTTTCATTCCTGGTAGTGATATCTTGGGATTTCCCAGTTTAATAGATTTTGATATCGTTACTAGTGACGATAACACTTATCAGTTTCAGTGGACGAACTACTTTTTTTCAAGCAGCTTGGCCCCTGCTCAGACTACTGATAGCATACATTGAAGCCTAATCACATGATCAGGATATTTGCAAATGGGGTTTAAACTAAATACAATAATAATAATAATAATATATAATATTTTGATGGAATACCCAAGCGAAAAAAATATGAGGCTACAGAAGGGTTGTTGATTTACTACCCCCAAACACCTCTGGATCGGCCACTGAAGCTTCTGAATCACAGATTATCAAAATTGTGTTCATCAACATGAACAAGGAAAACAGAAACTAAACATAACAATCATGAACGACAATATGAAAGAGGGAACATCCTGAAAAGGTTCTAAAATAATAGCTATCCTAATCCGACTGTTTCTGTCTATCGTGACTTTGATGCGTTTTCCGAAGGCTAGAATTGCAGAATTAGCGACAAATACTGAGTCAAGCCCGTGCCTTAACTGAATTTTATTGTTCATCTTAGGGGATTTCTTAGACTGTTAAACTCTTCCACCATGTCCATCTCGGTATCCAGTCAATTTCGAAAGAATCCCAGTGTTCCAATGTTTACATCGTTGGCAAAGTTGTTGTTCCAGAACCTACACAGTGTAAGATTCGCCAAAATTATTGTCTTGGTATCAATACGCGAGATTTGCAAGGGTCGAGGACGATAGAATATGACTTAATAAATAGTTCTAGTTAAAAAAAGGCGGTTGTAGAGAATTAAATATATTTAATAACTGCGTATGTTTAATATGAAAAAACATTTCTCTCCTGTAATAAGATTGCTTAGTTCATCGAGAAATAACGATAGATTATCACTTGATAATCTCATCTTCAAATCAGTGCAATCGCGAAAAGATATACCATGCTCACTTTACTTTACTTTACTTTACTTTACTTCACTTTACTTTAGCGATCAATATGAATATTAATCACGTGCAAAATGACGCGCTTAAGATTATTTTGCGCCTAAATGTTCACACTTCGTCCCGTTTAAAAAGGAAAAAAAGAAAAAAAATCGTTTGTTTTTCACATAAAAACGACGAATTTTTCTTTTCGTATAAAAACAAACTGTATTATATTCAATTGTGGCTCTGCTATTCATGAAAATATAGACTTTGTTGTCCACTCAATGAAAGATGGATCGATAAACATTAAAACAAACAATTGTCCTCTACATGAACGTTGGAAAATTTTTTAAATCGCTTCCTCATTCCCTAAAACATTACTGAGCGTCACAACAGCTGTAGAAACCTGGATGCCAACTAGAGTTCATGACTCCCACTTGGAGTCTACTTTCATCTACAGTTTTACATCATTTATTACGTAAACTGTAAATATTTATCCGAAAACTGTCTAAACACCTTTGTTTTAATCTTACTATTCGTTCCCTTTACATGCGCAGCAGGGAATAGAAGTTTTCGCGTTATAATTCAACTGCCAGGGCGTGGCTTAGCGGTGTCGTAGGTAGGAGAGTTTATTTTTCAATATATTTGGATCTTCAAAGCGTGTAAAGCAAACGTGAACGCATTTCATCGTTGGGTTACCAAAACCAAATAACTTCAGCTTGTTTAAGCTAAAGTTACGAGAGTTTTGTTACCAACCGGTAGTTTCACATTTCAAGCTTATACGACCTGATTTACCTTAACGTTAAATGCTAGCTTGATTGAATGGAGTGTTACGCCGCTTTCAACATTTTGTCAGTTATATTGCGGCGGCTGGAGCACCTAAAAATGGTTTCCTGTTTCCTGTTATATCTTTCACCACCACATCCTTTCCTAGCCTCCAACGTTAAATGTATTGACCCGTTACTTTGGCCCCGCCTTGCCAGGACAAATATCATGGATTATACATGTATGCCGTTCATTTTTTGGCTTATCAAAATACCTGATGAATTGGATTTACGACAGCAAATAGAAATAAAGATTCTTTAGTGATTAGTTGACAACATCATCTTTACTGTTAACAAAGTTTAAATATAAAATTAGTTGCATGACTTTATAGTACCACACTACATAATGCGACACATGGACACACGAAGACACATCGACAAATGATCGGTTATTGATACTTAGTAACGATGTGGTCAAGCTGCATAACAGACACAAGAGGGTTCTTACACACCGTATTTGATTTTCTCTATAAAAGCAAATAGTAGTGTAACTAAGTCACTTACATATTTCAAAGATAAGAATAAAACAAACAGCAAAAATAGCGAGAGTCCTGATAGTTCGAATTGCGAAACTTGCAGCCCAAGATCGAGTTTTCTTGGTAGTTTTCGCATTTTAGTATAATTCAATATCTTCTTTTCAAATTATGGAACCTAAGTTGGATAGTAGCTGGAGGCAGTGATGGGATGTCATGATGTCCGAGAATTGCGAAACTTGCAGCCCAAAATCGAGATTTCTTGGTAGTTTTCGCATTTTAGTATAATTCAATATCTTTTTTTCAAATTATGGAACCTAAGTTTGATAGCAGCTGGAGGCAGTGATGGGATGTCATGATGTCCGAGAAATACCGAGAAATACCAGAAATCCATATGCCCAAAAACCACCTGAAAACTAAAAAACCGACGTTTAAGATTAAAAATAAAAAAACACTACACAGATTAATGTGAACGAGTTTTAAGAGTAAATGTAGGATATTTGATCGCTTTTCATCTTTTGTCGAAAAAAAAAAAATGTTTTTTATTGTGGTTCATTGATCACTTTATCTACAAAAGAAAACATGAAAGTCTATCCAAATGTGCTGCTATTTACGTTATATTTTCTTTAAACTTTTGGAAATCGATTATAAAAGCAGTTTTGAACTTTTTCCATGTTCTTATCTTAAGTCAATATGCTAAAAAGGGAAGTAACAGGAAAAGGCGTTTTCTAATAGGAAAAAACGCCAGTTTAGACTATGGTGGCAATAGTCATGGTGCTTATTGTGCCGTTTGAAATATTAAAGCAGAATTGAGCTTAGTGCTAAGTCGTAAGAAAAAATAATAATAAAAAATTGTAAGTCTTAAAATTGGTCATCCAACCTTCGAACATCATTTTCTCATATGATAACAAATGTTTTTTTGAGAAAGTTCATGCACATGCAACACATTTGCCAGTCTCATTTGTTTATTTGATATGGTACCTCAGGCGAAAAGTAACCGTTTAGATAGTGCGCAAAGTGTCGACCCCCAGTAAGAGTGTGCGGATTGCTGGGCCGATTTGATCATGTGCTAAGTTTCTGAATCTATAATGATCATACATCCTTCCTGTATGAGATTTTGAAATGTGTAATCCGGATGCCCTTGACTGGAAGTAATTTTTCTTTGAAATATGTTTTGTATGGATTTCTCAGGTTGTCATTTCTTGTGAGGTGAGTCTCGTATAATTTAAGATCATTTTCAATCAGTTGCAGTGAATATTAAGGCAGATATGTTTAAAATTTGGCCTCAGTTTATTTACTTAAACGTGCATCATTGTCACTCTCTTGAAGTGTTGTACGGTAGCCGCTTTTAGATTGGGTACAGATCTGAAATAGTAAAACTGCCATAAGAAAGAAAGAGCTTGGGAGCTGGATAAAATATACCACCATTTGAAACCTTCAAAAAATTGTATCCCGTCAAACTAGAACAATTGTCAAGATTTTTTTTTCCAACCAGTTATGTACATATGCAGTTTTGTAATACGATAAGTAGGTGGGAGGTAACACAAGTCTTTCTGTTTTCTTAAATGGTCCAATATTTGGCCTTGTCAATCAAAATAAAAAATGATTAGCAACTTTTAAATGTTCAAAAGTGTCTCCCACAATATTTTTAGGAAGCGTGTTTAAGCCGTAAACATGCACAACGTGTTGTGTGATAGGAAAGTAAGAGGTAAACTTAAAAAACCTGACATTGTACTTTCGTGCTCATATATCGATAGACATACTTCGTGTGAGAATTCAATGTTGATGGTAATACGAATAAAATACAAGAAAGGTCTCATTGTTCCTAATCCACGTAATACAGGAGTCGGATAGGCCATCAAAACGACTCATGTTACCCATGAGAAATGCACAAACATGAAAAATGCATTAGTCAATATTTAATTAGTGACTTGAGACTCACTTTTTTTGATTTCCTGTTAATTGCATTTCAAAAATATCAGTTGAAAGCTGATATGTCCGGACTCTCCGTGCAATGAGCGTCCCACGAGGATATTATATTACCAATATTATTGTTAAGAACAACAACTGAACTTTATTGAACGAAAAATATGTGTACATGTACCACTTTTACTACCTTTATGATATTTATATTAAGTCTGTTATATATTTTTCTTTTATAACTCATTGTTTCTATTGAGACCCTACGCTCTGACATTATTATTTAGTTATGTTACTTTTCATATATAAAGTTTTTACATACAAATCTTACTTATTCAAAAAGCAAACAATTAGAAAGGTTATGTGCAATAACAATATTGCATAAATTACATCTTTGGAGTGTTGCATGTAAACTTAGATTAACAAAATCCCAGATAACACCTTCAGACAATACTGCGCCTAAGTAATCTAATTAATACGAGAACATTAGATGTCGACGACTGTTGGTCCGTATAAATATTTAATGTCAAGATATACCAATTGTCCTTTTGGCCTCTTTGTTGGGAAATAGTTCAGGCCCCGAGGTTATAAAACTTTTCTCAGGCTCAATTCAAAATTATCTTTAGATTAAAGTCGTAATTCTGTTTTATTACTCATTTTAATGTAGTAACATAAAAGATGATATTAATAAGTTGTTATAAGTAACAACTTATTAATATTATCTTTTATTTACATACATTTATTTTGATTTAAATTTTGAGAAAATTGAGCCTGAGCCTGAGAAAAGTTTTGTAATCTTGAGCCCTGATTGTATATCTGGCCATTTGGAGGTTAGAATATAAGAAAAACGATCGTGCATGTAAAGATACTCAAAAGTTGATAGGATCAACCTTTATACACAGACCTTTTATTTCAAAACATTCAAATTCGTGGCCATGCTTGCACTGTCTATATTTCATGATGTATAGTCGGCCAATTTACATGAACGATACTTGTCAAAAAAGTATGTGTTTTCAACATGATGGACTAGAAAGCATGAACCCCTTGATATCGTATACGTTTTTGTATAATGACATAAACATAAAAATCGTCAATACGGGTTTCTATCCTTTATTTTTATTGAACTTAAGTCCAATGAGGTTGAGGCGTTAGATTTTAACGTCGCTTAAAAGTTGTACGTCGATTATTATTGATACAAAATGACACTGTTGACTCTTTGATGCCATGGTCCGTCAAAGACAGTTTTAAAATTAAAAAGAACCATGTAAAACTTAGGCGGTTTGACACTATTGCCATTCCCTGGAGAGGCCAGATTCTACCTAGAGTTCAACAATTCATGAGAGCTGTGGTTAGTATTGCCAAACTAGAGAGTTCTTCACGTGAAAATGGCTAAATAAGGTTACCGTTGTAAGTGGTCGTTTTTGATTCAAAACCTCACCGGAGACGCTGATCCGAGCGTAGTTAGACGCGTTTTGTAGACAGGATCAAGACTCTGCAGGTAAATGCAAGATCGCTTCGTGAGACCATATTGTATGGATTTCCATTGGTTGACCATATAGGAAATCCAAATTTACCAAGAAAATATAATCAAGAGAAATTTGTAAAAGAGATACCAGTCTAAGTAAAATACATACGCAACCAGGGAATTATTCCCCCCCCCCTCCCCCGCAGATCGATGCGTAAACTATGGTTCGAAAAGCTAATCGATAGCGAGATCATATTGAGCCCGGTTACAATTTCAAGTTGATGAGCAGATGCTTTTTGTCAAATTAAACATCCCCACAAAGCCTAAAACTTTGTATCTATTTTGTTATTCATCCAATTTTCGTCATTTGAAATATTTAGATATGTGAGTAAAATAACCAATTCATTGGCCAGAAAAACTGAAATGCGAATCAAAGGAAGTGTCTCCCGTAAATAACAAATATCCGGGTAAGTGGCTTAAATGTTCAAATACTACGAAAGCTAGGACAAATACAAGAAAAAAAAAGAAGACGCAGGGACGTCAGGGGTGCAGTTTTTTTTTTTAAAGTTTAATTCTTTTCCTTGCAAGAACCAAAGATCTTTCATTTCTATAGACCATTACCGATTTATATCATAACTTGATACTAAAGACCAGATAGTTTTACCAGCACAATTGCTGTTGGGCCTGCATTTATTTGTTACACCATTGTAGCCTTTACCTTGGCCTTGAACCCTGGCCTTTTCATTACTGAGAATAATTGTGAAAATCTTTTTTAGTGCGCACTCTTAAATTTGGTTTCCGAAAGGTTGCGTAGCCTTATACGAAAAATAAAAATCGGTATTTCGTGGCCGAATCAAATTTTATCAATCGGAACAAAGTACTAATTTTAACAATCGTTTAAACCTAGGCCTCTACTAAAAACGCAAACCTCCAAAGAAAGGAGAATGAAATAGATTGCAAAAATGCATTTTAATATACAAGTAGTCGATACATTTGAACTTATACGAAAAATAATTTTAGAACGTTTAATTGAAAGCACTCTACTGACGTCAGACTTATTCGGTAGAAAAGAGTGCAAAGTTATCAATATAACGGAACTAAAATACCAAATGTTGTTAAACAACACATCAATTCATCAAATTAAATTAACAAGAAGATGGAATTTCTTGCTCATTCATCATTTATCTAAATCGGGATTTTTCTTCTTAAAATGGGAAAGCATTGTTTTAGACTTGAAGTTTGAATGGATTGATAAAAATATTTCCACTTTTCTTATATATATTAGCGTTTTGAATGATTATGTACGATGCGGGGTTTCCAAATCACCTTTTTTATATATGTGAAATTGACAAAGAGGATGGTGATGAAAAAGATAAGTCCTGCTGCTTCCATCACTTTTCACGCATTCTGATTGGCTGAAAAAATGGTTTATATTTCTCGAAGAAAATGATTTTGAGTGCTCAGCTATTTTGTAAGCTTCTGCACTTAGTAGTCTTCTGGTAAATCTGTTAAATTTTGAATAATTATTAATATTTTTGCTTCGTGATATTCGTAGCCGGATTGACTATAAAGGGTGTTTGTACTGCCTTGTCGTACATGGTTGAGCATTCGCTTTAGGATGTAGATGTCCCGGGTTCAAATCCCGACGGAGTCGAATATTTATTTGCGGGTTACATTTGGCACCAACCGTAAATAACGCGAGGTTGTGGTAATGTGGTTATGTGGTAAGGTAGTTAATGATGTTGAATTGAAAAGATTCGCGGAAGAATCTTAGTTGTCGAAGGGGTGTTCGTAGCCGGGTTGAGTATAAGGGATGTTTGTACTGCCTTTCAGTAACAGCTAGCTTTTATAGTGACGTGGTAGAGCACTCGCTTTGGGATGTAGATGTCACGGTTTCAAATCCTGTTGTAGTCGAATATTTATTTGCGGGTTACAATATTAAAATATAAGATTTGAAGAGAGTATTTGTTGATTCTTTGAGGCATGAAACTAAAATATTCGTTTCGTGTCTAAAAAGGGTCTAAATGAGTGAGATGAGCGAGGTTTGATGGAAACTAGAGAGAGGTAATACAAAATCGCTAATTGTATGTTCAAATGAACGAAATTTGCAATGCTATATTACACCCTTTAATAAAATCCTACGTATTTTCTTCAAATGGATTGGAGTGTTTTCGCGGACCAACCAGACACATAAAAATTCCCGGCAGTCATTTATACATAGATTATAAAAAGTTGTGAAACGTTTGCGCGTTTGGGGGGCGTTTTCTCTTTTAACGATTTTTATCGCATTTGAATGATTGAATTGAGTGTATCACCGATATGAATAGATCGCTAAGCAAGTAATTTTAGAAGGGTTTTGATTTGAATAAGTGTCAATTTAACGATATCATTATTAATACATTATGATGTAAATGAACATTTGACATGTGACCCGTTATGTAAAAAAAAAAAAAAAAAAACATCTGGAAAGTGTCTTACATCTCAACCTGTCAGAATGCGCGGCATGCTTACTTTCTGAATCTAGAATTATAAGTCTACCTTCTAACACTGAACAGTATTATGCCGCCGTCATAGCACAGTTGATATCGCGTCGGATTGTCAATCTGGAGGTCTTGGTTCGATCCCCGACGGCGGCTCCCACCCTTTCTGAATATTTGTCTACCACCAATGGGTTGCTTATCGTAGACTTATTCGTGATAGTAGCTTTAGGCTAAGAAAGGATGTTATGGTAGTACTAGTGAGAGAAATACCAGGAATCCATTGTTAAGTGCTCCAGCCGACGCGATATAACTAAAAGATTGTTGAAAGCGGCGTAAAACCCCATTCAAACAAATAAATCCAACAGCAATGCATTTTCTGTTGTTTCTACATGAATATGTTTATGGCGAAAAAAGTGACCCCCATTTAATTAAATTGATTTTCACCAATTAAGCATTTGTGTAGAGGATAACTAACGATATACTTGTTTTATCAGATAAATGAATACTAGCGATGGCAGTTGAGAAAAAATAATAATTTACTTAGGAAAAATTTCTTTTAAAGGTACAGGTATCGACCATTTTCTGGAAGAAGGCGACTTATCCTTAGCGCGGTTGATTTTCTTGAAGATAATACCAAAAAAAATACCATTTTTAAGCTAGGTTTCTTCGAAAAATGACTGACAGACTGACATGGACGACGGAGTTGAGATGGACGAGCACTATTTCTAAATAAATAAGGTAATTTTTTCATCCTGGATACAAATCAACGCCTAGACTGACAGAAAAATACTTAGTCTATATAAACATTCTGCGGTTTAGAGGACATTGCCTTCAATATTCCATTTATCATTAAAGAAAACAACACAATTATATTTTCACAAGTGAAAATACAGCTTTTTAATTTGTTTCTTAAAAGACATATATATTTATCGATCTAATACGAATAAAGAAATTTATATTTCTTAAGCGAAAAGAAAGACTAAGCTTGAACAGTTTGTGGTTATTTCTTTTTAAGCGCGCCATTCTGCACGTTGTCACTTGACATTGTTATGACGACATGAGCATAGGGGCCCCTGCTTAATCAAATAGCATTAACTAAGGGAAAGTTTGGATCAAATGACAACGTGGAAATGAAGTTTGATTTTTTCATTATACATTTGTCATACGTTTTAAGCATTTTCACTCTTATACATAGCGTACCATTTCGAAAATAGAAATTAATTATAATAATAATAAAAAGAAACGCAAATCCTTAAATCATTTCTATACCTATGTTTTTCTGTTTTATGTTAATTGTTGATGTTAATTCAATTACCGTAAGTAGGGTTATGAACTTTACGTAGAACCATCGAATAGATACCTACATGCAGTTATTGTTTCAATGATAGTGGCGAAAATGTGTTTTACACGTGTATTCTATTGGACTACCATTTTTTAGTGTTATTTAATGCATGTTTAATCACTACTTGCTGAGTGATACCCTAGCTTTATCTCAAAATGGGCGGTAAACTTGTGATCTTTCTGCTAATGTCTGGAACCATTTTACTGTTGCCTTTGGCGAAGTTCATATGACAGTCCGAGTGTCGCGTGTGAAAACGAAATAATTCATATTTAACTTTTTAATACGTACGCGGTGTGGACATTCGTTTGAAGAAGTTAGTTACTGTTTGACATAAACGTGTTTCAAAAATACCGTTACAAAGGCCAATTTGCATATCCATAGGATATATAAAGTTTATTAACAGATGTACTACACCCAAGCAAAACAAAATATTAAAGTAAACTTATTTTATAAAATAAAGAAGATCGATTGTTTATTGTATCTTTATAATATGACCTACGTCGCCGGAGTGAAATAACCCCGTTGAATATTTTTGATATTACACGGGTGTTATTACACTAGTGGAATAACTATGCAAATGAGCTCAGAGCGAATAGCAACGCTACTTTGTAATCGCAAAAATGACGTCATAATCTATGTTTTGTGACGTCATTTTTAAATGGCGTTATAAGTTCGCGGAAAATTGAAACGTCGAATTTCAAGAATTTTGACGATTTTTTTCGCTAAAATTCGGGTCATGTTATAAACAGAATATAAAACTTGTGCTCATAAAATACCTAATTTATTAAACTCGTCATCTTAAACAGATAAAAACTCGGCATAGCCTCGTTTTTATCTGTTTAAAGATGACGACCAGTCATTATATATCCTCTATTTATTGTTGTACACCACTTTTCGACCCCAGTAGGACCGGTCTGATCCAGGATCAGTGAATGCATTCTTTAGCAGGGCTCGTGTTAGTGTTTGATATTGACGAGTCATTTACCCCTCACCTAAAAAATTCTGGGGGTCAAATCTGAATTTAAAGGGGTCAAAACAACAGAAAAAGCAAATCCTAAGTTGAATTTTGCAAATTTAAGTGTCACTTAAACTGTTTCTTATAATGATATAAAACGGGTAATTGATTTGTAAAACTTTAGATAGTGATTTGTAAAAATCTTGGGTATAAAACCATATTTTGACCCTTGGTAATTCCTCTCAAGGGGTCAAAATGACCCCCTTGGGAGAAATTTCTAGGGGTCAAATAAAGCTATTTTTAAATTTTTGAGGGTCAAAATCCTAGTTTAAGGGTCAAACACGAGCCCTGTTTAGCCTAGTATTGAAAAGAATAAAGTACTTCTCATTCAGAAGAATGTGACTCGTCACGAATAGTTCTTATAATTTAATATCATGATTCAAAAATGTATTTTTTAGATTATTCCAAAATAAGACCGATTTCTTACGGGAATACCTTTTTCGAAAGTTTGCAAATTAGCTATAGTTAGTTACATCATAAAATTGACATACTTTATTCACTTTGCTAGAATGAACCTGACAAAATACAGTCACAAGCTATTCGATAAGGGCAATGCCTGAAAGTGGCCTATATCGCAACAACAACAACAAAAAAAAAAAAAATCAGGCCGATTCAGTCGTCGCTGACTGACCAGGGAAGCACTAAAGCCAAACATTGGACACTTTATCTGTAGAAAAATAACATTATAAACGCTGCTTGTTTTGGAAAAGTCAGGTTCCGACTTAGAATAAACTCGTTTTGTACACGTTTAAAAACATCCTGCGTGTTATTGAACTTGTTTTAGAATAAAAATAAATGAGTGGAAGTTAAAGAAAGATGATATAAAATTTTAAAATTCGCTGTAAGAGACAGGCGTTTCCAAATCAATGCCAATCAATAAATCATATACTGTTGTGGATTTGAATATAGTTGTTGGACGTTAAAACGATTTTTGGGCGTTTCTTTAACAATTACGAAGCGTTTTTTTTTTAACGATTTCGAGCGTAATTTTAACGATCTCGGAACGTTTGGAGTGATTTGATTGAGTGTTGAGGATGTCATGAAAGGAGCGCCGAGAGAGCGATTTACAGATTTAAACATCTCGGAATTGACACTCATTTCGATCAAAATCATTCAAAAGCACTAGCTCAGCACTCCAATTATTCATTACAAACACTCATTTAAATCACTCGAAAAGGCTACGAAATAGTTCAAAATCCCTTCGAACTCGTTCAAAATGCTCAACATTTCAATCAAATCGAACAATTAACTGCACGATTTTATTGGCCGTTGTTGATTTGTAAGCAGCTAATTTGTTGGTAAAGACACAAAATCAGAAAAGACCGTTGATTTTATTACAGGGAGGTAAAAAGCATCGCTAATTGGACGAATTTATCGATTATGTTTTTCCTCACTTAAAAACCATCCAAAACGTTCTCCCCCCACTCATTCAATTTCACTCTTTAATCATTTCAAATCATATACTTTGTCAATTTTACAACGTTGTTAACTGTAGCATATTTTTTTTTTTTGAAGTGAGTGTCAATTTCTCGATTTCTTTAACTGTACACCGTATTAAGGTAGTGGAACCGTAATGGTTCCGAAACATTTCGGAACTCATGAACTTTCACAATGTAACCGATGTTTCCTAATGAAAACCATCAAGAAACCTCAGTTAACACTGTTGAAGTTCATTACTTCCGAAACATTGCGGAACTATTAAGGGTCTACTACCTCAATGAGGGAAAGAAAACACATGCAACCTCTTGTGCAGCTCACATTTAAATATTTATCTATATATAATGACGATGGTGTTTAAATAGAGCCGCGCCCAAACACTTTTGTTTCAAAATGTTATTCGAAGGTAGGAAAATGATTTCTGAATTCTATCAGACCTTTTAAATGGAAGCCAAGCCACAATGATAATCTGTAACCCGTCGTGCGAAAAGGGGCCATCTCGGTCGCGCGTAAAGTGTCGATCCAATTCAGACTGCGCGGATTGCGTAACCACTGTTTGACCGTCAATAGAACTAATCTCTTTCATTTCCCTATCGCGTGACGGGTAACATTACCGAATACTTTATTTTTTTCAATGATAGGCTAAATATTTCATTCTCGCTCACACAGCGCTCTAATCATTTATTACAAACACTCACTCAAACCATTCAAAAACGCTCAAACCGATTGAAAACCAACAACGTCATTCAAAATAAACTTGGATAGAGAAAAATCGCGTTTTCACTGACATTATTCAAATTGTAAGCTTCTAATAGGTTCTTATAGGAATAGGAAGTTTTTTTTATAGAACTTGTATGCATCTTTTCTTATTCAAGGGAGGTTATCGATATCGCTAATTTTGTTTATCTTGAACAAAATTTGCGATATAGGATTACCTCCCATTAAATTCACTAAAAAGTCGCTCCTCACACTCATTCAATTTCATTCCTAAATCATTCCAAAATCATTCACCTTGTCAATTTCACGATGTGGTTAACTGTATGATCATAGCGATTCTGTCCGTCGATCATTTTAACTCTGTCAACAAGGACGAAGATTGGAGTGTGATTGGTTCTTGTTTGATATTGTTTCTTTTCCCGCGCATTTGTCTGCATGGTTTGACTTAACGTCTTTATTTCTACAAAAGACACATACAGTACAATCTGCAATATTTGATTTCGCATGGCGATTGTACCATAGTTTGCAGCGTTTGTCATTCTGAGCGCAGGACTGGGCTGGGATATAGGGTCTCTAGCATTTTGTAGAAAAAAATGAATGTCAATGAAAATTCAGCTATGGCCTGTGGGTGATTTAAAGTGCTACTCCATAATAAACTTCTGTTTGGTCAGGCAGACATCTCCAATACAATCTATTTTTGTAAATGACAAAAATCCCAAACTTAAGGGTCATCGGAATATTTTAAAACTAAGAGAATAAAATGTGACCCGTCACGCGAAAAGGTACCATCTTGGAACTCCATTAAAAAATATATATGAAAACGAAATTTGTTTCTAGTAAAGGTCAACAAGAGGTCGCGTTGTAGAAATCTTTCATAGGAAATTAGATTGATTATTATAGATTCAGAAAATAATTAAAGTGCGAAAAGTTTCGATCTAGGGTCGAAAGTTTACGCACTTCCCAGGTGGTACCTTTTCGCGTGACGGGTAACAAATATAAACATATTTGAACATTTTCTTCAAATGCTAATTTTATTGTTTTCATCCATCACACAAGTAGTGTGAAAGTCATGTTTCAACTTTACCTTTTAGCAAGTTAATAAATAAGGGCTTTTGGGTAGCTACACCAACTGCACTGATTATTCTAAAGTGTGTTCTATTTAAATAAACGGACTGTAGTAACACGGTTTTACTCTTAATATAATCTTTACTGATAAAAGTCAAAGCGCTCAAAGCGCTGAAGGCCTGGTTTATAAAGAGGCAAGGTGACATTTGCAGCCATGCACTCCAATTTTTTAAATCTTTATAGCAAGGTCTTTTAAGCGAGGGAAACCAAGGGTTCCATTTACCTAAAGGGTCCGTAAGCCACATTCCGAACTCACTTCAAAGGAAAAATGCCGAACGGTATGCTCACTATATAGCGCTAAGTCTGCCAAAAACAACCAGTTCCAAGGTACAGATTAAGTACAACGCCCGATACCGCTTTGCAGACAGGTCCGTAAGCCACATTCCGAACTCACTTCAAAGGAAAAATGCCGAACGGTATGCTCACTATATAGCGCTGAGTCTGCCAAAAACAACCAGTACCCAAGGTACTGATTAAGTACTACGCCCGATACCGCTTTGCAGACAGGTCCGTAAGCCACATTCCTAACTCTCTTCAAAGGAAAAATGCCGAACGGTATGCTCACTATATAGCGCTGAGTCTGCCAAAAACAACCAGTACCCAAGGTACAGATTAAGTACTACGCCCGATACCGCTTTGCAGACAGGCGCAATTCGCGTTTTTTTAATAATTCTCGTTGAGTTGATTGGTTTGCTACTAGTCAGTCAATTTATCTTTTCGATAATTTCGTCTAAAACCGTAGTAATGCTGTTTTTCGTTGGGCACAAGCTCGTCGGCTCTTTCTTTTACATTCAATTGAATTCCACAAAGAAGTTGTATTTTACTGTGGGAACACAAGAAATTGATAGGGTCAATTACTCCCTTTCCCACAAGTTGGTCCACCCTATACTCATACCCATTTATGTTTTAACTTCTACCCTAGATATATATATATTACTCATGTTGATTTATTGTCTGCAACCTGTTCCAAGTTGGCCCAGTCTAACGTTTTGTCGTCTGTTTAAGGTTTTAAGGATGGGACAAGGCTTTAAATTTTTCTAATTTAGATCAATCCATTACAAACCACAAATGTTTAGACAGGTTCAAATTGAAAAGGGTTGCAGATTACATACAATGTGGGCAAATTAGTAATTTGTAGCAAAAAGGGTAGATACCCTCAGGGAGAAAGGAGAATGTGTTAGTTCGCAGCATTTTCTTCTTTTTCCCTATTATCAAGGTCATCCGTCAAGATCAAATATAAAAGCTATGTATCTTTAACACTGCAGTGATTTTGGCAGTGATGGGTAGGAAAATATCTGGTAAACATGATAAGGACAAGGTGAATAATCAAGGTTGTATTCCAGAAAATTGAACTCGTGTGTTGTTTCGTCTATTTAGTCTCCTCGCCTTCAGTACTATCAGTGCTTTGATTTCAGCACGGCGTAGTGATATGCAAGCACTGTTTTGAAAACACAAAGCACTTCGTGTCGGACAAAATTTGCTGACGTATACTATACCTATTTTTTTCGCGCAAGTGAGCAGAAAAAAGCTACGTAGTACACACGTTGTTCGGTTTTTGACTCGATTATCTTTTCCCTATGCAATTTCCAGGATACAGGGTTGTTATCTAAGGACTGCTAAACCAGGCCAAAAACATCTTAACTCCAACCAAATAACAGATTGATTCTGCAAGGTTTTTGTACTCTCCGCTTGATTCCAAAAGTCAAATGAACGATATGTTGGGGACTTACTAATCAACTACAACATAGGTACGTTTTTTTTTCATCCCAAATGCACTACGCTGGTACATTGAACATTTGAATTGAATTTGAATTGGGGTTTTACGTCGCTTTCATCAATCTTTCAGTTATAACGCGACGACTGGAGCACCTGACGATGGATTCCTGGTATTTCTCACACCATTACTACCACAACATCCCTTTCCTAGCCTCCAGTTGCTACTCCACATAGGTTTACGATTATCTACCCAATGGTGGAAGACAAATGTCGGAAAGGATAAGTGCCGCGGCCGGGGATCGAACCCGTGCGAATATAGACCCCTGGATTAGAAGCCAGGCGCGCTACCAAATGCGCTATTGCCGCGGCTACATTGAACATACAGAAAAGAATGAGTTAGAAAAGTTAGTAGAATTTTTTCACGCACTTTGCAATGGACTCGTGTTGCAAGACAAATCAAGTCATGAAAAAAAAAAAGAAAACTTTTTAGTATAATTTAGTCTCAGTTTTGTGGTTTCGTTAATCACATTTTGCTGTATGATTTAAAACCAAGTCTTTCACAGGACTAGCAAAATCCAATATTTAACCATTTAATTCATACATATATAGTATAACTATTCTCAGAAGTATAACCTATTCAAAAACAAAGGAATAAAGAAAGAAATACAGCTATGAAAATGGCAAAGTTCGTAAATTTGCGAACTTTGCCATTTACAATGCTGCACTTGTATTTGGCAATGCTAATTTTTGCTGGTCCTGGAAATGAGAAGTTTTTTTCTGACAGCAAATGATAGTATATTAGTATCAAACCCTCAAAAGTGAGAAAAAGAAGTACATACCTTGGAAAAATCACTACTTAAGGACGTCCTCACATCCGGTTTTGGGTTTTCCGCCATTAAAAAAAACATTTACGTTTCTCTAATCGTTATAAGACTACGAATCGAAAGTCAAACTATGGTTTTTGGGTAGAGCTGTATGTAAGGTTGTCAAAACATGCAAAAATGTGTATAAATTCAAAAGTTTATTTCCTTTCTCTATTTTTGGGGACATTTCTCCCGATTTTGGAGTATTCAGAGAAAAGGACGAGCATGTATTCAACAAACGAATCAAAATATCTAAAAAGTAAGACTGTGACCCCAACTTTATTTATGTCAAAATATATTTCATTATATCAAAAATCTATATTGAGAGTACAAGAAAAAGTTTTATAGTAGAACTATATTTATTTTACTGTGAAGCATGCATTAGTAGCCCCTTAATATAAAAGGAAAAAATACTTCTATTAAGGACCGAATAAAGATGTCATATTTTTCTTTCGCTTCATTAAAATTCCATATTTCTTTAATAAATTAGTGGAATGGGTTGTCCTTTTAAAATTAAACATAAATCAATTACTTTCAGAATATTTATTTGTCTAAGAATAATAACTTTAAATCAAGGGTGTAATTTTCAAAGAAATTCTAAGGCAAGAACTAAACACGGTGACCCCATTTTTTCTTCTCAAAAATCGAAATTAAACATTTAGATCTTTCTAAAAATCAGGTTTAAAGAAAAGTTTAATTGTAGGAAAAAGCCGAGCGAACTTCCTTGAATGACAACGCGATAATTATAAACAAGAGCACCGCCTGCGGGTGCAACGCTCGGCTGCAGGTCCTGGATAATGCAAAACATCTATGTCCAAAAAGGGGCATAACTGTTACAAAAATGCTTCCCGGGTTTTTCCACTTTACTCTCCGGATAGCTCTTGTGATGGTAAAAACACATGTCAAGTTTCGTGAAGTTATATATCCTCAATAACAACAGAGAGATGACAAAGATTAAAGTTTGTCACACCAACGCCAACATCAACGCCGACACCAACGCGAACGACGACAAGGTGATCATAATACCTCGGGTTTCTCCGAAAACAGCCGAGCAATATATGACAAAAACACAAAAAGTATAGTAAGCTGTAATGCTTTTAAACTCACAAGCTTTTTTTTGAGGGGATCCCGAAGTCTTGCTCTACATATAATAAATACAATAAACCCCAAAGACACATAATTCTAATGTTTTATTCATTATCTGAATTTAAATTTTGTTTCAATCGAATATCCAATTTTCAAGGACATATCAACTCGCCTGGTCCAAGATTGTCCGACATTGATTTAGAAAACAGTAAATAGTCTAGGCTTAGATTGGACTGCCCGTCTACGTAAGCTGGTCTGAGTCTACACTATCAGTCGAATCTTTGAATGCAGAAGAAATATGTCGTAAACACGATTAGAAGAGCTTACTTTTAATTTGTGTTTCTACATGTAGGGGGAATAAACCATTTGAGTTACCCTAGAAATTTAAGTGTTGAGATTGACAGCAAATGTAAATTTGAGCTAAACTTTTAATCAAAACCTCAAAGAAATATTTAAAAATTAAGAAATACGAAAGCAATTTAGTCCTTATTTAGGACTTATATGGAAAATCACACGTGTTTAAAAGATATTGTAAGATTTGTTGATGATCGTTTTTTGTAGAGCTAGGCCAAGTTTTTTAAACCACAATAATCTGGGCATTTCTTTAAAATAATTGTTGTTATCATTTGATTTCTTTTTTCTGTCTTTAGGAATATACGTATTCTTGCTTCCAGACAATAAAACATTCTTTATCATCAGCAACTAATTGAATAAAGTATTTAAAATATAAGCTACAGTATTTCGGGGGATCAAGTATTCGAACGCACGGATATTTCACTGCTTATCCCTCCAGAAGACACAAAAGAAATTTATGATATTCGATGTTTTATTGTCGTTTAAAATCATGCCAATTTTCTAAATGCTAAAATCCCTGTATCGTTATTATATTTTTGGATCATTTGATACTAAATCACGATAATCCAGAACCAATCCTCTCTGGATAAAATAAGTAGTCCCGCCCACATAAATTAAATTGATTTATATTCTACACGGCGCTCTTTAATTCCAACCATTTCAAATTTTCAAAAACTGATATTGATATTTAAAAAGTAAGTTAAATTCGACAATTGGTAAAAGTCCATGTGAAACAAGTCATTTGTCCCCCAACAATGTTTGTAACCTTAAGCAGAATGCGCAACTGGTGGCTCGGGTGGAATTTTGAGGCTGTACTTTTGTGAAAACGACAAGAAACCATAGAAAGA
Source organism: Fragum whitleyi (assembly GCA_948146395.1). Lineage (NCBI taxonomy): Eukaryota > Metazoa > Mollusca > Bivalvia > Cardiida > Cardiidae > Fragum > Fragum whitleyi. The sequence goes on along the minus strand of OX411543.1, from coordinate 13,240,304 downwards.
TGCATCAGCCGCCGCGATACAAAGTTAAGAGAAGCGTGAATAAAAACTAATAATGGTAGGAATACATCCCGACGGCTCAATGCAAAACGGTTGTTGGTGCCTAGCCTATATTTATATACTTAGTACATTTAAAAACGCAGAGGTGAACTTTCTTCCGGAATTTTCTTCTATAAACTACAGAAGAGTCAAAGGAATGACATTTTTAAGTCGTCAGTTCTGGAACAACAGTTTTAAGCAAAAAACTTAAACAATCATTAAAGTAAATCGGTTTTCGTTATCCTTAAACCACACAGGGGTAAAAATAAAAAATCCATTTAGGGCAACTGGCTTAAGCCGCCAAGGTTTTGTTAAGTAATTGGCACTTGTAAGACAATATGCGCATTACGTGACTAACGCGACTGGATACAGATGCATAGAAAAATCAATTTAATCCCCCCTCAAAGAATGTTTGTTTGAAAGATGCACTAGATTGGCTAATGTATTAGTTTCGTTCACAGATTTTCTTTATCCAATACTGTATTTCTTTATCGCCACACATTTTCTGGTTTTCTCATAGAAATAGAAACAGTTCTTTATTTATGCCTGTTTTTACATAATAAGACATTAAATTGATTGGAAAACGCTAAAAATAAAGAGGTCAGAATAGTGAAAATTGCCCGATCACAAATATTCAATCTCTTCTTTTGAACGTTGAATTAGTCAGCTTTACATCGTTTATGCATTGCTGATGCAATTTTAAAATCCTCGTTCATCAAATTAGAGCTTTAATATCAATCTGCCTAATCATTTGCAGAGTTTTAGTCACCGTGTATCAACTTTGTCATTGAAGGTTGCAATCGTTGGTAATTTTGCAAAATCTTTGACAGAACGGATGATAAAGTGAAGCAGTAATTGAATTTTCGTCACTGTTTCAGAAATAAACTCATAACTTAATCAAAGCACTGAAAGTACTGATGGTGGACGTTTCTGTTGGCATACTAGAGTGATTCCTCCATTTGTGGAGAAAAGTGAAATTTTACATGTAAAATTACGATAGAAGGAAAATGACCTGACCCAAGTTCGCATCTTGCTTCAGATATACGTTTCTCAACATATATCGTGGATCGTCAACAAAGTCCTGTAAATACAAGGTTTCGATAACTTTCGGATTTATTCCCGGTGTAGTTTAAGCAGTGATTCTCCGATCCATTTGTTATTAAAGGAAAGAAATGACATTTAGATGATCTAGGTTATTATTCTTATTTTGTAATGCTAATCAGTTCTCCGTAATCTCATTATTAAAATTATGGTGTTATCTGCTTAAACTAGAAAGCTATGAATGGCTTGGGTCGCTCCACAGGCTTGAAATTCTTGTAAAAGAAAAAGAAAAGTTTTGACTAGATTTTTAGATATTTTGGATTCATCTGATGTTGAAAATGATTTTCAGAGTTTCCACTATAAAACATATAGAGAAAAGACCTCCGCTAATAAAAAAAAAATTATTTAATCCAATGACAATAATTTTGTCTACATGATAAAGGGGTCGCCTAAGGATCATAACAATGAAGTTTGATTGATATCCACTCAGAACATTCTGAGAAAATGATTTTCAAAGATTACACAAAATAACATATTGAGATATTACCTCTGCCCATAAAATACATATTTTTCAGCCGATCAAAGTAATTTTTGGTAGACTCATAAAGGGTTACTCAAAAAGATCACTCCGGTAAAATTTGGTTGAAAACGATCAGTTACATTCTGAGAAAATGATTTTCAAAGTTTCCACTAAATAACATATAGAAAAATGACCTCCGCCCATCAAAATAATTATTTTTCATCCGATCACAATAATTCCTGGTAGCCTGATAAAGGATCACTAGAGTATCATTCGAGTGAAATTTGGTTGAAAACCATCAGTTACATTCTGAGAAAATGATTTTCAAAGTTTCGACTAAATAACATATAGAGAAATGACCTCCGCCCATAAAAATACATATTTTTCAACCGATCACAATAGTTTTTTGTAGACTGATAAAAGGCCACTCAATGATCATTCATGTAAAATCTAATTGGTATCCATCAATAAGATTCTGAGAAAACCAACTTTTAACCATATTTGGAAATAAGCCACGCCCATTAAATCCATGTTTGTCATTGGATCTAAATTTCTTGAACAACTTTGAAAGAGGATCACCCTAGGATCATTCCTGTGAAGTTTGATTGAAATTCATCCAGTAGTTTCTGAGGAGAAGATTTTTAAAGAAAAAGTTAACGATCGGACGCACGAACGGACGACGGACACAACGCCATGACAATAGCCCCAGTGGCCTTCGGCCAGTGGAGATAAAAATTCTATAAAAGGATATTAATTATTGTTCCGCGATTTTCATTCTCAAAGAAAAGAAAGGGTAAGTGTTCATATAAACGCGTAAAAAATTGCAGACACTCGTCTCGAGTTTGGCTTTCGTGTGTTGAAATGTAAAGTAAAACCCCTTTGCATAAACCTTATTGCATGGCCTGAATGCTTTACTTTACCTGCTCAGACTGTATCCGTATTCATGTGTATATAGATATTTCCATTATTTTGCCTTTGTTTTATATACATTAGTAGTGACAGGGGAGGTTACCATTCCAGTAATTTCATTTCATGAGTGACCTCCCATTGACCATTGGGAAATAAGGGGCAAATTACTCACTCTGTCAGAAAAGTAGTTCTACGCAAGTCAAAAATTCACCCGATCTCAGAATTGAATATGATTTCACACTTAAAAGATATCTTTGAGGTTGAAACTAGTTACGTAGACTCCTTGTTTCACTCCATTTTTGAAATGCATAGTTGTCAGACGGTTACAATTCTTCAAAAAGAGTAAATTGAATCATAATGAGTACTACTGTTTTGAAAACCTATTAACATCTGACAGGATTGTTCAAACGTGGTATTAACACTGGTGAACGTAAACGTCCACCAAAAAGTCATAAAGTGGGCGTGCTGAAGAAAGCCCCTTTGTGCAGTTGAATGTGCGACAAATCAATTTCACGTGGGAAGAAAAAACAATAACATGCTTTTATCCAATTTCGAACGACTCACTCGAGATTGAGTGTTAATTTTGACATTATTTTCAAAGCAAAAATATAAAAATTAAGAAAAGGTTAAATCAATATTAACCTGATAAGCCCGAAAGTAAAAATAAGAATACGGATATTTTTTTATTCTAGACTATGAAAAGTTGTCTGAAATACTATATGGTTAGCATCGAGATACTCGGTGCATATGGAATGTTAATTCGTCATGATTACATTCTCTGCATTTTTTAATGTACTTAGTATACATGGGCACTTTCAACAGTGTTTTGTTGAACATCTATCTGTGTTTAACAAAATTGTATCAAACATGTGCCGCCGTCACAGAGCAGTTGTAGCGAGTCTGATTTTCATTCAAAGAGTCCCGGTTTCGATCCTCAACGACGGCACTCTTCCTGTCCGACTGTTTGTCTCCAGCCAATGGATTGATATTTGTAGACTTATGTGGGATTGCAGCTTGGGTACAGAAGGGATGTAATGGTAGTACTGGTGTGAGAAGTAACAAGATCCGATTGCTAGGTTGTCCAGCCGCCGTGATCGGCTGATTAGAAAACTATATTGAAGAAGTATAAAAAAGTCAAGTTTCAGCAAAATTTCGTGTTTTGAGACGATTTGTTTTCAGATGTGTTATTACATTTGTGCCGGGTTGTCTAGACGTTACAAATTAACATTAAATCCTGGACACATAGCAATAACAATAAAATAAAACTGTTTGAGTGGCGAACACGTCTAGAAAGGGCATTTTACAGTTTTTTTTAAAAAAGAACATCTGTACGTGGCGAAGTGCTTTGTCATATGACCAGTTATTAATAGGGCTAAACCAGACAAGACCTATATAGAACTGACAGATCGAGGTTGTGCTCAACAAGTCGGGGGAAGCTGAAAATTTATGATTATAAAATGACCATCTTGTCGAACCAAGGGTTACAAACATTATCGAGGAGAAGCTATCAATTCGATACTCTTTAATCGTGAAGATGTAATGTTGTGTAGACCACTCTCACCACTGTTCTGCATAGCTGCGTTGGTTAAAATACAATGCCTGTGTCAGGGAAGATTTTCTTTGGTTCAGTGGTAGAGCATTGGACTTGTAAACCAAAATATTTGAATATTGTTGTCCGCGTGGGTTCGAGGCTGGCTCACGACGGATATTTTTCAGCTATGCTTCGGTTGAGGCCGGTTCGTTTATAACACAGGGGCTTGTCCGGGATTGGCCATAGAACCATTAAGTATAGAAAGCACCTTACTGCCTGGACAGGACTATCGTCATCTATATATAATGAATCTTAAGGAGGGGTGCGTTATGGGAGACAACTATCACCATTGTCTTGCATAGCTGCGTTGGTTGAAATACAATGCCTGACACCTGCGTCAGGGAAGCTCTTCTTTGGCTCAGTAGTAGAGCATTGGACTTGTAAACCAAACTATTTGAATATTGTCGTCTGCGCGGGTTCGAAGCTTGCTCACGACGGATACTTTTCAGCTATGCTTCGGTTGAGGACAGTTCGTTTATAACAGTAATATGATCTATAAAACCCTGAATGATGTAACCCCATTGAATATTTTTGATATACAACGGGTGTTACTACACTAGTGGAATAGAAATGCAAATGAGCCAAGAACGGACGGCAACGCTATATTTTCGTTCTGAAAAGGACGTCATAATACATTTGATGACGGCGTTTCCCAAACAAAGCTATATATTTCACGGAAAAACTTGAATCCTTAAATTTCTGAAATTTCCTCGATTCATCGTAAAAATCAGGTAATGTTATAAATTGAATACAAAAAGTTTGCTCGTAAAATACCGAATTTATTAAACTCGCCATCAAAAACAGATTTAAAAAAAAAACTCGTAAGAGTCTCGTTTTTATCTAACTCATTAAATGCGAGGTTCAATAGAAAGATCTCTAGCCCCTCCCCCTGACGTCCGACGTGAAAGACCACTTCAGAAATTAAAATAAGAACGTTCTTTACCATTAATATATACTATCACCACTGGCCTGCATAGCTTCGTTGGTTTAAATCAACTGCGTCAGGGAAGATCTTTCGCTCAGTGGCTAGCGCATTGGGCATGTAAACCAAATATTTGAATATTGCTGTCCGCGTGGGTTCGACACCGGCTCAAGTCGGATATTTTTCAGCTATGCTTTGGTTGGGGACAGTTCGTTTGATCTTTCTCCAGGAAAAACCTTCCTAAATGATTTTACCATCTAATTTCAGCTGTCATACACAGATACTACAAAACAATCAATTTTAGACTTACTCAATCTCAAAAAAATGCAGACACGGATTCGTTTTTTTCTCAATGTTTCTCACTTAATTGTGTGCATTCAAAGTTTGGTTTATTTTATGACAAAAGGTGCATGAACAGGGAAGACGGATCTTATTCTATTTGGAAATAACACAATAATCTTTGTTTTATCAATAATAAATTTTGTATTTCAAAAGAATTGAAATTATGGTCTATTGTCAATTTTATTTTAATTTAGACAGGTTTTCCTGGAGATCGGATCATACGATCATGAACTTAAATCAACCTGGGAATGTCATGCAATACACCGAACTGAGAAAAAGACAAGATCAACCGTGAAAATTAAGAATAGAACTCTAAGGGTCTTTTTACTTCAGAATCATTAGAAACGCAAATTATCATTTGTTATAAATGTTGATATTTCTTCACGCAAAATTGCAACAATAGAAATGTTTCCCTGCGGCTTGCAATGATAGATTTAGCTGAGGATTGGGGTTAGAAACTAGATTTTACGTCGACTAGAAAACCTTCTGACTGATTTCTCTACCGGTCCAAGCATTTATTCAAAATTCTTCATAGGAATGGGTAATATTTGAACAGACATGAGAATAAGACCCATTTTGGGTACTTTGTAAAATAATAAGTGAAAAGAAATAGAGGATAATCGTATGTTTCAGTGTAAGATCGATTTATATTTCATTGAGTGAACAACAAAAAACTATATTTTCAACAGTGAACATATAGCTTTTGTTGTTCACGAAATGAAATATTGATTGATCTTCCTCGAAAAACAAACGATCATTCTATTTCTTTATTGCAAAATTGAGACAAAATGTGAAATTTCTAGGACATATTTTCGTATTGCGCGTTATTTGGCACGTGATTGCTATGCAACGTCCATTGTGATTTCTTTTATTTCGTCCCACATAGATGACGTCAGATAGGATGAAATGCACAAAAGCAGGGTATAGGTTTTTGAAAATTTCACTGCTTTTGCGGTGAGATTATCAAGTGAAAATCTGCCATTATTTCTCGATCAAACACCGAAAAGCATTAAAGAAAGGTTGGATAAAGTAGAGGTCAATTAGATATCGCATTTTAGAAATTAAGCGGTATCATTTGAGATTCGGACAAGATGTGTATGTGAAACACAAATAACCCCGTAATACCTTTTTCTTCAAATTGTTGACCTTGACAGATGATAGTGACCATATAACATGACCTTGACCTTGATACTTAGGGATGCAGATCTTATGAGATCTGAGATCTTATGCCAATCATGAGGATTAAATCTCGAATAGGCTTGAATAAACTGAACATTTTGAATTTTAACATAAAGTTTTTAAGAAGTCTGACATTGCCAGATGATCTTGAGCTTGTCAAACGACTTTGACCTTGTTATCTACAGATACACATTATCAAGATCTTTCATCATACCAGATATTAGGCTTGTGCCTTAAATAAGCCTGAAAACATTGGCAATGTTAGACTTTGGGTTAAGTTATGCAGACGGACGTACGGACAGATAGGTGGACAACGGCAAATCAATATGGCCCGATCTTTACATACGAGGGCATAAAAGTAAAAAAAGTGAAAAGTTTTGCCCTTTTCAGCCTGTGCAAACCGCACAGGCTGAATACTGAGGGTCAAATTTTTCTCACTCTCAAGAAGGTCTGTTTTCTCCTGGCGAGCCCCCCCCCCCCCCCCTTTTGTTTTCATTTGAGAATCTCATGGGATTGCAAAACTTGTTATCCACAATCTATCATATCAAAAGAGAACACCCAAACTATTTATCCCTCGTGTAGAAATCAATTCCAGAAAAATGGTTTGAATTCTCCCTAGTGATCCTATAAATACACGCAGATTACGTTGTATAAATTTAGTTATTCATGGGCATTTGTTTATCTTATGTCTCAGATGACTTAATAAGATGAGAATTAATCTTTAGGCTACCCTATTTATGTGGTAAAATTGTTTATTAACAGTCTATAATTTTTATTACACTACTGTTTTTATAAAATACAATTAGCTCTACTCTGGTATTTTTGTCTAGAACACCGTGTTACTGGGGTAACAAGAATAAGAGTTTACGCCTACATACGTGAGTTGTCCCAAAATTCGTGACAAAGTACATTGGGAGCAAAACTTTTAAGATAGAACATTCATTTTTGGCAAATCACTTTAAAGGAAAATATAAACAGCTAATTACATTGTAAAATTGACACTCCCTCGATCAAAACTATTCTAAATCACTGGCTCAGAGCTCAAATTATCCATTCCATACATTCACCACAATCGCTCAAGATCGCCCCGAAATTATTCAATAACGCTTCGAAATCGTTCAAAATGATTTACATTTCAATCAAATTAATAGTAAGATGCACAACTTTAGTGATTGGTATTGAATTTTAAACGTCTGATATGTCCATGAATACAAAGAATCAGAAAAGATCGTAGATTTTTTTAAGGGAGGTAAAACAATATAGTCGCTAATTTCGCCCACTACTGGGCGAAATTATCGATTATATTTTACCTCCCTTGAAAATCATTCGAAATTCTCTCCTCCCACTCATTAAATTTCATTACCGAACCATTCCAAAAGCATTCATAACGTCAATTTCATGATGTTAAATTATCCCTGACCAAAATAAACAATAAATCTTTCGACGGTGACATAAGCGTCTAATCTACACGTTATTGAAGATTTTCAAGTCACTTTTTTTAATTTGTTAGAAACAAAACGGCGGAAAATGCTGGAGTTCAACACTCATCTCATTTCAAATGAGTGTTTTGATTAGCTGTTTACGCAGCTCAATGTTTGCGACTCACCCACAAATTGAAATGTCACGCATAGGCTTTTTTAAAAGTAAGGGAATCATTGGCCCTAAGGCGCTCCCCTGAGGCATAGTTTACTTAGGTTGCAAAATGCCAAAATTGCTTATCCCTTATATCATTTGTGACACTGAATCAAAATTACAGCAGCGAAATGTTAATTAGTCCTTGAACCTTTGACAGTTCTTATACATTCACATAATTAACAATTATCGTATTTGATTCAAGTTAGACTATTTTTGCTCATATATGAAGAGGTACAATCGCTAAAGGTTATGGTTATGATGCCATGAATGGGTGAGACTTGTATACCACTTTGGATTGTAGAAAATGACACTGGAATGAAATTCTAACACATAACCACCAAAGTATGAGCTTCCTTATATTAAAATGTCGTGAGTTGCTTACAAAGGTGCCTCGATTCCATATGTAGACATGCTAATTTTAATATCGACATTTGATTTATTACAAAAGTATAGAATAACCGCGAGAGAAATCAGAAATCCGTCTAGCGACAAACTTTTTAAACTTCAATTATCTATGCTACTGAAGTGATCATTTGAGTAGTTCCCATCTATTCTTTGAGACAGGACTAGACAAAATTAATCGCCGAGTGGGATAACGGTTTCCATCCGTTTATTGTTAAATAATAGGAATTAGAAACATATGACTAAAGCTGAGAAGATCTTCGAAGTGTATTAATCTTCTAAAACCAAGACATATAAGCAAAAGAAACATAAATTTTAGGGGAAACTGGTGGAAAAGAGGTCTGTCCGATAGTTAAACAAGAATTAACCCTGTGATGTTAGAAAAACAAAAGCTTACTTAATTCAAGCTTTAGTTACCACATTAAAGCGTCCACAGACAAAAACAGAATGGCGAAAATAACGGTGTTCATTGCTTTCGAATAATTAAGTATGCAGGGATTTTTCAATTGTGCAATTGCCTATGCATATGGCTTAAACATAAAGCCATACGTCCCTGGTTCTTACCCAAATAGCGAACGAGTGGTTGTGTATCAGTTTGATTTGATCGGGATTAAATGACTAATTCACGACTAGCTCAATATTGCACCCGATCGATACACGATCTTTTCCCGACCACTACTCGATCAGTTTCCATGTCAGAAATATTCGGGTAGGAAGCCCAACCGATGCCAACCACCCCGATCACTCTAGCTGACCATCCTCAAACAGTAACCTATCGCTCATGTAAATATGACAATGTACCTTTTATAAATAAAATATTGTTCTGTTGTGTTCTTAATCAGCTTTGATTGAGTTAGAATATTGCATAAAAAACGAGTAATTTAGGTATAAAATAAACTACTTCCGTTTTCACGCCATGGCGTCTTGAAGATAATTGTTTTTATTGCGATGCCATTTGGTTATCGTGTAAACTTCTTTTATAGAAAATTGAAGCCACCGTCTTTAATTAAGTATTTTTCATTTATTATATGTTATATCTGAATTCGTCGTTTAAATTAATAATGCATCTGTATGCAAAAAGTTCTCTCTACGAGGAAAGAAAATGAAGGTTTTCTGCAAAACATAAATTTAACCTTAAATGATATAATGTAATTGTCTCTATGGCAACTACGTGATAACAACATGAGGCAAGGTCTAATAAATTGTAAATGCCATCATTACGAGTTCATAAAGCAATATTCTGTCATTGTTGCAGACATAACGATAATTTATCATATTAGGGGTCTGATTCACGAGGTTCTGCGTAACATTTGTAGGCTGCGTAAAGATCTATTCAAACCTTAATTGCTGAACTTTTGAATTGGATAAAAAAAAAAAGATATTTTCCATTAGAAATTTCATTTCGCAAAATCAAGATCAATCCGTTTTCCATGTATAATAAATTCAACAAGAGAACTGCTTGTGGTGTCTAAGCGCAGCTGCAGATGCTGATACAAGCATCCACAGTTAACCATTTGATAGTCTGAAAAGCGCCTGTGATGAAAAACACACATGCTTATTTTTAAGAAGATATCCTTTATAACGAGACAGATATGATCAAGTTTAATTTTTGTCATGTCAACATCAATGCTAACGAACACATAAATGCAAACAAACGCACTTACGACGGCAATAGCGCAACATTCTTGTTTAAAAGCAGATGATATAAATTGATATCGGATGGAAAAAAATATTTTCAAACCTCATGAAATAACACTAGGGAAACAAAATGCATTCTTGTGGTTTTGATTCCTAGCAAATATTGAGAAGTAGAGTCTATGTATGGTTATCGTGTAAGAACGTTGTCTAAAGATACATATAGGGATTTAGAAAGTGGATGATATACATAAATTAATATCGGTGTTAGAATATCAAATTATATTTGCACCAGCCGCAGAAAATTAAGGTATTGCTTATTCTTGGTAGGCCTTTTTGCTTCAATTTAAGGAATGGTTTTACTTGATTGTGGAATCTTTTACAAAGGAGTCCATTTTTTCTCACTCCTTAAACAGCAACATTAATCACAGGTTTTTCTTTTTTTTACAGATGGTCGAAAGGGGCATTTCAGTTATTCTCAAAAGTTACAGAAATTCAAAACGATGCTGAAGCAAATTTAAGTCCATGTAAATCTCGCGACAATTAGAAAAAGATTAAATATGTAAAAGCTTTTAATTTCAAACGAAACCTGTGTATACCCAAAAGAATTTTAAAAGCTTTTGTACATAAAGATTAATGAATATTTCAAAACTTTAAAAACTCAAAAGGTTCATGCTGTGCCATTCCTTTAGCATTTAGATATCTAAATACTAAGTATTAATATTTTCATTTGATCACTATATGTTGACATCTTTGGAAGGTTTATTACTCGTTCGGGAATCTCCTACAGTTACGGACATCGTGAACTTGACATGGTAAACACTTTCGGGGTGATTTCGGAGTGCAATTGAAAGTGTGTGGAGCGAGTTTTGAGTGAAATTTAGGGGAGGTAATCCAATATTGCTAATTTTGTTCAAGATGAACAAAATTAGCGATATTAATTACCTCCCTTTAATAAGATATACGTACTTTTCTGTTTGTACGTCTTCCTGGACTAATCAGACACTTGAAAGCCCACACTAGCTAATAATAAGACCGTAGAATAAATAGATAGATTTGAATTTATTGTTGAAAGTAATGAACCGTTTTTATATGTTTTCTAATGATTTCGGAGCGTTTCTGATCGATTTGAGTGAGTGTCGATTGATCGATTTGGAATGAATGAATGGAGCGCTGAGTGAATGATTAAGAGTGATTTTGAACGGAATGAGTGTCAATTTCACGATGTTTTTAACTGTACACTCCTAAGAAGAGTTGATAACTGAAGCTGACTACTACTATTTCTACAACTTCTTCTGGAAAAGTGAAAAAATAAGAAAGATGATCGGCAATAGTTTAGCGGTAAGCCGTCGATGCGTCATCGATGTTTTACCTACCTCTACAAATATCTAAGTATTTTTCAAAGCAGAAGCAGGAGAGCAATTGCCCATAAAGCGGCCATCCGAGACATAGTTGCGGAATTTAGGATAAGCAATTTTGGCCCTTTACAACGTTGCAAAGTGCCAAAATTGCTTATCCTAAATTTTATTTCGGACACTGAACCAATGTTTTTAGTCCCCTATTTAACAATTGACATTTTGACCTACTTTTAACCAATATGTCCTTAAATTGACAAAGGTTCTCAAGACAAATTATGTTGAACAACGACGTGGCTAATAGAGTGCTAACAGATTTTTGCTAAGCTTTTGTCTGAGTGACCCAGTTTTTCAATCGATATTGAGCCCCTTTCAAACTCGTTCGAAAAATAATGTAGTCGTTTTTCTGGCCAAGTTTCAAAACATTTGAGCCACGAAATGTATTCTCTAGAGCGCACACACCGTTTTCCTAATATCTTTTAATATTACATTCATGTCTTTTAAAAAAAAAACGTTTTTGTTAACTGTTAAACTGGATCCATAGTGTGGCAAAGTCTTAATGGTTAAAATTTGTTAATTTAGTTTAGTATTTCTTGAGTATACAAGTATCTGGTGTTGTATGCAACACATAAAGTCCCCTACTGGCTTCGTTTGTCTCAATGTTTTCCCACGCCAATTCTATCAGGGACGTCAAAACCAGGTCTTGTTTTGGAAAGGGTTAAACAAGACTTACATGAGTTGTTGTCTCTGCTGTGCCCACTATACAATTCATGCAAGCAATAGACAGATGCAAGAAATAGTATCAATAACAGTTACCTTGTCTGATCCAAGATGTTTTCTTCAGTCTTGTTGGTAAGAAATGAGAACTTTCACTGGAGGTGATTAATACTGCTGCATCACCACCCTGACTAACATGGCTTATAATTTTTTTTACATTTTAAAACAGGTTTCGTCAAGTTAGCTTGCTTAGTTATTAAGTTATTGCAGGACCCATTTTTTGCCATATTTTCACTATTTCCGTTACCATAGCAACCGCACTTTTTGCCAAAGAACAAAGATAAAATGATGTGCATAATCTACACATTGCCATCTAGTCATATACCAAGTCTCATCAAATTAGCTTGCTTACTTATTAACTTATCGCAGGATCCAATATTTTTTGCCATATTTTCACTATTTCCGTAACCATAGCAACAACAATTTTAGTCTAAAAACAAAAATAAAATGATGTGCATAATCTACACATTGCCATCTAGTCATATACCAACTTTCTTCAAAAACGCTTGCTTAGTTATTAAGTTATCGCGGGATCCAGATTTGAGCGGACAGACGGACGGACGAACGGACGGACAGACGGACAGACGGACGGAGGGCAAACCTATAGTCCCCTCCGGTGTGAACACCGGTAGGGGACTAATAAGGTTAACATTAAGTACAAAGCTCGCACGAATGTTTTGTAAGGGGAAGCAAGGGGACCGTTTGATGTGTAAACAACAATCCATCACATCAAACAAAACCACTCGTACCACACACAGTTGATCCCATGTGTATTCTTTAATTTAAGAAAAATAATTAGATTCTCTCCAAATCAGGGTGATTTAGAGCTAAGTTTAATAAACGACCGTTTATCTATCTTTGAACGTAGTATTTAGGCATGATTTCATATACTCTTCAAAAGTTTTATTTTTGACAAAAAGTACAGATTTAACTAAGAAAGATTAACTACTTTATTGGTTTGATGTCATATATAGAATTTGAATTGCAATTGTTTATTTCATCAAAATAAAACTGCATAGCACAGCGTTATTGTGGTTAACATGGCAGAATTTCTGTAAACTTGCTGAGGGTATTAACGCCATATCGCACAGATATTCTACGACAAGTCTTGTTTCACTTAACTTGTTCCATTTCCTCCTAGACGAAGATTCTGTGCGGTGAAGGTAACGGACACGTAATAGTTCCATAACATTTCGGACCAAATGTTCTTCACAATGTTAACGGAGATTTTCTTATTATAATCATTGGGAAACCTCGGTAAACACTGTTAAAGTTCATGACTTCTGAAACGTTGCGAAACTATTACGGGTCCTTTATCTTAAGCGACAAAAGTTGCCATGTGCTGCCCCATTCGAAACATCACTCGGACCTTTCCGTAAACTGAAAAGCACACGCGGACGTAGGTTTAGTAATTAATGCCACTTTTGAGAAATTCGGTGGTGGTTCATAGGATATTTAATACGCTTAAGGAAACATAAAATATTTGTTTATACCTTCCGATCATAATTATGTTCATCCTGAACAAAATTTGCGATATTGGATTACCTCCCATTAATTTCACTCAAACCCGTTCCACAAACTCATTCAATTTCAATGAAAAAGGCATTTAAAAATCATTCAGCTTGTCAATTTCACAATGTTGATATTTGTATCAGCCGACACCTTTACCTTTTCCGAATAAATGTTTACGATGAAAGAATGGGACACTTGTAACAATAGATACGTATTTCGATGGCACTTGTCTGCGAATTTACATATCCTTTATAACCCTTCCTAAAAACTTTTATTCTTATTCTAGTAAGGCATTATATGGCGTCAAATAAGTATAATGCCTGAAATGAATAGGCCTAATAAAGGATCTCAAAGACAAAGCTTGAACACAGTATGTCTCGACTATCCCTTAAGCTCACCCCGGCACAACTTAAATGTAAATTTTTGTCCGCCGTGCGACGTCTGTTGTGCAAAGGCGTCGTCAGCATCTCTTGTTAACATCATTTCTACCCAAACCAATGGGCCAAATCAAACCAAGCTGAGCCGGTAACGGTCATCAAAATTAATTCATGAAAAATTAATCTGCCGTTAATAATGGGCCAGGTAATATGGAGCTTTACAGCCGATTTTCGTTTTGCCGATTTTGACCAAACTTTTAACATTTTTTATATATATACTGTATTTCATGTTTATTTACCTGCACCGCGGCACTCAGAGCGCAAATTTACCTGTTTCAGTATATACATATATAAGACCTGTTAATGTTTATTAATGTTTAGTTTAGAAAATGAGCCTGTGCTTGTTTTGTTCTTTTTCAAAAATATCATGTTTGCGTAAAGACTTAGGTCAGACTGTGCAGCTGAGTCTTCTATTTGCACTCTGCATATAGCTAATGACTTTAAATGTCTGTAGACCAAATGGACCGCATTTTAATTAAACTATGAGGCTGTCCAGGTTGAGTAAAACCTTTCCTGCAAGCACGTATAAAATTTGTGCATAGCCCGAAATGAGCTAAGTCCGTTTAGGGCATTTCAACATATTCGCACCTTTCGTTTTAGTTCCTGGTGCATAGTTAAACATCTTATTTGACTGTGAACACGTTCAAGCTGATCTTTGTTTTAACCAGTTGCTCAAGTTGAAGTTGAAGAAATTCATTGCCAAGGGGTTGATAGACATTATAGGTTAAAGAAAGAAAGATATACAATTATATAGATAATAATAATCTGGTAAAGAATGATTCATTTGCCGTCCTCAAAACTGTGTCCTTGAAAACAAACGAAGCTTCCGTTATTCGGTCATAAATGTTTTGACAAAATTTATGATGTGGCAAAACCGAAGTAGGTGAACTAAGTCACGTATTAAATGTTTCATATCTTATTACATTTTTTTAAACATAGTACGTACAGATATCAATATTAAAGAATACCACCAACTGCGGCGATATAGACAAGAACCTTACTTATTTAAATCAAAAAGCTTTTCAATCTTTTTCCTGGTTGATTTATCAATTTAAGTTGGGAAGGACTTCAGTTGCTGTAATTTAACTATGTTAATTTTGTCGGCCAGTTACAATGGCCTTTATCATTTTTTTTTTTCTTCTTTTATCAAATACAAATTTCGTATGGTAAACACAATTCAATTTCGCGATCTGCACAAGGCATAAGTAACTTAGTAAACAATATGAGCCAATGGGTGACACTTCCAACAATTTGAAATGTTCGTGAGGTGCAGACATTGAGAGACGTTGAGAGTTCGTACTGATCATACTGTGCGAATGCACAGGCTTGTCAGAGTCTCTGCTTTGCACATATTTAAAATTGTTTGAAATTTTACGCACAGGCTCATGTGAAAACAAAATGGCCTTACTGTTTACCTAAATATCGTAATATAGACGATTTCGGCAAGATTAAACTTATCCACTATTTTCAGTAAGTAGATATCTATATTCAATAAGATCGTAATCACGTAATCCCAAAGGACAATAAAACGCATCAGACGACTGTATGATTTAGTTAATATGGAAATACGTAGACTTGCTTCGATACAACAAGGATTAATGTTGCTAGACAGCTCGTCTAAATGCAGAACAATGGATTATAAATCTGAACACTTACTTCTCTGGTGTCACCATAAATAAGCTTAAAATAAGCTCTGGCTCGTTGGTCGAGTGGTTAGCGCGCTCGACTCGTAACCTGGTGGTTGCGGTTTCTAGCCCCACCGGAGGCGGGTAGTGTATTTGGGCAGGACACGTTACAGACAGGGCCCTATTCCACCCGGCTGTGAAAGAAGGTAGCAGTGGTTAGAAACCATTAGCCCTCTCTCTATGTGCAGGATAAGATCTGGAATGAGTTAGGACCACGATGAAAATAGGAGTCATTCGACCCTTTATCGTGTTATCATCGAGTGAAATAAAGTAGTATTTCATAAAACTACTGTATGAGTGCTTTATAATGATCATGTTTTAATGACATTTTCATTCTTTATCTTAAGTAAATCGACGGTGTTCTTCTAAAATCTCGTAACTACAGCTTGTTATTCCAATCATTCACATAAATTATTATAAACTATTATACTTTTAGCTGCACTGTGAGACCTGTATATTGTAGTTAACATTAATTCTTACTTCAGGGCTCGGGTCAGTTTTATAGTTTGCTATGCGAAATAAATTTTCATGAAGTGATGTTTTTTTACTTTTAAGATTTTGATTGAACTTTTTAATACATCTATATATGTATATATTTTACCGATCGCTCCGTAGCATTTTTACATGATTGTAATCGAAATTCTCCTGTTTTCTGTGTTTGCGCCCAAAATGACCCTAGCTGTCAACGGGCTGTAAAATATCATTAAGAAATAAATAAAATAATAATAAAAAAATCGTTTTAAACACGGTGTTAAGACATTGTACATCAGCAGGAGTCAACGACAGCTTGTTTATATAAACTTAAATTAACTTCTTATCGGTCATTTGAACAGAACATGAGAAGCATTGCTTAACAGTTTTCAAGATACAGTTCATAACCTAACATTGTACCAACGTGTTTTTGTATAATTGATGAACACGTTGGTGCTTATAATAGTCAAACGGACTATACAAACAGTTACTACAGCCTTGCGACTATCCCCTAATATAAAATGTTCAGAGTAAATTGGAAACATGTTTTCAACGACACGAAGGAATAACCCATTTATCTTTAATCTCGTTAAAAATGGTCCCCGAGCTAATGTGATTGTATACGATAATTTCCATTTCTAATCATTGATTTACGATGAAGTTAAGAGAGTAATTTTCTAGAATTTAAGTGTTTTCAACGAATGACTAATTGATGGGTCTTTGATACTTGAACTTAGCGATTGACATGTTTATATATCTAAAATGAACTGATTTACCTTTGGAAGAACCAATGACGAGACTTGAGTATTCGGTTTTATCATTTGATTTCAAAAGAAAATGCAAGGAAAGAATTATGGCCTTGGTTACAAGAACTAGACGTATTGATCATCAGATGGACAGACAGTCATGGACTGGAAGAATGGACAGACAGAGAATATGATACCAATATGCATTATATATAAATAACACGTATAAACGAGGTTATGTGTCCTGGTCTAGAGACCGATTTGATGTTCAAAGTATTATGTGCTAAGACTCAAAGCAAACGTTTTGAAATGATGAGCCGATAAATTACAGATAAACATCAGTTGCACAAAACCGTACCAAGATTTCAAATCCGAAAAAGGTTAAAAAATTCCTCTAAATAAAATACTAGAGAAAGTTATATTTGTCTTTTTGTTAAAATTATGGTCACGTGTGCATGTGTATGTGAACTTTTCGAAGCATTTTCAAGAAATTTGGATTGACCCCCCCCCCCCCAATATGGGTGTGACAGGACGGCTCATTTTCACTACAAAATCTTTAAAAATCTTCTCCTCTCAAACCATTGGACAGATTTCAATGAAATTTGACATGAATAAATATCCTCGGGAGACCCTCTTCTAAAGTTATTCGAGGAATTCGGAATGACCCCTAATTATGGGCGTGGCAAGGCGTTGCCTTTTTTTCACTTTAAAATATTGAATTTTTCTCTTCCCGAACTATTGTCCCGATTTCAAAGAAACTTGACATGAATGTTTCTTGAATGTCCCTCTTCTGAAGTTGTTCAAAAATTTGATTGACCCCCTCCCCCAATATGGGCATGACAAGGCCGGGCTTATTTTTTTATGAAATCTTTAAAGTTATATTTGTCCTTTACTATTTGCTTTCTTTCAGTGAAACTTGGCATGAATGTTCTTTGAGTGACCCATTTCATCAATTGTTCAAGAAATTTTTATTGAACCCAGAAAAGGACGTTGCGGGGAGGGGCTTATTTTTCACTATGAAACCTAAAAGAAAATTCTGCTCCCAAACCATTGCGATTATTTAAATAATGAGTGTTACTTGTGTCATTCTTTTCTCAGGTTGTACAAGAAATGACCCCCCCCCCCCAAAAAAAAAATGAATAAATAAATAATAATAATTAAAAAATAAGGGCGTGGCATGTTTAGGCTTATTTTCACTTAAGAAATGTTCTTCAACCACACCATTTTCAATCGAATTTTGCAGGATAATGTTCCTTTGGAAAGTCTCCTACTATCAAAATTTTGATAAGCTTATATATGGTTGTGGCCTGGTTGAGCATAATATTCACAAAAATAAATGTCATGTTCCTATGCTATATATAGCCTTGTTTCACTGTTAAAAATCCATCTATCATATAAAAGAGGGCTTTTTCTATTTAGAATCAATACTAATATATATTTTGAAAAACGGCTTTCCATATAACGTTAAGCTTATACTTTCTGTCCATCTTTTTGCCTCTTCACAATTTTCCCTGTAAACTTCCATATCTGACTGAGGGTCTCATTGATAGACATTTGAACGTCAGTTGAGCGATACAGGCCCTCTTGTGCCTCTTGCTTGATGACACATATCAAGTGATCTCTACGCCGGATTATTTACCTCAACTTGTTGTGGACAATTAATCAGTTGTGACTGAAAATCTTGTTATTATGCACGTAATTTAAGTGTTGTATATATTTATTAAAGATCTCAAAACATTCTCTAAGTTGCTTAAACCGCTCGAAATATAGGGTAATAAATCGCGTACGAATTTGTTTGTGCTTCGCCTTTTTCTTAAATGGTAATCACGTGATCTATGTGGCGGTCAAATGATCTGTACTTCCGGAAATATTTTGCCCTGTCAACCGTTTTGGTTGTACTCATGCACAATGTATGTGATACGATTGCTATTGAGATGGCATTCCAATACGGTGAAATCATTGAGTCAATTAACGGTCGCACCTTAAGCTATGTTCCCACTGCCTATCTGATCAACTCGATCAAGCCCGAGGGAAAGTCGGGGCGATCGCGTGTGGTTGTCATCGGTATCGGTCGGGCTTCCTACCCGAATATTGTTTACATCTCAACAACACTCGTGTACGGTTGAGTAGAATATCTGATCGGGAAGTAACCGTAAATCGATCGGGTGCAAGATCTAGCTGGTCGTGAATCAGTCGTGTAGAGATCGAATGCGAAAGGGTTGTTATCTTTCACCCGACCTGTGCACGATCATTACCGACCCGTACTCGAGTTGTTCCCGACATCCCGAACAAATCGAGCTTGTTATAAACCGCTTTGGAATATCGATCCGTTTTGGAATTTCTTGGTATTCCAAAGCGGTTCGATCCGTCTCAAGACGGTTCATCTACTTCTACCCTTAATTATTGCGTAACAGATCCAGTTAAATACTAAGTTTATTGTGTATCTCTTTAACCCCTAGGGGGTTAATCACTATGTTTATTCCAAGTATGACAGTTACCGTATTTGGTCTACTTTACCCAATATACATTTACACTACTGTAGAATGATATTGAACGTTGATAAATATCCGATTAATAAACTATCACAAGCGCAATAATAATAATAATAATAATAATAATAATAATAATAATAAATAAGTATTTTAATTGAAAAAAAAAAGAAAAGAAAAGGGATTGTATAAGCATAAAAACATTACTGCAGCAATTTGGAATTGAATAAAATGGTCTGCATTTTTCCCTTTTTACAGTGTTTGCTTTCACTATTCGAAAATTTTAATCGGCTTATATTTCGCAACAAAACTATCAAACTTATTTGCTCACAAGAAAGATCGTTCTATCTTTGATCAATGAGGTTTTTTTTAGAAAGATAGAAATTGAAAGGAGTTTTCCGAATGATAATTTCTTACGCTGAGTAATAATTTCAGATAAGTAAATAAATCTTGATCTATCATTTCGAAATTAGTTAATGGTCAAAAAGCATTTTAGAATCATATTTTTTTAAAATCTTAAATTTGAATTTTATTTTTTTAAATGCTTTCCGTGACAGGATGGTAAAATGATGGTTACCCAAAATGATCATTCTGGATTAAAGAAGGCCAGCGATGTGCATTAAGTTCCGACCCTATTTAGTCTGCGCAGTACACGTGGTTTACGTAGGATAGACACTTAGGTATTGACCAAATTGTCCTTTTTTTGCCCAATAAACTTGCTCTTGATAAGGAAATCGAATGTAAAAATCAATACAAACCTCTGCATGTGTGTATCTAGCAATCAAGATAGAATATACAACGTGATTAAGAAAGGGGCAATCAAGCTTTTCATAACCAATTTTATCACCTTCTTTTACCCTTTGTAAAATTTTTTTGCAGTTCCCTTTGAATTTATTGTTAACAATTAATGTTCAAAACAATTTAAATGCTCCGAAAATCTAATTTGTTTAAAGCTATTTCGAAAGGGTTGGAAATTAGATGAGGAAATAATCAAAGACAGTTATGTCTCGTTTATCAAATTGTTGAACTATGTGTTCGTGTGTAAGGGGGGGGGGGGGGGGGGGGGGGGGCGATAGATGTTTTGCCAGCTCAATAGGTATATCATAGAACTCTCATCGGTCTTTTTTTAAGTCATCTTGTTAATTTAAAGTCATTTTCTCTTCAAAAATAAAAAAAAAGTCTATTCACTGATAAATTAATGGAATAATCCTGTAATTTGTTCAAAGCGATTCTTAAAACCACATTGGTATAATATTTTCCGTCTGCCTGTCCGTCTCGACGTCTGTAGACCCTATGTCTGTCCGTTCGTGCTCATTGTATAAACGAACTCCTCATACAATTAATGACGGAATTTGCTGCAATTTTCACAGTGTTCCTTGACACACGACCTCGCACATATTGTCGAAATTTCGGGATATTCTACCGGACAAATATTTTGGCAGCAAATTTTGTGACTCCAGCCCTCTTTTTCCCAAAAAACTTTTGCATGGTTTATAACTCGAGCATCTACAGTTATACACCTTGATATTTAAATAGGTTGCAGTTTTAATATGAAACGTATGCCTAATTTCAGATAAAACAAAATGGAGGAAAGTGAGCGAGAGAGTGAGAGAGAAAGAAGAGAGAAAGGAAAAGGAAAGAGAGAGAGAGAATGGGAGATAGAGAGAGAGTGAGAGAAAGCGAGGGAGAGAGTGACCTGTGACCCTACAATCACCATAAGAAAGTTTTAATTAAATCCTTTATGGACTTTCTCTAATAAATGATGATTGTTTACCGACAGGCGGCCGGGGGTCTTGAAATACGCCATAGCTAAAGCTCTTTTGATCTTCGGTCAGCAGAACTAACAAAATATAAATTTGTAAAACTTCATACCCGAGGATTGGAATAACAGTAAAGGCATTTTACATGTAATAAATAATTATATAGCTTAGCACAAAATTACAGTTAAAACGTTTTCTCCGAAGCACATCTCCATCGCTTTCTGTAGTTCTTCACATTATGAAACATTGAATTACAAAATGATATTTTATACGAACACCGGGTGCACATCCCACTAAGGCCTTCTTCTTATCAGTAAGTCAAGAGTTGATTTGTGTTGACAGACCCGGTGATATATCTCAAAACCCCAGGGTTGAAGGACAAACATGTTTCAGACTGACCTTACTAGGCTCAGCATATATTATATTGTAGTCAATCTAGAGATAGTTTCTACCGTTTATAAATTGATTTAATTTTGATTTATTTTATTCCTTTTTCTTTCCGCATTTGGCTTTCAGGCGTACTACAACATTTCTAATCTATCATAAGCATATGAGAAGTGTACAGTAAAAACGCGAAAAGGTGCTGTCAACGGAAAACTCATATGGCAAATACCTTATGTTCCTGGAGTTAAATTGATCTATTCACGAATTTGCAATAAAATCCGATTTCGTTTTTTTTTTTAATGATACAATTACATGTTTTATATGCGTGTCTTTGCTAATACGGACTAATGACGTTGACACTTCAGTCAATTTCTTTTGTCCATCTTGCATACTTTGGACATGTATTTCAAAATTGAGGTACAATATCCTTTCTTTTAATGTGGGGATAGGCATTAAATGAACAACAACAACAACAAAATGATGACATATATATAAAAAAAAAAAAAAAAAAAAAAAAAAAAAACAGAAAAAACTTCACCGGGAAAAGAATTTAAGTCATTTCGCTTAGGAAAACGGTTAAAAGAAAAGTAATTCTAAAATGGTTACCCCCTTTTTAGAATCGACTGACTTGGAAAGAAAAACTATAACTTTAAATCATGTCATTTTGATAATAAATGACGAAGTTAATAACTTATGTTTAATTTGTTTAATATGTGAAGCAAAGTAATACCGGAAAAATTGAATTTTAATAATTTTATCTAAATTTACTTCACGGTATAGGAAGAAAAGGTCGTCAAAGTAAACACAAAACAAACATTTTGTCCTTGGAATAAAAGTTAGTAAACTTGTTAGATACTTAGCTAATTAGGTAGGTAGGCAGGTAGGTAGGTAGGTACCTTCTTGTTGATTACAAATAGAGTAATGAACATTGTTTTCAAAATTGATACCCCCCCCCCCCCCATTTTGAATTGAGAAAAAGCAATGCTTATTCGAATAGAAATTACCGAATTCTCCTGTGTCCAAGGCCCATTTCTCTCATCTTAACAAGTATACGGTTTAGAAGTAAAAGATGCACTAATGTAAAGCCATATTTCGATAAATGTCTCAATTCAATGCGTGAAAAGCAACAGAAATAATGTTTTACATTTCTTATGTAGAAAAGAAAACGAAATCTTGCTTTATAAGCAAGTATCAAGGTCCATATATGTTTCATGTTTCTCAGGCAGTTCATGGTATTTTTCTACAATACAAAGAGATTTGACAGGCTGTATAGACAGGGATCATCCTGCACGATTGTGCAATATGATCTCAGCATACATTGCGTACTTTCTGCTCTATTATTGCTAAATCGTGAGCCAGACTGATTAAAATGTCCGAATACATATAATTGGCAATATGTTTGAAACACAATCTAAAATTCACAAGTTAGGAATAGTGTATAATGTTTTTTTTCTTTTTCCCTTTTTTTTTTTTTTTTGAAAATCCAAGTTTACAGATCATTACTTTGAATTTAGCTTATTGAATTTAAAATATTCATTATTTAAATCAATTTGAAAAAAGGCTAAAGAGAAAATCAGCATTTTCTAAATATCTAGATTACGACTATTTCAGAAATTAATTAAATGTTATTATTTTTGAGGAAAGATTATCGTACATTTATTACTAAAATTATAGGTTAACAAAAATCTATATATTTTAAACTAAATAAGAAATTTCAAGTTGCGACAAGTTAATATAAAAAGCAAGAATAAATAGATATAATCAAAACACAAATCTCAGTTCATTATTGTTAAAATGAATAAAAATGAATTTTTAATTAATGACTTAAAATTGTATAAACTCAATTTCAAATGAATTCGTGAAATAAAGTAAAAAAAATAAAATGAAAATTATGGAAATATATTTGTCGAAAATATGTTCTAAAGAAGGAAATCTATTGAGAAAATAAAAACGCGTAAACCGATGCGTGTATATCTCTACAAGAAACTTTGAATACACAAGTGTCATTAAAATCATAACGCGTTGTCAATTGCATATCTCATGAGGGATTAACCTAGACCATTTAAACTGACTACTCCTTTACTGTGTTTAAGTCTAAAGTCATTGTCATTTTTTAACTGACTGCTCATCATTCTGTTGTCAATCATTCTTTTTTATACAGAATATCCCGAGGTACAGAGTTTGCCATAAATTACAAGTTGACAACATTTTTTCCTTTTTAATAAGCATTATTTACATTTATTCAAGATACTAACTTAACTTGCGCATGTTTGTTATCATTTATTTCCTAAAAGAATTCTGTTTTATTTCATTTTTCTTAATAATATTCTCGTCAAACCGTCTCGAGCCGGATCGATCGGGCTTGGAATTCCAAAACGGAGAGCGAGCCGTCTCGAGACGGTTAGTATTCCAAAACGGTTTATAACAGGCTTACATACACGACCACACTCGCCAATTCTCGATCGCTTTTTTGGGAATGTCTGGAATGGGTAGTGTAAAAATCGGGTTGGAAGGAAAGCGATCGTGTAGAACTCGGGTATGGCTCGGGATAAACGAGCACAAATCGGGAGGATGGTGGTCGGGGAAAGATTGGATGACGATTGTGTAGAGATTGGAATTGTCGATAAGGGATCGAGTGGTGATCGAGTTAAGGTCGGGAAGATCGAATATTTATCGGAATGAAGGTCGGGTTGCGATCACGAAAGGGCAGTGAATACTCGTGTAGGGGGTTGGGATCGATCGATTAAAGATCTAGAAATAGTGTATATGCATTTTGGTCGGGTTTGATAATGGAATTTAGTCGATCGAGATGATCGATTGGTAGTGGGAATCTAGCATTAAATATGATTCTGAAAATTTTGTTATAATTAAAATTCAAGTATATTTATTTATCTGTAGAACGGGATATAATCAAAACCCGTAATTTGATTTTGAAACTCCATTTCTAGTCTACTCCATTCCAGCAAATCCAAATTTGACATCAAAACTGAATTCTAACATAGCTTAATAATGAAATTGGCGTCCTATTTTCTTTATCATTTGACCTTGGAAAAAACTTTAGTAGGTTTTTATATCAGTTAAGGTAGTGGACCCGTAATAGTTCTTTAAGGTATTGGAAGTAATAAACTTAAACTGTGTTAACCGAGGTTTATGGAAGAATATGTGGTCCGAAACGTTGCAGAACTATTACGGGTCTACTACCTTAAAAAAATCTCACTAGATGCATGGAAAATTAAACTAGGTAGGAAACGGAATCCTTTACCTGTTTTTCTTTTAATATTTTTTCTTTAATTTTAGTTCATTTTTTTCTTAAATTGAGACTGTATTAAATTTGTTATTGTTTGCATTTCTTTTTTCTTTTAAGATGAGCCATTTAGAGAAAACTGGGCATTCATTTATACTTTTTGCAATTCCTCCTTAAGCTAGGGATATTTTTCCATTACATTTGCTCATGCTTTTCATTATCATATGTTCATGTGCGTATTCTCCTGATTAAGTGAACTATGCTATGTTGTGGGAAAAGTAGCCTCATTGTATTGTTTTTATAACACCGCTTGTATATTGTGGATGAAAGGAAACAACTACTCATTTAAGGATTGAATTGGTTGAAACTTTCAAAGGTTTTTTTTCATCTTGTAAACAGAATCATATTTCCACCTTTCATTCGTGTGATGCCTGCATCATAGTGAAGATCGGTCATTTTAGATGATAATACTTTTGTCGGTGTATCGTGTGTCAACGGCACTATTGGCTTTGTGTGTTAAAGAAGAATTTAGAAATTTTTCCAGGACCCGTCTTTATGTGGATCGCTTTACAATATTACAGTATACCTCGTTCGAAAATCATGAACTTTTCAGAGCGCACAAAATTTAGGAAGCCATTAAACTGCTTAAGAAACTGACTTGACTGGAATTCGGAATCACTACAGGATCATTAACAAGTTCCCCTTCCTAAGTCTAGACAAGAAAAAAAACTATCAATGTTATAATTTAATTATTTACCAAAATCCCTGATGATATCAATGGTGTTGTTGAACACATATATGCGTTTACTCTTTGGCTGGCCGAAATATAATCATTTGAGGGTGATTATTTGCTTAGGAGATTCGTGTTTTGGTTTTAAAAATGAAGTCTTTATCTTCTAAATTATTTTTTTCTATAATTCAATACAGCAATGAACATATCATGTTGTCGTATTTTTTTAAGTTGCGTTGAACATTCTATAGAATTGTTGAACTAGGGTAAAATAAATTGCTTATTATTGACGAATGTAATAATTAAATAAAGTCTAATCCTCTATTTGTAAAATGTATAACACAATGTACGATTTGTTATGTACAAATGAAATAAACTAACTGACTTTAAAATGAAGAAAAGATTACCGGAATTCGTATATGTTTTCTATGTTTATATTCTATCAAAAGTAAGTTTGAAAGAAAGCCGATTAATGTCTCGCGAAATATAATTAAGGTGGAGAAAGGAAAGAAAACTGAACCCCTGAAGAACGACAGTCAGAAAGGGAATGACAATATAATGAGAGAGAGAGACAGAGAGAGAGAGAGAGAGAGAGAGAGAGAGAGAGAGAGAGAGAGAGAGAGAGAGAGAGAGAGAGAGGGGGGGGGGATAGAGAGAGAGAGAGAGAGAGAGATGAAAAGAGAAAGAGAGAGAGAGAGGAAGAGAGAGAGAGAGACAGAGAGAGAGAGAGGAAAAAGAGAGAGAGAAACAGAGAGACAGAGAGAGAGACAGAGAGAGAGAGACAGAGAGATACAGAGGCGGAGGGGAGGGAAAGAGAGAGAGAGAGAGAGGGAGAGAGGGGGGTAGGAAGGGAATGGGAGAGAGGAAGGATGGAGTGTGAGAGAGAGGTTAACAATTTCTGATGAGCAATATTAACGATACTTATTACCTCCCTTTAATAAAATATGCTTACAAATTCTATAAAAAGCTCCCTATTTCACTAAAAACAATTAGACGCGTATAATAATACCTAATAAAGTCATTTGAAGTTTTATAATATTGATTACGTCAGTAATATTGCGATTTTTTTAGGTTTTTAAAAAACAACAACAAAAACAACAACAACAAAAAAAAACAGTTGCTGATTATATAGTTCTTGGAGCGTCCTGGAATGTCGAGTGAGTGTTTGGAATGAATGAATCGAACACTGAGTGAGCAATTAGGAATGTTTTTGATTGAGATGAGTGTCAATTTCATGACGTGACTAACTGTACACCTACAAAGCAAACAAAATGTTTCATTTCAAGTTTCTTTAAATATCAAAATTCGTTTTAAAAGAAAATTCTTTTTGATTAATTAAATGTTTTCAACTGCAGGGAGAAGTGTTAAAATCTTCAGACGCAACACATCAACATTTATTTAATATGAATTTGGTATATAAGTATCAAACTTAACATTTCGATTAAAACGAGTTTAATACTTAGTTTGTGATTATACAGTTAAAAACATTATGAAATTGATAAGATTACAGATTTTCGAACTAATCAGGAATGAAATTGAATGAGTGTTTGGAGCGAATGTTGAATGATTTTAAAGGGAGGTATAACATAATCGATAATTTCGTCCATTTTTTACCTCCCTTTAATAATATCGTGTTGTTTTTTTATTTTGTGTCTTCACGGTCAAATCAGACCCTTGAAAATCAACACCAGCCAATACAATCATCAAATATATTATTTGATTGAAATATTGATCATTTAGAAAGATTCCGAAGCGTTTGTGAACTATCTCGCGGGGTTTTTGAGTGATTTGAGTGAGTGCTTAAAATGAATGATTGGAGCACAGAGCGAGTGATTTTGAAAGGTTATAATTTGAATGAGTGCCAATTTTACGATGTGATTTCAATTTGTTGTAACGAGAAACTGTTTGTAGGTAAAGTTATTGAAATTAAATTAATATGTCTATTTTTTCTGTTTATTATTGCTCACATACGATACCTTTTACAGAAACAGAGCAACCATAAGTAGGTAAAATAATTTCCTTTATGCCAAAGAATAATTCAAATGGTAACAATGATTTGACAAACATCACACGAAGAAAATAACGTAGGCCACCAAAATACGAAATATTAAATCTATAGAATAAAAAATTCATATGTTATACTGGTTGTCTAGAGACTGCATTTCTGAAATATAATCTTGTAACAATGATATATTAAGCCGTGATACAATATGACACCACTCTAAATGCATTCCATTCATATCATGCACTCTTCGATAGAATATTTGATTTATGCTTCGAGGAGTTGCGACAAAATTAGTACTCTGGTTGTCTACTTGGGCAAATGTTATTGCAAAGTCTGTCTGAAGCGTGCATCCTTTGAGAAAATGGAACGGATGAGCGGAAAATTTGTCTGACTAGACAAACAATCATTTTTAACCTTTGGGTTTTTTTTCTTTTTCAAAGTAAATAGAAGAATGCAAGTAGAAAGGGGACAGCGGTACAGCTAGTTACATTATGAAAGTAAAATTCATCTTAAATAAAACCATTCTAAATCGCTCATACAGCGCTACATTCGTTCATTCCAAACATTCACTCAAACCATCAAAAAACGCTCAAAATTACGTTAAAAAGGGGCAACAACTACCTTTTAAATGAATGAACAAGAACTGAATTGTGATTTCGCTAAAACAATTGAAATTAAAAGAGTCTGATTGGTTCTTAAAGAAATTGGAAGCTATTTATAGAACTTTTATGAATATTTTATTAAATGACGGTAATACATATTGTTAACTTTTTTCATCCTGAACAAAATTAGCGAAAATGGATTACCTCCCTTAAATTTCATTCAAAACACGGTCTTCTCACTCATTCAACATCACTCCAATATCATTCCAAAAATCGTTCACCTTGTCAATTTCTCGACGTTGTTAACTGTGTATAACGTTTATAACTATCTTTTGAAGACATTGTTTTTTCAAATCAAAATCTCCTGTCCTCTAGATGCAATTAGATCTCTATTTTACAGGCGTCCGATGCCGAACCCTTCACAAAATATATTCTTTTTATGTAAAATTTGAAATAAAATTGTGTTTTCTTTGTTTCAAAGCGACACTCTGGAAAGCGGTACTACAACTCTAAAATGCATGTACGCAAAATATCATGTCTTCTCTAAGATTATCTTTTATTGTAATTATGAAATGTCCCCTTTTCGTACAATTTGCGTAATCGTGCAAGAAAAGCAATGGTCTGTCGAAGGGAACAAATTGACAGAGATCAAGTAAGCGTGCAAAAGACGCTCTCTAAATTCAATATCAATAGAAATATAAGTAGTGGTCAAAACTCATTAAGGTAGTAGACCCGTACTAGGTACACAACATTTCAGAACTCATGATCTTTCACAATGTTTGACCGAGGTTTGCAAATGAAATCATTAGGAAACCTCGGTCATTTGATCCAAATAATTAATTGATTTTGCTAAATGTTTTCATTTTGGCTAACACATTCAGATCATTGTTCGAAAGAGAAAATTACATTACGCCTTCGGATTTTAACTCTTGCATATAGCTCCTTCTTCATCTGACTTTTATCTATTGACACATTAACGCGAAAATGAGATTATTTCATAAATGTGACCCGTCACGCGAAAAGGGGCCATCTCGAAACTCCGTAAATAGAATTCGCGAAAAAGAAAGTTATTCCAGTAGAGGTCAACCGTGCCGGATGGAATTTCTTAAATTCTTGTACAGGAGACTGATAATTCTAGATTCAGAAAAACAGAAAAGTGCGAAAGTTTCGATCCTAGTCAGCCTGCGCAAGCCGCCAAGTCTGACTAGGGACGACACTTTACGCACTACCGAGATGGAAAAATCTAAATTCGTTGCGTTCATCAAAATTCCAACATTCAAATTGTTTCAAAAGGGGATTTTGTTCATTAATTATGCTTCCGCAAAAGGTATAAGCAAACGTTTTCATAATGGACAAATGTTAACATTTTTGCGTTATGAAATTCGCGTATTCATTGAGCGTTACTTTCATACCCCCGTAAACCCAACAAAAACTCTCTTCATCTCATAAGGTAGTAATGAACATCGGCTTCCGGACTCT
This sequence comes from Fragum whitleyi, assembly GCA_948146395.1. NCBI lineage: Eukaryota > Metazoa > Mollusca > Bivalvia > Cardiida > Cardiidae > Fragum > Fragum whitleyi. The sequence goes on along the minus strand of OX411543.1, from coordinate 13,210,416 downwards.
ATCAATCGGAAGCGTGTATTACTTTTTGTTCATTAAACTTGTTTTGTGCGTTTTTTTAATGGTCTGCTTTTGCATTCGACTCTGCCAAAGGAAATAAAGCGTTATAATGATGGCTAATGTTCATAACCTAGCTTTTTATCATCAATAGATATTAAATAAATGACTTGATCATTGATTTTAACAATATATATGTAACTACGTAAGAAATACCATTCAATTAGAAGGGCTCATTACAGAATAACAAACGCCTTTCTTATCTGCATGGAAAGAAAAGCTTATATTTCACCAATTAAAGTAAGACTATGGGTTAAATCATTTAAGAAAACAACAAAATTCACTCCAGGCATTTTCTTCCAAAGAGTAGGTTTTGGTGAAATGTTTCTCTTTGAAAGTACTAAAAAATGCATTCTACACGCTTAGAGGCATTTTATTCAAATGTAATCTAAATAAGAGAAAACTCATTCGAAATAGTTATTGTGTATATGTATATCTAAAGTATATAACAAGAAGCCTGAGAGGGCCTGTATCACTCCACTGGCTTTAGTATCTTTAGACTTTCATTAAATAAAGCTTACTTTGAATGAAACCAACTCTTTGTAATATCTTAAGACCTATTTTATAATGATTAATTGGGTCTAGCCCACATTGCACCAAAATACTCAATCACCCTGAACCTGCATCCCTTCACCCATCTTATTAAAGCGTTAGGTTCAGGAGGAGGTGTCTTTCAAAGATAACGAGATAAAAGACCTGCCAATGTTTCATTGAAATTGGCCAAGTAGTTCAGGAGCAGATGTCGTTCAAAGTTCTCGGGCTCAAAAGAACCCCCGCTCTGCCACGCCCATATTTATGGGCCAATAAAAATTTCGCGAACAATTTAAGTAAAGGGTCACCTAAGGAACATCCATGCCAAGTTTCATTAAAATTGGCCTAATGGTTTGGGAAAAGATTTTTAAAGATTTCAAAGTAAAAACCCAAGGATCATTTCTACCAAGTTTCGTTAAAATCTGCCCATTGTTTGGGAGGAGAAGATGTTTAAAGAAAAAGTTAACTCACGGACGGACGCACGACGGACACTCCGCCATGACAAAAGCTCGTTGGCTTTCGGACTTGGAGCTAAAAACGAGCCCGGAAAGGTACCTGGAAATTTCGATATAATGACTGTACAATGATAATGGTCAACACATGTGGACGAGAAAAAATTCATTGGCGGGAAGAAAGACCCTATTAGTCCATTAAAAACCTTAAAAACAAGTATCAAAAGATTAAAAGTAAGCCAAACGCCGTAGGCGATGTTAACAATTCAGCACAGTTCAGAACCAGGTGAAATAATTATCCCATCTTTTGTTTTCCACACTAAACACTAAAATTACGTTTTCAGCGTTATCAGCTCTTGTAAATATCATTAAATAACCAAAAAGATCTGCTTGTGGCATTAACATTTTCTCTCGAAATGTCATAAAAAAAGAAAAGGAAACACGCCGAGGTGTACGAAACCATCACATCTATTATAGCATTGGTAATAACCTTGAGAGAAACAGGTTGGTTGTCAAGAAACTCTGTCCACCCTTCTATCAGAATACAAAAAAATGTTTAAAACCTAAACCAAGCACTGTACGTAAGAACACGTGCAAAGCGGAGTACATTTTTTCTAAGCGATATGCCTACGTTTGCACCTTAAAAATCCGGCCTGGTTTGAAGTTAATTTCAACTTTAATTTTGTCGCTGATAAACCGCTGTCGGATTACCAGTACATCAGATCTTCAACTTATTTATTCAAGTGAAAAGGGACAAGTTAAAATGTTGAATACTAGCAGATTAAGATGTAATGCTTATTTAGCTGAAAATAAATGTCTATAACAAAAACAGACCTGCGTTCAGGATACAAAAGGGCTCGCTGCCAATAGGTTTTAGCCATTGGTTATTTGATATTACACTGGTGTTATTTCACAAGTGGAATAACTATGCAAATGAGCTAAGAACGGATATCAACGTTATGTTTTCGTTGTGAAAATGACGTCATAATGGATTCACTGACGTCATTTCGCAAACGGCGTTATATGATATATACGTAAAAACTTGAATCGATAGATATCGTGATTTCCTCGTTTTATCACAAAAATTAACTTCATACACATGTAAATGGAATATCAAATTTGTGCTCATTAAATACCGCATTTATTATACTCGTCATCTTAAGGTTCATGTGAAGAATTTTTGAACCACATTTAACGCTGCTTGTATTTACAAAAGCCAACAGTATGCCCAGGTAAACAATATATCAAATCGAAGCTATTGCACAACATTAGAGGCCATGCCCCATAACAGAATAGCCAAACTATCACGGAAAGGGGAAATTTTGTTCAAAACCAACAACATCATTACGGCTGGATAAAATTTGCCGAAATTTGATCAGAAAGTAGACATATAATCCTACTAGGTACTACTACAATCTTAGATATAAAACTCAGTCTCAAAAGGCTCTTTTGAACAATCAACTTCCTTTTATTTTGTCAACATACATGTCCAATCGGTTTGGTTTGTTTCTGAAATAGATGTTAGATATGGTGCAACATCACACCATAACATTGTGAAATATTTACTGCAATTTATTTCAAATTATTGTTTTCTTTTAATTCAATGATCTATATTACTTTATATCTATCATCTTTTGAAATAGAAATTAATATATTTCTAAACAACCTTACAGGTATATAAACTATTAAAGACCATTTATGATGTGATAACACACCATACCTTAGATAGATCTACACGTTTACAAAATTAGAATGACATATATGACATATGTGTTGATAAAATAAATCAAAATTAATTGCATGCATAACTTCGTTTTGGGGCCTATTTTTATAGAAACTGTTGTAGTAGTACATGGCTGGTACTTTAGACTTTACTTTGTTAAAATATGAGGCAATTTATCATACAGTCATGCAGTTGCTTGTTCTGTACAAAATGACCCTTCTCCACAATGTTTTGGCTATACCGCGCAGCCTCGTTTTTATCTGTTAATAGATGACTCGATCTCTAAATTCCGTTTTTAATGACCACTCATTCAATTTCGTCTTTTAATACTATTGTTTATTGCGACTTCCTTTATCGTTCTATAATTTACCATTAAAGGTTGGTTGTAGAAATTGGCTAATAATTTTAGCTCAAAGACGACTCATATTTGGTCGGATGATAATCTCGTTATGCCACTATAAATATGCATATATGTAAATGACCCTGTCGTTGTTTTAATCAGACGTCGTTCTATCTGATAAATAGATTACAGCACGCAGTCAAAGAAACTCTATCTTATTAATACGCTCTGCAGGAAAATGGGTTCTAACTTGGTACAAAACTCCCAGTTTATATTTAAGAGTATCATAATAGTTACATCCACGTTTTAATTGAATGTGTTTACACAGAATGTTGCCAGCTATAAAAAAAGGTAGATTTTGCGCGAAGTTTTTATGTTCAAACATAAGTTTTCATAAAGGTCCATCATGGGTCCAATCAACAAGTTTCTCGATAAACGATTATCATGTGTATTCTGCGTAATTAATGAACTAGAAGGGCGGGGCTTAATCGTGACGTAATTTGGCGAGTTTACTTTTCAATAGTTTCGATTCTTTCAAATTTTAGTCGGTAATCAACGTTATCGCGTGCAAATAACTGTATCACAAAACCTAAAGGATTCACGTGCTTTGAGAGAGTGAACACATTTCATCGTTTGGTTACCAAATCCTTGTAACTTCAGCTTGATTAAGCTGAAGTTACGAGGATTTGGTTACCAATCTACGATTTAAGGTCTCGAGTTATTAATGTCGACTCTCTTAAGAAGTAGGTTATTTTAGATAAAAGCTGATTTTCCTTAACCTTAAGTGCAACGACCCGTTACTGAGGCTCCGCCCTGCCAGGGCATTAATTATGGATAATAATGATATTGTGAAACATTGTTGACCTGTCACTCATTATTTTTCGTAAACTTTCGTTAATATCCGCGAGGTTATTAAAAGAATTTTATTTTAACATCAAATGAAATCCTTCAATTGTTATAATTGGGTCCATAGCGCAGTGGTCTAAACCGTTAGCCATTTAGAGTCATTGATCTGATCAGACCTGGTTCGAATACGCCACGCAGTCGGATACAGTAATCAAATTGTTTCAAATTGTTTTAACTTTATTTTTTTTTCTTAAATTTCTTGTTTGTAATATTCTATATTCGTAATATTCTATATTCACAGTTTTTTTCCTAATCTAAATCTCTCATTACTTTATTAACATGGAATTAATAAGCTGTTGTCACCTATTCAATCTGAGGTCACGAGGCTTTTGATCGTTAACTTAGTTTCTCTAACGCGGCACCTAAGCGACTGAATTGAATTATCTTCTTTCGTTCATGATATTTGATGCATATATTATTACTAATTTTCTGATCGTGCGAACCATTTCATTACTTGCCGTTACTTCTGTTAATTCTGTTTACGGTATTCTTTATCCGTTTTTTATTCTATTTTGAGGAGTGTGATAGATTTATCCTGTATTTTTCTAAAAAAAAATGTTGTGCGTAAGCTACTGAGCAATAGGAAATCATTTGATGCAGAATATCAAACGGATCACCCACACAGAACGATGAAAAAAAATTAAGTAAACTGTGCCGTGCTTTTTTTATTTCAGAGACTTTTTGAATTACAGCAATTCAAAGTAACATCGTATTTTCAAAATTTAAAAAAAATGAATAAAAAAAAATTAAGACGAGAATGAGATTCGATCTTTGGACCTCTGCTTTTCAAGTTCCTGACCTTTCACTTAAGCTGTGTTCGGTTATTTATCACAACTGGGTATATTGTAGTATTTGAATGTACTGTTCGCGTATTTTTAATCTATATAAGGTAGTGGGTACCGAATATCAATGAAGGTCAACAGGAATATTAAATGAGTGACAGGTCAACAATGTTTCACAATACCTAAGATATTTGTTGCGTGTCACTTTCAAAACACATTTCGCGCTGCGAAAATATTTGACTTTAATCGGACTACACATATTGTGCTTGATAACAATGACCTAAAATTTTCTCTTTCATAGTTTATAGTATGACTAGCCTACAGTCGGTAAAATTATGAATTTGACATTCACCCCGATCATAGCCATTTTAAAGATCAGATCAGCAACAACACTATAAAAGTATAGCTAGAAAAAATGTCGATTTCACATACAAAATTGAAATTGTAAGCGTCTGTTTGGCTTTTGAAGAAAGGGGAAGCTATTGATATAACTTGTATGCATATTTTTTTAAGGCAGGCTATAAATATCGCTTATTTTGTTCATCCTGAGCAAAATTTATTTATTTATTTATTCCTGATTATCTGCTCTTAATTTTCACTCAAAACTCACTCATTGCACTCATTCAATTTCGTTAAAAAATCATTCCAATATCAGTCCCCTAGTCAATTTCACGATGTTGGTAACTGTACCTATCTATTGATTTAATCTATGCGTTCTACAGTTAGCAACATCGTGAAATTGACATTCATCTCAATCAAAACCATTCTAAATTGCTCACTTAACGTTCCATTCTATCATTCCAAACACTCGTTCAAATCATCAATATCGCTCCAAACTCACTAAAACAGTCAGAATCCACAACGTCTATCAAAATAAATAAAGCTAGAAAAAAAAAATCGCAATTTCACTGACAAAATTCAAATTGTAAGCGCCTGATAGGTTCTTGAAGAAATAGGAAGCTGTTTGTAGAACTTTAATGTATATCTTATTAAATGGAGGTAATACATATAGCTAGTTTTGTTCTTCTTGAACAAAATAAGCGATATTGGATAACCTACCTTAAATTTTACTCAAAACTCGCTCCCTTAACTCATTCAACATCATTCCGAAATCACTCAAAAATCGTTCACCTTGTCAATTTCACGACGTTGTTAACTGTTGGATATGCGTTCTAGTTGACCTCTGCTTTATGTAGGCTAAATCGTTTTTTTAAAATTAATTTCACTGGTTTTGGTTTTATTCCTTTTTATCGTGAAGAGTCCAATATAATTCTTCATTTTTATTACGAGGAAAAAAAACAGACACGACATAATTGCTAGGCAGAAATTGAACTAAATATCTACAAAAATATATCTTCAATGACAAGTAGCGACATTTTAATTTCTGTTTCCATAGCAACAAATAAGATTTCGTTATGAAGGAGAATTCTTGGAAGGAGATTAAATTTATCCAAAAAATAATGAGCAATTGAAATTTTGAAAAATTACTATAAGAGAAAATTAGGTTTAAAAAAGGATTGTCGAAATTTTTCATGGTATGTTTACATTACAAATGTCCTGCTTTTTAAAGAGAGAATATATAGATTTCATTGAGTTATGAGACTTAAACATACGCACACTACATGATTTCGGTCAACATATTCATACATTAGTGTTGTTAGGCTTTTGACTTTATACCTCTGTGAAATCAACAAATATTATCTTCATATCTTATGATACAACACCATAAAGTAAACATATACAGATTTGTCCATAATGTTAAAATGTCTAATGGGATTCCTTTCTACGCAAGGGAACCACCCGGTCCCACAGTCGCCGATAACCAAAATAATCGTAATGCCTCGGCAAAAGCGTATTTCCCCCGATTTAATACGAATTTGAGCCGTTTTCCTCCGATCATCCTTGGATATGGCGTATTTACCCCCGGTCCTACTGGTCCCGATTTGATCCCGATTTCAAAATTTTCTATATCGGCATGAAACCGGAGTGTTTCGAGAGAATCGTAGTTCTACCTGACGATATCGGCATCAAATCGGGATTAATTAATTGGCGCAAAAAATTTCAACAATTTTTCACCGATTTTGAAAATCGTGCCAAAATCTGTGTGTCTCGGTGTACGTCGTCGTTGTTCGTAGAAGGCAAATCGTCGACGTTCGGGGCCAGAATCGCCGTCCCTGTTTCGGCGATGAAGCTCGAATAACGCCGATGTACAACGAGAAGCTCCGATACTTGGCGATGAACTACCGAAAGATACGCGACTAGCAGCCCAAGCCACAACGCTCTACACAGAGGAACTACGATCTGATGCGATACCATACCGTAGTATTACGAATTACCTCGAATTTGTGCATGTTGAATTTTTCGCGCCGGCGAATGTTAATCAGATTGATTGATCGAATGGAGTTTAACGCCGCTTTCAACATTATTTCAGTTATATCGCGGCGGCTGGAGCACCTAACAATGGATTCCTGGTTTTCTCTCTCACCAGTACAACCACCACATTCTTTCCTAGCCTCCAGCCGCTATCTCACATAGGTCTACGATTATCAACCCATTGGTGAGAGACAAAAAGTCGGAAAGAATGAGCGCTTTGACGGCGGCTGCGAATGTTAATCAGTCGTCTTTGTAAAAATGAAATGGACAAAGGGAGACAACTATAGTATGTCTAAACTAAAGAAAAGATATTTGCCTTATCTTTACTGATTTTTCGGAATTTTCGAATATTCCTTTTTGGTGCACGATAGGATAGAACATGTTGTGGACAGCGTTTGAAGGGTTTAGCTGGACAAGGTTATGTTTTACTAATATGTTAATCTTGCTCAAGCGACCACCTCTATTAAGTGACCACTTTTCATAAGCGACCATTAAATAGAATCCCACCACTGTAAGCAAAGTCTTTGAAAGAGACAGTTAAGAACATTGTGAAATTGACAAAATGAACGACATTGGTATCAAATTGAATGAGTGTGTGGAACGAGTTCCCGGTGAAATTAAAGGGAGGTAATCCAATATCGCTAATTTTAATTTTTCGATATTAATTACATCCCTTTAATGAACGTGGATAAAAAGTTATTTGAATAGCTTTTTTAGACTTTGCATAGCTTTCTTTGTCTTCACGAACCAATCATACGCTTACACAATTTAATCATGTCGTTAAAATCGATTGTTTTTATTCTACCGATTTTTATTCTGAATGTAGTTGTTGATTTAATCATTTTTAGTGATTTTGGAGCGTGTTTGAATGGTTGGAACTGAATGAATTATTGGAGCGCTGAACGAGTGATTTAGAATGGTTTTGATCGAAATGACAGTCAATTTCACGATATTATTCATTGTTAGAGTTTTCAGACAAATTTCAATTGTGACATTGAACTTTGACACAAACGGGTAAGGAATAAGACACCAAGTCTCCTTTTTAAAATGACATGGTATCGCTCGCTTAAACTAGAGGCGCTTGAGCGCCTGATTCGCTCCACAGGCCTGAATATCATGATAATGACTATTAGAGGATGATAATGCTGTTTAAATGAGAATTGAAGTGAATGAATGAATGAATGTTTATTTCAAGTAAATAAGGGTCATATGCTGAAATATTTCTGCATAAACAACTCATGATCAGTGAATAACATTGAAAATTGACCACTACCTGTTACACAAATATTTTTCATTTAATCACAATAATTTTGTGCAGTCTGACAATGGGTCACCCTAGGATCATTCTAGTGAAATTTTGTAAAAATCCAAATATAAGAATTTCAACACTAACAGAATGTTACTGCACAATATACTGGTACTTTGTCTGCAAAACTTTGATTGTAGATCTTTCCACTTTACGTTAAACACTAATAAAAGATGTTACTTTACAACAATTGTTTGTCATCAAAACAAAATTCTAACTAATGATAGTAAGAAGGAAAATATTCAATCCATTATATTTATTTTATTCTGCCCAGTGCCTCTTTCTACCCCACTCTGAATGTCAGGAGGTCAGAACATCATTTTACACTCAGTGCAGATTCACCCTTCGTTCAACTCTGAGGGGGTATTCTCAGGCTACTTATTTCAACTAATGTTTCTATACATTTGAATTCCAACGAAGGTTTTGTTCCTTCTTATCTATAATCATTACACCAATTATATTTGAACAAGTCTAGAAAAATTCATCATTGAGATGATACCAAAAGGGTGATCAAATATTGACTTTATATGTTATAATACCCTCTGCCAATAAAAAGTATGCTGTTCATCTAATCAAAATATTTTTTGCAGAATGATACAACTTCACAGAAATAAAATTTCAATGATACCTAATCCATCTGTTTAACCTTTCAGGATAGTTTGTTTTACCCTATATTGGATATTCCACCATATAACCTATCTGAATAAATGACCTCTGCCCATAAAAGACATAGTTTTGATCTGATCACAATATTGTTTCATAGACTGATAAAGGATCACTAAAGAATCATTCTAGTAAAATTTTGTTGAAATCCATTTATTAGATTCTGAGAAAATGATTTTCAAAGTTTACACTATATAACATATGGGAAAATGACCTCCGCCCATAAAATATATATTTTTACATCCGATCACAATAATTTTGCTAGACTGATAAAGGGTCACTCAAGTATCATTAAAGTAAAATTTGGTCGATATCTATCAATTAGATTCTGAGAGATGATTTTCAAAGTTAACACTATATAACATATATAGAAATGACCTCCGCCAATAAAATACACATTTTTCATCTGATCACAAAATTTTTTGATAGACTTATTGATTGTCACTCAAGAATCATTCCAGGGAAATTTGGTTGATATTCATTGGTTAGATTCTGAGAAAATGATTTTTAAAGTTTTCACTATATAACATATAGAGAAATGACCTCCGCCCATAAAATACATATTTTTCATCTGATCACAATGATTTTTTGTAGGCTGATAGAGGGCTACTCAAGGATAATTCATGTGAAGTTTGGTTTATATCCATCTCGTAGTTTCTGAGAAAAGCCACATATTACCATATATGGAAATTAGCCACGACCACTACAGCCATGATTTTCAACCGATTAAAAATCTTTGAAGGAATCTGATAGAGGGTCACCCAAGAAACATTCCTGTGAAATTTGATTGGAATCCATCCAGTACTTTATGAGGAGAAGATTTTTAAAGTAAAAGTTTACGGACGGACGCACGGACGCACGGACGCACGGACACCCCTCCATGACAATAACCCACTGGCCTTTCGGCCAGTGGAGCTAGAAAACTAGAACTGTCGCAGAGCGGACTTAATAGTGCAGGATGCACTTGCATAATGTTTCATCATTCAAGGTTGCTTGGTTTTTGAGTAAGAGTCTGGAAACGAAAAATGAACAAAAATTGACCGTGACCTTGACCTTTGACCTATGTGACCCTAAAACAATAGGGCACTTCTTTGGGTCATAAGCAACATTTGCATAAAGTTTCATGATTCTAGGTCACTTGTTTCATGAGTTAGAGTCCGGAAACGAAAATTGAACAAAGGCTGACTGTGACCTTAACCTTTGACCTTTGTGACCCCAAAACAATAGGGCACTTCCTTGGGTCATAAGGAACATTTGTATGAAGTATTTTGATTGTAGGTCACTTGGTTCTCAAGTTAGAGTCCGGAAACGAAAATTGAACAAAGGCTGACTTTGACCTTGACCTTTGTGACCAAAAACTATAGGGCACTTCCTTGGGTCATAAGGAACATTTGTATAAAGTTTCATGATTGTAGGTCACTTGGTTCTTGAGTTAGAGTCCGGAAACGAAAAGGTCTACGGACGGACGGATGGACGGACGGATGGACGGACGGATGGACAGACAGACAGACATGGTGAAACCAATATACCCCCCTCTACTTCGTAGGTGGGGGGTATAAATATGTACGCAATGTTTTGGGGGTAATGGTAAACAAAGTCATGCGAAATATCAAGAAATTTCATCAATAAATGAAATCGTTGTTAGTCAAAATTCAAACTTCATAAGAAGGCCCTATTTTTCATGACGCAATGTGATATTCAAAACTCAAGATTTCATTTTAGTGCAATTACATAAGAAATTCATAAACACGTTTGGATTTTCACCGGAACTGGTCCATTGCTCAATTTGCTTTCTACAAAAGATATACGGGAAAACGACGGTCGAACAGAATGGCGACAATGACAATATATGCTCTATCATCCCCTCTTTCAAAACAATCAAATCATTCATTTATACTGAAAGCTAAATGATAATCTTTGTCATTTTCGCCATAATTGCAACGCAATATTCATGATGCCAATGACGACTTAAACTTAACAAAAGAGCAGTTTGTAAAATATTTACCCTCTCCCAATAAGAGCAGGCCGAGGACATATTACTTGACATTCTACAAAGTACAATAACTCAAAAACATGACCAGTAAAGTGTTAAAATTCTTTTGCGTTGCACTTCTCAACAATGAGATCGATCCACATGTAAAATTTCATGATTCAAGCTTGCATAACCTCTTGAGATGTGCTCCGTAAAAAAATCAAGTTATGAATTTATCAACAGGTAATTTCTCAAAAATATGATGTGTTGAGTTATGGTTCTTCTACAATGCACTTCTCCTCAGGGAAATCTATCCATCTGTGAAGTTTCATGATTCATGCATGCATACTTTTTGAGATATGCTCTGGACAAATATAGTCTAACGACGAATCCGACCGACCTTCTTTCCGACCGACAAGATCAAAGCAATATAGCCCCCTTTTTTCAAAGAGGAGATAATGCCCGTACGAAATATAGGTCACTCTCCAACACCTCGTATTTTTGCTCGTGATTTTTTGCAATATCTGCCACGTTTGAGGTACAGGGATGTTGGCAATAGGCTGTCACATCGCTCTTGACCATAACGGCACGCCGCGTCAAAAAGTGGAACCGTAATAGTTCTGCAACATTTGAACTAATGATATTTCACAATGTAAACCGAGTTTTCCCAATGAAACCATTAAGAAACCTCGGTAAACACTATAAAAAATCGTGACTTTCGAAACTTGGAGTAGCTATTACGGGTCCACTTCCTAAAAAACGCAATTTGTGTCGAACATATTTGGTTACGAACTTCCAATAAAGAAGTCCCTGGTGTGTGGCAGTATTGAAAACTGTAATTACGACGTTTAACTTCAAATAGACACTTACAGAAGGTAGCACTGTCTTGTCTTCAGGATGACAAATTTTGCAAATTATACCCCGCTCTGCATGCAAGATCGAGTACAAAGCGGGTTATAACTTGCAAAGTTTGCAAAATTTCTTCATCCTGAACGCAGAGTTGTTTCATTTATTAGCAAAGTCGTGAGAGCACGCGACTTCAAACCCAATAGGGCACCTCCTTGGGTAATGGGAAACATTTGTGCGAAGTTTCATTATTCTAGGTTCTGTTCTTGAGTTAGAGTCCAGAAACGAAAAAAGGTCTACAGATGGACGGACAGTCGGTGTTAAACCAATATACCCTCTACTTCGTGGGTGGGGATATGAATGGACTGTCACAAAGCAGGTTAAAACCCGCTACAAGTGCTTGTCAATAATGAAAAGCCATTTCCATCAAAGAGCCAAAACCCTGACAAAAGACAATGGATCGTAACCACTTCCAAATATCTGCCGATACTGATCACCAGTGTGAAGTTTCGATGAAATCCTCCCATTTGTTGCTGAGAAAACTCCCGGACAAAAAAGAGGCTACAGACGGACTGACGGACAAGCTTACTTCTATATACCCCCAAAACATAGATTTTGGGGGTGTAATTATAAGATGACTCAGACGCAGGATGAAATATCCTCGTTCATTACACCAACATTAAACGGGTGTCATTACATAAGGGTACTAACTATGCAATTTAGCTAAGAACGTAAGTGCGTTGCATGAAAACGTGCATGAAAATGGCAGCACAATGCATGTCTTATGGTGGAATATGTTACACGAGAAATACACATGAAATACCAAATTTATTAATCTCGTTAATTAAAACAGATGAAAACTCAACAAAGTCTCGAGTCGCCTTTTTCAGTTTTTAGATGCCTCGTTAAATGAATTTTGTATTTCATAGTAACTCATTCCACACACATTTTATACGACCATACGTGTAGCACACATCTAAGTGTCTTAGAAGAGTGTTTCACGAGCAAAAGCTTACTGTTAATCACATCGTGAAATTGACACTCATTCAAATCAAAACAGTTCAAAATCAATCGCTCGTCGCTCCAATCATTCATTTCGAACAATTGCTCAAAACACTCAAAAAATGCTCCGTGATTGTTCAACAACGGAATCGGCCAAAATTATTAGTATTTCAACCAAATCAATCAACTGATTGCATGATTAAATTGGCTTGTGTTGATTTTCAAGATTCTGATTCGACTGTTAAGACACAAAATAAGAATAATACGTATATTTCAAATACGGGAGGTAAACATGATCGCTAATTTCGTCCAATTAGGGGAAAGCATCTGCTATGTTTTACCTCTTTTGAAAATCATTCAAAACTCGCTCAACACACTCATTTGATTTCATTCCTTATTAGCTAAACATCATTCACCTTCATTCTTGTCAATCCAAAAATGTTCTGAACTGTACCAACACAAAGACAAAAAGAGTCATGACCAACACAACACCATGATTACTCCCAGATAGAGCGAGAAATGGCGGACCATTATTTGACGGGACTGGGCGACTTATTTGGCTAAAGTTTCTGTTACGCAGTTTGCTCATCAAAAAATAATGCATTGTTGTCTAGGGCGCTGTCATTAAAAACGATACATATATTGAACAAATTGCTCAGTTAATTCTTTAATTCAAACCCCGAATATCATTTTTGGACATCATTGGGACTATCAAGGGTCCTTGACCTTTTAGCATCACTAAAAATCTTCAACACCTAGAGGTGAATGTCTGTGTCAAATTTGGTGACCCTAGCTAATTCTGTCTAAAGTTAACATCCAGACAAGGTAAAGTCTACTAAAAGAAGAACTGACCAGGAATGCAATATACCTCGATTTTGTTTAGGGGAAAAATTAACAAAGTAAATACATGTATACCATTTTAACACCTATAATTCATTTGAATTACAGTTTACATATGCATCTATTTACAATTCATTCTGTTTAAGTGTTAGACTAGTTCTTTTCTTATTCAAAAATTGAAACCCTGCATCAACAATGTTATCCAATTCACCGACAGTGCATAAATTTTTATTATGCAATGAAGCCTGTATTGACCTGATATCACCTGCCTGATAACTTACATATCAGACAGTCAATGTTTAGAAACAATTTGAATACACTTTGACAAGAATTTATTTGATATTTTAGGGTCTATTATAGAATTTTTTTCATGGTAAATAGAATAACATATAAGAGTCTTAAAATATCAAAGTTATCTGGTCTTGGCTTCAAGAAATTATCATGACTCCGCAATGCCTTGTCATGATAAATTTTCCCAACCTTGACCGATAACATGGATATCTTCAGGCACTTACATGTTTATTTTTAAAACACTTACTATAGTTTTGTGGTGACTCCTCATGATAATACCTGTACACTGATTGGTCAGTGCATTTATAGGCACTTACAATAGTGTTGCCCTGACCCCTCGGGCCATGTTAAGGCACTAAAAATTCTTTGCACTAACCAGCTAACAGAAACTTATCAAATAATTGTTCCTGTAAACAGAATAAGTTTTATAAGAAAGACAATCATTTCATTTCTGTGAATGAAAATACTTCTTAGTAGAAGCTCATGTTATTTCTTTTGATTTGTTGTATAATTTTAATATTAATGAGGAAAAAATCATGTGTGTTATTGAATTTTAAGGTAAACTAGGGGGTCAGCACAAAACTATTGTAAACTAGAAAGCCATGAATGGCTTGAGTCGCTCCACAGGCTTGAAATTCTTGAAAAAGCAAATCTAAGGTTTGACTAGATTTTAAGATATTTGGGTTCTACTGATGTTGAAATGATTTTCAAAAATGCCACTATATAACATATAGAAAAATGACCTCCGCCCATAAAATACATATTTTTCATCCGATCACAATATTTTTTGGCAGACTGATAAATCTTCACTCAAGGATCATTCCAGTGAAATTTGGTGGATATCAGTCAATTACATTCTGAGAAAATGATTTTCAAAGTTTCCACTATATAACATATAGAGAAATGACCTCCGCCCATAAAATGCATATTTTTCATCCGATCACAATAATTTTTGGTACACTGATAAAGGGTCACCCAAGGATCATTCCAGTAAAATTTGGTTGATATCCATCAATTACATTCTGAGAAAATGATTTTCAAATTTTCCACTATATGACATTTAGAGAAATGACCTACGCCCATAAAATGCACATTTATCATCTGATCACAATAATTTTTGGTGGACTGATAAAGGGTCACCCAAGGATTATTCATGTAAAATTTAATTGGTATCCATTAATTAGAATCTGAGAAAAGTCACTTTTTACCATATTTGGAAATTAGCCACGCCCATTAAATCCATGTTTTCATTGGATCAAAATTCCTTGAACAACTTTGAAAGAGGGTCACCCAAGGATCATTCCTGTGAAGCTTGGTTGAAATTCATCCAGTAGTTTCTGAGGAGAAGATTTTTAAAGAAAAAGTTTACGGACGCACGCACGCACGCACGGACGGACGGACGCACGACGGACACAACGCCATGACAATAGCCCCAGTGGCTTTCAGCCAGTGGAGCTAAAAACTATTGTAAGTGTCTATAATACTATAGACAATTGCAATAGTTTTGAACTGACTCATTGAAATGTAAATTCCACCAGTTGAGAATTGAAGGACAAACAAACAGGCAATGGCAAAACAATAAGCCAAAGAATTCTATATGAATATTCTCAAAGCAAATTCACTAATGCATAATAACCCTATCAATAAAATATAAACCATTGTTATACTGAAAGTATGAAAAAAAATAAGAATATGGTAATTGTTGTAAGGAGCACACACCTCTATATCAAACATACAATGTATATATTTGGCTAATTGCATTAGATCCAAAGTAATGAAAGCAAAATATGCACTAACAATTTCTATGAGTCTATGACTGATGATTTTGACCTTTAAAATAAATAATGGGCATCAATGAGATATATCTTCATACCAATTATAAATATTGTAACTCAAATACTTTTGCAGGAATAGGAAAATGTTAAATCTTGGGGTTAACTTTTCAGATAGACAGAAAGACTGACAAACAGAATGATGGTTACTGGTAAAAAAAATATGCCCCTAACTTTTGATGACTGGCATCAAAAGGAAGAGTTATCCTAACAAAATTTAATCAACAATTAGGTCCCTTAGTCTAAAAGATTTATTTGAACATAACTGTCTGTGTTTTCAAAGCAAACAACCATCAAATATAACCTCATTTACCCTCATACCTATCAAGGGTTCAGTGCAAGACTGTACTAAGTGTATATACACTGTATATACACTTTTAAAATACAGTCTTGCACTGAACCATTGATATGCATAAGATCACTCTTTATTTGGCATCATCTAGTTGCATATCATCACAATAGCCCTGATCTTAGCTGCCTATGAGTGCTGGGTTACATGTATTTTGAAATTGAACAACATTTGATTTATTAAATAGAATGTCCTAATGATAAGACAAGTTACAAGAATCAACACATCCACAAGTTATAAGGCCTGAGACGTGGATTTTGGGGAGGACTGGTTGTAGCTGCCATTTGTAGGTAGTTAACCCTTGTCATGTAGAACCAGAAATTTTCCTGCTTTGGCAGGTTGTTTAGACAAAGATCAGCCTGCACTTAAGTGCAGTCTGATCTTGGTCTATACCTCCTAATCTTAAATTTCAACCCAGAAAATTTAAACAATGCATTTCAAAAGTAAAATCTCTCTCACAAATTGGTACAAAAATAGCACTTTGATTTTAATCAATTTTGCCAAGGTTTTCATTCAGTATAGGTTTGTGTGAATGCAATGACAATATTATTTCCAAACTGTCTAGTTTTGATAAATAGTAAGCATCTGACATACTAAATAATTCATAATCCAAAGGAAATACCCTAAGGAGAACAATGTGCCAAAAGAAGAAATTGCTTGCTAAAAACAATTTCTTCTTTTACCACTTTTTTTCTTACAATTCTCTGGTAAAAATGCTTAATATATACAGGTATATTAAGTTTCCATGTTGGAGCCTGAACATGGCTAGCAATTAAACTATTCTAACTATACATGCCTAGATTCATGATTGCAATATTAGAATCAAATATTACCTATCATGCTTAAAGGGACAAACTGCAAAGTGTAAGACATACAGCCCCTTGTTAGTCTAGGTAGACTTTTTGCTGAATTTTCTGAATCTGGGAAAGTCATTCTACCTTCCAATATAATTGTATTTAAGATGTGACCTTTGGTTAACTTCTGCTGGGACTAACATCTCAAACAAATGTTACCCATAACGCAAAAAGGGCCAATCTGGGAAGTTCTAAAAATGTCGACACCAGTCAGACTGCGCTGATAGCGCAGGCTGACAAGGGTCGAAACTTTTTGAACTTGTCTGATTTCCAGAATAAAGAATGTCTTATGATTCTTACTTTCTGTATAAGAATTTTTAAAAGGTGACCTTTGGTTGACAGAGACCCAATCTCTTTTTCCAAATTACTAATTGAAAGAGTTCTAAGATGGTCCATTTTTGTGTGACAGGTCGCGAATAATTACAGAGTTCCCAGATGGTCCCTTTTAGCATAAGGGTTTACAAATGACAATTATGATAATGATAAATGACTGAGACTATAATGAAAATGAAGATAATAAAACAGTTGATATCTCTGTATTTAAACTCCTTTGTCCGTCATCCAAGCACCAGCATAAAAACTATCACAACTGCATTTATACCAATTAAAGGAACTGAAATAAATAAAACAAGAGGGCCATAGTGGCCCTTAATCACTCACCTGAATGAACTGTCGAGACATTCATTCTGACCAAATTTCAGGTTGATTGGGCAAAAAATGTGGCCTCTAGAGTGCATACACGGTTTTTCTAAGATTTGACCCTGTGACCTAGTTTTTGACCCCAGTTGACCCAATTTCGAAATCATCTGAGATTTCACCAAGACAATCATTCTGACCAAATTCAAGTTGATTGGGCAAAAAAAGTGGCCTCTAGAGTGCATACAAGGTTTTTCTAAGATTTTACTATGTGACCTAGTTTTTGACCCCAGTTGACCCAATTTGAAACTTGTCCGAGATTTTATCAAGACAATCATTCTGACCAAAATTCAGGTTGATTGGGCAAAAAATGTGGCTTCTAGTGTGCATACAAGGTTTTACTATGATTTGACCCTGTGACCTAGTTTTTGACCCCAGTTGACCAAATTTCAAACTTGTCCGAGATTTTATCAAGACAATCATTCTGACCAAAATTCAGGTTGATTGGGCCAAAAAATGTGGCCTCTAGAGTGCATACAATGTTTTTCAAAGATTTGACCCTGTGACCTAGTTTTTGACCCCAGTTGACCCAATTTCAAACTTGTCCGAGATTTGATCAAGACAATCATTCTGACCAAATTTTAAGTCGATTGGGCAAAAAATGTGGCCTCTAGAGTGCATACAAGGCTTTTCTAAGATTTGACCCTGTGACCTAGTTTTTGACCCCAGTTGACCCAATTTCGAACTCATTCGAGATTTCATCAAGACATTCATTCTGACCAAAATTCAGGTTGATTGGGCAAAAAATGTGGCCTCTAGAGTGCATACAAGGTTTTTCTAAGATTTAACCCTGTGACCTAGTTTTTGACCCCAGTTGACCCAATTTGAAACTCGTCCGAGATTTTATCAAGACAATCATTCTGACCAAAAATCAGGTTGATTGGGCAAAAAATGTGGCTTCTAGTGTGCATACAAGGTTTTACTATGATTTGACCCCGTGACCTAGTTTTTGACCCAAGTTGACCCAATTTCAAACTCGTCCGAGATTTCATCAAGACATTCATTCTGACCAAAATTCAGGTTGATTGGGCAAAAAATGTGGCCTCTAGAGTGCATACAAGGTTTTTCTAAGATTTGACCCTGTGACCTAGTTTTTGACCCCAGTTGACCCAATTTCGAACTCGTCCGAGATTTCATCAAGACATTCATTCTGACCAATTTTCAGGTTGATTGGGCAAAAATTGTGGCCTCTAGAGTGCATACAAGGTTTTTCTAAGATTTGACCCTGTGACCTAGTTTTTGACCCCAGTTGACCCAATTTTGAACTTGTCTGAGATTTCATCAAGACAATCATTCTGACCAAATTTCAGGTTGATGGGGCAAAAAATGTGGCCTCTAGAGTGCATACAAGGTTTTTCTAAGATTTGACCCTGTGACCTAGTTTTTGACCCCAGTTGACCCAATTTCGAACTCGTCCGAGATTTTATCAAGACAATCATTCTGACCAAATTTTAAGTCGATTGGGCAAAAAATGTGGCCTCTAGAGTGCATACAAGGCAAATGTTGACGACGGACGACGCACGACGCACGACGCACGACGGACGACTGACGACGGACGACGGACATCCACCTTACCACAAAAGCTCACCTTGAGCACTTTGTGCTCAGGTGAGCTAAAAATAAGTTAAATTTAGAAATGTCCATTTAGATTCATGGCTGCATTCCGATTGGCTGAAAAATTGGTTTCATTTCTGAATGAAAACAATTTTGAGTACATTGCCATTTTGTAAGCCAATTTACAAAGGAGTCCCAATAGGAATCAGTCTTCTAATGGTAAAAAATACACTTTGGACTTGATTAATTAAAATATAAGATACAAAGAGATCCATACAGTGTGATTAGGTTAAAAGTTTCTTACTTCAATGAATTGAAAAAAATATTCTCTTTATCTCTTAAATGCACAACTGTTTGTCTTTCATAATTCTTGGATGAAATGGACAGAACAATCAGACTGCGGAATTCAGAATACCGTATTTCCTCTTATAATAGCACTCTCCATTATAGTAGCACCACTACATTTTTTTCTAAGAAAACCCACTTCAAAAGTCTAAATTTTAGGAACTTTTTGAGACCTTTTCTCAATCATATAAATGATAGTTAAGAGGAAATTCACCTCAAATTAAAGCGTAAAGAGCCTAAAAGATATAAATTTTAATGTTTTTTTTTTTTTTAAATCAGAAATTGCATACTAAATAAAAGCTCCCTGACTATGTTATGTAAAGCACCAGGGAGTGTTTATTATGAGAAATATGGTGGTTACAAACATAATTGCTCAACAATGATAACATAAAATTTCATACCCAAGTCCCTTATCATGCATATAAGTATAACACTTATATTCAATCAAAATATGACCTGTCACGCGAAAAGGGACCATCTGGGAAGTTTGTTAAGTTTTGACCCTAGTCAGACTGCACCTATTGGGCAAACTGACTAGGGTCGAAACTTTTTGGCATTTTGCTTATTTTCTGAATCTAGAATGATCAATATACCTTCCTGAGAAAGAGTTTTTGAAATGCCACCTACGGTTGACCTTTGCTAGAGGCAATCTCATTTTCAAATATTTATCTCACTAAGTTCCTAGATGGTGTCTTTTTGCTTTCCTAGATGGTGTCTTTTTGCTTGACGGATGACAAATATTAGATGTTTAATAGGAATCTAGTTGTTTTATTTAAATACAGGGCTGATTGGAGAGGTTTCTGGATTTGGTCGTTTATAAGTGCTGTTTAATCCCTGCTTTTTCCGTGCTTGTGATTTTATGATTGAGAAAACATTGTGAAAAAAGAAGAAATTGCTCCTGACAAGCAATTTCTTCTTTTTCCACACTATTTTCTACCCTACTGAATGGTTATTTTTCAAATTAAATCCACTTTTAATTGTCGTCTGCAAAACCTTTGAATTTGGACAGGTCCAAAATTTTGAAAAACAGGAAAGGGTTAAGACATTGTCGTCTCACTTCAGTTTCAATCCTATTTTAATTTTCCTTATCCTGCTCTTCATGCAGGGATGTGGAAATACAGAATTTCTGCACTTGTCCCTGGACAAGAAAAAGATGACCAAAAAGAACTTTACCGCAAAAAAAAATCAATCAATTTTGAGAAAACATTGCATTTTAAAGAAGAAAATGCTCAAGTCGAAAACAATATTTTCTACCCTTTGATATGAACATCATAATAATCAACATCTTAGATATGCTAAGTATCATTCAGAGATTTGTCCTGGTATTTACAAGGTACAGACAAGTTTCATAGAAAAAGTTACTTGTCCGCACGTAGAAAAGCTAGTGTCAGGCAAGTGAGGCATGTGAATTCCACATCCCTGTCATGTCATTCATTTTTTCATATTGTGGTGTGAAAACACAAAGACTACAAAAAAGTGGCCGCTTGAACTAATGGCCACCAGGGGTGTGGAATTCCCATGCCCGACTTATCCCCTGCAGGCAAGTACATTTTTCTAGGCCACTTGTCTGTTGACAACTAAATACCAGAGCAAATCTTGAAGCAGTACTTAAAAGATCTAGGAGAAAAAAACATCCTAATGTTTGTATCAAAGGATAAGAAGTATTGTAACAGCATATTTTTTTTAATTAAAAAACATTCTTTTTTCAATATCTATTACTATTATTAGGTTTTTGTTGATAACTTCATTTTGATACCGGTCAAGAAGGAAATTGACTTTTACTTGTCCATGGACAAGTGGAGAAAATTTGTACTTCCACAACCCTGGTCACTTAATACAATTCATAAGACAAATAAGAACTAGAGCTGCTTGAGCTGCTGATTTGCTCCACAGGCCTGAATCTACTTACATGCTTAGATGAGAAAATAAGAGAATGAATGAATGTTTATTTGAAGTAAATAAGTGTTTTTAAGTGTCACATGCTGAATTATTTCTGCAAAGAAATATTCATGATTGATTAACAGCATATAGAAAATTGACATCTGCCTGTTAAATACATATTTTTCATCCAATCACTAAACTTTTATGCAGTCTGATAATGGGTTACCAAAGGAACACTTCAGTGAAATTTGGTTGATATCCATTGATTGGATTCTGAGAAAAAGTTTCCACTAAATAACATATAGGGAAATGACCTCCGCCCATAAAAGACATATTTTTCATCTGATCACAATAATTTTTTGTAGACTGATAAAGGGTCACACAAGGATCATTCCAGTGATATTTGGTTAATATCCATCAATTAGATTCTGAGAAAATGATTTTCAATGTTTCCACTATATAACATAGAAAAATGACCTTCACCCATAAAAGACATATTTTTCATTTGATCACAATAATTTTTTGTAGCCTGTTTAAGTTTCACTTAAGTGAACTTTGGTTGACATACAGCTGTTAGAATCTGAAGAAAATCATATTACAGTATATGAAAATTAGCCACACTCATTAAAGCCTTATTTTCATTGGATAAAAAAAAGTTGAACAACTTTGAAAGAGGTTCACCCAAGGATCATTCCTGTGAATTATGGTTGAAATTCATCCAGTAGTTTCTGAGAAGATTTGAAAGAAACACTTTACAATCTTACACATGGACACATGGACAGACCAAAGACAGTCACAACACCATGATGATAGCCACAGTGGCCTTCCGCCAGTGGAGCTAAAATTAATATAGATTGCTAGATATTGCAAAATTCTCATAACTACTAGAATGTTGGAAGTCATTAGATTAATCTCACTGAGTGCCAACAATGTAGTATTCAATAGAATTCATAACAAAAAATGTTATCTTCTAATAATACATTACTATTCAGGTAATATTTTATCTAATTTTGGAGCGTCTGCGTATAGTTGCAGAAAAACCGTGGGTGGTCATTTTGCGTACTTCATCTGAACAACCTGGGAGAATGAAAAAAATTGTGTATTTCCTGCGTTAATTTTTTAAAAGGAATGTGTCCACACAAACACACACTGCATAATTCGGTTAAGTTTTGCAGAAAAAATCCAGGCGTAAATACACACATTAAAATAAATCCCCAAATCTGAATTTTCTTTGTATTCAAAATATTTATATTATCTAGTCGAGTTTTTGTATGTGTAAACAGAAAAAAGTCCCCGTCTCTATAACAATTGTGCTTTGAAACTTAAAATGACAAGAAAAAGATTTTGTGGCCATACACAGATATTCCAAATTTGGATGAAATGTTAGTTCTGCTAATGCTTAACATTCAAAATTCTGG
The DNA here is from genome assembly GCA_948146395.1 of Fragum whitleyi. Lineage (NCBI taxonomy): Eukaryota > Metazoa > Mollusca > Bivalvia > Cardiida > Cardiidae > Fragum > Fragum whitleyi. The sequence continues at coordinate 13,187,406 of OX411543.1, read as the reverse complement.
CCAATGTTAAAGGGTTTTTATCACAAATTTGACCTTGAAAAATGATCTTGACCTTGAATAAGCCTTGAACTTGGTACCAGTAAAAAGGACTTGTCCCAAGCAACCATCATGTGAATTATGAAGGCTTTATCACTTACCATTCAAAAGTTATGACCAAGGTTAAAATTTGTCATTCCAACACCTACACCAACACCAATGTGTTCATTTCCCCAAAACAGCTGCAATAAAAAGTAGCTGTTTAACATAGGTGGCTGCTTGAGCAAGATTGGCTATACTTACTTCTCATTACAGTTCGAATTGATCTAATAAGGTTTAAAAGTTGCTGTTTCATGCCTGGTTGTTCACCAAAGCCTCTATTTGCATCTGTTCCCCATCCAACTGAAAATAAAATCCAATGTCACTGTAATCAATTGTGAGATTTGGTTTTTAAATCGTACTGCGAAGCAGTAGATTTATATCTACCGTTTTCCAGAAATCCAGTCTGTTTGACCCACTACATTTTTACCATTATCTTCTGAGCAATGTGTTCAAACCAAATTATGTGTTTTCAAACACCGAAGAAACGGCCTTTTCAGTCACAATCTACAAACTTTGTTTATACCTTATTTACTTTTCGACAAATAGAGAAGAGGCTAATACAAAATTTGATGTAATTTTCGCTTTTAGTAATTACCAGTTAGTATTTTCAGTGTTTATAACAAGATTTTCGGTTGAGTAAAGGAGTTGAAACGTACAATAGGTTAACTGTATAATTAATTTGTAGCACTTACAATATTACTGCTCTGAACTTTCTTGAACGGTCATTTACCAGTTGTAGGGCTGACAACCAATCAAATTCTGTTATGATTATCACTCGGTCAAAACCCACACGTAAATTCAGACCATGTGGTATAGATGCAAATGGACATCGTCTGCTCGAAATGTGTCAATTAACTTGTTTATCATTAGTCGTCTGCACTCAAACAGGGAGCGTGGGAAGTTTACTTTTTTTTCGCATGTGTTAACAAATAGAAATAATTTTGAAATATTTGATTTCAATGAGCACTCTGATCACGCTCCAATCCTATTTTCATTAAATTCAAATTTGAGTATGAAGAAAAATTATTCAACAACAAATATACCGACAAAAACATATGATAAACTGATATAGGATAGCAATAAGAGCGATCTATTTTTAGAACAACTCATGAATAATCATAGAGTGCTGCTAGATTTTATCGATTTGTCAGAAACCAAAGATATAAATAGCATAGTTGGCAATTTTCACGTGTTTCTTGAGGGAAAATGTATTTACAGTATTTGGGAAAACCCAATGCTTGAAAAACAAACATGTTGGTAATCAAAATTGTAAATAGTTTAATGAAAAATGTTTGTTGCTAAACAGGCTTTTAAACTCTATAGAGAGAGGAATAATATCAACAGACAAGCTTTTAGCTTGGCGCGTGCTCATTATAACAACGTAAAAATCTGCTAAGAAATAATTTAGACTAGCAGAGGGCTATCGAATCAGCAAACTTTCAAAATCGGACCCACGAGGTTGGATGAGCTGGCGATGTCCTCGAAAAGATGGAGTGTTAAGACAAAAAACTCACAAATTTAAAAATTTTACCAACTTTTATTGTCCAAATTTGAGCCCTTTTGATTGGCGAACTATTGCACTATCCCAGCCTCTCAATGATGTACGATTTACAGTGCTGACAGCACTTTGATTTGAATTGGGTTTAACTTCTCTTTAAACAACCTTTCAGTTATGTTGTAGGGACTAGTGCACCTAACATGGATTCCTGGAATTTCTCACACCAGTTCTACCATTACAGCCTTTCTTAGCCTCCAGCTACTATCCCACATAGGTCTATGATTATTTACCCATTGGTAGGAGACAAATAATTGGAGACTCAAAGGATGATCTAGTGCCCCTGTCAGGGATTGAAAATCATTATCTTGATATTGGGACACACTTCCTACTGCGCTATGATGGTGGCTAAGTGATGAGAGAGAACACAACAACAAATCACTTTTACGAGTTGTGTTCCAGATGTTCGTGGACTGATGTCATATCTCAAAACACTGCTGCTTGTATGAAAATATAAATACATGCATCATCTTATGAAGTTATCTTTGCATTACACCCTTGCCAAATTTGTTGAAAATATGCCAAATATAAGCATTTTATGAGCTGCCAATGACATGCACTGTGTGCCAAGCAGTGCACAACCAAACCTCTAACATAAGTAGTTGTTATCGGGATATTCAAAACACAAAACGTAATTTACACATTTTCTGTTTAAATCACCCTGAAAATTCATTTTACTATGAATAATTACTAATCATATCACTATAAATAGCTATCAACAGGCTAACAAATGCTCTTACAGTCTGTCTTCTAATTCAAACAGCTTTAAAACAATTAATACTTGTCCTTCATTTATTGTCACACAAAAGTTTTCTATCGTTTTTAAAACTTGCTTGTTCAATATGTTTTGTTGTGGAAATATCTCTGAAGAAGTGCTTAACTGAGTATCAATGACAACGCTTTCAATCCTCTGCTCTCAACTAGAATCAATTTCTATTAGTCAGAAAATTCAACCTGATGTTTTTTCTGATGTCCTGGTGACTTTATTCTATCTTCTTGTATTGTTGGTCAGGTACTTTATTCCAGCAATAAAAGTGTTTCAACTGATAAAGTTTTCGGGAATTACCATTGTATCAGTATTGAAATAGTGAGCTTATTTCTGAAATATTTATCTTATTTTTAGGTAATATTTTTTGTGTTAAAGTAACAGAATATTTAGATGTTAACTTAAGGACGATTTAAGGAGTTCGTTCTTGCACAATGTCTTTGCGCATCGACCTCTTCAAAAAGGAGTAAGCACTCCAAACTTGAACTTATCTCGGACGTAACAAAAAAAAACAATACAAAACCCTTCTAAATTTTTTATATTTCGTGGAAAATGCTTTCATGAAGACGATTACCAAATCCTATCACTAAAACATAATTATATAAATTACCACAGACATTTTATTTTATAGAATAAAGGATATAACGTGAGTTTCATTTTTGTAGGTATTTGTGACATTTACGTTCCCGGGCATAATCAGACATCAAACAACGTTATCAGTCGTGAACCCGATGACTACATGTAATCGTCACATTTCATTTTGACGAGGTTGATTTTTAAAGGTTGACCTTGATAAACAATCCTGTCGTTGTCAAAAGATCTTGTCAGATCTTTAATTTCCAATGTTTGGAATAATTTTTTAACAGACCTGGGTGTATTTGAAACTTTATTTGGGGATGGGAGTGTGAGCAATGTAGATAACCTTGATCTCAACATATGACTTCGATCAGGGAATTTCATGATGCTTATTGACAAGATCAATTATCATTCCATAATTATGTGAGTATTCTATTTTCAAGATCTTGAAGATTTTTGACATTACTAGATTTTTGCGTGATTTATGTAACGTTGGCCTTGATATATGACCTTGACCTTTTCATATGATTTGACTTGGGGATTTGTTGACGCAAAAATAAAAGACACCCTAATTGTTAAAGAATTTACCTCCATAATCGATTAATTTAAGAAGGCTTGAATATCATTGATATTGTACATAAAAAGGGCACTAGAAAAAGAATCTGGAGTGATTTTTTTCCTTAGAGTTTCAAAAAAAAAGCATGGTGACCATACCTTTTTTATACCAATATCACACGACCATATAATTATCTACAAAATAAAGAAAAACTAAAATTTTCTATCTCAGGATTTTTGAGAAATTTGATTGAAAGTAATGAATTTTGAAAATATTCTCGTTTATTTTGGATTTACCAGTATTTACGCATTGGGTAAAAATACGTTAAAAATCATTTTGTTTCCTTTCAATCGATAATTGTGTATTATATTCAGTGCAAAAATTAAAATAAAATTGATATGAGTTGTTTGATTAAATTTGATTGTGTTATAGTTTTATGACATTACCAAGATATAAAAATCATTGAAATAGTTGGACAAAAATTTACTTGTTACCTATTACATTCTATGACGTTTTACGAAAAATCTTGTTCGGTGACCCCCTTTTTTTTTCCATTTGTGCAATCGCCATACCTTAATCTACAAAATATGAAAATATGAGAAAAATCTATCTCAGGAAATAAAATATAGCAATCCTCCTTAAGTATGAAAATTAGCCTGAGCTCTGCTTGACGTTAGGCATGTCGCCACAGCAATGCCTTTTGATAGTGATATATGAATTGCTACAGATAGGATAAATTTGTTTGTTTGAATGGGTTTTACGCCGCTTTCAACAATTTCCCAGTTATATCGAGGCCGGAGCACCTAACAATGGATTCCTGGCATTTCTTTCACATGTACTACCATAACACCCTTTCCTAGCCTCCGACTGCTGTCTCACATAGGTTTACGATTATCTACCCATTGGTGAGAGACAAACGTCGGAAAGGATATTTGCCGCCACCGGGGATCGAACCCACGACTTCCATATTGGTTACAGATAGGATAAAAATATTTACATTAATTCCATAATGTTAAAAATGAACCATATGCAAATTTCAAAGATTTCTGTTGAAAAGTTTTTCAGATATTTGAAAGTTCAAAGACTTCTGGAACAACCCTCATACTTTGACTGTCCAAAAATGTTTTCGGGAAAAGTGCTGTCAATTATTTATTATTTGGTTTCATTCAATATTATTTCAGTAATTTTAGGTATGACAATAGTCAGGTTTTTCGAAATAATTCAATTAATATGGAAGAATTAAACATGAAACAATATATAAAATAGCCATTGATTTTGATAGGTAGCCTATTTGATTCCTCTGAAAATAGGTTATAACTTAAGTCAAATTACTTTTCCCGTCTATGGGCTAAACCTTTTATTATATCATGCAATATTACTCTGCCATCTGTAATTGGTGACTTAACTTAGGGTGTCTATGACTGTCATAATATTAATTTTGTTAAATTCAAGTTGGGCACGAAAACGGGTGACAATAAAGAAATGAAAAGAATTATCGGCGTGTAATCAGATAAAAACAATATACCATACTTTTTGCTAGAAATCTTTCTTCATGAAGAACACAGACAGCATTTAAACATAAAATTATCGCTTCGATGAGGGAATACAATCCTAGAGCCATTTTTGACAGCTCACCGGAAGTTCAATTTTTGGCTTGAAACCTGCTTTACACCAGATTTGCTGAATGAAGCTGAAAACCATTGACAACAAAATTCTTAGACTGGGGATAGACTTGAAGTTACGTTGTACATCTCAGGAATATTTTTGCCTCAAATTCATGATGGGCCATTGAAATGAGCCAATGGCCCATGTCCTATTAATTTACATATAAAATCTAAGCTTTTGATAGGCCATCTGCGAAATTTATGGGCCATAATGAAAAAGTGGTGGGGCCAAGAATCCTTAATACCCAGCATAGATTAAAATAAGCATCAGATTTGGATAGATTATATATGGGGCCCTTCCAAAACTGTAATCAGATTTAGTCTAAAACAAATAGTTTGTCCTCAAAATCAGTACGGCCCATTCCAAAACAATCCCTATTTCTTACTCTTTCCTTTTCTTTTTAATCTCATACTTTATGGGTGTTTATCTGCTCGAAAATTGAAAGTTGTACACGAATTAACAAGTTGCAAATTAGCTCCTTTACATTTATTTAGAATATTCATCCCCAGCCCTCGTCGCCCTAGGATTTATACTAAATGCGATATAACTAATATCCTGAAGATTATTCCTTTTCTGAATAGGCTTTATTTGTGTTAGAACTTTCAACACTTTATATGTAATGTCCTAAGGATTTTTCCTTTTCTAAACAGGCTTTACTCAGTAATTGTATTTCAAACATCGATTGAGGTTTAAAGCTGCTCATTCACAGATCAGGAAAATGTGATTTTTGAAAATTTTCGTAAATTCAATTGGAAGTAACGACCTCATCATGTTGAAGCCTTTAAAATAATACGATTCAACCTGGTAATGCATGGAAAGAAAGACTGATATTCCTGAATTTAGCAAAAAAAATCTGAAAAATCGAAAGCATCTACTAACGCCTTCAGGCTAAGTTGAGTTGGTTGGTTTGCTACTAGTCAATTTATCCATTCGATCATTCCGTCTAACAATCGTAGTAATGCTGTTTTTCTAGGGACACGAGCTCGTCGGCTCTTTCATTTATATTGAATTGAATAGACCTATTTCACATAAGTCTGCGCATGCGCGGAAATCTCTCGACTCCGCCCCTTATACAAACGAGGGGGCATGTCATTTTAGTCCAGTAAAAGTTTATAGTAAAATAGTATATCTTAAACCACAAAATACTCGTCGTTATAAACGATATCAATATTATTTTTACACATAATTAGAATGTAGTTTAAATGCCTAAATTCTGAATGCACATTTTTGTCATAATCCTATTTTTTGCTTTTGATTAACATTTCTTTATCTTACCCTATTTAGCGTCCCAGACCTATGAAGAAGTATTTTGATTTTTGTTATTATATTGACTTTTTTTTTTAAAATTTATCATTAAAGTTTCTCTATGAAATATTTTTATTCATATATTATTCATTCTCTTTATTCAGGTCTTTGAATTTATTTCGCTCTTTTTATTAAAATCCCAATATTACTAAAAAATAAAAAATACGTAGCCTACTGAATTTTTGCTCTATATAGTATTATATAAATTTCTTTGTATAAAACATTTTTACCATCACATCGTAATCAACACACTGAGACAAGGAAATGTATTCATGCAAAAAGTAATAATAAAAAATAAATAATAAATCGTTGAGCGCACATTCAAACCAAACACACCACCTCGTTCAATAATTTTTTTTTGTGATATTGCGCTTTTGAAACTCCGTGGTAAAAAGAGAAAACTGAAGCCAACAAATTGTCGATCTTTCAAGTTGTGAATTATGATTGTGGCAAAGTAGGCCCATGTGATATTTTGGCCGTGCAATATTAGTTTCTTTGTGAAAAATGTTATCTATTCACAACAGCTGTTTTTTTTACAAGAAATGTTCATACGTAGGAAATATTAAATGATAATAATAATTAGATAAATACGTCGTATTTTGTAAATACATGTAGCACAGAAAGACCAGACTTAGTTAAAGTTAGATTCATGTAATTTATCGCATAGGGGCCATATATCTAATACTCATTTAGAATCGTTAAAATATTTTAGCATAAGTCCCTTGCAGCACTGCTGTTTTTCATATTGCTTGATGAAACTGAATTAAAAATGTAGGGTTTAGTTTAATCTACATGTGTGTTTACAATTTTAGAAAGGGTTTTTCAATATACCATAGACCCCAGATCAAAGAGCGGTAAAACACACTGGCAGCAGTTAAAGTTACAACACGTGCGCTAAATAAACATTGTACTGGTGACAATTAAGGGTCGTATGTGACATATGGCATTACGTAATCGTATTTAACTTCTATCACATCTTCACGATGAAGATATATAAAGGTGTTTTTGTGCGTTCAATTATTCATGAATTTGAAAATTTAATGTAATTGTATTCGTAAGAGGTGAGTGTTAAAAAAAGGCTGTACATAAAGAAAGATAAACTCAGAACTACAAGATACAAAATCATTAATTTCGAAACAATGAAATGCACGTTTCCAATGTATTTAAAAGCCCTTCCCATTATAAGTATGTGTTCAAATTTGAATCATTAACAAAATGAAATAGCAACTCGTAATAATAAACCTGCGATTGAATTATTTCTCCCCTTTTCACATTATCCTTATCTCTCGATATGTTTTCGTTTTTGTTTTATTCCTCGTTACAATAAAAAATTAACATGTGTCGAATATGTCGTCATTCATTTTTTATTTCTTTGTTTTTTATTATCTCTTTATTTTAACTATTTTTGTAATTTTTAGTTAATTAATTACGATCGATTTGTGACGAAAAATTATGTAATTACTAGTATTGAAATAATGAAAATGAATAGTCAAAATGAAAGAAACCTAAACAAACTATCATATCAAAGTGTTTTGTCAAAACGGTAGATTCTCAGTGGCGGCTATCTGTTTCGATCAAAAAATATTAATTCATCAAGTAGAAAAACACTGAAGAGTTATCTCTACAATTTCTTCCACCCAACTCAAATCAAACGTCTCTTTTTTAGAATTTAAATATAAAAAATCCTAAAAGCGGTCGAAATAGTTTCTAATGACATTTAAGTATTGTTTTGATTTAAAAAAGTTTGATGATCTATTTTAATGAAAGTTTAAATCGACTGATTTATTCGGATCAATTTCAATGAAATAAAGAGTGGGGAAAAGATGAACGCCCCCTCGTTTGCATTGTCATGTCAGTTTGACTGAAGAGTACGCAAGGGAGATAATTACGTGAAATACCTCTATTCCACAAAGAAGTTGTATTTTACTGTGTGAACACAAGACATTAATAGGGTCAATTTCTCCCTTTCTCACAATATGGTCCACCCCATATACTAATATATATATCTCAAATTACATTCATGTTGATATATCTGTTCTGCAACCTGTTCCAAGTTGGCCCAGTCAATTTTTTAGCTCCACTGGCCAAAGGCCAGCGAGCTATTGTCATGGTGGGGTGTCCGTCGTGCGTCCGTGCGTGCGTCCGTCCGTTTTCTTTAAACATATTTCCCCAAACCAATGGGCAGATTTTAACGAAACTTGGTAGAAATGATCCTTTGTTGACCCACTCTTGAATTGTTCAAAGAATTTTGATTGACCCCCAAATATGGGCGTGGCAGGTTGGGGCATTTTTTTACTTTGAAATCTTTAAAAAATCTTCTCCTCCCAAACCATTAGGCCAATTTCAATGAAACTTGGCATGGGTGTTCCTTATGTCACCCTTTACTTAAATTATTCAAGAAATTTTGATTAGCCCATAAATATGGGCGTGGCAGGGCGGTGCTTATTTTTAGCCCGAAATCTTTCAACGACATCTCCCCCTGAACCACTGGGCCGATTTCAATGAAACTTTACCAGAATGTTCCTTGGGTGACCCTTTACTTAAAATGCTCAAGAATTTTGATTGGTCCATAAATATGGGCGTGACAGGGCGGGGCCTATTTTGAGCCCGAAATCTTTGAATGTCTGAAATCAGGCTTATAGGCACGAAACATTATTTCTATCTTTCTTCTTTTTTTTTTCATATATACCTTTATTTAAAAACTGTCACCAGTCTATGATTTTGGCAGTGAATATCTTGTATACATGATAAGGACTAGGTGATTAATCAAGGTTATATTCCAGAAAATTGACCTCGTGTGTTGTTTCGTCTATTCAGTTCCCTCGCATTCAGTATTATCAATACTTATATTTTAGCACAGCGTTGTGATATGCAAGCACTGCGTTGAACAAACAAAGCACTTCGCGTCGATCAAAAGTTTATGACGTATACAAGACCTATTTTTTTGCGCGCGCGTGAGTACAAAAAAGCTACGTAGTACACACGTTGTTCGGTTTTTGACTCGATAAAACCAACATAGCTAATTTTGTTCATCCAGAACAAAATTTGCGATATAGGATTACCTCCCATTCAATTCACTCAAAACTCGCTCCACACACTCATTCAATTTCATTCCAAAATCATTCCAAAATCGTTCACCTTGTCAATTTCACGATGTTGTTAACTGTATCTGGTACTCGAGTACCCATGAGTTACTCCAGATCTTGGGGACCCTGTTTAAAACTTTCTTCACGTCTCAGCTCTACTATCCAGTAGTTCTTCTTTAAATTCTTGTATATTGAAGAAAGTTTCGATTCAACATTTCAATTGAGCACTAGTATAATTTTTTTTCAGAACATTAGATTTGTCCCATTTTACATATTTTCAACTATACTGCTCTCGGTCTATATGCAACAATTGATACAAATTTAAAACAATTTAGATCAAGCAAAAGGATAGACTGTTCTCGATATCTTTGATTGTTGACTAACATTATATTTTACGATAAGATTGTTAGAAAATACTTAAAATACTCTCTGAACAGGCGAATTGAAATTTCGACGTTTTTGTTTAGAATTGTGGAAGACTAATTAGACTGGATCTAAGGTTTCCAGTCTTAAAGCTACCTCTCTATCCAGAAGTAACGGAATCCTGGAGTGCCACCACTGCACCATGTGCCTCAGTGACGTCATTGTTTTAAATGTAAACATTTTTTGAACTCAAACTTGCGGCAATCGAAGGGATTACCCTTACATGATAAATGATAAAAATAACTCATGTGGTTTTGTTGAAGGTGAGTGGAATATATTTTCTCAATTTAAGTCATTTTTTCTTTGATTGAAGTAACCAGCTGATAACCAGCTTGAAAAAAATGGTTCAATGAACTCGAGGGATTTTTTTCCTTATTTTTTTTCCTTTTTGGAAGTAGTTGTTGAGAATAAGTCAAATGGTGACCAGTGGAAAAAAATGTCACTGAAAAGTAGTCAGTGATAATTTTTAATTTCCATTGATCTTTGTTTTGCTTCCATTTTTTGTTTTTGTTTTTTGTTTGGGGTTGTTTATATTTATCCGTAAGCCATATGCGGTCTTTCGCCTGTATAATCCATTTTATGCTTATATATGCCAGCAACATCTTTAATTTTTTCTGTCCTTTTTCCTTTTTAAAACGGTTTGTTTTTCTGGTAGGCTTTGGCACCATTAACATATAATTGAGCCGATGCATGCACTTACTGTTTTTTAAAAGATTTTAAAATCATGTGAACGATTTACGGCCACTACGGCTCCTCTTGTTTGCTGGCACCGAAACCAATTTTCAGCCAGTCCGAATGTGCGATTCTCGACGGACTAGGCTTTGATTAAATCATTGTGTTTTACTGAGTGGCTATCGATTGAAAATGTCAAGGACCTTTCTTTGGTACGCTTGAGGTCAGTATACGCAGTCATGCTATATATATAACCGCACTCTAGTTGTGTGGATATTTTTGAAACTCATATTGCAATATCAAATCTTAAATGCCATTGACAACTCGATGTTTTTACCGAATTTCGATGCCTTGCGGCTTTAAGTTTAAGTCAAGTTTTGGAGACGAAACACTTCGTACAGATTGTATGAAACGGAACATTAACAGTGCTTTGGGAATAATATCCCGATTTCAACATATTTTGAACCAGGTACATTGTATCTAGAAATAAAGAAGATGGTACATTTACAATGTTGAACAGCTCTATTGAAAATAACTATACCATGGGCAATGGCTCATTTACTAACACGCTGAAGCCAAACAGCATGTTTCGAGTTGTTGCGGGTTTCCTAGATATGCTATCATTATTCATACTTGTATTTGAAATAGCCTCGATTTGCGTGCTTAAGAAATGTGTTCGGATAAGCGATCAAGTCAAAATCATATCAAAAAACCTGCTGCTAGCGGATATATCATACCATGTGAAGGTGGTTTTATACGCCATCTTGGAAGCATCTTTCCAAATCGATTCGACTCGAGGACTAGCGTTGCGGCTCCGTTTGGGTGTGCTGTATATTCTTCTGTTGATGTATTGCCTCATGATGATGGTTGCTGCTCTAGACAGATTTATCGCCGTTCGCTATCCACTTCAGTATGAAATGTTAATGCCGGCGACGACAGTTCGGAAAATTGTCCATGTGATTTTGTTACTTACGACAAGCGTACTGTTGTTTCCATACATACTCGGGATCTCTGTATACTGTAGCTTGAAGTCATGTGGAGGTTTTGGCCAGCCGCTGCTATTTAATCAGTATTTCAGAATGTTGCTGTCCGTTCTGTTTGTGGTTTCTGACATAATTGTCGTAGGATTGTACACTTTTATTATAGTACAAGCTAGAAACCAAAAGAAAAAGCTCAAGAAAATATCAAAGGACGCTAGCCTTGGTCTACAATTGCCGGGACGTCGCTTGATGTTAATAGTAGGGAGTTTTATAGTTCTCTATTCACCAGCAGTCCTCTATACATTATTGTTCGACCTGTTTCAAATTAAGACAAGCTTTATTATTCTAGGTATTTTCTATGTCGTAGGGTTTCGTGTGTGCACCGCTATACACTCTTGTATCTCCTTGTATTTTTATACGTATGGGATGCCTGAGTGTAGAATGCGATTCACCAATATATTCTTATCTTGGTCAAAAAAGTACAGACAAAGGGCTGAAGAAATGAAAATAATTATTTTTAGCATTCCAATTGTGGAAAAGAATGCTGAAAAAGAAAAAGCGAAAATCTGAATTTAAAACTACAAGAGAACATACAATAGATAGAAACTTTATCTTGCTATTTAGGACCTCAACTATGTCGGACTCAGCATACTGAAGGAATCACACCGAATACTTGACTTTCGTTCCTAAGATCCTATGACTACAGGACAGTTTAATCAATGACGGGTTATAGTAATTTAGCAAGTCTTCATGTATGTTTTTTTCTTTTCCACTATTGTAAATACCTATTGAAATAAAAAGAGGATTGTTTCGAGTGCTTACATGTAATTATATAGAGGATACTTGTCTGTTTCAGTGTAAGACCGATTCATATTCATAGAGTGAACAACAAAAGCTATATCTTCACGAGTGGCGGAGTCACGGGTGAAAATATAGCTTTTGTTGTTCACGAAATGATATTAATCGATCTAAGTCGAAAAACAAACGATTATTCTATTTCTTTATTGCAAAAATGAGACAAAATGTGACATTTCTAGGACATATTTTCGTAAAGCGCGTCATTTTGCGCGTGATTGCTTTGCAATGTGCACTGTGGCGCCACTTTTTTCGCCCCGCAATGATGACGTCTGATGGGATGAAATGCACAAAAGCAGGGTATAAGTTTTTGATAATTTCACTGCTTTTGCGGTGAGATTATCAAGTGATAATTCTCGGGATAAACCACCGAAAATCATTAAAGAAATAGAATATACTTGTCTGTTTCAGTAGAAGATCGATTTATCTTTCATTGTGTGAACAAAATAGCCACGGGTGAAAATATAGTCTACGTTGTTCGCGAAATGAAAGATTTATCAAGTTATCACGAAAAATATACAACTCTTTTATGTCTTTAATGCAAAGTGTGACAACAAGTGAAATTTTGGGACACATTTTCTATATCGCGCCATTTTGCGCATGACTACTTTGCAACGTCATGACGTCAATTGTATATTGGACTCCGCTCTTATAACGTCAAATAGATTCAAATAGAGATGCGTGTTTTAGGTTAAGATTCTTAAGAATCTTGTTAAGATTTTTAAGATGAAGCATTTTTAGATTAAGGTTTTGAAGAATCTAAGGATATCTTAATGAGGAAACGAAGATAGTTTTGCATTGGCTTAAAACGAGAAGCCTTGACGACGTCGAATGTTTTCAGTCTAAATATTGAAAATCGTTTCTTATGACGTCTTTTCAATCTTATCTAGCGGGTTTTTTTCAGCTCGCTCTAACCCCCCCCCCCCCCGCCACCCCCTCCCCCCCGATGTCTTGAATAGAATTATTATTTAAAAGTTCAAATGAATTCGACAATTTCGAAATCAAATTCTGTGAATATTTACTGGTAGTAAAGGTTTCTTGTTATTTTGTTGTCTAAAGTGAACTCGGTCAGTTTCCTTCACAGTAATAGGTACAGTAAAGAACATCATGAAATTGACAAAGTGAATGATATTGGAATGATTTTGGAATGAAATCGAATGAGCGATAGGAATGAGTTTTGAGTGAGATTGAAGTGAGGTTATCCGATATCGCCAATTTTGTTCAAGATGAACAAAATTATCAAAATTTATTACCGCCCCTCCCCTTTTATAAAATATGTATACAAGTTCTAAAAGTAGCTTTGTTATGAACCAAATAGACGCTTCCAAATTCAATAAAGACAGTTTCATCATTGTTTTATTTTTTTTTTATCTTATTTTGAATTTAAGTGTTGTTCTAATCAGTTTAAGTATTTGAAACGTTTTGAGTTGTTTGATTGAGTTTTAAAAATGAATAAATGGAGGAGGGTTCAGTGAGCGACTTAGATTGATTTTGATCGGAATGATATTCAATTTCACTATGTTCTTAAATATAAACTATTGAATCAGATAATGAACCGTCGTTTTTTAAGCGTGCACGGAGCAAACTAATTGCTCGAATGATAAGGGAGCTTGGGTACCGTTTATAAAAGCATTGTTTTAAGAATAAGGATTTCATCTTTTTTTTTTTTTTTTTGAAAACCAAAGCAAATCTAACAAACAGCCCTTATTAGCTGCAATAAAAATAAGCTTAAAATAAAGTATTGCCATTTTCGAAATTCCGAACTTTATATAAATCGGGGACTGAACCAGTTTGATAGGTACAAATTATTTAAGAAGGAGTTTACTATCGATCCATATCTTAGTATTTTAAGTGATGGGAATCTGAGAAATGTTTCATTTCGTTTAGAATTAGCTACCATCGCTTAAGAATATCTAAAAATATCGATGTCGAAGAATTAACATGCCATACCAAAGAAGATGAAGTTGATTTTATGTGTAGATGCAAAAAAAGTATGCGTATTAAAGAAAACATATGTTTGATGTTTGATTCTGGAAATCTTGATAAATACAAAGACGATATTCAAACGTTTATTGAATTGTTGCGATGCAGAGACTAGCATATATGTTTTTCTTTAAGCAACCATCATTCAAGATTTTAAAATAACATAGGTTCATATTTTATGCAGAGTGATTGGGATATTGGTTTCGTGCCTTCATAAGGTCGGATAATGTTGCTTTCATCTCTTACATAATTCGAACTCCAAATCATTGATGCGAACATGTTTTTATGTCGGTGTGAGTGTTCAATATGACTTGATAATTTATGTTTGAGTCTTTACATGCCTCGTTTGTCAGATATATTGCTTTTAAATCATATTGAGTATAATCGATCAAAAATATATTCATTTTAATCATATATCGTTATTTCTTTATAAGCTACCAAAAAGCATTTAAGAAATAGCGTGTATTTTGATTCTGAAACTTACATATATATATTTTAGAAATAGAAAGAAAAAATACGTAAACGTGCTAGTTCTTATGTAAAATAACGGTTTCTATTGTAACTGCATTATTCCGGCAGCCAAAAGGGCAGAACCTTGCTTTGCTGTATATAGAAATATTTTTGGTGTTTGGAGTCCACAAGATCATGTCGTTGAAGAATCCGGTTGATGGAGCATCGCCGGCATTTAGCGTTTCTAGCTAATCAAGATGGCGTCCAAGATGGCCACCAGAAAATCAAGACATCGTAGATATTGTTTGCAAACCATAGGAAAAGTTTTTTGATGCTTTGAGTTCGCTAGGCACGGTAGTCATTGAATTTGTTTTTATTTGCATCACCACCTCGCTATATTCAAGATGTTATCCGAAATTGCCACCGGAATTACAAATATCATTAAGATCTTGTAACCTTTGTTTTTGATAACTCGACAGGTTATTTCGGTACGTCCATTTTTTTTTTCACATCGCACGTATACAGAAAAAAATCTGAGGAAGTATTAATTCAGGAATGACTGAACTCCATTCCCCTAGTAATTCTATATGTGTATCATTTCATTTGGCGCCCTAGCACTAATAATGTAATTTGTAAACTTACCTTTTTCTCACTCAAAATGATACTCATATGTGATAAATAGAAGTCATCAAAATCTATATTACGCTCTTATAATCAATAAGAAACGGCTTGAATTTTTAGAATTTTAGAATAAAACCTCGTACAAAACATAGTTAGGAGTAAACCCTACCAAATGATACCCATGTGTGATAAATAGAAGTCATTAAAATCTATATTACGCTTTTATAATCAATAAGAAACGGCTTGAATTTTTAGAATTTTAGAATAAAACCTCGTACAAAACATAGTTAGGAGTAAACCCTACCAATAGAAAGCGCTGGAAAATAAACAGTTTTTACTGTTTATATCGATTTTATTTATACAGACCTATTTTTTTATATTTAGTGAGAGACGAATACCACAGGCTTGTCTTAGTAATCCAATATCTTAAAATTCGCATCACTAATGAATAATATAAATATAGCAGAAATAGTAAATTTAGTTAAATTCATAAAGATAATCATTGACAAATTCTAACTCTCTTTTTACTTCCATTTTCTTTCTCTAAACTCCTATTTACATGTATTTTGTATTTTGTAATTTTTGCCCCAAACATTTGTATTTCATGTACATTTACCGACTGTTTCCCAAAAGAGTAACGGAGTGAATAAAGTGAATTGTTTTGTATTGTATTTTATTGAATTGGATTTGAAGTAAATCCGAGAGAACACGCTATCAATGCCATAACTTCTGCAATGGCAAACTACTCCACTGATAATTTAATGAATTTTTATGCAAATAAAACGATTTGTGTGCAGGAATTGTGTCTAAGAGATGCGTAGCTAAGGGAGAAGGGAGGTACTGACCAATCATATACAAGCTGCAATGCATCCACCTGTCTAGTTTGCTATATGCGCTCGGGATAAAATAATCTATTGTTTTGATGCATTTGCCGGATTTGAGTTAAAAACGATGTTATTATTTCGGACAGAGTACATTAAATACAGCTATTTTGACACTGTTTTGTGCGCATTTGGAGGATTTTATATGTGTTACTCAGACTATAAATCCGATTTGAACTTAGCATCAGCACGGGAATAATTATGTTCAATACAGTGGATTTACGGGGCGACTATTGTCCGACTTTTCGGTTCATGGAAGCTATGGGCTTCATACTTGATTACGTAATGTGTTTTGCTGGAACCCATGATATAAGCATTTTTGGCTATCGGTTGACAAAGAGTCATAGACAAAAGAGAAACTCGAACATGTCTTAGTGCACGAGTTGAATGTTACTGACGTGATTTATTGTTTCCAGCTTTGAGCGAGATTGCAAGTTACTTTTGATGACTATCGCAATTCAGTAACACAAATACATGTATGTTTTTTTAGCCAGACGATTCTTTCATTCAGTTGATCGTCTTTACGCTATTTGTTTCTTTCATTTGGCATTTGAATGATGAAAATAGAACAGGTAGGAACAGTTTTTAAGAAAAGACACAGTATCAAACTTCTTGGATATTTTTACGTTATAATATGACCTACATCGCGGGAGTGAAATAACCCCGTTGAATATTTTTGATATTACACGAGTGTTATTACACTAGTGGAATAACTAAATGCAAATGAGCCCAGAGCAAATAGCAACGCCATTTTTTTGCCGTGAAAATAATGTCATAGTGAATATTTTGTGACGTCAGTTTTAAACGGCATTATATGTTTCGCGGAAAATTGGAATGTTGAATTTCAATAATTTTGACGATACTTTCCAAGAAATCGGGTCATATTATAAGTATAATATAAAATTTGTGCTAATGAAATACAGAATTTGTTAAACTCGTCATCTAAAACAGATAAAAACTCGACACTGCCTCGTTTTTATCTGTTTATAGATAACTCGCTATATAAATTCGGTATTCAATGACCACTTATTCAATATCCTCTATTTACATAATTAAAACTTCCACGAGATGTGTATTTCAACCGAGCTTCATAGGAACTCGCTTTTGATTGGCTATTTCGATACAGCAAAAGATATCGTATACTTGACAGTCATTCCGATCCAAACCCTTATAAATCTTTTAATCAGAGCTCATTTCGTTGCATCCAAAACATCTACTCAAATCACTCAAAAAGATCCGAAATTGTTCAAAGAAACGCTTGGAAATCATTCAAGACATTCACCGTTTCATGTCGTTTAAAAAAAATAATACTTTTTTATTCTCATCCACGTGTTTACATTACAATATACAACAGAGTAAAAAAAGACAAATCAATATTTACAAGTACATGGCCATTCAGTTAGAATTATAAGAGATTTATGTTGGTTTAAACTTATTGGGAAACAAATTCTTGCAACTTAGATAAATCCCTCTCGATTATGCTTCCTGGGAAATTCACCAGTTCTCGCGCCGAATGTGTTGGCCAAAAAGAACCAAAATCAGTTGCGGCTACCGGGCATCGATAGTCAAGAGGCCGACGCTCTACCTCTATACCACGGACGAAGAAGACACATGCTAGGAGCAACCAATATTCTACTTGGTGATGAAAAAGTGTTGTTTTTCTGACTGGGTGGATTTTAAAGCGTCTGATTTGTCCTTGAAGAAACACAACCAGAAAAGTATAGACATATTTAATAAAAGGAGGGTGATACAATATGGCTAATTTCGCCAATTGTAACAGTTGCATTGTTGAACAACGATGAATGCAACAAATTCGGAGATATAAGTATTCTTATCCATATGCTATTTAGCATTTTAAATTATTTAGGAGGCCCCAAAAGTGAGGTTTTATATGTCTGAAAGTCCACCCGAGCAATTTATTTACTAAATATATGTAAAGGAGAGCGTTTTGATGAGTTTATTTTTATTGTAACTTTTTTTTATCATAATCACCTTGTCTTCAGGCCTTCCTTGGTATCAACAAATATATATCGGTGAAGTAGGTATCTTTAATAAGCTTGGTGTAATTGACAAAAGGCCTATAAAAAGTTTGGTAGTTTTGCATAGAACGTTGACCTTGATATATGGCTTTGACCTTGGTATCAAAAAATGGGTTAAACGATGAAGACTTGTGTGTATTTCATTTTGAACATTTCTTAAATTCATATAAAGTGTTCGAGACCAAATTTTAGGGCATTTCATATGCCAACAAAAAGAAGTGTGTCCAGGCATATCATACATAAAAGTGAAGCTCTAGATTAGCGCATGCAGTTGTGAAACATAAGACAGCCCTAGTTATAGCGGTATAGCCAAGATATTGTGGAAAAGGGTCATTTTGTACAGAACAAGCAACTGAATGACGGTTGGATAAAAATGACTCATTTTTTAACAAAATCAACAAAATATTGCTCTTAGGCTTTGGTAACCAAACGATGAAATGTGTTCACTTTTTCTAAGTACGCACATCCTTTTGGTTTTAGGATATAGTTATTTGCACGTGTTAACGGTAATTGCCGACTAAGTTTGGAAAGAACCCAGAATATTCAAAAGTTAACTTGCTAGATATATAGTAAATAACGTAACTGTCAGTTGAATAAAACTGCAGAATACTTTTACGAATGAATGATTTTTTTAGTAATTCTCTGCGTATTATCGAGCAATTATGGAATTTTTTCTCACCACAAACCAGTGTAACTACTAAAAGATAATACTCTACGTTCGTTCATTTTACCCCACTTGACCTTATCTAAGCAGATCAATGACGTTGCATAATAATAATGCGCCTTAGATCGATAGATCTTTTATTTCGTGAACAACAAAAGCGTTTTCCACATTTTGTTTCGCATCTCGTGCGACGATGACGGGTGAGAGTCAACGATGACAGCAGCGGAACGTAATGCAGAGGAGACGGTAGGTCAAATAAATTTATTCGTGTAAATAAACGATTGAAGCTTTGGTATTCTAAAGCAGATAAATAATCGTGTAAGTGTTCAGCGCTTCTCTAGAATAATTCTTTACTCATATCCCTCGAAAATAAGGCCACAATCACTGATTATTTCGGAGGTTTCTCATGAAAATTTACGAAATTAGACTTTATGCTCTTATATTTCGCCTATCTCTCAATAAATGCTATTTTAACTTGTATACAGCTGTAGTCTAATCATCCGGCGATATTTATTCCAAATTTGAAGCCAAAATTAAAAAAAATAAACACACAGCGGGTCCCCAAAGACGACATGTGCTAGAAAAAATGCTGCCTCTGTAGACAGTCGGAATTTCACGGAGTTGACGTAGATGACAGAACTGAATTATTTGTGATTGCCGATGTTGACAGACCCATATTCAGATTTTCGCATAAAAATGATCATTTTTGGTGTCGTATTTTGCAATAACACATCAAAACAATATAGATCGACAGACATGCTGATATTCATGTCCACTATTTTTCAAACGGTGTGTTATATCGAATAATATTTCAAGGGATTTAATGTGCGATTTCAAATACAAACCAAGAAAAAACAGTTGTGATCAGACTGAATATCTCGTATACGTTTTTTTTACTTGTAATTCCACTGACTTAGTATACAATCGATGAGTCAAAATAGCTAATACTAATGGAAAACATAGTTGGCCTGTCACTCATTATCTTTCGTAAACTTTCGATGATATCCACGAGTTCACAAGAATCATTTTTAATTTTAGATAAAATAGAATATTGCCAACATAGCCAGGGATCGAAAAAGGAGGATTATGAAAAATGAAAAATCTATCTGTTACTTTTCTAAAACCTAATTTCATTTTATGTATATGCCACTGACCAATAGGAAATTACTTAATGCAGATATATAAGAAAAGGTGAGAGGGAGATTCGATCTTCGGACCTCTGCACTGCGAGTCTCTCACCTTATGCATATAGCTCATTCTATTCTGTTATCACGATTGGGTATACATTGTTACTTGAATGTAATGTTTGCATATTGCTTACCCATATAAGGAAGCGGATTTTGAATACTAAAGAAGGTAAGCAGGGATATAAAATGAGCGATTGAATTGAGTTCAACGCCGCTTTCAACATTTTTGCAGTTTTATCTAGGCGGCTGGAGCAACTAACAATGGATTTCTGTTATTTCTCTCACCAGTTCAACCATCACATCCTTACATAGCCTCCAGCTACTATCCCACATAGGTTAACGATTATCAACCAATTGGTGAGAGAAAAATAGTCGGAAAGAATGAGTGCCGCCGTCGAGCAGGAATATTATATGAGCGACAGGTCGATAATGTTTCACAATACTTATACATCCTGTTTTTGTTTACAAATATAATGAAAAACAGCGATTAAGTTCCTAAGGGCGTTAAATGTAAAGACATAAAACGAAGAAGAAGAAGAAGAAGAAGAAGAAGAAGAAGAAGAAGAAGAAGAAGAAGAAGAAGAAGAAGAAGAAGAAGAAGAAGAAGAAGAAGAAGAAATAGTTGATTAGTTTTTCATCAGTAATTCAATGTAACTAGTCAGCTTCAATTGCATAGGGTGTTTTCTTGATTTGAATTTCAAACAAAACGTGGGATTATTTTTGAGAACATGAAAAAGAAAGGCCTACATACTTAAAATAATATTTTTATGCTTTCTTTAGTTCTGCACCAATCCGTCTATTTGATAAGTATAAGGTTTGAAATTCCCTAAAGTTTACTTCGAAGCACGGGTCTTTCAACTAATAAAAAGATCAATCAATAAAGAGGTGTGTATAAAGCTGTTCCGCAGTCTGTACACGAGTGTGTATGCTAGCTTTTCTTCCCAGCGACGTTTCTATTTTTAGCCCAAGAAATATGGGTTTATATGCAGTATTTATGCTAAGCTTTCACATGATAAATGTTATTTAGACGAGCAAAGCGTTTACTTTGGTCATTCTAGGTACTATTTGTCGTATTCGACACGTGATATTAAACTGTAAATTTTATGCTTTAGATACTGATAATGGAGCAAAGAGACACACTATTGGATTTAGAAACTGTCGATTTCCAGGAGCCATTAGATGGATCCTTGTTGGACATTTCCACGGAAGAAGAAGTTAGCGAAAGATTTACGTGTGGCATTTGTGATGCAAGTTTTGTGAGTAAATCAAACCTTAGCCGACATGCAAAGACACATGATGACAGCTACATGTTTGAGTGTAGAAAATGCACTCAGTTTTTCAAATCACAAGAAGAATTACTCGATCATCAGGGAGAAAAACATAGTGATAAAAAGCATTTATGCTCATCATGTGGAAAGGCCTTTTGGAAAAAAGCGCACCTTTTGGGTCACCATCGTAGATTCCATGAGCCTGCAGTTTTAGGAACAAACTACAAATGTCCCTTTGAAAACTGCAATAAAATATTTCTGCAAAAGGAGAAATATTACGACCATATGAATATTCATTCTGGATCCAAACCATATTCTTGTGGAAACTGTTCCAAAACATTCCATGGCAAATATTACAGGAACAGGCACGCCAAAATATGTTTCGGGGAAAGAAAACCAGAGTGCGAAATATGTGGCCTATTTCTCTGCGACATGTCGTCCCTTCAGAGACATAAAGATGCCCAGCATTATCAAAAGACATTCACTTGCCATTGTGGAAAAGCCTTTATGTACAAGTGCTCTTTGACCAAACATCAAAAAATCAAACATTAGAATTGGACAATCAAAAAAGAATTTGAATAACATTACTAATACGCCTTGTTGCTAAATTGTTAAAGTTCTTATGATCTCAAACAGTCCAAGCAGTTTCGCCAGTTTACCTCAAAATAACCTCTTCTTTATTTTGGTTTCCTTTTTATTTTCTATGTGATATAGATGTCGATGTATCAATATTTGTTTATTTTTATTTTTTAAGAAATAGAGAGAATGGGCTTCCAATAATTTCCCTTTAGTGAAGTTTATTGTTCAGCATTGTAACTACAGTTGACACTAGCTGTCTTGACATCGGATTCGTCGAAATTTTGCTTGAGTCGAATTGAAATATTTGTCTTGTTGTCATCTATGGAAATTGGAAATCAAACAATCTTAAAATAGAACTAATTTGAAATAAATGTAGCTAATGGAATGAAATTCAACAAGGAAATATTTTTATCCTATCCAATAGTTTCTTTCTTAGATCTTCTATTTTAAAATATTGAAAACATTTGAGAGCAATTAAAAAAATTCCATGCCCTGAACCGAAACTGAAAGAAAGAAAGTCGGATGAGTCGAATTTCACATATCTCGAGGTAAACATTTCGTTTCCTACCATTTCGACACAACCAGTTTCAACTGTGCATGAAAATAAGTTCTAAAACAATACTGTGCGGCATGAACACTAGTTCTAAAACAATAGTGTGTATGTGAATCAAGGCAAAATAACGTAAATGGATATTTCTCCTGGTTAAAAACTTATACGGCCCACTTGTAATCTATTGAAAAGAAAGAAGAAATTTCTGCGAAAATAGTAAGTGTGTTTGTAAACCTTTGAATTATTGTAGATGAATACACGAATTTCAAAGACCGATCGATTTTTCGCAACATCAAACAGGTGACTTTTTTACATGGTTTTTATTTATTTTATTTTTTTCATTACTGATAGATAATCAGTTCACTTGAGATAAAATGCATGTCCTTTTGTAGTTATGTGATTCTCGTACTTTCCAAACAATCCTTTTTTGATATGTTATTTTTCATTCAACTCTTTTATACGCATGATTCATTAAATCTGGAAAATCCATTTTCGACCGACTGTCTGACTGTAAAGCATAATTGCAATCAAATTAAGATTATAAACACCTTCAAAGCATTTTAAAAAATGTCGGCCACGCAGGCATATCGAGGTCGACATTCTTAAACTGACCACACGCTCCCCTCCAAATTACCTTGTTTTGACGTAAATGAAGAAAAAAATGGAGAAACATTGGTAGAAAAAAGGATTTTGGGTCTTTTTTCCTTCAAAGTTTTCTATGTTATAAAATATGCTTTTTTATTATTTTCATTAAATATTGATTGGTCTGCAACTTTTCCCTGATTAGACAGGTCCTAAATTTGTAGTTTGGGATCAGGGTTACGTTTAATACTGATATTAAATTTTTAAAGTTGTCGTCACGCAGGTATTTGGGGTTTTATAAACACCTGTATTTTACCCACGAACAAGATCTGCTTTGCGTTTAGGATGACAAAACGGTACGAACAGTTTTCTAATTATACCCGGCTTTGTACGTACAACTGCGCACAATGTGGGTATGATAAAGCTAAGTGTTCCGGCCGTTTTGTCATCCGGAAGCGGGGCTGGATTTGAGGTTTCTGCTATGAAAGGCTTGTGAAATATCGGGGGAAAAGAAGAAAACGCTGGAAACAGGCATTTCTTTTTTACCCTCAATATTTTCAATGCTATATTTTACGCAAATCCGACCTTTACTTACAAATATTTTGTTGTCTGCATCTGCTTTAAAATTGGATTACCCGTTAATTTTATCATTTTAGAAAGGTTTTATGATGTGACCAACCCTTTCCAACCAGTGCATGCTTACGACGTTCTTAGAGGAGTGTTATTTTTGAAGCATGTGTTCCTTTATGTCAAAATAAAAATCATTTGCTTTCTTCATTGTTTAGTTTTTTACCTCAAACTGCAATCGGTTCAGTAATCTTTTGGTAATAATTTGAGAAAGGATTGCAATCAAACTATTTTTGCTTTTCCTTCAATGTCTTTCAATCTTCTGATTGGGTAGTTAAGTCAGGCCTTCTTTAAAAAAGCGAATATATGCTTGATCCTAAACTCTCAGTGGGCACTGATCACGTGACTATGTCATTAAAAATATTTTTGTTTGAGACATTGACTGGCGAATTTGGAAAAATGCTTATGCTGAAAAAAATGAATAATCAGGTACATTTGTTATCACGACGAATAGAAACAAAAGTTATTCAAACTTATTTTTTTATTATAGAAAACAGTTGAGCTGTTTCGAGAAAACCCCTGTTTTGTAAGTTTCTCGATACCGCTAAATGGTTGTGTTTAGCAGAAAATAATAATAATTGAGACACTATTTTAATATGGTAATCTCACATGTAAAATATTAACCATATCAACAAGTGAAATGCACATTCTTCAATTAAACAACAATTGTTCATGTGTTGGTTTGAATGTTACATGTGTGACACACATGTATAATTCTAACCTTCGCATATATTTAATATTGTTTTGTAACAAGGTACAATTTTTCTCACGTGTTATAGATTCACAAGTTTAAGTGAGTGATAAAATGTCATTTTTGTCTATACCTGTATAGACAAAATTTACCTTTGATCAATCACTCAAAATTGCGGGTCAATACATAAAGGTAAAATTTGTATATACGTGATATTGTGATATAATATCGCTAACAGACTTAATAATTACTCAAGAGTGACACAGGTTGTTGTTTTTTTGTACAATACTTTCACAAACGACAACCTTTTAGATTGCTTCCAAATTGAAATCTGCCGCGGACGACAAAATGAAAGTTGATTAAGGGATATAGCCAAGAAAATATTTAGACAAAAGGGGAACATGCCGGTTATCAGCATTTTCGTCTTTTGCCCGAAGATTTTGCAAAATTACTTGAATAAGTATTGTTAAAACCATGTCTTGTTTTGGATAGGGCTACCCAAGAAACATGTCCGAGACTGGCATTACTACACCTTGGAGACGGCACTAACGAGGTGATATACGAAGCACGAAAAAATGAGCCCTTGTTACGCTCATTATTAATTGGTTTCACTCTAAATGCTTTATATATCATGTCGTTTTGTTGTTTCTTAATCACGAGTCTATGAAAACACACTGGTCATTTTCACATACGCAGTTGCACTTATTAGTTTTTTTTTTTTTTTTTTTTTTTTTTTGCAAAAATGAAAACCCATTGATTTCTCAAGAACCGATTCGCACCAATCTTGTTTTTGTCATTGTTTTGTTGTTTTAACTATACAGGCAGTTCTAGTCAATCAACGGACATGTTGATACTTTTTGTTGATATTTTCGTTGATTCATTTGATACTTTATTTTTGTTTCTAATTTTATTATATTTTCAATAATAAACCGCAAAATTCAGAGATTTTGTGAATCTTTTAAATGATCATGATTTTATTGAATTTGTCTGTAGCCTGAAGACAGTGCTCCACACGTAGTATCCTAATGCCGAACTGCAAATTTGCAGATCATGTTAACATATCAGCACATTTGTTGTTTACGGTTTATCAGTATTTGTTTAAAAAGGAAATTGTCAACACCATTGTCTCTGTTGCTTTAAATTGAATGGGGTTTGAACTCTGCTTCTAATATTTATCATATTGAAGTTTAATTTTTCGATCGTAACTGCATTTCCAATTAAATTAAGATACCGATGCTAAAACTTGCTTAATGAACAGAGAAAAATGGGATCATACTCAATTCACCCAATGTTTCTAATTTAAAAAAAAATAAGAATAAAATCCATGCGATCCATGTTAGATCCTTTTAAAAAACGGTGAAAATTTACATCAGTTCTATTCGAAAGAAGTTGTAGACATAAGATACTGATATTAAATGAATATAACGCGTTTGTTATAGCATGGACAAATATTGAAACTATATAGATAATTGAGCCACTGAATCGCTTCACCGGCTGATGTGATTGGATTTGATTGAATGGAGTTTAACGCCGCTTTCAACATTATTTCAGTTATATCGCGGCGTCTGGAGCACCTAACAATGGTTTCCTGGTATTTTTTCACCAGTACAACCATTACATCCTTCCCTAGCCTCCATCTACTATCTCACATAGGTCTACGATTATCAACCAATTGGTGAGACAAATTGTCGGAAAGAATGAGTGCCGCCTTCGGGGATCGAACCCGGGACCTTTAGAATGACAGTCCGTCGCGCTACCAACTGCGCTATGTGCAGATGTGATTGGACTAGAATTTAAGCGTTTTATGTGTAGAGAAATGACCTCCGGGAATGAAATACATATCGTCCATCTGACCACAATCATTTTAGACCGAAAAAAAGTCACTAAACGATCATTCGATTAAAATTTGGCTGGTATCCACCAGTTAGATTATGAGAAAAGTAGCATTTTACCATTTATAGAAAATAATTGTTTGTTTGAATGGTGTTTCAACAATCTTTCAGCGGCCGGAGCACGTCACCATGGATTCCTGGTAATTCTAACACCAGTACCAACCTTACATCCTCTCCTAGCCTCCAGCTACTATCCCACATATGACTACGATAGTCAACCCAATTATGGAAGACAAGTATTCGGAAAGGAAGAGTTCTGCCGTCCGGGATAAATTTGTTTGTTTTAATGGATGTTTTACGCCAACAATTTTTCAGTCATATCGCGGCGGCTGGAAACCTAACAATTGATTCTTGGTATTTCTCACACCAGTTCTAACATTTCATCCTCTGCAAGCTTCCAGCTGCTATAGTTCTACGATTATCGACCTATTGGTGAGAGACAAATAGTCGGAAAGAATGAATCTCGCTGTGGGGATCGAACCCGAGACTTGTAGATTGATGCTCCGACACGCTATCAACTGCGCTATAACGGCGGCTGGTCGGGGATCGAACCTCGGACCTCAAGATTCACAGTTCGAACTACTACCTACTGCGC
Organism: Fragum whitleyi; assembly: GCA_948146395.1. NCBI lineage: Eukaryota > Metazoa > Mollusca > Bivalvia > Cardiida > Cardiidae > Fragum > Fragum whitleyi. Next base: position 13,160,280 of record OX411543.1, on the reverse strand, counting down.
TCTGACGACGGTTCTTTATTAAATGTTAATATTGCAAATTAAACGTGCTCATTAAAGCCTTTTTTATTTCATTATTTTTTTATAAAAAAAAATCATTGAACAACTTTGAAAGAGAGTCGCCTATGGATTAAGCCTTTGAAGTTTGGTCAAAATTCATCCAGTAATTTCTAAAGGAAGAAGATTTTTAAAGAAAAGGTTTATGACTGGACAAAAAGACGAACGGGCGCACGACGGACAGAGCGCCATGACAATAGATCAGGTGACCTTCGACTAGTGGAGCTAATAAAAGGTAGTGTAGGAGTTATCCTCTTCTCTCAATATTCTCTATGTCGTTTTGGAAAAGGGTTAAATGCCTTTCATTATGAATCAAACGCAATTGAAGAGTCGAAATAGATATTATAGTCATTAAAATCTCAATTATCGTCTTCCGTTATTGAACTATAGAATTCTTCCGGGCACTTCACACGATACTCTGCCAAAACTTTAGAATCGTCACAAACGTGATGCTGTCGAACACCCATCTGTCTATGCGCTGGCTTACCCGGTTCTGCTATTTCCCCACTTTTCCGTCTTGATTTCACCCGTGTTCTGGAAATTGAGTCGAAGAAATGATCCCTGAAAAAAATATAGAAATGTTTGATTAAAGTTACCGTAAAGTAAAATCAATTAGTACAGAAAAACTGTTATTAAGCGACCAGGAATGGGACCAACAAAAAACGGTCGTTGAAGAAAATGGTGGCCTAATACATTTAAGAAACACGATTTTTTTTTTATCGAATATGTATGTTATTGTGAAATTCTCAAGAACCCTATGCTTTAAAACTCAACAGAATAGTGTTATTGGGACGGTTCTGGTGAGTTTTAACAGCATAGGATTCATCAAAAATATTTTTTTATCAGTGATATCTATTTTTTCAGATCAATTTAAAGAAGGGGATTTCGGAAACTGTCGCTAAATTAAAATGATCGCTGAATAGACGTGGTCGATTGAGTAAGATTGACTGTTTATGAAGCTATTTTGATAAAGACTTTTTGTGAACAAAGATGAAGTTTTTACATGATTCGAAAACACACACATCCAAATAATATTTAAATTCCGACAAATACGGTCCAAATAAGCCGCGATGGCCCTTTTAACAGGAAAAAAGTAACAGAGATTTGTTGAGTAAATCATTTAAGAAGGTATTTGATTTAATCTAATTAATTCAAATGACAGACACAAGAAAATAGTACGTTATTCATCTAAGTGTAAGAATAAGTATAGAAATAGAGTATTTTTGTATCAAATTATTAACATCATTTACTGTACATAAAAGAATGGTCAAAATAAATTTTACCTGGGCATAACAATCGTATCGCTAGAGAGATATCTTTGATTCTGACTAGTTCGTGAAGATTGGACGTCTAGAGAGGTCTCATTATGGGTCTCCTCCTCCTCTAGGTTTCGAGTTGAGGTATTTTCGAGAATCGTTTCTGGATAAACAGACGCCCTTGTTGTTTTCATGTGGAAAGATCTATTAAAGTAAATTAAAGGGTTTTTACATTATTTTTAGCCTTGTGCAGCTCCTGCTTGCTTACGATGTACGAAGTTGCGTATCAGATGGTCAGATAAGAGGGGTTAAGCCATTCGTATTTTTTTTCAAGAAAATCTTTAAAATTCTTCTTTTGAAACAGCCTTGAAATTTAAAATGGATTATCAGCTAATAGACCTTGATTATAATAGCTAGTTTTAAAAATCATAATGGAAGGGCCGTCAGATGCGGCTGAGGGGGGGGGGGGGGGGCTACTATTGGGTCAGCATGAAATCTTTAAAATTATTTTGCAATGTCTAAACAACCATTACGCACATTACGCAGGAGCGTATTGCAGATAAATCTTCTTTCAAAGAATATCGTTAATGGATGATCAAAACATCGCAACTACTGCTTACGATATTTAGTTTATTCGCCGTTCGCTACCTTTTTATGATTTGAGCGTTTGTGAATAATCAAAACATCGTCAATACAAATTGATGAAGCTGTAGTGTCGATGTTATGATCATTCATCAACGATATTTTCCAACAGATGATTATTTCTTTTACGCACTTGCGTCAATTGCGTAATGGGAGTAACACCATTGATTTCAACATCCTAGTTACGTCTGTGCTTTTATTATCAATCAGAATTCGAAAAACTTTTAAATTTTGCATATATGGTTAGCCCACAGGCCTTAATTAGAAAAGCCAATATTAAGACTGGTGCATCACCAGGTGCTGATCACCAGGGGAGATGGGAAAGTAGTCTTGAGTGATTTTTTTTTTTTTTTTTTAAATTTTAAAAATTCTTTTGAACCAGAAACTGCAGACTTTAAATTTTGCACTGATCATAAGTCCACAGATCTTGCATGTGCATCCGTACGTTCGTCTGTATGTGTCTGTCCATCCCCGCATCTTTGTCAATCAGTCTGTTTGTCTGCCTATCACTCTTTCTAAAGTCTCTGTGTTCGTCTGTCTATTTTTATGTCTATCTATTATGTCTGACCTATTTTTTCACTGGAAAGACTATATCCTTAAATTACTAATGAAATGAATTACCTGTTTGGATCCATTCGTATGTTGTCTAGCCAAGCAGCTGTCGCCATCATGTCTGGAATGTCGTCCGGTTTCGGAGTTCCAAGACCTGAGGGATCTAAATCTCTCATAGTACTGAAGAATTGTTCAACTTCTTGTGTACCCAGTGATCTCACATTATAACCTCTTGGGATGTGTCCGTATATCTGTAGCTTCCTTTCTATATGCACAAGTAGCGCCTCGTATGTCACAATAGGTATTCCTTTGATGTACTGCGTTTGTGGTGGAAACCGTCCAAAGTTTACATCCTTCAGTAGATACTGTCTAAAATTTATCCGCCTTAAACAGCGTTCGGTTGACGAAATTCCAGAATCATCTTCTGCTTCAAACCATTCTCTGACCAACTTTATGAATTTAGCTTCAGAGTGATAACCATTGGCAATCATAAATTGCTCTACGTCTTGGCCAAAAACGCGTTTAGCAAATGCGACACTTTGTTTATCTATGCACTCTAACACGATAGCAACATTTAAACGCGTGTCTTTGCTTTTTGCAGCTTTTTCCCACGCACCCTTTCTTAGTCCAGATAATCCTGTTGTACAGATTTTGGTTCGTAGGCAAGTCAGTATATGACATGCATCTGTAAAATGGAATCTTACTCTGCCGTTTCGGTCGACTTTAGGTTGTGAAAAGTAATTATGAATATCAAATCCATCAACCATCACTTTCTTTGCCGCTGACTTTTCAGTCCATTGTTTGAAATAAGTTGGCCACTTGTCTTGACATATGCTAATTAGCAGAACATCTTTCGACATTTTACCGATTGCTTTTGAAGTCAGCTTCGACAGTTTTTCGGGATTGAACCGTTTGCTTGAATGTTTAACTGGGTTTTCCGCATTTGGATCAGAACTCTGCAGTGCCATCATTAAGGAGTCATACAATTTTGACTTCGTCCAAGACGGACTGAATTTAAATTCTTTCAACTGTCTTCTGTTTTTCACAAAGTTGAGGCTTATTATCAACTCTCTTTTCAAAAATGTTTTACACGCATCTTCTTTTCTCTTAATCACTTTTTCAAAATCATCTGTATTCATCTTAAGCCACATAGATTTTCTGTCTTCGTCGGCTTGCTGAAGCATTTTGAGAATGTCATGTATGCTTGCTGTGTAAACATCTGGCACTACAGTTATAGAGTCGGCATTCATGTTTATACAATCTTTCTGAAATATACCAATGAATCCATTGCTACTGTTGACAGTACTTTCTTGTAATGTAACGCTTTTCTGACTATTGTTAGTAAGAGCAGTAAAAGAGTTCGAATTCTCATGATTTTCATAGTCAAATGCTTCACCATACATGCTTTCAAATGCATCATGCAAAACTTGCACATTGACTGCTACAGAGCTTTCATCGATGTTCTCAATAGATATGCTATTTGGACACAAATCTCCTTTATTGTTTGCATTTTTAAACGCGTTTCCATGTCTTTCACCTACTTGCTCTATATCTCCTTCCTGTTGTATATTTTTATGGTGGTTATCAACGTCAACTACAGAAGCATTTACACCTTCATCCATGTTTTCAAACAATGTCGCCAGGTACGTACCGATCGGAAAATTCGGAACGCCTTGAATGGAAGCCATTTCCTTCGATACTGTTGATTCAGACAATATATCATGTAGCTCATCTAAGCCTTCTGATCCAAGAGTTTCGGTAACCCTTTCTGGCAGGAATGCAGATAAGTCGTCGAATGTTTCGGTGTTTTCGTTATCCAAAGTTGAGTTCAGAGTTAAAGTCGGGTCTTTCTCTGTCGACTTCTTTGAAGAATATGTGAAGGGAGTTTCTTTGTAAACAACAATGGGCTTGTCTGTTATGTGACCAAAAACTACCACTGCCCCTTCTGTCGACTTTTCAAATTGAACGTCATCCAGAGTTGTCACTTTACATGTATTTCGTATTTGACTAAGCAAGGAAGATTTTGGTTTAGATTTGTACTTCTTCCATAAGTCTTTTTGTAATTGAAAGACTGTTAGAGGCAGGTCGTTTGTATCACGAATACCGAATTTGTGCCACTGGCCATCACTTGCTGTTGCTATTACATTTAGCCCTTTTTCTTCGCATTTTTCAATTAAATGTTCCACCATTTTCCCAAAAACCTCGTTAGACATACTTGATCCTTTCAATGCGTAAGCTATCGGGTGAGCATTATTGATTTCCATATGGTACAAACGGTCTAAATCGTTGGCCATGAACATTAGGATTTCAGTTGCAGGTACTCGAGAAATCGCATACACTTCATCCTGCCACTTCTGCAGAGAATGTAAGGTGTTCAAAACATAATCAAGACTGAGTATTTCTTCGTCGCTTCTTTCCTGAAGATCTCCATTACCCAATGTGTTTGTATGAGAATCGCCTCCGCTGAATTGTTCTTCGCTAGGGGTAAATAAAACCGAACAAGATGGAAATTCTCCAATAAGCTTTACATTAGTTTCAAGAAATCGTTCGACCATCTGTCTAATTTCAGGTATTTCAGTCGCAAACTTTGTCGGTCTCTTCGGGTTTTCTTGGCCGTACATATCGACCAGCTGTTTCCATATTTTATCCCATAATCGGCGGTCGAATGTAACGTGAAAAACCGTAGTAGATTCCAATGACCAAGAGCTAAACAGGAGCTCGTTACACGAGTATGAATACATTTCACACAGTAACTGTGGTACGTAGTATTTAGGAATGTTATAGTAAACTGGTGTTGTGAACATGTTTTTGACTTTGCACTTATTTTCATACATAAAGACTGGCTCAAAAGGGGGCAAAGATCTGAAGCTTCCGTCTGGACTTACTACTAGGAAAGAACTTTTATCCTTATTGGCAACGCGTGCACATCCTTCTTCGTAATATTCTATTTTAGGAAAAAACACTGGAATGACTCTAGACACAACTGTAGCGATTCCATCAATTTCATGTTCACTTCCGTACCTCATGTTTCTGCGCTGCTCCTCACTGAAGCTGGGTCCTACCTCTTTACCCAATACAACCCTGTCAAAATGCATTTGTTGCTGTTTCAATTGACCTAGTCCAGCAGCTGCATTACAAGTACTCCCTGTTACCATTGCTGCTTTACGGATATCAAACCACTGATCCGAGCGCTGTTTAACTAACCTATATTCACAAGTTGGTACGTTCTCCTTCAATTGGTGATAATTGCATTGTCTGGATAGATCCACAACGCCTGAATATGAATACAAATGTTCACATCCGTTCAATGTTGCACAAATGCGACATATATCATTTGTTATATGCAATCCCGATCTGATAGATTGTGTAACTTCATACTTAGAAACCTTTAAACTACTTATCACAGGTGCAAATCTGCTCTTTCTCCAATTATTCCCATTACATTCTCCTAACTTTAGGAACTTTTCAAGACCAATTTCTAAATGGATCAATACATGCCTCAAGTCCTCGATGCGTTTGGTAATTAAAAGAAGTATTTCATTCATCTCATTCACAAGTTTTGTCTTATAAGCGATTGGCAAATTGTTGGCAAAGGCAATATCGAGTTTTCTACACATCTCAAATAACTCTTCAACTTTGTTTTTTTCGCATCTCTGTCGTCTCTCTTTGTCTTTCAATGTTGGTTTTTTCTCAAATCCCCAGCAATCTATATCTCCCATTTTGTCACCTTTCCCTCTAGCTATCTTTTTCCCGTCAATGCCTATTTTTATTATGTTGTTTGGAAGTCTGTCAGCAAGATTAATTATCGAATCTTCGAAAATACCAGGAAATAATGGGTTCAGTTTGTTTTTACCGAGAGTTTGAATCGATGGAACAGCAAAATTAATCGAGGATTCGATGGCAGAACAGTCGCCTTTTTCCTGTGTACCTTTGATTATTTGGCTAATACCACGTGGACCCGCCATAAACCTGAGAAACTTTCCTTTAAACAAACGATAACCTACTTCCCAGAACTGTCTTGTTTCTGACTGTATGTATCTCATCTGAGATGTATTGCATGAAGAGTACCACTCGATAACGTCCAAAAATAATCGAAAACAAATATTTTCCATTGGGAAAGTGTCGTCAGACATCATCTGACACCATTTTGAATATGTTTCTAGGTGACCATGTTGTCTCATTTTCTCTACGACCGCTGGCATAAGTCGCACTAATTCTTGTAGGCATGGCTCAGTATAATCATTTTCGTTTATTTGTGAACCAATGTCCATTTCACTTAGCAATTCATCAATGTTTTTGTTTTCTGACTGATTATCAAATTCACAATAGGAAAGCATTTCCTCGTTTTCATTTTCTACTTTGCAGGGTGTATTCAGTTTTTTCTTCTTTGAACGGTCATTTCTTAATATGCCAACTTTATTGTCCGAAGTAACGACAATTTCCCCATCGGCTGGGATGATATTTCCATGTGATTTAGTCCGGTAACAGGTTGCTCCGGTTTCTGAATTTAATTCTAGTTCTCTATATTTCAGGCAGTTATAGGTGTGTTGTGACGTCAAATGTTCTATAATGCACTCAAAAGTGTCTGATTTCGTTTCACAATAATAACACACGTACTGCTTCATTTTGAAACTTTATGGAGAAATTAAACTACCCGGCATGTGCCTCTTGATCTTGATAATAATACCTGAAATGAGAAACATTGGAAAGCACTGGAATATAAAATTTCAAAATGAGACCGAAGTCTTTCAATGTTGACCAATTACGGACAATTTGAAAGGACAATTTGAAAGGAGTTTTACGTTGACCCTAGTAACAAAACATATGTTTTGTGGTGTGTTCCTATACACCTTATTTCATACTGTCGTCAGGAAAAAACGTCTCAGTAAAATGTGAAATTTCTTTTCCATGTGGCATTTTAATTCCCGAAAAACATTGGTTAACTTTAATAAACTCCCTCTGCAAGTGACCAATTGAAAAGATCTCATGACTTGGAATGTCTAAACTTCAGAAGCGCTTAGTTTGTTTTCGAGCAACATGTGCGCCTTTTTAAGATTGTTGCTTACACATAAAAAAATACACATGTTTCTCAAGCATTTGATATGAATGTCAGTGATTCACACATGAAGTGTGTATTTCAAGCTTGTAGGTGTTCTCAAAAATAATCCCACATTTTGTTTTAAGTTCAATTCGAGAAAACACCCTATGTATTTCAAACTGACTTATTACATTAAATAAATGATGGTAATCTAATTAATTACTTCTTCTTCTTTATCTTCTTCTCCTTTTTATATGCATTTTTATTGTTCAGCATCAGAAAGCGTTATTATAATGAAATAGATTTAGGACCTTAATCGCCGATTTTGTTTATATTTGTAAACAAAAGCAGGATGTATAAGTATTGTGAAACATTATTGACCTGTCGCTCATTTAATATCCCTGCTTACCTTCTTTAGTATTCAAAATCCGCTTCCTTATATGGGTAAGCAATATGCAAACATTACATTCAAGTAACAATGTATACCCAATCGTGATAACAGAATAGAATGAGCTATATGCATAAGGTGAGAGACTCGCAGTGCAGAGGTCCGAAGATCGAATCTCCCTCTCACCTTTTCTTATATATCTGCATTAAGTAATTTCCTATTGGTCAGTGGCATATACATAAAATGAAATTAGGTTTTAGAAAAGTAACAGATAGATTTTTCATTTTTCATAATCCTCCTTTTTCGATCCCTGGCTATGTTGGCAATATTCTATTTTATCTAAAATTAAAAATGATTCTTGTGAACTCGTGGATATCATCGAAAGTTTACGAAAGATAATGAGTGACAGGCCAACTATGTTTTCCATTAGTATTAGCTATTTTGACTCATCGATTGTATACTAAGTCAGTGGAATTACAAGTAAAAAAAACGTATACGAGATATTCAGTCTGATCACAACTGTTTTTTCTTGGTTTGTATTTGAAATCGCACATTAAATCCCTTGAAATATTATTCGATATAACACACCGTTTGAAAAATAGTGGACATGAATATCAGCATGTCTGTCGATCTATATTGTTTTGATGTGTTATTGCAAAATACGACACCAAAAATGATCATTTTTATGCGAAAATCTGAATATGGGTCTGTCAACATCGGCAATCACAAATAATTCAGTTCTGCCATCTACGTCAACTCCGTGAAATTCCGACTGTCTACAGAGGCAGCATTTTTTCTAGCACATGTCGTCTTTGGGGACCCGCTGTGTGTTTATTTTTTTTAATTTTGGCTTCAAATTTGGAATAAATATCGCCGGATGATTAGACTACAGCTGTATACAAGTTAAAATAGCATTTATTGAGAGATAGGCGAAATATAAGAGCATAAAGTCTAATTTCGTAAATTTTCATGAGAAACCTCCGAAATAATCAGTGATTGTGGCCTTATTTTCGAGGGATATGAGTAAAGAATTATTCTAGAGAAGCGCTGAACACTTACACGATTATTTATCTGCTTTAGAATACCAAAGCTTCAATCGTTTATTTACACGAATAAATTTATTTGACCTACCGTCTCCTCTGCATTACGTTCCGCTGCTGTCATCGTTGACTCTCACCCGTCATCGTCGCAACCGGTTGTACGGTGTGATACAGTTGTTCATAATTGTATCTCATGCTGTTGAAACCCATTAGAATCGTCTCAATGACTCGATTTCAATGGCTTTGGACATCACAGAATTCAGTAAGACGGTCCAGTAAGGTGGTCGCTAAACACAAGGTTTACTGTATATAAATGTCGTTGATAATATTGAAAAAGCTCGTAGCTCAATTTTTCGTTTTTGTATGTTGCGTAAATAACCAGAAATTTCTTGAATGGATAATCGAAATTTCTCAATTTAGACTTAGTCTTGGTGATTTTACCGGAGAACCAGTTAAATCGCAAAAAGATTAATCCATGCTTTCGTTCATTTCACCAGATTCGACGTGTCACTTACAGCTAATTACATTGTTAAATTGACAAGATGAATGATTTTGGAACGATTTTGTAACGAAATTGAATGAGGATGTGGGGCGATTTTTGGGTGAATATAAAAGGGGAGTAATCTAACATCGCTTATTTTGTTCAAGCTGAACAAAATTAGCAATATGTATTCCCTCGCTTTCATAAAAATATACATAAAAGTTACATAAATAGATTTTTTTCTCCAAGAACCAATCAGATATTTAGGATTTCAATTGTATCAGTGAAATCGCGATTAAGTTCTTGCTCTATTCATTTGAAGGTGGTTGTTGATCTTATCCTTTTTAGTAATACTGGGCTTTTTTAATGGTTTGAGTGCAGCGATGAGAGAGCGATTTAGAATGGTTTGGATTGAGATGAATGTCAATTGCACGATGTAACTAACAGTATTCCCACGAATCCTAAGAAAGCAAGTACGTGCTAAATGTCGCGCTTTTAGAGAATTTATCCTAAAAAATATTTTTCATCTCTTTTTTACATTTGTGACCCGTCACGCGAAAAGGGACCATTTAGGTAGAGCGCAAAGTATCGATGCTAGTTAGACTGTGCGGATTGCGTAGACTGACTAGGGTTGAAACCTTCCGTACTTTGCTTTTTTTCTGAATCTAGAATGATAAATCTACCTTTCTGTTAAAGAATTTTTGAAATGCGACCTCTGGTTGATCTTTGCTTCTCGTTTTCATATATTTATTTTATAGAGACCCCTGATAGTCCCTTTTCGCGTGACGGGTCATATTTATGAAATGAAAAATGTCAAGGTTTGTCTTTTCGAGTTAAATTGATAAATTATTCATTTCGTATGTCAACAAAAACTATATTTTCAATTTTGCTTCGCTACTCGTGAGAATATTGCTTTTGATGTTCACTTAACGAAAGATTCTTCGATCTTACACAAGGATTCTATACGTTTTATGTCAGAGAATCGTATGTCAACGCTAACTGGAACCGGAGATGAGTCACGTATTAAAATCTCGGATAACTACCTTTGCTTTAAAACCTAAATACTTATGTTGGAAAAAAACAATGTGGTTACAAGTTGAAATTGTTAATGTTTTGATAAATATGATGGGTAAAAATTGGCAAGTAAAGTTTATATTTTATTGAGTGAACAACATAATGAATTGGAAACACGAGTGGAAATACACATGTATAGTTTTGTTGTTAATGAGATAAAAAATAATAAAAAGAAAAATGAAAAAATATCGATCTTACAGGAATATTGAAGGTAGCAAAGAGGCGTTTAAATACGCATTTTGAGGATCTCTGCGAATGTAAACGCGCGAAAAAATACTTGTATAGACGCTTTAATTGAATAACTAGTGTATCTATTTAAAAAGAAATTGGGAAATGATGTATATAGAAATGCTTTAAAACTAGCTTCTTATCCCAAAATAATTACGTTAGAATTTGCACAACCACCCGAGGGTTAATTCACGTTTTTCAGGACGCTAACATTTTCAGAGATGCGAAGTTGGGTTTATGGGCTTCTACAAACGTTTGCGGTCGAAAATAAGGAGTGGGGGCGCTATAATTACATACAATACAAAGACTAGTATTTTTTCGAACATCAATTGCTGAATAATTTCTAGAAAAGCTTTACAACAAGCTTCAAACAAAAATCAATATGCAAGAAGTATTTGGTAATGCCTTGCACCGTCACTTTTGTGTATACCAAACGTTGCTTGGTAAATGTATGACGGCACAAAAAAGATCATAGAAACTTGTAAAGCTTTTAGGCTATGATCGATGATATTTAAGAAAATAAAAAAAGGCCGTGTGTTAACGACACGTGAATTTACTGATTATTCCACGTTTTCTTCCGTAAACGCCCACGTTTTGTCCGTAAACTTTTGCCTATAACGACCCTAAAACGTACATTCTATGCAATAATATATCACGAATGCGTAAACCGAATATATGAACTACGAGGACTAATACATAAAACTTTATTCCTAAAAAAATCACAAAATGTCAAGTGTTTTACTGTGCACTCAGTTAGCTCTGCCCATTTATTACGTTATACGCCATCCTTAGCGAGATAGATACTTTGAGTACATTTGAATATATATCTCATTTCTTAGATGGCAATTCTAGCTTATTTGGGATTATTGTTGACAAAATGCTTAGGTTTAAGAGGATTTCCTATTATTTACTTCGTTTAGATATGAAAAAGTACAGAGATCATTGTATTTAGAACACACTTCGTTTCTACCATCTTTCGCTTTCGATTGAAGACATTTTTTTAATTCCGGAGCGCTATCCTCTATGCACTGTGTTGCAAGGCAGCATAACCAGGTTGATCAAATAGAGTGTTGGTCTATAATAAATTTCAAATTACAATTAATTTACCCCTGAAGGTTTGCATTCTTGCTTGGCATCACTCACCAACTGTTCAAACAAAATGTTCGTATGGTGAGTGAGGGATGTCGAGCTCAATGTAGACGGCTCGGTGGATCGGCGAGTGGCGAACTTCCTATATCTTACAGGCAGGTGGGACGGTCTTGCACTTGGCCATTGATGAGTATTGATGCCACCATAGTGGTGCACTAAAGTACTTTTGCGTCTGTTTATATACGTACATATGTGCCTATGGCTCTTTATATGTGTGCGTGGGTGCTTAGTGTGTTGAGGTGGTTGGATGATTGTACGCGCGTGAGTAGTGAGCGTATGTTCTAACTGTGTGAACTTGTGTATTGATATTATATATCTATGATTCTCAGGGTGTTTGCTTTGTTCAATGTACATAATGTGTATCGTTTTGTTTTATTTCTGATGTTGTATGTTTGAATTGTAAACAAAATCTCCTACTGTGAAGGAATTAAAGATATGTATATTTATTTATTATACATCCAGAAAATGTAATTTTACTACTGTACACCCAGTTGAAGGACAATGAAAAATAAATTTAGCTCCACGATGATGACATTTCCACGAACAAAGTCTTGAGGGGGAGGAGTTATATGCAAAGCAAGTTCCTCGGACTCCGACGCGGATTTCACCAGACTTTAATCATGGATAAATCAAGGCGACGATAAAAGTTTCTTATAGTTTCTCATAGCGTCAATTTACGTTTTTGAGGGCGCGTAAAATGCCTCCCACTAAAAAGTAAACAGACGCACAAACATCTCTCACTGAAAAGTTTACAGACGCACAAACACTGCTCACTGAAAATAAAACGGGCTCATAAACGCCTCTCACTGAAAGTGAATAGTAAACACTTAATTGTTAATCAGAAACCAATGAGAAAGTAACTCTTTACAGCACGACGCATACTTTATAGATCGCCACACACGACTTGTTCCATTCTTTTTAAGTATTGGAGTATCAAATTACTATTTTTATAATAAGTTAACATATTTTTGTAAAACTTAGTTGTAACTTGTGGCTTTGTTATAGCGGGAATAGTCGACTTCGAAGGAAATGAGTAAGTTGGTAGTTTTTGTTTTGTGCCAAATCTGCCGTCTACCACTAGAAAGTAGAGAATTGTCGTAATCTATTAATTGTGCCTTTGTGAGACATTTAACAGAAATAAGGTATGACCAAAGTTAAGACTCAGATCAGCCTGTGCATTCTCAGTCTGATCAGAGTCTTCACTACGCTATAAATAGATACATTTAGCCTCAGAGATCGACTCTTTGTGTCTGTTCATATAGATAGTATATATTGTAAACCAACAGTAAGGCGGTTCAGACTACTTAAAGTCTGTCCTTCTACATTTGAAAATGTTGAGTCAATCAGCAAAATCAACGATAGAAGAGAGGTAATTATAACTAAAATGTTACTATGTACGCCTATTGTTTATTTGTTTAGGTCTGTTTGTTGAGTAATGACATGTTTGACCATGTCTGTGAACCGATTCTAGCGAGACTGACAACAATTTGAACTAACCAACCTGAATCAGTGAATTCATGATGCAAATGTGAACCATTCTGGTGCATTTGTCGTATTACTTTACATTTTTTAAATAGTTCCTTCTTGGTAGATTAGTTGACCATGTCTGTGAACCGATTCTAGCGAGACTGACAACAATTTGAACTAACCAACCTGAATCAGTGAATTCATGATGCAAATGTGAACCATTCTGGTGCATTTGTCGTATTACTTTACATTTTTTAAATAGTTCCTTCTTGGTAGATTAGTTGAACCATGTAAATCATCCATGAAAAATTGCACAATTTATTTTAATATTTTCAGGGAGGACATGCCCCCTAACACCCTAGATTATTTTGAATCCCCATTCGTTATAGGCTAGCTACGCGCTCGGAGAAGGGTTAAGTACGAAATCATCAACACTTCAATTTCCTGCTATTTCAAGATTAGTTGTGATAACATTACCCTCGTTTGATTGTCGGATATGCGAGGCCTCGTCATTAGGCTATATGGAAGAGGGTTACTTTATTGTTGCTACAGTTGGGAAAGATCGTAAAATTGACAAGGTTAATGATTTTGGAATGATAATAAAATGAAATTGAATGAGTTGGAGGGCGAGTTTTAAGTGACATTCAAAGGAGTTGAAACAAAATCGCTAATTTCGTCCAATTTGGACGAAATAAGCGATATTTTTTCTCCCTTTGATAAGAAATAAATACTTTTCTAGTTGCATGTCTTCAAGGACCAACCAACCAGACACTTTAAAATCCACACCAGATAATAAAATAGCGAAGCAGTTTTTAATCGATATTAATAAATTCTTGACCGATTTTTTACCCACTTAGAAGCGTTTTTAAACTCTTACAAAGCGTTTTCGAGCGATTGGAGTGAGTGTTTGAAATGAATAAATGGAGCTCTAAGCGAGAGGTTAGGAATGGTTGTGATCGAGATGACTGACAATTTCACGATGTTAAAATTCTCAGAGGTATAGATAAGGGGTAAAAGCCAGCCTAAAATCTTTATTTCTCAATGAAATCCTATGTTGTGGGTACTCATTTGAATTTCTTTAACAAGACGATTTAAAAGAGTACCCACAATGTGGGATTTGCGCTAGTATAGCATGTAATTGACATTGTGAAATTGAAAAACATCTCACTCAAAACCATTCTAAATTATTCACTCGGCGCTCCATTCATTCAGTCCAAACACTCAATCAAACCATTAAAAAATAGTCGCGATTTTACTGACAAAGTTCAAATTGTAAGTTTCTGATTGGTTCTTGAATAAAAAAAGGAAGCAATTAACAGAACTCGCATGCATATTTTAAGGGGGCAATGAATATCGTTATTTTTTTTTTTTCATCCTGAACAAAATTTGTGATATTGGATTATCTCTCTTTTATTTCACTCAAAACTCACTCATCGCTCTTACTGAATTTCGTTCAAATATCATTCCAAAATCATTCACGTTCTCAATTTCAATGGTGTAAAGGACGTCCGCTCACCCGGGTTTTGGATTTTTCCACCATCTAAAAATGATATACTCGTTATGAGAAAATGAATTCAAATTAAAACTATGTTTAGGTTAGGAAAGGATATAAGGGTAGTGCTGGTGTGAGAAATACCAGTAATCCATTCTTAGTAGCTCAAGCCGCCGCAATATAATTGAAAGCGGCGTAAAACCATATTCACAGAAACAAACAAAAAGAAATGCAAAAAAGGTTAACAAAAACACGCATAAAATTGTTATTTTTTTCACCATTTTTCCCATTTTAGAGTATTCAGAGAAAAAAGCATGTTTTCTATATGACACATTGCCTGCCTTTTGGAAAGAAAACAAATAAAACTTATGAAAATGGACCCCTACCTCATATTCTCGAACCGAAATATCAACAAATTTGTTACTTCAAATATTGAAATGTGTTTTGAAATTTGAACAAATCTTTGTGAATTACATCCCTTTAGTTTAACAAATAAATCAAAATATGATTATTATAACAATAATAAATAAAAACATTATGACTGTGACCCTATTTTTTCATATCAAAATATTCATCAATCCGTTACAAATTTATGTTTGAGAGTAAAAGAGTAAAACTACTTTTATTCTACTGTGAAGCATGTATTAGTAGCCCTCAATATTCAATGAAAAATATATTGTAGCGAGGACCGAATAAATATATGATATTTTTCTTTTACTTCATCAAAATTCCATATTTGATTTATTATTTATTGTTTTATTTTATTATTTACTTGTTATTTTGTTTCGAACAAGACGGACATGTATGGAGTGACCAAGTGTAGAATAATCCCTGGAAAATATTTAAAAAAAAAATGTGCAAGATGTAAATATCACTGTTTACAAACTATCGATGTACTTTTCACCCTTGACCTACACGTTAAAAATGAACCTCTCTTACCTTTGACTATTACACAAATTCGATAAGAACTCCAATTTTATATCCTGATTAAAAATGCGAATTATCAGCTGATTTACAAAGAGTCATTCACTCAAACTTTTTATAACACTCATAGACTCAAACTAAACAAATGTCAGTTACTGATGAGACCGTTTTTAATTTTCCGATTTAATTCTGTCATGCGTATCTATTTGTAAACGAAATTGACACAATTATGTTTTGAGCAAGTCACGTGACCAGATGTGTAATTCACTATAGTCTATTTCTTAAAAGTTTGGTACCCGGTCTCAAAAAATAATGAAACGTTCGCAAACCTATTCTCCAATATACGGTGAATAGATTTCAGCACGTTTCACTATTACCCGCCTTGATTTCTTTAAATAACCAACTTAAGGCATCTCGCGAAAATGTAAGGACCAAATTACAGTCAAACCTGTGTTAGCGGCCATCTGTATTCAGCAAGCAATCTGTCTTAAGCAAGGGACCATCGAGTTCCCAAATGAACCCAATGCACTGAAATTGACCTGTATTAAGCAAGCACCTGTCATAAGCAAGCACTTTTTGAATGTCCCTTTGGTGCTTGCTTAAGACAGGTTTGACTGTAATCAGTGTCTACCCAATAATTAGGAAAAAAAAAAACAAACAAAACCACCCCTCTTGTCAAGACTGGCTTACATATTTTGATATTGATTGTTTTTTTTTTTTTTTATTCATCCTTAGTTTACAAAACAGTTATTTCATTTACAACATTTATAACATGTAAAATTATACTATCTGAAATACAATATAAACAATCATGGCTAAATATACAGTTCATAAAGGCATCTATAGATATTCGTATGATTGAGCAGATGATAAGGATAAACAAAAATAATATATTATGTGGGAAAATAAAACCTTAGAATTTTCAATTGACCTTTATGTATCAAAAGGATGGTGATTTTGTACCAATCTTTTTACAATTGCCCAATTTCCTTTATATTTTTTGTTGCTTGACGTTTCATCATTAATCGAAGTGAATAGTTTTAGGCTATTAACAAGGCCGTTGACTGAAGGCACGATTTCCCTTAGTTTGCATGCATAGATATATCTTTTGAACTCTAAAAATAGTAAGTCAATTTTGGGGTTATTTTTGCAACACAAAATGATGTCAATATATTGTAGGTGAAAGTTAGTGTTTACTTCTCTCAGAATATTATTTACAAAACTAATTATTGGCTTGATTTTTTCACAATCATAAAACAAATGTTTTAAGGTTTCCACATTATGATGACAAAATGTGCATAAGGAGTTTTCAACAATATTCATTTTATGTAAAAGGTATTTTGTTGGGAATATTCTGTGTATTATTCTCGTTTGCATCCATTGAATATATGTGTCATTTGTTAATTTGAAAGTGTTTATGTACACGCTCTTCCAATCTCTATCGAAATTGTTAAAGACCGAAAACCATTTCTTCTGATTTGTTGGTTCTATATCATTTTTGATTAGCACAGAGTACACATATTTATTTATGTGTTGTTTAGAAATTAAAGGGTACATATAACAAGATGTACTCGGATTGTGTACTTTAACTAAGCTAGAATAATCAATTTGAATATTTTGTTTACGCATAAACGCTCTCACTGAGTTGCGTATACTATAAAATTCTAGAAAGTTTAATTTTCCTTGTACTAAATGTTTTATCCTTTCATACGATTTAAAGTTACCATTTTCCAAGAGTAAATCTTTGACTAGAAAAATACCTTTTTCGTATAATAGTTTGTTGGAGATATATTTTGAGTTTATTTTTATGTTTTCATTGTAAAATAAAGGTGAATGTAGTATTTGGTTCCAATTTTCAAACTCAAATTTATTGGTGTAGCAACAATACGCTTTGAGAACATCAGTCCAAAAATCGTTGCTCAAATTTTCAGAAGCAAGTTTGCAATACATCTGCCCAAAGTTGAATATTTTGGTTATATCGAATAATGAGTCAGCTAATTTATAACATGAGCTATTTGGATGTATAATCATATTTTTTAACCATTTGATTTTCAGACTTTTAGCAAAACTTTCAATGTCTGTTATGTTTAAGCCTCCATCTTCAAGTCTTTTTACCACTACTGAGTTTTTTATTGATTGTTTATACGTATGAAATATATGTTCATGTATTTACAAGTTGTGAATTTGAACATTAAAATGATATGTATGTCTGTCTGTCTGTCTTTAGCGGAATGGGTTGTCGTTTTTAAACAAAAAATAAATCAATTTGTCCAAAATTAATAACTTCAAAGAATTCGAAGGTAAGAACCCTAAGACACAAAATGTTTTTGGTACCTATTATATATAATATTATATTATTTATAAATGATAATTGGCCACCGGCCTTTACATTTACATGGTACATAATCGATATAACGTATAAAGAGTACATGTACAACCAAGATGGAAAACAGCATCACTGCAAACTATTGTGCTCAAAGTATCGACTCGGATGATTGTATGTTTCGTGAAGTAATGTTACTATTTATTTTTAGGTTTTGCGAATACTAACAGTCCGTATTGACTAGAAAATATGCCGTTATTCTCTTAACAAAATGAATTTCTTTTTTTTTTCAAATGCATGGTATATAAGAGTTGCAGTATTGAATATCTCCTTTCACCAGTTCTAGTTAAAAACAAATTGAACTTATTTATATATGGATTTGAGTAATATCTTTCTGGCAAATATTTCTTTCTCAATTCATCATATAATGGACACACGAGTAAAATATGAAATGTACCCTCAATATTATCTTTACAGAAAAAGCAAAATCTATTATCTATATGTATTCTGCTAAAATGACCTGACTGCATAGCTAATTTTAATGAACATGTTCTTAGGCTTGCAAAAGCTTTTCTAAATTTGTAAAATTTTAATACATCATCGCATTGCTCATATTCAATATTGGGTTTATATCCAAAGTATAATCTAAGAGTATTATAAGATTTACATTTGTTGTCCCATAACTGAAGATACTGATCCTTCAGCCTCTGCAGATATGCCCCAACAAAATGAATTTCATTCTGAAAATATTGACAAAACAGACAAAACCGAATCCATTCACACATAAACTGTTTTTGACTTCAGTCAACCAATTTGTAGTACCACTGGAGTCAAGAACATTTAGCATATTATAACTTTTTTTTACAAATAGATGCTCCCGCATTCTCAATATTTCTAACCAATATTTAATTACTTTTTTACTTGTGTAGATATATGAGGGAAATCTCCCGCATTCAGCTAGAACTGCAACATCAATAGTATAACTAGGTACACACATGAATCGTTTGCAAAAATATTTTTGGATGCGCTCAACACAATCAAATTGACGAAGTCCCCAGATTTCACAACCATAGTAAATAATTGGCATTACTTTGGTATCAAATATTTTGAAAAATGTCTTCCCGTTTAAGGGTTGCATTGTGTTCAAGCTATCAAGTATACTAAAAATTGGGCGTTTTGCCTTAAAACATTATTTTCCGCCATTTTGCACATAGATAATTTTTGCGTGAAAAGAACACCAATATATTCAAAGCCATTTACAATTTCAAAGGCTGATTAGAATAAAATAATGAATCAGTTTTTAAAGTCCAACCCCTTTCGAATTTTGTTTTGGAAACGTTCAGTTCTAATTTCCACTCAATACATAATTTCACATAATATATAAAGCTGCTTTTGCAAACCAGATTTAGTGTCGACAATTAGAGCCAAATCATCAGCAAACATCAATAAAAATATTTCGGTTTTATCAGGAAAAATTGTATACCTTTCATGCCACTTTTTTGAAATTTTGCCATCAAGCTTATTTATAAAAAGGATGATAAGATAGAAATCAATGAGAACCTTGTATACAATCGAAAACATTTGCAAAAAAGGCTCTTTTTGATAATATTTATGTATATTTAACTGAATAAGGTTAATAAAGATATGCCCCTATAATTATCGGGATCGCGAACATCGCCTCTTTTGTGTATAGGATCAATGATGGATTCTCTCCAATTTTAAGGAAATTGATCTGTATTGTATAATCGATTGAATACTTTACGTAAGTAAGGCATTATGAAGTCACCACTTTGTTTAAAATGTCTCGCTATCAACTCACCTGCTGTGGCTTTAGAATACCTAATCGATTTTATTGAATCATTTATTTCATTATCGGTTATTTCTAAATCGCAAATTAAACTACCAATTTCATAAACATGACATAATGCAGAGTTCTCATCAGAGTCTGTGATTTCATCTTGATTTGAATTATCCTTATATCCATTTGTAAAATGTTCAAACCATTCTTCGATTATTATTTGGCTTGTCAATGGCTTATTGCTAGATATTTGTATCGAAGGGCTCTGAGAAAAAATCTGGCACGGTGACCCCGTTTTTTCTTTTCAATAATCGAAATAAAACATTTAGATCTACGAGGGGGTATCAAAAAGCTCTGAGACAAGTGTAATATCTGTTTAATCATTCATCAGATTTTGATGGAACTTTCAGTTATTGTTGGTATGGATGTGAATGATAATTATACAAACACGCAATCAAATATGCCTACGCGTCGCTATGGAAACCAAATGATGTGCTTTCGGGGCACTTGAAGTTTTAAACTGACTGTTGGGAAAGAAATTTCTACAAAACCCGCAAAACACAAGCGATTTCAAAAAATCAGGTTGTGTTGAAATAAGCATTGAATGCGCTACAAGTGTACTAGCAACCATAAGGCTACCCTGAAAAGGCTTGACGCCGGAAGAGTTCTAACCAACCAAGACATCGTTATTTTTTCGGAAAGAACGTAACGTCGGGGCACTTAAAATAGTAATTGCAATTAATATCGGTTATTCTCTAAAAAGAACGCGATTTTTTGCCTTTGCATTGCGTCTGAAATTGAACAATAAAGATCAGAATTAAATTCCTCAACATCACTTCTGAGGTTGTTTTATTTAAATTTGTAAGACATTATTGCAAACTCGAAAAATCCATCTTTTTAACGAGTTTTACTCAAAAGAGTTGTATGTTTTTGTTAAGATGAGCACTGACCTTTTGGGAAGAATTAATTAGTGAGAATTGATAAGCATTCACAGTTTATAACATATAGCAATATTGCCGACAAAAACAATCAAGGCTTGGTCTGGCGTTCATGGTATCATTTTTTGCCCCGAGACACCGCATCCATCTCTATTCTTATTGACATTAAATAAATTGTATTCATGCTATTCTTCATTAGGCATTCAATTCAACTCATAATTTTCTAAAACGTCACATATCTACAATAGAAAATATGATTAAAGTCTAAAAACTGTTTGATAGCCCCTCGTATATAAAAATCAGGTTTAAAGAAAAGTTTAATAGTGGGGAAAAAGCCGGCCGAGCTTGCTTAACTGTGGCACTCTTGAAATAACATTCATCGCAACAAACCATTGTTCAGGGTTGCCAGTACTTTGGTGAAACAAAATTCCCTGACTTTTTACTGATTAGTCAAATACTTAAACTCTTAAATGACATCCTTTTGCTCTCTTTTTTTTTGTTCACAGGATGCCTAAACTTGACCTAGCAAAAAAGAAGAAACCTACCATTTTTCCCATGTTTATGTGAATTTTCTTTACATTCGAGCAAGTGTTAAGTATGGAAGAAATCTTTTTTTTTTTTGTCCCTACCTGCTGATTCAAAATATCTAAACAATTAAAAACAAATGAGGGAGATAAATGTGGTAAAATAAAACTGATAAGCTTTGATTATAATATGCAAGCTATTTTACATTAGACAATAAAGCATCACATTATCCCATTTTAAAAGATTTCCTTATATTTTGTATCACTTTTCCCTGATTCAATATCTCAGCTGTATGTAAATGAATATTGGCATTAAATATTCTTTCTTAAAACATAAGAAAGTAACTATCATGCTTATCATTATAAGTAGACAAGCAGGTGTCAAAAAAGGAGGATAAAACAGGAAAATCAGACTCACCCTATCTTGGCGTTTTTGTTTTATTTAGCTTAAGTACATTATATTGTATCTCTTCAATGAGGATTTGATACTCTTTTCTGGTGTTATATTCCTACAATACAAAAGAAAATCTGATTGATTAGTCAGCTATGGAGGCAAGGGTTGCAAAGCCTTTCAATCTTAAGGCTGAATGAAGTTCTAAGAAACAAGAGGACCCTGAGGGCCCTAAATCGCTCACCTGATATTTCAAGTAAATTATCATTAAGACTCCATTTCCTATGATATGGCATAAACTTTCCCATTTTCAAGAGAGTTCATTCTTGTGACCTGGCAAACATTTTGATCAAGTTTCATGAAGATTGGACCATATTTGTGGCGTTTGGAGCTCTTACGAGAAATTTGCCATTAAGGTCCCTTTTCCCGTGATATGGCACATATACTTCCCATTTTCAAATGAGTTCATCCTCATGACATAACAAACATTCTGACAAAGTTTCATGATGATTGGACCATATTTGTGGCTTCTAGAGAGTAAACAAAAAAATTGTCATTAAGACGCCTTTTCCTGTGATATGGCACCGATCCTTCCCATTTTCAAAAGACTTCATCCTCATGACCTAACAAAGATTCTGGCCAAGTTTCATGAAAATTGGACCATATTTGTGGCTTCTAGAGCCTAAACAAGAAATTTGTCATTAAGGCCCCTTTTCCCGTGATATGGCACACATCCTTTCCATTTGAGCATTTTCATAAGGGACAACCCAAGGAATATTTCTGCCAAGTTTGGTTGATTTTGACCCATAAGTTTAGGAGGAGATGTTGTTTAAAGATATTGTTGACAAAATTGTCATTTAGGCGCCTTTTTCCGTGATATGGCATGGATCCTTCCCATTTTCAATAGACTTCATCCTCATGACCTAACAAACATTCTGACCAAGTTTCATGAAGATTGGACCATATTTGTGGCTTCTAGAGTCTAAACAAGAAATTTGTCATTAAGGCCCCTTTTCCCGTGATATGGCACAGATCCTTTCCATATGAGCAATTTTCATAAGGGACCACCCAAGGAATATTTCTGCCAAGTTTGGTTGATTTTGACCCATAAGTTTAGGAGGAGATGTCGTTTAAAGATATTGTTGACAAAATTGTCATTAAGGCGCCTTTTTCCGTGATATGGAATGGATCCCTCATTTTCAATAGACTTCATGCTCATGACCTAACAAACATTCTGACCAAGTTTCATGAAGATTGGACCATATTTGTGACTTCGAGAGTGTAAACAAGAAATTTGTCATTAAGGCCCCTTTTCCCGTGATATGGCACAGATCCTTTCCATTTGAGCAATTTTCATAAGGGACCACCCAAGGAATATTTCTGCCAAGTTTGGTTGATTTTAACCCATAAGTTTAGGAGGAGGTGTCGTTTAAAGATATTGTAAACAAAATTGTCATTAAGGAGGCTTTTTCTGTGAAATGGCACGGATCCTTCCCATTTTCAATAGACTTCATCCTCATGACCTAACAAACATTCTGACCAAGTTTCATGAAGATTGGACCGTATTTGTGGCTTCTAGAGTGAAAACAAGAAATTTGTCATTAAGGCCCCTTTTCCCGTGATATGGCACGGTTCCTTTCCATTTGAGCAATTTTCATAAGGGACAACCCAAGGAATATTTCTGCCAAGTTTGGTTGATTTTAACCCATAAGTGTAGGAGGAGATGTCGTTAAAGATTTTGTTGACAAAATTGTCATTAAGGCAGCTCTTTCTGTGAAATGGCACGGATCCTTCCCATTTTCAATAGACTTCATCCTCATGACCTAACAATCATTCTGACCAAGTTTCATGAAGATTGGACCGTATTTATGGCTTCTAGAGTGAAAACAAGAAATTTGTCATTAAGGCCCCTTTTCCCGTGATATGGCACGGATCCTTTCCATTTGAGCAATTTTCATAAGGGACCATCCAAGGAATATTTCTGCTAAGTTTGGTTGATTTTGACCCATAAGTTTAGGAGGAGATGTCGTTTAAAGAAAAAGTTGACGCCGTGACGGACAGACGGACAGACGGACGCCGGACAACGATCGATCACAATAGCTCCCTTGAGCACTTCGTGCTCAGGTGAGCTAAATAACTGGTAATTATAAACACCAAGTTAAAGAGGTTAATCCTTTTCATACTTTGTTTACTGTTATTTGAATTTAATTCTTAATTTACGAGTGTGATAGTCAAATATCAAATGCCTAAAGAATGCCATAGCCATTGAAAACATTCATTGCAAACTTCTTTCAACCTTTGGAATAATTTTTCCCTGACTTTTCACTGATTTTTACGGATTTTCTTTTTTTTTTACCAAATTTCAAAATTCCCTGACAATTCCCTGACCTTGAAAAAAATATTCAATTTCCCTGAATTTTCAAGACTGTTGGCTACCCTGTTGTAATTCGCTCGTTCGGCGCTCTGGACGTTCACATCACCCAAATCTTTCAAAACGTTTCAAAATCGATCAAAACGCCAAATTAGCTTCAAATTTTCCATAAGTTCATTGGATGACGTAAAATTGGAAGTGTCGGATCGCCCCGTCATGAAACATCGATAATTCTTTTCTTTATAATTATCATTTTTCTAAAAAGTACCTCATGATTTTCAGATGTGATAAATAGAATATCATTCTTAGATTCAATTTGATGTCATTCCTAGTTTGTTCACTAGGCCCATTAAAATTATTCAAGCCTTTCAAATTTTAACATGCTTTCGGTAAAGTGACCAGTTTATCAATCGTTCAAGTTATTCAAGGCCTATGTACGAGATAGAACATTTACATTTTTATGTTTACATGCTTTATTGTTCAAATGGTAAGGGTCGGTACCAATACTTGGTAAACGTTTCCAAAGTCGCACTTGACTAAGGCCCGGTCTCACTGCCAAACAGACACAAAACGTATGCTAAAGGGACATACCGGAAGAGTGGAATATCTATCTGTTCTCATACGCTTTATAAAACTGATGGTAGTGGCGCAAATAAACCAAAACAGAACTGAAAATATCGGACACATAAAGTATGAAGCCGGGATGTTGAGTGGATGTTCATCGGAAGTCTTGCGGATAAGAGCGGATGACAGCTCAGAAGAAGTTACCAGGTGTAATCGTGACTTATACAAAAAGCGGAATGAGAGGACGCATAAAGCATTGGACGTATATACAACGTATGTTGAGTGGAAACAAAACGGACATAGCGCGGGTCATTCAATTTTACGTGATGCATACGCTTACATACTTAGATATCCATGTTACTTCCCTTTCATATACATTTACGTTTCGTATACCTAATAATTCTGCCCTCTGTTCGTTTACATCCAAAGCGCAAAGCGGATA
This sequence comes from Fragum whitleyi, assembly GCA_948146395.1. NCBI lineage: Eukaryota > Metazoa > Mollusca > Bivalvia > Cardiida > Cardiidae > Fragum > Fragum whitleyi. The sequence continues at coordinate 13,135,144 of OX411543.1, read as the reverse complement.
AGAGTTCCGAGGATGCCCAACGGATGGATTGAGGAAACATCGGAAGTATAACGGATGGTTTCGGATACGTAGCGTTTGTTTCTCGTATTGTTTCGAATTTACATCGTACATAGCGGACATTTTACCCACTCTACAAGTTTTGTGCATCTCAAAACTTCACAATGAACGGACGCTCGACGCACATAGCGTAAGAAAAGCGTGTGTACAAGGTTAGAAATAGATACAAAGCATCTTTTTAATAGATGTATATATTTTCAAACGTTTAATTCGTAAGTGCAGTGGGACCGGGCCTTTAGGTCAATTTCGTTAGGTTCTTAATCCAGACCTGCGTTCAGGATCACAACACGGTCCAAACAGATAGCCAATTATACTCAGCTTTTTGCGTGCACTTGCGTGCAAAGCGGGAAATTAGTGGCAAACTGTTTGCACCGTTTTGTTATCGTATAAGCAGGGCTGGTATTTTGAGTTTGGTTCCCAGCTCAGCAAACTTTAGATATAAATTTATTAATTACAACAAACTAAAATATGACATTTGAGAAAAGCTTTCGGTGTCACACTTAATTTTTTCTTGCCCTTTCCTAGCTAAAACATTTCCATCGTGATTCAGCCTCGAACCCACGCGGACATAAATCTTCAATTTTTTGGTTTACAAGTCCAATGCTCTACCATTGAGCCAAAAAAGATCTTCCCTGACATAGGTGTCAGACATTGTATTTAAACCTACGAAGCTATGCAGGCAATGTTGAGAGTGGTCTCCCATAACAACGTTAACAGAAATATTGGATAATTCCAGATTGTTTAGTGCTTTACACAAAGCCCTGCGTTCAGTATTACAAAACGGTGCAAACGGTTTTCCAATCATACCTGGTTTTGCACGCACCTACGTGCAAAGCGGGGTATACTTGGCAAACTCTTTGCACCGTTTTGTCACCTTGAACGTGGGTTTTAGTGTCAAACACGAACCCGCCTAGTTTATTGGTTATGAGCTTTTGTTAAGTCCAGAGCAATCAATTTGTGCAGCTTATAAAGTATCTACAAAGCATACTGTGCGACCTTCACAGGCCTACTATGATAAATACTTTGTTTCCTGATGTTTTGTGATGAATTGTTAATTCTTCTTATAACATGATTATTGTCAAAATTCTCTCTTCGATTGAATCCAGCATCTTTCTGTCTCTTCTTGCCAAAAAACCCATCAGTGAGTTCAAATACCATAAAAGAGTTGTTTAACTCTTAGCTACCCTGCGTTCAGGATGTCAAAATTGAACATGCGTGGTAAGCGGGGTATAATTGAAAAAAAAAAAAAAAAAAAACTGGTTGCACAGGAATAAATGATGAACGGTATTGGATATAAAATGTTTAGTGAATTGATGAAAATATAATATGTAATGGTATTTAATCAATATTTCAATAGATGTCAAATTCGGTTTAACTATTGAGATTCGTCATTTTGTCTATTTTGTTTTAAACATTTTCGTTTAAAGGCTGATTAAGCTTTGTAACACGTTTTTACGACGTTTATATTCCTAACATAGATTTGTCCATATTTTATTTCTATGACCATACATTTTGTAGATTGGTGATTGGGTATCTGAGCGGGTGCCGTTGCGAAGTTCAACGATTATCTTTCTGTGTTTAGTCGATGAAATATTTCGCTTATGATGCTTTAAAGAAAACCATTATATCAGACATTAATTTATTTCTAATTCCATATAAAAAGGGATTGCTGGTTCAGATTTGATTCGACAAATTGGACAGCAAGGTTATTACCAACTTACACATATAAAGACACTGGAATGAGACTTTCCTTGGCCGTTATCCTGTGGAATATAAAGTTAACATGAATCCGCCAATTACAGACGACGAAATTATTAAAGATGTAAAGGAATTAAATATTGATAAAGCATCTGCAGGTAAGATGACAGTGGAACATTTAAGATATGGTCTCAGTGCTTTACTGCCATACTTTCGACTAATTTTTAATAGATCGTTTGAAAGGGGAGAATTTTCCACCGATTGGTCTAAGTCTATCATTGTTCCTCTATATAAAAAGGTGATATAAATTCACCAGACAGCTATCGTGGTATAGCACTGGTGGATTATTTTAGTAAAATCTATTTTTCAGTACTAACCAAAAGATTGCCTTTTTATGTAAATCTATATAATGAAGCAGCAGAATCGCAAGATGGATTTCGCGATGGTTAAACTATCATTGATAATGCCTTTGTTCTTTATTCGATTGCAAACAAAAATTTGACAAGGAAGAAAAAGACTTCCTATGTTGCATATGTTGTTTTTTTGGAAGGCTTTTGATTCTGTGAATAGAAATACAATGTACAAAGTATTAAAACTATTGAACTCAATTTGAACTCAATTAAGGCTATTTATACAATTGCCTTGGCTTGCGTTAAAATAAATTCTTGTTATACAGATTGTTTTGAATGTCCAGGTGGTTTAAGACTGAATGGTAAAATTTTTGCTTTTTAAAACGTTTGATAGGAGGATAATTCCATTTTTTAAAACGTTTGATAGCAGGATAATTCCATTGAATTACTACACGATTTGGCCTGTAAAAGTTTTTTCGTTGAATTTAAGAACAGTAAATTGTGCTTTTCTCGGGTATCTGTGAAGATATACAATGTATATAAAGTCGTCTTAAAGATGTATTAAATAATGGATAAGAATTCTTAATCTTCTGGAAGAGTACCTGTGAAAAAAGAAGTAGACTTTTTTATATAATAATTTCATACTATGTTTTGGTCCCGAACCAAACGTTTCTATATTAGATGCTCGTGAAAATCGAACATGCCCTTATTGTGAAGGAAATGTAGATAATGAACTCCATTTCTTATTCATTTGTCCGCTATATAATAACGTAAGAAGTCAGTATATAGATCCATATTATTTGATCCACGTGGTAATAGAATTAATTCTTTATTTTTTTTTTGATGCGTAATTTTGGATGAAATCCAACAAGTTGGTCACCTGAAGCAACCATTTTAAAACATGTGGCCATTTCGTACCGGCGCTCGAAAACGACATCAATATGACGTTACAGTATTTATAACTTCTGTTTAAAGTAAAGTCAGCTCTTTTCAAAATACTCAACGAAGAAATAAACACAATTTCTGTATCGCCTATCCAATGGATAAGTACTATTTTCATATTCATCTGACCAAAATGATGAACTTTAATGTGTATTGTGTATTGTGTCTTTAAGATACTGAACTGATGTTGATCTGCTACAGTTACCTATCAAACGTCGAGGAGACGTTTTCCATTCTACGAGTGTCATCCTTCAGAAACGCTCTCCATTATAAAACAAACCTTTTAAACCATTTTAAAAGAAAGTGTATCAGCTCAAATTTTAAGACCTTTTAGCATATTTTATCAATTTATCCTCTCGGTTAGATTTTCCATAGGTCCGGAAAAACTTTATTATTACTCGATTGTCTTTGAATGAGCCGGTGTCGTCATTCCGAAGTTAAAAAAAATTGACGCTTGTCTTTAGCTTACTTACTTTAATTTCAAAAATAAATTTGGATAATGCTTAAATTTCAAACATCCTAACAGATCACGTCAACACGTAAATGGGCGAAGTTTGGAAGGGTTTAGTCCAACTTGAGGGGACAATTACGGGTAGTAACACTAGGAAGTAACGTTACAAAATGGGTTGCGCCGGTGGCATCTACCCAGGAATATCAAATATTGAGTTTTTTTTTTTTCATTATAGTTATAGCAAACTGTTTTACATATAGTATTGTGTCAACATTGAATGGTTTGAAACGTGTACAAAATTTTATTTATTTCCGTCAAGAAAATTCACAAGTTACATGTATAGTCCGCGTATTTTTTTTACCCACCCTCGTATTTTAACCTACATAGTTTTGGTTTGCATAATAGAGAAAATATCTGATACAAGAAATAGTACAGACTTTCTAGTGATGAGATTAGTTGCTGCTTGTGAAGTCATGTGTTCCCTGTCTCATCATGTATAATTCATATTGTTGCATTGTTGTATTGTTGTACATTGATATGTGTTTGGGCTGGTTGCCTATATTGCACATTAAAATATGAAGTTGATAGATCTCTTGACAAGTAAATTGAACTCCGACTAGAAAGTTTCCTTGAAATTTCAAACGACTACAATAGATAAATTCCCTCAAACAATTTCAGATACAAAGGCAGGACGGAAAGAGATATTTTATTCTAGATTAGCTAACAGAAAGAAACCAACAGATCCTGGAGGAGAGGCAGTTCCTGTTGAAAAAATAAGAGAAATTGAAATAGGTAAACATCAGTCCGCGAAACTAAGTTACAAAAAAGAGGTACATAATTGTAGCATTTGTATGTCGAAACTTGTCTTGAAATTCAGCCTTTACTTATGCTATGAATGCAATCAATATATGTGTGAAAAATGCTTGAAGGCCCACGACAAAAAACATACAGTGGTAAAGAGGAAAAGCGAGAAAATTGAAAGAAAAGAGTTTGGTAACAACTTAGTTACGTCTTTGAGAACTGAGAAAAATAGGGAAGAAAGGCTGGAGGAAGATAAAATGGAATTATTAGGGCGGGTAAATGTGCGACATCATCTGGATAAACATGATTGTGAAGTTACCGGATTGTGTAGCCTTCATGACCAACAGTGGGCAATGTCAGATAACAACAACTCCTGCATGAAGATTTTCAGTTCTGTCACCAATACTCTGCAACGATACATCAAATTTGGACCAGAGTTATGGGGAATTACGGAAATACGTCAGGAGGCTTCTATCCCAGAATCAATCAGTGAAAACGATCATTCTTCTGCAGGCAAGATTATAAAGGAGGATATATATTATATAGTTGTGACCGTTAAGGACTTCAAACCAATATGGTTTATAAACACAAAGAAAAAACCCGCTGAAATAGAAAAGGAAGTACCATTGGACAAGAAATGTTTATCGATTGATACTTATGAAAACAAATTATTTGTTCTCTGTAGGGAAGATGTTGAATCTGGTTATCGGTACTCCGTATCCATATTGGCTTCAGATGGAAGCCAGCTCAGCACCATACAAAATGCTATCTATTCTTTACTAGTGTATGACATTGTTGTCTCTAATGGGATAGTCTATATTTCTGACTATTATAATGATAAGATATTGTGTATAAATGTTGCTGATGGAGAGAACATTGCTCAGCTCCAAAAGGAACGTTTAAGTCCGACTGGAATTAGCACAAATTCTAGAAATAACGTATACGCAGGCGCATTTGAGCAAAACATAATTTATAATCTTCGCCCAGATTTAACCGAAGAGGGGCCGTTAAATTTGGACAAAGATTATACGATTGGGATTGAACAATTGTGTTTCAGGAAGGACAAATTGTTTATCGTTTCATCCCGTAATATAGTAAGCGTCATTCTTATGAAATAGAATAAAATTCAAATTTTCAAAAATGAGACCCGGCATGTCAAAAAGAATATCTTGGAACTTTTCCGTTTGTGTGTATTCAAGGACCAAGCATGCGCTTTAAAATTTACACCAGATAACACAGCTTAGTCAGCATGAATGAAGTGGTGATCGTTTTAAATCATTTCGTGGTGTTTTAGCTCTAATGACCAAAGGTTAGAAGAGCTATAAAGATAGCATTATTACCGTCTGCCCGTCCGCCTGTTTGTCTGTCCGTTAAAAAAATGGGAAAACGGGTGCCTTATGGACTTTGATTTCTAAACTTCACTGAATACAATCATGTTTGCGCGAAAAAGTCGGACCCCTATGAGTTCATCACCCAACAACGGAATCTGAGAGAACACGTCCCAGAATAATTTCGATGAGAACAGTAAACAACATCGTTAAATTGACAAGATGTATGACTTTTGACTGATCTTCGAATGAGTGTGATTAGCGAGTTTTGGATGAAATTAGAGGGAGATTATCCAAGATCGCTAATTCTGTTCAGGATGAATGAAAGTGGCGATATTTATTATCTCCCTTTAATAAAATATGCGAACAGGTTTTATGAATCGCTATCTATGCTATGACACTAGAACCAATCATTCGTTACATAGTTCAATTAAATCAGTGAAGTTTTGGATTTTTCTAGCTATTGTTAGAATGGTTTGAGTGAGTATTTTAGGTGACCGAACGGTAACTGAGCGAGTGATTTTGAATGATCCTGATTTAACCGAGTGTCAATTCCACGATGTTATTAACTGTAATTTCAGAGAAAAGAGGACCATGGTGGTCTGATATAGGTTCACTACATGTTATTGTATGCCAATTATGAAAGCTGAATGTCTCCAGGTCTCGAGTGATTTTGAATGGTCTTGATATAGCCGAGTATCAATTCCACGATGTTATTAACTGTTATTTCAGAGAAAAGAGGACCATGGTGGTCTGAAATAGGTTCACTACATGTTATTTTATGCCAATTATGAAATCTGAATGTCTCCAGGTTTAAGAAAATAAAATTTTCAAAGACTTTTGCTTTTTATTTCTATTTTAAAAAAGTTATTCCCAGACAGAGCCAAATTTACCCCCATAAAGGTCATTAAATAGTTGTACTAACCAAATATGAAAGCTGCTTACCTTTTGGTTTCGGGGAAGATTTTCGCCTTTTGTTTGTATGTCAAACGGGCTATTCGCGGGCGGAGGCGAAATTTGATCCCATGGACATGGTATGAAAAAACTTGATTAAGGCCCACTATATGATGTTATAACAAAATAATAAAGCTTGCTTCCATCTGCTTTCAGCGAAGATTTCTAAAGATTTGTTTCTAATTTCTTCTTTTAATTCGCTGTGGCGACCGTATGTAAGGGCGGATTTCCTTTTTTGAACGGCTTTGGTAGAGCTTTATTCACCCATGGAACATATCTGCTAAGGTTCATCAAGATTTGGCCATTAGTTTAGAAGGAAATGTTTAAAGACAGTGTAACGATGCAAGACGGACGAAGGACATTGAACGATCACATTAGCTTTTCTTTTACACAGCAGGACCATTTCACAGTGACTTAGAGCGCCACGCAGAACCCGTGTATTAACCCCAGGATTTTATGAAAACTAGAGCTGCTTGAGCAGCTGATTTGCTCCACATGCCTGAATCAACTGATATAATGAGTAATTCAGTGAATGAATAATTTAATTGATTAAATTTTATTTCAGGTTAATGAGTGTTTTTAAGTGCCACATGCTGACAAATTTCTGCAAAGAAAAAATCATGATTGATAAATAACATACAGAAAATTGACCTCCGCCTGGTAAAAAAAATACTTTTTATCTAATCACACTAATTTTGTGCAGCCTGATAATGGCTCACCAAAGAAATAATCCAGTGACATTCGGTTGATATCCATCAGTTAGATTCTGAGAAAATGATTTTCAAAGTTGCCACTAAATTACATATAGAGAAATGACCTCCGCATGTTAAATACATATTTTTCATCTGATCACAATTTTTTGTAGACTGATAAAAGATCACTAACGGACCATTCCAGTGAAATTTCGTTGATGTCCATTAGTTATATTCTGAGAAATTGATTTTCAAATTTTCCACTGTTTAACATATAGAAATGACCTCCGCCCATAAAAGACTTATTTTTCATCTGATCACAATATTTTTTGTAATTTTTTAAAGGTATTCCAAGGATTATTAATGTAAAATTTAATTGGTATCCACCCATTAGGTTCTGAGAAAAGTCACTTTTTACCTTATTTGAAAATTAGCAACGTCCATCAAATCCATGTTTTCATCAGAACAAAATTTCTTGAACAGCTTTGAAAAATGGTCAACAAAGGATCTTTCCTATGAAGTTTGGTTGAAATTCATCCTGTAGTTTCTGAGGAGAAGATTTTAAAGAAAAAGTTTACTACCGGACGCACGGACGGACGCACGACGGACACAGTGCCATGACAATAGCCCCAGTGGCCTTCCACCAGTGGAGCTAAAAATTAAGATCACAAAAACATTTGCGTATATTTTATTCTGACAGGGAGATTTTCTTTTACATTTACCATGCAGACCAAATATTTTTATAGTGATCTGCCGCCCGTAGAGCCCATTATCAATGCCCAATCAGAAACCAACAAACATCCCTAAAAGAGCGTGTCTAAACAATAATTCCTGTGAAGTTCGGTTGAAGTCTGGCAAGTAGTTTCGTATATGCTCTACTGGACTGAGTCCAGCGGAGCTTATGTCATGGCGGGTCGTCCGCCGATAGTCCGTTCGTCCGTGGGTATTTTTTTTCATTTAAACATCTTCACTTCTGAAACTACTTGGCAGAATTTCACCAAATGTCACAGGATTGATCCTTGGAAAATGCTGTCTCAGATTCCTTCGAAAAATTCCAATCGGGTTGATAACTTGGGCGCTACAGGCTGACATGTCACCAAAAAGTGAGCCCAATTGTGAAATATGGAAAAATCTTCTCCTCTGAAGCTACTGGCCAGAATTCAACCAAACTTTGCAGCAATGATCCCCAGGACATGGTCTTTCAGATTTCTTTCTTAAATTCTGATCGGGTTGATTTCATGAACACTTTGGGATGACGTGTCACCCAAAATGGGTCCCGAATGGTGAAATGTAAAATTTTCCTCTGAAACTACAGTTCAGAATTCAACCATACTTAACAAAAATGATCCTTAGGACATTCTCTTTCAGATTCCTTCATTAAAATCTGTTTGACTTGATATCATGGGCGATACGCCTTATTACATGTCACCAGAAAATAGACCCCAAATGGCGAAATATTAAAAAAAAATCCTTCTCTAAAACTATTTAACTTTACTTCACCAGAACATTCTTTGGGATAAGCGCTTTCAGATTTCTTAGTTAAATTCTGAGTGAGTTGATACTATGGGTGCAAGGGCTGCCGGGTCATCAAAAATGGCCTCATATGATGAAAGTTTTGATAAATCTTCTTCACTGAAACTACCCATCTGAATTCAACCTTATTTCACAGGAATTAATCTTGGGCCATGCCCTTTCAGATTTCTTCGTTAAATTCAATTCAAGTCAAGTCTTTAATGATAACTGAATATAACAAATTAATACATGACATATTATATCAAAAACATTGTACAATAGACTAGAGATTATCTTTAATCCATGTTAAAAATAACACCAGTAGGCCACACTTTCGTGTTTAAAATTGTACACTAATGTATTGACAAGATATCTAATGTATACATTACCAAATTTGAACCGCAATTTTCTCGAGAGACTCGGGCAAAATGAGGAACCCCGGTTTCTTACCTCTCCGTTCTCGTTTTCTACATGTACAGGTTTCGTGTAGATGCTTAGTTTCTGTTTTTCAGTACTTATTGACTTTTAAGACGTTACTCATGGCCTATCCAAATATCAGACGACATTAATCTGTCAAATAATTGTGGCATGCTGTAGGTAAGTTGGAGCAAGGGGCTTCCCACCGTGATGTTTGCATGGTACTGGGGGTACACCATACTGTTGTAATCAGAGCTTGGGCACGATACCAATAGTATGGTACACCTGTAAGGAAACATGGTGGAGGTAGGAGTAGAGCCTTTCCGTCGCAGAAGACCTTTTTTGGTAATTCAAGCCCGAAGGAACTACGTTTGCTGCGTTCCGACCTTCAAAAGGTCTCGGGAGTGCGAGTTTCGACTGGAACCATTCGAACACGGCTGCATAAGCATAACCCGAGGTCAAGAAGACCATGCACTCGTATTCCACTGTCCCGAGTTCATTGTCGGCGTCGGTTAACTTGGGCAATGGACCACTTTGCATGGCGCATAAGACGCTGGGTCCCCGTGCTATTCACAGATGAGTCCAGAGGTGCGTTTCTTAGATTAAGATTCTTAAGAATCTCATTAAGATTTTTAAGATGTACATAGCGTTTTTTAGATTAAGATTTTTAAGCGGCTTATTAAGAATCTTAAGATATCTTAATGAGGAAACGAAGATGCTTTTGCATTGGCTTAAAACGAGTAGCCTTGACGACGTCGATTGTTTTCACTCAAAATATTGAAAATCGTTTCTTAGGACGTCTTAATAATCTTATTTAGCGGAAATTTTCATCTTAATGTAAAAAACGCACCTCCGGTATTGCCTGGACTACACTGATTGGCGGGCTTTGGTGTGCAGAAGGCCGGGGAAAGATTTCATACAGCAAACATCGCTGAGCACGATCGTTATGAGGGTAGGTCCATCATAATTTGGGGTGGCATCAGCTGGGATGGGCGGACTGGTCTTTTTTATTTGAGAAAGAGGTACTTTGACAACTCGTAGGTACATTGATGAAATCCTCAACACCCACGTAAGATTTAACGCTGGTGCTATTCGGGGTGGATTCATTTAAATGGATGATAACGCCCGTCCACACACGGCCCGTATAGTCCAAGAGTATCACCAAGAAGAGGGCATTCCACGTCTGGACTGGCCGGCTCGCTCACCGGACTTAAATCCGATAGAGCATATGTGGAATGAGCTACAGGTCCGAGTTTCGGCTCGCCGGGTCCGGCCAAGGACACTCCAGGAGCTTTGCCAGATCCATAGAGAGAAATGGTCTGTTATTCCCCAAAGAGTAATTCAGAACTTAATCAGGTTTATGCAGAGGCATTGACAGAGCAAGCTCTCATACTCGTTATTGAACGAAATTCAAATGAAAGAACACCTTTTTTGGTCAAATTCGATTTTATTTTTCAATTTTCAAGAAAACAGACCAATTTCTTATTTCTGTTCTGTTTGGTCTACATTTAAAGTCTTCTTATCACTACAAAGCTTTATTTTCTTCTTCAAATTTGATAAAATGAAAACAATCTACCATTTTTCAACATTCTTATAATCGAATTTCATTTTTTCCTGAAATTAAGTATATATAAAGTTTTGGTGCGTAGCAGCCTTTGAGTAGTATGTATTTAAAAACATCGAGAATGTCTCATTTCTAAAGTTTTTGACAAATAGATATACAGATATGTTGCGTGAGTTCTATTTTTTTGAATTCAACAGTAAATACAAAATATATGTATCTAATTATATATATCCTTAGAGATGTTAAATCAACAATTTTGAACCCAACAAATAGTTCTTGTCTTAAAGCTCAATATTCATTACAAAACAAGATAAAATGTGACTCTTTCAATCTCATTGCAAATAAAGAGGTTCTGTTTTCTTGTGGAATTTTTGGTCGTAAATACCTCCCCCTTTCAATATTAAGATTATCTGCACTTAACCGAACTTGGTTATCATAGAATTGTTTTGCTGGTTGTGATTTGAATTCAGGTTTTTTTTTGGAATTTAAAATTCTAATTGGGTAGAGATCATGGACGCTATTGGCTACCGCGTCATAAAAAAGTAGGCATTCTGTGTCTTTTTCTCTGAAACTTCTTGTCAGAATTCAACCAAACTTCACTAAAATGATCCTAAGGATTTCTTTGTTACATTCTTGTTGGGCAATCAACTTGCGTAATTTAGCTTTCTCGTCGAAAAAATAGGTGGTGGGGACAAAGGGGGGGGATAAAAAAAACTAACCGTTTAAAACTAGACATAGAGTAATAATGATTTAGTGTAGGACTGTATTAGGTCAAAAGTAAAGGTTTGTAGATGATTATCTTTGATTCTGGCATCATGTTGAACCCTTGACCCCGACACTGACCTTGTGCCCTACTATATCAAATTCTGTAAACGGCTTTATATTGGCGGTGTCCACATTTGGCAGCTTTTCACTTTTTGATTTTATTGGCGGTGATTTAATTTTGTGCATCTTTTCGGTACCACCAAAATAAAACGCCTTTATCAAGTTCAAGGATTCAAATTTATAAATCCACAATATAAAAAAGATAACTTTTTTAGATCCCCATTTTTCCCAATACTCTGGTTTAAAAACGTGTAATTGATAGCATTCCAATAAAAAAAAACAATTTATTATTATAGGGTCCAGGACCGTATCAAATCAATTATAAAGGAAAGTAGATGATTGTCTTCGATTCTGGCATCATGTTGGATCCTTAACCCTAACATTGACTTTTAACCTACTTTCTAAAATATTGAATTATTAGTAGACTATGGGATACTGGGACCCCTGTTTCCCCTCCCCCCAGGGGGAATTTTGTACACTATGATTTTCTGAAAGGTACATGTAAAAGCAACATTTTAAGACATGTTAGCACTCTGGCGAGTGGGGCTTATATAAGATACGTTACTTTGAAATCACCCACCGTAGATCCTTATTAAATTCTTCATTTTGCTCCCATTTTGTGGAATTCTTAGGGCAGATTTTTAGTACTATCTCATACATGATTCTGGAGTATGAGTGATAAAACATTCACAGAATCCTGTATGATTCAAGAAAATACGTGAAATATACGTTACAATTACAAAATTGTTTCTGAATATTCGCCTATATAAATTTGGGTGCCAAAAATATTCAAAGTCAACACTTGTTGGCATAATTCCCAAGATAATATGATGAATTCATATTTGCATAGTTTATTTTGGCCTGCATATTACTTGTTTTATGCGTAGAAACGAAAAGATTTGAGCACATGTCCTTTCAAACCCTTTATACAATGTAATTTCATATGCCGTTCATATACAGAAAGAAGGAGAATGACAGCTGCAATTTACTACTCTATGCATAATAAAACAAGAATATCATTTATAACTGATATCCTTATAACAAAAAATGCTTTATGTGTCTGAAGGAATGTTGTAACATAAGTAAATATTTTACCAAAGCCCATTTAAACTGTTTTATTTTTTATGAAAAGGGTTTGAAATTCTTTGAATTTATAGCTCTCAATTCTGTTTCTTAGAAAATGCATCAGTACTGAAGGAAAATGCGTGACCAACAAAAGATCAAAGATCCCCTTGCACTTAAGGAATTAAAAGTTAGAACTTAATTGAGAAGCCAATGTTATTTCTTTGAACAGCCAAGAAGGAAATTCTTATTAAATGTTAGTTTTTACATATTGTCTTTTACTGTAAAGTGATAAATCACGCAAATTGAAGTAAGTATCATTTGTAGTATCCCATCTCACACAGTTAAAAAAATTGATAACAAGATTTGAGATCATAATTTTGAAAAAGCCATTTCATTAATACATGTATATGCAATTGCTGAAATCGAGATACCTACACCCTTCTAAATCAGCACAGATCTTTATAATCATTTTAGATTGGAAATTAAAAATATCTTGAAATATTCAATAAAAATACTGACTTTTTGATAGATATAGATATGTACTTTGTACGTTGAACTATACCTATTGTTTAATTTCATCATAGGGAAATATATGTTCAGCGCAATTACATATCTATCAATCACACAATGCAGCATGACAGCTAAAAGAATTAAATTAACTGAAACTTTTTTCAAAATTACTTAATCACTTAGTTACTTAAGCATGTATATCATTTATCTCTTATTTCGTGCATTAATTTATTTGTTGCCGATAAATGTTTTAAAACAGAATACCGATGATCATAATCTAGTAACGTATGTTACCATTTGTATGAAACAAGTCGCAATTATCTTAAATGCACTTTAGTGTCATTACTGTAGCCATTTAAATCAAAATCATTGTTTCTCTTTTATTAAGATGGATTTTTTTTGGTTTTAATGCATGTTTTTCCAATTGTTTGTCTGGAATGTTGGCCAAGTGGTTAGAATAAAACTTAATGGTTAGTAGAAGAGTCTTGTACTTGTGCACATGAGAATACATGAAAATATGAGAGTTATGCCCAAGAACCATGGGTATATTAATTAGAATAGGCATTCTTCAATTCTTTTCTCTACTTAAACACAATCTGCATGTACAAATATATATTGAAAGTCGGCCAGCAATGATAAACAGGAATGAAAATAGAATGTGAAATCACCAGCCATTTACACATAAACACCCATAAAGCCCTTATAAGAATGCAACTTATAGACCCATTATGCAATTTTCTTATTTTTAAGAATCAAATCTTGGGTTGTATTTGAATGAGGGCTTGATATTGATGAAATCATATTGCTTAAGCAATTCATCATAATTTTGTTTTTGTTTCAGAATGTAAGATATAAAAGAAGTGCTAAGTCTATCTAAGATAATATGTTTCTCACTGCATAAAAAGTGCTTGTAGTTTGTACCCAGTTCAAAGTTAAAGCACTTTTAAGCATCTTTGTTTTACTGAAATCTTTACTTTTGTAAGAGCTAATCATGTTCAAGAGCATTGAAATTGGTGTGCATCTAATTGTCCTTTGGAAGCAGCAATTATGCTTGATTTTTTTTTAAAAAGGGTCTTTTTAAATGTAACATATATTACTCTCTTTGATAGCTAAATCAAAATGTATATGGCAAAGTTCTATTCATTTGAACATGATATGGTCATACTCAAGTAACTTTTCAGTATTGAACTGAATTGTGCAGTTTCTTAGCAAAACTAGGGTTGCATTCAATTGGAAACAATAGAGAGCTTAAATGCTTCAAGGAATTTTCAGGCCATTTTAGCAGTATAACACTCTTACCAAGGTGGCTTAACCACCTAACCATGAATTCCTTGTGTTTATCCTACACATCATTCCATTCATCACATCATCCTTTTAAAGCCTTTAGCTGCTTATACAACGAAGATGAATGATAATAAACTCGTTTGTACTGGCTGCTGAAAGCTAGTACCTATGATATGGAGTCAAATGTGTTACCAAATCTAATGTGCTACCAACTGGGCTACGATCATGATCAACTCTAAGAAATATTTTAAACTTTTCTGTACTAAATTGATAGAAATATTGCTTAAAAATATTGTAGGAACAGCTTTTTTCATCTATTTGGTCATCATTTTTCACAATGAGAACTGTCTCTAATCATCAGAAGTAACGTATATAATTTGTGTTAAATTCCAAATATGTGAAAAAAAGTCTCAAATATAAAAGAAACCATAAGCAGCCTCAACATTGTGTTTGGAAGCTGTCATAACATTGTGTTTGGTACATTTCCTTAATGTATGATAGCAGCTCAATGATAATTATACCTATAAATAAGTGGTAATGTATTTTGCAAGCTTTTAAAACCACAATTAGTATTGAATTATTTAAATTTTTATTGATACCTTCAAAATACTTTAAACAGTTATGGTTTATAGTTGATTTAGATGATGAGGGATTTTACAACAATTGCAATCAGATGAGATATGAATAAGCCTATGGTAATTGATAGGTAAATTGGTTACTTTAGAGTAACGTATTTTGCAAATAGCTTGATGGCTAGATGCATAAAAAAAATTAAAATCCCCCAAAGAACAGAAACTTATAGAAAAACACAGTAAACAACACATTCAGTAGAGCATTGATGAATATAACATTTCTTTTGAATACATTAAATTGAAATTTAAATGTAACGTATTTTACTCCCATGCATTGCTTGTAAGGGCTATATTTTTCAAGTCATAATATAAATGGGCTTTAAATACCTTCAGAATCACAAATACCATGAACAAAACACAATATCATTTAATTTTTTACTAATTTTGCCGCTTATAAGTATTGTGGATGATTGTCTTTTATTCTGGCATTCTGTAGAACCCTTGACCCTGACCATGTCATTTGACCTATTTTCTTTAATTTGTAATTGGGTAAAATAATTGCATTAAATCCCAGATCTTTTCACAGATCTTGACCTGCTTTCCCAAATCATCATTTGCTTACAATTTGATTAAAGCATATCAATGTTTCTTCTGGTTTCTGGGGGCAATTCAAATGGAGCGATATGCGGCACTCAAGTATTTCTATTTCTTGAATTGTTTTATACGGGCCAATAAGTTGGTAACTGCACTGTAACTGAACCAATATTCACAGCCAAATCAGATATGTACAAAGAAATCTGAAAGATGTGTCCAAATCCAATTAAGTTTGGTTGAATTCTGTCATGTAAATTCAGAGAAGATTTGTTTTCTATTTCACAATTGGGGTCCTTTATTGGGTGAGTTGACGCCCGTAGAGATCATGGTATGAACCAGATCAGAGAGCACACCCAAAGTTTCATTCCTCCATTTAATTTGGTTAAATTCTGCCCAGTAATTGCAAAGAAAAAAGATGTTAAAATTAAGTCATGCACGGACGCACAGATTAATGATTGACAATCCTCAAAGACAAGCTCCGTTAAACTTAGTTTATACTTAACAAACATGTAATCAAACAAGGGCACCACTGCCTGCGTGTTCCCACGCTCCTGAGTTGCTGGAAGGAGGATGAAAGTCTTGGTTGTAAAAGGAGTAAAGATCATTTACAGCACTATTTGTCTTAATTCCGTAGTGATCCTGAAAGAACTAAATAAGTCTCACAACGGACTAGTATCCTCCGAAAGCACTTTGTAACACTTCCAGAAATGGTTTTTGGACAAAGTTCATTGCGCTGCGCATCAGCGCTGCGCCATTTGTGATGAGTTTGGGATGTTGATTTAAGTGTTCATGTGAATTGGTTTATTATTGATATAAGCAAATTGTCCTGGTCAAAAAATTAAGTCTTTGCTAGAAAAAAAAATACTTTTTTTTTCAATTCTCTTAATTTGAAAATGCGATAGATTTTACATGGTTGCTGATAATTTTGCTAATTACTCCTTTTTCTGGGAAAAAAACATTATAAATGACGAACTCTCTTTTATCTCGAAAAAAATGACCAACAATCTAAAGGATCGGTCGTAGCCGACGCTGCATTAACATATTAACGTTACTTTGAGCTTTTTGATCTAAAAATGAAATAAAATTTATCGTTATTCTTTTTTTTCAATTGCGGATTTTTCTGAAATGTTTAAATTCATGTTCGGTTTATGTTATTGTCTTTTTTTTTTATTATATCTTCTGTTAGTAAAATTTTTTTTTCATTGATATAAGCGCATAATTAAATTACGTTTTTGACTTAGTCCTTTCGATTTAATGTGTTGTTTGGTTTGTTTACGGTTGGTATTTTTATTAAAATCGAAAGGAGTTGATCATCGATACAAGAAGCAATAATCATTGAAATAATGTTTAGATTATTTATTTATTCGATCAAAAGTCTGATTTTCAATAAAATTTAATTTAATGCGAATGAGTAAAGAAATAATTATACATTAGTAAATAGATGAGAAATGATTTATTTGGTGTTTTATCTCGGTGTTTGTTCTTGACTTTTCCTTTCGATTTTTTGCCTCTTTACCCGCGTATTGATTTAGCGTGTCTGGGGACCACTTATTTACATAAATTTGTAACAGAGTTATTGCCCTTGATGTGCATCAGAATTTCGTTTCCGCTCAATATCTTGAAAACGAATTAACAGAATTAGACTAAATTTTTGTACACATCAACATTGACAAAATCTAACTTGGGATTGTTACGCGTCATTTTTCGCAAATTTGTAACGGAGTTATGGCCCTTGATTGACGTCAGAATCTCGTTTCCGCTCAATATCTTGAGAACGAATTGACAGAATTGGACCAAATTTTGTGTGCACATCAACATTGACAAGATCTAGCTTGGGATTGTTATGCGTCATTTTACGCAAATTTGTAACAGAGTTATGGCCCTTGATGCGGGTCAGAATTTCGTTTTCGCTCGATATCTTGAGAACGAATTCACAGAATTGGACCAAATTTTGTGTACACATCAACATAGACAAGATCTAGCTTTGGATTGTTACACGTCATTTTACGCAAATTTGTAAGAGTTATGGCCCTTGATTGACGTCAGAATTTCGTTACCGCTCGATATCTTAGGAACGAATTGACAGAATTGGACCAAATTCAGTGTGCACATCAACATTGACAAGATCTAGCTTGGGATTGTTAAGCATCATTTTTTGCAAATTAATAATGGAGTTATCGCCCTTGATTGAGGTCAGAATTTCGTTTCCGCTCAATATCTTGAGAACGAATTGACAGAATTGGACAAAATTTTGTGTGCACATCAACATTGACAAGATCTAGCTTGAGATTATGTGTCACTTTTCGCAAATTAGTAACAGTTATAGCCCTTGATTGACGTCAGAATTTCATTTCCGCGCAATATATTGAGAACAAATTGACACTATTGGACCAAATAATGTGTGCACATCAACATTGACAAGATCTAGCTTGGGATTGTAAGGGGTCTTTTTTTGGCAAATTTGTAACTGAGTTATGGCCCTTTATTTACATCAGAATTTCTTTCCACTCAATATCTTTATTACACAAACAGCGCTGAAGCCGGGCTATAGTCAGATTCTCTGACAATTCTAGTTCAAATTTAAACCTAGAGTCACAAATCAAAATGTAGCCTCCAAATTACATTAATAAAGCCATTTAGTGCATGTAGATGTAAATGTGCAATTAAAATATTCTGTTGTTTTGTTAATAGTTTATTTTCTCACAATTTATTGTACAGTCCCGGTAAATAAACTGTAAATGTAAAAAGTACTAAATTCTGAGAATCTGAGAGAAAAGAGAAACTTCAGGGAGAAACCTGCCAGAGAGAAAAGAAAAATTTCTCCAATAAAATATAGCACATGCTCAGGGAGAAAAATGAAAAGTGGACTTTTTTTTTCTTTACCAGGACTGTGTGTGTGTATAGTTTATGTTTGCAATATTAGCATAAAAATGAGCCTGTGCGTGACAAAACTAACAATTTGATTTTCTGACCAGGGTTGACACAAACCAGGTTGTGCAGCAACAAAAGATATCTAAATGCTTGAAATTTCCTAAGTACTGAGTAGAGGACTTGTACTATTTGTGTAGCGAAAACAAAAGCGCTGATCAGGTTTGTGGTTTATTGCCAAGCTGATCTGCATTTTTGTTTTTACTTTCAATGGCAAATTGTTGGTTTTCTCACACAGTGGATAAAATGGAAATAAGATATGCAAGGGACAAGCAAATATATGCAGTGGACCAACTTACATGTATATTTTGACATTTGTTTCAAATGCTCCTTTCATATATTTGACTTCAAAAGTGCATTTCAATTCAAAACAGTTAACTTTACCATACCCTTTTAAAGAGCTGGGTAAACAATACTATAAGCTTATGAAAAACAAAACAAAATAAGCTTTCTCATGATGAAACCGACATTTTTCCTGACTAGGTAATACAAACCAACCTGTACACACCAAAAAATAGCTAGAGGCTTGAAGTTTCGTATTCAGAAAGCAAAGGAATTGTACTATCATGTGGGTCTTTTTTTCTGCAATGCAAATTATTGCTTTTCCCATGAGCGAGCTCAAATACTGCCCATTGTTGTGTTCATATAAATTTTGTTGTACATAGACAAACAAGCCATCTTTTACTAGTCATGTTCTTTTTACATTTTATATCACAAGTTTACCCCCGTTTCTAAGATGAATGTTGAATTTTTCTTGATTGTTGTATACATTTGATTATATCATGTGAACCTTATCTAGAATGTGCTGTCAACTTATTCTGATTTTTCAATATGTTTGATTCACAGCCATCAACTAACACTCCATGACCAAATCAGAAAAATAGTGAACAAATAATGTTTGTTTACAATAGCAAAGTGCCAGCCTTAGAAAGAACAAGATGTTCTAGTGCTGGAATTGCAAAAGCTTCCATTGTAAGGTATATCCTCAAAACTTGGATAAGCACAGACTGCATGTGTACTGCATAACATACACCATAATTATTGTACTTACCGTTTCAGGTTTCCAAACCAATGTGTCAGTAAGTGTGTTATGCAAAGTCATCTATTTGTTCTTACAAAATGCATTGTATTCATTAATAAAAGAAATTGCTGTTTAAGAAATGTTCATTTTCATTTAACCCCAAAATCTAATTAATGCCAATAAACAACAGACAATGACTCCCTTCAAGGAATTTAATCTTAAAAGAGCTTTTGCCGATGCTTTCACAAAAAACCTGTCAGTCATATATTGTAAGAAAAGAATAGTTCACATTCAAGAATGGATTGGTTGATTTTGCGTTGTACGTCCTACTCAACAGTTAAGGTCATAATTGAGCCGCGACGTCAGAAAACCAACAATGTGGTTTTCGACCAGGTCCGAAAAAAAACGGGCAGTGAAGCGACAGAAGATCATGCTAGAAGCCTAATTTCGTATTAAGAAAATAGAGGGATTGCACTATCGGTGTAGCAAAAACAAGGGCGCTGATCAGCTTCGGGGCTACCGCAAAGCTGATCTATGCCTTTATTTTCGCATATGCAGATTGTTGCTTTTCCCATGAGGCGGCTCAATTTATGGAGACTGGATTTTGGTTTAAAGTCTAATCAAAAAGACTGCAGAAACCCATCTCAACCCATCTAGTGATGTAATGATCATCCAGTGGTATTGATTAGTGAGTTACGATAATCGATTACACTTTGTCATAATCGATCATAGGAAAACATGGATAAACAGTAGAAAAAAATCAATTTGAATAAACAACATTTCATTTCCGCAGCGCTTTCTCCTTTGCTCCAAACTGGAGCAATTTTTGACTTGTTGACCTTTGTGATAAAAACAAAAAAATCAAAAGGGCATTTCCTTGGGTCAAGGGCAACAATTGTGAGATTTTTTTAAGATTCTACGCCACTTTGTTCTTGAGTAAGAGTGAAGAAACAAAAAAAAGTACATTGACAAACAGAGGGATAGAAAAAGTGAAACCAATATACCTCCTTCTAATTGATAGGAGGGGTTATAATCATGTATTTGTAATAGCCTTCTTTAGGATGATGGTATTCAATCTAGACTCAAATATATTCCAAGTAATGATTAAGACAGATTAGTAAATGTGAATAGTCAAGCAATTTGTTACTGAGCATACACCTTGAGGGACTGAAATGACACGAAAGAGCCATACTGACAGAAAAGATCAAATCTTTGATAATTTGTGTTAATTTAAATTTCAATTAAAGAGCATGAAATAGTTAAGAAGATAAATACATAAAATCAAAAACATTATTCAGGCCCAAGATTATAAAACTTTCCTCAGGCTCAGGCTCAATTTTCACAAAATTTTAAATTAAAAAATGTACAAAAATAAAAGATAATATTAATAAGTTGTATTTATTACAACTTATTAATATCATCATATATGTTATTACATTAAAATGAGTAATAAAACAGAATTACAGCTTAAATCTCAAATTGAAATTGGAGAAAATTTTGAATTGAGCCTAAGAAAAGTTTTTTTATAACCTCAGGCAGTAAGACGACTATGTCCTGAAAACGAGTAGATTTTACTCAAACAGTTTCTGTGCTTTATCTCTGTTATCAGAATTGTCGACCTCTAACAATTGTTACTTGATGCTGGCCATAAATCTTAATTATAACTAAGGTAGGCTGCTGATAGAGGACAGTTACATTATTTAACCAGATTTTATTCTTTACAAGTGGTTTGATATTGACCTACGGGAAAGTTAATGAAATTACGTGAATTTTAAAACTGATTCTACATTTTTTTTCAACACATTAATATTATTCTGTATTTTAATATATACCCTTATATCCTAAAAATAATATCAACCCTTGTGATGCTGAATGAAAACCTTAGTAAAATTTCATTACAATCAAAGTGCTAAAGGCACTGGATACCCTAATTGTGAGTCAGTATTCATTTTGAACATTATGATTCATAAATTCTTCTCGTTTAGTTAAATAACCATATCGGGATAACATTGCTGGAAAAATACCAAGTATATAAAGAATAAACATCTCCTTTTATCACACTGTTTTTCTTCATTATCTTGCAAGTAACCAATGTTGCATGAGAAAATTTGATGAAAAACAGTTTCTCCCAGACTTGTTAGACTGAACTGAAATATTTTATCACAAATATTTTTTTGCATTTTGAATCTTCTGATTAGGGTTAGATCCCCGATGGTTGCACTCATCCCTTCTGGCGATTAGTCTCTCACCAATGTTTTGATAATAATAGACCTATGTGAGATAGCAGCTGGAGGCAAGAAAAGAATGTAATGTAATGGTATGTGTGAGAAATACCAGGAATCAATTGTTAGGTGCTCCAGCTTCCGAGAAAAACTGCTGAATGATTGTTGAAAGTGGCGTTAAACCCAATTCAAACCAATGAATCTTCTGATAATGATTATCAGAAAATTGTTGGGTTTATTTGATAAAACATGAGTAGCCCATGTGAAGGTACTTTTCAACTTTATCTGAAATTTTTAACTTTATTTGAAATTGAATTTAAAATAAAACCTATACCTTCTAATGATTTTTAAAGAATTCAATTTAATTTTCTAGATCTTCATATACTCCAAAAGAAACATCCACAAATTTAAATTGAAAAAATTTCAAACCCTTTATATGATTTTTAATCTTTCTTTTTAGATCACCTGAGCACGAAGTGCTCAAGATGAGCTATTGGGATCATAGAATGTCCGTCGTCAGTCGTGCGTCGTCCGTCGTCCACAATTTCTTTAAACATCTTCTCCTCCTAAACCAGTGGGCCAATCTTGATGAAACTTGGCAGGGATGTTCCTTGATTCAAGCTCTATCAAAGTTGTTCAAATAAATGAAATCCACCCTTAACTTTCCCTTTACCCAGAAAGGGTGAAAATATGAAAATCTTCAAAAATCGTCTTCTCTGAAACCAGAAGGCAGACAGCTTTCATATTTGGTATGTAGCATCATCTTGTGTACCTCTACCAAGTTTGTTCATATCAAGACCCTAGGATCATATTTGGGCTCCACCGGGGCGCAACCCTTGTAACAGAATCAAAGAGTATAAAATATTTCAAAACAGTCTTTTCCAAAACCAGAGGGCACACAGCTGTCATATTTGGTATGTATCATCATCTAGTGAGTCCCTACCAAGTTTGTTCACCAAGGCACATCCTTTTCAGCTCATCTGAGCACGATGGGTGAAAAAAGAAAAAGCTTAAAAAAATCTTCTTCTCAAAAACCAGAAGGCAGACAGCTTTCATATTTAGTTTGTAGCATCAACTAATGGGACTGTTCCAAGTTTGTTCATATCAAGACCCTGGGGTCACATTTGTGCTCCACTCGGGTGCATCCCTTTTTACATAGAATCAAAGAGCGAAAAGGCCTATCCGTCTTGCTCTTGGCTGAAAACATTCCATGGTATTGATCTTATGTAGAAATAATCTCGATTTTGACATCTGCCTTTTTATTAAATGTGATGTCCCAGGGGTCGAAGAGACTCAGGTGAGCGGTCTAGGACCATCATGGTCCTCTTGTTTTGTTTTTCATCAAAAGAAGTTTTTCTAGCTTGTTATTTATGTCACTTTTCAGTTTAATTAGTCATTGATAGATTTGTTGTGAGTAAAAGGGTTAAAAAAATGTAGACATTACAGATAAAAAATTTAAAAAAAAATGTTGAAAGTAACTTTAAATTTACAATTGGTTCAGAAGATGTTTGTTTGTGTTAAAGACCTAAAACTTCAATTACCTTGAAATACTTCTTTGTCATACACCTGGTGTTGAGCAGGGAAGGAAGAAATTTATTGCTCTGATAAGCCCAACAGTAATTTGACAACATATGACCTTATAACTGGCAAATAAGATTTATGGCAGGGGGAGAAAAACTTGGCTAGGACATAGTCGCTAAACTGAGGCCCTGGTGTTTGTCTTCAAGTATCAAATCAAAACACTCCTGGTAACATTCCTGTGATGTATAGTAACACTACTTTTAATCAACCCATTATAAGATGAAAACAGAAAAGACTGTTCACATAGAACTGCTGGAAATTTGACTTTAACTCGGCACACAGATTCCTGATGCTATGCTTGGAAGCTTGATAGATGTCAATATTGGAAAGAAACATGACACAATTCTAACAAAACAAATTTGCAATTAAGCCCTTTATAAAAGGAACTCTTGATATCCAATGCAAGTTCAAAATTTATCTAAGGCAGTGACATTGAATTGACATAACTTAAACTATAGCTATACTTCCATTTCAATGGCTGGACACCAACAGTTCTAACCGCATATTACTTATAGGCAGTTGAGGACATTCATGTTTAGCCATTGATTTTTCTTTTCTGAAAACAAGAAAGCCATCAAAGTCAAGCAGATTTGTTGTTGGAAATAAATTATCTTCTTTAACAGTTTCTTTTTTGTCCACAACATCTAAGCTTTTCATCAAAAAGCAGGATTGTACTATGGATCAGGGGATGATTACTCCATGAGAAGTGAATAATAATCAATTGCTTATATTTTGAGAATCAAAGAGGTCCGATTTCGGACTGAAATTTCGAAAAAAGTACCATATTTTGTTTTAACAACTGCTACATACTTTCCAACACCTTTATGGAAAATGTGTCTTTTTAACCAAGACTTTCAGATCCCCCCAAAAACATTGAAACATACCAATTAACTTTGATTTTAAATCATAAAGTAAATACAAAAATGTGAAAAACTTTAATTATTTCTCCACTTATTTCTAGTCGTCAACTCAGCTAAATGTAAGGTAAATCAAATTTATATGAAAACCACCTCACAACAAGGTGGCAAATTGTCACAAGATATGCCTGTTACACAGCTGAATTTTCATGTATGAGAAACAGCAAAGGGAAATAACTAATAAATTAAGCTAGTCAGAGTTACGGTTCTTGTGCACTGCACTTCCTAATCATCAGACAAAAATAAAGGCCAAGTTTCAAGTCAATCAGGAAAAGGTTACAGAGTTATCCTCCTGACAAAGAAGTGTGGACCGCTCATCAAACTGAACACCTAGACATCATGGATGTTCCCATATAACCCGTCTCTCGACAGGCCAATAAAAAGAACCTTCAACATGAGTGTAGTTGACTCTAGTGGCTGCACAGACTTTAAAGAAAACTCGAGATCATCAATGATCTTGGCAAGACAGGTTGAGCTTGAGCAACAAGTCATTGCATTATTGCTAAGGTAATGCAGGATTAGATTTTATTTGTTGGTGGGTTACCAAAATCTCAAACTTCAGCTTTAAAAGCTAAAGTTTTGAGGTTTTGGTAACCTGTTGGTGAAATATGTCTAGTTTTGCTAAGCACGATAATCATGTAGGTTAAGGATATGAATTTATAATCTATCCATAAATTTTACATTAGCCTCTTCATTCTATGCCACGCTTATCCATACCTTACCAGTTGAAAATAATTTGGAACAGATATCCTGGATATAGAATGGTCACTTTACATTTTGGAAATACTATCTCTTATTGAGCTGTCTTGTGCTGAATTCAAACCATCAACTTTCCTTGATGACATGAATTGCTCTTGTAAAGAACATGCATGCAAAATTTCATGTGAATACCCTCTATAATATAAAGAGATAAACAATGCTGTTTAAATTTACCTCACTGACTTTGCCACGGCTAACATTACCACCTTGGTTACTATAGAAGAGGTATAAATAAGAGGGTAAAATGCAAATCCAAAACCTTTATTTTTCAATGAAACACTATTCTGTGGGTACTCATTAGAATCATCATGATAAGACAAATTCGAAGAGTACCAACAATGCAGTGTTTAATTTATATAGCTTTATCTAAAATCCAAAATATAGAGTATAGCTCTGCAATATCTCAAGTATTTGTTCAAAAACAGCCAATCAATAGAGCTACATTCTAGCTAGGACATACCAAATGTTTCAACCAAGCCCTGCCTTCAGGATGACAAAACAGTGAAAACATTTTGCCAATTAACCCTTCCTTTGCAAGTGCACTTTCGTGAAAAGTGGGGTATAAATGGCAAACTGGTGGCACTGTTTTATCATCCTGAATGCATGGCAGATCAGACTGTGCAACTGTGATCATGGTTTAAGGTATCATTTAATCATTTCCTGTACGTTCAGAATAGTAATTTTATCTTAGGTTGTTTTCTATTTTAAAAATCTTCTCTTCTTGACCGCTGCTAGATCCATTCTCATTTATATATATTTGTTTTTTTCTGTTTGCTATTCAAGCAACAGAACACAATTAAAACTAGTTTCACATTTATTAAGTGATGAAAATCAGTTGTTTAGCAGTATGGCAGGCTTTCATTCATTTCACATTAAACACTAAGCAAGGCATTGTACAATATAAAGATGCTGAAGTTTCACATGAATGATATTCGCTCAAAACTATATGTCTAAACTTAACAGCATTTGCATCATTCTCTTTATCCTGCCACAAGAATTGTGAAACTAGATATTGTCTTTTCTTTTTTTTTTTTTTTTTTTTTTTTCAATAAAATTCTACTGGAAGATCAAACATCACAAATATATAAGAGTCTTCAGATAAAATAAAGAGACCTCAAGATAAGTGTCACATTTAGAGGATATCCAATGAATGGTAGTTATTGAATACCAAAAATTATTTAACAAGTCATCTATAAACAGATAAAAAGTCCATAGTGGCCCTAAATTGCTCACCTGAGTTTACTGGTATAATCATCGATAAATGCCAAAGGGGAAAATCCCAAATAGCACTAAAAAGCAAAGAGATAACATGCGCACAGTTTCAAAGGACCCCTACAGCAGATTCAGGATTTTTATAAAGGGGTTTGATTGAATTGCCCCATGAAGATGTTAGAAGTAAACAACATTTTGAGAAACATTTGAATACCGGAAAACCTTAGTCAAATTTAATCTGTAATTGATCACCTTACCCAGATGCAATAGATGAAGGGATTTTTCCAGTGTTGGTATGTTGGATATCAATGAAGAGGGACTTTGCACTTTCGCAATCAAAAATTTTGTTTCAGCACCCGAAAAAAGCGACCTCCGTTGTAAAAAATAAAAATTATGCCATGTAAATCTTTTCCTAACATGTAAATGTGTTGATAGTCTCGATAGCTCATGTGATGGAGAACACAACTTCCATGCTCACATTTTCAATAACTAGAGATAGGACCAAGGTTAAAATGTGTCACACTGATGCCCACAACAAGCCAAGGGAATGACAATTTCTCTAGATTTCTCTGAAAACAGCAGTGATAATAAAAAAAAATAATACAAACAAAAGCCTTACAATAACATAATGACAGCATCTGAATTGCACTACCAACTCCGATAGATTATAATACCTTGGTTTTTAACTAACTCACCTTAATATTCTCATCTCATTTCTGTCACACTGCCCTTGGTCTTATTATGCAGGCAAGGGTTGTTAAAGTGTTCAGTTTGGTGAGAAATGCAGCCGATTTCCTCGTTTATGTCATAAATTTTATTCATTTTCACTAAGGGAGCGATCAAATTCATTAAAATGTCCACTGTTATTCGAAACAATATGTGTTGACATGTTCAGATTACTGTTTGTGACGAAAAATTAAGATTTTCAAACAGTATTTTTCACATTCCCACCAAAAAGAGAATTCGAGTTTTCCCGTTTTTTATGCTCCTCAAATAAAGAGCATATAGCCGCCGCTTTGTCTGTCCGTCCGTCCATCCGTCCGTCCGTCCGTCCGTCCGTCCGTCCCCACCTATTTCTCCATAACCCTTGGCCCAAATCAAATGATACTTACCATGTGAACTTCCTATGATATAGTGTTGATGCATCTGTGACGGTTTCTGGATTTGAGGCCTCGTCACGGGAAAACGGGACTGAGGGTTAAAAAACAATTTTCCCAAATTTCTCCTAGTCTAACAGTCAGAATTAAGTGAAATTTCATATTTGAGTAGCAAATTAGATGCCCTTTACTATAAACAATTTGAAATTAACGTGAAAAAATATATCATGGAAAAAGGGGGCTTAATGTATGTTACCTTTACGTTAGCGTGTAAAATACAGTTTTTCTTTCATTCCTCCTAGTCTTATGCTCAGAATTTGATGAATTTTCACATTTTAGTAGCAAGGGCCCTTTACTTTAAACTATTTGAAATCTGTGTCCAAAAATATGTCATGCAAAAAGGAGGTTTACTGTTTGTTACCTTTATGTTAGCTGTATAAGATAACACCTTATTTGAGTTCTTGCAATCTGACCACATAGATTTTGTCTGGAGCATATCTCCTAAAGTATAATAGCTATCAACTTGAAACTTTATGGGTGGATAGATCTCATGGAGGACAAGTGCTATGCACAAGAACTACAACTATTGCTTGCATAATTTTGGAGTTATTGCCCTTTGTTATTTTTGATACTGAGATATTGTTCGGAGCACATCTCCTAGAGTATAATAGCAACGTAAAACATTATGTAAGGGTAGATCTTATGGTGGAAAAGTGCAGTGCACAAGCACTATAACTCTTACTTGCATAATTTTGGAGTTATTGCCCTTTGTTATTTTTGATACTTAGATTTTGTCTGGAGCATATCTCCTAAAGTATAATAGCTATCAACTTGAATTTTTATGGGTGGATAGATCTCATGGAGGAGAAGTGCTATGCACAAGAACTACAAGTATTGCTTGCTTAACTTTTTAAGTTATGAAACAATTATTCATGCCATATTCTATTGATTTTTCACAAAAATGTTTTGGTGTTAGTGCATGTAGCACGAAATATGCCATTTTGCATGGATTTTACAGAAAATTGTACTTTATTATGTCGAGTGTTTACTGTGCACCCAGAGAGCTCTGCCCAATTATGACGTCTTACGTCATCTTTTGCGAGAACGTTGTTGCTTTTGACGTCATGAACTCACGTGCCAAATGACGCGCGAATGACGTGTGAAATTCTTCAAACGTAAATATCACTACTTATTTATTTATTTTACACCCAGAAACTGTAATTTTGGTACTATACACCAAGTAAAAGGACAATGAAAATAATTTCATAATTGTTATCGTGTTTTTATTGATATAATTTCATTTTTGCGTTGATGTTTCCATGAACAAAGACTAGCGGAGGAAGGAGTTTTATGCAAGACAAAATCCTCGGACTTCGACGCGGATTTCACCTTTTGCATATAACTCCTCCTCCATCAGACTTTATTCATGGATATATCAACGCGGAAATAAAGTTTCTAATATTTATATATATAGCGGCAATTCACGATTTTTAAGCGTTAACATTTTCGGAGACACGAACAATGGTTTAATGCCCGTGTGCTTAGTACGATGGCGTAACAGCATTTTTAAGGGTCTCTGTAAATATTAACACCTCAAAAAAGTGAATTGGTGCTAGTATTGCAACAAAGAAAGGTTATAGCATTTATTCAAACAGAGATTGCAAAATGATTCATTTGAATGCTTTAAAACTAGATCCAAACCGACTTATGTGTCGTTAAAAATTGTGTTGTGCATTGCACCGTCAATTTGGTTTATACCCACGTTTCTTAAATTCACGACGACACCAATTCAAACGCGGAAAAAGGATCAACGTCTTTATTCATGCTCTACATTAATGTTAGACGTAGAAACTGATAGAGTGTTTAGGACTAGGCCGAGAATATTGAAGCAGAAAAGCACGATGGCGTTAAAGCATTTTCAGGGTCTCTGCAAGTGGTAACGCTCGAAAAAATGTGAATTATCGCTATTATTGCATAAAAAGAAAGATTAGATTTTAATTTCAAACAGAAATTGCGAAATAATTTCATAGAAATGATATAAACCAGTTACAGACTTACGAATATGCCGGAACAATTGCGTCACGCATTACATCGTTCATTTTGTTTATACCGACGTGGCCAGATAAATTTATGAAGACACACAATTTAACGCGGGATTTAGAGCAACGTCTTTAGGTATTGTCTATGATAATGTTGGGCATGAATTATTTTCAAGCATTTTATTTATCAATGCGTACTGTCTTCTAGATCTAACCGTGTAGTATTTTAAGCAGAATGCATAAAACATCCTTTCAGGACAAACAAAAGATACTGAAAAAAATTAAAGTATCAATAAAATTTTAAATTGTATAAGCCCAAGTTCCGGATATTTAAGTAAAAAAAGCCGGGCATTAACGACACGCGAATTTACTGAATAATCCACGTTTTCTCCCGTTAAGGTGGAAGAGGACAATAGCGTTTTTTTAGATAAGTGATTAAATTTTGGTATATATATATATACTCCGACTTAGTGTGATTTCAACGGCGTATTTTTTTCATTTGGAAATTACGTTACCATGATGTCGCGAAAATGACAATTTGGCGCGCTTCCTACAAACTACCCTAGCCCTATCTAAATGCGCAGTGCAATTTAATATAAGACGTTTTTGTTCCGAAAATTTTTCCAAAATGAAGCTTAATGAATGGTTAAAACGCAAATGCTGCATCAAAACTTTTGTTACTAAATATATAGACGAATGAGTTGCTTGAAATTAATATTCACAATGTTTACTGTTCCAAAAATCTCACTTTTAACATTTTTTTTAAAAAAAAAATGGCCCGATGAAATTTGTTCCTTTTTTTGTATCATTTTCTACAAGTCTAGGTCGATTAATAGGAAAAGTTTTAAAAGCTTTCACCGCGCTGACTTTTTATAATCCGGATTTAAAGTTTGTCATTTTGACGTTAAAACGACGACTTTGACGTTGAAATCACACCTTATATTTTCCTATGTTTATTTGAATGCTTTTGCGATCTATTGGAATTAAAAAAAAGATAAAAATTCACAGACGTATTCAAGATTCTTTGAGGAAAAAGCCCTCAAAATTTTAATCCGATACACCGAGAATTCCGCGGTACACATGAACTTACCAAACACAAGTGTTGCCGATCGGTGACTTCAATAAGTTTTACGTCGACGTCGCTATAAATGAAAATTGACTTTTGTAAGTTTATCTCACAAGCTCGACGTTATGACGATACCATTCATTAGCACGTTCAAAGACTATTTGAGAGTGCAGTGATAACATTTCAAATAAAAATGGAAAGCCTCTATGCATGTTCATGAAAAACGAAAAATATTTTTGACATTTGAATTTTCTATATACAGAAATCAAATAAATACTCTTTGTGAAGTCTGTCAAAAGAATTCAGCGATTTTTTCGACGTACCGCGTTTGTCTTTTTCCAACTTTCGATGTTGGGTAATAAACTTTGATCCCCAATTTTAGAAATTCCGTACGGTGAAACGTCACAGCATATGGAAAGGAAGCTGGACAAAAAAATGTGAAATTTCAAAAATAATTCATTGGGCTATTTTTTTAAAAAATAAGTTTAAAGCTACTTTTTTCGGGCCACAAAAAAATTAAAAATTCAACTTTAATTCAATCTCGTGTATCTATCTTTAAATATAACATTGTTCTATTTACATGCCAATGTTCCCAATTCATTCAACTTCAGTTTGGTGTATTCCATTGAATTGGATCGTCTCAAATACGATCAGGGTAAGCGTTTAAGAAGGCGTAGGGCCATTTGTGAAAAACGCGCGTAACTGTCATTTTACCGACGTCATGGTAACCTTAATTCTAAATTGAACGTTAAAAAAACATACACAGTTGAGATCGCGCCAAAACAACGTTTCCATAGATACCAATATACGTGCACTTTTCTCATAAAAACTCTATTGTCCGCTTCCATCTTAACGCTCGGGTATTGACCGTTAACGCATGCTTTGAACGACCCGAAAACGTACATTTTATGCTATAATTCTTATAAACCCACGTTTTCTCCCGTTCACAACCGGGATTTTTCCGTAAACGTAAGCCTTTAACTACCAGAAAAGTATATTTTTTTATGAAATAGGCCTATTTAGAGGATATTGAATGAGTGGTCATTGAATTCCGAATTTATTTTAACGAGTCATCTTAAAACAGATAAAATCAAGGCTGCTCCGAGTTTTTATCTGTTTTTGATGACAAGTTTAATAAATTCGGTATTTAATGGGCACAAATTTGATATACTATTTATAATATGACGTTAATTTTTGTGAAAAAACGAGAAAACCACGATATTTTTCGATTCAAGTTTTACTGCGAAATATATAATGCCGTTTGCTAAATGATGTCAGCAAATCCATCATGACGTCATTTTCACAAAAAATATAACGTTGATATTCGCTCTCAGCTCATTGACACATTTTTTCCACTAGTGTAATAACACCCGTGTAATATCAAAAATATTCAACGGGCGTCTTTCACTCAATCGACGTAGGTCATATTATAATGATCATTTAATGCCCATTTACAGCAACTGGTCAGAAATCAAGAAATTGTCAAAAGCCGCCTTTCCCGCTTTTTGATTGGAAAATACAGTTTTCCGGCCTTATTTCTAAAAAGACGTTCTTACCAAATTGTGTGAATATTGAACCAAATTTGTATCATTGTCATTAGGTCCCCTTTTCCCATGATTTTAAATGGTCCCTTCTAAATTTTGAAAGTGCTCATTTTGTGACCTGTCAAATATTCTTACCAAGTTTAAAGATTATTGGGCAATATTAATTTTGTGGTCTATAGAGTGTTAACAAGAAAACAATGTTTTTCGTGCCTTTACCACCATGATCTAAAATAGATCATTTCCAATTTCATTTGGATTCAACTTTGTGACTAGGCAACATTTCTGAGCAAGTTTAATGGATAATTGGCCGTTTTTTTATCTATAGCAAAACAAGAAAAATCAAAGCACTGAAAGTACTGATGGGGGACTTTTCTGTTGGCATACTCGAGTGATTCATCCATTCAATTTGAAATAATTGTACATGTAAAAATACGATAAACGGAAAATAAATATACGAGATTTTGCAAATTCCCAATCTGTTTTGTATGTCCAAATTATTCTAGAATATTACATTACAGAAGAAAAAAAAATTTTGTTTAATACTCTGCATAAATCATACTTTTTTTATTCATATTATGTTTGCTGTTCATAACAATTGAATTTGGTGATTTAAGCTGAATACTTGTATTATGTTCATTCATTACTAATATATACATCGAGTGTCAGCGTTGTGATACATGCACTTAAATCAACAACATCAGACGTGTATTCAAAACTTTTAATAATGTTACGAGAGAGAGACAGAGAGAATGGGGATCTGACAGGCTCACCAGTCAACTAGACATTTAAAACAATATGATCGGGGTACCTCCAAAATTATTACGATCTGATGGTATCCTCCCTCCTCCAAATTGAAAGTACGCTCTTTTATTTGACTAATGATGCACGTCGGAAAGAAACAAATTATAAATAATCGTCGATCTTGACTTTTACATTTCTCAACAAATATCGTGAAGGTTTCGATCAATTTCAATATTATGTCGGGTGTAGTTAAAGATATCATTCCGTTGTGTATACAAAATAATAAATTAATTTTTTTAAAAAAATGAAATTAAAATATATTATCTAGGTATTATTCTTATTTTGTAACTCTTATCGATTGTCCATTGCCACAATTGAAATTCTTATCGTAGTATCCCTTTTTTTTTCTTCTTTAAATGATATTAATTAATTGTTCCGCGATTTTGAATAAGTAAAAAAAACGGTATTAATAAATTGTTTCGCGATTTTCATTCTCAATTAATAAGGGGGGGGGGGGGGGTTAAGTGTTTATATAAACGCGTACAAAAAATTGCAAACACTTGTCTCGAGGTCGACTGTTGCGTTATGAAAAGCAATTTAACACCGCATTGTAAAAACTTTATTACACTACTTTACTGCATACATTATCTGTACGCGTTGTACATATCGGAGGTCATGTCTATTCCAGTATTTCCACGAGTTGACCACCGATTTATGTACGGTTTTAGTTTCAGTACCATTCCAGTATTTCATTTAACCAAGTTTTCATGAGTGACCTCTCGTAGACCATGTAGAAATAAACGGCAAATTACTCACCCAGTTTGATATAAAGTCCTACACGAGCGAAAAATTCTCCCGGTCTCTCAATTGCATGTGATTTAATATTTAAAAGACGTTTATGCGCTATATATAAATAATATAGAATTCTTGTATGACGCCATTTTCAAAATGCACAGTTGTCAGGCGGATAGAATTCTTGAAATAGAGAAAACTTGACCTGAAAGACACTACTTTTTTGAAAAGCTATTGATATCTGACTGGAGTGTCATTTTAGTCTAAAAATGTCATTTAGG
Source organism: Fragum whitleyi (assembly GCA_948146395.1). Taxonomy (NCBI): domain Eukaryota; kingdom Metazoa; phylum Mollusca; class Bivalvia; order Cardiida; family Cardiidae; genus Fragum; species Fragum whitleyi. The sequence continues at coordinate 13,101,328 of OX411543.1, read as the reverse complement.
ACACCTTTTCCATTGGAGTCTTTTAGTCGCATTAAATTGAAATAGTGAAACACTGTTCGAGTTGAAAAGAGATAAGGAAACCGTCGGTTCATTAAGGAAAAGGAAAGTCATTAAAACACAACAGAAATATAAAACCGAAAAGTTTGCGTAAAACCCAATCTATACTGAGTTCCATAAGAAAGTGTGCACTTTAAGTTTTTACCAGCCTGGCTTCCAGGCTGTCAGTAAGTGTTAAATAAGATACACCACTCATGTTTTACTATTTCGAATTACCTCCCATATTCTAAAGAACTAACACACTGATCGGCCAGTCAGAGAAATATAAGCTGATAAGAAAATATACTTTCTCTAGTTGAATTGCTCATTTCACAAAACTTCAGATCAGTGGGACGGGGGCCAGTCTAAGTTTTTGCATTTCTTCTGATTTTTACAAAGTTGGGGTAAATTTTTGATTATTTTTATTATACTTCATTCAAGATTTTTGTAAATTCAAAGTGATATTAGATTTGAATAAAGTATCGCATGCTGCATACGCCCAGGCAGAACTTAAATTGTTGAGATTTGACCTCTTTACAACTTTTTCTTTGGTAAGAGCCATGTGTTGATGTTTCATTATAGAGTTTTAGAAGCCACCCCAAGCCATTTCCAAACAAAATTTTAATTTTTATGCAGACGTTACGTGTACTTCAATGTTAGACATTGTTACGTTATTAGGCCAGTAACTTCTCGTTCAACAGTGCTATGGCGTTCTAAGACTTCTCGGTTTGCTTACTAAAGGCCTTACATAATGATGACCCCTTTTTCTATTGGAACATGAATGCTCAATCAATTATAATGACGTTCTAAATCTGACAAGGTTCGATTTTAGCCAAACCACGCTGTAGCACCATGCACAATTGTTTTGAAGATGTGATTTTTTGCTTGGGAAAGCTGCAACGATTTAACTGAATGTACCAATTATTCGTCTTACGCGTGATGCACATACAAAACATGCGGAATCTGATGTCTCTATGTAGCAGAAAGATTTTTGCCCATCGCGTGATTTTTGTTTTCTAAAATAGTTTGCACATTCTCTTGTGAATAGCCTATACGACGTTTCATGACGATTAATTGTAAAATTTCAGAGATATTCAAAATTCAAAATTGCACACTTTCTTTTGGAAGAAAGTATATGAAAAGCTTTTTATTTGCATTTGAGCATCAAAAGACTTAAGTTCTAAATCTTGTCCTTTTAACCGTCGTCCATTCTATGTTGAATAAAAATTCTCATTGAAAATTCCTCGATGGGTACCGTTAAGAATATTGTGAACAGGATGAATGATTTTTGAATGGTTTTGGAAAGAACTTGAATCAGTAAGGTGAGCGAGTTTTGAAAAAAAAATACATTAATGGGAGTAAAACAATATCAGCATATTTTGTCGAAATTATCAACGTTGTATTACCTTCCTGTGATTAAATATACGCAATCGTCTGTTTGTGTCTCTTGACGGACCAATCAGACGATTAATATCGACGCCAACCAATAAAATCGTACAATGATTTGATCGGTTTGAGTGAAGTTGCTGAGCGTTTTGAACGATTTTGATGCGGTTTTGAATGGTTCTTTTGGGTTTATGAGGGGTAGGGGTGATAAGAATTAGATCGAGCGCTGAGCTAGGGATTCAGAAGGGTTGAATGTCAAATGCACGATGTTACTAACTGCATCATGTACAGTTACAAACGCGCAAACGCCTCTCACTAAAAAGGAAACAGTCGCACAAACGCCTCTCACTGAAAGGTATTCAGTCGCACAAATGCTTCTCACTGAAAAGTAAATAGACGCACAAGCGCCTCTCACTGATAAGAAAACAGAGGCACAAACACCTGTGACTAAAAGGGAAACAGACGCACAAACGCCTGTGACTGAAAAGAAAACAGCCACATAAACGCCTCTCACTGAAAAGAAAACAGCCACATTTAGCGCATCTAACTGAAAAGTTAACAGTTAACACTTTTCTGTGAATCGTAAACCAATTATTGGCGATGAGGAAGTAACTCTTTACAGCACTTAGCTTTTTTGACGTGTACACATAGATCGTCAGTTTACACACGATTTGTTCCATTTATTTTGGAGTATTGGAGTATCAAATTACTATTTGTATAATAAGTTAACATATTTTTGTATAATCTTAGTTTTAACTTTTGGCTTTGTTAGTCCCCTACCGGTGTTCACACCGGAGGGGACTATAGGTTTGCCCTCCGTCTGTCCGTCCGTCTGTCCGTCTGTCCCTCTGTCCGTCCGTCTGTCCGTCCGTCTGTCCGTCCGTCCGTCTGTCCGTCTGTCCGCTCAAATCTTGATCCCGCGATAACTTAATAACTAAGCAAGCGTTTTTGATGAAAGTTGGTATATGACTAGATGGCAATGTGTAGATTATGCACATCATTTTATTTTTGTTTTTCGACTTAAATTGAGGTTGCTATGGTTACAGAAATAGTGAAAATATGGCCAAAAATGGGATCCTGCGATAAGATGATAACTAAGCAAGCTAGTTTGATGAGACTTGGTATATGACTATATGGCAATGTGTAGATTATGCACATCATTTTATTTTTGTTTTTAGACAAAAATTGTTGTTGCTATGGTTACGGAAATAGTGAAAATATGGCAAAAAATATTGGATCCTGCGATAAGTTAATAAGTAAGCAAGCTAATTTGATGAGACTTGGTATATGACTAGATGGCAATGTGTAGATTATGCACATCATTTTATCTTTGTTCTTTGACAAAAAGTGCGGTTGCTATGGTAACGGAAAAAGTGAAAATATTGCACAAAATGGATCCTGCAATAACTTAATAAGTAAGCAAGCTAACTTGATGAAACCTGTTTTAAAATGTAAAAAAAATTATAAGCCATGTTAGTCAGGGTGGGGATGCAGCAGTATTAATCACCTCCAGTGAAAGTTCTCATTTCTTACCAACAAGACTGAAGAAAAACATCTTGGATCAGACAAGGTAACTGTTATTGATACTATTTCTTGCATCTGTCTATTGCTTCCATGAATTGTATAGTGGGCACAGCAGAGACAACAACTCATGTAAGTCTTGTTTAACCCTTTAACAAGACCTGGTTTTGACGTCCCTGATAGAATTGGCGTGTGAAAACATTGAGACAAACAAAGCCGGTAGGGGACTTATGCCCATGTCCAACATGGCTCTTGTTATAGTGGAAATAGTCGACTTCGAAGGAAATGAGTAAGTTGGACATTTTTGTTTTGTGCCAAATCTGCCATCTAGCCCTTGAAAGTAGAGAATTTTCGTAATCTAGTTATTGTGCCTTTGTGGGACATTTTACAAAAATAATGCATGATCAATGTTAAGACTCAAATCAACCTGTGCATTCTAAGTCTGATCAGAATTTTCACTACGCTATAAATAGATACATGTATGATGTAGCATCAGAGACTGACTCTTAGTGTCTGCTCATAAACAAGGCATATATTGTAAACGCATGGTTAGGCGGTCCAGACTTCTTAAAGTCTGTACATCTACATGTAAATTTGCTTGTGAGTGATTTAGACTGGTTTTGATCGGAATGACCGTCAATTTTTAGATGTTCCTAACTATAAGTAGTCTACAGGCTCTAATGCTTACTTTCTCTTCCATTTTTATACGCCGCCGGAGGCGGACGTATATTGGCGTCATCTTCTCCGTCTGTCCGTCCGTCCGTCCATCCGTCCATCCGTCCGTCCGTCCATCCGTCCGTCCGTCCATCCGTCCGTCCATCCGTCCGTACGTCCGTCCACTTTTCTTGTCAACGCAACTCCTCCTAAACTTCTGGCTGGATCTTCTTGAAACTTGGTCAATGTTATCACCTCAATTGGTAGATGTGCATGAAGGAAGGATTTTACGGTTCATTGATTTTTGCCTGAGTTATGCCCCTTGATAACTTAGTTTCTGGGTCCAATTTTCTTGAAAACGCAACAACTCCTAAGTTTCTGGCTGGATCTTCTTGAAACTTGGTCAATATTATCACCTCAATTGGTAGATGTGCATGAAGTAGGGATTTTATGGTTCGTTGATTTTTGCCTGAGTTATGCCCCTTGATAACTTAGTTTCTGGGTCCACTTTTCTTGTCAACGCAACTCCTCCTAAGTTTCTGGATGGATCATCTTGAAACTTGGTCAATATTATCACCTCAATCGGTAGATGTGCATGAAGGAAGGATTTTATGGTTCGTTGATTTTTGCCTGAGTTATGCCCCTTGATAACTTGGCCTCTGGGTCCAATTTTCTTGTCAACGCAACTCCTCCTAAGTTTCTGGCTGGATCTTCTTGAAACTTGGTCAATATTATCACCTCAGTTGGTAGATGTGCATGAAGGATTTTATGGTTCGTTGATTTTTGCCTGAGTTATGCCCCTTGATAACTTAGTCTCTGGGTCAAATTTTCTTGTCAACGCAACTCCTCCTAAGTTTTTGGCTGGATCTTCTTGAAACTTGGTCAATATTATCACCTCAATTGGTAGATGTGCATGAAGAATTTTATGGTTCGTTGATTTTTGCCTGAGTTATGCCCCTTGATAACTTAGTCTCTGGGTCCACTTTTCTTGTTCATTCAACTCCTCCTAAGTTTCTGGCTGGATCTTCTTGAAACTTGGGCAATGTTATCACCTCAATTGGTAGATGTGCATGAAGGAAGGATTTTATGGTTCGTTGATTTTTGCCTGAGTTATGCCCCTTAAAAACTTAGTCTCTTGGGCTTATTGAAATTGCAGCCTTGTGAATGCACTTTGGTCATTTTCAATTTGGTTCTGTCAAAATAAGTAGTGTCTACAATTATTTCTGTGAAACAGCAGCAAAGTGGCAGCGTATTTTGTGACGATGGCACTCTTGTTCATGATATTGTGGTACAGTTTTGAGTGAAATTATAGGGAGGTTATACAATATAGGTATTTTTGTTTAAGGTGAACAAAATTAGCGATCTCAATTACCCCCCTTTATTAAAATATAAAAACTTAGTTTTTTGTGTGTCTTCTTGGACCGATCAGTCACTTGAAAATCCACATCAGCCAATTAAATCGTTGAATAAATTGATCGATTCGAGTTAAATGTTTATCATCTTAAACGGCTTTGAAATGTTTTCTAATGTTTCGGAGCATTTTCGATCTTTTTGAGTGAGTGTTTGAAATGAATGAATGGAGCGATGTGAATAATTTAGAATGATTTTGATCGGAATGGGTGTCAATTTCACGATGCTTTAACTGTACATACTGAGCCCAGCCAGCTCATTCGTTAACGCGTAAGGCAGGGGTGTGGAAATACAAGTTTTCTCCACTTGTCCCTGGACAAGTAAAAGCGGATTTTCTACTCGTCCAGGATCAAAATGAACTTGTCCACTAAAGAGTAAATAGAAAAATTTGAAAAGAAACATTGTCTTTTAATGAAGAAAATGCTGGTATCCAGCATTTTCTTCATAAAAAACAATGTTTTCTACCCTATGATATGAAAATTAGGATTATTTCTCTCTTAATTCTTTTAAGTAACATTCCAAGATTTGCCCTGGTAAGTGGCTTAGAAAAATTTACTTGTCCTCAAGTACAAAAGCCCGAGTCGGACAAGTCGGGCATGGGAATTCCACACCCCTGCGTAAGGCTATTAACTTTGGGCTCGTCAGTTCCTTTCCTTGCTCCGCCAACTTTCAACCGTGACAGTACGACATTTAACAAAACAGCTTTTGTGACAATTATCATTTGCCTTTCACCAACCAGCGAATGATATGTAGTACGCCTAAGTGCGATGGAGAGCTGGTGGATCCGATGATATGTTGTGGTTGTACTGGTGTGAGAAACAACAGGAGGCTTTTTGGAAGATGCATCAGTCTCCGCGATAAAACTGTGATAATACTGAAAATGGCTTTGAAATACCCCCCCCCCCAAAAAATAATAATAATAATAATGATAATAATTACAAAAATCAATGCACGGATGTCTATCCCTCACATTACACATTTTATTAACTGATACATGATTGCTGTATGATTGCTTGTGTGAGATAGCGAGCGTGTGAAATTATGCTTGTATGTCTGATTTAACTTCAAATTTGTTCTTTTCTTCTTTGTTATTATTGTAAAAAAAAAAGCTCGCCCTTGTGGCGGAGAAATAAAATATATATATTGAATTCATGGAGGTATAAAACTATAAACCTAAGCATACATATATATGCGATATTTTTTTTAAATTATACCTCCATTAATCTAAAATAATGTCTTCTTCACATCTTTTGATTTGATATTTTCAAGCTCAATAGTAACAATTTGTCCATTGTGAGACAAATTTCTTCCGGCATTACTTTGTGCGTAAGCTGTAAAAATAGCTTCGTTTTCAAAATTGTTTTCATTTGGATATGAAACCGATATTTAGCCAATCAGAAAGCTCAAAAAATATATAAACAACTTAAAAGTGGTCACTTTTGAGAACTAGTTATTTTTAATTAATTTTAGTCTAATACTTCACATGATGTGTATACAGTCAAACTTTCACGCGAAGCGTTTAATTGGCGAGAATCTACAAACACAATCGCTTGTAAAAACACCAGTTCTTTGGTAACTGCCAAACCTTGAATGTATTTACTATAGGTATGATATAAATGCAGATCTAGGTGGTTTAGATTCCAAGTGCCTGTGAATTGAATAATCTGTATTTCAGCTATAGATACGTATTTGACTTGTTAATAATCACACAATAAATATTTGTTATTAATGGATGGGCCGCCTACGAGCATAAGTTAAGCGCCCAGGTCACTTACAGACATGAATAACATCATCATCGCATCATTTATACGATAGCGCAGTTGGTTAGGCATAAGACTTCCAATCTGAAAGTCGTGGGTTCGATCCCCGGTGGCGGCAAATATCCTTTCCGACGTTAGTCTCTCACCAATGGGTAGATAATCGTAAACCTATGTGAGATAGCAGTCGGATGCTAGGAAAGGGTGTAATGGTAGTACAGGTGAAAGAAATACCAGGAATCCATTGTTAGGTGCTCCGACCGCCGCGATATAACTGCGAAATTGTTGAAAGCTGCGTAAAACCCATTCAAACAAACAAAATCATTTATACGGTTAATAGCATCGTGATATTGACAGTCATCGTACCCAATGACCATTTTAAATCGCTCGATCGGCGCTCTGGACATTAACAATACTTAAACCCCTCAAAACGTTTCGAAATCGGCCAAAACGCTAATACAGCTCAAAACATTTGTTATGGGAGACCACTCTCACCAATGTCCTGCATAGCTTCGTTGGTTTAAATACAATGTCTGAAACCTGCGTCAGGGAAGATCTTCTTGGGCTCTGTGGATAGCGTATTGGACTTGTAAACCAATTATTTGAATATTGTTGTCAGCGTGGGTTTTACACCGGCTCACGTCGGATATTTTTCAGCTATGCTAGGTTAAGGACAGTTCGTTACGTAACACATTTCATTATATCATTGACTTGCAAGCTTGGTTTTTGAAGTCTCGGATCGTGCCGAGTGATATATTGTGCCACTAGTTAAGGGTTGAATATTTTGTTGATTTTCAAAAATGTAATGTATTTCTTGAGAAGCAGAATTAATTTGTATTAAGAAAAGTGTGAAAACCTTCTTTTGTGTTTTGTGCATATTAGGCGTTGGGCAGACAAACCAACAGATTATAGCAATCAGCTGTGGTAAAACACGTACTTAGCATGTGTTATAATCCTGATGATTTGGCAGTCAAACAATCTATATTTCCTGTAACATGTTTTTATTAAGGCTTAGTCTTTTGCACTCATTTCCTTGTAAGAACATATAAATAGGCGCACAAGAACTCAAGAACATAAGAACACTAACTGTGTGGAATGACTTTGTGTCAGACAACGTAGATCACTAAATCTAGAACTTTATAACTCTGTGTTAAAGACTGTGTGCTAAATACATTTCTACACTTCTTTGTGAAATTTGGACTTAGTGTTTCTGAAATTAAGATAATTCAAATCTGTCTTTGTGACTCTTTAGAACGTTTAAGAACTTGTATATCTATGTGACTAAATGCTATATTATATGTTTTTTTAAATATCACAAAATTGACACATTTTCCCTCTTGACATTCACCTTCCAACTTGAGCCTTTCTACCTTACCAAATAGCATCATGAACTACAACAACAACCACCGAAATCCCTACATTACGGATAGGCAAAAACCCCTTCGTAATAGATACATTACTTACTGTTCGTGATAGAAATGGTCGAAACAAGGGCGCTGGTAACCTCCAAAGACGATAAGAAAACCGTTTTAAATTCAAACCCCAACTGATACAATAATATTGGGCCAACTAATTTGTCGCCCGAACGGGTCCAGATTTTGTTGGTTTTCAGCCGGGCCACGATTAGAAACCAGCTTAAATGTTCCGGCTGACATGATGCTGCATACCTTTTTCAAATTGTACAAGGCTTTGCGCTTGCACATGCGCGCAAAACGGGTTTATTTGAAAACGGTTTGCAACATCTTGTCAGCCTGACCATAGAGCAGCCCTGTGTTCAGGATGTAAAAGCGTTTCGCGAGCGCTTTGAGATGATGCCCCGCTTTGCACGTGCACATACGTGCAAAGCGAGGTATCATTTCGAAAGCGCTTCGCTGAGACGTCGCGCACGGTAATGCGGAACTTTTTAAAAACGTCACCCTCTGTATTTTAAAACTTATCATTACAAGACTCCTTACTCGCACCATCGTTAAATCTTATATCGAAATAACGCTTAAACCATGGCCAATTCATAAGTCACACTTTAATTGCAAACTATTTTGGTACAAGGTCGTAAAAAGGAGTTTCAATTTGAAATTTAAGCGAAAAAACCCGTGTAACATGTAACACAAAAGTATCACTGAACGATACACATCTTACAGTTTAAATAGTTTAATAATGTTTCAACTGCTTGAAAATATATTAAATTTGAACTGGTATAACATCCAACAATTTTACCAACGGAGATCGAATTTAAACGACAAATAAGAAAAATACCGGTTTATGTTTAAGAAAATGTGAAGCGTAACATTAAGCTTTAAGACGCCGAAAATAAGACTATTTTCTTTTATATTTTCATTGAAAATTGATTAATTGTAACCAAACTTAAAATTAAAAATATTATTTTTCTGTATTTCTTAAATATATAAATAAATATCAGTTTGAGTTTTAAACGAAAAATTAATAAGCTGAAATTCTTGCGGAACGAAATCTTTTCATGATGTTAAAAAACGGATTTTTCCATTTTAAATACGCTAAAAATAGCAGTTCTTTTATTCATACGATGATTTAAATTTACTCAGGAAATATTATTTTTCTCTTGATAATCATTTCAAAATTTCAAGGAAAAATATTTACAAATAAAAGAGATGTTGATATTAGTATGTGTGGAACGATTTCTAAAAAAACGCGCATTTTCTGACAGCGACGTTAAATTTGATTTGTTGAATTATAAGACCGTCACGCCTTCAGACGCTGATAAAAATCCACAGTATCAAGGAAAATAAGGAAATAAAAAGAAAGAGAAACACAATGCGAAAAGAATATTTGTGTGGAAGTGGCAATGTGAGTAGGGGGAAGAGTAGAACAAGAAAACGCGTCTTTTAATGACGTCCCTTTAAATGAACAAACTGCTGTTGGTTCGAATTGATCATTGCAATAAAGATAGGTTGAGATTTTGGAATGTTAGATTTACTTCTACAGTATAACATATAATGTTCAATAGAAGCGTATAACCGAATACATCTTCAGACTTAGAGCCCAGTTTAGTGGTGACTATCCAGTATTCGCATGTCTTTACGTTTATGCGCAGTTCAAAATTATGAGACATTCATCATTCTTCGCGAGGGAAAAGAGGCGAGTTTTTTTAAGATGACTATATATTCTGACATTGCTATTGCTGTAGAAGGAGTTTACGTTAACTTTTTTTCCGACAAAAAAAATTAAATAAAAAATAAATAAAAAAACTAGACGCTACACCATCGACGTTCGCTATTTTGACGTTACATTTTAGTGCCGCATTACCGTGCGCGACGTCTAACGTTTCCTCCTGAACGCAGGGCTGGTTTCATATTGACTGAAAAACGGGACCCGTTCGGGCGACAAATAAGATGGCCCATTGTGAAATTGACATTCATCTCAATCAAAACCATTCAAATCACTCAGTCAGCGCTCCATTCATTTAGTCCAAACTTTCACTCAAACCATTATAAAAAAACGCTCCAAATGACTAAAACAGATAAGATGAACAACAACATTTAAAATAAATATAGCTAGGAAAAATCGCGATTTCATGGCCAAAATTGAATATGTAAATTTCTGATTGGTTCTTGAAGAAAAAAGGAAGCTACTAATAGAACTCGTATGCATACTTAATTAAATGGGGTGATGAATATCGCTTTTTTGTTCATCCTGAACAAAGTTTGCGATATTGGATTTCCTCTTTTAATTTCACTCAAAACTCACTCATCACACTTATTCAATTTCATTCGAAATTCACTCCAAAATCATTCACCTTACCAATGCCAATATTGTTCACTGTGACATTCTTGAAATAACGCTTTTCGCACATAAACCATTCTAAATCGCTCGCTTGACGCTTAAGACTTTGACATCACACAATTCCTTCAAATCGTTTCAAAATCGTTCAAAACGCCCAATAAGCTCCAAATTTTCCATTTGTTCATTGGCTGGCGTATATTGGGAAGTGTCGGATAGTCCCTAAATGAAAATCGATAAATCTCTTTTTTTTTTAAAAAAGTACTTCATGATTTTCTAATGTGATAAATAGAAAACCGTCAATTTATTTCAATTTGTACGAAATTAGCGAAATCGATACCCATTGTTAATGTCATTACCAGTTCACTCACTAAGCTCACTAAATTTAATCCAACCTTTCCAATTTTAACATGATTTATTTCAGTTTGGTAAAATGACCAGACGTTCTCAAGTTATTCTAGGCCTATATACGAGACATGTAAATTCATATATTTACATGCTTTATTGTTCGAATGGTAAGAATTGGTGCCAATACTTGGAAAGTTTACGTTTCCAAAGTCGCAGTTTAATTAGGTTCTAAATCCAGCCATGCGTGCAGGATCACAAAACGGTCCAACAGATTGCTAATTATACTCCGCTTTGCACGTGCACTTGCGTGCAAAGCGGGGAATAATTGGCAAACTGTTTGCGCCGTATTGCAATCCTTTACAGTAGAGCTTGTAGCACACTTCCCACGAATTGATCAAGAATTTGACTGTGAAATTAAACATGAAGAAATTCATAAAGCAGTATTTTCACAAAATGACAATAAAGCACCGGGATTAGATGGTCTTTTCAGTGAATTATTTAAATCATCATATGATCGAATTGCTCCATTTTTGTCAAAACTGTTTAATAGAATGTTTGTAAATAGCGAATATCCTAATTCCTGGGGAAAAGGGATAATAACCCCGATATTTAAGAAAGGCGACCCAGATGACGCTCAGAACTACCGGGGTATCACCCTCATTAATATCTTGGCAAAAATATATTCACAAATTCTGCTTAATCGATTAATAAATTGGAACGTAAAAAATGATTATCTGTGTAAAAATTAATTTGGTTTCCAAAGAAATCCATTATAGATAGCATTTTTATATTAAACGCAGTCATATCGAAAGTTTTTTCTTCTGGTAACAAACTTTTCTGTGTCTTTATAGACTACGAGAAATGCTTTGATAGCATCAATCGGTCACTACTGTAGAGAAAATTGCTACTCGACAATCTAAGTTCAAAATTCGTGAACGCTTTAAAGTCAATGTACACATGTGTGCGCTCTTGCGTTCGACATAAATCAGAATTATCGGACTTTCTGGACTGTCAAATCGGTTTGAAACAAGGTGCTCCTTGTTCACCTCTATTATTCTATAATTCATGATGTTTGTTGACGACTTAGTTCAAAATATTAATTCCGAACTTGAAGATATATTTACTATAAATGTGTTAAAACTTTTTATACTACTATATGCTGACGACCAAGTAATATTTGCGAAATCACCCGAATCTATGCAGTGTATACTGAACGATATCCATAACTATTGTCAAATATTTGGGTTAAAAATTAATACTACTAAGACAAAAGCTATGATTTTTTGAAAAGGGCCGCCATACACACCATACATTCAAAATCAACGACACAGATATAGAAACCGTAAACTGCTTTAAATATTTAGGCTTCACCTTCTATAAAAATGGCAGCTGGTTTCGAACACAAAAAGACATTGCAAAACGGGCATCGGCAGCCCAATTTAACCTATTTAAATTAGTTCTTGATATAGAATTGCCCATTTCACAAAAATTAAAACTTTTCGATGGCCTCGTTGGCTCAGTATTGAATTTTGGATCCGAAATATGGGGTTATCACCCTGGAAAGGAAGTAGAATTAATGCATACAAAGTTCTTAAGAAGAACCCTTAATCTTAAAAAGTAAACTCCCCTAGCAGCACTCTATGGAGAAACAGGAAGGGCACCTTTAAGTATCAACCGGAAATTTAATATGATCAGATATTGGATCCACATTTTACAACAAAACTAAAAAACGTTACTTAAAACAGTTTATAATTGCCTAAAAATGATTGTGATAATGGTAACTCTAATAAGGAAATGAATTGGGTTTATCAAATAAAATGCGTACTTGAACGCCATGGACTATGTTACATTTGGATTAATTAAAACGCGATCGACATTAATTTACCATTTATCGAGCAGAGAATACTTGATAATTATATCCAAGAATGGAGATCAACAATCGGGAATACGAATCGTTTAAGAGCATATGGATATTTTAAACACTCGCTTCAATTAGAACCCTACCTAGAACATCAGTATGATATAAAATATAAGATAGCTCTCGCAAAAATAAGAACTTCTTCGCACAATTTATTTATTGAAAAGGGCCGACATGATAATATTAATCCTGAAAACCGTATATGCAATAACTGTGAAATGAACATGGTAGAAAGTAAATCTTATTTTGTATTAGTTTGTCCGAAATTCTCAGACCTCAGAAGAAAATCTTTGAAACCTTTTTATTGTCACTGGCCATCACTGCATAAATTTCAAAGTCTGTTCCAGATGACTTCCAAAAAAAGTATCATTAAGTTTGCCAAGTTTATTTATTTTGCAGACAAAAGTCGAAATATTTCTCCAAAGATGTTAAATTGATTCTGTATATTTTTGTGAATATATAAATGCTTAATCCGCGTAGACAATGAAAAATGTCTATCTTGAATAGAATTAAATTTTATTCGTTAAATTTTATTTACTGAAAAAATATTTTGATAGCTACGATCATTTATTCTCTTAACTCTCTTATGTTTTTTGTCAGGTATTAATTAACGGAATTGTATGTTCACGATCTTTGTTAAAATGCTCTCTCATTGTATTGTGCTAGAAACACTGTAGATGTTTAAAGCTTATTAAAAGTATGAGTATTTTAGGTTCGGTTCCGAGCTCAGTTAACTTAAGATATAAATATAAATTGATTAATTACAGCAAATTAAAATATGACATTTGAGAAAAGCCGTCGGTGTCACACTTAACTTTTTCTTGCCAACAATGAATTATAAGTAGATCGATTATGAGTAGTACGGGTATCTCATTGGTCGGATGAAATGCATTTGATTAACTGGTGTGCAAAATATCAGAAATCATTGAATACGTGCAGACGCTGTTATGATAAAACGTTAACACTATTGAATTCATTCATTTGAATGAGGTTTTACGTCGCTTTCAACAATATTTGGCAAATTGTTTGCACCGTTTTGTCATCCTTGAACGTTTGTCAAACACGAACCCGGCTAGTAACATTGGTTATGAGTTTTTGATAAGGACAGAGAAATAATCACCGAAGTGCAATCGATTAGAGCATCTTACAAAGCATACTGTGCAACCTGCACAGGCTTAATATTATAAATACTACCTTGGTTTACCCCAAAACTATCTTGGTCAAAGACAAAATCAAAATTATCGTGTCAAGCTAAAAAGTCTATTCACTCAATACGAGGCTACGAAATTTTTTTGGAAAATTAGACTATAAAGAATGTTTTAAAATGTTTGATACAATGGTAAAACCTATCTTTCTATTTGGGTCAGAAATATGGGGAACAGAACCAGCTTTAGAGATAGAAAAGGTACAAACAAGCTATTGTCGATATTTTCTGGGTATAAATTCATCTATTAACGACTGTTTGGCTCTAGGAGGATGCGGAAGGTTACCTCTCTATGTTGATTATTATTTTGGATTAATTGAATACTGGTTGAGGTTACTAAACATGCCAAATAATAGATATCCCAAAAATTGTTACTTCGTGCTTAAAGGTTTAGATAACGCTGAAAGACGTACATGGGCATCTGCTGTAAAACAAATTCTCTATTTATATGGGTTTGGAAACGTTTGGTTGTCTCACAAAGTAGGAAATCCCGATTACTTTTTACGTCACTTCAAAACAAGATTAACTGACTTTGCAAAACAAAATTGGCATGGGGATATTCAAACCCAGTCGCGATGTTCGAGTTACAAACATTTTAAGTCTTTATTAGAACCCGAAAAATACCTCTAAATTGACTTATCTTACTCATTACGCCGGTATCTAGCTAGGTTTCGTTGCAGTTGCCATAAGTTAAACATTGAACTTGGGGGACATAACGGAATTCCAATAAATGAACGTTATTGTAAATTTTGCTTTACAAATTACAACATATTTTGTTTGGAGGACGAATTCCATGCATTTTTCATTTGTTATCAATTTCATGATATAAGAAAAGAACTATTATATTCCTGGTATAATGGATATGCAGTCACGGAAAATTTTCACCTTATCATGAAAACAACAGAGGAGTCAAATTTAAAGAAACTTGCAATATCAATAACAAAAATTATGCAAGCAAAAGAGATTGCAGACGAAAATTAAAATTTGGTTCGTTTTTTTAACCTTCGTAGCTACAAGTTATTGTGGATGCGATGTTTTTGAAAGAAACCAATGAAATAAAGGAAATACTGAAAACATAGCGAGCAACCAATATAGCATTATATACTTAGCAAAAAAAGAAACTTTACATATTTGTTGGTCTGTTTTGAATGACTTTCAGTGGCTATAGGCCAACTTTACTTACATTTGTTAGTTGGACTAGCTACAGAGACTACACAGACGCAGGAATTTGCGCGATTGAAGCGAGTCCGAGCTAATGCGTCTGTAACTTCCGGTTTTGGTCACATACTCGTGTTGAGCTACCCATCTTGAGTGATTTTTGTTACATAGTCACACTCATTCCTTAGCATCGGCACGAAAAAACAAAATTGTTTGTGCATTTTAATTGAAACGGGTATGTAAAAACAATCGAATAAACACAGGAATCAGACTACAGGTATACATAGAGCTTGAATGTCTGTTCTTAAGTTTGGCTTCTCGGGACAGGCAATTCACATTTTAACATCTCGGTTTAGAACTGCCGCGCCCGGTTAGGACAATCGGTTACGCGTCTGGTTTTCATCCATCGGGTCGTGGGTTCGACCTCTGGCTCGGCCGTCTTTCATCCCATATTTGACAAAAAGCATTGAGATAAGTGTCATTTCTCTCCCACACAATTGGCAAGTGATACGCCTAGGAGAGAATGGCGACTGGTGCCTCAGATGAAAGCTCTAGCTGTTCTTTGAGAAACGACAAGAAACTATGGATAGGTGCTCCAGCGGTCGAATTTTTAGTGTAAAGCTATCGAAATTAACCTTTAAACCCACATTAATTAACAAAAAAATCAGTTACAACCACATGAAGAGTCGGCCGAGATGAGATAGGCCCTTTTTGACGTCATGTAGAGGCCCTGTTACCATTGCATATTTTTCAATTCACTTCATCAAATGAGGATAACTGCAAGACAAGTATGCGTATTTAGCTCAGACGCTGGTCTAACATGATAGTGGAACGACTCTAATCACGAAAACGTCAAGGACCTTTACTCAAAACATCACCGACAATCTTGATTTCATTTCTGTGATTTTTGAAATCGAACCCTTTGTCCTTTGACCACCAATAGAAACCTTATTTTACAAACATCCGGTACTGCCCCTTCCATAAACCGACGGATATTGCCTTCAAATTTCATGTAATAGTAACATCTGTATTCTTTATGGTTTCATAGCGATACTACAGCCCTCAGTAAGTCATGTAAAGTTTCTTTTTTTGCTAAGTATATTTGATTAATTCGAAACATCCTTCTCTTTAAATATCTGCACGTGTTTTGGTGTACTGTTTGAAAGTACTTTAAGTATATGCAAAACAAAAATTCAAATGATATTACTCTCGCGGGATTGACAGACTAGTCAAATTCGCATGAGTTATTTACAGATGGTTTACATTTTCATTTCATTCAACAGTCTTTGAAACTTGGTTCGCTTCCATTTAGTCATAATTCTGCCTACTAAGAGCTGCTGCTTTGGTTATTTAGAAATGAACCAAATACACTCGAAAAATAATAATAATAATGATAATAATGTTAAAAAAGAGTTAATTTGATAAACCGTTTTCACTTTGAAAAAAGAACACTATGTTAAAAACCCATTTAGTAAGTCAACGCATTCAGTGTATAAATTTTGATATATATAGGACGCAACTGATAAAATTTGTAATTGTATGAATATATGTTATATATGATGGGCCGGAGGCCAAAATGTATTGAAATATACTTTGAAACTACTTTGTTTTTTCTGTGTTTTGTGATAAATTGTTCATTCTTCTGATAACATGATTATTTTTCTCTTCGATTGAATCCAGCTTCATTCTGTCTCTTCTCGCCCAAAAAACCCTACAGTGATTTCAAATACCACATAAGAGTTGTCTAACTCATTACTGTCCTGCGTCCAGGTTGCCAAAACGGAGCGTGCACTTGCGTGCAAAGCGGGGTATAATCGAAAAACTGTTTGCATCGTCTTGACACCCTGAATGCAGGGCGGGTGTTATTGACCTTAACCTGACCTCTATCATTTAGATGATTAAAAAAATGATAATTTCTACGAGGGTTTGCCAATGCTATCACAGGAAAAATTGATAAACGGTTTTGAATATAACATTCTAGTATGTTTTGTGAATTGATAAAATATGTTAGTTATTGATAATCAATCGATATAAACATAGATGAAAAGTTCAGTTTTACGATTGACATTCGACAGTTTGTCTGTTTCGTTTTAAACTTTTTCGTATAAAGGATGATTTAGCCTTGTAACACGTTTTTACGACGTTAATGTTTCTTACATAGATTTGTTTTTATTTTATTTTTATGACTATTCATTTTGTAGATAATTGGTTACTGGTTATCTGAGCGGGTGCCGTGGCGGAGGTCAACGATTAACGATCTGTGTATTATCGTTGAAATATTTCGCTTATGATGCTACAAAGAAAACCGTTAATATAAGACATTAATTTATTTCTAATTCCAGATAAAAAGGGACTATTGGTTCAGATTTGATTCAAGAAATTGGACAGCGAGGTTATAACAAACTAACATATATAATTACACTAGAATGAGAATTTCCTTTACCGCTACCCCGTGGAATATAAAGTTGACATGAAAGTCTCCAATTACAGGCGACGAAATGATTAAAGGAGTACAGGAGGTAGATATCAATAAAGCATCCGCAGGTAAATTGACCTTGGAACATTTTAATTATGGTCTTTATGTTTTACTGCCATATATTTGATTGATTTTTAATAGATTGTTTGAAAGGGGATAATTTCCCACCGATTTGTCGAAGCCTATTATTGTTCCTCTTCATAAAAAGGTGATATAAATTCACCAGACAACTATCGTGGTATAGCACTGGTGGATAATTTAAGTAAAATTTATATTTCAATACTCAATAAAAGATTGACCTTTTATGTAAAAGCGTATAATGTACTAGCTGAATCGCAAGTTAGTTTTCGCGAGGGTTATACGACCATTGATAATGCCTTTGTTCTTTATTGGATTGAAAACAAAAATCTGACAAGAAAGAAAAAAAGCTTCCTATGATGTATTTGTTGATTTTCGGAGGGCTTTTGATTCTTTGAATAGAAATATAATTTACAAAGTATTAGAGAAAACGGGTTTGTCTTGAAAACTATTGAACTTCATTACGGCTATTTATAAACTGTCTTGGCTTGAAGTTCGGTTATACAGATTGATATATCTCTTGGCATGTCAATTGAACTCCGACAAGGACGTTTCCTTGAAATTTCAAATGACTACAAGAAATAAATTCCCTCAAACAATTTCAGATACAAGGGCGGAACCGAAACAGATAATCTATTCTAGATTGGCAGACAGAAAGAAACCAACAGATCCTGGAGCAGAGGCAGTTCCTGTTGAAAAAATAAGAGAAATTGAAATAGGTAAACATCAGTCCGCGAAACTGAGTTACAAAAAAGAGGTACATAATTGTAGCATTTGTATGTCGAAACTTGTCTTGAAATTTAGCCTTTACTTATGCTATGAATGCAATCTATATATGTGTGAAAAATGCTTGAAGGCCCACGACAAAAAACATACAGTGGTAAAGAGGAAAAGCGAGAAAATTGAAAGAAAAGAGTTTGGTAACAATTTTGTTATGTCTTTGAGAGCTGAGAAAAATAGAGAAGAAAGGCTAGAGGATGAGAATATGGAATTATTTGGGCGCGTAAATGTCCGACATCATCTAGATGAATATGATTGTGAAGTTACCGGATTATGTAGCCTTCATGACCAACAGTGGGCAATGTTAGATTACAACAACTCCTGCATGAAGATTTTCAGTTCTGTCACCAATACTCTGCAACGATACATCAACTTTGGACTAGAGTTATGGGGAATTGCGGAAATACGACAGGAGGCTTCTATCTCAAATTCAATCAGTGAAAACGATCATTCTTCTGCAGTTAAGAATATAAAGGAAGATACATATTATATAGTTGTGACCGTTGGGGACTTGAAACAAATATGGTTTATAAACACAAAGAAAATCCCCGCTGAAATAGAAAAGGAAGTACCATTGGACAAGAAATGTTTCTCGATTGATACATATGAAAACAAATTATTTGTTCTCTGTAGGGAAGATGTTGAATCTGGTTATCGGTACTCCGTAGCCATATTGGCCTCAGATGGAAGCCAGCTCAGCACCATACAAAATGATATCTATACTTTACTAGTGTCTGACATTGTTGTCTCTAATGGAAGAGTCTATATATCTGACTATTTTAATGATAAGATCTTGTGTATAAATGTTGCGGATGGCTAGAATATTGCTCAGCTCCCAAAGAAAGGTTTTGGTCCGACTGGAATAAGCGCAGATTCTAGAAATAACGTATACGTATGTGCATCTGGGCAAAACAAAATCTATATACTTCGCCCAGATTTAACCGAGGATGGGCCATTAGATTTGAATAAGGATTATACGATTGGGGTTGAGAAATTGTGTTTCAGTAAAGACAAATTGTTTATCGTTTCATCTCTGCATAATATAGTAAACGTCATTCTTATGACATAGAATAAATTTCAAATTTTCAAAAATGTGACCCGGCATGTAAAAAAGAATATGTGGTAACTTCGTAAAATGAAAATTTCAAAATGAAACTTGTTCCAGTAGAGTCAAAAAGATTCTAATAGAAGAAAGTGCAGCTATGAACATCGTGAAATTAACAGGGTAAATTATTTTTAAACAAACTGAATGAACGACAGGAGTGAGATTCAAGGGAGGTAATGCAATACTATTAATATCGTCCAAATTAGCAGTACTTTTACATCTCTTTAATAAATCATAGGTATTTTTCTGTTTGTGTTTATTCAAGGACCATGAAGACGCTTAAAATCATATAACAGAATAGCACAATACCTTAGTCGGCATAAATGATTTGTTAATCGTTCTAAAACATTCGGTGCTTTAGCTCTACTGACCGAAGGTTAAAAGAGCGATATCGATTGTAGGATCAAAGGGATTATCACTTTAAAAATGGGGACTGTCTTTAAAAAGATACAGGAAATAGGGCCTTTTGTAATTTGAAAGGTCTTGATCCAGGCGAATATCAAATTCACGTTGTAAATAACTGTAGAATAGTCGTTCTAGAATCAAATCTAAGTATTGAAAGCTAGCAAAGCATAGATATTTTAGTAATCGTCCCTTTAAAAATCTATTATGATACAAAATCAGGGTTAAAATAATGCGAGGAGTTAAAAAGCATACTTTCAAGTGAGTTCCTATTTGAATATAGTTCATCCAAGTGACCGTTCAATGTAGTGTGCATTGTGAAAATTGTAGTCAAGCTAAGTCATTACTCTGCACAGATGTGACATTCTTGGAAATCCACATTCCAATACACTGTGCAACCGTGAGTGTGATAAATTTCTCATAAATACCGATTTTTCTTTAAAAAATTTCTGTCCAAATGTTATCATTTTCTAATTAGATTGTAAACAAGAATGTCAACAGGTATCCTTTTCTCGAGTTTTCATACGGAATATTTCAAATTTGAATTCATACGGTTCACCTTAATGACCCGGCAAACATTTCTATACAATATTCATGAATGATATAAACACTTAAGAGAGTTGATGACGAACGGCGTACGAGGGATATCTAATGATTACACAGCTCAACATAAGCCCGATTTGCCCTTACGAGCTGTAAGTATGAGGGGAAACTGCAGAAAAAGGTATGCAGATTACGGGAGAACTACTTTTTTTATGGCGAAAGCATTCATTAATTCAGTGGTAAAGCTGCCATAGGCTGTTTGCACTTATTTGAACTTTGAGACTTCCTCAAAATTTTGTATGTTAAAGATCAAATGAAAAGCTAATTTTGGAACGTGTGTTTAAAACATCTCCTGATAATTATCAATGAAATAAGGAGACACAAAAAGTTTGCGTGGAAAAAAACAAATCTAAAAGAACGATATTGACAAAAATACGACCGTGATTTATTGGAAAATTTTACCTGGCCAGAATTACGTACACGCACATGCGCAATAGCTATGACGTCACTGCGAGGGATTCCCCGTTCCGGATAAAAAAAAGAGAGCATCGTAAATATGACCACTTTCAAATGAAACGAAGGAAAATCTATCCTTTTACCCACTTATCAACATGTTCAACTGAGATCGTTTTAGCCCACTCGCTTTGAAGATGTAATATCATCACAGTCTGTATCCGAGTCAGAGATGTAGGGTGAAGAAATCGAGTCTGACCGGTACCCGAGTCTG
The DNA here is from genome assembly GCA_948146395.1 of Fragum whitleyi. Taxonomy (NCBI): domain Eukaryota; kingdom Metazoa; phylum Mollusca; class Bivalvia; order Cardiida; family Cardiidae; genus Fragum; species Fragum whitleyi. The sequence continues at coordinate 13,080,072 of OX411543.1, read as the reverse complement.
ACAGCCCCAGCGATCGAATCGGGAATAGCTCTCCGAGTCTTTTCTATTGTACAACATTTAATTTCAACCTACCAATAAAATGGTTTTAATGATATACCTGAGATATGTCACATGTTTTTGTGGAAACTTCAAATGTCGTTGCCATTTTTTTGCTGTTGTTGATGCTGTTTTTTTTTTTGTTTTGTTTTGTTTTTTACAACGCTAACTGGAAATCCCGATTGATCATTCTTGTCAATTAAAATATGGAAAAAAAGTGGTTGCCGTTGGGAACCATTTTTAAATACACAAAGATTAAAAATCTAAATTCCAAGCAGTTTAATTACACACTTTTAATAAATTTTCAAATATGACAATGACGTCAAAATTTAATTATTTTATTTCTTTACATGATTATACAGTTTTCATCATGTTACAAATACGGTGCAAAGAAAGATTTTATTCTAAAGATAACCAGAAAAGGCTATGAAACTATACAAACACCAGAAAAGGCTATACAAATCGTTCTTTAGCCCCCAAAATGTTGCAAACGCAGCTGTATTTAAACTATATCAATGGCATTCTAGTCGCTTCGAAAGAATTTAATGTATATCTTACCTATTCTGTGGTGTTTTCGAATTCCAATGCCGATTTGAGCGTTTTTGGCATTATTCCACCAAACGTAATTTATCCATGCGATCACAATTGTCCAAAATTCAATTTCCATTGACAGACCTTTTTATTGTTCATTCATTTTTTGTCACAGCTGTTTGCGCTTTATTTAAGTCTCATTTTTTTTATAAATTAAATCAAAAGTTAGATATCACCCCAGACTCTTATACCGTTGCAAGAATTAAAGAATAAAGGAGAAAGATAAACTGAAGTCCTCTCATAAACCGCAAATCACATGTAAGTGTCATAAAGATCGTATTTTTTTATGCAACGTTCCATGCCACGTGTCAAAGTTTCTTTGATCTGTCCGTGTCGATTCACCAATCAATTGTCCATGTCATATATTGATAAGCCCCTAATCACACGTGCGTGTCGCCTTTATTTTGGTCAATATAACAGACCACATGACAAATTTTCTTTGATCTATCCATGACAATGCACCTATCAATTACCAATGTCACTGATTTATTTTTTTATGACACATATATTCTCAAACTATCACGCAAAAAGCGAGAAATTTCAGTTGACACAATCTTAACTATCTCATACACAAAAAGGACTTTTTCGACATGCTTCAAAACAGTGCAACTATAGATTTAAGAAAGCTGAAAATACAACGTTTCTAATGCCAAATCGGTGTCAAGAGAAGAAATTGTAAAAACGGTCATTTTTCAATCAATCAATATCTAAAAATCAATTCGAAATGAGGATAACAAAATCAGTACATAGTTTTGTGGTTTATTCCTTTTGTCTTATCCCATTTCGTCTACACTATAAAAATATTGGGTAAGATGAAAAATTCCCATTTGGTCTAATATAAAGAAAGAAAGACAAATGACATCCATAAATTTGTTCATTCATTTTAACGTTCCACCCGTTCGTAGATTCTTTCATCAATCAATTCATTTATTCATTCTCTCTTTTGTTCATTCATTCATTCATTCCCTTATAATTTTATGTCTTGAGGTCATTTTGTTTCTTTAAGTTTTAAGTATTACTTCTTGCTACTGATGCAAATCATACATGAAATAGAGTTTACCCTGGTCCCTTCGACTGTGCATAAAAAACGTCCCCTGACCCCAGGTCTTAATGCTCAGGAAAGCAAAATGGTGCAATTTGGCTCTAGGAAATTTGAGCTGTCACGTCATTTCAATGCGTCAAAGGTTATCAAAAGTGTGTCATGCTATTGATATTAGTTTAGTTAAAACTATCTTTAACACCTAAATTGATTGTCAGTTAACACACTCCGGCGATCGGATTGGCGATCGTAATTGGCAGTTTACTATTAATCTTCAATACTTGCTAGTCACGGGTTTACACCAAAACAATAATTGGTTTAAATGATGTTGATAAAGTTTTTTCCATAGTAGATGGTGTTCGGTGAGCCTCTTTTCTATTCTTTTTGTACTACTCTCGGTTCATGCTTTCTCGCTCCTTTAGATTCCTATCCTGATCTAACGGGAACGAAAAGAGGGTATTCCCGAAGTATTTAGGTTGCGACATCCAGGGGCAACACAATAATGCAAAATTCAAGTACTTTTTCGAGTGGAATTTATCGTAAATCGATCTGAAATACGTAGCCGCTGACAAATTGTTTACTTTGCCAGTATTATCCATCCCTCGCGGTGACGTCACATGCCTAAGTCACGTGACCCAGATGTTATGGTCAGACCCCACCCGATTTTTGGCCTTCTTTGTTCTATATAAAATTGCTCAACTTTCAGGTGCTGCAGCGCATTCCACAACAATGCGTTTATATATTACGTCACCAGCACTTCATCTACATTCATTGTTCTATCATTTGAGACTAAAATAACTGGGTCTTTTAGGTTTAACTTTTGGGCTATTCAAGCCAGAGTAAAGGAACCGTCTTTTTTCCATCTATGAAGAGGTCAGTTAGTTCGGGCACCCCCACCGTCGCTCATCCGTCCTCCCGGAAAGGAAATCGTGCACAAAAAAGATCGAACCAAGCCTTATATTAAAGAAGAGATGCAACACTAGCAAAAAATCAAATAAATATGCAGGTGGATCACTGTTCTCCACTTCAAAATGCCATTTTCAAGCCGCACTATTTTTTCGTTAAGATCTACTTTTACCATACAACGACCTCCGGAAGTAAATTCCAGTGAGGTCACTCCTAAATTTAAGAGCTTTTTGCATTCCTCTAACTTCTAAACACTTTGGTCAATGCTGGGGGGTATTGTGACCAAAGCTAAGTCAATAAGGTTTTAATATTTGCATTTGTCACTGAAATATGACGATTTTAGGACATGACCTATTTAGCGAAAAAAGACAAGAATTCAGAGCACTGTTATTTGTGATGTGACATGATTACTTAATCAAATAATTTTTGGTAAGAAGCCATTGGGAATGATTTCTCAAAGTATAATTTTGAACTATTACTCCATCCAAACTTGTTAAGCCAAAAATGTTAAACATTACTTGATTTTGAGGCAATAAAAAGGGGAGTTAATCATTGAAGGTCGAGGTAATTTTAACAAAAAAATCGCAATTTTCACATTTTAATGCCAATTAAAAGAACTTAATCATAAAAATATGCGCAAAAAGAGTGTTTTCTGTTAAAAGGTATCAAAATGGCAGTAGAAAGAAAAAATAAATCAGACATCTTAGCCTCAAAAATCGTAACTTTGAGGAATCAAATGGTATAATAGCTCTCCCCAGAAATGAAAAGGGGCTCATATAGAGTAAAGGGTGAAATTCAAAATTCCACAATCTTTGCTTAATTTTTCAGGATCTAAAACATCGTTTGAGAGTTTGTGCATCGTAAACTTACATAATGTGTAGGAATAACGAAAACCAATCCTCAAAAAACATGTCACAATAGTCATACTGGGTGTGAAATTTAAAAAAAAATGACAGAGCCCGCTCATTTTAATTTCTTAAAATGCAGTTTTATGTCAAAATTCTCCTAGAAAGCTCTGTTCTATAACAGATATGTTGTATTGCAACTCTATAAAAGGTATTAGAAACCGCAACGGGAAGGAGAAACGTCCATTTTACAACATGGACTTGGGGTACCCACTTCAATAAATATCCATTCTGAAATGGGTGTTAAGGGTTGGAAAATGGGTCTCTTGAATCATTTTGAGCCATGTCGAGAATTTCACTCACGTGTAGGTATTCAGCTATGACGACTTTACTATTTAAGTAACAGAAACGGAAGATCACTCAATTTACAAGAAACATCTTGACACGATAAAGAGGGGAACATTTTACATAATTGATCATTTTGACTTGTAAGACCCTATGTCTCCACTAGCAAATTAACTTGATTCAAATGCTTTTGTCTCTAATTTGCTTTTTTAAAAAGTGTTTTGAAACTGTCTTATTCAATTAAGAAAACGAGTTGGAAAATGTGTTAAAATGACTATAAAAAACGCTATCAAAAAGGTCCAGTCCCCTGCGACAAAGTCATGAAAAAACCGTTATCGGGGCAAGGGTTAAGCATTTTCTTACCATTTCTTACTTAAAATTCACTTTTAATTGCATGACTATTGAAAAACAAATGGTTCCCAAGTTTATCAGCATGGAATTTTTGCTTTGAAGTTTTACGAACGCCAGAGAAGTAATATTGAAATGGGCTTCTTTCGATATTAAACTTACCCATATAGTGAAAAGGGTTTGAATTTCAAGCCAGAAAAGGGATTTAGAATTAGAAGAAATATGCATATTTCCTGTTTACTACCAGCAAATGTCTATTTCCAATACTCTGAGCAAAGTAATTTAAAAATTTGCAGCGAGAAAACGATTTTTCGATCACCTTTGTGTGATACCCTCATATTACAAAATCGCAGGTTTTAAATGGGGTAAGGGTTTTTTATGTCCATTCTATCGCATTGTTTACATAATTAATTATATCCACTTGACCAATTAAATTAATCCTTGCTACCCAAAGCGCAAAAACTGACTTAATGTTAATTTTAGCCTCAACAAAAGTTAAAAAATGCAAGAAGAAATACTTACAAGGAATTTCCTTTGATTTTTTTAAAAAATTAAAAAAATGATTTTAAATCGATAAAATCATCAAAATTAAAATTTTTACACTTTTTGAAACTATTGACAAAATATTACGTCATTTGCAGCTATCTGAAGAGGTCAAAATTCGTTTTCTCAAAATCGGACCTTTTTACCATCTAGGTCAGACCCCACCCGATTTTTGGCCTTCTTTGTTCTATATAAAATTGCTCAACTTTCAGGTGCTGCAGCGCATTCCACAACAATGCGTTTATATATTACGTCACCAGCACTTCATCTACATTCATTGTTCTATCATTTGAGACTAAAATAACTGGGTCTTTTAGGTTTAACTTTTGGGCTATTCAAGCCAGAGTAAAGGAACCGTCTTTTTTCCATCTATGAAGAGGTCAGTTAGTTCGGGCACCCCCACCGTCGCTCATCCGTCCTCCCGGAAAGGAAATCGTGCACAAAAAAGATCGAACCAAGCCTTATATTAAAGAAGAGATGCAACACTAGCAAAAAATCAAATAAATATGCAGGTGGATCACTGTTCTCCACTTCAAAATGCCATTTTCAAGCCGCACTATTTTTTCGTTAAGATCTACTTTTACCATACAACGACCTCCGGAAGTAAATTCCAGTGAGGTCACTCCTAAATTTAAGAGCTTTTTGCATTCCTCTAACTTCTAAACACTTTGGTCAATGCTGGGGGGTATTGTGACCAAAGCTAAGTCAATAAGGTTTTAATATTTGCATTTGTCACTGAAATATGACGATTTTAGGACATGACCTATTTAGCGAAAAAAGACAAGAATTCAGAGCACTGTTATTTGTGATGTGACATGATTACTTAATCAAATAATTTTTGGTAAGAAGCCATTGGGAATGATTTCTCAAAGTATAATTTTGAACTATTACTCCATCCAAACTTGTTAAGCCAAAAATGTTAAACATTACTTGATTTTGAGGCAATAAAAAGGGGAGTTAATCATTGAAGGTCGAGGTAATTTTAACAAAAAAATCGCAATTTTCACATTTTAATGCCAATTAAAAGAACTTAATCATAAAAATATGCGCAAAAAGAGTGTTTTCTGTTAAAAGGTATCAAAATGGCAGTAGAAAGAAAAAATAAATCAGACATCTTAGCCTCAAAAATCGTAACTTTGAGGAATCAAATGGTATAATAGCTCTCCCCAGAAATGAAAAGGGGCTCATATAGAGTAAAGGGTGAAATTCAAAATTCCACAATCTTTGCTTAATTTTTCAGGATCTAAAACATCGTTTGAGAGTTTGTGCATCGTAAACTTACATAATGTGTAGGAATAACGAAAACCAATCCTCAAAAAACATGTCACAATAGTCATACTGGGTGTGAAATTTAAAAAAAAATGACAGAGCCCGCTCATTTTAATTTCTTAAAATGCAGTTTTATGTCAAAATTCTCCTAGAAAGCTCTGTTCTATAACAGATATGTTGTATTGCAACTCTATAAAAGGTATTAGAAACCGCAACGGGAAGGAGAAACGTCCATTTTACAACATGGACTTGGGGTACCCACTTCAATAAATATCCATTCTGAAATGGGTGTTAAGGGTTGGAAAATGGGTCTCTTGAATCATTTTGAGCCATGTCGAGAATTTCACTCACGTGTAGGTATTCAGCTATGACGACTTTACTATTTAAGTAACAGAAACGGAAGATCACTCAATTTACAAGAAACATCTTGACACGATAAAGAGGGGAACATTTTACATAATTGATCATTTTGACTTGTAAGACCCTATGTCTCCACTAGCAAATTAACTTGATTCAAATGCTTTTGTCTCTAATTTGCTTTTTTAAAAAGTGTTTTGAAACTGTCTTATTCAATTAAGAAAACGAGTTGGAAAATGTGTTAAAATGACTATAAAAAACGCTATCAAAAAGGTCCAGTCCCCTGCGACAAAGTCATGAAAAAACCGTTATCGGGGCAAGGGTTAAGCATTTTCTTACCATTTCTTACTTAAAATTCACTTTTAATTGCATGGCTATTGAAAAACAAATGGTTCCCAAGTTTATCAGCATGGAATTTTTGCTTTGAAGTTTTACGAACGCCAGAGAAGTAATATTGAAATGGGCTTCTTTCGATATTAAACTTACCCATATAGTGAAAAGGGTTTGAATTTCAAGCCAGAAAAGGGATTTAGAATTAGAAGAAATATGCATATTTCCTGTTTACTACCAGCAAATGTCTATTTCCAATACTCTGAGCAAAGTAATTTAAAAATTTGCAGCGAGAAAACGATTTTTCGATCACCTTTGTGTGATACCCTCATATTACAAAATCGCAGGTTTTAAATGGGGTAAGGGTTTTTTATGTCCATTCTATCGCATTGTTTACATAATTAATTATATCCACTTGACCAATTAAATTAATCCTTGCTACCCAAAGCGCAAAAACTGACTTAATGTTAATTTTAGCCTCAACAAAAGTTAAAAAATGCAAGAAGAAATACTTACAAGGAATTTCCTTTGATTTTTTTAAAAAATTAAAAAAATGATTTTAAATCGATAAAATCATCAAAATTAAAATTTTTACACTTTTTGAAACTATTGACAAAATATTACGTCATTTGCAGCTATCTGAAGAGGTCAAAATTCGTTTTCTCAAAATCGGACCTTTTTACCATCTAGGTCAGACCCCACCCGATTTTTGGCCTTCTTTGTTCTATATAAAATTGCTCAACTTTCAGGTGCTGCAGCGCATTCCACAACAATGCGTTTATATATTACGTCACCAGCACTTCATCTACATTCATTGTTCTATCATTTGAGACTAAAATAACTGGGTCTTTTAGGTTTAACTTTTGGGCTATTCAAGCCAGAGTAAAGGAACCGTCTTTTTTCCATCTATGAAGAGGTCAGTTAGTTCGGGCACCCCCACCGTCGCTCATCCGTCCTCCCGGAAAGGAAATCGTGCACAAAAAAGATCGAACCAAGCCTTATATTAAAGAAGAGATGCAACACTAGCAAAAAATCAAATAAATATGCAGGTGGATCACTGTTCTCCACTTCAAAATGCCATTTTCAAGCCGCACTATTTTTTCGTTAAGATCTACTTTTACCATACAACGACCTCCGGAAGTAAATTCCAGTGAGGTCACTCCTAAATTTAAGAGCTTTTTGCATTCCTCTAACTTCTAAACACTTTGGTCAATGCTGGGGGGTATTGTGACCAAAGCTAAGTCAATAAGGTTTTAATATTTGCATTTGTCACTGAAATATGACGATTTTAGGACATGACCTATTTAGCGAAAAAAGACAAGAATTCAGAGCACTGTTATTTGTGATGTGACATGATTACTTAATCAAATAATTTTTGGTAAGAAGCCATTGGGAATGATTTCTCAAAGTATAATTTTGAACTATTACTCCATCCAAACTTGTTAAGCCAAAAATGTTAAACATTACTTGATTTTGAGGCAATAAAAAGGGGAGTTAATCATTGAAGGTCGAGGTAATTTTAACAAAAAAATCGCAATTTTCACATTTTAATGCCAATTAAAAGAACTTAATCATAAAAATATGCGCAAAAAGAGTGTTTTCTGTTAAAAGGTATCAAAATGGCAGTAGAAAGAAAAAATAAATCAGACATCTTAGCCTCAAAAATCGTAACTTTGAGGAATCAAATGGTATAATAGCTCTCCCCAGAAATGAAAAGGGGCTCATATAGAGTAAAGGGTGAAATTCAAAATTCCACAATCTTTGCTTAATTTTTCAGGATCTAAAACATCGTTTGAGAGTTTGTGCATCGTAAACTTACATAATGTGTAGGAATAACGAAAACCAATCCTCAAAAAACATGTCACAATAGTCATACTGGGTGTGAAATTTAAAAAAAAAATGACAGAGCCCGCTCATTTTAATTTCTTAAAATGCAGTTTTATGTCAAAATTCTCCTAGAAAGCTCTGTTCTATAACAGATATGTTGTATTGCAACTCTATAAAAGGTATTAGAAACCGCAACGGGAAGGAGAAACGTCCATTTTACAACATGGACTTGGGGTACCCACTTCAATAAATATCCATTCTGAAATGGGTGTTAAGGGTTGGAAAATGGGTCTCTTGAATCATTTTGAGCCATGTCGAGAATTTCACTCACGTGTAGGTATTCAGCTATGACGACTTTACTATTTAAGTAACAGAAACGGAAGATCACTCAATTTACAAGAAACATCTTGACACGATAAAGAGGGGAACATTTTACATAATTGATCATTTTGACTTGTAAGACCCTATGTCTCCACTAGCAAATTAACTTGATTCAAATGCTTTTGTCTCTAATTTGCTTTTTTTAAAAAGTGTTTTGAAACTGTCTTATTCAATTAAGAAAACGAGTTGGAAAATGTGTTAAAATGACTATAAAAAACGCTATCAAAAAGGTCCAGTCCCCTGCGACAAAGTCATGAAAAAACCGTTATCGGGGCAAGGGTTAAGCATTTTCTTACCATTTCTTACTTAAAATTCACTTTTAATTGCATGGCTATTGAAAAACAAATGGTTCCCAAGTTTATCAGCATGGAATTTTTGCTTTGAAGTTTTACGAACGCCAGAGAAGTAATATTGAAATGGGCTTCTTTCGATATTAAACTTACCCATATAGTGAAAAGGGTTTGAATTTCAAGCCAGAAAAGGGATTTAGAATTAGAAGAAATATGCATATTTCCTGTTTACTACCAGCAAATGTCTATTTCCAATACTCTGAGCAAAGTAATTTAAAAATTTGCAGCGAGAAAACGATTTTTCGATCACCTTTGTGTGATACCCTCATATTACAAAATCGCAGGTTTTAAATGGGGTAAGGGTTTTTTATGTCCATTCTATCGCATTGTTTACATAATTAATTATATCCACTTGACCAATTAAATTAATCCTTGCTACCCAAAGCGCAAAAACTGACTTAATGTTAATTTTAGCCTCAACAAAAGTTAAAAAATGCAAGAAGAAATACTTACAAGGGATTTCCTTTGATTTTTTTAAAAAATTAAAAAAATGATTTTAAATCGATAAAATCATCAAAATTAAAATTTTTACACTTTTTGAAACTATTGACAAAATATTACGTCATTTGCAGCTATCTGAAGAGGTCAAAATTCGTTTTCTCAAAATCGGACCTTTTTACCATCTAGGTCAGACCCCACCCGATTTTTGGCCTTCTTTGTTCTATATAAAATTGCTCAACTTTCAGGTGCTGCAGCGCATTCCACAACAATGCGTTTATATATTACGTCACCAGCACTTCATCTACATTCATTGTTCTATCATTTGAGACTAAAATAACTGGGTCTTTTAGGTTTAACTTTTGGGCTATTCAAGCCAGAGTAAAGGAACCGTCTTTTTTCCATCTATGAAGAGGTCAGTTAGTTCGGGCACCCCCACCGTCGCTCATCCGTCCTCCCGGAAAGGAAATCGTGCACAAAAAAGATCGAACCAAGCCTTATATTAAAGAAGAGATGCAACACTAGCAAAAAATCAAATAAATATGCAGGTGGATCACTGTTCTCCACTTCAAAATGCCATTTTCAAGCCGCACTATTTTTTCGTTAAGATCTACTTTTACCATACAACGACCTCCGGAAGTAAATTCCAGTGAGGTCACTCCTAAATTTAAGAGCTTTTTGCATTCCTCTAACTTCTAAACACTTTGGTCAATGCTGGGGGGTATTGTGACCAAAGCTAAGTCAATAAGGTTTTAATATTTGCATTTGTCACTGAAATATGACGATTTTAGGACATGACCTATTTAGCGAAAAAAGACAAGAATTCAGAGCACTGTTATTTGTGATGTGACATGATTACTTAATCAAATAATTTTTGGTAAGAAGCCATTGGGAATGATTTCTCAAAGTATAATTTTGAACTATTACTCCATCCAAACTTGTTAAGCCAAAAATGTTAAACATTACTTGATTTTGAGGCAATAAAAAGGGGAGTTAATCATTGAAGGTCGAGGTAATTTTAACAAAAAAATCGCAATTTTCACATTTTAATGCCAATTAAAAGAACTTAATCATAAAAATATGCGCAAAAAGAGTGTTTTCTGTTAAAAGGTATCAAAATGGCAGTAGAAAGAAAAAATAAATCAGACATCTTAGCCTCAAAAATCGTAACTTTGAGGAATCAAATGGTATAATAGCTCTCCCCAGAAATGAAAAGGGGCTCATATAGAGTAAAGGGTGAAATTCAAAATTCCACAATCTTTGCTTAATTTTTCAGGATCTAAAACATCGTTTGAGAGTTTGTGCATCGTAAACTTACATAATGTGTAGGAATAACGAAAACCAATCCTCAAAAAACATGTCACAATAGTCATACTGGGTGTGAAATTTAAAAAAAAAATGACAGAGCCCGCTCATTTTAATTTCTTAAAATGCAGTTTTATGTCAAAATTCTCCTAGAAAGCTCTGTTCTATAACAGATATGTTGTATTGCAACTCTATAAAAGGTATTAGAAACCGCAACGGGAAGGAGAAACGTCCATTTTACAACATGGACTTGGGGTACCCACTTCAATAAATATCCATTCTGAAATGGGTGTTAAGGGTTGGAAAATGGGTCTCTTGAATCATTTTGAGCCATGTCGAGAATTTCACTCACGTGTAGGTATTCAGCTATGACGACTTTACTATTTAAGTAACAGAAACGGAAGATCACTCAATTTACAAGAAACATCTTGACACGATAAAGAGGGGAACATTTTACATAATTGATCATTTTGACTTGTAAGACCCTATGTCTCCACTAGCAAATTAACTTGATTCAAATGCTTTTGTCTCTAATTTGCTTTTTTTAAAAAGTGTTTTGAAACTGTCTTATTCAATTAAGAAAACGAGTTGGAAAATGTGTTAAAATGACTATAAAAAACGCTATCAAAAAGGTCCAGTCCCCTGCGACAAAGTCATGAAAAAACCGTTATCGGGGCAAGGGTTAAGCATTTTCTTACCATTTCTTACTTAAAATTCACTTTTAATTGCATGGCTATTGAAAAACAAATGGTTCCCAAGTTTATCAGCATGGAATTTTTGCTTTGAAGTTTTACGAACGCCAGAGAAGTAATATTGAAATGGGCTTCTTTCGATATTAAACTTACCCATATAGTGAAAAGGGTTTGAATTTCAAGCCAGAAAAGGGATTTAGAATTAGAAGAAATATGCATATTTCCTGTTTACTACCAGCAAATGTCTATTTCCAATACTCTGAGCAAAGTAATTTAAAAATTTGCAGCGAGAAAACGATTTTTCGATCACCTTTGTGTGATACCCTCATATTACAAAATCGCAGGTTTTAAATGGGGTAAGGGTTTTTTATGTCCATTCTATCGCATTGTTTACATAATTAATTATATCCACTTGACCAATTAAATTAATCCTTGCTACCCAAAGCGCAAAAACTGACTTAATGTTAATTTTAGCCTCAACAAAAGTTAAAAAATGCAAGAAGAAATACTTACAAGGAATTTCCTTTGATTTTTTTAAAAAATTAAAAAAATGATTTTAAATCGATAAAATCATCAAAATTAAAATTTTTACACTTTTTGAAACTATTGACAAAATATTACGTCATTTGCAGCTATCTGAAGAGGTCAAAATTCGTTTTCTCAAAATCGGACCTTTTTACCATCTAGGTCAGACCCCACCCGATTTTTGGCCTTCTTTGTTCTATATAAAATTGCTCAACTTTCAGGTGCTGCAGCGCATTCCACAACAATGCGTTTATATATTACGTCACCAGCACTTCATCTACATTCATTGTTCTATCATTTGAGACTAAAATAACTGGGTCTTTTAGGTTTAACTTTTGGGCTATTCAAGCCAGAGTAAAGGAACCGTCTTTTTTCCATCTATGAAGAGGTCAGTTAGTTCGGGCACCCCCACCGTCGCTCATCCGTCCTCCCGGAAAGGAAATCGTGCACAAAAAAGATCGAACCAAGCCTTATATTAAAGAAGAGATGCAACACTAGCAAAAAATCAAATAAATATGCAGGTGGATCACTGTTCTCCACTTCAAAATGCCATTTTCAAGCCGCACTATTTTTTCGTTAAGATCTACTTTTACCATACAACGACCTCCGGAAGTAAATTCCAGTGAGGTCACTCCTAAATTTAAGAGCTTTTTGCATTCCTCTAACTTCTAAACACTTTGGTCAATGCTGGGGGGTATTGTGACCAAAGCTAAGTCAATAAGGTTTTAATATTTGCATTTGTCACTGAAATATGACGATTTTAGGACATGACCTATTTAGCGAAAAAAGACAAGAATTCAGAGCACTGTTATTTGTGATGTGACATGATTACTTAATCAAATAATTTTTGGTAAGAAGCCATTGGGAATGATTTCTCAAAGTATAATTTTGAACTATTACTCCATCCAAACTTGTTAAGCCAAAAATGTTAAACATTACTTGATTTTGAGGCAATAAAAAGGGGAGTTAATCATTGAAGGTCGAGGTAATTTTAACAAAAAAATCGCAATTTTCACATTTTAATGCCAATTAAAAGAACTTAATCATAAAAATATGCGCAAAAAGAGTGTTTTCTGTTAAAAGGTATCAAAATGGCAGTAGAAAGAAAAAATAAATCAGACATCTTAGCCTCAAAAATCGTAACTTTGAGGAATCAAATGGTATAATAGCTCTCCCCAGAAATGAAAAGGGGCTCATATAGAGTAAAGGGTGAAATTCAAAATTCCACAATCTTTGCTTAATTTTTCAGGATCTAAAACATCGTTTGAGAGTTTGTGCATCGTAAACTTACATAATGTGTAGGAATAACGAAAACCAATCCTCAAAAAACATGTCACAATAGTCATACTGGGTGTGAAATTTAAAAAAAAAATGACAGAGCCCGCTCATTTTAATTTCTTAAAATGCAGTTTTATGTCAAAATTCTCCTAGAAAGCTCTGTTCTATAACAGATATGTTGTATTGCAACTCTATAAAAGGTATTAGAAACCGCAACGGGAAGGAGAAACGTCCATTTTACAACATGGACTTGGGGTACCCACTTCAATAAATATCCATTCTGAAATGGGTGTTAAGGGTTGGAAAATGGGTCTCTTGAATCATTTTGAGCCATGTCGAGAATTTCACTCACGTGTAGGTATTCAGCTATGACGACTTTACTATTTAAGTAACAGAAACGGAAGATCACTCAATTTACAAGAAACATCTTGACACGATAAAGAGGGGAACATTTTACATAATTGATCATTTTGACTTGTAAGACCCTATGTCTCCACTAGCAAATTAACTTGATTCAAATGCTTTTGTCTCTAATTTGCTTTTTTTAAAAAGTGTTTTGAAACTGTCTTATTCAATTAAGAAAACGAGTTGGAAAATGTGTTAAAATGACTATAAAAAACGCTATCAAAAAGGTCCAGTCCCCTGCGACAAAGTCATGAAAAAACCGTTATCGGGGCAAGGGTTAAGCATTTTCTTACCATTTCTTACTTAAAATTCACTTTTAATTGCATGGCTATTGAAAAACAAATGGTTCCCAAGTTTATCAGCATGGAATTTTTGCTTTGAAGTTTTACGAACGCCAGAGAAGTAATATTGAAATGGGCTTCTTTCGATATTAAACTTACCCATATAGTGAAAAGGGTTTGAATTTCAAGCCAGAAAAGGGATTTAGAATTAGAAGAAATATGCATATTTCCTGTTTACTACCAGCAAATGTCTATTTCCAATACTCTGAGCAAAGTAATTTAAAAATTTGCAGCGAGAAAACGATTTTTCGATCACCTTTGTGTGATACCCTCATATTACAAAATCGCAGGTTTTAAATGGGGTAAGGGTTTTTTATGTCCATTCTATCGCATTGTTTACATAATTAATTATATCCACTTGACCAATTAAATTAATCCTTGCTACCCAAAGCGCAAAAACTGACTTAATGTTAATTTTAGCCTCAACAAAAGTTAAAAAATGCAAGAAGAAATACTTACAAGGAATTTCCTTTGATTTTTTTAAAAAATTAAAAAAATGATTTTAAATCGATAAAATCATCAAAATTAAAATTTTTACACTTTTTGAAACTATTGACAAAATATTACGTCATTTGCAGCTATCTGAAGAGGTCAAAATTCGTTTTCTCAAAATCGGACCTTTTTACCATCTAGGTCAGACCCCACCCGATTTTTGGCCTTCTTTGTTCTATATAAAATTGCTCAACTTTCAGGTGCTGCAGCGCATTCCACAACAATGCGTTTATATATTACGTCACCAGCACTTCATCTACATTCATTGTTCTATCATTTGAGACTAAAATAACTGGGTCTTTTAGGTTTAACTTTTGGGCTATTCAAGCCAGAGTAAAGGAACCGTCTTTTTTCCATCTATGAAGAGGTCAGTTAGTTCGGGCACCCCCACCGTCGCTCATCCGTCCTCCCGGAAAGGAAATCGTGCACAAAAAAGATCGAACCAAGCCTTATATTAAAGAAGAGATGCAACACTAGCAAAAAATCAAATAAATATGCAGGTGGATCACTGTTCTCCACTTCAAAATGCCATTTTCAAGCCGCACTATTTTTTCGTTAAGATCTACTTTTACCATACAACGACCTCCGGAAGTAAATTCCAGTGAGGTCACTCCTAAATTTAAGAGCTTTTTGCATTCCTCTAACTTCTAAACACTTTGGTCAATGCTGGGGGGTATTGTGACCAAAGCTAAGTCAATAAGGTTTTAATATTTGCATTTGTCACTGAAATATGACGATTTTAGGACATGACCTATTTAGCGAAAAAAGACAAGAATTCAGAGCACTGTTATTTGTGATGTGACATGATTACTTAATCAAATAATTTTTGGTAAGAAGCCATTGGGAATGATTTCTCAAAGTATAATTTTGAACTATTACTCCATCCAAACTTGTTAAGCCAAAAATGTTAAACATTACTTGATTTTGAGGCAATAAAAAGGGGAGTTAATCATTGAAGGTCGAGGTAATTTTAACAAAAAAATCGCAATTTTCACATTTTAATGCCAATTAAAAGAACTTAATCATAAAAATATGCGCAAAAAGAGTGTTTTCTGTTAAAAGGTATCAAAATGGCAGTAGAAAGAAAAAATAAATCAGACATCTTAGCCTCAAAAATCGTAACTTTGAGGAATCAAATGGTATAATAGCTCTCCCCAGAAATGAAAAGGGGCTCATATAGAGTAAAGGGTGAAATTCAAAATTCCACAATCTTTGCTTAATTTTTCAGGATCTAAAACATCGTTTGAGAGTTTGTGCATCGTAAACTTACATAATGTGTAGGAATAACGAAAACCAATCCTCAAAAAACATGTCACAATAGTCATACTGGGTGTGAAATTTAAAAAAAAATGACAGAGCCCGCTCATTTTAATTTCTTAAAATGCAGTTTTATGTCAAAATTCTCCTAGAAAGCTCTGTTCTATAACAGATATGTTGTATTGCAACTCTATAAAAGGTATTAGAAACCGCAACGGGAAGGAGAAACGTCCATTTTACAACATGGACTTGGGGTACCCACTTCAATAAATATCCATTCTGAAATGGGTGTTAAGGGTTGGAAAATGGGTCTCTTGAATCATTTTGAGCCATGTCGAGAATTTCACTCACGTGTAGGTATTCAGCTATGACGACTTTACTATTTAAGTAACAGAAACGGAAGATCACTCAATTTACAAGAAACATCTTGACACGATAAAGAGGGGAACATTTTACATAATTGATCATTTTGACTTGTAAGACCCTATGTCTCCACTAGCAAATTAACTTGATTCAAATGCTTTTGTCTCTAATTTGCTTTTTTAAAAAGTGTTTTGAAACTGTCTTATTCAATTAAGAAAACGAGTTGGAAAATGTGTTAAAATGACTATAAAAAACGCTATCAAAAAGGTCCAGTCCCCTGCGACAAAGTCATGAAAAAACCGTTATCGGGGCAAGGGTTAAGCATTTTCTTACCATTTCTTACTTAAAATTCACTTTTAATTGCATGACTATTGAAAAACAAATGGTTCCCAAGTTTATCAGCATGGAATTTTTGCTTTGAAGTTTTACGAACGCCAGAGAAGTAATATTGAAATGGGCTTCTTTCGATATTAAACTTACCCATATAGTGAAAAGGGTTTGAATTTCAAGCCAGAAAAGGGATTTAGAATTAGAAGAAATATGCATATTTCCTGTTTACTACCAGCAAATGTCTATTTCCAATACTCTGAGCAAAGTAATTTAAAAATTTGCAGCGAGAAAACGATTTTTCGATCACCTTTGTGTGATACCCTCATATTACAAAATCGCAGGTTTTAAATGGGGTAAGGGTTTTTTATGTCCATTCTATCGCATTGTTTACATAATTAATTATATCCACTTGACCAATTAAATTAATCCTTACTACCCAAAGCGCAAAAACTGACTTAATGTTAATTTTAGCCTCAACAAAAGTTAAAAAATGCAAGAAGAAATACTTACAAGGAATTTCCTTTGATTTTTTTAAAAAATTAAAAAAATGATTTTAAATCGATAAAATCATCAAAATTAAAATTTTTACACTTTTTGAAACTATTGACAAAATATTACGTCATTTGCAGCTATCTGAAGAGGTCAAAATTCGTTTTCTCAAAATCGGACCTTTTTACCATCTAGGTCAGACCCCACCCGATTTTTGGCCTTCTTTGTTCTATATAAAATTGCTCAACTTTCAGGTGCTGCAGCGCATTCCACAACAATGCGTTTATATATTACGTCACCAGCACTTCATCTACATTCATTGTTCTATCATTTGAGACTAAAATAACTGGGTCTTTTAGGTTTAACTTTTGGGCTATTCAAGCCAGAGTAAAGGAACCGTCTTTTTTCCATCTATGAAGAGGTCAGTTAGTTCGGGCACCCCCACCGTCGCTCATCCGTCCTCCCGGAAAGGAAATCGTGCACAAAAAAGATCGAACCAAGCCTTATATTAAAGAAGAGATGCAACACTAGCAAAAAATCAAATAAATATGCAGGTGGATCACTGTTCTCCACTTCAAAATGCCATTTTCAAGCCGCACTATTTTTTCGTTAAGATCTACTTTTACCATACAACGACCTCCGGAAGTAAATTCCAGTGAGGTCACTCCTAAATTTAAGAGCTTTTTGCATTCCTCTAACTTCTAAACACTTTGGTCAATGCTGGGGGGTATTGTGACCAAAGCTAAGTCAATAAGGTTTTAATATTTGCATTTGTCACTGAAATATGACGATTTTAGGACATGACCTATTTAGCGAAAAAAGACAAGAATTCAGAGCACTGTTATTTGTGATGTGACATGATTACTTAATCAAATAATTTTTGGTAAGAAGCCATTGGGAATGATTTCTCAAAGTATAATTTTGAACTATTACTCCATCCAAACTTGTTAAGCCAAAAATGTTAAACATTACTTGATTTTGAGGCAATAAAAAGGGGAGTTAATCATTGAAGGTCGAGGTAATTTTAACAAAAAAATCGCAATTTTCACATTTTAATGCCAATTAAAAGAACTTAATCATAAAAATATGCGCAAAAAGAGTGTTTTCTGTTAAAAGGTATCAAAATGGCAGTAGAAAGAAAAAATAAATCAGACATCTTAGCCTCAAAAATCGTAACTTTGAGGAATCAAATGGTATAATAGCTCTCCCCAGAAATGAAAAGGGGCTCATATAGAGTAAAGGGTGAAATTCAAAATTCCACAATCTTTGCTTAATTTTTCAGGATCTAAAACATCGTTTGAGAGTTTGTGCATCGTAAACTTACATAATGTGTAGGAATAACGAAAACCAATCCTCAAAAAACATGTCACAATAGTCATACTGGGTGTGAAATTTAAAAAAAAATGACAGAGCCCGCTCATTTTAATTTCTTAAAATGCAGTTTTATGTCAAAATTCTCCTAGAAAGCTCTGTTCTATAACAGATATGTTGTATTGCAACTCTATAAAAGGTATTAGAAACCGCAACGGGAAGGAGAAACGTCCATTTTACAACATGGACTTGGGGTACCCACTTCAATAAATATCCATTCTGAAATGGGTGTTAAGGGTTGGAAAATGGGTCTCTTGAATCATTTTGAGCCATGTCGAGAATTTCACTCACGTGTAGGTATTCAGCTATGACGACTTTACTATTTAAGTAACAGAAACGGAAGATCACTCAATTTACAAGAAACATCTTGACACGATAAAGAGGGGAACATTTTACATAATTGATCATTTTGACTTGTAAGACCCTATGTCTCCACTAGCAAATTAACTTGATTCAAATGCTTTTGTCTCTAATTTGCTTTTTTAAAAAGTGTTTTGAAACTGTCTTATTCAATTAAGAAAACGAGTTGGAAAATGTGTTAAAATGACTATAAAAAACGCTATCAAAAAGGTCCAGTCCCCTGCGACAAAGTCATGAAAAAACCGTTATCGGGGCAAGGGTTAAGCATTTTCTTACCATTTCTTACTTAAAATTCACTTTTAATTGCATGACTATTGAAAAACAAATGGTTCCCAAGTTTATCAGCATGGAATTTTTGCTTTGAAGTTTTACGAACGCCAGAGAAGTAATATTGAAATGGGCTTCTTTCGATATTAAACTTACCCATATAGTGAAAAGGGTTTGAATTTCAAGCCAGAAAAGGGATTTAGAATTAGAAGAAATATGCATATTTCCTGTTTACTACCAGCAAATGTCTATTTCCAATACTCTGAGCAAAGTAATTTAAAAATTTGCAGCGAGAAAACGATTTTTCGATCACCTTTGTGTGATACCCTCATATTACAAAATCGCAGGTTTTAAATGGGGTAAGGGTTTTTTATGTCCATTCTATCGCATTGTTTACATAATTAATTATATCCACTTGACCAATTAAATTAATCCTTGCTACCCAAAGCGCAAAAACTGACTTAATGTTAATTTTAGCCTCAACAAAAGTTAAAAAATGCAAGAAGAAATACTTACAAGGAATTTCCTTTGATTTTTTTAAAAAATTAAAAAAATGATTTTAAATCGATAAAATCATCAAAATTAAAATTTTTACACTTTTTGAAACTATTGACAAAATATTACGTCATTTGCAGCTATCTGAAGAGGTCAAAATTCGTTTTCTCAAAATCGGACCTTTTTACCATCTAGGTCAGACCCCACCCGATTTTTGGCCTTCTTTGTTCTATATAAAATTGCTCAACTTTCAGGTGCTGCAGCGCATTCCACAACAATGCGTTTATATATTACGTCACCAGCACTTCATCTACATTCATTGTTCTATCATTTGAGACTAAAATAACTGGGTCTTTTAGGTTTAACTTTTGGGCTATTCAAGCCAGAGTAAAGGAACCGTCTTTTTTCCATCTATGAAGAGGTCAGTTAGTTCGGGCACCCCCACCGTCGCTCATCCGTCCTCCCGGAAAGGAAATCGTGCACAAAAAAGATCGAACCAAGCCTTATATTAAAGAAGAGATGCAACACTAGCAAAAAATCAAATAAATATGCAGGTGGATCACTGTTCTCCACTTCAAAATGCCATTTTCAAGCCGCACTATTTTTTCGTTAAGATCTACTTTTACCATACAACGACCTCCGGAAGTAAATTCCAGTGAGGTCACTCCTAAATTTAAGAGCTTTTTGCATTCCTCTAACTTCTAAACACTTTGGTCAATGCTGGGGGGTATTGTGACCAAAGCTAAGTCAATAAGGTTTTAATATTTGCATTTGTCACTGAAATATGACGATTTTAGGACATGACCTATTTAGCGAAAAAAGACAAGAATTCAGAGCACTGTTATTTGTGATGTGACATGATTACTTAATCAAATAATTTTTGGTAAGAAGCCATTGGGAATGATTTCTCAAAGTATAATTTTGAACTATTACTCCATCCAAACTTGTTAAGCCAAAAATGTTAAACATTACTTGATTTTGAGGCAATAAAAAGGGGAGTTAATCATTGAAGGTCGAGGTAATTTTAACAAAAAAATCGCAATTTTCACATTTTAATGCCAATTAAAAGAACTTAATCATAAAAATATGCGCAAAAAGAGTGTTTTCTGTTAAAAGGTATCAAAATGGCAGTAGAAAGAAAAAATAAATCAGACATCTTAGCCTCAAAAATCGTAACTTTGAGGAATCAAATGGTATAATAGCTCTCCCCAGAAATGAAAAGGGGCTCATATAGAGTAAAGGGTGAAATTCAAAATTCCACAATCTTTGCTTAATTTTTCAGGATCTAAAACATCGTTTGAGAGTTTGTGCATCGTAAACTTACATAATGTGTAGGAATAACGAAAACCAATCCTCAAAAAACATGTCACAATAGTCATACTGGGTGTGAAATTTAAAAAAAAATGACAGAGCCCGCTCATTTTAATTTCTTAAAATGCAGTTTTATGTCAAAATTCTCCTAGAAAGCTCTGTTCTATAACAGATATGTTGTATTGCAACTCTATAAAAGGTATTAGAAACCGCAACGGGAAGGAGAAACGTCCATTTTACAACATGGACTTGGGGTACCCACTTCAATAAATATCCATTCTGAAATGGGTGTTAAGGGTTGGAAAATGGGTCTCTTGAATCATTTTGAGCCATGTCGAGAATTTCACTCACGTGTAGGTATTCAGCTATGACGACTTTACTATTTAAGTAACAGAAACGGAAGATCACTCAATTTACAAGAAACATCTTGACACGATAAAGAGGGGAACATTTTACATAATTGATCATTTTGACTTGTAAGACCCTATGTCTCCACTAGCAAATTAACTTGATTCAAATGCTTTTGTCTCTAATTTGCTTTTTTAAAAAGTGTTTTGAAACTGTCTTATTCAATTAAGAAAACGAGTTGGAAAATGTGTTAAAATGACTATAAAAAACGCTATCAAAAAGGTCCAGTCCCCTGCGACAAAGTCATGAAAAAACCGTTATCGGGGCAAGGGTTAAGCATTTTCTTACCATTTCTTACTTAAAATTCACTTTTAATTGCATGACTATTGAAAAACAAATGGTTCCCAAGTTTATCAGCATGGAATTTTTGCTTTGAAGTTTTACGAACGCCAGAGAAGTAATATTGAAATGGGCTTCTTTCGATATTAAACTTACCCATATAGTGAAAAGGGTTTGAATTTCAAGCCAGAAAAGGGATTTAGAATTAGAAGAAATATGCATATTTCCTGTTTACTACCAGCAAATGTCTATTTCCAATACTCTGAGCAAAGTAATTTAAAAATTTGCAGCGAGAAAACGATTTTTCGATCACCTTTGTGTGATACCCTCATATTACAAAATCGCAGGTTTTAAATGGGGTAAGGGTTTTTTATGTCCATTCTATCGCATTGTTTACATAATTAATTATATCCACTTGACCAATTAAATTAATCCTTGCTACCCAAAGCGCAAAAACTGACTTAATGTTAATTTTAGCCTCAACAAAAGTTAAAAAATGCAAGAAGAAATACTTACAAGGAATTTCCTTTGATTTTTTTAAAAAATTAAAAAAATGATTTTAAATCGATAAAATCATCAAAATTAAAATTTTTACACTTTTTGAAACTATTGACAAAATATTACGTCATTTGCAGCTATCTGAAGAGGTCAAAATTCGTTTTCTCAAAATCGGACCTTTTTACCATCTAGGTCAGACCCCACCCGATTTTTGGCCTTCTTTGTTCTATATAAAATTGCTCAACTTTCAGGTGCTGCAGCGCATTCCACAACAATGCGTTTATATATTACGTCACCAGCACTTCATCTACATTCATTGTTCTATCATTTGAGACTAAAATAACTGGGTCTTTTAGGTTTAACTTTTGGGCTATTCAAGCCAGAGTAAAGGAACCGTCTTTTTTCCATCTATGAAGAGGTCAGTTAGTTCGGGCACCCCCACCGTCGCTCATCCGTCCTCCCGGAAAGGAAATCGTGCACAAAAAAGATCGAACCAAGCCTTATATTAAAGAAGAGATGCAACACTAGCAAAAAATCAAATAAATATGCAGGTGGATCACTGTTCTCCACTTCAAAATGCCATTTTCAAGCCGCACTATTTTTTCGTTAAGATCTACTTTTACCATACAACGACCTCCGGAAGTAAATTCCAGTGAGGTCACTCCTAAATTTAAGAGCTTTTTGCATTCCTCTAACTTCTAAACACTTTGGTCAATGCTGGGGGGTATTGTGACCAAAGCTAAGTCAATAAGGTTTTAATATTTGCATTTGTCACTGAAATATGACGATTTTAGGACATGACCTATTTAGCGAAAAAAGACAAGAATTCAGAGCACTGTTATTTGTGATGTGACATGATTACTTAATCAAATAATTTTTGGTAAGAAGCCATTGGGAATGATTTCTCAAAGTATAATTTTGAACTATTACTCCATCCAAACTTGTTAAGCCAAAAATGTTAAACATTACTTGATTTTGAGGCAATAAAAAGGGGAGTTAATCATTGAAGGTCGAGGTAATTTTAACAAAAAAATCGCAATTTTCACATTTTAATGCCAATTAAAAGAACTTAATCATAAAAATATGCGCAAAAAGAGTGTTTTCTGTTAAAAGGTATCAAAATGGCAGTAGAAAGAAAAAATAAATCAGACATCTTAGCCTCAAAAATCGTAACTTTGAGGAATCAAATGGTATAATAGCTCTCCCCAGAAATGAAAAGGGGCTCATATAGAGTAAAGGGTGAAATTCAAAATTCCACAATCTTTGCTTAATTTTTCAGGATCTAAAACATCGTTTGAGAGTTTGTGCATCGTAAACTTACATAATGTGTAGGAATAACGAAAACCAATCCTCAAAAAACATGTCACAATAGTCATACTGGGTGTGAAATTTAAAAAAAAATGACAGAGCCCGCTCATTTTAATTTCTTAAAATGCAGTTTTATGTCAAAATTCTCCTAGAAAGCTCTGTTCTATAACAGATATGTTGTATTGCAACTCTATAAAAGGTATTAGAAACCGCAACGGGAAGGAGAAACGTCCATTTTACAACATGGACTTGGGGTACCCACTTCAATAAATATCCATTCTGAAATGGGTGTTAAGGGTTGGAAAATGGGTCTCTTGAATCATTTTGAGCCATGTCGAGAATTTCACTCACGTGTAGGTATTCAGCTATGACGACTTTACTATTTAAGTAACAGAAACGGAAGATCACTCAATTTACAAGAAACATCTTGACACGATAAAGAGGGGAACATTTTACATAATTGATCATTTTGACTTGTAAGACCCTATGTCTCCACTAGCAAATTAACTTGATTCAAATGCTTTTGTCTCTAACTTGCTTTTTTAAAAAGTGTTTTGAAACTGTCTTATTCAATTAAGAAAACGAGTTGGAAAATGTGTTAAAATGACTATAAAAAACGCTATCAAAAAGGTCCAGTCCCCTGCGACAAAGTCATGAAAAAACCGTTATCGGGGCAAGGGTTAAGCATTTTCTTACCATTTCTTACTTAAAATTCACTTTTAATTGCATGACTATTGAAAAACAAATGGTTCCCAAGTTTATCAGCATGGAATTTTTGCTTTGAAGTTTTACGAACGCCAGAGAAGTAATATTGAAATGGGCTTCTTTCGATATTAAACTTACCCATATAGTGAAAAGGGTTTGAATTTCAAGCCAGAAAAGGGATTTAGAATTAGAAGAAATATGCATATTTCCTGTTTACTACCAGCAAATGTCTATTTCCAATACTCTGAGCAAAGTAATTTAAAAATTTGCAGCGAGAAAACGATTTTTCGATCACCTTTGTGTGATACCCTCATATTACAAAATCGCAGGTTTTAAATGGGGTAAGGGTTTTTTATGTCCATTCTATCGCATTGTTTACATAATTAATTATATCCACTTGACCAATTAAATTAATCCTTGCTACCCAAAGCGCAAAAACTGACTTAATGTTAATTTTAGCCTCAACAAAAGTTAAAAAATGCAAGAAGAAATACTTACAAGGAATTTCCTTTGATTTTTTTAAAAAATTAAAAAAATGATTTTAAATCGATAAAATCATCAAAATTAAAATTTTTACACTTTTTGAAACTATTGACAAAATATTACGTCATTTGCAGCTATCTGAAGAGGTCAAAATTCGTTTTCTCAAAATCGGACCTTTTTACCATCTAGGTCAGACCCCACCCGATTTTTGGCCTTCTTTGTTCTATATAAAATTGCTCAACTTTCAGGTGCTGCAGCGCATTCCACAACAATGCGTTTATATATTACGTCACCAGCACTTCATCTACATTCATTGTTCTATCATTTGAGACTAAAATAACTGGGTCTTTTAGGTTTAACTTTTGGGCTATTCAAGCCAGAGTAAAGGAACCGTCTTTTTTCCATCTATGAAGAGGTCAGTTAGTTCGGGCACCCCCACCGTCGCTCATCCGTCCTCCCGGAAAGGAAATCGTGCACAAAAAAGATCGAACCAAGCCTTATATTAAAGAAGAGATGCAACACTAGCAAAAAATCAAATAAATATGCAGGTGGATCACTGTTCTCCACTTCAAAATGCCATTTTCAAGCCGGCACTATTTTTTCGTTAAGATCTACTTTTACCATACAACGACCTCCGGAAGTAAATTCCAGTGAGGTCACTCCTAAATTTAAGAGCTTTTTGCATTCCTCTAACTTCTAAACACTTTGGTCAATGCTGGGGGGTATTGTGACCAAAGCTAAGTCAATAAGGTTTTAATATTTGCATTTGTCACTGAAATATGACGATTTTAGGACATGACCTATTTAGCGAAAAAAGACAAGAATTCAGAGCACTGTTATTTGTGATGTGACATGATTACTTAATCAAATAATTTTTGGTAAGAAGCCATTGGGAATGATTTCTCAAAGTATAATTTTGAACTATTACTCCATCCAAACTTGTTAAGCCAAAAATGTTAAACATTACTTGATTTTGAGGCAATAAAAAGGGGAGTTAATCATTGAAGGTCGAGGTAATTTTAACAAAAAAATCGCAATTTTCACATTTTAATGCCAATTAAAAGAACTTAATCATAAAAATATGCGCAAAAAGAGTGTTTTCTGTTAAAAGGTATCAAAATGGCAGTAGAAAGAAAAAATAAATCAGACATCTTAGCCTCAAAAATCGTAACTTTGAGGAATCAAATGGTATAATAGCTCTCCCCAGAAATGAAAAGGGGCTCATATAGAGTAAAGGGTGAAATTCAAAATTCCACAATCTTTGCTTAATTTTTCAGGATCTAAAACATCGTTTGAGAGTTTGTGCATCGTAAACTTACATAATGTGTAGGAATAACGAAAACCAATCCTCAAAAAACATGTCACAATAGTCATACTGGGTGTGAAATTTAAAAAAAAATGACAGAGCCCGCTCATTTTAATTTCTTAAAATGCAGTTTTATGTCAAAATTCTCCTAGAAAGCTCTGTTCTATAACAGATATGTTGTATTGCAACTCTATAAAAGGTATTAGAAACCGCAACGGGAAGGAGAAACGTCCATTTTACAACATGGACTTGGGGTACCCACTTCAATAAATATCCATTCTGAAATGGGTGTTAAGGGTTGGAAAATGGGTCTCTTGAATCATTTTGAGCCATGTCGAGAATTTCACTCACGTGTAGGTATTCAGCTATGACGACTTTACTATTTAAGTAACAGAAACGGAAGATCACTCAATTTACAAGAAACATCTTGACACGATAAAGAGGGGAACATTTTACATAATTGATCATTTTGACTTGTAAGACCCTATGTCTCCACTAGCAAATTAACTTGATTCAAATGCTTTTGTCTCTAATTTGCTTTTTTAAAAAGTGTTTTGAAACTGTCTTATTCAATTAAGAAAACGAGTTGGAAAATGTGTTAAAATGACTATAAAAAACGCTATCAAAAAGGTCCAGTCCCCTGCGACAAAGTCATGAAAAAACCGTTATCGGGGCAAGGGTTAAGCATTTTCTTACCATTTCTTACTTAAAATTCACTTTTAATTGCATGACTATTGAAAAACAAATGGTTCCCAAGTTTATCAGCATGGAATTTTTGCTTTGAAGTTTTACGAACGCCAGAGAAGTAATATTGAAATGGGCTTCTTTCGATATTAAACTTACCCATATAGTGAAAAGGGTTTGAATTTCAAGCCAGAAAAGGGATTTAGAATTAGAAGAAATATGCATATTTCCTGTTTACTACCAGCAAATGTCTATTTCCAATACTCTGAGCAAAGTAATTTAAAAATTTGCAGCGAGAAAACGATTTTTCGATCACCTTTGTGTGATACCCTCATATTACAAAATCGCAGGTTTTAAATGGGGTAAGGGTTTTTTATGTCCATTCTATCGCATTGTTTACATAATTAATTATATCCACTTGACCAATTAAATTAATCCTTGCTACCCAAAGCGCAAAAACTGACTTAATGTTAATTTTAGCCTCAACAAAAGTTAAAAAATGCAAGAAGAAATACTTACAAGGAATTTCCTTTGATTTTTTTAAAAAATTAAAAAAATGATTTTAAATCGATAAAATCATCAAAATTAAAATTTTTACACTTTTTGAAACTATTGACAAAATATTACGTCATTTGCAGCTATCTGAAGAGGTCAAAATTCGTTTTCTCAAAATCGGACCTTTTTACCATCTAGGTCAGACCCCACCCGATTTTTGGCCTTCTTTGTTCTATATAAAATTGCTCAACTTTCAGGTGCTGCAGCGCATTCCACAACAATGCGTTTATATATTACGTCACCAGCACTTCATCTACATTCATTGTTCTATCATTTGAGACTAAAATAACTGGGTCTTTTAGGTTTAACTTTTGGGCTATTCAAGCCAGAGTAAAGGAACCGTCTTTTTTCCATCTATGAAGAGGTCAGTTAGTTCGGGCACCCCCACCGTCGCTCATCCGTCCTCCCGGAAAGGAAATCGTGCACAAAAAAGATCGAACCAAGCCTTATATTAAAGAAGAGATGCAACACTAGCAAAAAATCAAATAAATATGCAGGTGGATCACTGTTCTCCACTTCAAAATGCCATTTTCAAGCCGCACTATTTTTTCGTTAAGATCTACTTTTACCATACAACGACCTCCGGAAGTAAATTCCAGTGAGGTCACTCCTAAATTTAAGAGCTTTTTGCATTCCTCTAACTTCTAAACACTTTGGTCAATGCTGGGGGGTATTGTGACCAAAGCTAAGTCAATAAGGTTTTAATATTTGCATTTGTCACTGAAATATGACGATTTTAGGACATGACCTATTTAGCGAAAAAAGACAAGAATTCAGAGCACTGTTATTTGTGATGTGACATGATTACTTAATCAAATAATTTTTGGTAAGAAGCCATTGGGAATGATTTCTCAAAGTATAATTTTGAACTATTACTCCATCCAAACTTGTTAAGCCAAAAATGTTAAACATTACTTGATTTTGAGGCAATAAAAAGGGGAGTTAATCATTGAAGGTCGAGGTAATTTTAACAAAAAAATCGCAATTTTCACATTTTAATGCCAATTAAAAGAACTTAATCATAAAAATATGCGCAAAAAGAGTGTTTTCTGTTAAAAGGTATCAAAATGGCAGTAGAAAGAAAAAATAAATCAGACATCTTAGCCTCAAAAATCGTAACTTTGAGGAATCAAATGGTATAATAGCTCTCCCCAGAAATGAAAAGGGGCTCATATAGAGTAAAGGGTGAAATTCAAAATTCCACAATCTTTGCTTAATTTTTCAGGATCTAAAACATCGTTTGAGAGTTTGTGCATCGTAAACTTACATAATGTGTAGGAATAACGAAAACCAATCCTCAAAAAACATGTCACAATAGTCATACTGGGTGTGAAATTTAAAAAAAAATGACAGAGCCCGCTCATTTTAATTTCTTAAAATGCAGTTTTATGTCAAAATTCTCCTAGAAAGCTCTGTTCTATAACAGATATGTTGTATTGCAACTCTATAAAAGGTATTAGAAACCGCAACGGGAAGGAGAAACGTCCATTTTACAACATGGACTTGGGGTACCCACTTCAATAAATATCCATTCTGAAATGGGTGTTAAGGGTTGGAAAATGGGTCTCTTGAATCATTTTGAGCCATGTCGAGAATTTCACTCACGTGTAGGTATTCAGCTATGACGACTTTACTATTTAAGTAACAGAAACGGAAGATCACTCAATTTACAAGAAACATCTTGACACGATAAAGAGGGGAACATTTTACATAATTGATCATTTTGACTTGTAAGACCCTATGTCTCCACTAGCAAATTAACTTGATTCAAATGCTTTTGTCTCTAATTTGCTTTTTTAAAAAGTGTTTTGAAACTGTCTTATTCAATTAAGAAAACGAGTTGGAAAATGTGTTAAAATGACTATAAAAAACGCTATCAAAAAGGTCCAGTCCCCTGCGACAAAGTCATGAAAAAACCGTTATCGGGGCAAGGGTTAAGCATTTTCTTACCATTTCTTACTTAAAATTCACTTTTAATTGCATGACTATTGAAAAACAAATGGTTCCCAAGTTTATCAGCATGGAATTTTTGCTTTGAAGTTTTACGAACGCCAGAGAAGTAATATTGAAATGGGCTTCTTTCGATATTAAACTTACCCATATAGTGAAAAGGGTTTGAATTTCAAGCCAGAAAAGGGATTTAGAATTAGAAGAAATATGCATATTTCCTGTTTACTACCAGCAAATGTCTATTTCCAATACTCTGAGCAAAGTAATTTAAAAATTTGCAGCGAGAAAACGATTTTTCGATCACCTTTGTGTGATACCCTCATATTACAAAATCGCAGGTTTTAAATGGGGTAAGGGTTTTTTATGTCCATTCTATCGCATTGTTTACATAATTAATTATATCCACTTGACCAATTAAATTAATCCTTGCTACCCAAAGCGCAAAAACTGACTTAATGTTAATTTTAGCCTCAACAAAAGTTAAAAAATGCAAGAAGAAATACTTACAAGGAATTTCCTTTGATTTTTTTAAAAAATTAAAAAAATGATTTTAAATCGATAAAATCATCAAAATTAAAATTTTTACACTTTTTGAAACTATTGACAAAATATTACGTCATTTGCAGCTATCTGAAGAGGTCAAAATTCGTTTTCTCAAAATCGGACCTTTTTACCATCTAGGTCAGACCCCACCCGATTTTTGGCCTTCTTTGTTCTATATAAAATTGCTCAACTTTCAGGTGCTGCAGCGCATTCCACAACAATGCGTTTATATATTACGTCACCAGCACTTCATCTACATTCATTGTTCTATCATTTGAGACTAAAATAACTGGGTCTTTTAGGTTTAACTTTTGGGCTATTCAAGCCAGAGTAAAGGAACCGTCTTTTTTCCATCTATGAAGAGGTCAGTTAGTTCGGGCACCCCCACCGTCGCTCATCCGTCCTCCCGGAAAGGAAATCGTGCACAAAAAAGATCGAACCAAGCCTTATATTAAAGAAGAGATGCAACACTAGCAAAAAATCAAATAAATATGCAGGTGGATCACTGTTCTCCACTTCAAAATGCCATTTTCAAGCCGCACTATTTTTTCGTTAAGATCTACTTTTACCATACAACGACCTCCGGAAGTAAATTCCAGTGAGGTCACTCCTAAATTTAAGAGCTTTTTGCATTCCTCTAACTTCTAAACACTTTGGTCAATGCTGGGGGGTATTGTGACCAAAGCTAAGTCAATAAGGTTTTAATATTTGCATTTGTCACTGAAATATGACGATTTTAGGACATGACCTATTTAGCGAAAAAAGACAAGAATTCAGAGCACTGTTATTTGTGATGTGACATGATTACTTAATCAAATAATTTTTGGTAAGAAGCCATTGGGAATGATTTCTCAAAGTATAATTTTGAACTATTACTCCATCCAAACTTGTTAAGCCAAAAATGTTAAACATTACTTGATTTTGAGGCAATAAAAAGGGGAGTTAATCATTGAAGGTCGAGGTAATTTTAACAAAAAAATCGCAATTTTCACATTTTAATGCCAATTAAAAGAACTTAATCATAAAAATATGCGCAAAAAGAGTGTTTTCTGTTAAAAGGTATCAAAATGGCAGTAGAAAGAAAAAATAAATCAGACATCTTAGCCTCAAAAATCGTAACTTTGAGGAATCAAATGGTATAATAGCTCTCCCCAGAAATGAAAAGGGGCTCATATAGAGTAAAGGGTGAAATTCAAAATTCCACAATCTTTGCTTAATTTTTCAGGATCTAAAACATCGTTTGAGAGTTTGTGCATCGTAAACTTACATAATGTGTAGGAATAACGAAAACCAATCCTCAAAAAACATGTCACAATAGTCATACTGGGTGTGAAATTTAAAAAAAAATGACAGAGCCCGCTCATTTTAATTTCTTAAAATGCAGTTTTATGTCAAAATTCTCCTAGAAAGCTCTGTTCTATAACAGATATGTTGTATTGCAACTCTATAAAAGGTATTAGAAACCGCAACGGGAAGGAGAAACGTCCATTTTACAACATGGACTTGGGGTACCCACTTCAATAAATATCCATTCTGAAATGGGTGTTAAGGGTTGGAAAATGGGTCTCTTGAATCATTTTGAGCCATGTCGAGAATTTCACTCACGTGTAGGTATTCAGCTATGACGACTTTACTATTTAAGTAACAGAAACGGAAGATCACTCAATTTACAAGAAACATCTTGACACGATAAAGAGGGGAACATTTTACATAATTGATCATTTTGACTTGTAAGACCCTATGTCTCCACTAGCAAATTAACTTGATTCAAATGCTTTTGTCTCTAATTTGCTTTTTTAAAAAGTGTTTTGAAACTGTCTTATTCAATTAAGAAAACGAGTTGGAAAATGTGTTAAAATGACTATAAAAAACGCTATCAAAAAGGTCCAGTCCCCTGCGACAAAGTCATGAAAAAAACCGTTATCGGGGCAAGGGTTAAGCATTTTCTTACCATTTCTTACTTAAAATTCACTTTTAATTGCATGACTATTGAAAAACAAATGGTTCCCAAGTTTATCAGCATGGAATTTTTGCTTTGAAGTTTTACGAACGCCAGAGAAGTAATATTGAAATGGGCTTCTTTCGATATTAAACTTACCCATATAGTGAAAAGGGTTTGAATTTCAAGCCAGAAAAGGGATTTAGAATTAGAAGAAATATGCATATTTCCTGTTTACTACCAGCAAATGTCTATTTCCAATACTCTGAGCAAAGTAATTTAAAAATTTGCAGCGAGAAAACGATTTTTCGATCACCTTTGTGTGATACCCTCATATTACAAAATCGCAGATTTTAAATGGGGTAAGGGTTTTTTATGTCCATTCTATCGCATTGTTTACATAATTAATTATATCCACTTGACCAATTAAATTAATCCTTGCTACCCAAAGCGCAAAAACTGGCTTAATGTTAATTTTAGCCTCAACAAAAGTTAAAAAATGCAAGAAGAAATACTTACAAGGAATTTCCTTTGATTTTTTTAAAAAATTAAAAAAATGATTTTAAATCGATAAAATCATCAAAATTAAAATTTTTACACTTTTTGAAACTATTGACAAAATATTACGTCATTTGCAGCTATCTGAAGAGGTCAAAATTCGTTTTCTCAAAATCGGACCTTTTTACCATCTAGGTCAGACCCCACCCGATTTTTGGCCTTCTTTGTTCTATATAAAATTGCTCAACTTTCAGGTGCTGCAGCGCATTCCACAACAATGCGTTTATATATTACGTCACCAGCACTTCATCTACATTCATTGTTCTATCATTTGAGACTAAAATAACTGGGTCTTTTAGGTTTAACTTTTGGGCTATTCAAGCCAGAGTAAAGGAACCGTCTTTTTTCCATCTATGAAGAGGTCAGTTAGTTCGGGCACCCCCACCGTCGCTCATCCGTCCTCCCGGAAAGGAAATCGTGCACAAAAAAGATCGAACCAAGCCTTATATTAAAGAAGAGATGCAACACTAGCAAAAAATCAAATAAATATGCAGGTGGATCACTGTTCTCCACTTCAAAATGCCATTTTCAAGCCGCACTATTTTTTCGTTAAGATCTACTTTTACCATACAACGACCTCCGGAAGTAAATTCCAGTGAGGTCACTCCTAAATTTAAGAGCTTTTTGCATTCCTCTAACTTCTAAACACTTTGGTCAATGCTGGGGGGTATTGTGACCAAAGCTAAGTCAATAAGGTTTTAATATTTGCATTTGTCACTGAAATATGACGATTTTAGGACATGACCTATTTAGCGAAAAAAGACAAGAATTCAGAGCACTGTTATTTGTGATATGACATGATTACTTAATCAAATAATTTTTGGTAAGAAGCCATTGGGAATGATTTCTCAAAGTATAATTTTGAACTATTACTCCATCCAAACTTGTTAAGCCAAAAATGTTAAACATTACTTGATTTTGAGGCAATAAAAAGGGGAGTTAATCATTGAAGGTCGAGGTAATTTTAACAAAAAAATCGCAATTTTCACATTTTAATGCCAATTAAAAGAACTTAATCATAAAAATATGCGCAAAAAGAGTGTTTTCTGTTAAAAGGTATCAAAATGGCAGTAGAAAGAAAAAATAAATCAGACATCTTAGCCTCAAAAATCGTAACTTTGAGGAATCAAATGGTATAATAGCTCTCCCCAGAAATGAAAAGGGGCTCATATAGAGTAAAGGGTGAAATTCAAAATTCCACAATCTTTGCTTAATTTTTCAGGATCTAAAACATCGTTTGAGAGTTTGTGCATCGTAAACTTACATAATGTGTAGGAATAACGAAAACCAATCCTCAAAAAACATGTCACAATAGTCATACTGGGTGTGAAATTTAAAAAAAAATGACAGGGCCCGCTCATTTTAATTTCTTAAAATGCAGTTTTATGTCAAAATTCTCCTAGAAAGCTCTGTTCTATAACAGATATGTTGTATTGCAACTCTATAAAAGGTATTAGAAACCGCAACGGGAAGGAGAAACGTCCATTTTACAACATGGACTTGGGGTACCCACTTCAATAAATATCCATTCTGAAATGGGTGTTAAGGGTTGGAAAATGGGTCTCTTGAATCATTTTGAGCCATGTCGAGAATTTCACTCACGTGTAGGTATTCAGCTATGACGACTTTACTATTTAAGTAACAGAAACGGAAGATCACTCAATTTACAAGAAACATCTTGACACGATAAAGAGGGGAACATTTTACATAATTGATCATTTTGACTTGTAAGACCCTATGTCTCCACTAGCAAATTAACTTGATTCAAATGCTTTTGTCTCTAATTTGCTTTTTTAAAAAGTGTTTTGAAACTGTCTTATTCAATTAAGAAAACGAGTTGGAAAATGTGTTAAAATGACTATAAAAAACGCTATCAAAAAGGTCCAGTCCCCTGCGACAAAGTCATGAAAAAACCGTTATCGGGGCAAGGGTTAAGCATTTTCTTACCATTTCTTACTTAAAATTCACTTTTAATTGCATGACTATTGAAAAACAAATGGTTCCCAAGTTTATCAGCATGGAATTTTTGCTTTGAAGTTTTACGAACGCCAGAGAAGTAATATTGAAATGGGCTTCTTTCGATATTAAACTTACCCATATAGTGAAAAGGGTTTGAATTTCAAGCCAGAAAAGGGATTTAGAATTAGAAGAAATATGCATATTTCCTGTTTACTACCAGCAAATGTCTATTTCCAATACTCTGAGCAAAGTAATTTAAAAATTTGCAGCGAGAAAACGATTTTTCGATCACCTTTGTGTGATACCCTCATATTACAAAATCGCAGATTTTAAATGGGGTAAGGGTTTTTTATGTCCATTCTATCGCATTGTTTACATAATTAATTATATCCACTTGACCAATTAAATTAATCCTTGCTACCCAAAGCGCAAAAACTGGCTTAATGTTAATTTTAGCCTCAACAAAAGTTAAAAAATGCAAGAAGAAATACTTACAAGGAATTTCCTTTGATTTTTTTAAAAAATTAAAAAAATGATTTTAAATCGATAAAATCATCAAAATTAAAATTTTTACACTTTTTGAAACTATTGACAAAATATTACGTCATTTGCAGCTATCTGAAGAGGTCAAAATTCGTTTTCTCAAAATCGGACCTTTTTACCATCTAGGTCAGACCCCACCCGATTTTTGGCCTTCTTTGTTCTATATAAAATTGCTCAACTTTCAGGTGCTGCAGCGCATTCCACAACAATGCGTTTATATATTACGTCACCAGCACTTCATCTACATTCATTGTTCTATCATTTGAGACTAAAATAACTGGGTCTTTTAGGTTTAACTTTTGGGCTATTCAAGCCAGAGTAAAGGAACCGTCTTTTTTCCATCTATGAAGAGGTCAGTTAGTTCGGGCACCCCCACCGTCGCTCATCCGTCCTCCCGGAAAGGAAATCGTGCACAAAAAAGATCGAACCAAGCCTTATATTAAAGAAGAGATGCAACACTAGCAAAAAATCAAATAAATATGCAGGTGGATCACTGTTCTCCACTTCAAAATGCCATTTTCAAGCCGCACTATTTTTTCGTTAAGATCTACTTTTACCATACAACGACCTCCGGAAGTAAATTCCAGTGAGGTCACTCCTAAATTTAAGAGCTTTTTGCATTCCTCTAACTTCTAAACACTTTGGTCAATGCTGGGGGGTATTGTGACCAAAGCTAAGTCAATAAGGTTTTAATATTTGCATTTGTCACTGAAATATGACGATTTTAGGACATGACCTATTTAGCGAAAAAAGACAAGAATTCAGAGCACTGTTATTTGTGATGTGACATGATTACTTAATCAAATAATTTTTGGTAAGAAGCCATTGGGAATGATTTCTCAAAGTATAATTTTGAACTATTACTCCATCCAAACTTGTTAAGCCAAAAATGTTAAACATTACTTGATTTTGAGGCAATAAAAAGGGGAGTTAATCATTGAAGGTCGAGGTAATTTTAACAAAAAAATCGCAATTTTCACATTTTAATGCCAATTAAAAGAACTTAATCATAAAAATATGCGCAAAAAGAGTGTTTTCTGTTAAAAGGTATCAAAATGGCAGTAGAAAGAAAAAATAAATCAGACATCTTAGCCTCAAAAATCGTAACTTTGAGGAATCAAATGGTATAATAGCTCTCCCCAGAAATGAAAAGGGGCTCATATAGAGTAAAGGGTGAAATTCAAAATTCCACAATCTTTGCTTAATTTTTCAGGATCTAAAACATCGTTTGAGAGTTTGTGCATCGTAAACTTACATAATGTGTAGGAATAACGAAAACCAATCCTCAAAAAACATGTCACAATAGTCATACTGGGTGTGAAATTTAAAAAAAATGACAGGGCCCGCTCATTTTAATTTCTTAAAATGCAGTTTTATGTCAAAATTCTCCTAGAAAGCTCTGTTCTATAACAGATATGTTGTATTGCAACTCTATAAAAGGTATTAGAAACCGCAACGGGAAGGAGAAACGTCCATTTTACAACATGGACTTGGGGTACCCACTTCAATAAATATCCATTCTGAAATGGGTGTTAAGGGTTGGAAAATGGGTCTCTTGAATCATTTTGAGCCATGTCGAGAATTTCACTCACGTGTAGGTATTCAGCTATGACGACTTTACTATTTAAGTAACAGAAACGGAAGATCACTCAATTTACAAGAAACATCTTGACACGATAAAGAGGGGAACATTTTACATAATTGATCATTTTGACTTGTAAGACCCTATGTCTCCACTAGCAAATTAACTTGATTCAAATGCTTTTGTCTCTAATTTGCTTTTTTAAAAAGTGTTTTGAAACTGTCTTATTCAATTAAGAAAACGAGTTGGAAAATGTGTTAAAATGACTATAAAAAACGCTATCAAAAAGGTCCAGTCCCCTGCGACAAAGTCATGAAAAAACCGTTATCGGGGCAAGGGTTAAGCATTTTCTTACCATTTCTTACTTAAAATTCACTTTTAATTGCATGACTATTGAAAAACAAATGGTTCCCAAGTTTATCAGCATGGAATTTTTGCTTTGAAGTTTTACGAACGCCAGAGAAGTAATATTGAAATGGGCTTCTTTCGA
The DNA here is from genome assembly GCA_948146395.1 of Fragum whitleyi. Lineage (NCBI taxonomy): Eukaryota > Metazoa > Mollusca > Bivalvia > Cardiida > Cardiidae > Fragum > Fragum whitleyi. The sequence goes on along the minus strand of OX411543.1, from coordinate 13,043,396 downwards.
TATTAAACTTACCCATATAGTGAAAAGGGTTTGAATTTCAAGCCAGAAAAGGGATTTAGAATTAGAAGAAATATGCATATTTCCTGTTTACTACCAGCAAATGTCTATTTCCAATACTCTGAGCAAAGTAATTTAAAAATTTGCAGCGAGAAAACGATTTTTCGATCACCTTTGTGTGATACCCTCATATTACAAAATCGCAGATTTTAAATGGGGTAAGGGTTTTTTATGTCCATTCTATCGCATTGTTTACATAATTAATTATATCCACTTGACCAATTAAATTAATCCTTGCTACCCAAAGCGCAAAAACTGGCTTAATGTTAATTTTAGCCTCAACAAAAGTTAAAAAATGCAAGAAGAAATACTTACAAGGAATTTCCTTTGATTTTTTTAAAAAATTAAAAAAATGATTTTAAATCGATAAAATCATCAAAATTAAAATTTTTACACTTTTTGAAACTATTGACAAAATATTACGTCATTTGCAGCTATCTGAAGAGGTCAAAATTCGTTTTCTCAAAATCGGACCTTTTTACCATCTAGGTCAGACCCCACCCGATTTTTGGCCTTCTTTGTTCTATATAAAATTGCTCAACTTTCAGGTGCTGCAGCGCATTCCACAACAATGCGTTTATATATTACGTCACCAGCACTTCATCTACATTCATTGTTCTATCATTTGAGACTAAAATAACTGGGTCTTTTAGGTTTAACTTTTGGGCTATTCAAGCCAGAGTAAAGGAACCGTCTTTTTTCCATCTATGAAGAGGTCAGTTAGTTCGGGCACCCCCACCGTCGCTCATCCGTCCTCCCGGAAAGGAAATCGTGCACAAAAAAGATCGAACCAAGCCTTATATTAAAGAAGAGATGCAACACTAGCAAAAAATCAAATAAATATGCAGGTGGATCACTGTTCTCCACTTCAAAATGCCATTTTCAAGCCGCACTATTTTTTCGTTAAGATCTACTTTTACCATACAACGACCTCCGGAAGTAAATTCCAGTGAGGTCACTCCTAAATTTAAGAGCTTTTTGCATTCCTCTAACTTCTAAACACTTTGGTCAATGCTGGGGGGTATTGTGACCAAAGCTAAGTCAATAAGGTTTTAATATTTGCATTTGTCACTGAAATATGACGATTTTAGGACATGACCTATTTAGCGAAAAAAGACAAGAATTCAGAGCACTGTTATTTGTGATGTGACATGATTACTTAATCAAATAATTTTTGGTAAGAAGCCATTGGGAATGATTTCTCAAAGTATAATTTTGAACTATTACTCCATCCAAACTTGTTAAGCCAAAAATGTTAAACATTACTTGATTTTGAGGCAATAAAAAGGGGAGTTAATCATTGAAGGTCGAGGTAATTTTAACAAAAAAATCGCAATTTTCACATTTTAATGCCAATTAAAAGAACTTAATCATAAAAATATGCGCAAAAAGAGTGTTTTCTGTTAAAAGGTATCAAAATGGCAGTAGAAAGAAAAAATAAATCAGACATCTTAGCCTCAAAAATCGTAACTTTGAGGAATCAAATGGTATAATAGCTCTCCCCAGAAATGAAAAGGGGCTCATATAGAGTAAAGGGTGAAATTCAAAATTCCACAATCTTTGCTTAATTTTTCAGGATCTAAAACATCGTTTGAGAGTTTGTGCATCGTAAACTTACATAATGTGTAGGAATAACGAAAACCAATCCTCAAAAAACATGTCACAATAGTCATACTGGGTGTGAAATTTAAAAAAAAATGACAGAGCCCGCTCATTTTAATTTCTTAAAATGCAGTTTTATGTCAAAATTCTCCTAGAAAGCTCTGTTCTATAACAGATATGTTGTATTGCAACTCTATAAAAGGTATTAGAAACCGCAACGGGAAGGAGAAACGTCCATTTTACAACATGGACTTGGGGTACCCACTTCAATAAATATCCATTCTGAAATGGGTATTAAGGGTTGGAAAATGGGTCTCTTGAATCATTTTGAGCCATGTCGAGAATTTCACTCACGTGTAGGTATTCAGCTATGACGACTTTACTATTTAAGTAACAGAAACGGAAGATCACTCAATTTACAAGAAACATCTTGACACGATAAAGAGGGGAACATTTTACATAATTGATCATTTTGACTTGTAAGACCCTATGTCTCCACTAGCAAATTAACTTGATTCAAATGCTTTTGTCTCTAATTTGCTTTTTTAAAAAGTGTTTTGAAACTGTCTTATTCAATTAAGAAAACGAGTTGGAAAATGTGTTAAAATGACTATAAAAAACGCTATCAAAAAGGTCCAGTCCCCTGCGACAAAGTCATGAAAAAACCGTTATCGGGGCAAGGGTTAAGCATTTTCTTACCATTTCTTACTTAAAATTCACTTTTAATTGCATGACTATTGAAAAACAAATGGTTCCCAAGTTTATCAGCATGGAATTTTTGCTTTGAAGTTTTACGAACGCCAGAGAAGTAATATTGAAATGGGCTTCTTTCGATATTAAACTTACCCATATAGTGAAAAGGGTTTGAATTTCAAGCCAGAAAAGGGATTTAGAATTAGAAGAAATATGCATATTTCCTGTTTACTACCAGCAAATGTCTATTTCCAATACTCTGAGCAAAGTAATTTAAAAATTTGCAGCGAGAAAACGATTTTTCGATCACCTTTGTGTGATACCCTCATATTACAAAATCGCAGGTTTTAAATGGGGTAAGGGTTTTTTATGTCCATTCTATCGCATTGTTTACATAATTAATTATATCCACTTGACCAATTAAATTAATCCTTGCTACCCAAAGCGCAAAAACTGACTTAATGTTAATTTTAGCCTCAACAAAAGTTAAAAAATGCAAGAAGAAATACTTACAAGGAATTTCCTTTGATTTTTTTAAAAAATTAAAAAAATGATTTTAAATCGATAAAATCATCAAAATTAAAATTTTTACACTTTTTGAAACTATTGACAAAATATTACGTCATTTGCAGCTATCTGAAGAGGTCAAAATTCGTTTTCTCAAAATCGGACCTTTTTACCATCTAGGTCAGACCCCACCCGATTTTTGGCCTTCTTTGTTCTATATAAAATTGCTCAACTTTCAGGTGCTGCAGCGCATTCCACAACAATGCGTTTATATATTACGTCACCAGCACTTCATCTACATTCATTGTTCTATCATTTGAGACTAAAATAACTGGGTCTTTTAGGTTTAACTTTTGGGCTATTCAAGCCAGAGTAAAGGAACCGTCTTTTTTCCATCTATGAAGAGGTCAGTTAGTTCGGGCACCCCCACCGTCGCTCATCCGTCCTCCCGGAAAGGAAATCGTGCACAAAAAAGATCGAACCAAGCCTTATATTAAAGAAGAGATGCAACACTAGCAAAAAATCAAATAAATATGCAGGTGGATCACTGTTCTCCACTTCAAAATGCCATTTTCAAGCCGCACTATTTTTTCGTTAAGATCTACTTTTACCATACAACGACCTCCGGAAGTAAATTCCAGTGAGGTCACTCCTAAATTTAAGAGCTTTTTGCATTCCTCTAACTTCTAAACACTTTGGTCAATGCTGGGGGGTATTGTGACCAAAGCTAAGTCAATAAGGTTTTAATATTTGCATTTGTCACTGAAATATGACGATTTTAGGACATGACCTATTTAGCGAAAAAAGACAAGAATTCAGAGCACTGTTATTTGTGATGTGACATGATTACTTAATCAAATAATTTTTGGTAAGAAGCCATTGGGAATGATTTCTCAAAGTATAATTTTGAACTATTACTCCATCCAAACTTGTTAAGCCAAAAATGTTAAACATTACTTGATTTTGAGGCAATAAAAAGGGGAGTTAATCATTGAAGGTCGAGGTAATTTTAACAAAAAAATCGCAATTTTCACATTTTAATGCCAATTAAAAGAACTTAATCATAAAAATATGCGCAAAAAGAGTGTTTTCTGTTAAAAGGTATCAAAATGGCAGTAGAAAGAAAAAATAAATCAGACATCTTAGCCTCAAAAATCGTAACTTTGAGGAATCAAATGGTATAATAGCTCTCCCCAGAAATGAAAAGGGGCTCATATAGAGTAAAGGGTGAAATTCAAAATTCCACAATCTTTGCTTAATTTTTCAGGATCTAAAACATCGTTTGAGAGTTTGTGCATCGTAAACTTACATAATGTGTAGGAATAACGAAAACCAATCCTCAAAAAACATGTCACAATAGTCATACTGGGTGTGAAATTTAAAAAAAAATGACAGAGCCCGCTCATTTTAATTTCTTAAAATGCAGTTTTATGTCAAAATTCTCCTAGAAAGCTCTGTTCTATAACAGATATGTTGTATTGCAACTCTATAAAAGGTATTAGAAACCGCAACGGGAAGGAGAAACGTCCATTTTACAACATGGACTTGGGGTACCCACTTCAATAAATATCCATTCTGAAATGGGTGTTAAGGGTTGGAAAATGGGTCTCTTGAATCATTTTGAGCCATGTCGAGAATTTCACTCACGTGTAGGTATTCAGCTATGACGACTTTACTATTTAAGTAACAGAAACGGAAGATCACTCAATTTACAAGAAACATCTTGACACGATAAAGAGGGGAACATTTTACATAATTGATCATTTTGACTTGTAAGACCCTATGTCTCCACTAGCAAATTAACTTGATTCAAATGCTTTTGTCTCTAATTTGCTTTTTTAAAAAGTGTTTTGAAACTGTCTTATTCAATTAAGAAAACGAGTTGGAAAATGTGTTAAAATGACTATAAAAAACGCTATCAAAAAGGTCCAGTCCCCTGCGACAAAGTCATGAAAAAACCGTTATCGGGGCAAGGGTTAAGCATTTTCTTACCATTTCTTACTTAAAATTCACTTTTAATTGCATGACTATTGAAAAACAAATGGTTCCCAAGTTTATCAGCATGGAATTTTTGCTTTGAAGTTTTACGAACGCCAGAGAAGTAATATTGAAATGGGCTTCTTTCGATATTAAACTTACCCATATAGTGAAAAGGGTTTGAATTTCAAGCCAGAAAAGGGATTTAGAATTAGAAGAAATATGCATATTTCCTGTTTACTACCAGCAAATGTCTATTTCCAATACTCTGAGCAAAGTAATTTAAAAATTTGCAGCGAGAAAACGATTTTTCGATCACCTTTGTGTGATACCCTCATATTACAAAATCGCAGATTTTAAATGGGGTAAGGGTTTTTTATGTCCATTCTATCGCATTGTTTACATAATTAATTATATCCACTTGACCAATTAAATTAATCCTTGCTACCCAAAGCGCAAAAACTGGCTTAATGTTAATTTTAGCCTCAACAAAAGTTAAAAAATGCAAGAAGAAATACTTACAAGGAATTTCCTTTGATTTTTTTAAAAAATTAAAAAAATGATTTTAAATCGATAAAATCATCAAAATTAAAATTTTTACACTTTTTGAAACTATTGACAAAATATTACGTCATTTGCAGCTATCTGAAGAGGTCAAAATTCGTTTTCTCAAAATCGGACCTTTTTACCATCTAGGTCAGACCCCACCCGATTTTTGGCCTTCTTTGTTCTATATAAAATTGCTCAACTTTCAGGTGCTGCAGCGCATTCCACAACAATGCGTTTATATATTACGTCACCAGCACTTCATCTACATTCATTGTTCTATCATTTGAGACTAAAATAACTGGGTCTTTTAGGTTTAACTTTTGGGCTATTCAAGCCAGAGTAAAGGAACCGTCTTTTTTCCATCTATGAAGAGGTCAGTTAGTTCGGGCACCCCCACCGTCGCTCATCCGTCCTCCCGGAAAGGAAATCGTGCACAAAAAAGATCGAACCAAGCCTTATATTAAAGAAGAGATGCAACACTAGCAAAAAATCAAATAAATATGCAGGTGGATCACTGTTCTCCACTTCAAAATGCCATTTTCAAGCCGCACTATTTTTTCGTTAAGATCTACTTTTACCATACAACGACCTCCGGAAGTAAATTCCAGTGAGGTCACTCCTAAATTTAAGAGCTTTTTGCATTCCTCTAACTTCTAAACACTTTGGTCAATGCTGGGGGGTATTGTGACCAAAGCTAAGTCAATAAGGTTTTAATATTTGCATTTGTCACTGAAATATGACGATTTTAGGACATGACCTATTTAGCGAAAAAAGACAAGAATTCAGAGCACTGTTATTTGTGATGTGACATGATTACTTAATCAAATAATTTTTGGTAAGAAGCCATTGGGAATGATTTCTCAAAGTATAATTTTGAACTATTACTCCATCCAAACTTGTTAAGCCAAAAATGTTAAACATTACTTGATTTTGAGGCAATAAAAAGGGGAGTTAATCATTGAAGGTCGAGGTAATTTTAACAAAAAAATCGCAATTTTCACATTTTAATGCCAATTAAAAGAACTTAATCATAAAAATATGCGCAAAAAGAGTGTTTTCTGTTAAAAGGTATCAAAATGGCAGTAGAAAGAAAAAATAAATCAGACATCTTAGCCTCAAAAATCGTAACTTTGAGGAATCAAATGGTATAATAGCTCTCCCCAGAAATGAAAAGGGGCTCATATAGAGTAAAGGGTGAAATTCAAAATTCCACAATCTTTGCTTAATTTTTCAGGATCTAAAACATCGTTTGAGAGTTTGTGCATCGTAAACTTACATAATGTGTAGGAATAACGAAAACCAATCCTCAAAAAACATGTCACAATAGTCATACTGGGTGTGAAATTTAAAAAAAAATGACAGAGCCCGCTCATTTTAATTTCTTAAAATGCAGTTTTATGTCAAAATTCTCCTAGAAAGCTCTGTTCTATAACAGATATGTTGTATTGCAACTCTATAAAAGGTATTAGAAACCGCAACGGGAAGGAGAAACGTCCATTTTACAACATGGACTTGGGGTACCCACTTCAATAAATATCCATTCTGAAATGGGTGTTAAGGGTTGGAAAATGGGTCTCTTGAATCATTTTGAGCCATGTCGAGAATTTCACTCACGTGTAGGTATTCAGCTATGACGACTTTACTATTTAAGTAACAGAAACGGAAGATCACTCAATTTACAAGAAACATCTTGACACGATAAAGAGGGGAACATTTTACATAATTGATCATTTTGACTTGTAAGACCCTATGTCTCCACTAGCAAATTAACTTGATTCAAATGCTTTTGTCTCTAATTTGCTTTTTTAAAAAGTGTTTTGAAACTGTCTTATTCAATTAAGAAAACGAGTTGGAAAATGTGTTAAAATGACTATAAAAAACGCTATCAAAAAGGTCCAGTCCCCTGCGACAAAGTCATGAAAAAACCGTTATCGGGGCAAGGGTTAAGCATTTTCTTACCATTTCTTACTTAAAATTCACTTTTAATTGCATGACTATTGAAAAACAAATGGTTCCCAAGTTTATCAGCATGGAATTTTTGCTTTGAAGTTTTACGAACGCCAGAGAAGTAATATTGAAATGGGCTTCTTTCGATATTAAACTTACCCATATAGTGAAAAGGGTTTGAATTTCAAGCCAGAAAAGGGATTTAGAATTAGAAGAAATATGCATATTTCCTGTTTACTACCAGCAAATGTCTATTTCCAATACTCTGAGCAAAGTAATTTAAAAATTTGCAGCGAGAAAACGATTTTTCGATCACCTTTGTGTGATACCCTCATATTACAAAATCGCAGGTTTTAAATGGGGTAAGGGTTTTTTATGTCCATTCTATCGCATTGTTTACATAATTAATTATATCCACTTGACCAATTAAATTAATCCTTGCTACCCAAAGCGCAAAAACTGACTTAATGTTAATTTTAGCCTCAACAAAAGTTAAAAAATGCAAGAAGAAATACTTACAAGGAATTTCCTTTGATTTTTTTAAAAAATTAAAAAAATGATTTTAAATCGATAAAATCATCAAAATTAAAATTTTTACACTTTTTGAAACTATTGACAAAATATTACGTCATTTGCAGCTATCTGAAGAGGTCAAAATTCGTTTTCTCAAAATCGGACCTTTTTACCATCTAGGTCAGACCCCACCCGATTTTTGGCCTTCTTTGTTCTATATAAAATTGCTCAACTTTCAGGTGCTGCAGCGCATTCCACAACAATGCGTTTATATATTACGTCACCAGCACTTCATCTACATTCATTGTTCTATCATTTGAGACTAAAATAACTGGGTCTTTTAGGTTTAACTTTTGGGCTATTCAAGCCAGAGTAAAGGAACCGTCTTTTTTCCATCTATGAAGAGGTCAGTTAGTTCGGGCACCCCCACCGTCGCTCATCCGTCCTCCCGGAAAGGAAATCGTGCACAAAAAAGATCGAACCAAGCCTTATATTAAAGAAGAGATGCAACACTAGCAAAAAATCAAATAAATATGCAGGTGGATCACTGTTCTCCACTTCAAAATGCCATTTTCAAGCCGCACTATTTTTTCGTTAAGATCTACTTTTACCATACAACGACCTCCGGAAGTAAATTCCAGTGAGGTCACTCCTAAATTTAAGAGCTTTTTGCATTCCTCTAACTTCTAAACACTTTGGTCAATGCTGGGGGGTATTGTGACCAAAGCTAAGTCAATAAGGTTTTAATATTTGCATTTGTCACTGAAATATGACGATTTTAGGACATGACCTATTTAGCGAAAAAAGACAAGAATTCAGAGCACTGTTATTTGTGATGTGACATGATTACTTAATCAAATAATTTTTGGTAAGAAGCCATTGGGAATGATTTCTCAAAGTATAATTTTGAACTATTACTCCATCCAAACTTGTTAAGCCAAAAATGTTAAACATTACTTGATTTTGAGGCAATAAAAAGGGGAGTTAATCATTGAAGGTCGAGGTAATTTTAACAAAAAAATCGCAATTTTCACATTTTAATGCCAATTAAAAGAACTTAATCATAAAAATATGCGCAAAAAGAGTGTTTTCTGTTAAAAGGTATCAAAATGGCAGTAGAAAGAAAAAATAAATCAGACATCTTAGCCTCAAAAATCGTAACTTTGAGGAATCAAATGGTATAATAGCTCTCCCCAGAAATGAAAAGGGGCTCATATAGAGTAAAGGGTGAAATTCAAAATTCCACAATCTTTGCTTAATTTTTCAGGATCTAAAACATCGTTTGAGAGTTTGTGCATCGTAAACTTACATAATGTGTAGGAATAACGAAAACCAATCCTCAAAAAACATGTCACAATAGTCATACTGGGTGTGAAATTTAAAAAAAAATGACAGAGCCCGCTCATTTTAATTTCTTAAAATGCAGTTTTATGTCAAAATTCTCCTAGAAAGCTCTGTTCTATAACAGATATGTTGTATTGCAACTCTATAAAAGGTATTAGAAACCGCAACGGGAAGGAGAAACGTCCATTTTACAACATGGACTTGGGGTACCCACTTCAATAAATATCCATTCTGAAATGGGTGTTAAGGGTTGGAAAATGGGTCTCTTGAATCATTTTGAGCCATGTCGAGAATTTCACTCACGTGTAGGTATTCAGCTATGACGACTTTACTATTTAAGTAACAGAAACGGAAGATCACTCAATTTACAAGAAACATCTTGACACGATAAAGAGGGGAACATTTTACATAATTGATCATTTTGACTTGTAAGACCCTATGTCTCCACTAGCAAATTAACTTGATTCAAATGCTTTTGTCTCTAATTTGCTTTTTTAAAAAGTGTTTTGAAACTGTCTTATTCAATTAAGAAAACGAGTTGGAAAATGTGTTAAAATGACTATAAAAAACGCTATCAAAAAGGTCCAGTCCCCTGCGACAAAGTCATGAAAAAACCGTTATCGGGGCAAGGGTTAAGCATTTTCTTACCATTTCTTACTTAAAATTCACTTTTAATTGCATGACTATTGAAAAACAAATGGTTCCCAAGTTTATCAGCATGGAATTTTTGCTTTGAAGTTTTACGAACGCCAGAGAAGTAATATTGAAATGGGCTTCTTTCGATATTAAACTTACCCATATAGTGAAAAGGGTTTGAATTTCAAGCCAGAAAAGGGATTTAGAATTAGAAGAAATATGCATATTTCCTGTTTACTACCAGCAAATGTCTATTTCCAATACTCTGAGCAAAGTAATTTAAAAATTTGCAGCGAGAAAACGATTTTTCGATCACCTTTGTGTGATACCCTCATATTACAAAATCGCAGGTTTTAAATCGAGGGCTTATTGCGAAACTGTTCTATAAGCATTTTACAAAATTTTACAGTAGAAGGAAAAAACTGTCCCATTTCATTATTTTGCATTTTTATTACAATTCCCTCGGTTATCTAGTGTAATATTATTTCATAATACATATTAAAATGTTTTCTTACAGAAATATTTTTGAAAAATCTGATTATGATCGAAAATGTTGTTTAGAACATTATCGCACTCAGAAATGAAATAAATCACAGCAAACTTTTACTTGGATACTGTTCCATAATTAAAATTGTTTTGAATAAAACACAATTTTTCTCTTAATTCTTCATCCTTTCTTACCTTCAACTTATATTTCTTCACTTTGTAAAATATTTTTTACATTTAGGATAGTATCACAAAAAATATCTTGGGATAGTTCTTTTGCATGATTGTGACACTGTCCTTCAATGATTTAAATCATTTTTCTTGTTACAGTACAGTGAATCCAAGGCCATTTTCAAGCCATATTGAATCAAATTAATAAGATCTATTTGCTTTTTATACACGAGGCGAAAACTTGGCTTAATTTTGGATCATCCATGTCATCTGGCATCCGGATAGGCAGGTGGGTTACAGTATCCAGGGATAATTTTTGGGTGAGATTTTGAGAGATTCTCTCATTTTTCTGCCAGAAATCTCATTCAAACAGTTCTAATGAGAGAAAAATCTCAAAGCAAATTTCATAAAACTTCTCGCTAAAAAACTTAATTTCTCATTAGATTTGACTAATTGAGATTTTTGCACATGCTATTCCGAGCCAGAATTATGCCTGAAGTATCCACTTCTTTGCTGGAGCACAATAATTCTGCCAATGTATGTCCGATTGACTTAAAACTGGGAATTTATTATCTGCGTATCAATATGGAAAGCAGTGCTATAAAAGAACCACAACTCTCCCCAGCCTTTCTTGAATTATCGCCCAGTGCTGTTTTTATTGTTGAATGTTGTTCAGAATTTATCTCTAAATTTAAATAAAATATTTGGTCATGAAACATAATAGGAGGGTAGATATTTTTAAGTTTAAATGTAGTTTGCAAGACTCTGCAACTCTGCAAAGTCTTTTTTCTGAGTTATTGCCTTTTGTTGATTAATTTGTTTTGAGTGTAACTCTAGAAAGGTATGAGCACGAAACTTCACAGATGGATTGATCTTGTCAAGGAGAAGTGCATTAGAACCTTTGTTCTACTTTATATACTTTTTCGGTAATTGCCCCTTTGTTGTTTTTGGCATTGGAGTATTGTCTGGAGAATATTTGTAAATGTGTCATACCTATTATTGTGAAATGTTATGTAGACAGGAAAATTCGGGGGGAATTGTGATGTGTAAGAACTGTTACTCCAACACTTTTTAAGTTACCAAACTTTGTTTTTGGAAAAATTGAGCATATTTCCAAAAGTATTATTATGAGACTTAGAAGATTGGGGCACAAAATCTATATTATATATCGTTCTGGTTATCACTCTTCATCATTTTATTCAACTTGAAATTTATCCAGAGTATATCTCTGAAAGTATAATAGCTATGATCATGTAATTTTATGATCTAAAGAAAAATAAAAAGAACCAAAAATCTATCTTGTGAGTTATTTGCCCTTTTGTTGTTTTTCAGACTTAAATTTAATTCCTCCCCAGGTCACTATTGAGCATTGTGACTGGTATATTTTGTGACAATTTTTCACTGTGTTGAAAAATCCTTTCTAAAGAATATTGAATATCAAATATCATCATAAAGCCTTGAAGAGAAAAAAACACACAACAGATGTTTGTAAAACATTTATTCCCCAAATAGGAGCAGGTTGATGGCATATTCTTTGTCAATTAACACAGGGCAATGACTCAAAAGATGCGATGAGTAGAGTTATGGTTCTTGTACATTGCACTTCTCCATTCCACATGTGAAAGTTCATGATGCTAGCTAGCATACCTTTTGAGATAAAGTACCAACAACAATATGGTCTACCGACCGACAGACAGACCCACCGACCGACAAGTGCAAAGCAATATACACCCTCTTCTTCAAAGGGAGGCATAATTAGTATATCCAATGCATGTGCACTAGCAGTATATGGGACTTGATAAACCCAGAACATGTATACCATCGTCAAAAAATGCCTCAGTCAAATATAAACAACAATAAAATACAAACTACACAATATTTTAATAAAAAAAAAAGTATTCACTCATATTGAGGAAAAGTTCACCTTAGTCTAGCTTGTGCAAGAATTGTTTTGAGCTAATGTTTGATGAGTGTTATTTTAGCTTCAAAGATGTGCACCCCTTTTCATGGACAAATCAGGTTTGGCAACATTGACAAGTGATCAATTACAAACTCTCATCCATTTTTTTAGAGTAGCAACTACTCGTTCCTGAATAGTGTGCACACATGAGACATTGCATTACGGCTCCTTTTGCTTTGTATTCCCGTCAAACACTAAACACTTTTTAGCTCAACTATTCGAAGAATGGGGGGCTATTTTGTATTCAAGTCAAACATAAAACATTTTTAGCTCGTTTATTCGAAGAATATGGGGGCCTTTTCCGGTTACCCGTGCATTTGCATTGGCATCTGTGTTGGCGTAATGCTTTGGTCTCTTTTCTGTTCAAGTGTTTCAAATCACTACTTCTACTAAAGCTATTGCTTTGGAACTTTGCACATACTTCTGTTACCATAATACCATCCTCAAGACAAAGATTCATTACTCTGATATTGAATTCAGTGAAATTTTAACCCTTTTTAGACTCAGAAATCTTGGTGAAGTTTCTAAGTGCAACTGATGCATATCTGTAATATCTCTGTTTCTACTTAAGCTGTTCCTTGGCACATTTTCTATGACCACATTATCAGCCTCTAGACATAGTTTCATTACCCTGATATTGAATTTAGTGGATTTTTTCCCATTTTGGACATAGAAATCTTGGTTAAGTTTTCACGTGCACCTTATGTATATCTGTTATATCTCCGTTTCTCCTGAAGCTATTGCTTGGAAACTTTGTACATGCTTCGATGACCATTATGTAAATCTCTAGACAAAGATTCATTTCTCTGATATCTTATTTTGTGGAATTTTAACCCTTTTCAGACTTCAGAAATGTTTCAGAAATTCTTTGTTAAGTTTTTACGTGCCAGCAGCTGTTGTATATTAGTTATATCCCTGTTTCTACTTAGGGTATTGCTATTAAACTTTGTTCATGCTGCTATGACCATCTTAATTATCATCCTTTAGACAAAGATACAATACTCTTGACTTTCATTTTATGGAATTTTCCATTGTCAATATTGATTTGCTCTTACTATCCTGCACTAGGATTAGTCGAGCTTTGTTGTCCTCTGACAGCTCTTGTTATTTTCTTAAAGGAAAAATAGATCTTTTTGACCAGACAAAAGGTCTGACCTAGTTTCACGAAGATCAGAACGAAAGTTTTGACCCCTATGGTATAACAAAAACATAAAAAATAATCTTGTTTTTTTGTAAAGTTCTATAATTTCAAAAAAGTTTTCTAACGGCCACATTCATTCATTCTGGTAATTTTCTGATTTTTTTCCCTTTCCATTGGTGTTTGTTTATGAAAATCGGCGAACTGTAATAAGAAAATTTCAGAGGTCTAAACTTCTTACACAACATGTCATGTACATTTTGATATAAAAAAACATCCCCCCTCCCAAAACTCAAAATTCAAACCGAGCAAAATAAATTCTTCTAATGTATTGGTTGTTAGAAAAATAGGGACTTTAGCTACTTGGTAGATGTCCACTAGAGGATGCTACAAACTAAATGAAAGCTGTCTGCCATCAAGAATAAGAGAAGAAGATTTCAAAGATTTTTGCTCTATGATTCTATGTAAAAGGGTTGCGCCCGAGTGGAGCCCAAATATGACCCCATGGTCATGATATGAACAAACTTGGTAGAGGTCAACTAGATGATGCTACATACCAAATATCTGGTTTTGGAGAGGAATATTTTTGAAGATTTTTCTATTTTTACCCTTCGTGCTCACTAGATGATGCACCATACCAAATATGAAAGCTGTCTGCCATCTGGTGTCAGAGAAGATGATTTTCAAAGATTTCCACTCTTTGATTCTATGTTAAAAGGGTTGCGCGCTTTGGCAAAGCCCAAATATGACCCAAAGGTCTTGATATGAACATACTTGGTAGGGGTCTATTAGATGATGCTACATACCAAATATGAAAGCTGTCTGCTTTCCGGTTTCAGAGAAGAAGATTTTCCTATTTTTACCCCTTTTGTTAAGGGTAAAGGGAAAGTTAAGGGTGGATTTCATTTATTTGAACAACCTTTGGTAGAGCTTGACCCAAGGAACATCCCTGCCAAGTTTCATCAAGATTGGCCCACCGGTTTAGGAGAAGATGTTTAAAGAAATTGTGGATGACGAACGACACGTCACACGATGTTGAACGCCGGACATTGTATGATCACAATAGCTCACCTTGACACTTCATGCTCAGGTGAGCTAAAAATTACAGTTGTCAGTTTTTTTGCTTTGTGTTTTCAAAAATATTGCATCAGAGGAATCAAAGTTATCAAAGGAAAGAAAAGTTATTCAGGAAAATGATGAACTAAACATACATTTTCTTAAAATGATTGGAAACAACAAAGTATGAAGTCAATGAATCCTGGTAGCACTTGACATGTGCAAGTATTGGATAGCCAATCTGGTTATGAAACGATTGCCTATGTGTTACACACAATGAAATAGCAACCTCGATGTGATATTTTTTGCTAGAGCTTATCCAACTTAAGATTTTAGCTTGGCTGTTTTAGGGGTGTACAAGAGGTATTGCTTTAGCCTTTGCGTAATTGAAGTTGTCGTCCGTTTGCAATAATTTTGATATTCCTTTGATACAACTAGTTCAACCAAAGGAATTCACTTCAAATTGACACAAGTGTTCAACATCAAAAAGCAACATTTCAAGGGGAATAACAGCAATGTGTGTGAATAATACCTCTTTATTTGACTTAGCAATTATTATTATCCATCACCCATCAGCCGAGCGTAGGCACATGTAGATGGTGCTCCTATTTAGTTATACAAACAAGGTCCAAAACACAAGGTAAATTAATATTCTAGACCAAGGAACGTCCTTGGGGAAAGTCATATCAGAGCACCTGTCTTTTTCTGGTGATAGTTGCTGTGATATAAGTAAGATTGTTAAAGGCGGTGTTAAACACAATTTTAGGCATAACTGATTAAAGATAAAAGTTAGTTTGAATATGCCAAAGGTTAAGTTCAAAGCTGAAGGCCAATGTTCTAATTGATATTTTCTCAGTCATATCTTAATGATAGTATTTCCCTTAATGAATCCTTTGTGTCGGAGACAGTTCAACCATTGTTAAGCTCAAAAACAAGATTACGTGAAACTTTGTTCAAATATAAGGCTAGTTATGTTGTTCAGTGATTGTTTCCATAAAGAACGTTTTGGCCAATTTTGGTACGATACATTAAATGCGATGGCTCTGATCTTAGATTTAAGAATGATGTCTATTCATGTTGAATGGTATTGATATTGCAATCTTATGGCACAGAATAGTATTCTTTGAAGGGGGAACTGTCTCCGTGACACATTTCAAGCTATTTATATTGGACAACCGAGAATCATTTTTTTTGTGCGACTTACCAGATTTAAGCTTGAATGGTTGTAAGCTAATAGACTTAAATTACTACATCAATGTTCCTGTTGAAGATGACAGAAAATGAAATCTAAGAAAACAAGGTTAAAACTGAAAAAAGTGAACCTAAATCGACTTGAGGATTTGTTCAAACCTACTTTACTACGAGTCCTTACAGATCTGCAGTTTCCGCAAAAGCTGGCGGATTCTAACCATTAGGATGCAGTTATGTCAGTTATTCAACTTTTGATTTGTTTCACAGCGCCTAGGGTATACACAACAGTGTGTACGTATATTCATAGTTAACATTAATTTTGATATGTCTAATTGATTAGGTTCATTGAGTAATTTAAGAGGAGGATAAAGATGTTAAGGAACTAAGATGGTTGTCCTCAGACAACTGGTTTCCAACCATCAATAGATCTATTTCAAAACTATAGCTATTCCCTTGAAATTATTAATTATATGAATATTTCTTTCAAGGGGCTAATATTCTCATGAAGGAGAGCAGAAGTTCAGAGTGACGGTGGGGCAACCTATTTTTGACTTTGAAGTTTTTTAACTTCTTCTACTCAGTTTCCCCTTGACCAAATTCTTAACAAAGAGGATTTTTTCGGTGAACCTCATTGCTTGACCCACAATTAAAAAAGTAGAGGAACAAGCTGTTTTTGACTTTGGAATATTTCAACATCTACTTTCAAGACTAGTTGGCCTATTTTCCACAAAAGTTTTGCATGAATGATCCTTGAGTGAACCTTCTTAAAAATGTTCACAAAATTTTGATTTACCCCAAATATATGGTAGGCATTTCTTCTCATTATGGAGGACAATTGTGTCGAGTTATTTTAAACCCATTCATAGTTTTAGGTGAAATGGCCAGGATGGACTAAGATACACAGCAGCAACGCACAAACACCAACTTAAAAGTAAGAATTATTAATCATTTAAGGCAAGAAAGCAGTATATGCACTGAAAGATGGGAGTATGTATGACAAACAGAGCCATTTGTCCCAGAGCATGATTAAAAAAAAAGAAAAGGATATTTAAGTATTTTAGCTCACCTGAGCCCAACGTGCTAAAAGTGGGCTTTTGTGATTACATTTTTGTCCGTCATGCTTCCAAAGCCGTCAAAAATTCTTTAAACATCTCCTCAGTGACTGTAGGTGCATTTCAACTGACCTTGGCAGAAATTTTCCTCGGGGACCTCTTTCAAAAATTGTTCGCTAACTTTTTATTGGCCCTCAAATTTTGATGTGGCAGGGCGGGGCTTATTATGAGTCTGAATTCTTTGAACAACATCTTCTGAACCACTGGGCTGATTTCAATGAAATTTTACCAGAATGTTCCCTGAGCCACCCATATAAAATATTGCTCACGAAATTTTTATTGACCAATAAATATGAGCGTGACAGGGTGGGGCTGATCTTAAGCCAGAAATCTTTGAATGACATCTCCTGGACCACTGGGCCGATTTCAATGAAACTTTACCAGAATATTCCTTTGGTGACCCTTTTTAAAGTTAACCCTGAAAACTTTAAACACCTCCTCTGTAACCACTGGACCAATTTCAACCTTACTTGACAGAAATGTTCCAATAAGTGGGCCGTCTTAAAATCTGAAATTAAGATTATCACCCAGTTTTTGACCTGTAAAAGTTAAAATAAGTTTAAAATTGTGGAGTCTGTGGTCAAGTGGTTAGGATGGTGGCTTTGGAATCGAAAGGTCTCGGGATCGAATCCTGACATTACCATGGAAATTTTTCTGAGCAAAAATTTACTCTACATTGCTCCTCTCGATAAAAAGATACCTGTGATAGTTTTAAGTCAAAGTGTTGTGGCAGCCAAAGGCGCCATGTGTTAACTGACAACCCGCAATTCGGTGATCGGGGGTTAAAGTATAAAGTCGCGTGAATACGCTTATCAGAAAACAAGACTATAAACCAAACTTTAACTTCAAACATCATCTCAAAAACTACCGATAGTAGGCCAATTTTGGACAAAACCTAGCCTGATGACCCCCTTAAAAGTTGTACATGAAATTATGAGTGGTGTCAATTAAATATGGGCATGTCAGAGAAGTGTATATTTTCACTTTGAAACCATTAACGACGACTAGCCACCCAAACCCTTAGGCCAATTATCCCTTATTTGATTGCAAATTCCTTGTGATTAATCACCCATTTTTCCTATGGGCGATTTTTGGCAATTCATGCCCTCTTGGGCCAAAAGTTAAATAAGTATGACCCAAAAGAAGGGCTAATGGAAATTTGATTGAATTCTTTTTAGTCAAAATAGGAAACTGAGACATTATTCTTTTTCCAATCAAGGATATTAAAACTACACATCTCATCACATGTCTCTGTAAAACTCCTGACATGTAAGTGCAATGTGATCAGATTTTGATTCATATCTTCATGAAAAAAAAATGTTTTCTGCTTACAGGAATATATGATAATTATTTCTATATTTTCATTATTACAAGTAATAGCTTGCATTTATTTTCAAAAAGCAAACTGGAGTACAATCGTAACCAAATATATGCAATATTATAATAATACCTTTTTTTTTCATCTTTAAAGGAAAAACTTCAAAAAATAACAAAGATCCACTACAAAGCAGAATTGGGTGAATGAGCCTCTATTTTTGCACCCTTTGATGATGATATTACAGTAAAAGAGCACGATGTCATTAAAATGATAAACAATAGAACACTATCCAAGTAAAGAAAAAACAGTAATGATAAGATTTTTATTTTGGATACTATCCTATAATGAATAAAACTAATTTCCGATATATAAATCTAAAGAAAAAATGATTAAAACAAGTTTAAGATATTGTACAAAATATAGTGAATATATATTTGAATATTTATAAAAAAATATAAAATTGCACTTTTATCACACTGATTGATAGAGATCAATCTTTACTTGGAAACTGTTCTATAAGTACATGTTCATTTGAAATAGTATCGCAGTAAACTTGATACCCTTTGAAGTATAGAACAAAAGGACACATTATGAATAACATCATTGTTTCTTCACACATGTTCCTAATATTTTTACAGAAGATGTATTTCATCCTTTAAATATACTTTATGAGAAAAAACGATTTTTGAAAAAAATGTCGTTTAGAACAGTATCGCAATAAGCCCTCGAAATGGGGTAAGGGTTTTTTATGTCCATTCTATCGCATTGTTTACATAATTAATTATATCCACTTGACCAATTAAATTAATCCTTGCTACCCAAAGCGCAAAAACTGACTTAATGTTAATTTTAGCCTCAACAAAAGTTAAAAAATGCAAGAAGAAATACTTACAAGGAATTTCCTTTGATTTTTTTAAAAAATTAAAAAAATGATTTTAAATCGATAAAATCATCAAAATTAAAATTTTTACACTTTTTGAAACTATTGACAAAATATTACGTCATTTGCAGCTATCTGAAGAGGTCAAAATTCGTTTTCTCAAAATCGGACCTTTTTACCATCTAGGTCAGACCCCACCCGATTTTTGGCCTTCTTTGTTCTATATAAAATTGCTCAACTTTCAGGTGCTGCAGCGCATTCCACAACAATGCGTTTATATATTACGTCACCAGCACTTCATCTACATTCATTGTTCTATCATTTGAGACTAAAATAACTGGGTCTTTTAGGTTTAACTTTTGGGCTATTCAAGCCAGAGTAAAGGAACCGTCTTTTTTCCATCTATGAAGAGGTCAGTTAGTTCGGGCACCCCCACCGTCGCTCATCCGTCCTCCCGGAAAGGAAATCGTGCACAAAAAAGATCGAACCAAGCCTTATATTAAAGAAGAGATGCAACACTAGCAAAAAATCAAATAAATATGCAGGTGGATCACTGTTCTCCACTTCAAAATGCCATTTTCAAGCCGCACTATTTTTTCGTTAAGATCTACTTTTACCATACAACGACCTCCGGAAGTAAATTCCAGTGAGGTCACTCCTAAATTTAAGAGCTTTTTGCATTCCTCTAACTTCTAAACACTTTGGTCAATGCTGGGGGGTATTGTGACCAAAGCTAAGTCAATAAGGTTTTAATATTTGCATTTGTCACTGAAATATGACGATTTTAGGACATGACCTATTTAGCGAAAAAAGACAAGAATTCAGAGCACTGTTATTTGTGATGTGACATGATTACTTAATCAAATAATTTTTGGTAAGAAGCCATTGGGAATGATTTCTCAAAGTATAATTTTGAACTATTACTCCATCCAAACTTGTTAAGCCAAAAATGTTAAACATTACTTGATTTTGAGGCAATAAAAAGGGGAGTTAATCATTGAAGGTCGAGGTAATTTTAACAAAAAAATCGCAATTTTCACATTTTAATGCCAATTAAAAGAACTTAATCATAAAAATATGCGCAAAAAGAGTGTTTTCTGTTAAAAGGTATCAAAATGGCAGTAGAAAGAAAAAATAAATCAGACATCTTAGCCTCAAAAATCGTAACTTTGAGGAATCAAATGGTATAATAGCTCTCCCCAGAAATGAAAAGGGGCTCATATAGAGTAAAGGGTGAAATTCAAAATTCCACAATCTTTGCTTAATTTTTCAGGATCTAAAACATCGTTTGAGAGTTTGTGCATCGTAAACTTACATAATGTGTAGGAATAACGAAAACCAATCCTCAAAAAACATGTCACAATAGTCATACTGGGTGTGAAATTTAAAAAAAAATGACAGAGCCCGCTCATTTTAATTTCTTAAAATGCAGTTTTATGTCAAAATTCTCCTAGAAAGCTCTGTTCTATAACAGATATGTTGTATTGCAACTCTATAAAAGGTATTAGAAACCGCAACGGGAAGGAGAAACGTCCATTTTACAACATGGACTTGGGGTACCCACTTCAATAAATATCCATTCTGAAATGGGTGTTAAGGGTTGGAAAATGGGTCTCTTGAATCATTTTGAGCCATGTCGAGAATTTCACTCACGTGTAGGTATTCAGCTATGACGACTTTACTATTTAAGTAACAGAAACGGAAGATCACTCAATTTACAAGAAACATCTTGACACGATAAAGAGGGGAACATTTTACATAATTGATCATTTTGACTTGTAAGACCCTATGTCTCCACTAGCAAATTAACTTGATTCAAATGCTTTTGTCTCTAATTTGCTTTTTTAAAAAGTGTTTTGAAACTGTCTTATTCAATTAAGAAAACGAGTTGGAAAATGTGTTAAAATGACTATAAAAAACGCTATCAAAAAGGTCCAGTCCCCTGCGACAAAGTCATGAAAAAACCGTTATCGGGGCAAGGGTTAAGCATTTTCTTACCATTTCTTACTTAAAATTCACTTTTAATTGCATGACTATTGAAAAACAAATGGTTCCCAAGTTTATCAGCATGGAATTTTTGCTTTGAAGTTTTACGAACGCCAGAGAAGTAATATTGAAATGGGCTTCTTTCGATATTAAACTTACCCATATAGTGAAAAGGGTTTGAATTTCAAGCCAGAAAAGGGATTTAGAATTAGAAGAAATATGCATATTTCCTGTTTACTACCAGCAAATGTCTATTTCCAATACTCTGAGCAAAGTAATTTAAAAATTTGCAGCGAGAAAACGATTTTTCGATCACCTTTGTGTGATACCCTCATATTACAAAATCGCAGGTTTTAAATGGGGTAAGGGTTTTTTATGTCCATTCTATCGCATTGTTTACATAATTAATTATATCCACTTGACCAATTAAATTAATCCTTGCTACCCAAAGCGCAAAAACTGACTTAATGTTAATTTTAGCCTCAACAAAAGTTAAAAAATGCAAGAAGAAATACTTACAAGGAATTTCCTTTGATTTTTTTAAAAAATTAAAAAAATGATTTTAAATCGATAAAATCATCAAAATTAAAATTTTTACACTTTTTGAAACTATTGACAAAATATTACGTCATTTGCAGCTATCTGAAGAGGTCAAAATTCGTTTTCTCAAAATCGGACCTTTTTACCATCTAGGTCAGACCCCACCCGATTTTTGGCCTTCTTTGTTCTATATAAAATTGCTCAACTTTCAGGTGCTGCAGCGCATTCCACAACAATGCGTTTATATATTACGTCACCAGCACTTCATCTACATTCATTGTTCTATCATTTGAGACTAAAATAACTGGGTCTTTTAGGTTTAACTTTTGGGCTATTCAAGCCAGAGTAAAGGAACCGTCTTTTTTCCATCTATGAAGAGGTCAGTTAGTTCGGGCACCCCCACCGTCGCTCATCCGTCCTCCCGGAAAGGAAATCGTGCACAAAAAAGATCGAACCAAGCCTTATATTAAAGAAGAGATGCAACACTAGCAAAAAATCAAATAAATATGCAGGTGGATCACTGTTCTCCACTTCAAAATGCCATTTTCAAGCCGCACTATTTTTTCGTTAAGATCTACTTTTACCATACAACGACCTCCGGAAGTAAATTCCAGTGAGGTCACTCCTAAATTTAAGAGCTTTTTGCATTCCTCTAACTTCTAAACACTTTGGTCAATGCTGGGGGGTATTGTGACCAAAGCTAAGTCAATAAGGTTTTAATATTTGCATTTGTCACTGAAATATGACGATTTTAGGACATGACCTATTTAGCGAAAAAAGACAAGAATTCAGAGCACTGTTATTTGTGATGTGACATGATTACTTAATCAAATAATTTTTGGTAAGAAGCCATTGGGAATGATTTCTCAAAGTATAATTTTGAACTATTACTCCATCCAAACTTGTTAAGCCAAAAATGTTAAACATTACTTGATTTTGAGGCAATAAAAAGGGGAGTTAATCATTGAAGGTCGAGGTAATTTTAACAAAAAAATCGCAATTTTCACATTTTAATGCCAATTAAAAGAACTTAATCATAAAAATATGCGCAAAAAGAGTGTTTTCTGTTAAAAGGTATCAAAATGGCAGTAGAAAGAAAAAATAAATCAGACATCTTAGCCTCAAAAATCGTAACTTTGAGGAATCAAATGGTATAATAGCTCTCCCCAGAAATGAAAAGGGGCTCATATAGAGTAAAGGGTGAAATTCAAAATTCCACAATCTTTGCTTAATTTTTCAGGATCTAAAACATCGTTTGAGAGTTTGTGCATCGTAAACTTACATAATGTGTAGGAATAACGAAAACCAATCCTCAAAAAACATGTCACAATAGTCATACTGGGTGTGAAATTTAAAAAAAAATGACAGAGCCCGCTCATTTTAATTTCTTAAAATGCAGTTTTATGTCAAAATTCTCCTAGAAAGCTCTGTTCTATAACAGATATGTTGTATTGCAACTCTATAAAAGGTATTAGAAACCGCAACGGGAAGGAGAAACGTCCATTTTACAACATGGACTTGGGGTACCCACTTCAATAAATATCCATTCTGAAATGGGTGTTAAGGGTTGGAAAATGGGTCTCTTGAATCATTTTGAGCCATGTCGAGAATTTCACTCACGTGTAGGTATTCAGCTATGACGACTTTACTATTTAAGTAACAGAAACGGAAGATCACTCAATTTACAAGAAACATCTTGACACGATAAAGAGGGGAACATTTTACATAATTGATCATTTTGACTTGTAAGACCCTATGTCTCCACTAGCAAATTAACTTGATTCAAATGCTTTTGTCTCTAATTTGCTTTTTTAAAAAGTGTTTTGAAACTGTCTTATTCAATTAAGAAAACGAGTTGGAAAATGTGTTAAAATGACTATAAAAAACGCTATCAAAAAGGTCCAGTCCCCTGCGACAAAGTCATGAAAAAACCGTTATCGGGGCAAGGGTTAAGCATTTTCTTACCATTTCTTACTTAAAATTCACTTTTAATTGCATGACTATTGAAAAACAAATGGTTCCCAAGTTTATCAGCATGGAATTTTTGCTTTGAAGTTTTACGAACGCCAGAGAAGTAATATTGAAATGGGCTTCTTTCGATATTAAACTTACCCATATAGTGAAAAGGGTTTGAATTTCAAGCCAGAAAAGGGATTTAGAATTAGAAGAAATATGCATATTTCCTGTTTACTACCAGCAAATGTCTATTTCCAATACTCTGAGCAAAGTAATTTAAAAATTTGCAGCGAGAAAACGATTTTTCGATCACCTTTGTGTGATACCCTCATATTACAAAATCGCAGGTTTTAAATGGGGTAAGGGTTTTTTATGTCCATTCTATCGCATTGTTTACATAATTAATTATATCCACTTGACCAATTAAATTAATCCTTGCTACCCAAAGCGCAAAAACTGACTTAATGTTAATTTTAGCCTCAACAAAAGTTAAAAAATGCAAGAAGAAATACTTACAAGGAATTTCCTTTGATTTTTTTAAAAAATTAAAAAAATGATTTTAAATCGATAAAATCATCAAAATTAAAATTTTTACACTTTTTGAAACTATTGACAAAATATTACGTCATTTGCAGCTATCTGAAGAGGTCAAAATTCGTTTTCTCAAAATCGGACCTTTTTACCATCTAGGTCAGACCCCACCCGATTTTTGGCCTTCTTTGTTCTATATAAAATTGCTCAACTTTCAGGTGCTGCAGCGCATTCCACAACAATGCGTTTATATATTACGTCACCAGCACTTCATCTACATTCATTGTTCTATCATTTGAGACTAAAATAACTGGGTCTTTTAGGTTTAACTTTTGGGCTATTCAAGCCAGAGTAAAGGAACCGTCTTTTTTCCATCTATGAAGAGGTCAGTTAGTTCGGGCACCCCCACCGTCGCTCATCCGTCCTCCCGGAAAGGAAATCGTGCACAAAAAAGATCGAACCAAGCCTTATATTAAAGAAGAGATGCAACACTAGCAAAAAATCAAATAAATATGCAGGTGGATCACTGTTCTCCACTTCAAAATGCCATTTTCAAGCCGCACTATTTTTTCGTTAAGATCTACTTTTACCATACAACGACCTCCGGAAGTAAATTCCAGTGAGGTCACTCCTAAATTTAAGAGCTTTTTGCATTCCTCTAACTTCTAAACACTTTGGTCAATGCTGGGGGGTATTGTGACCAAAGCTAAGTCAATAAGGTTTTAATATTTGCATTTGTCACTGAAATATGACGATTTTAGGACATGACCTATTTAGCGAAAAAAGACAAGAATTCAGAGCACTGTTATTTGTGATGTGACATGATTACTTAATCAAATAATTTTTGGTAAGAAGCCATTGGGAATGATTTCTCAAAGTATAATTTTGAACTATTACTCCATCCAAACTTGTTAAGCCAAAAATGTTAAACATTACTTGATTTTGAGGCAATAAAAAGGGGAGTTAATCATTGAAGGTCGAGGTAATTTTAACAAAAAAATCGCAATTTTCACATTTTAATGCCAATTAAAAGAACTTAATCATAAAAATATGCGCAAAAAGAGTGTTTTCTGTTAAAAGGTATCAAAATGGCAGTAGAAAGAAAAAATAAATCAGACATCTTAGCCTCAAAAATCGTAACTTTGAGGAATCAAATGGTATAATAGCTCTCCCCAGAAATGAAAAGGGGCTCATATAGAGTAAAGGGTGAAATTCAAAATTCCACAATCTTTGCTTAATTTTTCAGGATCTAAAACATCGTTTGAGAGTTTGTGCATCGTAAACTTACATAATGTGTAGGAATAACGAAAACCAATCCTCAAAAAACATGTCACAATAGTCATACTGGGTGTGAAATTTAAAAAAAAATGACAGAGCCCGCTCATTTTAATTTCTTAAAATGCAGTTTTATGTCAAAATTCTCCTAGAAAGCTCTGTTCTATAACAGATATGTTGTATTGCAACTCTATAAAAGGTATTAGAAACCGCAACGGGAAGGAGAAACGTCCATTTTACAACATGGACTTGGGGTACCCACTTCAATAAATATCCATTCTGAAATGGGTGTTAAGGGTTGGAAAATGGGTCTCTTGAATCATTTTGAGCCATGTCGAGAATTTCACTCACGTGTAGGTATTCAGCTATGACGACTTTACTATTTAAGTAACAGAAACGGAAGATCACTCAATTTACAAGAAACATCTTGACACGATAAAGAGGGGAACATTTTACATAATTGATCATTTTGACTTGTAAGACCCTATGTCTCCACTAGCAAATTAACTTGATTCAAATGCTTTTGTCTCTAATTTGCTTTTTTAAAAAGTGTTTTGAAACTGTCTTATTCAATTAAGAAAACGAGTTGGAAAATGTGTTAAAATGACTATAAAAAACGCTATCAAAAAGGTCCAGTCCCCTGCGACAAAGTCATGAAAAAACCGTTATCGGGGCAAGGGTTAAGCATTTTCTTACCATTTCTTACTTAAAATTCACTTTTAATTGCATGACTATTGAAAAACAAATGGTTCCCAAGTTTATCAGCATGGAATTTTTGCTTTGAAGTTTTACGAACGCCAGAGAAGTAATATTGAAATGGGCTTCTTTCGATATTAAACTTACCCATATAGTGAAAAGGGTTTGAATTTCAAGCCAGAAAAGGGATTTAGAATTAGAAGAAATATGCATATTTCCTGTTTACTACCAGCAAATGTCTATTTCCAATACTCTGAGCAAAGTAATTTAAAAATTTGCAGCGAGAAAACGATTTTTCGATCACCTTTGTGTGATACCCTCATATTACAAAATCGCAGGTTTTAAATGGGGTAAGGGTTTTTTATGTCCATTCTATCGCATTGTTTACATAATTAATTATATCCACTTGACCAATTAAATTAATCCTTGCTACCCAAAGCGCAAAAACTGGCTTAATGTTAATTTTAGCCTCAACAAAAGTTAAAAAATGCAAGAAGAAATACTTACAAGGAATTTCCTTTGATTTTTTTAAAAAATTAAAAAAATGATTTTAAATCGATAAAATCATCAAAATTAAAATTTTTACACTTTTTGAAACTATTGACAAAATATTACGTCATTTGCAGCTATCTGAAGAGGTCAAAATTCGTTTTCTCAAAATCGGACCTTTTTACCATCTAGGTCAGACCCCACCCGATTTTTGGCCTTCTTTGTTCTATATAAAATTGCTCAACTTTCAGGTGCTGCAGCGCATTCCACAACAATGCGTTTATATATTACGTCACCAGCACTTCATCTACATTCATTGTTCTATCATTTGAGACTAAAATAACTGGGTCTTTTAGGTTTAACTTTTGGGCTATTCAAGCCAGAGTAAAGGAACCGTCTTTTTTCCATCTATGAAGAGGTCAGTTAGTTCGGGCACCCCCACCGTCGCTCATCCGTCCTCCCGGAAAGGAAATCGTGCACAAAAAAGATCGAACCAAGCCTTATATTAAAGAAGAGATGCAACACTAGCAAAAAATCAAATAAATATGCAGGTGGATCACTGTTCTCCACTTCAAAATGCCATTTTCAAGCCGCACTATTTTTTCGTTAAGATCTACTTTTACCATACAACGACCTCCGGAAGTAAATTCCAGTGAGGTCACTCCTAAATTTAAGAGCTTTTTGCATTCCTCTAACTTCTAAACACTTTGGTCAATGCTGGGGGGTATTGTGACCAAAGCTAAGTCAATAAGGTTTTAATATTTGCATTTGTCACTGAAATATGACGATTTTAGGACATGACCTATTTAGCGAAAAAAGACAAGAATTCAGAGCACTGTTATTTGTGATGTGACATGATTACTTAATCAAATAATTTTTGGTAAGAAGCCATTGGGAATGATTTCTCAAAGTATAATTTTGAACTATTACTCCATCCAAACTTGTTAAGCCAAAAATGTTAAACATTACTTGATTTTGAGGCAATAAAAAGGGGAGTTAATCATTGAAGGTCGAGGTAATTTTAACAAAAAAATCGCAATTTTCACATTTTAATGCCAATTAAAAGAACTTAATCATAAAAATATGCGCAAAAAGAGTGTTTTCTGTTAAAAGGTATCAAAATGGCAGTAGAAAGAAAAAATAAATCAGACATCTTAGCCTCAAAAATCGTAACTTTGAGGAATCAAATGGTATAATAGCTCTCCCCAGAAATGAAAAGGGGCTCATATAGAGTAAAGGGTGAAATTCAAAATTCCACAATCTTTGCTTAATTTTTCAGGATCTAAAACATCGTTTGAGAGTTTGTGCATCGTAAACTTACATAATGTGTAGGAATAACGAAAACCAATCCTCAAAAAACATGTCACAATAGTCATACTGGGTGTGAAATTTAAAAAAAAATGACAGAGCCCGCTCATTTTAATTTCTTAAAATGCAGTTTTATGTCAAAATTCTCCTAGAAAGCTCTGTTCTATAACAGATATGTTGTATTGCAACTCTATAAAAGGTATTAGAAACCGCAACGGGAAGGAGAAACGTCCATTTTACAACATGGACTTGGGGTACCCACTTCAATAAATATCCATTCTGAAATGGGTGTTAAGGGTTGGAAAATGGGTCTCTTGAATCATTTTGAGCCATGTCGAGAATTTCACTCACGTGTAGGTATTCAGCTATGACGACTTTACTATTTAAGTAACAGAAACGGAAGATCACTCAATTTACAAGAAACATCTTGACACGATAAAGAGGGGAACATTTTACATAATTGATCATTTTGACTTGTAAGACCCTATGTCTCCACTAGCAAATTAACTTGATTCAAATGCTTTTGTCTCTAATTTGCTTTTTTAAAAAGTGTTTTGAAACTGTCTTATTCAATTAAGAAAACGAGTTGGAAAATGTGTTAAAATGACTATAAAAAACGCTATCAAAAAGGTCCAGTCCCCTGCGACAAAGTCATGAAAAAACCGTTATCGGGGCAAGGGTTAAGCATTTTCTTACCATTTCTTACTTAAAATTCACTTTTAATTGCATGACTATTGAAAAACAAATGGTTCCCAAGTTTATCAGCATGGAATTTTTGCTTTGAAGTTTTACGAACGCCAGAGAAGTAATATTGAAATGGGCTTCTTTCGATATTAAACTTACCCATATAGTGAAAAGGGTTTGAATTTCAAGCCAGAAAAGGGATTTAGAATTAGAAGAAATATGCATATTTCCTGTTTACTACCAGCAAATGTCTATTTCCAATACTCTGAGCAAAGTAATTTAAAAATTTGCAGCGAGAAAACGATTTTTCGATCACCTTTGTGTGATACCCTCATATTACAAAATCGCAGGTTTTAAATGGGGTAAGGGTTTTTTATGTCCATTCTATCGCATTGTTTACATAATTAATTATATCCACTTGACCAATTAAATTAATCCTTGCTACCCAAAGCGCAAAAACTGACTTAATGTTAATTTTAGCCTCAACAAAAGTTAAAAAATGCAAGAAGAAATACTTACAAGGAATTTCCTTTGATTTTTTTAAAAAATTAAAAAAATGATTTTAAATCGATAAAATCATCAAAATTAAAATTTTTACACTTTTTGAAACTATTGACAAAATATTACGTCATTTGCAGCTATCTGAAGAGGTCAAAATTCGTTTTCTCAAAATCGGACCTTTTTACCATCTAGGTCAGACCCCACCCGATTTTTGGCCTTCTTTGTTCTATATAAAATTGCTCAACTTTCAGGTGCTGCAGCGCATTCCACAACAATGCGTTTATATATTACGTCACCAGCACTTCATCTACATTCATTGTTCTATCATTTGAGACTAAAATAACTGGGTCTTTTAGGTTTAACTTTTGGGCTATTCAAGCCAGAGTAAAGGAACCGTCTTTTTTCCATCTATGAAGAGGTCAGTTAGTTCGGGCACCCCCACCGTCGCTCATCCGTCCTCCCGGAAAGGAAATCGTGCACAAAAAAGATCGAACCAAGCCTTATATTAAAGAAGAGATGCAACACTAGCAAAAAATCAAATAAATATGCAGGTGGATCACTGTTCTCCACTTCAAAATGCCATTTTCAAGCCGCACTATTTTTTCGTTAAGATCTACTTTTACCATACAACGACCTCCGGAAGTAAATTCCAGTGAGGTCACTCCTAAATTTAAGAGCTTTTTGCATTCCTCTAACTTCTAAACACTTTGGTCAATGCTGGGGGGTATTGTGACCAAAGCTAAGTCAATAAGGTTTTAATATTTGCATTTGTCACTGAAATATGACGATTTTAGGACATGACCTATTTAGCGAAAAAAGACAAGAATTCAGAGCACTGTTATTTGTGATGTGACATGATTACTTAATCAAATAATTTTTGGTAAGAAGCCATTGGGAATGATTTCTCAAAGTATAATTTTGAACTATTACTCCATCCAAACTTGTTAAGCCAAAAATGTTAAACATTACTTGATTTTGAGGCAATAAAAAGGGGAGTTAATCATTGAAGGTCGAGGTAATTTTAACAAAAAAATCGCAATTTTCACATTTTAATGCCAATTAAAAGAACTTAATCATAAAAATATGCGCAAAAAGAGTGTTTTCTGTTAAAAGGTATCAAAATGGCAGTAGAAAGAAAAAATAAATCAGACATCTTAGCCTCAAAAATCGTAACTTTGAGGAATCAAATGGTATAATAGCTCTCCCCAGAAATGAAAAGGGGCTCATATAGAGTAAAGGGTGAAATTCAAAATTCCACAATCTTTGCTTAATTTTTCAGGATCTAAAACATCGTTTGAGAGTTTGTGCATCGTAAACTTACATAATGTGTAGGAATAACGAAAACCAATCCTCAAAAAACATGTCACAATAGTCATACTGGGTGTGAAATTTAAAAAAAAATGACAGAGCCCGCTCATTTTAATTTCTTAAAATGCAGTTTTATGTCAAAATTCTCCTAGAAAGCTCTGTTCTATAACAGATATGTTGTATTGCAACTCTATAAAAGGTATTAGAAACCGCAACGGGAAGGAGAAACGTCCATTTTACAACATGGACTTGGGGTACCCACTTCAATAAATATCCATTCTGAAATGGGTGTTAAGGGTTGGAAAATGGGTCTCTTGAATCATTTTGAGCCATGTCGAGAATTTCACTCACGTGTAGGTATTCAGCTATGACGACTTTACTATTTAAGTAACAGAAACGGAAGATCACTCAATTTACAAGAAACATCTTGACACGATAAAGAGGGGAACATTTTACATAATTGATCATTTTGACTTGTAAGACCCTATGTCTCCACTAGCAAATTAACTTGATTCAAATGCTTTTGTCTCTAATTTGCTTTTTTAAAAAGTGTTTTGAAACTGTCTTATTCAATTAAGAAAACGAGTTGGAAAATGTGTTAAAATGACTATAAAAAACGCTATCAAAAAGGTCCAGTCCCCTGCGACAAAGTCATGAAAAAACCGTTATCGGGGCAAGGGTTAAGCATTTTCTTACCATTTCTTACTTAAAATTCACTTTTAATTGCATGACTATTGAAAAACAAATGGTTCCCAAGTTTATCAGCATGGAATTTTTGCTTTGAAGTTTTACGAACGCCAGAGAAGTAATATTGAAATGGGCTTCTTTCGATATTAAACTTACCCATATAGTGAAAAGGGTTTGAATTTCAAGCCAGAAAAGGGATTTAGAATTAGAAGAAATATGCATATTTCCTGTTTACTACCAGCAAATGTCTATTTCCAATACTCTGAGCAAAGTAATTTAAAAATTTGCAGCGAGAAAACGATTTTTCGATCACCTTTGTGTGATACCCTCATATTACAAAATCGCAGGTTTTAAATGGGGTAAGGGTTTTTTATGTCCATTCTATCGCATTGTTTACATAATTAATTATATCCACTTGACCAATTAAATTAATCCTTGCTACCCAAAGCGCAAAAACTGACTTAATGTTAATTTTAGCCTCAACAAAAGTTAAAAAATGCAAGAAGAAATACTTACAAGGAATTTCCTTTGATTTTTTTAAAAAATTAAAAAAATGATTTTAAATCGATAAAATCATCAAAATTAAAATTTTTACACTTTTTGAAACTATTGACAAAATATTACGTCATTTGCAGCTATCTGAAGAGGTCAAAATTCGTTTTCTCAAAATCGGACCTTTTTACCATCTAGGTCAGACCCCACCCGATTTTTGGCCTTCTTTGTTCTATATAAAATTGCTCAACTTTCAGGTGCTGCAGCGCATTCCACAACAATGCGTTTATATATTACGTCACCAGCACTTCATCTACATTCATTGTTCTATCATTTGAGACTAAAATAACTGGGTCTTTTAGGTTTAACTTTTGGGCTATTCAAGCCAGAGTAAAGGAACCGTCTTTTTTCCATCTATGAAGAGGTCAGTTAGTTCGGGCACCCCCACCGTCGCTCATCCGTCCTCCCGGAAAGGAAATCGTGCACAAAAAAGATCGAACCAAGCCTTATATTAAAGAAGAGATGCAACACTAGCAAAAAATCAAATAAATATGCAGGTGGATCACTGTTCTCCACTTCAAAATGCCATTTTCAAGCCGCACTATTTTTTCGTTAAGATCTACTTTTACCATACAACGACCTCCGGAAGTAAATTCCAGTGAGGTCACTCCTAAATTTAAGAGCTTTTTGCATTCCTCTAACTTCTAAACACTTTGGTCAATGCTGGGGGGTATTGTGACCAAAGCTAAGTCAATAAGGTTTTAATATTTGCATTTGTCACTGAAATATGACGATTTTAGGACATGACCTATTTAGCGAAAAAAGACAAGAATTCAGAGCACTGTTATTTGTGATGTGACATGATTACTTAATCAAATAATTTTTGGTAAGAAGCCATTGGGAATGATTTCTCAAAGTATAATTTTGAACTATTACTCCATCCAAACTTGTTAAGCCAAAAATGTTAAACATTACTTGATTTTGAGGCAATAAAAAGGGGAGTTAATCATTGAAGGTCGAGGTAATTTTAACAAAAAAATCGCAATTTTCACATTTTAATGCCAATTAAAAGAACTTAATCATAAAAATATGCGCAAAAAGAGTGTTTTCTGTTAAAAGGTATCAAAATGGCAGTAGAAAGAAAAAATAAATCAGACATCTTAGCCTCAAAAATCGTAACTTTGAGGAATCAAATGGTATAATAGCTCTCCCCAGAAATGAAAAGGGGCTCATATAGAGTAAAGGGTGAAATTCAAAATTCCACAATCTTTGCTTAATTTTTCAGGATCTAAAACATCGTTTGAGAGTTTGTGCATCGTAAACTTACATAATGTGTAGGAATAACGAAAACCAATCCTCAAAAAACATGTCACAATAGTCATACTGGGTGTGAAATTTAAAAAAAAATGACAGAGCCCGCTCATTTTAATTTCTTAAAATGCAGTTTTATGTCAAAATTCTCCTAGAAAGCTCTGTTCTATAACAGATATGTTGTATTGCAACTCTATAAAAGGTATTAGAAACCGCAACGGGAAGGAGAAACGTCCATTTTACAACATGGACTTGGGGTACCCACTTCAATAAATATCCATTCTGAAATGGGTGTTAAGGGTTGGAAAATGGGTCTCTTGAATCATTTTGAGCCATGTCGAGAATTTCACTCACGTGTAGGTATTCAGCTATGACGACTTTACTATTTAAGTAACAGAAACGGAAGATCACTCAATTTACAAGAAACATCTTGACACGATAAAGAGGGGAACATTTTACATAATTGATCATTTTGACTTGTAAGACCCTATGTCTCCACTAGCAAATTAACTTGATTCAAATGCTTTTGTCTCTAATTTGCTTTTTTAAAAAGTGTTTTGAAACTGTCTTATTCAATTAAGAAAACGAGTTGGAAAATGTGTTAAAATGACTATAAAAAACGCTATCAAAAAGGTCCAGTCCCCTGCGACAAAGTCATGAAAAAACCGTTATCGGGGCAAGGGTTAAGCATTTTCTTACCATTTCTTACTTAAAATTCACTTTTAATTGCATGACTATTGAAAAACAAATGGTTCCCAAGTTTATCAGCATGGAATTTTTGCTTTGAAGTTTTACGAACGCCAGAGAAGTAATATTGAAATGGGCTTCTTTCGATATTAAACTTACCCATATAGTGAAAAGGGTTTGAATTTCAAGCCAGAAAAGGGATTTAGAATTAGAAGAAATATGCATATTTCCTGTTTACTACCAGCAAATGTCTATTTCCAATACTCTGAGCAAAGTAATTTAAAAATTTGCAGCGAGAAAACGATTTTTCGATCACCTTTGTGTGATACCCTCATATTACAAAATCGCAGGTTTTAAATGGGGTAAGGGTTTTTTATGTCCATTCTATCGCATTGTTTACATAATTAATTATATCCACTTGACCAATTAAATTAATCCTTGCTACCCAAAGCGCAAAAACTGACTTAATGTTAATTTTAGCCTCAACAAAAGTTAAAAAATGCAAGAAGAAATACTTACAAGGAATTTCCTTTGATTTTTTTAAAAAATTAAAAAAATGATTTTAAATCGATAAAATCATCAAAATTAAAATTTTTACACTTTTTGAAACTATTGACAAAATATTACGTCATTTGCAGCTATCTGAAGAGGTCAAAATTCGTTTTCTCAAAATCGGACCTTTTTACCATCTAGGTCAGACCCCACCCGATTTTTGGCCTTCTTTGTTCTATATAAAATTGCTCAACTTTCAGGTGCTGCAGCGCATTCCACAACAATGCGTTTATATATTACGTCACCAGCACTTCATCTACATTCATTGTTCTATCATTTGAGACTAAAATAACTGGGTCTTTTAGGTTTAACTTTTGGGCTATTCAAGCCAGAGTAAAGGAACCGTCTTTTTTCCATCTATGAAGAGGTCAGTTAGTTCGGGCACCCCCACCGTCGCTCATCCGTCCTCCCGGAAAGGAAATCGTGCACAAAAAAGATCGAACCAAGCCTTATATTAAAGAAGAGATGCAACACTAGCAAAAAATCAAATAAATATGCAGGTGGATCACTGTTCTCCACTTCAAAATGCCATTTTCAAGCCGCACTATTTTTTCGTTAAGATCTACTTTTACCATACAACGACCTCCGGAAGTAAATTCCAGTGAGGTCACTCCTTATCAAGGACCGGCTACAGGTGTGTATATGGAAAATCGTGAAATTCACAGTTATGAAAAATCATTTTTATAATCTGGATATTGCATCGTATTTAATTTTTACTTATGAATATATAAAGAAACGGTTGTAAACGCTTTTCATTTGACCTTTAACTAAAGCCAGCAAAGCTGACGCTTTGCTAGATAAAAAAAAACAATGGCGACCAACGTCAGCCTACGCAATCCGTAACATATGACATGGATCAACAATTTATCTGCTTTCAAGAATGTACGTGTTTGCCTGATTACCTGACAGGTCACAAATGTTTGAGTTCACACAAGTTATGTTCACTCGATTGACTGTAATTAAAAACACATTTGGCGAAACAGATAATATTAAGAGCGTTTTCTATGGTTAAAGGGAAACGTAACTAGTACATAAAACATAACAAGAGGGTCAGAATGACCCTAAATCGCTCACCTGAAATTTATTGTTCCAGTGGATTTTACCGTGACATGGCATTTATCCTTCCCATTTTCAATAGGGTTCATCCTTGTGACGTGGCTGTGCTCAGGTGAGCTAAAAAATGGCATTTTCGGCAACTTTTAAATTTTCAAGATTCTACGACACTTTGTTCTTGAGTAAGAGTCAAGAAACAAAAATGCCCATTGACAAACAGAGGGGTAGAAATAAACCAATATACCTCCTTCTAATTGGTAGGTGGGGGTATAACCATGTATTATTTGCATCATTAGAAAGTTACCACCCAAAATACCCTTGGATCTTTCGAATAGTATTGCCCTTTGCAAAATACTATGTACGATATTGATACTAGGTTTGACAAACGAACAACTTCATTGGGTTTTCAGTATAGTCGAAGCAGGATTGTGTTTTCTCCAAACTGTAGGCCGAATAGGCTGTCTTCGCCAAAAAATAACGTCAACTCGATGACGTCAACTCGAACTGATTGTCAAATAATCCAATGGCATGTTTGAGATGTTCGAGATATGGCACAGGGCACATACGGACCTCAAAGGGGATGTATGTGCGCATCTACTATATGCCATTGTTTAAACAGGTCGTTTAACGCGCTGATAAAGCTTTACGGAAGAACGTTTCAACGCCAGACCGTCAACAAGATCATGCTTATGTACTTTGTATCGGAGATAATGTAATCGACATTGGCAAAGTGTTCTTTTCACATAAGAATCAAGACCATATCTCAATATGGTCGATTGTGACAATGTGAACGTTATACGTTATGTTGTGGTAGACAGCCTATGTGTTGGTGGTGGAAGTATAACGGCATTTCATTGAGACATAAAACACATTACTCAATTTGGCCCACGTAAGTTTACAACGAGACGTTATGTTGAGAACGTCTTGAGACCATCTGTTTGTCCATTCTCAATGAAACACGTTAACATTGACATTTTCCAACAGACCAACGCTCGGTCGCATTTTGCAATGCTGTTTTGGGTTTTATTAGAGTCAATTATGTAAATCCGCTTCCTTGTAATGCTATCTCTTCCGACCGCAATCCTGCAGGGCATGTGTAGGTCAATTAGGACGTACGGTGTTTGACGATTGACGTCATATCGGGAACAGGCAGCCGCTCATCAACGCTCTTACGGACGAATAGAAGGCCATTCTCTGATAACGTATACAGCGTGCGATAAGACTTTTTGGCGAAAAATCACTGCAGTTCTTCATGAAAACGGTGGCCATACTCGTTATTGATGTTGATGACTTTTCAATTTCAAGTCAGTTTCTAGAAGCCCTAAAATCAGACGTTTGCTCCTAGCCACTGATTAAAAACCATTGTTTGTCCTTTCCCAGCACTCCATTATCAACGAATTAAATAACTTTTTTGCTACAAATTAAATGTTCTATACTGTATGGGTGATTTTGTTGGTGGTTACTTTCTTTTGACGCTGAGTATACTTGTAATAGCCTTCTCTAGGATGATGGTATTCAATCTAGACTCAAAATACATTGCAAGTAATGATTTTAGACAGAATGATAAATGTAAATGGTCAAGCAATTTGCTACTGAGCATACACCATAAGGGACTGCAATGACACAAAAGAGTCATGGTGAGTGAATTGATAAAGAGAAAACCTTTGATAATTTATGTTAATTTTAATTTCAATTCAAGAACATGATATAGTTAAGAAGATATATGCATAATATCAAAAACATAATTCAGGGCCCAAGATTATAAAACTTTTCTCAGGCTCAGTCTCAATTTTCACAAAATTTCAAAATTAAAATATATGTATAAAAATAAAAGACAATATTATTAAGTTGTTATTTTTAACAACTTATTATTATCATCTTTTATGTTAATACAATAAATTGAGTATTAAAACAGAATTACAGCTTTAATACAAAATTGAACTTTGAGAAAATTTTGAATTGAGCCTGAGAAAAGTTTTATAACCTCAGGCCCTTGTGTTTGTCTACAAGTATAAAAAAACAAACACGCCTGGTAATATTTCTGTGATATATAGTAACCATTCGGAACATCACTCAGCCACAGACCTCCGATGTATGTAAGGCAGATGATTATGTACGGAAATCATGCATTTTGTTAGGTTGAAACAGTGCAAGAAAAATGAGCTTTTTAGATTTATATCTTTTACAGTAAATAACAGCTGAAAAATCTTAATTTTTGAGAATGACAAATCATTCTGGTTTCCTGTTATTTTTTAAAATAGTCTATGTACATCCGAGGTTGATCGTGAGATTGGCCGAGTGGTGTTCTGAATGATAGTAACACTACTTTTAATCAACCCATTATAAGATGAAAACAAAAAAGACTGATCAAATAGAACTGCTGTAAATTTGACTGAAATCTGCACACAGATTCCTGATGCTAGGCTGGGATGCTTGATAGATGTCAAAATTTAAAAGAAACAAGACACAATTCTATCAAAACAAATCTGCAATGAAGCCCTTAATAAAAGAAATCCTTGATATCCAATGAGGGTTCAAAGTTTATCCAAGGCAGTGACATTGAATTGACATAACTTCAACTATAGCTATAGTTCCATTTCAATGGCTGGAAACCAAACAGTTCCAACTGCATATTTCTTATAGGCAGTTAAGGCCATTTCATGTT
This sequence comes from Fragum whitleyi, assembly GCA_948146395.1. NCBI lineage: Eukaryota > Metazoa > Mollusca > Bivalvia > Cardiida > Cardiidae > Fragum > Fragum whitleyi. The sequence continues at coordinate 13,005,538 of OX411543.1, read as the reverse complement.
AAACATGATTTTTCTTTTCTGAAAACAAGAATGCCAATAAAATCAAGCAGATTTGATGTTGAAAATAAAGAATTTTCTTTTTCAGTTCCTTTTTTATCCACAACATCTAAGCCTTTTATCAAAAAGCAGTATTGTACCATAGATTTAAGGATGACTACTCCATGAGAAGTGAATAATTATCGATTGCTTATTTTTTGAGAATCAATGAGTGCCAATTAAGGAATGAAATTTCAGAAAAAGTACCATATCTTGTTTGAACAACTGCTAGATACTTCCTAACACCTTCATCGAAATTGTGTCTTCTAAACCATGACTGACAGACCCCAAAAAATATTGAAACATATCAATTAACTCTGATTTTAAATCATAAAATAAATACAGTAATGTGAAAAAAACAAATCATTTCTCCACATATTTCTAGTCAACAACTCAGCTATATGTGTGGTAAATCAAATTTATAACCATCTAACAACAAGGTGGCAAATTGTGACAAGATATGCCTGTTACACAACTGGATTTTCATGTATGAAAAACAGCAAAGGGAAATAACTAATAAAATAAGCTAGGTAGAGTTACGGTTCTTGTGCACTGCACTTCCTAATCATCAGACTAAAATAAAGGCCATGTTTCAAGTCAATCAGACAAAGATTACAGAGTTATCCTCCTGACAAAGAGGTGTCGACCGCTCATCCAACTGGACCCTAGACATCAAGGATGTTCCCATATAACCCATCTTTCAACAGGCCTATAAAAAGAACCTTCAAAATGGAGGAAGTGTAATTGACTCTAGTGGCTGCACAGACTTTAAAGAAAACTCGAGCTCTTAGTATCATCAATGATCTTAACAAGACAGGTTGATCTTGAGCAACAAGTCATTGTATTATCGCTATGGTAATGCAGGGTTAGATTTTATTTGTTGGTGGGTTACCAAAATCTCAAACTTCAGCTTTAAAAGCTAAAGTTTTGAGGTTTTGGTAACCTATTGATGAAATATGTCCAGTTTTGCTAAGCACCTTAATCATGTAGGTTAAGGATATGGATTTATGATCTATCCATAAATTTTACAGTAGCCTCTTCATATTATGACACTAATCCATACCCTACCAGTTAAAAATAATTTGGAACAGATATCCTGGATATAGAATGGTCACTTTACATTTTGGAAATACTATCTCTTATTGAGCTGCCTTGTGCTGAATTCATACCATCATCTTTCCTTGATGGCATGAATTGCTCTTGTAATAGTGAACATGCATGCGAAATTTCATGTAAATACCCTCTATAATATAATGAGATAAACAAGGCTATTTAAATTTGGCTCACTGACTTTGCCACAGCTAACATTACCACCTTGGTTACTATAGAAGAGGTATAAATAAGAGGGTAAAATGCAAATCTAAAACCTTTATTTTTCAATGAAACACTATTCTGTGGGTACTCATTAGAATCATCATGATAAGACAAATTCGATGAGTACCAACAATGCAGTGTTTGTGCAAGTATAATTTATATAGCTTTATCTAAAATCCAAAATATGTAGATATAGAAGTATAGCTCTCCAATATCACAAGTCTTTGTTCAAAAACAGCCAATCAATAGAGCTACAATATAGCTAGGACATACCAAACGTATCAACCCAGCCCTGCCTTCAGGCTGACAAAACAGTGAAAACATTTTGCCAATTAACCACCCCCCCTTTTCAATTGCACTTTCGTGCAAAGTGGGGTATAATTGGCAAACTGATGGCACTGTTTTGTCATCCCAAATGCATAGCAGATCAGACTGTGCAAATGTGTTCATGGTTTAAGGTATCATTCAATCATTTCCTTTAAGTTCAGAATAGTAATTTTATCTTAAGGTGTTTTCTATTTTAACAAGATGTGTTTGTGAAACACGAATGCCCCCGACACGGCATTTTTTTTCAAAGTTTGACCTTGACAGATGACCTTGACCTTGTCACATGACCTTGATTTTGGTACCAGGGGATGTGGATCATTGAGATCTATCATCATGCCAAATATTAGCTTTGTATCTTGAATAGGCTTGAAGATATTGGCAAGGTTAAGTTTTCGGACAGACGGATGGACGGACAGACGGACATGACTAAAACAATATGCCCCCGATCTCTCGATACGGGGGCATAAAAATCTTCTCTTCTTGACCGCTGCTGGATCCATTCTCATTCACATAAATTATGTTTTTCTGTTTGCTATTCAAGCAACAGAACACAATTAAAAATAGTTTCACATTTATGAAGTGTTAAAAGTCAGTTGTTTAGCAGTGTAGCAGTCTTTCATTTATTTTACCTTAAACACTAAGCAAGGCATTGTACAATATAAAAATGCTTAATTTTCACTTAAATGGAATTTGCTCAAAACTATACTTAAAAACTTAACAGCATTTGAATCATTCTCTATATTCTGTTCCACAAGGATTGTGAAACTAGAGATTATTTGAGCCTGTGCGTGACATTTCCAACAATTTCAAATGTGCGCCAAGCAAAGACTCTGGCCAGCCTGTGCATTTGCACAGTCTGACTAGGGTCTTCACTTTGCCCTTTAGAAAGATAAGGTCCAAAACTGTCTTCAGAAAATCAGGCAAACTTCTGATTATACTTCAAGGCAGTAAAGATTGGTTAATGTTGGCCCGTCATGCACATGTCAAATTGTTGGAAATGTCACGCACAGGCTCATTTTATTTCAATGAAATTCTACTGGAAGATCGAACATCACAAACATACAACAGTCTTCAGATAAAATACAGCTACCTCAAGATAAGTGCTAAATTTAGAGTATATTGAATGAGTGGTCATTGAATGCATTGAAAAATAAAGAAACAAGTCATCTATGAACAGATCAAAACTAGGCTCTGTCCAGGTTTTTATCTGTTTAAGATGACTAGTTGAATAAATCCAGTATTTAATTAGCACAAATTTGATATTGTATTTATGATATGACCCGAATCTTTGTGATGAATCGAGGAAAATTATGATCTTTATTGATTCAAGATATTCTGCAAAACATATAACATCGTTTGGGAAACAACGTCAGCAAATCCATTATGACATCATTTTCCCAAGGGAAATGTAACATTGCTATCTGTTCTTAGCTCACTTGCATAATTATTCCACTAGTGTAATAACACCTGTTTTGTATCAAAAATATACAATGGGGTTATTTCAATCCAGTGATGTGGGTCATATCAGAATTGCTATTCACTCATCGAAAAAATCTAGGCCTGAGGTTATAAAACAGATAAAGGGGTGAAATAGACCTAATTGGATCTAAATATTTTAACATGATTTATACTACAACCACTGAGTTGTAGGTTAAAATTAACCATAGCTACAGATAGATGGGGTACTTTGGATTTCAAAGTAGGTTATTTCAACTATACTTGCACAAACCCTATGTTGTGGGTACTCATTGGAATTGTCTTGTTGAGGTAATTCAAATGAGTACACACAACATAGAGTTTCAATGAGAAATACAGATTTAAGACTGGCTTTAAACCCCTCTTATCTGTACAGTCAACTCTCGTTACAACGACCACGTTTGTTCCCGATAAAAATGTCGTTATAACGAAAATGTCGGTGTATTGAAAATCACCCCTTCAACTCATAAGTTGGTAACATTTTTATACAACATACACTTGTAAACGAAATATATACTAAAAGATTACCTTTGAATATCAATAAGATATCTACAAGACTTAAAACTGAATATTAAAACTTGTGAATTATTACTTTTTGAAGAAATCCTAATAGATTTCCTTTCTTGATTGTGAACATTATTCTCTACAGAATAATAGTTTCCATGCAATCTCTAGACTGTGGAATAATCAGAATTACATGTAATTATGGAATATTATTGCTTCAATTTATCACAGATTGTCGATCTACCAATCTTTTGACAAATAACTCGACAACTGGTCCTGTGTTATATTTGAATGTGCAGATTTGTATTCTAAAATCGTATGTTTTTTGCTCAAAAGAGAGTTGGGTTCGACGCCTCTTAGTTGGTGCCTCAGTCGTTTTTTTAAATAAAAATAGATCAATGTAAAATGTACGACAAAGATGTTTGCCTAACAATCAAACAAAGTAAAATGACGACTTGCCCTTTCGCCAAGAAAAAGCTGAGTAAAAAGTGGTCAAATTGTACTCGTCGCATGCAAAGTGGTGTAACCGTACCTTTTTGTGATTAAGTTGCGATAATATCACCCTCAACCAAAGGTTAATGGACGAGATTATTGTGTTCCGGGTGGTTTAATCGTCGATAATCGCCGAAGGGGAAAACCTGTATTCGCACTTTAACATAATTGAGTAAACACGCGTCCATTGTTGATTAACACATTACCGCGAAGTGCTAAAAATAGCCGCTAGGAATTTCCAAGGTAAGTGTCAATGTATTGAATGATAACATATAGGGATTTTGCATTTTCGTTCCTTGATATTTTGTGTCGATGTCGGAAAACGAGAATTCCGTTGTAACGGGAGAAAAATAAACTGTGCAAATCCGTTCCCAACAAATTAGTGTCGGTATACGAAAATGTCGATGTAACGGATGTCGATCAAACGGGAGTTGACTGTACCTCTGATTATTATAGTCTATCCAGAGTGAAATGATAATTTTAGATGTGCTTTGGTCCATGTTATCTGAACCTCTTCAAAAGTGACAATTTACTCTAATTCAATGAGGCTGCTTTCTCAGAAAGAGGGATAGCCTAGAAATAGTTTCAATCAAAGGACTAAGAATAATTGTATGTTGTTAGATAAATAAAAGTGAGAACTCTGATAAAAGCATTTCTTCTTTAACACTTCCCTGTTTCTCATAAAATTAGACTGATCCAAAGTCAAGGAAGATTCGACAATGATAAAGAATGGTCAGAAATATTGAGGAAAAAGAATAAATTGCTTGTTACAAGCAATTTATCCTTATTCCACAATACAAATCTCAAGTACAAAATCCCAGAAACTGTAAAGTAAACAGTAAATTCCATAACAACTTTGCAAGCCACAAAAAAAAAAGATATGGAAAACATTGTGAGGAAGTAAAAGACTGTTTACTGTAAATATTATCAAAAAAAGGATAAATTGATGTTAATATAAATTGATTCTTTTTTCACAATATTTATCTCAAGTACAAACTCCGAGGAACTGTTGAGGAAATGGTTACTTCCTTAAAACATTTTCAAGCCATCAGAAGAAGATACAGTAAACAGTTTGAGGAAGATAAAGCATATTGACTGTAAGCCTTAATTACTCCACAGATCACGATTCTAGAATATATTCTGGATGATGTGTATAACAAAACTTAGTGGATCCAATTAAAAAATAAATCATCCAACATGGTAAGAAATATTGTGGAAAAGGGATAAGCAATTTCTTCTTTTTCCATGATATTCATCTAAAGAACAAAATCACAGGAACTGTACAGAAAATGGTGAATTCCTAAACACCTTTGCAAGTCACCACCTGGTAAACAGTGCCAGGAAGAGAAAGCATATTTACTGTAAATATAGTAGGAAAAGGATATAGAGGATAATCGTTTGTTTAAGTGTAAGATCGATTTACATTTCATTGAGTGAACAACAAAAGCCATATTTTCACAAGTGGCAGAGCCACGAGTGAAAATATAGCTTTTGTTTTTCGCGAAATGAAGTATCAATCGATCTTACTCGAAAAACAAATGATTATTCTATTTCTTTAATGCAAAAATGAGACAAAATGTGAAATTTCTAGGACATATTTTCGTAAGGAGCGTCATTTTGCGCGAGATTGCTATGCAACGTTCATTGTGACGCGACTTATTTCGCCCCACATAGATGACGTCAGATAAGATGAAATGCACAAAAGCAGGGTATAAGTTTTTGATAATTTCACTGCTTTTGCGGTGAGTTTATCAAGTGATAATCTACCGTTATTTCTCGATAAACCACCGAAAAGCATTAAAGAAAAATTAGTAATTTCTTCTGTTTTCACAATATTCATTTCAAGTACAATATCCTAGAAAATGTACTGTAAATGGTTATGTCCTTAACACCTTTGCAAGCCACCGAAAGAAGAGAAAGCATGTTGACTGTAAGCCTTAATTACTCCACAGATCACGATTCTAGGTTCACCAGAATATATTCTGGATGATGTGTATAACAAAGTTAACCATTGCACTGTGTAATTCCACCTCCTCTATCCGTCTTCTTTAGGCGGCGTGAACCATCCTGTAATTAGAATAATAAAGTAGGGACCATGAAAAAATTATCCTAGTCCCTAAAAATTATAACATATAATAGTTTTTATATTTATACTTTTTTGCTGTCCTACAGGAGCTGATTTAAAACAAGAGGACCCTGAGGGCCCTAAATCGCTCACCTGATATTTCAAGTAAATTATCATTAAGACTCCATTTCCTATGATATGGCATGAACCTTCCCATTTTCAACAGAGTTTATTCTTGTGACCTGGCAAACATTTTGATCAAGTTTCATGAAGATTGGACTATATTTGTGGCGTTTGGAGCTCTTACAAGAAAATTGTCATTAAGGCCCCTTTTCCCGTGATATGGCACATATACTTCCCATTTTCAAATGAGTTCATCCTCATGACATAACAAACATTCTGACAAAGTTTCATGATGATTGGACCATATTTGTGGCTTCTAGAGAGTAAAAAAAAAATTTGTCATTAAGACGCCTTTTCCTGTGATATGGCACCAATCTTTCCCATTTTCAAAAGACTTCATCCTCATGACCTAACAAACATTCTGACCAAGTTTCATGAAAATTGGACCATATTTGTGGCTTCTAGAGTCTAAACAAGAAATTTGTCATTAAGGCCCCTTTTCCCGTGATATGGCACAAATCCTTTCCATTTGAGCAATTTTTATAAGGAACAACCCAAGGAATATTTCTGCCAAGTTTGGTTGATTTTGACCCATAAGTTTAGGAGGAGATGTCGTTTAAAGATATTGTTGACAAAATTGTCATTAAGGCGGCTTTTTCTGTGATATGGCACGGATCCTTCCCATTTTCAATAGACTTCATCCTCATGACCTAACAAATATTCTGACCAAGTTTCATGAAGATTGGACCGTATTTGTGGCTCCTAGAGTGTAAACAAGAAATTTGTCATTAAGGCCCCTTTTCCTGTGATATGGCACGGATCCTTTCCATTTGAGCAATTTTCATGAGGGACCAACCAAGGAATATTTCCGCCAAGTTTGGTTGATTTTGACCCTTAAGTTAAGGAGGAGATGTCGTTTAAAGATATTGTTGACAAAATTGTCACTAAGGCGCCTTTTTCCGTGATATGGCACAGATCCTTCCCATTTTCAATAGACTCCATCCTCATGACCTAACAAGCATTCTGACCAAGTTTCATGAAGATTAGACCATATTTGTGGCTTCTAGAGTGAAAACAAGAAATTTGTCATTAAGACCCCTTTTTCCTGTGATATGGCACGGATCCTTTCCATTTGAGCAATTTTCATAAGGGACCACCCAAGGAATATTTCTGCCAAGTTTGGTTGATTTTAACCCATAAGTTTAGGAGGAGATGTCGTTTAAAGATATTATTGACAAAATTGTCATTAAGGCGGCTTTTTCTGTGAAATGGCACGGATCCTTCCCATTTTCAATAAACTTCATCCTCATGACCTAACAAATATTCTGACCAAGTTTCATGAAGATTGGACCGTATTTGTGGCTTCTAGAGTGAAAACAAGAAATTTGTCATTAAGATGCCTTTTCCAGTGATATGGCACAGATCCTTTCCATTTGAGCAATTATCATAAGGGACCACCCAAGGTATATTTCTGCCAAGTTTGGTTGATTTTAACCCATAAGTTTAGGTGGAGATGTCGTTTAAAGATATTGTTGACAAAATTGTCATTAAGGCAGCTTTTTCTGTGAAATGGCACGGATCCTTCCCATTTTCAATAGACTTCATCCTCATGACCTAAGAAATATTCTGACCAAGTTTCATGAAGATTGGACCGTATTTGTGGCTTCTAGAGTGAAAACAAGAAATTTGTCATTAAGGCTCCTTTTCCCGTGATATGGCACGGATCCTTTCCATTTGAGCAATTTTCATAAGGGACCACCCAAGGTATATTTCTGCCAAGTTTGGTCGATTTTAACCCATAAGTTAAGGAGGAGATGTCGTTTAAAGATATTGTTGACAAAATTGTCATTAAGGCGGCTTTTTCTGTGAAATGGCACGGATCCTTCCCATTTTCAATAGACTTCATCCTCACGACCTAACAAATATTCTGACCAAGTTTCATGAAGATTGGACCGTATTTGTGGCTTCTAGAGTGAAAACAAGAAATTTGTCATTAAGGCCCCTTTTCCTGTGATATGGCACGGATCCTTTCCATTTGAGCAATTTTCATATGGGACCACCCAAGGTATATTTCTGCCAAGTTTGGTTGATTTTGACCCATAAGTTTAGGAGGAGATGTCGTTTAAAGATATTGTTGACAAAACTGTCATTAAGGCGGCTTTTTCTGTGAAATGGCACAGATCCTTCCCATTTTCAATAGACTTCATCCTCATGACCTAACAAACATTCTGACCAAGTTTCATGAAGATTGGTTCATATTTGTGGCTTCTAGAGTGAAAACAAGAAATTTGTCATTAAGGCCCCTTTTCCCGTGATATGGCACGGATCCTTTCCATTTGAGCAATTTTCATAAGGGACCACCCAAGGAATATTTCTGCCAAGTTTGGTTGATTTTGACCCATAAGTTTAGGAGGAGATGTCGTTTAAAGAAAAAGTTGACGCCGTGACGGACAGACGGACAGACGGACGCCGGACAACGATCGATCACAATAGCTCCCTTGAGCACTTCGTGCTCAGGTGAGCTAAAAAAACATTTGTGTTCGTGTTTGAAATTGTACAATAATGTATTGACAAGATATCTAATGTATACATTATCAAATTTGACAAGCAATTTTCTTGCGAGACTCGTGTAAAATAAGGAACCCCGGTTCCTACCTGTCCTTTCTCATTTCTACATGTACAGGTTTCGTGTAGATGCTTAGTTTCTGTTTTCCAGTACTTTATTGACTTTAAGATGTAACTCATGGCTAATCCAAATGTCAGACGACATTTATCTGTCGAACAATTGTGGCGAGATGTAGGTATGGTGGAGCAAGGGGCTTCCTACTGTGATGTTGGCATGGTACTGGGGGTACACCATACTGTTGTAACCAGAGCTTGGGCACGATACCAACAGTATGGTACACCTGTAAGGCGACATGGTGGAGGTAGGAGTAGAGCTACCTCTGTCGCAGAAGACCATTTTTTGGTAATTCATGCCCGATGGAACAGGTTTGCTATGGCCATGCAGCTACCAACCTTCCAAACGCCTCAGGAGTGTGAGTTTCGACTCAAACCATACAAACATGGCTGCATGAGCATAACCTGAGGTCAAGAAGACCATGTATTCGTATTCCGCTTTCCCAAGTTCATTGTCGGTGTCTGATAACATAGGCATTGGACCATGTTGGCTGGCGCATAAGACACTGAAAACCCGTGCTATTCATGGATGAGTCCAGGTATTGCCTGGACTACACTGATAGGTGGGCTAGGGTGTGGGGAAGGCCGGGGGAAAGGTTTCATGAAGCAAACATTGCTAAGCACGATCGTTATGGGGGTGGGTCCATCTTGGCTTGGGGTGGCATCAGCTCTTATTAATTTAGAAAGAGGTACTCTGACAGCTTGTAGATACATTGATGAAATCCTCAATATCCATGTAAGATTTTACGCTGGTGCTATTTGGAATGGATTCATTTTAATGGATGATAATGCCCATCCACACACGGCCTGTAAAGTCCAAGAGTATCGCCAAGAAGAGGGCATTCAAGTCAGGACTGGCCGGCTTGCTCACCGGACTTAAATCTGATAGAGCATATGTAAAATGAGGACACTCCAGGAGCTCAGCCAGATTCTTAGAGAAGAATGGTCGGCTATTCCCCATTTTATAGAGCGTTGAAAAATTTAGAGTTATGAACAAAATGAATGCTCTATAAAATTACGGAAAAGTAAACTTATACTTCATCTTTTGGAATAGATATATATATAATTCATGCTTAAAGCACTTGCTACTATTCAAGTGAACACTTTTTGATTTTAAGAAACTAAGGCAATTTGATTTTCTGCAATGATATTCAGCCAAGTTCATTCAGGCCTTAATTACTTTCTTTTAACCTCTATCCTGCTACATTTACATCTTGTTACAACCAGATTGTTTATTTTCAGGACATTTCAACCAGTCTGTCAGATGTTTTTTCACAATAATAAAGTAATCAAAGGCCTGAAAGGCCTGAATGCAGTCAGGACGGAACAATATTTGAGTATTGAAATATTTTAATTATAACAAATTTTCTAAAATCTAAGGCTAAAATCTACACTTCAGATCTTTGGCCTTCTATTCTGACCTTTCATTCCAAAATATTGCCTTAATCATGCTTAAAGCCTTTGCTTTTGATGAAAAGATCACTTCTTGGAGGGCTCCTGGTATGGCTAATACTCATGCCGAGTTAACAGAAAATAGCCACAGACGTAAAACCACCCCAAAAATTGCACTCGAGTCAACAAATCAACATAATATTGTTAACTATCTAACTCTGCTTTTCTCTTTTTTTTATTCACAATGAACATGACATAACGTTGGGTTTTACACCATACTTAACGAGTAATATCTGTCAAGCAAGTAGGTGAGAAACCCCGCTTTTCTTTGGTTTTTAGATCGGAAAAAGTCACTTGTTCGTCTGCTGAAATTTCAGAGGGACAGACTGATTTCCGGTGATTGTGTAATATGGACGTGGACCCTGTGAAATCGGCCCGGGTTCATTAGATTCTATTTCTATATTTACTTTTGCCTTCTTTTCGGGAAACCCGGCGAAAAAGTTATTAATTGTCTTTGATCGCCTTTAATCTTGATCTATTTCGTAAAGGAACATGTTAACATAGAATGGTTCCCGATTTATTGGATTTACGATAATACAGCACCGATTATCATAACGCCGTGCGGGGTACCATAAAGATTTTTATTTGGGAATAGGCCAAAACGGCAGGTCGTCGCGGAAGTCCGATTTTCGTCGATATCGTTTTTTAAGATTCGGCGCGACGTAGGGGCCATCCTTTTTATTTTTATTCGCAGTCTACAACTTTTTAGTTCTAATCGCGCGGCCTTGACAGAATCCTAACACCGGATTTTAAAACAAACGATAAACCTATCTGAGTAAGGGAAGTAACTCGAAAAGACGAGTCCCTTTAAAAAACGGTCGCTGACTACTTTCGATTTCGTGTTTCCTTTTCGGCGCCGTTCAAAATCTTTTTTTCCCTGAATTTTGATGTCCAAATTCGAAATTCGGAAATATGGCTTTGAAATCGGAATTGTTCACAAAAAATCTAGGTAGCTAGCATTCAGTCTGATATTATTTTCGCGGGCTAAAAATCATGAATGGGTTTACTTTTTCACGCTCATGAATTTATTCGAATTCGGTGTTGTGAGGATCCGATTGCCGACGACCACTATATGCAAGTCAGACTTTCAGTCTGACTGCATAAAAAGGCCATGATCAGACTGCATGTCTGTGAAGGCAACAGAGAAGTTTTATTAGAAAATATTGAGCCTGATAGCACTAGGACAAGACTCGAAACAAAAATATCTGTATATGACTCACCATTCTTTTCATGGATTTGCACCAGGGATTTGAAAGACTGCTGAGCGCGAACTAATGTATATTGACTCTGAAAAATCAAGAAAATGATTGACATAATCCAGTTTACTATAAGTTTTCTGGGACCTGTTTTACTTAACTTCTTATGACAAAATTAATTGTAAGTCAAAATTACAAATCATTACTGGCGTTTTCATTCATAGTTAGATTCTGCCTTCCGATATCTCTTTGGAATAGTCTTTGTTGCATGATGGAATTCCATATTTAGTTACCACTGTAGAAGCATCTTTAATTTTTGACTTGCACTAAAAGTGATCGTAAGATGTTTAGTATAACAGGCCCCTGAAGAATAATAACAACATGTTAGTGTCAAGGAATTTCATGAGTTATAAAAGAAGACCAAATGATATTCATATAGAATCTGTAATGCTCCCTTAATAACTATTCTATTCTAGACGAGGTTAGGGTTGGCTTACCTCAAACAAAATCAAGTAACAGATTCTTTTTCTCACACCAACAACAGTTTTTATAGTCTGTTTGACTTCTATATGGAACAACATTTGGCCGAAAATCTCAGAATCGATTTAATGAAGCGTATTTTTTTCTTGTCAAATCATGTTTTCCAACTAATACCATGAAGAATTTTGTTTTTCAGAATTTTTGAAGGTGTATTAATGATTTTGTCCGTCCGTCTACATGTTAACTTTCTGCCTTTCATACCTTCTCGTATCTGTAATAAACGGAACAGCAAATTGTCTATCCAAAAATAGCTCTGATTTGCATAGGGGCCGAGTCAAAAGTGTATGAAATTGGCAAGTCATTTAAGTATAAAATCAACTATTTTCGTAAAATTAATTTTGTAGATTTTTTTACTTTCTAGGATATCAAATCTTAGTGTCTTCTGTATTTGTTACAAAAACTGTTTGACAAGATAATTTATAAAAGTTTTCTATCCATTCTGAGATGAACCCCATATTCCCTTATTTAGACCAATCAAAAAGGATTATTTTAGGAAGTTGTTGGGATTTTCACGAGGGAAACTAGATAAGCAGGCGAGTAATAACGGTACAAATCACGGGAAATTTAAGTTTAAGATGTCATGACCGTCGATATGCTAATTAGCATTTCCAAATATGGAATAATGAATATTTCTTCTGTCAAATGTTAAGAATAAAACCACGTGTTTTTACGATTTGTTTACACTTTTCTTACAACTAAACAGCCTTCACCACCCCTCGTGTTTAAGAGCAGAAAATGCGAAAATATTATTATTAACTAGATAGACAAAATCATTATTTTAAAATCATTTTGTTTCCAAAAAATATTTTTTGGAATGGTATTAAGCCGAAATTAATATTTTACCGCATAGAAATCCTTAATTCAAACACATGTAATGGATCAAAAGGTTGGTCCATATAGAAGTCAAACGGACTATAATGTTAAAACCCATTTTTGGAACGCCTTGGTGATAAAAATACTGCAATAACATATGTTTGATGACATTGTGATGACATAATTAAGAATTTAATCGTAGTCATGTGTAAAACAAGGATATCTCTAGTGACTGTTTGTTAATGAAGACAAGATAAGCTATGCGTGAAATATTACTTCTCTTTATGTTTTTAATGACAGACACGAGGGTCTAGATCACCCCATTCAAAAGATACATATCAATTATTTCTGTCATGGTGCAAAATAAGAATGTTTTATCTTGATAAGGTTTAAGGTATTTGGCAATATAAATCTATATAGACTTTTTTTTTTAAATAAAAGTTTCACCTTAATATCATGACCTTGACTTTGTCACATGACCTTGATATCTGCAGATGATTATCATTGAGATGTACTGTCATGAAAATATGAATATTGTATCTTGTATAGCACTTATTCACACTTACTTTTGAGGCCCCAAACTGTATTCTTGCTTTACCTTTTACAAGGGTGGCAGCAATTTGTAAAATAACAGACTCCATACTGTAGGCACTACTCCAACCCTGAGAAACAGATAAATAATCACTTTTGTAGGAGATAAAACTCTTATCCTATTGATATCAATTGATAATTTCATTGTAGGGTCAGTGTTTACTAACATGTCTGAATACTGAACAAAATATTGCATTTAACGAATCCATTCATAAAAGTGGTCTTCATTGTCCATCCAGAAAATTGTCAAAATTACATTAACAATACACTTACAGTATTTCCCCTAATAATAGCGCCCTACCTAATAGTAGTACCCCTACAGTTTATACTAAGAAAACCCACATCAAATGCCTAGATTTTCAGAACTTGTTGAGACTACATATTCTCTAATTTGATATGAATTTCCTCTAAACAATCATTCATATGATTGTTTAAAGAAGAAATTTACCTCAAATTAAAGGAAAAAGGGCCTAAAAATATAAGTTTCTTCCAAACACTTAAGATGCAAAAAATTTTACATCCAGTAATTTCATTCACCTAAACTTGAAGTAAAATGTTGACCTCTGTCATATTTTAAGATAAATTTAAATCATTTACAACGACTTGCCACTTAATCACTGAACACATTACAAAGAGCCTATCCAAGCTGTATAGTTATGAAGTTTGAGTTTGAGCTAGGCTGCACAATGCCTCTCCAGGGGGAACATATAAAATTGTTGGACATGTTAAATACAACTTTAGAGCTAAGCACCAAATGGTTGAAGCTGCCTTATTGCATATTGGCAGTCACAACTGTTTCAGGCTGAACAATGAAAATAACATTATAATATTTGATAGGGTCTTCTATGTTAGAGGTTGATTGTAGTTGCCAATGATTCGTAATTTACAATAGTTCTGCATAATTTGTCTGTTGTAATCACTTCTGGTAACTCAAAAGCTTATTTTTTGTTTTAAAAATTTACCTGCTTTGTTAAAAGTTCCATACATATAGCACCTCCCCCTAAAACATAACCACCTTGTAAAACTGGCATAATCACTCGGATAAATGGGGGTTCAAATGGAAAATTTTCCTGAAAATAATTTCATTATTTTAAATCATTTTATAAGTACAAATAACTTTATTCAATCACACAGCCTTATTTTGGAAATTTCAAAATAGACTGTTAGTCAAATGACAACTTGTATCAAGCTCACAAACAAAAATTTCAATAGTTGACCTTAGCTTAAGACATAAATTTTCAAGCAGTTTCTTCATTTGTTTAGATTGACAAATCAAGTTATAATACAGTGAAAATGTGCACAGAAATTAAGAAATTCATCTATAATAAATGATAGCAGTTATGCTCTAGATAAGCTGAATTTTAAAGGTTAAGGTATTTATACAAGTAAAATATCACATTTGAATTCATTTCTAATTCTTTAGGAAAATAGACAACTTTAAATCCATTTCCTAAAAGTAAGTGTCATTGAGTATACAGATGCTTGTCCCAGGACAACTGCAGTTAAACTAAATTTTGACCCTTGACTTGACCTTTGACTTCAAGCTGTGACTTTTAAAGCTATCTGACAAATGTCTTCCAACTCTATGACACATCCAATTTTGATGGATATAATAATGGTGCCAGGTTATTTTGAAATCCATCTTTAAATGTACATGATATGCTCTGGGGAAGCTCAATTTTCTTGTTTCACCTTGAGCTGTGATCTTGACCTTGGGGATATCAGAAAATACAAACATCTGCTCAAGGTGGAGAATAAATGCGCCAAGTCAGGTTTTAGAATTACTACAACAATATTTATCTCCCTCATCCCAAGCAGACCCAAGAAAATTGGAAGTGTAAAGAATGTTTCAACCAGGAATTGACAAAATCTGTTGTATTACAACATAAGACTTACTTTAAAACTACAACTTAAGAGAATATGATCTTTATTCTCTTTTTCTTTATACGTCTGTAGGTCTGTATACAATGGACTGTCTGGGTCTACTCTGAAATAGTGGAAAGATCAATTGACTTATTACATTCCAATACAAGCAGGCTGTTTGATGCTCTGAAGAAAAAGGTTTTGGAAAACATTATGGATAAGGAAGAAATTGCTTGTAACAAGCAATTTCTTCATTTTCCACTATGTTCTCTATCCCTGAACCAAATAGTGTTTAAACCATAATTTGTGTATTCTGCAGCAACTTTCAATTTGGACCAATCTAATACTTTGTGATTTGGTAATGGGTTAATAGACTGAAATAATTACTCTCTAATGAGAAGTTATGAACTAGTAATATTGTCCAGACACAACATATGTTGAGCCCAAAAAGGTTTGATCTTGACCTTGACCAACAGCCAGGATTTGAATGACATTTACACATTGATTGGACTATCTGTGCCAAATATTCAGAGCTACAGATAGAGGGCCTATTTTGGATTTCAAATTTAAATAATTCACTAGTCCTTGCTTAATTCCTATCTTGTGGGTACTCATTTGAATTGTCATGACAACATAGTGTTTCATTAAGGAAAGAAATGTTTAGACTTGCATTTCCCCTCTTATCTGTATCTCTGATAACATCAAAATCTACCAACAAAAAACAGAAGTTAATCTGTAGACACTATTTTGACATTGACCTTGACCTTAAAGATACATTAAAAACCCTTCAAATGGTACATATCATCTTTGTAGAAAATAATTGTGTGAAACTACTTGGAATCTACAAATAAATGTCAAAATCATACTACAGTTTGTTTGAGTACTTACTTTCTCATTTTTATATGCCATTCATATAAACTATCGTTGACTAGTTCCACTGTATACACACCTGTAAATATTAAAAATGTCCATGAAATCTTCACTTGAATGCATCAATTTTTGAAAGTGGAATTAAACCCTATACAAACAAGCAAGGAAATTGAATACAATAACAATTTATAACATGCCACTGCCTACAGAACACAGGTGTAACGCTCAGCTGCAGGTGCTGGATTGGCAAACATTTTAAGTCGAAAAAGAAAATAACTCTTACAAAAATGCTTCCAGAGTTATTCCCTTTGATAGTCTGGATAACTCTTGTGATGATAAACACACATGCCAAGTTTCATGAAGATATCCTCATAACAACAGAGATATGACCATGGTTAAAGTTTGTCACACCAATGCCAACATCAAAGCCAAAGACACCAAGGTGATCATAATACCTCCAGTTTTCTCCGAAAACAGTCGAGCTAATAAAGGAATTTTAAAGAGTCCCTAATAAGATCAGTAATATTATTATAATATCTACGCATTGATCTTTAATATTGCCAATATACAAACAATAATATCTACAGGATTGCCAATAACATTGATTGTGCATAGGTAATAATGAAAATTGATGTTATTGTCAGTTTTAGTTTATTCTACTGATTGTGTATCATGCTGTTCATTCAGTTTCACTTTATTGGCATATCTGTACTTGCTGTTAAGCCGTGATCTCTACACAAATATTGTTGTGAAACATTCTTTCAATCTTTATTTAGAAGAATAGTCATAGAAACTATCTACAGATTGCACAGTGAAGATGGGATAGTCCTAGCCAATGTAAAGGCTGGTTCCTGTCTTACATTAACAAACTGGGTAAATTATCGGAAATATCACGCTGTGTGACATTTACAAAAATCTTATCAGCATGTTAATTGACACTTGCAACAGCCTATCTAAACAAGATGCATACCCTACTCTTTTTTGGTAACTATGAGATCTGTAGACAAATATTACAGAAATAAAGCTTTCAATCTTTAAGACCTTTAGCATTCAGTAGAATAGTTATGGATTTATACCAACTTCTGTGCGTGAGGAATCCCTTGCACTCTAAACTAATAAATTCAAGGAGACCAAATTATAAGTAAGAAGCCCGAATTTATATAACAGGAGAACATTGTGGTTAAGAAGATATTGCTTCTTTTCAACAAGTTTCTCTGCACAGGGAAGATAGTTTTGTCTCAAAATACTACTAGATATCAATACAAGTAAATGTTTTCTTCAACAACTTTTGTAATGAAATGGTCAACAGTTTTAGGTATTTAGGGTTGAAACAGACACTGTCTTGTGCATTTGTTTTGCAGTATATGATCCTGAGAGTCTGTCGGTCTCTTTACTAGCAAAATAAAGGCGTCCCAACAGGTAAACAAGGCGTCTCAGACTCCACTAAGACTTGAAACCTGAGTCATAGAAACTCGTTACAGACCACACAATCTAAATTGTCCATTCTGATCTTATGCACAGGCCGGTTGAAATCTTTTACTTTCTTGTTAAATTATTGTAAATCCATAGCTCAGTTTGAACAGTTGTAACTGCCAATGAGCATTTAGGCAGATACAACTGCTTTTGCAATGAGCCATTGAAATGCCAAGAAATGGTCTGTTTTAGAATGTTGCGTTCCCTACCTTTTTTATAACTATCTGATCTGTAGATTTCCCGTAATTCTTTCATCAGACGATCTGTTGCCTGCACAGACCCCGATACTGAACCCTGTAAAATAATCATCAGTTTGGTTTATCTTATTTCTGTATGTGCTAACAATTACAATCAGCATATATGCATATTTACATAACAAATACAATCAGCATACCTTACACTTAATTTCTTTAAAAAAAAATCACATGTAAAGCAGATCAGCCTATGCATTGCATCAGTCTTTTCAGACTTAACCCTTTGCTGTTTTATCCCTGCTTTTTACGTGCCTGTGATTTTATGATTGCAAAAAACATTGTGAAAAAAGAAGAAATTGCTTCTTACAAGCAATTTCTTCTTTTTCCACACTATTTTCTACCCTACTGAATGGTTATTTTTCAAATTAAATCCACTTTAAATTTTAGTCTGCAAAACCTTTTGAATTCGGACAGGTCCAAAATTTTGTAAAACAGGAAAATGGTAACAGTTGATTTAACAATCGATTCCATGGTTTGATCAATGTGGAAATTTCATACATTATGTTAAAATGTCTCCTAGAGGCTCGGTTGTAGCTAAAATATATTCAGAGAAAACCCAAGGTATTGCTGAAATGTTATGTGATGTCATTCAAATTGCAAAACGCATCAGTGCACTAGAAATTTGGAAAAATATATTCAAAATCGAAGGTCAACAAGTAATGGCAGCCACTTATTACAAGATGTGTTCATATAACACTTTTACCTCCGAAAAGGTTATGGGTGTTTTTTTACAAGTTTGAACTTGAAAAAAAACCTGGCGCTTGAACCTTTATGCCAAATATGAGCATTTATTCATTTTAACATCTCTGAGGGTAAAGAATTAGGCATTTTGAAATTACTGTTGAATCTGAAAAATAGAACTTAAGCAACATCTCTGTGTAAATATCTGTCAAAAGCTTTAAAAATTAGAGATTCTTGGTGTTTTTTAACATATTTTGTGGTCTACCAGTGTTATTTCTAACATGAAATAAAGATAATCTCTAGTCTATTGTATAATTCTTTTAGTATGATATGTCATGTATGCTTTGTAATGTATGATGTTACTGATGTTATATCAGGTTATCATTAAAGAACTGATTTAAATTGAATTGAATTGAATAGAGATGAAGTTATGTCAAAAATTTTAGTTTACTGATAAGTTTTTGAAGGCAGACAAACAGGTGAACAGACAGACAGACACAGGTGATATTTCTCCCTTTTTAAACAATTCAAAAAGAGCAATTATTTCTTTCAATATAAAAAGAATGTTTGCCTTTTTCAAAATTAAGATGTTATACAACATTCTTATCATCAGTCACAGAACAAACCAATATCAAAGTGTATCTTAACCCTTTGCATGCTGTGCAGGTTTCCTTCTGCAATTCAAACATTTTTTGCAAAATGTAAAGACTAAGATTAGCCTGCACGTATGTGCAGTCTTATCTTAGTTTTAACTGAATACTATCTTCTAAATAATCAAAGGAAATCTTAAGCAAGTGGTTGAAGTGACTTGCAAGTGGAAATTTGTTTGAAACAAGAACTGTTGCAGAGCAGACTTATACCCCCCACAAGCACTTAAATGCAAGTGCCATTAGTGCAGGATGTGTTTGTAACAGATATAGAGCATTTGCAAAAAGTTTAATGATTGTAGGTCCCTTGGTTCTTAAATTAGAGTGAGGAAATGAAAATTGAAAAAAAAAATAGACTGTGACTTTGACCTATGTGACCCTAAAACAATAGGGCACTTCCTTGGACGATAATAAGTATTTGCAAAAGTTTCATGATTCTAGGTCGCTTGGTTTTTGAGTTAGAGTTCGGAAACAAAAGTTAAACAAAATTGACTGTGACCTTGACCTTTGACCTATGTGACCCCAAAACAATAGGGCACTTCCTTGGGTCAAAAGCAACATTTGCAAAAGTTTCATAATTGTAGGTCTGTTGGTTCTCGAGTTAGAGTCCAGAAACTATAATTGAACAAAGGATGATTGTGACCTTGACC
Organism: Fragum whitleyi; assembly: GCA_948146395.1. Lineage (NCBI taxonomy): Eukaryota > Metazoa > Mollusca > Bivalvia > Cardiida > Cardiidae > Fragum > Fragum whitleyi. Next base: position 12,985,492 of record OX411543.1, on the reverse strand, counting down.
TTTGACCTATGTGACCGAAAACAATAGGGCACTTCCTTGGGTCATAAGCAACATTTGTATAAAGTTTCATTATTCTAGGTCACTTGGTTCTTGAGTCCGGAAAAGAAAAGGTCTATGGATGGACGGATTGATTGACAGACGGATAGACAGAGACATGGTGAAACCAATATATCCCCCTCTACTTAGTAGGTGGGGGGGGGGGGTATACTAATGTTTAAATTCAGTAGGATAAGGGTAAATTTGGTACATAAATACAGTGCTGAGGAGTTTTCTTGCAAGCCTGACTCTCTAATACAAAATCCTACCTTCAGATAGTCATCTCGCTGATGTTGCCGTAACCTTTCCAGAACTGCCAAATTTTCTGTATCAATTCCTTCAACCTCTTCCTTTGCCTTTTGGTCACTTATAACAAAGATAAAAACAAAAAGATACATATGGCTGCCCCTATAGGAAAAACAAACTGTTAACCCTTGTCATGCGGATTCTGGAATATTCCTTCTGTAGCAGGAGGTATAGAAAAAGATCAGCCTGCACAGATGTTATTATCTGATTTTTCTCTTTAAATGCAATTACCTATATACTGATGGAATGAAGAAACCAATCACTATAACAACTTTTTTCTCCCTTTAAATATTCATTGCGTTTTGCCATTATGATGTTAGTTTCTTCATGATGAAATGGATTTCGAAAGCACTTTACTTTTACGTGATGTTACATGATGTGTACCTTTCCAAGGTCAAAGGATGATAAAGATGCTTGTAATTTTGCGTTTCTTTGCTCTTTCAGTGTAGTCAGAGAACATGACAACACAAAGTTCGCTGCTCCCAATTTATCAATATTATATCTTTTCTAAAATCTGTTTATAAACATAAAAATATCCAGATTTATCTTTAGTTACTGTGAAGCTGGACTGTGACATTGTTTACGCAAAAACATAAGGTTGGTTTACTCATAACAGCCCTCAAAATTATATTAGTTTTAAGTAGGTATTTGAAAAACTTAACCCTTGTCATGCTGAACCTGGAATATTCCTGCTTTGTCAGGAGCTATAGACAAACATCAGCCTGCACATATATGCAACCAGATGTTAGTCTACACCACCTGTTTCTCACTTTAAAATCAGAATTGTCAACAGATTTTGATTTTCATATAAAAATTGACATACAGTTGGTACTTTCAGTGCTTTTTGCCCTTCGATTTTGAAGCAAATTTTTAGCCAAAATTTATTCAGCATGACCAGGGTTAATCACTTACAGGTTATAGATTACTGACATTTTTATAGACGATCAAGACCCATGCTAATATGCTTATCTCTGCCATACTTTTAACAAGAGGGCTTGGCACAATTCATAGTGTGAACAGTTTTTTTTTGTTTTTTTTATATATGTCCATGAAAGTACACATGCAGTCTCTTGGATTATACATGGATATCAAAGTCTTACTTCTGAGAATCCTCTTCCATGTCATAATGGAATTCATCCTCATCTTCACTCTCTGAACTCTGATCTGCTGACAACATACCCTGGGGAGAACATATATAGTTAGTAACATCGTGGAATTGGCACTCGTTTTGATCAAGACCATTGAAAACTCACTCACTCAGCATTCAATTTATTCATTCCAAACACTCACTCAAACCATTCAACCCTCCCCTCCCCCATCACTTAAACATGTAAGATAAAAAACTATTTTGCAAATAAAAATCGTTAGAAAAGCAACTGAAACTTCACTTATTAAATTGAATTTTGTAACATTTGATTGGGTCTACTGCCATAGAAAACAATTCAAAGAACGGGTATGCATATTTTATTAAAGGGATGTAATAAATATTGCTAATTTGTACACCCTAAACAAAATAAGCAATATTGGATTATCTCCCTCTAATTTCACTCAAAACTCACTCATCATACTCATTCAATTTCATTCCAAGATAATTCTAAAATCATTCATTTTGTCAATTTCAAAATGTTGATAACTGTAATAGGCACTGTAACCAGAGCTACAGATAGAGGGGGTATTTTGGCTGCAAGATCAATGTATTTTAATAACAAACAAACCCTATGTTATTGGTAAGCATTGGAATTGTCTCATCAAGACGATTCAAATGAGTACCCACAAAATAGGATTTCACAGAGAAATAAAGATTTTAGAGTGGCTTTACCCCCTCTTATCTATACCTCTGTTACAATAATTTTGTCTTGACCCTCCAAATTGTTTGTAAGATTTATCTATCATTAAGTGAACAACACTATATTTTTTCTCTAGTGAAAATATGACATTCCTAATTTCTAAAATGAAAAATGATCAATCTTACATGAAAAACAAAAATGTTTCTATTTCTGTACAAAAATTAGATAAACAGAACATTTTAAGAAGAAATCCCTTGAAACATGTCAGTGTATATATGACTGACATGACAACAATGAGATCATAGGTTTAATCAGCGCAGCTAAAAACATATAAGAAGTGAAAGATCATTTCCAGCAATTTGCAGGTAATCAAAAAGCCCTTTAATCGAGGTCATAAATTGCTTAAGCAACAGCAATGCCTAGAAATTTCTTAAAAAAATTAAGATAATACACTGCAGGGTTTGACACTAACAACATTTTGCCACCAGCCTGAAGGACCTGTTAGCCCTAAATGTTACAGGTCCTCCCTGATAACAACAGGTCCTGCATAAAACCATGTTTGATTTTTTAGCAAGTTCAGGAATGAATTGAAAGGAAAACATTGTTTTGAGAAGAAGAAATTGCTCGACAAGCAATTTCTTCTTTTTCTACAATATTTTACGTTTGGTAATGCAAATTTTAGTATTGGAAAGGCAATTATTTTCAAAACTTGACAGAATTAAAATACTAAGTGCTGCCATTAACTATAGGCCTGAAGGACCTGCAGCATGGCAACTCCTACCAGTCCTCCCCAAAATCAACAGGTCTCGGGCCCGAAGACTGGTGTTAGTGTCGATTTCTGCACTGGAAAGAAAAATATGCATCATGATTTGAAAATTGCTTACTCTTTCATCCAACTTCTGATCCAGATCTAACATTTCATCTGGAGTTTCAACATTTGTAATACTGCACAATTCTGTTATTAGGACTTTAACTTGTTGTAATATCTGAAAACACATAAAAGATTGGATTAAATTGTTTTAATTTTTGAAATTTCAGACTAGTGAATATTGATCTAGCATTACTTTGATGACCACAATTCAATGGCTCTGTGTCAAAGAGTTGTAACTGCTTTTTAAAAGTATGGGTAGTTTGAACTGTTTTGCGCTGAGCCATCCAATTGGAAGTAGACACAACTTGAATAGGTTGCCATCCCATGTTACAAGCAAATGCCTTTTTTTTCCATAATATTTAGTCAAGCATAAAAACAAAGGAATGCAAAATACCTTGAAAGAGTTAACCAAAAATGAAATGAAAAAAAAGAGGCTCATGAGAAAGGATCCTTTTGAAAATGAAAAATCATAGTTTACAGATAAGTGTTAACATCTTTGCATGCTAAGGATTCTCAATCAACTTTGTTCCATACAAAGCTAAGGAAACATGAGGTTAGAAACTTGGCTTGAAAACATTTATTTGCAATTAAGTAACATCTTGCACTTTAAGAATCACTCAAAAGATCAAATGCATCCTAGAACATATCAATGGCTTAGCATGGTACAGTTCTAACAGCCTGTAAACATATAGGCAGTTGTAAATGTTTCATGCTGAGCCATTGTTAATGTATAATCAAGCACTGTCTATTTATTGAAAGTTTTAATTTGGTTCTTGAATACATTGAGTGGAATACTTACATTATTTTTATTTTCAGTGACATTTGTCACTTTTTCAATGGCTGCGGTGATGGCTACATCATCTTCATCACAAAACCATATAGGAGCAGTCTGTGGATATGTCTCCTGTTGAAATCCAATACATGTATAATTTTTTTTTTTCATTTGGCAAAAATACATGGTGCCGAAAAAAAAACATACACATAATTCACAATTAATCGGCCCAGTGGTTTCAGAGAAGAAGATGTTTAAAGGAAAAGTTAACAGACGGACAAACGCATGGACGTACTCACGATGGACACCAGGCCATGACAATAGCTCCGCTGGACTGAGTCCAGTGGAGCTAAAAATAGCTATGCTTAGGCTACACCAGTGTTTTCTCCAGGATCAACTTGAACTGGGCCCCAAAGGGCCCATTCCGTGAGTTTCAGAGGGCCTTCAAGAAATTAGAGGGCCCCCCTTACGAAAATAGTGTTTCGGGGAGCTTGAATGTCTATTGAGGTCTGTCATTGTTATATTTTTGACTAATTGAACAGAACATCAGGTTTTTATTTTTTTCTTATATCAACCACTTCAGACAACCATTTATGAACAAATGATTTTGTTGTTGGTACTGGTTTTGGGCCCAGTTGCTCTGAAACCTGTATCTTGGGGTCAGTTTCCGTGCTTGTTGGTAATTTGGCGTCTGATTCCACCACAGACTCATTAGTTTGGGCATTTCATGCACAGATTCAGTGATGGTGGATTTGGATGTTGATGATTTAGATTTTTAATTTGATGTATGACAATAATCCTGAATTCCCTTCATTTCTGGAAACGAAAACGATCGCAATCGATAATGAGAAAGGCTAAACAGCTAAATTTTATCGTAGATCCCGCATCGTGATCAAAGAATCAGAAATTTGAAAATCAAATAACGTAGGCCCGAAAAATAATATCTGACGAGATAAAAATATGTATTTTTTTATCATTAATTACTAATTTTTACATGCTATAAATATTTTTTCATCAAGAATGTACCTTCTATTTGTGTTTGAGTTTGATCCTCAATTGTTTAAAAATTTACCATACCGAATCCGCTTTGTTCAAGTGCTTTTATTATTCAGTAAAAGTGAAAGAGCGTTTGGATGATTGGGAAAAGATTATGTAGACTCGAAGAAATGTACAAACAAATAATATTCAATGCTTTGTCAAGTTTCGCAACTAAAATGAACCTCCCTTTCACATCTTAAAGAAGGTTCAAGTAAAAAAAAAACCTGATAAAATAACATCCAGGGTCCAAAGAATCCACTCGTCCGCTCGTATTTACGAGTAAGAATTCACTGAGGACGAGTGGAAATTCTAAGTCAGTCGTCCACCCGGACGAGTGGAGAATTAATGGCACTAAATAACAATGCCTAGTGTCTGGATAAATATGGATAAAAGCCAGAAAAGGGGCTACAAATAAATTTAATGATGATAGAAGTTCGCAACAAACTCAAACTGTAGACAGTCATGTACTTTGATTTCTAAAAATAAACTTCTGGTATTGGCATGATATAACCCGGTACCCAAACATCGTAAATGTTTATAGATCCGAAAAACATGGAAATTATCGAGAACTCAAAGGTTTTTAATGTGTTTTGTTTGTATTTACTACTTCTTTAATCGTATATAGACACAATCATCGAATTAAACATGAAAAATCCGCAATATCGTATGTTAAAAAAATAAATTATTTTCCTCGTCCGAATCATTTACCGGTACTGAAACTCCGAAGTTAAAGTTAATTTGACGTCATAAATTTTGTCTTTTTGTTTCGTCTGCACTCTAAAATAACATCTTCAGAAATAAGTAAGTTTTTTAAAAGATCATTGGCCAATCGTAGGGTGAGTGACATTCTAAGCAGAACGAGTAGCTTTTTCAAGTGACTTGCCCTGCAGGACGAGTGCCTTTTTCTCAATTCTTTGGACCCTGTCCCAAAGATTATCCAAGATATCCTTTATTTTAAAAGTGCCCAGTGTACAATTTCTGACGCGCTAGTGCGGTGTAATTTTAATGTGCTGTAAGACGCAAGAACCTGGGCTGGAGAAAACACTGGCTACACTAAACTTTGTGTGACAGTGTCCTGTCAACTCGGCCTGTTAAAAACTCGGCCCGCGTAAAACTGGGCCTGTGTATAACTCGGCCTGTATATAACTTATATAGTGTTTAGCCTAGTAAACAGATATATAAGCGCACTTATCAGATAGTTAATCAATGTGTGAAATGTACTTAAAGGAGGTGCGAATTCACAAATGATGTCAGACTAAAATCTATGATCTTCATATTTAAAACGCATATAACTTGTCATCTTCTTACGTGCTAAGAAAAAGATAATTTGAAAAATAAAGTTGAATAAAAGGTGAATTATGTATTTAATTATATCTTTTTTATCTTATATTTACACAAATGCCGAATAATAGTTAAATAAGATTATTATTATTAAAAACCCTTTTAATGAGTGATTATTTATTAATTAATATTTATCAATAATCAAAAAAGCACATAAGGTACCCAAAATATTTACATTGCATCGTCATACATTTATGCCTGTGTCTTGTCAATTCGACCCTTCTTGTTGTTTCAACCCTTTAAAAATTACCAAATTCATACACTTATTGATCATCTGACTGTTCTGTCACTGGTTTAATTTCTTCAAACTAAGTTTCTGATAGTGAAATATTCGAAAATACCAATGTTTTTTGTAACCTTTTTTTTAAATAGTTACCATAGAAATAATGATTAATATAACAGACATTAATGAACAAAACAAAAACAATTGATTACTTTCGTTTTGACTCCCGAACTAGAGACGAAGAAATAGAAAATGTCACCTGCGCATGCACAGGGCCTAAACATTCACGCCCCCTATCTAACCTCAGCTGCATTGTAAAATTAACTCTGGACCCATAATTCACCTGACCAATCAGAAGTGAAGTAACTATAGAGGAAAAGTTGTGCCCGACATGGGACTCGAACCCACGACCCCCGGAACACTAGCACGGCGCTCTACCAACTGAGCTAACCGGGCACCTGGTCATGAGTCTACCCAATATCGATCACTACAGAAGGGTCGAATTGACAAGACAATCAATTGATTGGTTTAGAACAGCTACCTAGGTTATTCTGGTGCAGAAAGCTTCACTTTCTATTTATCCTAGACGATCTTTTGAGTTCTTATTTGACTGTTCATATGACATTTCGAATTTTCATTACTCGAAAGTTTAACAATATACATTATGATTGCGCATGCGCAATGTTTTATTTCGTTAGGGGTCGAAAACACAGGTCAGAAGGCTAATACATAAACCAAGTAGACGGGCCGAGTTATTCATAGGCTGAGTTGACTGTGAACCTGTCTGACAGGTTATTCCATTGGCCGATAGCACATGTAAAAGAGGAATGAGTATGCTGCTGGAATCTAGAAAAAGGTATCAAGCAATTCAAGTTTCTGGTACCCATGGTATGATGATGATCAACATGTACCATTATGCATTACTTTGTAAAGAAAGAAGTTCAAGAACATTTTTTCATACGTTTCCGAGTATATTATTAAAGGCATGATTGACTGACAAATAAATACTGTATATTTCGGTTGTTATACCGTTATGTTTGCATGAATGGTGTAGTGTTCTCCATTTGGACCAATAAATCGACATGTCAACTCATCCACTGAGGCTGAAAGGATTTGGAATCGCTCATTTTCTGGAGTGAAAGTGGACTCAAGGATCTTTATGTCCTCCTTCAGAGCTTGTAAGCATGCCATGGCCTTTATGTTTGTCTACAGTTTCCTCCTTGCACACACGCACATCCGTCAGGAACCTTTGTGTTTCATTATCAGGAAAATGATGTTATTATTTTACAGCAATGGCGACTGGTTGTAATGCGCATGCGTATCCGGAAGTATTTTGATTTCACTGTGTGGCATCAGCATCGTATTCTCGTTCAGACCCTATTCTGTGTAAAATTGACATGGCAGGGCGTGGCTTAGCTGTTGTGTTATCATGCCAGCTATTTGTATCATTATTTTTACCAAAATCATACTTATTTTGTCAAAAATTCAGCGGCAATAATTTTAATAACTTGTATTGATAAGTGTTACCTATAACAAAAAGAATTAAAGCCTACGTATGTGTTCGTGAACATTTCCGAAACGCAAGACAATGATCATAGACGACTATGTGCACAAAACCTAGATTTTTATTTTCAAAGATAAACTTTTATTTGTCATTCTAATATTCGGCAATGCAAATGATTATGGCGCGATGATCTAAATGTAGGCCTAAATTGATGAATATTTATCATCGGACCCACAACACTTCATTTTGAATACCGCCGGTTTACCGTTCCTGCACGTGGGCGTATTTCACGCGACTAAAATCTCATTTACATATTTTACCGATACGGCAGATTATGCGTTTCACGAAAAAGCCGTCATTAGTCGATTGATTTGAATTTTTATGCATATTTCATTAGAAAAAAAAAGTAAGAAAAAATATTCAAAGAATATTCACAAAAGAGCTATTATTTTCACTCTAAACACAGACTGGGGCTTTTAAGGAACAAATGTCGCCGCTGAGTAACAAAGACCTCGTAACTTCAGCGAAAATTTCTTTTTTTTTTAATTAAGATATGTTGATTCAGTGAACTGATGTAGTAAAGTATGAGCAAGTGTCTTTTATCATTGAATAATGCTGACAAAATCCGGGTGTTAACCAGAGAAAACGTGGATTAATCAATAAATCCACTCTCCGTAAACGCCTTTTTTTGTTTCTTTGTTTTGTTTGGTTTTTCCAATACTTCAAATGTGACACTTTTGTCAAATTAAAGTCCTAACTAAAGATCTTTTGCACAGTATGTATCGCAGCATGTAACAGAGGAGCTTGAAAACAGCAATGGCTCCGAGTGGACTGAATTGTTGTTACAGCAGATCATTTAGATAAGAAATATGTTGTCTGTCAACTAGCAATGCAAAGAGAAAAAATGATGGTCAAGATACTAATAGAATTAAGAGGGAAGTCTTTTTATTTTGCGGTCTGACTATTTACCCCGGGAACCGCGGGAAACCCCGGGAACTCGAGGATAACCCCGGGAAACATAAAAGTGTGCATGTATGAAAAAGTGCTTCTCTGTATCGATAAATTTATCTATGATACTCAAAAAATATACTTTCTTTCATGATTTTAAAAGCCTCTCCAAAAAAAGGGGGCCACACAAAAGTAAGTCCATTTTTATTATTTTTTCCCCTGGTCAAAGGCATGGCGATTTTAATTCATACATAACTGCCCCGGGTCGCATTAAATGTTTCCAGAGAAGTTTCCAGGGGTAAGTTCAGGGCGATTCAATTTTGATAAATTAACCTTGCGCTTCAAAAGTTTGTTTTTTTAAAGAAAGGGAAGTTTCTCGGGGTAAGTTTAAACCGATTGCAATGTTGCTAAAATTACCAAGGGCCCATAAAAAATAGTGCCTCTATCATTCGGAGAAGCTACTCGGCGTATGTTCATAACGGCTTGAACGATGTTGCTAGAATTATCACAGGTCCTATAAAGTAGGTGTTTGCAACACAGATAAAATTCCAGGGGTCATTTCAAAATGATTTAAATTGTGATAAAGTACCTCGAGTCTCTATAAATAAGTTTGCCCAACACAGAGAAGATTCCCAGGGTAAGTTCAAAGCGGTTTCGATGATGCTAGAAATACCTCGGGTCCAATATAGTAGGTGTTTCCAACAAAGAGAAGGATCTCACGATTGTTCAAAACGATTGCAATGGTGCTAGAATTAGCCGAGGTCCAATATATATGGTGTTTCCAACACAGAGAAGTTTCCCGGGTTAATTTCAACGATTTGAATGTTCCTAGAATTACCCCGGTTCCCATATAGTGAGTGTTTCCAACGCAGAGAAGATTCCCAAAGTAAGTTCAAAACAATTTCAATGTTGCTAGAATTACCCCGGATCCCATATTATAAGTGTTTCCAACAATGAGAAGTTTTCCCGGGTAAGTTCAGACGCTTTCAATGATGCTATATTATTACCCTAAGTCCATTTTAGCAAGTGTTTCCAACAGAGAGAATTTCCCCGGGTTAAGTTCATTGTTGCTATAATCGTCCTGGATCTTATGAAGAAAGTGTTTCCAACATAGAGAGGATTCCCGGGACATGTTCGAAACAATTTGAATGATACTAGGATTACCTTTATTCCAAAAAGTAGGCGTTTCCGACACATAGAAGATTCCCGACGTAATGTCAAAACGATTTCAATGTTGCTAGAATTACCCCCGGGTCCTATATAGTTAGTTTTTCCAACGCAGAGATTTGCGGGGTAAGTTCAAAATGATTTCAATGTTGATAGTAACTCCCCGGGTCCATTGAATCTAGTGTCTCCAACACACAGAAAATTCCTGTGTTAAATAAACGACTGTAGTACAGCTAGAATTACCCCGGGTCTCCTCAAATAAGTATTACAAACACACCTAGAACATTAACGGGGTAACGATTTCAATGTTGCTAATATTTCCACGGGTCCCTTGATTTTAGTGTTTCCAACACATAGAAGACTCCTGTGTTTAAACGACTTTAGTATAGCTAGAAATACCCCGGGTCCCATAAAGTAAGTGCAGATAGGATTATCGGGGTAAGTCCAAAACGATTTAAATTTTGATGGAATAACCTTTGGTCTCTTTCAAGTTAGTGTTTCCAACGCAAAGAAGTTTTCCAGGTTTAGCTTAAACGTTTTAAATTATGCTAGAATTAACCCGGGTTCCATAAAGTTAGTGTTTCCAACACAGAGACAGCTTCCCAGGGTAAGTTCAAAAACTATTTCAATGTTGCTGTAATTACCCGGGATTCCATTGAAAAATTGTTGCATAGAAGTTTAAAAAGTCATGTAGTTCCTAGCGATTTCAGGAAATACACCAACTTAAACATTTGAATGTATAACGGAAAAGAAATACGGTTGCATCTTTTTTTGGTCAATATACGTATTTTTCTTTTACCATATGAAACAACAATGGTTTGCATTCTATACAGCATATGGGATACCGGGGCAAAGCGTTACATTTTTTAAACAATTCACACAATTTCCGAAACCATAGCTCTTTTGAATTTATTTTATATATGTATCGAAAATTTAACGAATGATCCATAAAATACTTTAATAAAACAATTTAGGCAGACAAAAACATCGGTAAATGTAACACATTGCCCCGGGCTTTTGAGGCAAAGTGTTACACTTACCGGGGCAAAGTGTTACATGCGGCATACAGCCGCCACGAAACGGACTTCCATTTGCATTATACAGGGATGAACACGAAAGGCTTTTTGGCAAAATATTTTTCAAAATCAAACTACAAGTTTTGCACGGACTGACTTGGTCACGCATGACAAAAGAAGGACAGTTCGTGCACCTTTCCACGTGTTTTAGGATGTTTCCTTAATAAAAAAATCCTCAGACCATATCCAAAAAGAATTTTGTTTTTTTTTTCATAAGAACCTAAACCATTAATCTCGTATTGTATGGTCATTTGAATAAAATGTAAGGGCACTTGTGACCACTGGGACCTACTGTAGCTTCGAACAAGTCCTCAAAGACAGAAATTGATGATAGCTAAATTGCATTAACTACTCGAATTAAGTCTCTTAAACTCTACATTTATGAAACTATATAAGAAAATCTGTGATTTACTTAAAACATAAAGCCCATTGGACCTCCAAATTCCAATTTCAACATGCCCGAAATAAAGCGGACAAAGCGTTTTGAGAAAAGGTGGTTACTCTTACAATAGGAAATTTATCTTTTTCGTACAACGGCATCTTTTGCATATAATTAAATGTTAAATAATTTGCAAGAACGTAAAATCTTCTTCAGAAGCTTCTTCTGAATTCGTTTCAGTCTTAATCTTGTTATCTGGAAATTGAATAATGCCTTTAAACATAATGTGGGCAAAATGTTACACTCTTACACTTTGCCCCATGTCCTGTGTAACACTTTGCCACAAACGCAACTTTTCAACAGAGACACTCGTGCAAAGAAAAGAAAGGTTAGCAATACCCTAATTTGTACACAAAAGGCAGCTTCTGGATCATGGGATCCCATAACCACATAAAATTCCTAATTATTGCACTTTTGTATTAGACAAGGCGGACATTTACGAAGATGGTAAGAATTTACTTTTGTGTCACAAAAAATCGTTTTCTAATTCTTCTAAAGTGGATATTCCTTTTTGACGTCTCTTACATGCAGCAAAATATGCATAATCAAAAGACCTTTTTCTAAGAAATAACAAATGGGTCATTTATGATGTAAAAAAGAAAATATTTCAAACGTAACACTTTGCCCCGTGTAACATGGCCTGAATTAATGAGATCCAATGGAATTGCACCAAACAAATTCAATAATGGCTAAAACTATAGATATTATTTTTTATTACTCTACCATAAAACATACATTATTGAAAACAAAAATACACACCCTATACTAATAAGATGTTTCCCGGGGTAACTGCAGAGTTCCCGGGTTTCCCCGGGGTTCCCGGGGTAAATAGTCAGACCCTTAATTAGACTGGTACTACTGTCGACTCATATATGAGGCTTTTATGATAGTCGACTGTGGAACCAGTGTAACCCTTTATTTTGTCCATGGTTGCTCGACTTACTTATGTACTCACATAATTTCGAAGGATTCTGTTTTAAGAATAGACGATTCAATGCCACATCGAATAAAGATTGCATTGCGACACCTTCCACGAAATTACAAAATGGCAGTTTTGTTGAAAAAATGAAATTTCCAAGATCTTAAGCCGCGTGAAGTTGTGTTGCAGACGCCAGCTGTTCAGAATCTGGTGGTGCATTAGACTAGTTATCATAGTGGTAGCAGATCTATCCGACCGCGTGCAACCTTTTATAAGCATTTTACATGGTCACTGGTCTATAAAATTTGTTAAATGATAATTCCAGTTGGTTAAGTAGACGGAGAATCGGATATGGCATTGAGGTTGAAGTGATGTTACAAATGACACAAATCAATGGTTTTGTGATCCTCAAGTCGCGATATGACAGAAATGCTGTCAAAAAATGACCTCAAACGCCTTAAAAAATCTGGGTTCTTAAACGCGCGCTTACAACTGTAGCCAATTACTCAATTTCGAAAATAAAGTAGAGATTCAATTGTAAAAATTGTTATCTTATCTTTCTTTTACATATTTCATATCTTAATCCTTTTTTACGAAAAAGCTAAAACATATTTTGAAATAAATTCTGTAATGAGTTATAGTTCAAGGTCAAATTTCAAGGTCAAAAATCAAAATAAGTGTGGTATTTGCCAATAGGTGAATATCTACCATATTTTATAGTACTAAAATGATTTGACAAAAGTGCTTCCAACTTCAGCAAAAGTGTATTACAAGAAAAAAATCTAATATCTCATAGTCAGGCGCAGATAACTCTAAAATTAATCACATTTTTTTTCAGCGAACAAAAAAATTGGGGCAATGGTTCTGTATTTTCATTGCAAACAGACGTATTAACCAAAGTACCACCAGAAGCCGAATCACCCAAAACAATACCCAACATTACTACATTTACGACCGAGGTACTTTTCCTGTTTACGGAAACGTCCGACCGATGTTGTGTGTATACGCGTAAACGTTCAAACAAAAACGTTCCATAGCCTCGGAATAACAATGGACTGGTCAGTAATTTGGGCGATAGATTATGTTTCAACTTTTTTCGTGCTCAATTGAGAATTAACTCAACCTGAATTCTATTAGGATACTTTAATTTACGTAAAATGTAATTTAAGGTAATATCAATATGACGTCAGATCTAGTTCTCATTACAAATAACAACTTATTGATATTATTATTTATGTTACCATTTATAAATAATCTATGTTTGAGAATATTCTCAGATGAGCACAAAGTCTGTTTTACTTTTAATTGCAGACCAAGATCAATTTGTTCACAAAATGCGATTTCAAGTTTTTACAAGGGGTCCTAATAAAATAGAAAAAAATGCGATGTTAAATCCAGGAGAAGCTTAGCTGTGACATGAATGGCGTTACGATGTTAGAATTGGCGTGCAAGTAAATCATCTTTGCTGTAAATTTTCAAATGCAACACTCCAAAGTAGTCCTAGCGTTGAAGGGTGTTCGTATTTCTTTTTTCAAAACCGTTGTGCACATGGCATTCGTCCCGAATAAAACAAAAGGTTTTCTTGCTGGAAACGGATCTTTTTCAATGCGAATCGACTTTGATATTTTTATGTTTTCTGAAACCAGTGCTGCTTTCAGGACGACAAAACGGTGTAAATTGTTTGCAAATTATACATTGTTATGCATAGAAGTGCACGTGCAAAACGAGGTACAATTTGAAATCAATTTGCACTGCTTTGTCATCCTGAACGCAGGGCTGTATGCAGTGAGGCATTTGCTGATGTCTACTTTTGCTCAGGGATTCTGTGGTTATGAATATGTTGCCGTTGAATTAGTACATAAAAAAGACTCGTCAAGTTTTCATTTCATTAAGTATACACAATGCTATCTTTTGCAATGCCACGGCGTCATATAGAAAAAGGTATTGTTTCGGTAAAATTTGGTACAATTTTCGCGTAAATGACAAACAAGTCATCAGCCCGAACCTACTCGTATACAACTGTCATGAGATAACAAGACTGAAACTGAAACTTTGACATTTATCTTGTGACAGTCGACATGGGAACTCTAACTCAACTCGTCATCTTTTATACAGGTAAATATTTATTTATAAAAAGTATACATTCTTATCTAATATGCAGTCCTGTGTTTTGGATAACAAAACGGTGCAAACTGTTTTGCGAATTATATCCCGCTTTGCACGCGTACTTGCGTGCAAAGCGGGGTATACTTTGCAAACAGTTTGCACCGTTTTGTCAGCCTGAACGCAGGGAAGGTACTTCTTGGTCCGTCATTCATGAACGTTTGATTTTATAGTTTAAAGTGTACTTTGATAATAATATAAATTGTTTGCAATACATGTTTGCAAAGTATTCGCCAAAAGTATTCACATGCAGGCCAATACGCAATACTTTTACAGGGTTTACATGAAAAAAGAATTATCATACAAACTATTCTAGAAGTTCACAGATTATTTTGTATTTTCATATCAAATAGTCAATCCCGTTAACCCTGAAAGCTCCGTTCTTTAAACCAAATGAAAGTTTAATGGTTACTCGAAATCCTTTTTCTGTGGAAACAGAAAAGGCGAGAAAATGTATAAAATGTGTGGAATAGAGACGTCCTAAATACACGCACCTAGTGCATATATTGTGCTATTCTTTGATCGTTTCTAAATTCTCCCGCCCAAACTATTTTTGTAACAAATGTTAAATGCTAATGTTTCCAACGGTATCTTTTCGTCTCACTGTTTTCAAGAGTTCATCCTAACCAAATGAATGTCGATTTAGAAAGAAGAGTATAATTCTTTGATGTGAATCCCCCCCCCCCCCATTTGATAGATCAGGGGCCGGAAGGGGGGCGGGCTATTGTTTTTGCGCTGTGTGTTGTACATTTGCCAAGCCCAAACTTCAACATTGGCAACAGCTTTTGATTAATCATTGATAGAGTTTTCGTATTTCATATGTACATTGCCAGTGACATGACCTTTCTTTTGGCATCAATTTCACTGTTATCATTAAAGGCTAAGGTCATTTTTCAAGGTCAAATATGTGTAAAATTAAAACTTTTACACTGGCCATCAATTTTCAATGGTAAATGATCAAGGGCGTAGCTCCCATTATGCAAATTTCGCAATTGCGTAATAGAAATAAATCCCACTTCGTTGATGTCGTTAATGAATGATCATAACATCGAAACTGCAGCTTAAATAATAACGATGTTTTCATTATTCATTAACGCCCAAATCATAAATAGGGGAGCGGACGGATGATATTCATTTTTGTCACAGTCCAAATATCGCATTTATCCTATTTATTCCGTTATGGTCGCCTTCTGAGTGCGTATTAATTTCAAAATCCTAGTTACGTCTATGGTGATACAGCCTTCACATTTCACACGCGCATTGCTTGTGATAGAACCTTTTCCGTTGGCACCAAGTTCAATGTCATCAGACAAGATGACTGACTTTCAATTCACTAAATCTAAAAAAAAAAAAAAAACGCAAACATATATCATAACCGTATTTTGGTAAGTGACAGAGCCTTCATATTTTATTTTGCGTTATAAATGAACTGGCAGGGCGGGGCTTAGCCGTGACGTTATTTGGCGATTTTACTTTTCAATTTTTTTGGTCATTTAAAAGTTAATCGGCAATAATCGTGAACGCACGCAAAAAACTGTATCCTAAAACCTAAAGGATTCACGTGTTTCGAGAGAGTGAACACAGTTCATCGTTTGGTTACCAAAGCCTCGTAACTTCAGTTTGATTAAGTTGAAGTTACGAGGATTTGGTAACCAATCTACAAGTAAAGGTCTTTAGATATTCATCTCGACTCTCTCTCTCTATAAGTAAGTTATTTTAAATAAAAGCTAATTTACCTTAATCTTAAGTGCATTGACCCGTTACTTAGGCTCCGCCCTGCCAGGGCATTAATTATAGATTATACATGTCCATGATCTTTTTCTTTTTGCAAATGATATAATTTTCCTTATTCTGTGAAAAATGATTTTTGTATTTTCAAGAAAAGAAAGTTTTAGCCTATTGTGAATTTTATTGTCATTTAGTCAGGTTTTCCTGAAAAAAAAAAACCAGATGTTGTATCGTTTTCGTGCTTCTCGTGAAAACGAATACAGAAAATGAAAAGAATAAAATACAGATCGTAAATTATCAAGCTAATTGCATTATTTTGACATTTAACAAAACAAAAATGTTTATTTCTGACGGCTAACGACCGCCTTCGGTGTCGTTTTTGTTTTTCCATTCATTTATACAGAAGTGCATTTAAGACAGGGTAAAGCCCTTCTAAAATCTTTATTTCTCAATGAAACCCTTCGTTGTTGGTACTGTTTGGAATCGTCCCGACGAGACGTTTCCAATGAGTAACTACAACATAGAGAATATGAAAGTATTATTGAAATATTCTTAAATCTAAGATACCCCCGATCTCTGTAACGCTGTCTGGGGTACTGTCCCTCAATTCAGGCAAAATCGATCTTAAAATATTTGAAATGCCTCCTCACTTTTGTACAAAGTTGCAACCATGTTTGACCGTTTTATTTCGTCTTCTCATCATAAACTCAGGGCTGCTTTCATAACGTCAACCCGTGAGATCTTGCGTTCGACGAAAGTTTTTGGTGATTTGGCACTGGAACCGTTTGACCAAGATCTGTGGAAATTCATGAAATGTGGCTCGTCGAGCCAAAATGGCCCTCTGGGAACTCAGTAAAATGGATATTTGAACAAAAAAAAGGTTATTTGTATAGGTATAGAGGTCAACTGAATGTCACATTTAAGATTTTTATACAGAAAGGTAGAGTAATCATACAAGGCTAAGGTATTCAGCCCTGAATTACGGGAAATATGAACCAAAGTCAACCCGCGCATATGCGCAGGTTGATTAGGACCGAAAATCGGCACAGTACCGTATATTCCGGACAATCAACCGCATTGGCGTATAGGCCGTACTTGTCTATACCGTTAGGAAATAAAAAGCAGCAGATATGTCCTACCTGAACCAGGTGTGAAAGGTGTCGACTCTAGTCAGCCAGGTTTTAGGTTTTATTATTTATTATTGTCTCAATCGTGTACATATAAATACAAAACATTAAAACAATTAAAACATATATTCATACACGACCATTCTAAAAAGAATTATAGGTGAGACTGAATAAGAATACATAGTCATATACATATTCAACTTTAAAAGTTTTTCAGAGATGATATTCGATATTAAAATATGCGATTTCCTTCTCTTTTCTTTCTTTATTTTATTTCATTTATTATTATTTTTTTTTTGAAAGTTCAAAATCGAGATCGAAAATTAGAATGAAACCAGTGTGCAGATCGCGCAGCCTGACGGACAACCCAATTGGGCCCATATTGTCTGACGGGTCACAACTAAAAACAATAGTTAATATTTACTTCGGAAAAAAACAATGACCGTTCTAGATTCAGGATATTCACTCGAAGCTAAGCGCTTCAAACCGGTCCTCTTTCAAAATTTGACTCAGGTTGTTTCTATTCGAGCTACCAAAATGACCCCTTTTTTACGTAACAGAGATCACAAATAAGATTTTTAAGTAATCACTTGATAGTTCCAACGTAGAATTTTGTAAAATTGCCAAATAGGCGATATTTATGCATTTAACCTTTGCTGAACAGTGCCTGAATTTTACGCCGCTTTGTTTTCCATACTTCCATTCAATTTTTTCTTTTCCTACAATATTTCTTACCACATAGAATAGTTTCTTTTCAAATAGTAAATAGTTTCTTTTAAAACAGTACCCATCATTAATTGTCGTTTGCAATTGTTTTCAATTTTGATTAGACTAAATAATTAAAATAGGGAGAGGATTAACTGGCCTCTTTAGGAATATATTTAAGTAAATGCATAGCATAGCGTGACACGCGTTTGTTTTGCATCCTTAAATAAATCAGGATCAAAGCGACTATAAGAAATAATGAATTAATGAATTCACCGGTTTTCCGTTCTTATTATAAAAATATACCACAATATTACTGCACATCGCCAGCAGGTGCATACATGTAGCTATTTTTATACCACGGGGCCTTCAATACCGATATACTTGTCTGAACATACTTTCATTATTATCATTTTCTTATTGTTACGAAAAAGATCTAGGCCCTTTATTATATAACTGTTTTGTATTCATCTGATTGCTTATCGTTTTGATGTGTTTTTTTTTTTAAGTTGGAATAAATATTCCTTGTATGTTTGACCACTACAATAAGCTTTAGAGATTAAAACATAATGTTACAAAGATACAGTTAGAGACATCGTGAAATTGACATAACAAGTTGAATTATTTTGGAATGATTTTTTGCAATGAAATTGAATGAAATTGAATGGGTGTATAGAGCGAGTTTGACAAGAAATTTAGGGAAGTTAATACAATATCAATAATTTAGTCCAAATAGGACTAAATTATTGATATTGTATTATCCCCCCCCCCCCCGCTAAAACAAATCTACCTACTTTTAATAAAAACGTTTTGCGTGTTTTCGCTCATAAAAACAAGGAACTGTTTTGTTTGATTTAAATGAAGTTCGGAAGTATTGTGATCAACTCTGGGCTACTTTTGGAATTATTTCGGAGTGCTTCGGAATGATGTGAGTCAGTGTTTTGAATGAACGAATGAGTGAATGAATGAATGAATGAATGAATGAATGAATGAATGAATGAATGAATGAATGAATGAATGAATGAATGAATGGATGAATGAATGTAGCGCTGCGCGAGTGATTTGGATGTTTTTAATCGAAATGAGTATCTATTACACAATGCTACTAACTGTTTAATAGTAGATAA
Organism: Fragum whitleyi; assembly: GCA_948146395.1. Taxonomy (NCBI): domain Eukaryota; kingdom Metazoa; phylum Mollusca; class Bivalvia; order Cardiida; family Cardiidae; genus Fragum; species Fragum whitleyi. The sequence goes on along the minus strand of OX411543.1, from coordinate 12,966,215 downwards.
CCTTGAGTTATGTAAGTATTTCTTCCCCAATTTTAGAGGATATCACGGACCCTAATATTGAGAGTCCTTGAGGATACTGACTAATTGATCCACCCCGACTAATATTTAAATGTTAATCACAGAGAGAGTTAAAGGCAATGTATTTCTTACCACATCTACGAACTTTTACAGCTGAGTCGACTGGGACTCTGTCTGTAAAATGTCCTGCCAAGATACATTACCTGTCCCAAAAGGTCTTGATCCCACAACTATCAGATTACGAGTCGAGAACGCTAACCACTTAGACAAAGAGCCAAACGATTTTTCCAATTAGATTTTAATTGAATATTGGGTTATTTTAACTTGAAAATTTATATCAACCATGTCTTGTTCAATGATGATATAGATAGCGAGGAAATATTCCCTCACTGAGAAAAGATAATATCGTTTTTTTTTTATCATCAATGCGTAAGATATTCGCCGAAGCACAGTTCGCATGACATCCCTGATGGGATCACCTATGGCGGAATACATCCTTTCAGACGATTGCCTCCATCAATATATAATCGTTAACCTTTGTGGGATGCACAGCTACATGCTATGAAAGAATTCCGTGGTAAAATTAAATGGTGAGAGAATGATTAGATGCTTCAGCCTGAAAAATGTTACATGCGCGTTAAATCCCAATTAAACAAAGCTCATCATCATCATTTCTTTGTAAGTTTCCTTTTTCTCTGTTTATTTCAGTATACGTCACAGCCCTCCTACACACAGTGACAGCCGTGTCTCAAAGAAGGCTGGATTATATCGGAGATAACCTTGACATACGGGTCAAACTCACTGACAATCTCAAATATGACGGAAAACGTCACACTATGATCATAACATTCACCAATAAAGGCACAATGCCAATCAACTTGAACGATGTCGACATGTACTTTCACAGCTTCTTCATGGTCGAACCGGACTTTCTTCCCGCAGCGAAAGGACATGTTTCTAGGAAAAACAAAGTAAGGTTGCATCATATCAATGGAATGCTTTTCAAGATGGACTTTTTACAAAGATTCGGTGCTATTGCGCCTGGACAGTCGAAAACAGTTGAATTAAGTATTCAAGATTGGGCCGTGTCTAAAACGGACGTGCCAAATAACTGGTATGTGACCTCGGGAAACCTGAATCCCGTTACATTGAAATCAACTGCTGTGACTGACCAATCGTTCGTGGAGGATTTTATAGATCCGAACCAGTATAAGCGATATAATAATGATCAGTATAGTCCATTTACACCAATAGATAGATTCAACAATATTAAAGGGAATGATCTTGGAAAATCTGCTGTTCAATGTGGTGTTATACCAACGCCAAAACAAGTAGCCTTCGACTCCGCGTCACCGGTAACTATTGGCAACAATTGGGTCATCGCAGCGCCACCTAGTCTATCTACAGAAGCAGCTATTCTTGGAGGTAAAACTTATACGCTTATTTACTTAAACTCAACTTATATTGATATATATTTTTTAGCAAAAAGCCATGCAAATCAAACAATTCATTGCGCTTCTGTAGATTTACGCTTCAAAACGTTTCTCTTATAATTTCATTTTCATTCATTGTAGTTAGAAATTTAAACTGTTATCACAATATAAGAATTGTATTTAGTTGTTTTGTGTATGTTATGATTGCATAGAATACGAAGTTTCCTTTATCTGATCAAAAGCTGATTTCTCAAAAGACGTATTGAACACAATATCCTCAACTATGACATATTATATAAAAACTAAAAAAATCATTGACGAGAAATAGATTGCTATAGAAAATATTTTTTTCTTGGTACTATGTTGGCCAAATTAGGTTAAGGAGTTTAGAGAGAAAATCATTTATCAGGAGGAATTAAATAGTGCACGTAATCAATAATCTGGTTAATTACGGCACTTTGATGTTTCCTTAATGAATTTCAATAAAACTTCATGATCTCTTTACCTTATTTGTAAAAAGGATATTGAATGTGCGGTCACGAAATACCTAATGTATTATACGAGTAATCGATATACATAAATATTAAAAGGACAGAGGAAGTGTAAACAGGTTATTAGTTACATACCTCAATGAAATCAACAACTGCTCTTTTCATATTTCATGATATAATTTCATGAAGCTCATATAGACTGTTCAATCATGAAACATATTTCTTGCAGGACTACTATGTGCTGATACACAAAAAATAGCTGCGAACTCAAAATTGCTTTCATCATACAATAACTTTTGACCGGATAAGATTGTGCCCATCTTGACAGACCTGAAATTAAGTTATAATTGTATAATGCAACTTTGGTTGTAATATTTCATGTGATGATCCACTCGCAACCAATTTTGTTAAATTGGGTCAATTCTAGTGACAAAATTTCAAAGAAGCTGAATACCACTTCTTCTAGGAGATGGAATTTCAGAAATCTGCTACTTTTAGGGTTAAAGCAAAATTAACAATGAATCAATTTCTACGTGTTTTTCGATTTGCCAAACGTTTTCTCCTACAGGGCTGTTATGATTATTAGGAGAAAAACAAACAAAAACTAACTATCAAAAACATGCTTCAATGTCGTGGCCAACGCCTGCATGAGCGTATATCATTTGAGTCACCTTACCAAAGTACAGTTAGTTACATCGTGAAATTGACATTCCCCTCAATCAAAACCATTATAAATCGCTCACTCAGCGCTCCATTCGCTCATTCCAAACACTCACTCAAACCATTTAAAATCGCTCAAACCTATTGAAAAATATAGAATCAACAACGCCATTCAAAATAAATTTGGATAGAGAAAAATCGCGATTTCACTGACATAATTCAAAATTTTAAGCGTCTAATAGGCTCTAGAAGAAATAGGAAGCTATCTATAGTACTTGTATGGATATTTTATGAAAGGGATGTAATCAATATTGCTAATTTTGTTCATCCTGAATAATTTGCGATATGAGATTACCTCCCATTAAATTCACTCAAAACTCGCTCCTCACAGTCATTCAATTTCATTCTTTAATCATTCAAAAATCATTCACCTTGTCAATTTCACGATGTTGTTAACTGTATTGTAAAGACATACGAGGGCAACATTATATTGCCGATCAAGGTAAATGATTCAATGACAATTCAATTTATAATATACTTAAAATTTGGTTCTGGAAAAAAACAGAGAAAACTAGAAACATTTTATTAAATAAAATAGATCCTCTGTACCTGTTATGTAACCATCTTCCCCCAAACCTGATTTTGTAGCACCGAATGCAATAAGCGGGGAAAATATTGAGTTAAAAGGAGATTCCGCTTGTATCAACCAAGTTCTTTCTTTGTCTCAAAAGTTTCTGCAATTTCATGCAGCCTCTTTTCAATGTCAATGTATATTGAAATTATGGTTGAAAGTTTATGAAATTGGGAAAGTCTTGAATTATCATTTTGTATACCTAGTTAAGATATAGCTGATATTATCCGATGGCACCATTTGAGCGTGCTTTACTCCCATGCATACCAAGGGCTTTAATATAGAAACGTTCATGAAGTTGTTTGCAAATTACGTCTTGTTTTGAACAAGTGCGCGTAAAGCGGGATACAATCTTTAACCCTTTCCTGTTTTATAAAATTTTGACCTGTCCAAATTCAAAGGTTTTGCAGACGAAAATTTAAAATGCATTTGATTTGAAAAATAACCATTCAGTACGGTTGAAAATAGTGTGGAAAAAGAAGAAATTGCTTGTCAGAAGCAATTTCTTCTTTTTTTCACAATGTTTTCTCAATTATAAAATGACAGGCACGTAAAAAGCAGGGATTAAACAGCAAAGGGTTAAATTAAAAGCGCAATCGTTGTGTCGCTAAAAGACACAGCTGGTTAACGAATTGCATAATTTTCAAAATCATTCTTTTCGACAAACCGGAGAAAAAAATGGCTGCCATTGCTCATCTCCAAACTTCACTGCGAATATTTAGAATAAATGGAAATCAATGACAGAACATGACCTTCACCAGATTGTGCTGTCTTTTAACTAATCAACTGTTTCCATTTTTGAGACAAGAAAGTACCGCCAAAGATCAAAGTTAAATACTTGCACTGTCTAGTTTTGACACCGTGTATCAAAAAATGATTGATTACAGAAATGCGTGACAAAAACTTTCTTCATAAATATTTACATTGCAACACCGAGATTTTGAAGTTTTTACATCAATTGAATGTATTTCATTCTCGTTACTTACGTTAAGATACGTGGGTTAGAAATGGTTATGGTAGAATACCTTACTAAAGCTTACATCTCGAGTGCATTCAAACGAGGAATCAAGCGATAAATAGATCATTCATTACATCCATTTGAAGAAAATCCAATAATTCAACTCTTGTCTTGAAGAAATGTGTTGTCTTTCGACTAGTATTTCTACCAACTATCAAGCAATAAACGGCCTAGCTAAAAGAAACACAGCTGTTGACACATGCAGCTGTAACGACCAAAGGGCCCGTTTTACTAAACTCCTTGGGAAAAATTAATCGTAAGTCACAATCACAAATCTTACGTGGTGTTTTCAATTATTGTAAGTTTCTATGAAAATAACACTTTTTCAAAATTTATGATTCTGAATTGAATCTTTTGAAAATATGTGTGTTTGTCGAAATGTGACCTGTCACGCGAAAAGGGACCATTTAGGAAGTGCGTAAAGTGTCGACCCGAGTCAGACTGCGCGGATTGCGTAGACTGACTAAGGTCGAAACTTTTCACAATGTGTTTATTTTCTGAATCAAGAATGATCAACCTACCTTCCAGAGAAATAAAAATTTGAAATACGACCTCTGGTTGACCTACACTGGACCCAATCTTTTTTTTCAAATAATGACTAAACAGATTTCCCAGATGGTCCCTTTTTGCGTGACGGGTCACTTATATGAAAACTAATGCAGTTACTTAACCTTGTCTTATCAATTCTTTGTTTTATACATTTCGGTTGTTTCATTTACCTATTAATTCGGTACGAGAACTGGTAAATTTCCAGAAGCAGAATTGAGAAGGATTAATCCAATGTGTAAAAAACCTCTTTCCCAATTGATTTCAAATAATTATGTTTAAACGAATCGGAAAACTATTCTGAAATTACAGCCAGAAATATCGGGAAACTGAACGATTTTCGAATCGTATTGAATGAGTGTGTGGAGCAAGTTTGAATGAAATTTCAGGGAGGTAATTCATATCGCTCGTTTCGTCTAACACTTTTTACCTCCCTTTAGAAGAATCTCCGTAGTTTTCTGTTTTTGTGTCTTCACGGTCCAATCAAACTTTTAAAATGCACCAAGCGAACAAAATTGTAGCTTTTTTTCGATTGGAATTCAAAAGTGATCGTTTGGAACAATTTCGAAGTGTTTTGAACGATTTCGGGGCGTTTTGTGAACGAATGAGTGTTTTGAATGAACGAATGGAGCACTGAGTGAGCAGTTTAGAATGGTTTTGATCAAGGTGAATGTCATTTTTACGATGTGACTAAAGCCTCGTTTACATTTGGCCTACGGAGCCCGTACGGCGCCTGTATCTCGATGTAAGCATAAAATCGTGCGGCGTCCGTGTGGTGCCATACGGTGCCCGTGCGATCATCGCACGGGCTTACGGGCACCGCAGACACCCGCGATCTCGTTTAAAAAAACGTTATACACATTTTTAAAAATTGCAAGCCCGTAGCCTTGTGCGGATACCGCACGGTCGCCGCACGGACATCGCACGGAAGCCTTGCGATGATCGCGTGGAAATCGTACGATATCTTAACTATCAAACATCCTAAATAAACCCGTAGAATCGTGCGATGAACGCACGTCATCCTCTCGATATCCGTACTGAATCCGTACGATGTCACGATTACCGCACGGGACCCGTACCGTCTCATTAAAAAGTGTCTCTCCTCAAATATTTTCAAAATCGCACGGTCACCGTGCGGCATTGTGAACACAAGCGCCGCAGACCGTAGCTGTCTGAGATGTACAAAAAATCGTAAGAAAAATCGCAGGCTGCGATATCGTACGGCGACCTTGGCAAATGTAAACTAGGCTTTAAGCACCGTTTACATTTGGCCTTAGGAGCCCGTACGGCGACCGTATCTCGCCGTAAGCATAAAATCGTGCGGTGCCCGTGCGGTGACATACGGTGCCCGTGCGATCATCGCACGGTCTTACGGTCTTAAAAAATGTTATACACATCTTTAAAAATCGCAAGCCCGTAGCCTTGTGCGGACACCGCTCGGTCGCCGCACGGACATCGCACGGAAGCCTTGCGTTGATCGAGCAGAAATCGTAAGATATCTTAACCATCAAACATCCAAAATAAAACCCGTAGAATCGTGCAATGACCGCACGACATCCTCCCGACATCCGTACGGAACCCGTATGATCTCCGCACGGGAATCGCACGATTACCCCGCGATATCGCACGGGACCCGTGCGGTCACATTTAGTATGTTTCCCCTAATTTTTTTTCAAAATCGCACGGTCACCGTGCGGCATTGTGAACAAATACGACGCAGACCGTAGCTATCTGCGATGTCCAAAAAATCGTAAGAAAAATCGCAGTCCGCGATATCGTCCGGCGACCGTGGCAAATGTAAACTAGGCTTAACAGTTCAATACGACCAATTATTATCCATGATTAATGCCCTGGAAGGGCGGAGCCTAGGTAACGGGTCGTTGCACTTAAGGTTAAGGGAAATCAGCTTTTATCCAAAATAACCTACTTCTAAATATAGTTGACATAAACAACTCGAGACCTTAAATCGTAGATTGGAAACCAAATCCTGAAGTTACGAGGCCTTGATAACAAAGCGATGAAATGTGTTCACTCTCTCAAAGCACGTGAATCCTTTAAGCCTCGTTTACATTTGGCCTAAGGAGCCCGTACGGCGCCTGTATCTCGCTGTAAGCATAAAATCTTGCGGTGCCCGTGCGGTGACATACGGTGACTGTGCGATCAGCGCACGGTCTTACGGGCACCGCAGACACCTGCGATCTCGTTTAAAAAAATGTTATACACATCTTTAAAAATCGCAAGCCCGTAGCCATGTGCGGACACCGCACCGTCGCCGCACGGACGCCTTGCGATGATCGTGCGGAAATCGTACGATATCTTCACTATCAAACATCCAAAATGAAACCCGTAGAATCGTCCGATGACCGCACGGCATCCTCTCGATATCCGTACGGAACCAGTACGATCTCCGCACGGGAATCTCACGATTACCTTGCGATATCGCACGGGACCCGTACGGTCTCATTAAGGTATGTTCCCCTCAAATATTTTCAAAATCGCACGGTCACCGTGCGGCATTGTGAATACAGTTAGTTACATTGTGAAATTGACATTCACCTCAATCAAAACCATTCTAAATCGTTCACCCAGCGCTCCAAGCATTCATTCCAAACACTCACTCATACCATTCAAAAACGCTCAAACCCATTGAAAAATATAGAATCAACAAGGTAATTCAAAGAAAATTTTGATAGATAAAAATCGCGATTTCAGAGACATTATTCAAATTACAACCATCTCATAGGTTCTTGAAGAAATAGGAAGCTATGTATAAAACTTGTTTGTATTTTTTTATTAAAGGGAGGTAATCATTATCGCAAATTTTGTTCATCCCGAACAAAATTTTCGATATAGAATTACCTCCCATTAAATTCACTCAAAACTCGCTCCACACAATCAATCAATTTCATTCCTTAATCATTCCAAAATCATTCACCTTGTCAATTTCACGAGGTTGTTAACTGTACATACCCCGCAGACCGTAGATGTCTGCGATTTCCAAAAAAAAAAAAACGTAAAAAAATCGCAGGCTACGCTATCGTACGGCTACCGTGGCAAATGTAAACTAGGCTTTAGGTTTTAGGATATAGTAATTTGCACGCGTTAGCGATGATTATCGACTAAAATTTGAAAGAACCCAAACTATTGAAAAGTAAACTCGCCAAATTACGTCACGGTATAGCCCCACCCAGCCAGTTCATTAATTACGCAGATGATACGCGATTAACACTAAACTAATACAAAACTATCGTTGTGTTTACTTTTACGTGCACCATTCTATTTCTGATTGACATTATGACCTCTTAATTAAATAAGTAGGTTCATCACTCGTCTACTAATGAATGACATGTAGTGGTCCCCTTAAACAATGCTAAATACCATAGAGTAATGAATTAATGACAGTTATATAGCAATTAGATGATGTACTTCATTCGCGTCTACCTTTTTGTCTTCCTTTTGTCTGTTTTCAACATTTGAGCGGTTCGGAAGTAATGAATTTTCTTAATGAAGAGCGCCCGTTTAGACCTGCCTTGCGTTCAGGATGTTAAAACGGTGCAAACTGTTTGCCAATTTTACCCTGCTTTGCACGCAAGTGAAAGTGCAAAGCAAGGTATAATTCGCAATCATTTGCACCAATTTACCATCCTGAACGCAGGGTTGTACTTGTCATAATCTTTTTGTTTTAATGTTATTTTGAAAATAAGATAAGGTACCCGACTCCTTCTTATGCAAAACAATATTAGTAGTAATGCAAATGGAATTTTCGTTCTTTCTAACAGTAGATTAAACTCTCATTGATTTCATTTTTCTAATTTTTCGTTACAATGGAATTTAAATGATGAAGATAACATAGTGAAATTGACTCTCAACTCAATCGAAATAATTCAAAATCGCTCATTCATTCATTCATTCATTCCAAACTCTCGATCAAGCTATTCGAAAACGCTTCAAAATCGTTCAAAACGCTACGAAATCGTTCAAATAGATCTTCATTTCATTCAAATCGATCGAATCAGTCAATGCTTTTATCGGCTGGTGTGGATTTAAGCGAGTCTGATCGGTCTGTGAAGACCCATAAGGAGAAAAAAATATTTAGGTTCAAATACAGGGGGGTAATAAATCATCGATAATTTTGTTCATTTGAACGAAATTATCGATAATGTATTACATCCCTTTAATTTCGCTCGAAACTTACTCCTCCCTCTCATTCAATTTCATGCATCATTCATTCCGATATCATTCACCTAGTCAATTTCATACTGTTATGAACTGTAATAACTAAGATACAGAGGTTCAAACTTTATGGACATGGGCATTTCGACTTAAACCACGACCAATTGTAAAACTACCACCGGCTGTTACACATGTAGTTTTCATGTTAACTTAGACTTTATATGTAATCAATCTGACTTGTAAATGATTTTCATTGCTATAGGTAGATTTTGCCCGGTGAGCCGTGAAATCAACTTTTTACTGTTAGAATCTCGTGCCATTTGTTCGAAATAGATAAAATCGGTTTAAATAAAGCATTAAGAAAGTTTAAAATTTACCTTTTAAACCAACGTTATTGCTTGTCTTAACATGTGAGGTACACACAAACATGTACTTTCACAATTGCATTTAAGGGATCAGATTAAATTCCTATCATTTGCTTTTTACTTATACCCGATTTACCTATCGTAATGGACTCGGCGCCTACGTCAGAGCTCAGTTTTGAAAATACACCTATACTTTGTATGGAGTTTACATATTTTACAATAAAAATGCATAGACAATACATATAGATAACTGCGATATCAAAATACACATGATTTTTTTCTTTGTTTTTTTAATCATTGTGTTTAAAATTCCGAGAACTAGAACTGGATTCAGCAATTAACTATTAACTATAACTATAGCCTTTTAATCACGGCACGTTTGGACCATTGCAATCTTTGCTATGTCGTTTGGAGACCTAAACAGAGTACCAATTTTACAGAATAGAAGCTGTTTATCATTGAAATATTTGCAGTCAATAAGCCAACTATAACAATAGCTATCATTTATTATCATTTTATCCGAGAATAGCAAATGTGAATGCATATAAACACAAAGAAATGCTTCTGGATCAATGATTTCTGAACCTGCTAAGGCAGGGTTCTCTGTCGCATTTGCCGTTAAAGATCAGGGTTCCCTGTGCGCCTTTTTTCAAATCGAAACCGGGTTCTCTGTACGCCATTTTATAAGCACCGTCCGAGTTTAACGGTCTCTTTCTCTGCGAATTCTCAATATTTCAGATAGAAATTTGGCAGGTGAGCTTAGAAGACTAAGAATACGAGTATGTCACATATTTGGCCATTTTTTTTAGTGCAAAGATGTTTTTTTTTTTACGTTCGTTCAAAACCGCATTTAAGGTAACTGCGGACAGATAACATTTTCGACTTTCTTAAAATCTCACAATAATTGCTGAGATTTATATTTGAAGTGCGGGAATTAGCGAACACGCAATGAAAAGGGTCTGAAATTCGTTAATTTGACATTTGACGTCATTAAGGGGCCGACCCCTTTTCGACCCGCCAAAATCATTATTTGCAAATATTCTCTTAATTAATCGGCCGATTTTCACGAAAAAAGTTTCATTTTGAAAGTCCAAGAACGCCCGAGCTAATCGTTTAATTTCTGTGAACATTCACATAGGAAAATTGGCTCTAAACGCTAACTATTTTGCGAATTTTTAGATTTGACGTTTCTTTTTTCATTTCATTTTTTGTAAATAAGTAGAATTTTCTCAAAATTTCGTCCGGTGACCTATGCTGATTTTTTGTTATTTTGTAGCGAAAGGAATATGCTTTGCATTACTAAAATAAAAATAATATGTTTTCGGGTTAGATTTTGTATTAAATTCGATTTTGTGAAGTTGTTGCAACATTTTTCGTCGAATTCGACGTCGCACCAAAACCATCGGTAGTATGCTTATTCGGAGCCAATCTCCGTGCAATAACGTATTCTAACATATTTGAAATTAAGGTTTATTTTAAAATATAGGCTTCAGAAGTATTAAATCTGAATGTGATTTTAAGAAATACAAAATTTCATTTAAGTTTTATCCATTTTAAAAGACAGCTTTTGTGAACATTTGACGCGACGTTTAAATATCCTTTGATTTGCGATATCTTCGCGGAATCGAATTTAACAAAAAATCTAACCCGAAGACACATGGTTTTTATTTCAAATTTCTTCAGCGGAATGGTTTGTCAATTAAATAGATAAATTTCAGCATAGGTCACCGGACAAATTTTCGAGAAAAAGGAAATATTTCCAGTGACTGTACTCGAAAACAGCAACGCAGAAGGCATTATCATTCTAAACGTTACACTTAATTGTATGTCTTACACTTATATCTTCATATCAATAAAACATAACATCATGCGCATTTAAACGAAGCAAATGGCGTTTTCGGGATGAAAATCGGTTTATTATTTCCGAAAAAATGGACAATTACTGATTTTGGTCCCTAAAAAAGGGGTTGGCCCCTTAAAGACGTCATGACGTCAACTCTATCGCATTCGGCATGATTTGCGGACAATTTAAAATTTGGACCTAAAATGGCCCACCGCAGTTACCTTAAAATGGATTTTCGCGATTGTTACAGCACCAAAAGTGAAGAGTTTTACATCTGCTGACTCGTCGTGATATCATTAATACTTACGCATTCAGTGTACCTTTGGAAATTGTTCCACGTATAAGAAAATTGAGTATTTATACTCACCTTTTAATGTGCGTGGAAAATTGACATTTGCAGCGTTCTCTGTAGCAATCGATTTTGCAGGATTCTCTGTCGCGGGTTGTACGGTGTGTTGAAGCAAATGACATTTAGATATTTTGCGTCCGACGTGCAAAATGTTCACCTACTTCTTTTTATTTCATGAAAATCGCCGTATGTTTTATATATGAATCATTAACATAAGATAGCCATTTTTCTTTTAAGAAATCATGTACAAAAAAAAAAAAGAAAAACAGGCGTCAGTTAAATGTCATAAATTAAGCAATCAAGCGCGACACATAACTCAATATTTATGACCAATCCATATTGACTAGGGACCCTTTTTGGAGCGGATAAGTCGAATTACTTTTGTTGTTGTTATCGTTGTTTAAATTTCTCATAGATTCTGTCCGCCTTTTCTTTCGTCCTTAATACCCCGACAATGTTTGAACCAAATCAGATAAAATATCACAGATTCATAGATATGCAAACTAACGACACTCTTTCTGCCCAACCTATTAAATGTGAGTACTCGCAATCATATAACTCAGAAGTAGAATATATTCGGTTCCAATAGAAAGTATATTGGCCCTTCATTGAGCTTCTACTCTAATAAAATATGTGTATTAGGATTGGCCCTTCATTTAGCTCGTGCTTTTATGAAATATGAATATTAAGATAAAGCGCCTACTCAAATAAAATACGTATATTAAGATTAGCCTTTCATTGATTTCGTGCTCTTATAAAATATGTATATTAAGATTGACCCTTTATTGAGCCCCCACTCTAATAAAGTATACGTTTTAAGATTTGTCCTTCATTATGCTCGTACTCTAATAAAATATGTATATTAAGATTGGCCCTTCATTGAGCACCCACTCTAATAAAGTATAGATATTAAGAATCGCCCTTCATTAAGCTCATATACTTATGATATATGTGTATTAAAATTCGCCCTTCATTGAGCTTCTACTCTAATAAAGGATATATTAAGATTAGCCCTTCATTAAGCTCCCACTCTAATAACTTATTTACATCATAGAGATTAATTCTTCACTTTGCTTTATTTTCGACATTACGTCCAAAGAAAGCAATACCGTACGAGCTACTTAGCAGATAACTCAAGAGATAACAGATTTCAAAATCAAATGGTATTGTTTTTAAACCCAACATCATATCAATACTATCCATTCGAGCTGCAGGAATATTAAATATTTGCATTTATTCTTTTTTCCCTACCTTGTCTTAGTGATCGAAATTGGCAACGTTTTACACGCGTATCAGGGTCAATGTACCATTTAGTTTATGTGCATGCATGTTTTAAATAGTGACAGTTGTTTCCATAGATTTGCACGTGACCATTCATTATCATACCTTAGTAGTTCTATTTATTTCCCCTTAAACAGAAAAATTGCGACTACCGACAGTCGACACTCCGAAAGCGACTCAGGCGATTATCCTAGAACTAGGGGATACTGGATACAATGACCCCGAATCTTACGTCATCAAGACTTTGTCATGCGCAGACGCCATATCAATTAAGGGGGCCACCCCTGCTGGTGTTTTCTATGGCATGCAAACTCTATTGGGAATGTTATCAGATCAAGTAGATGCCAATACAAGAACAATACCCGGCGTTACCATATCGGATGAACCAAGGTAAGTTCGTTAGTCTATGTTGCTTGAGTTTTCTTTCTCTTTTTTCTTTTCATTTTGTAATTGTGCTTATGTCAGGAAACACGTCTACATGTTCCTGACTGAAAACATTTTCTCGTCTGGAAAAAATCGCCATGTCCCCGGTTGACAACCGTATATCAAATTATTTTACTGAAGTTACTTTTGCTAATTCTTAATTATACATTTTGGATTTCGACTTAAACTAAAAAAGATACTTTTTTTCTATGCTGCGCCTTAATTCAGCTTAATCACACTGTAGTTCGAACCAGCGACTTTCATGTTACAAGTCTAGCACCTAAAAACCTCTCTGTCACGAGACAGAAATCTGTCTTTCATACTTATTTTTATTAAAAATAAAATTTATGATATTATTCCTGATGATCCTTTTTAAAAGTATAACCGGTATCACCATGATTATACATTTCATTAATCATTTATTTTGTGGCTTGAATTACTCTATTAAATAAATTTTACAAAGTAAATCATATAAAAGCCAAATGATCGGTCTATCGAGATATGCTTAGTAGCCCACTTCGAAACGAGCCTCACGTATGTCAAATAAAAAAATCAAAGTACTGAAAGTACTGATAAGTTGGAATGCGTTCAAGAGACGGTGACCTCTAGCCACTAACGAAGCTCTCGCCTCCTGCCCACCACAGGTGATCACATAATACGTCTCATCTTTTGACGGGCGTATATAAATCAATGTGTTTCAACCACGAGAGACGCTTAAACCCTATACAGGCCTGCAGCTGATGGAAGAAAAATGATAACAAGAGGGCCAAAATGTTCCTAAACCGCTGTCCTGAATCCGATTTGTCCAAGAAACTTTCTGGCAAAGTTTTATTCAATTGTTGAAAGGAAATGTAATTCGAAGAATAAACAGTGATAATAGACCCTACCCACCCACTATTTACAGAGGAGACTCAAAAATAGTCCTGTCCTGCCACGCCCATATTTATGGGCTAATCAAAACTTACAAACAAATGTTGAAGATGGTCTCCAAAGGAACGTTCTTGTAAAGTTTCATTGAAATCGGCCAAGTGGTTCAGGAGATGATGTCGTTCAAAGGTCCTGGGCTTAAATAAGTCCCGCCCTGCCACACCAATATTTACGGACCAATCAAAATTTGCCAAAAGCGATACCCAAGGAACATTCTGGTAAAGTTTCACAGACATTGGCCCAGTGGTCCAGGAGGAGATTTCATTCAAAGATTTCTGGCTCAAAATTAGGCCCGTCCTGCCATGTCAATATTTATGGGCCAATCAAAACAACACACGACGGACGTCAGAGTCAGCGTGATCCTAAAAGCTCCCCTTGAGCACGTAGTGATCAGGTGAGCTAAAAAGGAAGAAAATGATATGGACCATACAGCCGACTAATGGACGCAGAGGCGGACACTTATACACTCAAAACAGTTCCCATGTTATTTTTCAAATGACTTCTGCTCCATTTGAATAATCAATTACATTTTTAATTAGAATTGTCCGAAAGTGGACCACAACAAGCGCTTTGTCCTTGATGAAAAGCTTTTTTCGCAGGAAAGTCTGAGTTGGAATCGCAAGACAATTTCAAGTTCAATAGTAACTTCGACCTTCGTGACTCCAAAATTTGGCACTTTCTTGGGTAATTGACAACATTTGTATGAAGTTTTATAATTTGGAACAATTGGTTGTTCAGTTAGAGTGGAAACTGTTAACAGTTCAAGGTTACTTATGACCGTGACATGTATGACACCGAAACAATAGGGTAAAATTTCTTTGAGTCTTGGGCAATATTTGTGTAAAGTTTCGTTATTGCAGGGCAATTGCTTCTCCGTTTAGCTAGCGGAAAGCAAAAGGTCAATGGACTGACAGACAGACATGGTGAAATCAATATGTGCTCCTCTACTTCTGAGTTGGGGGTATAGATAATAACATTCTAAAATTGATAAGGTGAACGATTTTGGAATGATTTAGGAATGGTGTTGAATGAGTGAGCGGAGCGAGTTTTGAGTGAAATTTAAGAAAGGGAATCCAATGTCACTTATTTTGTTCAGAATGAACAAAATTAGCGATATGTAAAAACCTCCATTTAATAAAAAATGCATGAAAGTTCCAGCAATAGCTTTATATTTCGCCAAGAACCAATCAGACGCTTTAAATTTCAATTATGTATGAAATCGCGATTTGGTTCTAAAATGCTTTATTCATTTTGAATGTACAAGTTGATCTTATTTATTGAGTTATTTTAAGAGTTTTGAATGGTTTGAGTGTTTGAAATGAATGAATGGAGCGATGAGTGAGCAATTAAGAATGTTTTTGATTGAGATGAATGTCAATTTCACGATGTAACTAATTGTATTATGATACTCTTAAACGTGTTGATGTGCAAGAATGTGAAGAAAACAAGTTGAACTAGTAGGTCTGTTTCAAATGGCAAGTTATTTTGGTGATGGAATGCAATTTGGCAAAGATATTCATAATTCCATTAAAGATGTGGTGGTCAGGATTTTATTTGATGAATCTATGGCTTTGACAATGA
Source organism: Fragum whitleyi (assembly GCA_948146395.1). Classification (NCBI taxonomy): domain Eukaryota; kingdom Metazoa; phylum Mollusca; class Bivalvia; order Cardiida; family Cardiidae; genus Fragum; species Fragum whitleyi. Next base: position 12,950,476 of record OX411543.1, on the reverse strand, counting down.
AACATTCATGTAGATAACTGCAATATGACGGAAAACAAACGACAATATGTTGCAAAAATATTTATTAACTTTAAAAGTGTATCTTCACTTTAAGAAAAACTAAAGATTTTTATTTCGTAACTGTAGACAGAAATGTACAATATAACAATTTGTCAAAAGTTAAATGTGTGATAAGGTCGTTTAGAAAGAGAAACTATACCTTTAAAAGAAGCTATAACATAATTCTACGACAATAGGTGGTGACATTACCAAATAAGCAGATCACATGATTGGCCTGTACTATTGCCACAATACTGAGAAACCAGATCGCGACATTGCCAAATAAGCAGATTACGTTATTGGCTGGTGCTATTTTCAATAGCTGACCTCATTTGACTTGACTTATCACATGACTCCCAATTATAGTAATGTAAACATGTGATACTAGTAAATTCGTACGCAAATTTCAATAAATATCGTTTGAATCATGAATTAGCGTATAAATCATATACATGAAGTGATAGTTGTGTAATTGTACAGGATTATTTCCTTTTGGTGAAATAAACTGTATGTCTATGTCAAGTTGAGATATACAAAATAGGCCGAAGTGTATTCACATCCTGTTCACGTGATGTGTGTTCTTAAAAAACCCGAAATGAATTTATCTTGTGTTCATTTTGCGGTTTTGTTAAATCTAAGTTGGAATTGCTCCGCATTCCAACTTAAAAACTAATGAATTGAAGGGCCATCGAACAAATGAATTGTGGTAGTTTTACTTACATACAGTTAACAACATCGTGAAATTGACAAGGTGAATGAGTTTGGAATGATTTCTGAATGAAACCGAATGAGTGCGATGAGCGAGTAATGAATTCAATGCAAAAGGGGTAATAGAAAGTCGCTAATTTTGTTCAATATGAACAAAATTAGCGATATTTATTACCCCACATTAATGAAATATTCATAAAGTACTATTTTAAAGGAATCTTTTTTTGTCTTTACGAACAATTCAGACGCTTGCGAATTCAATAAAAGTGAAAGCATGGATATTGCATCGATTTTTATTTGAGTATGTTTATTCATTTTATATCGTTAAGTATTTGGTATCGTTTTTTAATTGTTTCAGCGAGTGTTTGAAATGAATGCATGGAGCGCTGAGTGAGCGATTAAGAATGATTTTGATCGGCATGAGTGTAAATTTCTCGATGTGATTAGCTGTACATCTATTATACCTTGTCAGGTACGAATACCGGGGTGTCCATCTGGATGTTGCTAGAAACTTCCATCCGAAAGAAACAGTCATGAAATTGATTGACACGATGTCCCAATATAAACTAAACAAGCTCCACCTACATCTGTCAGATGACGAAGGTTGGCGTATAGAGATTCCAGAACTGCCTGAACTAACAACGGTGAGTCAAGACATTTAAAAGTGCATTTTTTACACATACCAATGGTGTCTTCGTCACTTTACCAGACGTTCTTTGGTAATTCAACAAAACTAGAATTAAGTGCGTCTGACAGTACAAATTTCTCAAAATAAAAATGATCTTTGATTTTACTGTTGTGAACGTGAATAAATAGTCCTTGTCTGAGCGTCAAAACTTAATTACGGATGACTGCAATTTGACCTTATCCGTGTGCTATTATAATAAGTTTTGTTAAAATCTAACATAACTCTAAATAAGACTTAGAATTGTACAAGGAATAATGAAGAATGTGTTCGCACAAACTCTCGCATATCCCAATTGGCGATTGCCTTTTTCGAGACTTTATTTAAATATTGTCGGTGTTCTGCTAAAATCTTGTAACTACAGCTTGTTTAAAGCTGTAATTACGAGGTTTTGGTAGAAAATCGACTATATATTCTCTCCTAAACCATTTCTATTTTTCAAAGTGATATTGCTCCAATATTTATTTTTTGTAATACCAGGTTGCCTCAAGGCGATGTCATGATCTAGACGAAAAACGGTGCACCATACCCCAACTAGGATCAGGCCCAACCGCAGTGGCCCCTGGTACTGGGTATTACACAAAACAAGATTACAGAGATATTCTAGAGTTTGCTAAGAATCATCATGTAGAGGTCATACCCGAACTTCAAATGCCATCACATGCACACGCCGCCATTAAAGCTATGGAGGAGAGATTCAGACGTAAAAATGATATCGACAATTTATTAACGGATCTAGAAGATACTTCGGATTATCTTTCTGTTCAAATGTTCACAGATGATGCAATGAATCCGTGTATTGAATCAACTTATAATTTCGTCAGAACAGTGCTAAGAAATCTAAAAGACATGCATATTGGAATTTCACCTCTCAAAATCTTCAACCTTGGTGGTGAAGCGGTACCTCTTGGCGCTTGGGTGAACTCTACGGCCTGTCGCAAAGCGTTTCCGTACGTTCCACCAGAAGATCTTCCAGTTTACGCAAAGGCATATTTCATGAGCCGTTTAGCCAAGATGGTTATTGTAGATGAGGGAATGCGAATGGCGGGTTACGAGGACGCTTTCTTCTTGAATGGAGAGCCGCTTCCTGGAGGTTCGGATAATCTCTTGGTTTATCCCTCAAATAATGTTTGGGAATGGGGTATAGCAAACAGAGCTTACAAATTTGCCAACGCACGCTATCCGGTAAGTTGTTTATCCATTTTTGTCTTATAACTGTGACGTTACGAAAGATACTGGTGACACTTAACCAAAACGTCGACATTGTTAGCATGGTTTTTTTTTCGATAAAATCCTTATTTTTCGTCGGAAGTTAATGAAATATACACCAAATTTTGCATTTAATAACATGATACATGATTATTTGGTAAGATCCGTGTTATGTTGAATGTGCATAGGTTATTTTGCCTTCTAAACGAATAAAAATAATGAAAATCAAAGTACTGAAAGTACTGATAAGTTGGAATGCGTTCGAGAGACGGTGACCTCAAGATACTAGCGAAGCTGACGTCTCCCGCCAACCACAGGTGATCACATAATACGTCTCGTCATTTGGCGTATATAAATCAATGTATTTCAACAGCGAGAGACGCTTAAACCCCTTAATCGCTAAACAGGCCCGAATCTAATGAAAGAAAAATTATACCAAGAGGGCCAGAATGGCCCTAAACCGCTCACCTGAATTCGATTGGTCCAGTGGATCTTATCCAAGAAACTTTCTGGCAAAGATTCATTCAATCTTGCCTAATTGTTGAAGAGGAGATATTATTCGAATTATAAGCAGTCATAATAGATCCTGAACAACCCATTCATTACAGAGGAGACTCAAAATTAGCCCTATCCTGCCACGCGAATATCTATGGGCTAATGAAAATTATGCCAACAATATTTGAAGATTCAAAGATTTTGGGCTCAAAATAAGCCCCGCCCTGCCATACCCATATTTATTGGCCAATTACAATATAGCGACGATTTTGAAAAGGGTCACCCAAAGAACATTCTGGCAAAATTTCATTGAAATTTGCCCAGCGGTTTAGGAGAAGAAGAAGTTTTAAGAAAGGTGACGACACACGACGGAGTCAGGGTGATCCTAAAGCTCACCTTGAGCACGTTGTGGTAAGATGAGCTAAAAAGGAAAAAAATGATACGGACCATACAGCCGACTAATGGACGCACAGGCGACCTTATACACTCAAAACAGTTTTAATATTATTATTTCAATAAACTTCTGCTCTATTTGAGTTATCAAGTACATTTTAATTAGAGGTGTCGTAAAGTGGACCTCAACAAGTGATTTTTCCATGGTAAAAAGCTATTTTCGCAGGGAAGTCTTTTACTTCATGAGTTGGAATCTCAAGAAAATTTTTGGACGAAGTTCAATTGTGATTTCGACCTTTGTGACTCCAATATTTGGCACTTTCTCGGGTCATTGACAACATTTGTGTCAAGTTTTATGATTCGGGTCAATTGGTTGTTCAGTTAGAGTGGAAACTGTTAACTGTTAAAATTTACTGATGCCCGTGACATTTATGACCCCGAAATAATAGCGCATTTTCTTTGGGTCATAGGCAATATTTGTGGAAAGTTTCGTTATTGTAGGTCAATTGCTTCTTCGTTTATTTAGCGGAAAGCAAAAGGTCAATGGAATGAGAGACAGACATAATGAAATCAATATAATTATGCTCCTATTCTTCTGAGTTGGGGGTTAAGTTAATAACACCGGGAAATTGATAAGGTGAACGATTTTGGAATGATTTAAGCATGATGTTGCATGAGTGAGCGGAGCGAGTTTAAGGGAGGAAATCCAATGTCGCTTATTTTGTTCAGGATGAACAAAATTAGCGATATAACCTATATAAAAATGTATAAGAGTTCAGTCAAAAGCTTTTTATTTCGCCAAGAATCAATCAGACGCTTTAAATTTCATTTATGTCAGTGAAACTGATTTGGTTCTTGCTTAATTCATTTTGAAAGTACATGTTGATCTTACTTTTTTAATAACTTTGAGTGTTTTTGAATTGTTTGAGTGAGTGTTTGGAATGAATGAATGGAGTGCTGAGTGAGCGATTAAGACTGTTTTTTATTGAGATGAATGTCAATTTAACGATGTAACTAACTGTTTGATGGTGCTCTTAAACGTGTTGATGTGTAAGAATGCGAAGAAAACAAGTTGAACTAGTTGGTTTGTTTCAAATGGCAAATTGTCTTGGTGTAGGAATGCAATTGGGCAAAGATATTCATAATTCAATTAAAGATGTGGAGGCAAGGGTTTTATTGGATGAGTATTGGGTTTTTACAATAAAACATTCATGTAGATAACTGCAATATTACGGAAAACAAACGACAATATGTTGCAAAAATATTTATCAACTTTAAAAGTGTATCATCACTTTAAGAAAATGTATTTATTTCGTAGCTTAGACAGAAATTTACAATATAACACCTTGTCAAAAGTTAATTGTGTAATAAGGTCGTTCAGAAAGAGAAACTATACCTTTAAAAGAAGCTATAACATAATTCTACGGAAAACAGGTCGCGACTTACCAAATTAGCAGATCACGTGATTGGCTAGTGCTAATTGTCAACTGCTGACTTTTATTGGACTTGACTTATCACATGATTTCCAAATATAGTAATGCAAACATGTGACACTTATATATTCGTACGCAACTTTCAATAAATATCGTTTAAAACATAAATTAGCGTGTTAATAATATACGCGAAGTGATAGTTGTGTAATTGTACAGCATTATTACTTTTCGATGAAATCAACTGTATGTCTGTCAAGTTGAGATGTACAAAATAGGCCGAAGTGTATTCACATCCTGTTCACGTGATATGTGTTCTCAAAAACCCGAAATGAAATTATCTTGTGTTCATTTTGCGGTTTTGTTAAATCTAAGTTGGAATTGCTCCGCATTCCAACTTAAAATGTTTCTGGTTTCATTAGTGTTAATTTCTAAAATGTATTTGGAAAAATGAAGATCGCACGAATGATAGATTAAAAAGATCAGAGCTGTCCCACTTGAACGACGATGTAAGTGAAGTCGCGTTCTTGTTTATACCGTTCTATGTAAAGTTCACTGATCAAGCTGATTTTACATTAAAAAAATACATTTCTTCTATAGATTATATTAATGTAAATAAAATTATCTTTTGAAGCGCCGTTAAGAAGCATAGCGAAAATACAAAAGTCACCAAAAATGTCCAACTGTCATTTTTTGACGTCGATAACTAAGAATTGCTACTTTCCACCTAAATATTATATCTTTAACCATTTTCATTGCATTTAAATTTCTACAGAAAAATAAATTTTCAATTCTGTTTACCACGACATGATTCTTTCAATTCTCGGCCTAATAGAAATGGTTTTATTAATGAATACGAGGGGTGTTCCAGAAGTTCGTGGACTGACGCCATATCTCAAGACCAGTTAATCGTATGAAAATATAAATCGTGTCACCTTATTCTGTTATCTATTGTTTGCTCGTGTGCCAAATTTTAAGAAAATAGGCCGAACAACATTTATTATATGAGCGACCAAAGACATGCACTATGCGCCAAGCGGCACACACTGCGACTTTCTAACGTACGCCGTTGACATCGAGATATTCAAAACACTTTACTAAAATTTAAAGTTATTCAATAAAATCATCCCGAATTTCGATTTACTACAAATAATTACTAAAAGTGTCATTATATCATCAATTTTCAAATAAAGGCACCTTAACCAGCTATTGTCAGGTGTTAAGATAAACATACTTTCTATCTTGTAATTTAATAACTTAATTTCAATTTATTTAATACTTGTCCTTCATTTACTCTTTAGCTAAAGTTTTCTTACATGCGATTTTCATACTTGCTGCATAGAAATGTTTTGTTGCAGAGACATGTCTGTTGAAGCGTTAAACTATGTACCATTGACACTACTTTTGATCACCATTTCTCGTTAAGTATCGATTTCTGTCACAGAACGCAACCCGACGTGGCCTTTCTGACGTCCAGCTGGTGGCTTTATTCTATCTACCACCTATGCTGTTCACGTTACTCTTTTCTTGCACAAAACGCGTTTCGAACCGATAAAGTTATCAGGAAATACCACTTTGCACTATTCCAGAAGCACGCGAAATATTATGACGTTTTTTTGAGTGTTAGGTTATAAAATTTATGCTGAAGTCACACAATGTATAAGAGTTTAATGTGAAAATTAGTCTCTGCGCTGCTTGACGCTATATATAACTCTATGGCAACGACTGGTGAGCGCGTTATGTAGAATAACAGGAAAAAAAGGCTGCACAATAGCTCAGTATTGATTGATATTCATCATATGCAAATTTCAAACATTTCCGTTGAAGAGTTTTCGTGATATAAGGATAGTCCACGCACTTTTGGAACACCCCTCGTACAAAAGTCATCCAAAAATGTCCCACCTACGTTATTTTTCAGAAGGCGACGTTGATTTTTCCCCGTTACCAAGCAAAAGAAGAATAAATAAAACTAAATGTATTCGCATTTCGCATGCTTGATTTGATTTGCTTTTGTATCTTTAATTTTTTGTCATTCCATAATAATAACTGTAATAATAATAATAAGTGAATAAACTAAAATGCTCCAAATTTACGCATGATATATAGAAAAGAAGGTGGAGATTCAAACTTCAATCAATATATATATATATATATCCTTTCTTTGAACGAGTCTTTCAAAATTACTTGAATGCATCCTACTCTGCATTATATCATTGGATCTGCACCGGAATCTTCAGAAATCTGTGTAAAAAAAATACATATTTTATACCATTTACTGTAGGACTTCAATTTTCATAAAACTTTGTATTGATATCAGCATGAAATTTCTGAAAAAAAATAACGTAAAAACAAATACATAATAGGATTTTTGCACGTTGATCATCTACAAAATATTTATTATACAGTTATTTATGAAATTTACGAGATAAAGACGGCGGCCTTTAGACAGTTTAATGTTTATAAATATGTTCCCGTCACTTCTTTACTGCTGGTTATAGACATAATATAATGAGTAGTGCGGCGAAATAACTTGGAAAAAACTAATTATATTGACTCTTGATATTATTTTCGTCTTTATAAGTCTTTTTACGATGTCTGTTATAGCGTCAATATATTGTCGTATAAGAAAATAAAAAGAGTCACGGATGGGCCTAAGACGTTCTATTTACTCCCTTGAAAAGGCTGTGGTATAAAAGGCCAGTCAAAGATAAAATCACGTGATATTTGAATGTATTTAAGAAAAGGCCATCTTTCTGAAGTCAAGGGATACTGTTATCAAATTTTCATTAGGCCCCTTTCCCTGTAATACTAGACAGATCTGACCCATTTTCGACAGGACCGATTACAATGTTGGTATAATCACTCTGTGTCAAATTTAAGCAAATTGAATTAAGATTGTGAGCGTGATCAAGATAACAAGAATATTCTTATCGAATCCTGTAATGCTACTTTTTTGAAAGGAACAATATTGGGTTATAATATCGAGGAAATAATTTATCAAGTTACCATACGATCCCTTTTCCCATTATATCAGCATTTTCTGACCCATTTTCGCATGGATCGATCCATTCTGTGAAAGTTTGAAGCAAATCGAATGAAATTGTGGACTCTATTGCGATAAAAAGAGAAAAATACCTGCGGACTGACAGACGGACTAACGGTCAGTAGAACTTAAAAAAACAACGAAAATGTGTTATTTCCCACCGTTAATTTCTATGACTTTGATTTTGTTTTACTTTTGTTGAAGAATAAAAGAGAAGGCGCTGCGCTTGTCTTCTTTTAATCAATATGTTTTCTCTGAAAATAAATACCCGTGTTCAATGACGGAAAAAAACATTTCCGAGCGTTGAGGGAATGTATCATGCCTTGCATGTGTAACCGTTTTCATCCTAAACACAGGTCAGGAAATTTTAAATATACAATACAATAGCTTTTTGTTTTATCTTTTTTTCTTAATTTCAGGTTGTAATGTCACCAGTTACACATTTGTCCTTTGACCACCCGTACGAGCCGGACCCAGAAGAGTCAGGCTTGTATTGGGCATCAAGGTAAGAACATATCTATATTTATACAACGGGCACAATCGGTAACTGGTTTTGTGAATGGAAAACAATAGTTGTCGTCATCCTACCTCATGACTCTAGCATTCTATCACGTATCCTCTATACATGTAACAAAAATTACAACTCAAAAACCCAAATAAGTCCGATATTGATTTATTTGTAAAATATTTTGTGTTTTTGAATCTTTGATTATATATTTTCATTTTAATTCGTTATTGTCCTTATATGTGCTAGTCACCTGTTGGTTCTTCATGTATTTCATTTTTAAAACCAATTAAAATTTTACAAAATATAAGACAAGTCAAAATTGAAATTATGTTTCAGGAAGGGTGTCTTTTGACCAAATTAAAAAAAATCTAGAGCTTTTGGAGAAAAAAAATTGGATAATAAAGAAATAACTTGTGATGTGCATTTTTCATATTCCACAATACTTACTTTTATTTAAGGATCGTCATTAAACAGTTTTGGCATTTGCAAAGGACACTTATTTTCTTCTCTACTACAGATATACAGATACATATAAAACATTTACCTTGCGACCTGATAATCTCTATGACAACATTGACGTCAAAAGATCGGGGGAACCAATCACAAGGCTGGAAGTTTGTGGAGTGGATGACGTCAATTGTGATCCTCTCATTATACCAGAAAATATCAAAGGTATGGAGGAATATCCCCAAATCGAAAATTGATTCGCCATGGCAATGAGTCTGTCTGTCAATTGGTTCGTAGTTCATACATGTATGAGGTCGTATCGTTTACTGAATTTGGGTAGTGGATCCGTAATAGTTCTGCAACGTAATGCACTTTGACAGTGTTAACCGAGGTTTGCTAATGATTTATTAGGAAGCTCGTCAGCATTGTCAAAAATTTTGAGTTCCGAAATGTTACGGATCTATTACGGATCCACTACCTAAATGTTGTCAAAAAAGTAGTATCTGGCTATTGCCTGTACTAAACGGAAGAAATACATTCTCAATGTTCCTACTTACAATAAGTTCAACATTACGTCCGTGGCTAAACTGTCATTTATTCAAAAGGTTATCAACTTTGCTTTTCGCTAGATCAATGTTGATCTAGATTCAGAAAGTTTCTTGCTCTAACCCTTTGCTGTTTAATCCCTGCTTTTTACGTGCCTGTGATTTTATGATTGAGAAAACATTGTGAAAAAAGAAGAAATTGCTTCTGACGAGCAATTTCTTCTTTTTCCAAACTATTTTCTACCCAACTGAATGGTTATTTCTAAATTAAATCCACTTTTAATTTTCGTCTGCAAAACCTTTGAATTTGGACAGGTCCAAAATTTTGTAAAACAGGAAAGGGTTAAGTGACCAAAATGAATATGCACTGATTGCCTGTCGCCTTCCATTGCAGGATCTCTGCAGGTACTTTCTGTATTTTAGGTATACAATCATTTGGATGGAGCGAGTTGATAAAAGATAAAGACCGTTTAGAATACATGTTATTTCCCAGAGTGCTCGCCCTTGCTGAGAGAGCATGGAACAAGGCTAAATGGGAGAATTCCAGTATATCTGACCCCCTTCCGGATTGGGAACGATTCGCCAATAAAGTTGGATATAACGAATATCCGAGGCTGGATAGAAACGGTGTGAAATATAGAGTACCACCGCCTGGTATAGCGTAAGTAACTTATTTGTGACCCGTCGCACCAAAAGGGTCCATCTTGGAATTCCGTAAGGATTCGATTCTTGTCAGTCTGCGCGGATTGCGCAGACTGACAAGGATCGAAACTTAAAACAATAAAATAATTTTCTGAATCTAGAATAATCAATCTACCTACTTGAGCAAGAATTTTTCAAATGCGACCTCTGGTTGGTATGTTCTAAAACCAATCTCCTTTTCAAATATTTATCATACAAAGTTCCCAGATGGTCCCTTTTCGCGTTAAGGGTCACATTTGTACTTGTTAAAGGAGTATCTACGAGCATTATAGGGCGACACAATATTAACAATTATACATAATAGTAATTGCAAGTATTGAACGTTCTGGAGTATACATTATTATTTTTTTTACTCGAGGATAACACGATAAAGGGTCGAATGACTCTTATTTCCATCTTGGTCCTAACTCATTCCAGATCTTATTCCAGATCTTATCCTGCACATAGAGAGAGAGAGGCAATGGTTTCTAACCACTGCTACCCACTTTTACAGCTGGGTGGACTGGGGCCCTGTCTGTAAAGTGTCTTGCCCAAATACACTACCCGCCTCCGGTGGGGCACGAACCCGCAGCCATCAGGTTACGAGTCAAGCGCGCTAACCACTCGGTCAACGAGCCAATAAGCCTTTGGCTAAATTGAAAGGGTAGACAAATTCTAATGATGTTTTGTCGTACTTTCCAAGGAGCTCAGGAACGATTCTAAGCATGAAGGATAGGGTGTTGTATTCTGCGCACGACAATGTCAATGTACACAGTGCCCAATCATTTGTCAGTCATTGTGAATATATATACCCTATGCTTCATGATTAACTTTCTTAATTGAACTAACAGAAATTTGCTTATTATTTTGTTTCATACATTCTTAAAGGAAGCATATTTGTGGTATTTTATATGTCTCTTCTCATGGTTAAACCCCATTACAATGTTTGATTCTTATATCCGGTTCTCTTTGTAGCGTAAGCACCAATAATAACCGTATATTCCAAATCGCCATGAAGGCGGAGTACCCCGGACTACAATTACAATACAGTTTAGATGGAGGCCGTACATATATGGACTACACTTCACCTTTCAGTATCAGAGACATTAATAGGACCATTCTACTGAGAACTTTGTAAGTATTTGTGAAATCTCTAGACAACAAGCAATTCTGTTTCACAAGAAGCGAAGATATGAGTGAACTTTTGTAGTTCACGAAATGAAAGAATTATCCATCTTAGCCGACGAAAAATAACTAGTCTTTCTATTTCTTTAATGCAAAAATGAGAATATTTTCAAAAGAATATTTTTTGTTAAAGTATGTCACTTTGCACGAGTTACTAGTCAAAGTCGTGCCGTTTTGTTAAGTGAGCTCCGCTTGATTAACGGCAAATAGGTTGAACTGAAAGAAATCTGGAGAAAATCTTTTTGATAATTTCACTGTTTTGGTGGCGAGATTTTCAATTGATAAGCTACCGACGTTTGTTGATAATCTATCGCGATGGTATTAAAAAAACGGCATTACATTAGTTCACTGGTATCTTTGCTTCTCGTGAAACAATATAGCTTTAATATTGTAAAAAAGGAATGTCTACGAAGTGAGTTGTTCTTCACATGCCGAGAGTTAAATTACTTCATTATTTCATTTATCATTACAGGAGTGCTGACGGCCTACGATCAAGTCGAGTGGTTGACTTTTCCATCAACAAAACTCTCACGGGAAAGAAATAGACTTTAAAATTCATTTTCATTTCTTCACCATTACTTTGTGTACTCTTTTTTTGTGTATAAAATGTGAACATATATGTATGAGTTCTTTATTCTTTTTCGTCCCGGTTTTTATCACTTTATTCTTTTTCGTCCCGGTTTTGATAAAAAAAACAATTTCTCACTGAATTGATACAGGACCTTCGATGAATGTAAAGCCTCGTTTACATTTGGCCCACGGAGCCCGTACGGCGCCCGTATCTCGCCGTAAGCATAAAATCGTGCGATGCCCGTGCGGTGACATACGGTGCCCGTGCGATCATCGCACGGTCTTACGGGCATCGCAGACACCTGCGATCTCGTTTAAAAAAATGTTATACCGGCTTTAAAAATCGCAAGCCCGTAGCCTTGTGCAGACACCGCACGGTCGCCGTACGGACATCGCGCGGCAGCCTTGCGATGATCGCGCGGATATCGCACGATATCTTAACTATAAATCATCCAAAATAAAATCCGTAGAATCGTGCGATGACCGCACGGCATCCTCTCGATACCTGCGCGGAACCCGTACGATCTCCGCACGGGACTCTCAGGATTACCTTGCAATATCGTACGGGACCCGTACGGTCTCCTTAAGGTATGATTCCCCAAATATTTTTAAAAATCGCACGGTCACCGTGCGGCATTGTGAACACAAACGCCACAGACCGTAGCTGACTGCGATGTCAAAAAAACGTAAGAAAAATCGCAGGCTGCGATATCGTACGGCGATCGTGGCAAATGTAAACAAGGCTTAAATTATAATTAGAACGTACAAATTCTCTTATTAGCTCATCTGAGCACAAGGTGCTCAAAAGGAGCTGTAAGGACCTCACTGAGTCCGTCGTGTGTGGTACGTCGTCCGTAGTCAACAATCTTCTTGTTCTCCTGAGCAATTTGACCGATTTCAATAAAACTTTATCAGAATGTTCTTAAGGCGATCCTTTCCAAGGATTCTGTGCGAAATTTTGATTGACCAATAAATATGGCTACGGAAGGGTGGGGTATTTTTTTTCACTTTAAATTACATGTATCTGAATGACATCTCTTCCTGAGACACTAGTCTGACCAATTTCAAATGAAACTTTGTCAGTGTTGACCCTCTCGAAAAATGTTCTTGAAATAGTTATTAGCCCTTTAATTTTGGCGTAGCATTTTTCACTCTGAAATCTTTCAAAGTCATATCCCTTTACTACGTTTTAGGCAATTTCAATGAAGCTTTGATAGAAGTTCCTTGGTTGAAACCAACCAGACCATTAAAACTCAGGTCAGAGGTTAAGGCATTCGGAACATCACTCGGCCATTTCCGTAAACTGCAACAGACCTCGGAGGTATGTAAGGCGGATGGGTATGTAAAAAAAATCGTGCATTTTGTTTGGCGGAAACAGTGTAAGAAAAACTAGCAAAGTAGATTTATATCTTTTACAGTAAATAACAGCTGAAAAATCTAAATTTTTGAGAATGACGAATCATTCTCAAAAATTAAGAATTTTCAGCCCCTATTTAAGAATCTAAAGATTTTTATATGAGGATACGATGGTTTCACGCCAGTGACTTAAACGAGTAGCGTTGGCGACGTCGAATGTTTTCACTCACAGTTTCGAGGGCTAACTCTATTTAAAGTGACGTCATCGAGTTTTTCCAAGGTTTTCCCGTAATTTTTAAAAATAGTCCGTCTATGTACATCCGAGGTTGATCGTGAGATTGGCCGAGTGGTGTTTCGAATGCGGTTTAGGGCCTTTCTGGTCCTCTTGTTTTGACGGCTGCCAGCACTGGGATGGGTATTTGATGGTTAACCATCACATTTTTGTGACTACAATAGTCACAATGCAATTTCACGAAACGGGTATTTTAAACCATCTGATAAGTCGATCTCGAATTTTGACCTCTAACGAGATGCTTTTTTATCCCATTTCTAGTAAGAACTAATGCCTTAAGGCAATCAAAGCCTTAAGGTATTTGTTTCAAAGCGTAATTTCATGTCTAAAATAACGTGTCAAAAGTCTTTCAAAGACGGTTAGAAAATTATTTTAATGTCTCATCAAATCAGAAAGAATGCTATGCCGATTCTTTGATGAAATGTATGTTCAACAATATGCCCTATTGTACTTGAATATTTATTTTTATTTTAATTGGATTTGAAGCAAACATAGTTAATTAAATTTCAGCAATTTTTAAAATTTTGAAACTGATGATGGTAAACCGTCAAATAAATCTAAGATTAAGGTACAGTGACTGAAATTGTGCTTTTTTATTTAGATTTTGCCTTCAAATTTTGCCATTGCGTTCGACTATCACAGAAATTCAAAATTGCATTAGCAGGTTTTGATAATGTTCACCCATAGAGCATTCATACAAAATTTGAATTAGGCCCACTTGTTTTCGAAGAGACGTTTTTTAAGATGTCTAAGTCAAAAGCTGCCTGTCCAGCTTCTTCCATACAAGGGGGGGGGGGGTATCACAAAAATTTCACAAAAGAAAGGTTTAAAAAGAGTTACTAAAGGAACATTTTTGCAAAATTTGATTGAAATTAGTCCATTGGTTTGGGAGGAGAATAACTTTAAAAAAAAATAAAGTTAAAAACTGCAACGCCCCGTCACGGCCATATTTTGGTGTCAATTTCGCCCACAATTTTTTTAGAAGGTCCACCCAGGGAGCAATTCTGTAAAATCGAAAGTGTTCCACTGCTTTGGGAGGACAATACGTACCAGTTTTCAAAGAAAAAAAGGTACACCGTGTCATATCTTATTTCGGTTTTGATCGAAACTTTGCAAAGGATTATTTGAGGGTGTTCGCCCAATGAAGATTCTTCAAAGTGTGTTACATTGATCCATTGGTAATTGTGGAAAAGATGTTTCAAGAAGTACTGAATTCTTTCGACTGAAGATGACCGACGAACGACGGACATAAGGTGAAAACGAAAGCTCATCTTGAACAGGTTGTGCTCAAGTGGGCTAATAAAATTGTTAAAACAATAAACGCCTTTAAGAAGAGGGTGAAATATTAATATTTGATATATCCGTTCTATTAAATTATAATCCATGTCCATTTCTAATTATACTCACCAGTGAACATGATCATCATTATGATTATTGATACATGATTCGTGTTTCGAACGATTGGTTGGGATATAAACATACAAAGATGTCGCGTATTTTTCTAAGGTAGTGGACCCGTAATAGTTCTGCAACATTTCGGAACATATGATCTTTCACAATGTTAACCGAGGTTTCCTAATGAAATTCATAAGGAAACCTCGGTTAACACTGTTAAAGTTCTTTACTTCTGAGACGTTGTAAAATTATTACGGGTCCACTACCTTAACTAGTTATCGTAACTTGGCAAAAAGTGTGCAATATGCCTTTGGCGTCTGTCTGTCCGTCTACTATTAATAAAAAACTCCGTAACTATCAATTATATTTCACTATTTTTTCTTATAAAAGATCCTTAGTGCAAGCTTTGACAAAGTATTTCACAGAATTGAAGCCCGTTCAGATGTCTGTTTGCCACGACGTCTAAGTGAAAAACCTTTAAAAAAAATAAGGTCTTTCCCGCAAAGCGTAAGGCTTAGAGGCCTTCAATATCTTTCAATTATGACTTATATGAAATTTTCTCATGTGGTAAAGGTTAAGAAGTATTATTGAAGTTGGATTCTAAACTGTTTCTTATTTCACACGGTTATACAATTAGGAATCGAGAAATTGACAAAGCGAACGATTTAAGACTAATTTCGTAATGAAATGGGAGGAGCGAGTTTTGAAGGATTTTCAAGGGAGATAAAACAAACTCGACAATTTTGTCTTATTGGACGAGATTAGTGATTATTTTTACCCACTTTTTATAAAAATACTCTCTTTTCTGATTTTGCGTATTCAAAAACAAATAAAACTCTTACAAATCAACATAAGCCAATAAAATCGTGCTATCGTTTGATTGAGATGATGTTTTGAACGAGTTCGAATCGTTTTTAACAATTTTGGAGCGTTTTTGGGTGATTTGAATGAGGGTTTGGAAGGAATAATTAGAGCACTGAGCGTGTGTTCTTGGATGGTGTTGATCGAGATGAGCGTCAATTTCACAATGTGATTAACTGTAGGCCTACATGTACAACAATTTCGGACTTTCAGGGATTCAATTCACCGAAATGTTGCGTACATATAGAGGATATTGAATGAGTAATCATGGAATACCGACTTTATAAAACGAGTCACCTATATACAGATAAAAACGAGACTGCGCCGAGTTTTTATCTGTTTTAGATGACGAGTTTAATAAATTCTGTATTTTATGAGCACAAATTTATTATTCTATTTATAATTTGACCCGAATTTTTGTGTAAAATCGTCGAAATTATTGAAATTCAACATTTCAATTTTCCTCGAAGCGTATATCGCCGTTTAAAACTGACGTCACAATAAAAACATTATGACGTAATTTTCGCGGTTACAAAGTAGCGTCACTCTGAGCTCATTTGCATAGTTTTTCCAAGGGTAAGTTCATATCGGACTCGGTTTCGACCCGAGTTAACCGGGTTTCCATCAGAACGACCTCGGTTTCGACACTAGTGATGTCATTTTAACCTTTCAACCTCGACTCTTCTGATCCTGGGTCAGGCCGGTGTTACTTGGGTTCCAAAATGGCGTCGAAAATAGTGCACAACAATTCGATTACATAAAACAAATGTTCTCTTTTACTTTAAACGAAAAATACTTTTTTCTTGTTTTTTTTTATAGTATTTTGCACGAGTTTACCACATTTCTAAATGGGATAACGATATTTCACGCAAGAAGTCTTAGTTTGGATTATCATAAATATTTGACAAGTAAATCGTTCAGGCGCACTATTGCAGTTAAAAAAAGCTCTGTCTAGCAAATGGAATAGAAAACATGGATGAAAGTCTCAAAAGTACAACATTAGCATGGAAAATCACAATGTGCTTATTTCATTTATTTTAAAATTGAGTATATTCTTTTGGATGATTCCGATATCAAATAATCTTGAAATGAAAACATTAGCGTTTGGGTACGGAATATCAGCAGATTTTAGTAGTACCATTATTGGAGTATCATTAAAAGTTTGTTATTTTGAGTGTCAATCGAGATCAAACTGCCGAGCACTCAGCTACAATCGTAGAGTACATGTTTGTTTGTTATACGGTGATGATACAAATAACGTGAGGCTGATTGGTAGTGCAGATACTATGGTCAGTCAAAAAAGATTCTGGACTAAGGTAAGTATACTGAGCAAAATTGTAAACTTGACAGTTCGAAACAATATTTTTCATTTGGTTTCTATAGAGCTATTTTTTAATTGGTTTTAGGCCAAAAATTACCTTAGCATAGGCTTAGGCCAAAAAATACCTTGGTATAGGCTGAGGCTTGGAAATTTTCTCACCGGTTTTAACAAATAACTTCGATAGAGTCGAGGTACCATCACAAACTATATTCACGAAATGTTGCACTTTATGTCACTCAGTTGTGATCTGGCGACTCGATTAATCGATTTTCACTTCTGAAACGGTCTCAATCTGATTGGACATCTCTCTACTTTTAAATGTTAGTGTAAAAATCCTTCTCAAAATTGCCCTTTATTTCTGTAAAAATGCAAAGGTTTTGAATTTTCGGTAAACCCCCGACCTTCGATCTGCGAGTCAAGTGATGTAGAAACCCTCGTTACCCTACTGTAACCAATCATTATTATTTGATGAATGTAGAATTAAGGTATTTTCTACGAAATGTTGTTTGAATACCTGCAGTTCTTTTTCTGAGACGCCGTAAACCGCGGGTCGATGAATACCATCAAGCTATCATTTCAAATAAGCCCGGTCGAGCCGATTTAATTGCGGTGGTTTGAAGGAAACCAAAAATGGATTTTCATAATTTTATTAAATCATTATTTATTCAGCAAATGTAACTTGGAGCTTATTCCACGTAGGAGAACCCTGTGATTGGTCTTAAAACCACCGTCCGTTTATATTAAAGTTGGCCGTAAATGGCTTTCATGGAAAAATGAAATAAGGAAAAATCGCAGATCACCGGTCATCGTAAAATTTATCTTTTCTATCTGCATGAGCAGGGGCCTCTTTCAAGAAAAATATCGTACGATTTATCTTATAAATATCGTACGATTATATTTAAGACGGTCGTAAACGGCTTTCACAAAAATATCGTTGAAAATCGCAGACTATACGACCTCATAAGATTATCGTAAAGTTGATCTTTCACATCTGCACGTGCTGATCATATGATATAAACTTCCGCGTTAATGGGTATATTGTCCGCTTTTTAAAATACCAAAAAGGGTAAATCAGCAAACTGACCGAAGAAAGGTCATTTACTTGTTTATTAATGCATATTTAACGAGGTTTATTAGAACATAATTCGTCGAACTACACATTTCTCATCGATATCTACATGTAAATATCTTTGTCATTATAATTATGCAAATGCTCATAAATGCATAGATAATTTTTTACACTATCGATTCCCTTTCCAATGAAAGTATACCGACTGTCGCGCCGAATATATCAAGCAATCGGACATTGGACCGCATGGTAAAAATGCACATGTTCTAGTTAATGATCATCTGCACAAAGTTTTCGGTGTATTACTTTATTATCATTATATTGTATTATCATTGTTGTTTGGTTGATTGGTTGTTTTCTGGTGTAGTATTAGCATGTATAAGAATACAACATTTTTAAAAGGGTAAGATGAAAAAAATGGCTCATGCATTTTTCTTATATGTATTTGTTATGTAATTGTTCAAATCTGTATAGTTCTGTATTGGTATTGAAATGAACTTTAGATGGATATTATATTCAATCGCTTCAATTCAAAGTTACCGATAACTCTAACTTCGGTTCTAGTACAGTGCTCGGTGTCATATCCGTGTAACTACAACAGTTACATGAAGCTTAGACATGTTTCATCTTGCTTAATGTCGCCGTTCAATTATTGTTTCTGCTTGATTATTTGCTCAGTTCTTCTTTTACGAAAAGAGAGAAAAAAATATCGAGTGCAGCGGTTTTGTTGTTGATGATGATGGTGTTATTGTTGTTAATAGGAAACCCTCCTATTTATCAAGAATGGTATGGTTTTGACTACAGGCTGTGGAATTTTTCCCTTTAATTTATGCCATACTTTAAGCATGAAACACAGGAATCTATATTGCATAATGTGAGAGTAGTTAGTTGGGGTTTTTTTAATGTAAGTAATTTATATATGCGTACAAATATATTGATTTGGTATCTCCCACTTTCTGTGTCACTAGGAAGGGTAAGCAAACGTTTTCAGTCATGATCACAAAAGGGTCGATTCTTACGGTAAATAAACAACTGAATTACACTATGAAAACATTCTGCGACAATCGTACGATTATCGCAGAGAATAATCAAATATCGAAATGAGGGTGCATCTGTTGTTTTCAATTTATCTCGTTTATTATACTCTATTGTACTTGGAAATTTGGCATGTGCATAGCTAAATAATCGTTCTTACATCCGCAAGAGCTGGAAAGCAATCCGAAAAAAATCAAGGCTCATAGGGACAAAATCGTAAAATTTACGACTGGTCTGAAGGTGTCGTATATTTTATCGTAGATTTCACGATACGACGCCTTTCTTGAAAGCCAAAAATTTTCTTGAAAGCCAATTTTTATCGTACGATTGCGATACGACAAAATTTCAATCGTAGGACCTTTCTTGAAAGAGGCCCCAGGTCGTCTAATATAAACTTCCTTTTAATGGTCAAATTGGTCCCTGAGACAATACAAAAAACTCTTAAATGAGCATACTCGCCAAAGAAAATATGTTTAATTGCTTACTTGTTTTCTGTTTTCTTCAGAAATCGCTATCGTCTTCATGCAACTGTGGTAGCTCCGAGGTTTGCAGGTCAGACGGTTTGGTGTTCAAATGTGAAATTGAAGGTATGAGTGAAACAGGAAAACGAAAATACAAATTACACAATAATCTATGCCCGTTTTTGTTTCTTTCAAAGATAGTATAACTAAATAACGTTAGTTCCATGGACCTTTTTCAAGTG
The DNA here is from genome assembly GCA_948146395.1 of Fragum whitleyi. NCBI lineage: Eukaryota > Metazoa > Mollusca > Bivalvia > Cardiida > Cardiidae > Fragum > Fragum whitleyi. Next base: position 12,930,506 of record OX411543.1, on the reverse strand, counting down.
CATGCGAATGTACTCGTATTCAAGATTAAATTACAGCTTTAATTTAGTGTCAGTATTACTAGAAACTTAAAATTCCGTTTATATATGTCAACAGCTTTCTTTTCTGTCCAAGTTCAAGATTAAGTTCAACAGCTTACTCGTTTTACAGACAAAGCGTTTTAGGAACTGCTGTGAAATTAAATATGAAACCTGGTATAAATTTTAAGCTATATAATTTTAAAAAGTGTCACATGCTTTGCGTTCAGGATGATAAAACATAACGAACTGTTTGTGAATTAAACCCCGCTTTGCACGCAAGTGTGCGTGCACAGCGGGGCATAATTTGCAAACAATTTGTAATGTTTTGTCATCCTGAACGCTGTTTTGCTAATTGATATTAACAGCATCATCTGTATTGTACAATGCAGAGAGCATTTGAATGTAATTTCTACTACTTTGCATTTGCATTCTATTCTGTTATATCAGAAAGTCATGCTAATTGCAATTTTGCTCACATTTTTACAAGTCGGGTATCAGCTTTTCAGTTCGATCCCCGACGGCGGCACTCATTCTTTCCGACTATTTGTCTTTCACCAATGGGTTGATAATCGTAGACCTTTTTGAGATAGCAGCTGGAGGCTAGGAAAGGATGTGGTAGCTGTACTGGTGAGAGAAATACCAGGAAACTATTGTTAGGTGCTCCAGTCACCGCGATATAACTGAAATAATGTTGAAAGCGGCGTAAAACTCCATTCAATCAATCAATCAATCAGCTTTTCAGTAATGTATTGTAGAATGTAGTATGTCCCATGTATCAAGACTAATATTTGGTAATATGAAAAGTGTTGGATCCAGGGCTGTTTGCGAGTATCAGTGTTATAACTTGAGTAAAGACGCTGCGTCATCTACAGTTCTTGAGTGCAGGTGTACTCATGACGGACGTTGGGCAGCATTCGAGGTTGAGTGCTTTGAAACATGTAAGTGATTAAAACTATCAATAACGAATTTAAGATTGATTACCATCGTTGAGAAGGGTTTGTCTTTGATGAAACAATTAGTAAATGCTGTTACTTAAGGTAGTGGAATAGTTATAGTTCCGCAACATTTCGTAACTCATGAACTCTTACAAAGTTGACCGAGGTTCCCAATGAAATTCAATAGGAAACAAGGGTTAACACTGTTAAAGTTCATTACTTCCAAAACGTTGCTGAAGTATTACGGGTCCACTACCTTAATGCTTCATGCCAAAAATACGAATGGGTAGAAAGAAATGTAAGTTTCCAAATTACTCTTCGGACATCAAAAATATTGATCACTACTCACTGTGTTAAGATTAAAACAAGTCGATTATATTTTTATAAAAATCATCCATTTTTTAGCAGATATGCTCCACATGATCCCATTTTTAACATTTTACCCTGAGGTCTGACCTTAACCTTGATCTTGGAGCAATCCTATAATTTCTTTTAAAAAGAGTTGAATATTTAGAATTTGACTTCAATTTCAGGGGGTTGGATGGGGTGGGGGTGGCTCTTTCATTATTGGAGTAAGACAAACTTAATATAAATCATTTAATAGTCGTAAATGAATACTAAATGCACGTTTTTTAGGGGAAAATGTTAGAGATTTTTCAGATGTCCGAAAATAAATTTACATATGCTAACGGATGACCAGGCGTAGATTTTCATATTCATACAATCGTTGCGATGCCAAATTGACGATAATATTATAATATTAAAAATCTAATTCCAGATGAAAGCTTCATTGTTGATTTGGGGTGTTATACTGATGACTGGGACAGAGTTCTAAACCACGAAGTAACAAGTCTGTCTTTTATGACGATAGAGAAATGTGCTGTACACTGCTACCGACTAAATTATGTATATTTTGGGTTAGAGGTATGCAACACTTAGCTACATGTATCTAAACGGAAACATTGCAGTTTTTTTCCGACAAGAACGATGTCTGATTAAATGCTAAACGAACCTCTAAACGGCCACTTGGTTTTGTCCGAAAAGTAATATTTCCTTTAGTATCCGAAACTGTAAGCAATAGATTTGTGTTAGAAAAATAATTCAGGAAGACTATTCAGGTAATATTGACCCTAAAAAATAAAGAGAGAAACGAAATTAGAGGGAGTTCAAGAGTACCCCTGATTTCCAAATAAACGTTGATGAGTGGGGTCATTCTAACATTTTCTGCTTGTGAAAGAAACAAAGCAGTCGAAATATATTTTCTCAATAATTTTTTGTCTGACACGCAAATGTCATATAAGTTTGGCGCTTATTTGATTAATTTTCAAGCATTTCCAAAACCTGATTTTTTTGTAAAATGTACCCCTTTTGTGACTTTACTTGAAAGTTCATGTGTTTGAAAGTTTACTACAGACACAAAGAACAAATATTATAACCTATTCCTCTTCCAGAATACGCCAACTTGACCGTTCATTCACATAGAGTTAAAACAATGTTTTATAAGTTGACTTCAAATATGGCAAATGCAAGTAGGTCGTTTAGAATTATCGTTTCAGTGTATATAGAGTCATGTAAAAAAGAGTATGTTATTACACGTATTTTAGTACATCATCATAGGATATTATTTAAAACAGTTTCAGAACTAATGTTTCAGTAGATGTCTTTTAAGTCGATTTGGTAAAGAAAAAGTATCAAAACTATGAAAAAGTACTTGTAATATGAAAGAAAAACGAAGGGCCAGTTAGAAAAATAAATAAGATAAAACAACAACAACAACAAAACATTGTGTGGCTGAGCCGAGCAGGCTACGTACGTTAAGAAAACAGAATCGTACAGTCCTCGCCATGCTGATGTTATAAATCTAGGATAATGAATTTACATTAATGTTACAATATGTTTTCAATTTTTAAGCCGCCAAATTCTGCTGAACCTAATCTTCTTTCGTCAAATTTTAATTTTCGAAGCTTCCGAGCTGCCCTTGGGCCCCTTTTTAGATCATTTAGTGATCTGTCAGGCGAAAAGGGACCCACTGGGTGCTTAAAGGTTCTATCCTTGTCAGAATGCGCGGTTTACGCTGTCTGACAAGGGTCGAAACGTTTGGCATTTTGCAGATTTTAGGTATCTAGAATGATCATTCTAAAATCCCGGATATTTTTTTAAATGCGATCTCTGGTTGCCTCTACTGGTGCCAATCTTCTTTTTTCAAATTTACATTGTACGGACTTCCAATGTGATAACGTTTTGAGTAACTGGTCACGTGTTTTTTCCTTTAATTGTAGAGTTCAACTCTATGCTATTGCGGCAATTCCATCAACGACAAAGGTTTGTCTGACGGTTGCACGTTTCCTTGTCATGGAGACTCAAGCCTGACTTGTGGAGGAATATGGGCGATACAGATCTATAAATATACCCATGTTTGAATGTTATCAAGTCTTGTCATTATTAACTCGGAATAAACCTGTTTTTGCAGGAGGGAAAGACAGAGATCAAGCAACACTTGTGTGATGTTTGGTCTTTGTAAATATAACGCGATTTTCCTTTTCAAAAAAGTCAAGTTTTTTTTAAAAATAAATGTATTTTCAAAATTAAATACTGGCTCACAATTAGTGCATCTAGCGCTCGCAGGAGCTCGGTATTAATCCCATTTGGTCCATTTTTTTATTCAGCATGAAAAAAAATCAGTTAAGTATTTTGTTTATGAATGTAACCTTGCATGTAATCTCATTTATCTAAAACCAAACAAATATTCGTGTGATAACATATGATATTTTTTATGATATCACATAGTTATTTAGAGAAAATGATATAATGCGGTTATTTTTAGAAACTTGCATTTTAGTTAGAAACATCGACAAAAACAAGATAAATAGAGGTTAAAAGATGAATATAGTAGGTACATGTACTTAGTGTATTGTATGAAAAAAATATCTAACTCGGTTGTGAGAATTGATAATTGTCTCGGCAGAGCCTCGACAATAATCAATTCTCCCAACCTTGTTAGATATTTTGATTCATACAATACACTAAGTACGTATAATATATCCCTAGAACCATTAAAGCTATTTCTTAACGAAAGGATTCTCTGTCGCTACGGTTATTTCGTCATGCAATTGACATTCATCTCAATCAAAACCCATTCTAAATCGCTCACTCAGCACTCCATTCATTCTTTCTAAACACTTGTTACATCTTTACAAGTATCCATGTGATATTTTTATGATATCACATGGATATTTTAAGAACAATGACATGATGCGATTATTTTTAGAAACATGGCAAAAATCTTGTATCCTGTTGGAACTATAGAAGAAAACAGACTAACAAAATCATATGATTAATCTAATACGAACTTAGTGTATTTTATGAAAAAATATCTAATTCAGTTGTGGGAATCGATAATTATCTCGACAGAGCCTAGACAATCATCAATTCCCCAGACCTTGTTAGATATTTTTTTCATACATAACACTAAGTACGTATTTTCTATATATATACCCTGCTTTCGTTCCTTCACCCTTTTTGACGCTTCCTATGGGGAGTATAATAAAGAACAACATCCTGATGTTGCCCAGCAACTACGTGGTAAAAGACGCGCTTTAAGACCATCTTTTAGCGTTGATCATTCTTCATTTTCTTTTCTTTTTTTAAATCTCAACAGACTGAAAATGTCGATTTTTCGCTGTTTACCAAAAAATACATACGTCTGATAAGGTCATTTTTGTCGTGTAGAAATGGTCTATATTTTCAATATTTGTTATAGACCAAAAAAAAAAAAATCTTTCTTATTTTAATATTTTCATATTTTTTGGCGAAATATAGAGGTTAGTGAACCAATTTAGCATTCAAGATATGTAATCATGGTCTGTCTTAAGAATAAGATCGATTTATACTTTGAGCAACAAAAATATATTTTCGCGATTGGCTGGACTTCTCATACATTGTAGTTTTGAAGAGGCAAAAGACTTAACTGAAGAAAATGGCACACTATCGATTTGTGGGAAGCAGAAAATAAATCCGTCTTATTCCCCCCACCCAATCCCCAACCCCATTTGAGACCCGGTTTCCTAAATAATCGAAGTGCTGCTGCATGTAGCAAATTTTCTCCGATTTACTACGAATTTGAAAATGTTCTTCCGTCGATGAAGCTCTTAGTAGTAGCTTTTAGTAGCGAATCTCGTCGCAGTTTCGCGGAGAAAGTCGGGGGGGGGGGGGGGGGTCTTCGAAAAGTAAATCGGAGTTTTTCGGTATTCATCGTCCAAGCAGGCACGCCGTTTATGTCCTCGAATAGAGCCGAATAACACCGATTTTCCTGCTACAGATAACGACGAAGTAATGCGAAGTACACCAAATCACGCCAATTTCGTTTGATATATTTTTCGTAATTTGGAAAAAATTTGCGCATGCTGATTTTTTTAATCGCAATTCAATTTTTGTCCAGATTTGAAGCCGATATTGGTCAGGAGGCTCAACGACTAATCGGGATTCTGTCCATGTTTGCATGACCGGGGATGAGTGTTAGAAGAAACAACTCGATCCATTTATTACAGCTAAAAACATCGTGAAATTGACATTCATCCCAATCAAAACCATCCCAAATCGCTCGCTCAGCGTTACATTCATTCATTCCAAACACTCACTCAAACCATTCAAAAAAGCTTCAAACCCACTGAAAAAGACAGTCAACAATGTCATTCAAATAAAGAATGCTAGGAAAAAATTGAGATTTCACTGACACAATTCAAATTGCAAGCGTCTTATAGGTTCTTGAAAATAGGAAGCTATTTATATTACTTATATGGATATTTGATTAAAGGGAGGTAATTAAGATCGCTAATTTTGTTCATCCTGAACAAAATTTGCGATATTGGGTTAACCCCCCCCCCATTAAATTCACCCAAAACTCGCTCCACACACTCATTCAATTTCATTCCAATTTCATTCCAAAATCATTCACCTTGTCGATTTCACGATGATGTTAACTGTATATATTAACACTATACAAATATCCGTGTGATAACACCCCATATGATATTTGTTATGGTTCCACGTGGATATTTTAAGAAAAATGACATAATGTGGTTATTTTAAGAAACCTTGCATTTCTGTTAGATACATCGACGAAAACAAGACAAATGGAGATTATAAGAAAAAAATACGTTCATGTTCTATGTGTATTGTATGCAAAAATATCTAACTCGGTTGTGGGAATCGATAATTATCTCTGCAGAACCTCGACAATTATCACCCCCCCCCCCCCCGCAACACACACACCCTCAAGACATTTTTTTTTTCAATTAACAACACTTTATGCGTATTATATATCTTGTTTTTTAATTATACTCGTCTCAAAGGTATTTGAGTATTTACCGCTTGAACATATACGAGTATATGTTCAAGCGTAGTATATATATTAATCACTGAAAATACCTAAAATTCGTTGTTTAGATATTTAATTTCAAAACCTTTACTTTTCTTAAAATAACTTGTTATCATTTTGTGTTAGTTCATCTTGAGTTATGGTTTTATACCGAATAGGTCAAGCGATAATCAATTCCAAGAGCAAAATGTAATGATGAGTAAATATCTGATATAACCATGTATGTCGCTATTTATTTTTTCCTTCAAATGCTATTTTGTTTTATTTGGATAATCTATTCAGTTGGAAATCATATTCTGTAAGCACTGTGCAAACAATTGTCTACGTTCTATAAATTTGAATCGAAAGCCCAGACACTGTTTGATTAAATAATTATAACAAAGGCGAAAACAGTGCGCTATATATGGTAACAACCTCCGTATACAGTAAACATAGATAGTGACATCGTCAAATAATTCAATTTTAGTTGATTCAATCAGATTTCGCGCATTCTGATAAAACAGCTGCTTAACCCTTTGCTGTTTAATCCCTGCTTTATACGTGCCTGTGATTTTATGATTGAGAAAACATTGTGAAAAAAGATGAAATTGCTTCTGATAAGCAATTTCTTCTTTTTCCACACTGTTTTCTACCCTACTGAATGTTTATTTTTCAAATTAAATCCACTTTAAATTTTCGTGAGCAAAACCTTTGAATTTGGAAAGGTCCAAAATTTTGTAAAACAGGAAAGGGTTAATCAAAATTCTTTTCATTGGGTAATGGAACTATTCTGTAAGCCAATCAGAATGTACGATTCTTGGTGTACTCAACTAGAATTAAATTATTCTGAAATGATTACAAACCGTTCACTTTTTCAAGAACACGATGTTTTCAATCGTACTCTCATTCGGAACACCGCTTGGACTTTTCCGTACTTTGGAAAGTACCTCGGACGTAAGTGTAGCAATTTCGGGTCATTTTTACAGAATTCGGTTTTTGGTGGCACTTCTGTTAATTAATACGCTTGAAGTTCATGTTCAAGTTCAAGTTCAATACGCTTGAAGAAAAATGCATCTTGTCAATTCTTTTCAATCGTCTCTAAATATCTTTTGGGCATACTTTAATTTGATGACTGCGTTTTGTTATCAAATTACAACACGATGTTGTGAAACGCATATGTGAATTAAGAAGAAATTACATAGAACTTTATTCGCGATAAAACGCACTTTTCGTGTGTTTATGGTGTTTACACAGATAGTGCCGCCAACAATTTACTCAACATCATCTTTAGCGCGAACGTTGATTCTTTTGACGTCGTATATGCAACTTGCTGAATGAGGCGCTTCGCTTTCTGTGAAATTTTCCAAACGTCAATATCATTACTTCTTCATTCATTTTACATCCAAAAAATGTTTTAATTAAACTTTCCATCAAGAAGAAGGTAAACTTACTATTTCTGACCATTTGTGTGTGGAAAAAAATCATTAATTTATACGGGCAAAGCATTTTTATTATGTAAAGAATTTCAACTAATGAGTTATCAGACTTGTATTAAACACTCCCTACTCATAAATCTAAGACAGCCATTTTTCTCTAAATATTTCTATGTGGCGTCAAGATGTGGTGTGCTATGAGTAGTCGAAGGCAGTAAATTTGGTTACATCCTCACTGCAGCAACAAAGCAAGGCATCATGCATATCAAAGGAAATTTAAAAATAAAAAAAATGTTTCTTTGTTTTTCTTTCATAATAATTAAGTTTTCAAAGACAAGAAATAAGCCATGAAGCATAGTTTCTTATAAAATTCTTTTAGCTGATATGAATACCCAAAATAGAGCTCCAATCGACATAATTTTCCTCTTTTCCCGGCTGCATGAAAAAGAAAGAATGTTAAAATCCGGGTTACACTTTTTTTCGATTACATAATAAGGTTGCACACCCTGCACTTGGCACTTTTAAAAATTATATATCAGCTTTTTTTGAACCTTTGATAAAAGACTGCAATCTAGGTTTGAGTTATTCTTCATTTTCATACTTTCACTTTCGAGTTTAAGTATTGATATCAAAAATGACAAAACAAGTTACCGGCTTGTGGTGTCATTTTAGCTCGGCTGTTTTCGGAGGAAAAACAAAGTTATTGCTTTAGCCCTGGCGTCGTCGTCGTCGTCGTGCAAAGACTTTGACATTTTGGGATAACTCTGGTTCGACTGATGGCATTCACATAAAACTGTGCACACCTGCTCACCATCAAAAGAACAACATATTCTTTCAATGGTGATAACTCAAGATGCATTTTGTGTGAATCATGCCCCTTTTTTACTTATATATTTATCCGCTATCCAACAAAACAGCATAGCGTAGGCACCCGTAGACGGTGCTCTAGTTGTTTATAGGCATTTGAGTTTTCTTTACATAGTAGAGACAAAGTGCATTTGAATAATTCCTGCTCGAGCAACAAGGAAGTTTTTGCGACAGATATCAATTGTTCACCAATTATCTTTGAATCTTAAAACGACACTGCTCATATTTAGAAAGCAAGAGCGATACACACAATTAACAGAAAAAAATTGTCATTCGACAATAACTTAGGAATAAGCCCCCAACACAGCAGATAAATACTCTGTTCCTATAGTTTTAAAGATGCAACCGTTCAGAGACAACACCGCCAACCACATTCGGAACATAGCTCTGATCTGTAAAGTAGCTATGACGTCTGTATAGTAATTTGGGTCATTGTTTACGTTGGCATTTTGGTCAATACGCTTGAAGAATAACAACATTCTTCAATGCTTTGAGGTCGTCTGTGGAGATCTATTTGACATGTTATAATTTGAAAACGAAAATGCAGGAAAAATTGCGTTTTGTTATCAAATTATGATATGCCTAGTTTAAAACTTCCGTTATTTTTGTTTTTTCGTAACGTCATCTTCGGTAATATTTGAGAAGTCATATATATCCACGTGCGACATTATGTGCTTTAGTGGCTGCGCCCTTTCTATCCCCGGGGCATATTCCGTAGAAACACCGAAGGTTCCCGATAGTGCAAACCACTGTTTAGATTGAAGAAATTTGAGTTTCGCCACATCACTCCGAAAGCTTACCTTTGCACTTTCACATGAACCAATTGCAATGCCGTTATCTCAATTAATGTTGAAAACAATTTAGAAAGGACTGTTCGTTAAATGGTGAATAAGTATAGATAACCATATTCACTAAAGAATGAAATTGTCCTTCCGAGACGTTTCTTTCATGGTTCAGTATATACTTACATTAACATATTTCGTTGAACATTTATCTATCTTTCACGCAAAACGAACGATAATTTTATTTCTTGAATGCAAAAATGAGGGTCATCAAAGCGCTCCATTTTGCACGTGACTACTAGGCAACAACATGACGTCACGGCTAGGATAGACCGAGCTAAGTAAAAGTCTAATGGGCCGAAATGATAAAAAAAGGGGTGAAATATTTATATGATTTCACTTGTTTGGTGGCGAATTTACTAATTGATACCGATTCAATCCATCGAAAACATAATGGAACATCTAACAGTTGTCATGTTGGTTAGTGTAAGTGATCCGTCATGGATTTGATACTGATAATTTGCTCTGCATAAGCCATGAAGAATAAGCGAACCGACTTTTGCATTTATTGGTAAATTATTATGGTTCCGAGATAAAAGTACCCATTGAAATACTTATAACAGTCATAAATTGTTGATTATATTATATTCAATACTGGATCTAAATAAAAGACACGTGTGAAAACTCAGTAACCAGTTGATGGAATACAGTGTGATAAAATTAGTGTGACCAGTAAAACAAAATTGGAACGCCAGGAATGGACCTAAAACGAATATTTGAAAAGGAAAATGAATCTAGTAGAGCTAAATCAGCGGTTGCATTTCAAAAATAGTGATATGGAAAGGTAGGGTGGGTGATCATTCTAGCTTCGGAAACTTGCAAAAAACGAAAAGTATCGAACCTGATCAGACTGCACAGCTTGCGCAATCTGGTCGAAGGTCGATACTTTTCGCACTTTCATGGTAAGACTCGTATTGAAAGAATCATAAATGATTCGGAAATGGGAAACTCTCAACTTTGAAAGCAGGCTTTACACATTGACATGGAAAGGTTTAATTCTGCTGCAATTTTTCTTTTGAGAATCTTCGTGTGGTATTTTTTGAGTTCTGTTTCACTTAACTTGGAGCTTTCTTCGTTGAGATTTGGATATCAACTTTCTACAATTTTTGGTCGGACTCTGTTTGGATTATCAGTACGTGGTTGTAAGATCGAGTGTATATCCAGACCAAACTGCAAGGCGTACAGCTACAACCGCCGGATGCATTCCTGCATATTGTACAGTGTTGACTCAAATGATGTGACGTTAACAAGGAATGCATTATACGTCACGAGTGAAAAAAGATTGTGGATAGAGGTAAGGAAGTGTGAGGTAAAAAAACACTCTAGGCAAAAATATTGTTTTATGGCTAAAACATTATTGCTGGTATTTGAATACATACCAACATCACTTGAGTGTTTACTTAGAAATATATCTCAAACCTAGATTGAAACTACTCGATGAAAAAATGCAAATGTTTTCATTTTGAGCACTTTGCATCTAAAGAAAATAAACTTAAATATAACTAATAATTCCATGCACAAAACTTTAAAATTAGCAGTATTTCATGAGTTGGCTAAAAATAGCTAAAAACAGCAGACCGCTAGAAGGCGACCTAAACATCGTAAATACAGCTAATTCGAGTTACTGTTTGTATCATATATTTTTTTTATCAGTAAAGGCAATTAACTTTACTAATGTAGTCTTCTTCCATTAAAATTATTATATAAAAGGAGAATGTTCATCTAACTAACTTATGGATGATATAGAGGATAATCGTTTGTTTCAGAGTAAGATCGATTTATATTTCATTGAGTGAACAACAAAATCTATATTTTCACGAGTGGCTCTGCCACTCGTGAAAATATAGCTTTTGACGTTCACTCAATGGAATATAAATCGATCTTACACTGAAACAAACGATTATCCTCTATTTATTCTTACAAGCGATCCTTGTCAGCTTCATGTGCCTGTGAAAACAACGAAGTATGCAGATTAGATGGGTCGACGTATACGTGCACAATTGAAGGTGGGCCTTTACTCTGTTTCATATTTGAAAACTTTCTATCTTATAAACAACTTATTGTATGATACATTTAACAACATCGTGAAATTGACAAGGTGAATGATTCTGTAATGATTTTGGAATGAAATTGAATGAGTGTGTGGAGCGGCTTTTGAATGAATTTAATCGGAGGTAATCCAATATCGCACATTTATTTTTTTTTCAGGTTGAACAAAATTAGCGACTCGAATAACCTCCCTTTAATAAAATATTCATACAAGTTCCATAAATGGCTCCCTTTTTCTACAAGAACCTATAAGACCCTTAAAATTTGAATTATGTCTGTGAAATCGCAATTCTGACCTAGCATTTTGAATGACGTTGTTGATTTTATCTTTTTCAGTTGGTTAGGAGCGTTATTGAATGGTTTAGGTGAGTGTTTGGAATGAATGAATGAACCGCTGAGCGAGCGATTTGGAATGGTGCTGATCGAGATGAATGTCAATTTCACGATGTTCTTAACTGTATATTAAATAAACAGGTTATCATATTTTATTAGTAGCATCATTTTATAGACAGGCATATATATACAAAACATTACGATATGAATTGAACTGGCTTTTATAGTGGTTACATACCGACATCTAATCGCTTACAAAGTATATCAAGGGCTATTTCTGGTCATGAATTTCAGCGTTTTGAAATGATAGTTTACTTCAATCCTATTATTTGCTCTACTGACAAAAGGTCAGAAGACCTGTTACAATACCGATTTTCCCTACCGTCGTCTGTCCGTTTGGCCGTCTGTCCGTCCGTCGGTTAACTTTTCCTTAATAACGAACGCTCTAGCGTCCACAGTTTTTATCCGATTATCTTCAAACTTGCTCAGAATGAAGCGACCATCACACGGATCGTTCTTTAGAAAATGAGTTAGATCCGACAAGCGTCATGGGAAAATGAGCATAATGAAAATTTAATTAGAATATCCTCGTTAACGCTTCCCACAGTTTCCAACCGATTGTTTTCAAAATGTTCGGGATGGTCCTACTATCACATGTATGGTTCACATTTATATCCAACAAGTGTCACAGTAAAAGGGGCCAAATTGAAAATAAATGAAGAATCATCATTAACGCCCCCACAGTTTTCATCCGATTGTCTCCAAACTTTGTCAGGTTGATTGGACCATTACAATGATTACTCCTTTTAGAAATTGGATCAGATCCGTCAAGCGTCATGGGAAAAGGGGCAAATGAAAATTTGATTGGAAAATCCTTGATAACGCTCTTAAGGCCACAGTTTTCATCTGATTGTCTTTAAATTTGCTCAGAATTACAATATCATTACAATTGTTATTTCCTTTTAAAGTATGTCTGATCTTTACGAGAAAAGGGACCTATATTCCATTGTTTACATATAAATTTTCTTGTTAACGAAACTCCTCTTTTATTAATGGATACAGTCATGTGAAACTTTCACAGAATATTTCATTTCCAGTGACTATATTTATTGTTTACACTACTTCTTCGTGTAAATTAATGAAAATTTCACTTGGTTTTCTACATTATGTGGCAATGTACATATTGATTTGGTTTTGTAATTTTAGACTGCATCATAGAAAAAGGGGTCTTGATATAAACTCCTTGTTAACAAAACTCCCCTTCTATTGATCGATACATTCACGAGGGACTTTCAAAGAATATTCTATTTCCAGTGACTATGTACATTTAGTTACATGCCGCGTCATGAAAAAAGGGGGGTTATTTAAAGTCTTTGTTAACACAACCCCTTCATTTATACATGGATTTTCAAGAAAATAAACAGAATATTTCTCATCATTAGACTTATACATGTGACGCATGCAACATACATATCAAATTACAATAGCTAGACCAGTCCATTACAATGGCCACGTTTATTTTATCATTTAATGATACGCCATGTCACGGCAAAGGGAACTTAATGATATAGAGGATAATCGTTTGTTTCAGTGTAAGATCGATTTATATTTCATTGAGTGAACAAAAAAAGCTATATTTTTCACGAGTGGCAGAGCCACGAGTGAAAAATATCGCTTTTGTTTTTCACGAAATGAAATATAAATCGATCTTACTCGTAAAACAAACGATTATTCTATTTCTTTAATGCAAAAATGAGACAAAATGTGAAATTTCTAGGAAATATTTTCGTAAAGCGCGTCATTTTGCTCGTGATTGCTATGCAACTTTAATTGTGACGTCACTTATTTCGCCCCGCTTAGATGACGTCAGAAAGGATGAAATTTACAAAAGCAGGGTATAAGTTTTCTATAATTTCACTGCTTTTGCGGTGAGATTATTAAGCGGTAATCTACCGTTATTTCTCGATAAACCACCGAAAAGCATTAAAGAAATTTTTTATATCTTATCACGTATCACGCATTGCTCTGAGTGACAGACAGAGAGATGGTAGTGTTATGCGACTAAAATGTCGTAACAACTGATGTATCGCAATTCATGAGGGGCATTGGAAGACTTTATTTTGCTTGTTTTGTTTCTTCTTGTATTTGCCATGAATATTACTTTAATGAATTCAGAAATCTTAATGAGAAAACGAGCTTTGCTCAGTATTGACTAAAATAAGAAGTCTTGACGCCCTAGAATGTTTTTTCTCAATCTATCGAAAATCGATACTTATGCCGACCTTAAAATCATATAATTGGGATTATCTTTTTCTACCGAACGCACCTCTGATAATTAATTACTATAGACGCGAAAGATCTAAGGGTATATCACAAAACAAATATGTTGTCTGCTTCTATTTGTCCAATTTTATCGCACAAGGGGCCTGGAAAAGTGCGTACTCTCCGTTTGCTCTCAGACAGCGGGCTACTAATTAAGCAAGTGAGTTATTGTCTCCCTAAGACCACGGGAAAAAACAATAGGCGAATATCCGCCTTGCCGATATTATTTCTGTAAATTTTACTCACTTGGTTTAAAGTTAGTGAGTCTTTTCGTATTCAAAAGAAGTCTTTAAAAACAAGAGGACCATGATGGTCCTAGATCGCTCACCTGAGTCTCTTTGATCACTGGGATATCACATCTATTAAAAAGCCAGATGTCATTAAGAAGATAATTTCTACATAAAACCAAGTTTCACAAAGTTGGGGCCATATTTGCTCCTTCCTGTGATATGGCATGAATCCTCCCCATTTTCAACAGAGTTCATCCTCATGACCTAAAAAACATTCCGTCCAAGTTTCATGATGATTGGACTATATTTGTGGCTTCTTGAGTGTAAACAAAAATTTGTTATTAAGGCCCCTTTTCACGTTATATGGCACGGACCCTTTCTATTTTAGCAACTTTTACAAAGGACCACCAAAGGAATATTTCTGCCAAGTTTGGTTGATTTTGACTCAGTTTAGGAGGAGACGTCGTTTAAAGAAACTGTTGACGCCGTGACGGACAGACGGATAGATTGACAGACGGACGCCGGACATTGATAGAACACGATAGCTCTCTTGAACACTTCGTGCTCAGGTGAGCTAAAATTTCAGTAGTTCTTTAGAATCATTGTATTGCTCTGTTTCCGAAATGAAAAGATGTCCGTCGGAGAAAAATCTTGAAAAAAAAAAACATATCTGGCCCCGAGGTTATGCAGCCTCCTACGTGCATATCTGAGAATTTAATTTTCACAAATTTAAAATTCAAATAAAAGTGTTTACATAAAAGATTATTATTAATATGTTGTTGTTTATAACCTCGGGCCCTGACTGGATAGTTTTCGCGTGTTAACAATGTTCGGCGTATTAACGTCCGTAAAAAACGGTCTGAGTACGATACATCGCACCGGTTAATTTTTTTTTTTTTCAAAACTTCACCGATATTTTTAAACGAAACTATGTGTCTTTTAATTGATTTTCATTTGAAATTCAAGCAAATCTATCCCTTTTAACGATTATCTTAAGGAAAATTGTTTTTCATATTGGTCATTTGCAAAAGCTTGATTTGTGAGATTGACTTGAATTTCTAAACGTGAAGAATAAATTATCAATATTCTTGTGTTCAGTATCTATAATTAGATCATATCATTTTAAAGCCTTTTTCCAGCTGAAGTCATAGAAATTATTTCGCCATATGATTTTTGCCTCGAAAGAAAGGAACAATTTCATTTCTAGTTTTATAACATATTAATCATTATATGATGACTCTTTAGGGGGAGTGTGTTATGGGAGACCATTCTCACCACTGTCCTGCATAGCTTCGTAGGTTTAAAGACAATGGGCCTACTTATTTCTCGCCCGAAAGGGTCCCGATTTTGATGTTTTTCAGCCGGGACACAATTTTAAACCAGGCCCTGTGTTCCGGCTGACAAGATGCTACAAACTGTTTTCAAATTATACCCGTTTTTGCAAGCATGTGCACGCGCAAAGCGGGGTATATTTAGAAAACGGTTTGTAGCATCTTGTCAACCGGAACACAGGGCCGGGTTTCAAATTGTGGCCCGGCTGAAAAACTACCAAATCGGGCCCCGCCCGGGGGAGAAATAAGTTGGCCCTATGTCTGACACCTGCGTAAGGGAAGATCCTTGGCTCTGTGGTTAGCGCATTGGACTTGTAAACCAAAAATTTGAATGTTACCTGTCCGCGTGGGTTCGAGGCCGGACGGATATTTTTCAGCTTTGCTTCGGCTGAGGACATTTCGTACATAACAGATCGTATATCGGTATCCTCTTCTCCGCTTTCCATGAGTCTGTCTATCTGTACACCTATTTCTTGCTAACACAAATCCTCCTTCTTTTATATACGGATTTTCATGACACTTCCACAGAACATTCCTCGCGATGTCATCACATTATAAGCCTTAAGCTATATCAATCCGTGTCACTGTGAAATGGGCCTTCGTTGAATATTTTCCTTGTAGCGGCATATATTTTGAATTTGACGATCTTGTTCCTATTATTGTCTAATCGGTTAAGTGAACTACGGTTTAAATGTACTCCTCGTAACGCGAAAAGAGACCCTGAAAACTCTATAAAATAAATATTTGGAAAATGGGTTGGATCAAGCATATGTCAACAAAGAGGCGAATTTAGAAATTAGTTTCACTTTTGCCTGTGGTAGGGAAAATACTAATTTAATGTTAAGAAAAAATATTATTTGCGATAAAGAATGACCCTGGTCAGTTTGCGCTAATTGCACAGTCTTACCAACGTCAACACTTTGCGCTCTTCCGAAATTGTTCCTTTCGGCTTGACAGGTTGCATATCTATTTCAGAATGTAATAGTACTCACACCATAGGACCAGTAACCATATCCGGCAATATGAACAGAGTTGGTTCCCGTGCTGTGTGCGCATGTAACTGTTATAGCATGAACACAGGAACTACCACCTCAACTGACCTTCAATACACGTGTACAGCAGGGGGTTCATGGTCTATGTCACATGGAACTTGCTTTCAAACATGTAAGTTTTCAATAAACCAGAAATATAAAACAAACAAAAAACCCCGCCAAATGTCATGTTGTCTGTCCCCCTTTTTTCCATGATCTTTTTTATAATAGAGATTTTCTTTCTCATCTCATCCCATCTCATCAGGATAAGGTAAGCTTGTCGCAATGAATAAAGGATTTCAGATTTTATTTTTAAAACTTTAGGCTTTCGTGAATGTCATATACTTTTTATGTCTCCGATGGACTTCTGTTATATTATATCTCTTCAAGTTTTTTCTCAAACTTTCCGGAGCATGGAGTCTCATTTCGGCGGTTACAGTTAACAACATCGTGAAAATGACAAGGTGGATGATTTAGGAATGATTAAGGAATGATAATGAATGAGTGTGAGGAGCTCGTTTTGAGTGATTTTAATGGGAGGTAATCCTTAATTGCAAATTTAGTTCAGGATGAACAAAATTTGCGATATTGATTACCTCCCTTTAATAAAAAAAAATGCATTCAAGTTCTATACATAGCTTCCTATTTCTTCAAAACTCATGAGATGCTAACATGTTGAATTATGTCAGTGAAATCGCGATTTTTCCTATCAAACTTTATTTTGAACGACTTTTTAATTCAATATTTTTCAAATGGTTTGAGTGTATTGAATGATTTGAATGAGTGTTTGGAATGGATGATTGGAGCGCTGAGTGACCGATTAAGAATGGTTTTGATTGAGATGAATGTCAATTTTACGATGTTTTTAACTGTAAGGTATTGTAAATATTTTAAAATACTTCTTTACCAGGGCCCTAAAAAATTTGTTTTTCGAGCTCAACTAATAATCCACTCAAACTTAAAATTTGGATTAAAATGTAATTCCGTTGTAAACATCTACTATAAAAATATTTGAAAATAAAAGATAATATTAATCAATTGCTACAAATAACAACTGATTAACATTATATTTCACGTTATTAGGTGTATTTAAATTCAAAGTTTGAAGAAACCCCAATATAGCACGAGAAAAATATTTATAATCTCGAAACCTGATAGTTCAATTATGATTAAGCCATATCGACAAATGAACTTCATAGACACCATTAATGAACCGAAGTAAAACTCAATGAAGTATCCAGATCAAAAATGAAATATTCATTATCAAATTACTTCAATGCTTATTTCCGCTTTATTTATATGCAAGGATTTAAGTCAAAGATTCAATGCACAAAGTCAACCCCTTTCTCAGTCGACTTTCTCGAGTTTCGAATTAAAAAGGATAAAGTAAAAATAATTGATTGATTTTAGACCCGCTATTTAGAGTCAGTGTTCAAAGATCAATTTTGTCTATACTGGTATAGACAAAATTGACCTTTGATCACTCACTTAAACTTGTGGATCTAAAATTAAATAAACACTAATTTTAAGTTAGAGTGATTCTATTAATTCTTAAATTAATATATCCAAATTCCTTTTGTTGAGCACGTTACTAGTGCTGTATCCACAGGGACTTGGCACGCGATAATTAAGCATCATTAAATATTTGGATTAAGAAATTTAAAAAGGGTATTCAAATATGTAGTCTATATTTGTATACTAGTTTTTTATAGTTATTATTTTTCAACCCAAATCATTTAATAAGGCTAACTTATCGTGTGCCGAGTCCCTGTGACTGTAACGTTATAAAATCTCAGCATTTATTTTACATGTGCTTAGGTTTTTTTCTTGTAGGTATAAAGAATAATTTCTCCTACATCACAAATCTCGAATACATAAGGAATCTTTTCAAACTTTGTAAAATGTTAATTGCTCGTTTTGAAATTGAGCCAGATCCGCAAAGTATAGCGAAAAAAGTGTCTTTTTCAGAAATTGATTAAAAATTTAATCTAAGTAACCCTGGGTGACTTGAGACGATTTGTTTGAGGTAAGTACTTATAGCGTTTCCGAATTTGGCCATCAAGTTTATCTAAAAAGATGGCTCGTGAAACGTGAAACGCGAAATGAGAATGAGTGTTGAGAATGAATGAATGGAGCGCTAAGTGAGCGTTTTAGAATGATTTTGAATCAGATGAATGTCAATTTCATGATGTTACTTACTGTAGTACTGTTGTGAGATACAGCAGCAATAAATTATTAGCCACTGCAGCCAATGCGGTATGACTGTATCATTGATTAAAGTGGCATTAAACCACTCTCGCATTCAGGTTCACAAAACGGTGCAAACAGTTTTCCAATTATATCCCGATTTGCACGCACACAAAACGGTGCAAACAGATTTCCAATTATATCCCGATTTGCACGCACACATGCGTGCAAAGCGGGGTATAATTGGAAAACTGTTTGCACCGTTTTGTGATCCTGAACGCAGGGCACGTCATAACAAACAACCCTATATTATTTCGATCCTTTATTATACTTTTAGACGAGAGTTTTATAGTTGCGATGGGATGTTACCGAGACAGATGGGATCGTATCCTGAGCCATACGGTCACTGGGGTACCTAATATGACGGTCGAGGTCTGTGGTGTACACTGTTATCAACTCAATTATAGTTATTTTGGAATTGAGGTATGTGATTTATATAGAGGATATTGAATGAGTGGACATTGAATACTGGATTTATTAAAAGAGACATTCATAAACAGATAAAACGAGGTTGCGCCGAGTTTTATCTCTTTTAGATGACGAATTGATAAATTAGGTGTTTTATGAGAACAGCTTTGATATTCTATCTAAAATATGACCTGAATTTTTGCGACAAATCGAGGAATTTCCAGAAATTAATCGGTTCATAACGCTGCTTTACGTTCTTAGATCATTTGCATAGTTACTCCACTAATGTAATAACATTCGTGTAATATCAAAAATATTCAGCGGGGTAATTTCACTCCCGCGACGTAGGTCATATCATAAACAGGTTTATTTGTTTAATTGTCGTCCGTTATGAACATTTTTGAACGTTTTTTCACTTGAAAAACTATATAAAATCCAGAATAAGCAAAATGGATGCCATCATCAAGTTTATAGAAAGGTATTCGATCCTCTGAAATATCTGCAGAAAGCTAAAGAATTGAAACTGGTACATACAGTATTTTCAGTCCATGATGGCTGACCAGGTTCAATATCTTTTGCACTTCCACGAGTAAGCGGGGGATTTTCCAACGGACGTTTTTTTTTTATTATTATTTATTTGTCTATTTTAATCTTATCATACTTTTATTTGAATTTTGGAAGAGTGAGATCTTCCGACTATGAAAAGATGAAAGAACTATGCTGATAGGGGAATGCACTGATGTTACATGTATGGTATACAAAAATATAAAAATATCGCATTATACAAAAGAGGGTATGCGCATATCGCCCGCTCGTCTGAGTTCCGTTTCTGCGCTATTTCATTGAAACCATTGACCATGTTTTTCGATGAAACTTTGTGGAAAGCTTTACTACAAAAAGAAGATGTTCATATCGTCGGCGTTATCCGTTTCGACTATAAAATTCATATATAAAAAAAAACTCTCAAGGAGCGTCTGACACATGAGTTTTGATATTTTTTCTCGGAGTAATTCCTAGCATGGCAAATCATCCGCTCTGCATAATGCCTCAATGTGGTACTTAATCTTGGGCTTTCGAGCTCTTTATCGAACTCTCATTGCAAGCTCGTTTCTGCTATGCTCGATTGAGATAATAGAGCCGCCACAATAGCGCAGTTGGTTAGGCATAAGACTTCCAATCTGGAAGTCGTGGGTTCGATCCCCGTTGGCGGCAAATATCATTTCCGACGTTTGTCTCTCACCAATGGGTATATAATCGTAAATCTATGTAAGATAGCAGTCGGAGGCTAGGAAAGGGTGTAATGGTAGTACAGGTGAAAGAAATATTAGGAATCAATTGTTAGGTGCTCCGGCCGCCGCGATATAACTGCGAAATTGTTGAAAGCGGCGTAAAACACATTCAAACAAACAAAATCGACTGAGATAATACTGACCGCCTAAAGAGAAGGCCTTTAGGCTGATGTGCTCGAAGAAAATCATACGTGAGCTGAATGGGCCATAACAATGACTTGTTAACAGGGGCTTATTTCTGCGTCGAGTTACTTACACATAGAAAAAAGCTGATTGGCTTACTATTTTCACAATCATTTACAGTCTCTTTTTTTTGACAGTTTTCTTCCATGGACGTTTTTTGGGGTACATACAAGTCTGTAAATATGTGTTAATATATCTTTCAGCAGCAGAAGCGTTTTCACGATTTGACTGTAATGTTATTCCTATGTAATGTATATAATATAATGTTTAACCTTATCGTATTGGGTAATCAGTGTATTGTTCATTTAGAAGGAACATAATATCGTCGGCTAAAGTTGGTCAAACGCAATCTATGTTGTATACCTTGGCTGCTGAGTGGGTCTCGTGTAATTGGTGGAGTAGCTCATTGATAAAAACGAGGTAAAGAAAACCTGAGCACGATCCTCTTTGACGGACACTTTGTTTCACGGGAAACCAGTCGGAGATTGTGCTGTTTACTTTAAATGCACTTTTCAGATGGAAATAAAAGTTAATAACAAGGGTTCGCCATAAACGACCGTTCACGTCAAGCTTGTATGGTTTAACAAACAGTACAGTTTCGAAAGTCGCTTTGGTGCCTAACATTACGACGTAGTCGTCAATTTTTGATTTCAGATTATGATCAATTGTTCTTGTAAAGAATATGAGGCCGTCATACAACTCAATCCTTTTTGGAATCCATGCTGATATTGGTGGGGAAATTTGGGAGTGAGAGTTTTGGTGAAGTGCCACAATCTTGTGACGTAAACCTTTTCGAATAATTTACAGACTGTGCCTAATAAAGAGACTAGGTGATAGCTTGAAATATCTGACGACGGCTTTCCCTTACCTTTAAAAATAGGCACTATATGGCCGTAGTCCCAAGAATCGGGGACAGTTTCGAATCGGATTTTCGAGTTAAATAGATAACAAACATAATAACGATAACGCATTCGGGGCCGTATAGTAAATGTTCGATTTGGATTTGGTCAAAGCCGTCGGCTTTTTCGATTTTAATATTTTCATCTGACCAATTATTTCTTCTCTCCAAAAGAACGAATCTAATATTTCAATTTCGCTATTGCCTTTTGATATTTTAGTATATGTGAATAGTGTCTGCGGTATTTGTGTAGCTGAGACAAGGTCGCTAACAGTTTCATTCGGCCTATAAACTGTCTTGAAATGTTCGGCGAATATATTCGGTATTTGGTGAATGTCAATATATGATGGTCGTTTTGCTTGATACACACAATACTACTTTGATTCGCACCCATGCGTTTCTTAATGGAACACCAGAACAGATTCACGTCGATACCCGCGGCTGCTTCTAGTTTCCGGCAAGATAGTGTTTTATTCGAAGTCCTCCGCTGCACGTTACGGAAGTTATTTTTCGCTCTCTTGTAACCTTTATACGCAGTGTCTTTGTTGTCGCGAGGTCTTCAAGCATTTAACCATGTCTTTCTGGCATTTCTGGACTCTCGGAGTGCCAATTTCACTTCGGAGTTCTAGTAAGATTCAGTGTGCGGGTCCGGTTTAAATTTTGGAACAAATCTATTTGCATTTTCTCTCAGAATGTTAGAGAGTTCTATATAATATTTTGAAATATCAGTTGAGGATTTTATCGCGTTTGTATGTTTTTCGAGACAATGTCTCTATATGAAGTTAAATTCGTTGCACTGGACTTATGCAATGTTAGGTTTTGTTGTCGGATGCTAGTACTTTGTACGCTGATTGTTGGGCATATTTTGACCACTATCGGGAGATGGTCAGAAGAAACGACAATATTGTAATCGTTTAGAGCTTGAAACGAACTTCTATTTCGGGTGCATTGATGGTTACATAAAACGTAGTCTAGAGTGGTTTCGCAAGTTGTATATGTTTAGCCTGGGCGACCTGTATACAAATGTGAGTTTACCGAGAATAGTTCATTGTCTTAAAATAATACACTACTTAGATGGAGTGATAATAAACTCAGTTCAAAAAGAAAGTGTGCACTTTTGAATTTTGAATATCTCGGAAATTACACAACCTACCGTCAAGAAATGTCGTATGACGTTTCCGGAGAGTATTTGCAAACGATATTTGATAACAAAAATCACGCGGGGTGCAAACGTTTTCTGGTTAGTTGAGACCTTTGATTTTGCATGTTTCGCATGTCAACCATGCATTAGGTGGCTATTGGGTCCGAAATGCGTTCAGTTGAATCATTGTGGCTTAGTTAATCATAAAATCACATATTCATTGCAACTGCGTGGTTTGGCTTATAATTTGCGTGGGTTAACAAAATCGAATCTTGATTAAGAACGCCAGTAAAATTGATAAAGCATTCATGTCTCAATATAAATCCGGAGAATGATTTTTTCAGGCCTGTAATGAACTAATCGAAATGTGATCGAACGCCAAAGCACTATTCGACGACAAGATATTGGTCTAATACCGTAGCAAATACTGACGTTAATGCCCAGGTAACGTCTGCACGAAAGATAAAACTTTTGTTTGAAAATGGCTTGGGATGTCTCCGCACACTCTTCAATGCAACATAAGTACATAGTTCTAACAAGAGAACAAGCTGTTAGGAGGTCAAATCTTATCGCCATTCGTTCAGTTTGCGCGTATGCAGGATGTCAAACTTCGATTTGACTTTTAATTTAAAAATGGTCTTATATAAAGTATGCCATCAAATTCACGCCATAAATGTCATCAAACTTTGTAAAAATCAAGAAAAATGTAAAAAATAAAAGTACACACTTTCTTATGGATCTCAGTATATATCCTTTGAAAAAAATATTCTAATTGTTATTTCTCTTTCTGAGTTTTCCAAATATACATTGTATTCTGCTTTTAATAGTTTGTTTTATTTCTATTCTCCCTCGGAAAAAACGACAGGGTGTTGTTTTGGCGTTGTTTGTCTGTTTGTCCGTCCATCCGCCATTTCACATCTCCGTCCGACGTCTGTAAGAGCTTTTTGCTTACGTGTCCAATTTCGGTATTGTGGATATATTTCAAACATCCTTTGGCACAATTTGTCTTCATCATGTGTTAATGTGCCCTTTAAACAAATGTTTGGAAAGACTAAATTCGCGGCCATAGGCCACGGTAAAACCTTAAAGCCAGCTTCTACAGAGAATATCTCCTGCATAAATGGATGAATCTCACAACAAATATATGTACACGTATTGTTCCTCTACCATGTTCAAAGATTACAAAGTCATGAAAAAAACGTTTTAGACCACGACTGAATTTCTAAAGTTAGAAAATGCTAGTACTTAGCCCCGATTTTATTAATCAACAAATATATTTCAAAATAATTTGGCAAAATTGTTCTCTATCGAGCCTTGGTACGTTAGAGGAAGCCATTTATTCCTTTATTGGGGAAAATATTTCGCAACATTTTGATTGAAAAGTTCCCCCAATCATGTGTAGGCTTGTTTTTAATAGGAAAAGGTTAAATGTTCAAACAGTTTAAATGAGCGTGGCCAAAATCAAGATATCTTTATTTTAACATGATGTAAGACATACAATTGTCATTTTTAATACTAGCGCCATAATTTCAATAATAATTTTGAAATATTAGTAACTATGAGCTATATTAATTATTTCATCTCTTCTCTTTTTCAGAAAAGTCGGGAATGTTTTTGTGGCAATACCATCAACTTTCATGGTCTATCAAATGGATGTACATTTCCATGTGAAGGTGACCCTACCCTAACTTGTGGAGGACATTGGTCCTTACAGATTTATAACTATACCAATGTTTAAATAATACATAATATTTAATGCTTTTCGGTGGTTAATCGAGAAATAACGGTAGATGGTCTTTTGACAACTTCACCGTCTTACTAGTGATATTAACAAAGATTTTAAACCCCGATTCCGTTCGTTTAACCCTATCTGACGTTGTCTAAGCGGAGAACAATTAGTGACGTCAATATGAACGTTGCATAGCAATTACGTACACAATAAGTTGCTTCAAGAATATTTGTTTTAAAATGCTCACACTTTGTCACATTTTGCATTAAATAGATACGATAGCTGTCTGTTTTTCGAGTAAGATCGGTTGATATTTCATTTCGTTAACAACAAAAGTTAATTTTTCACTCGTGGCTTCACCACTCACGAAAAAATAGTTTTGGTTGGTAATTCAATGAAATAAAAAGCGACCTTTCACTGAAACAAACGATTATCATTTTTAATACATGTCAAACCTAAATGAAATTACATGTGAGTTATTGACTATCATTTATACGATCCTATCGGATACATTTTTATATTATCTACCTTGTATGTTATGTGGATTATATCAGATGTGCTTCAAAATTCATAGCGGCCCTACACTGCATTCGGAACACCACTCGGCCAATCTCACGATCAACCTCGGATGTACATAGATGGACTACATTGTATTTCAAAAATTACGGGAAAACCTTGGAAAAACTTGATGACGTCAGTTTAAATGGCGTTAGCCGTCGAAACTGTTAGTGAAAACATTCGACGTCGCCAACGGTGCTCGTTTAAGTCAGTGACGTGAAATCATCGTATCCTAATATAAATTTCTTTAAATTCTGAAAAATTAAGATTTTTCAGCCGTTATTTACTGTAAAAGATATAAATCTAAAGTGCTGGTTTTTCTTACACCGTTTCCGCCTAGCAAAATGCACGATTTTGTTCCATACCCATCCGCCTTACATACATCCGAGGTCTGTTGCAGTTTATAGAAATGGCCGAGTGACGTTCTGAATGCCCTATACTGCTGAGCTGAACTTAATTGGTTGATTGTCTATCTAGAAACATTCTGGCAATGATTCACTGAAATTCCTCCCATTTCATTTTCAGTGGAAATTCTAGTATTTTTTACTTGTAATCATTTTCCCCTAAAATACTGAATAGTTTTGTCCATAGGTTTTCACGAGTATGTTTGTTCCTATAACAAAAAAATACTAAGTGTACAACAATGCAATCTGTACCTTGTTTGCATAATGGAAATATTTTCTGGAGAAGTACCTACCAACAGCATGCATTACAGTAAAGTAGTATTTCAAGCAAATGCAGTAGACCCTGGAAATACCAAACCCAGGCTGCAGACTTTCTGTAAGGAGTCAAATAGCAAAGAGAGAACGGAGTGAACAATCAGTGAACAAAGGATAATAGTAAAGTTTATATATAGTCCATTCGATTATCTGCAACAGCTAAAGGAAGCCTTTGAAACAGTGAAAGGTGCGATATAACGACAAAGACGACACGTACAGAAAAGTAAGTGTGTTGGAGATAGAGAGGCTATATCATTAATGTTACCTTCAGATAGCACAAAACACCGCCCTTGCAACGAAAACGAAATGTAAAGAGAAAAGCTTAACCCTTGTCATGCTGAATAAATTTTGGCTAAAATTATCATCAAAATCAAAGGGGAAAAAGCACTAAAAGTACCAACTGTAGGTCATTTTTTATTTGAAAAACTAAATCTATTGACAATTCTGGTTTGAAAGTGAGAAACAGGTGGTGAAGACTAACATCAGACTGCACATATGTGCAGGCTGATGTTGGTCTTTAGCTACTGCCAAAGCAGGAATATTCCGGGTTCAGCATGACAAGGGTTAAAATTTGTTTCGAACAAATAGCCTTTGCAATATAGCCAAAGCAGGAATATTCCGGGTTCAGCATGTCAAGGGTTAAGTTGGGCCAAAATTTCTCCTAACCACGTCTATAGCCTGTGGCTATGAGAACTTATAGTCCATGAAAGTAATATTTGATATTGTTAATAATGAAAAGCGGTATAAGATAAATAAGGAAAACGTGCATAAATAAATATATTAACATATGCATCCTACAAAAATGCACACACTTACAGGTACATTGACAAATAAAATTCCCGCCCCCACACAATATATGAATATACATAGACAACCTATACGGAATTCCCCTACCCATATGCAGAATCTTTAATTGGTTTCAGCAAAAATATATTGAATATATATAAAATCATCGTGCATTAGACATGTTGAACGATATTGAAATAGTTTTTGAATGAAATTGGCTAAACGAGAGGAGTCAAATTTGAATGAAATTGAAGGGAGGTAATCCAAATTCGCCAAGATGGCCAGGATTAGTGAAATCTGTTACTCTCCTTTATCAACAAAATTCATTTACGTTAGGGAAATCGTGTCGTTTTTTTAGCCATATTTATTTTGAAAGCTGTTGTTGATCTTATCTATTTTGGTGATTTGATTTTTTTAATTCTTTTTAGCGTTTTGAACAGTTTGAGTGAGTGATTAGAATGAATTAATGGAACGCTGAGTGAGCGATTGAGAACATTTTTGATCGGAATGAATTTCAATTTGACGATGTTCTTAACTGTATAAACAATAATGAAAAATAAAACAGTATATAATTTTTTAATCATATGCAAGAAAGAAATTTCAAATTACCATGAGTAGGGATATTCGAGCTCAACTTGAAACGTTCATG
Organism: Fragum whitleyi; assembly: GCA_948146395.1. Taxonomy (NCBI): domain Eukaryota; kingdom Metazoa; phylum Mollusca; class Bivalvia; order Cardiida; family Cardiidae; genus Fragum; species Fragum whitleyi. The sequence goes on along the minus strand of OX411543.1, from coordinate 12,903,152 downwards.
TTCCAATTTTTGAACAATAAAGAAGTGGTTAATCCCTTGCTTTATGACCCTGATAAACGGATTTTAGTATGCCAAAATGTCAACCTATTAGAGTTTTATCATTTAACTCGACAACGACTGTGAACAGTGAATTGTGAATAAACTAAGGGGGTAATCTCGAAATGCTCACATCGAGTAAGGCTAAGCAAAACAGATATTGTGGTTTACGCTCTAAGTCACATGCTAATAAAGAAAATTTAACATCATTAATTCATTACACACAACATCATCTTGATGAAATACGTTTTTAAGATTAGGCCCTAAGACAACATTTATGTACAATTACACGCACGCGCTTGCACGCACGCAACTCCCCCGACATACGTAAATAAATTAGAATCTAAAACGTTCTTTGTCTATTTGTCAAAAGCTACGATATATAAAATAATCACACATATTTTTACTCGTTAAATCAAATAAATACAACAAAACGTGGATTCATTTTATGATGCCATACAATTTATATCTTCGTAGTTTCAGAAAGTTTATAGAATTTTTGCCATCCTATTGTGTTGCGCAATCCATGAACATAAGAATATTTTTTTCTTTCATTTCTTACATCAGCTGACCTGCGTTCAAGATGACAAAACTGCGCGTGCATATTGCCATCTATTCTGCGCTGTATAAGCAAGTGCACGTGCAAAGTGGGGGTAAAATAGGCAAAGCGTTTGCACCGTTTAGTGTTTCAGAACGTAGGACAGTTTCTTTGACAGTATTCATTGTCTGTTGTTCTTTAATCTACAGTTTTTTTTCTAATAATTTTCCCTCCATTTTTCGAATCGATGTATCATTTCGAACTAATTTAGAATTGAATTATTTAGGGATTAACTGATCTAATAACAAACGAAACATTACAAAGGTGTAATTCATGCATTTTTTTTCAAAGATACAGTCAAATTAAGTAATATTTTAGATTTGTCGAAAATGCTAACAACAGTCCTCTTCAATTAATATACTGGAAACAAAAGGGGTTGCATTCCTTATCGTTTCGAAAACAAATTCCTTCACAACAATAGATACCAACAAGAGCAATTACTTCGTAAGTTTATGTGGTTTGTCAGGTTAAGTCGAAATGCACATATATTTACTTCTAACACATTGCACTATACAAAACGTCAAAGTTCAGCAATACTTCAAAAATATATTCACTTCAATTTTAAATCTCACGAAATTAAAATTGAAGAGTAGCATCACCTTTCTTTTAAACATTTTTGGACAGTCTATAGACGAAACAGCTTAATTTTGAAAACGGTCGTGTTAATGTTCTCTTGAAAATGAATTCATTCTCTATAGCAAGGAATTTTTGTATAGTCTATTATATACAGATACCTTTACAGACAAATAAAGGTTCTTAAATTGCGAAATCTAACACTTATCTAATATCAGTAATGATTAAGGCCCAAATTACATGTACGTCTGTGAAAATTTCAAATTTATAAAGTCACACTTTTCTTTATAGATGTTATTTTACATCAAGAATAAGAATTTAACTTTCTGGATGATATTATTTCGAAAACCGATTTACACCGTCTAGGTTCCTACGCGATGACATAAGAAATCAATGAGACCTTGTTGGAATGAGTCGCAGAGCGTCTTCGTACTATTTAAATTAGTGCAAAGTCATTAAAATTCAGTAAAGCGAAACACAATTATATTACCTTAAATTACTATTTTAAGGGAGTCTCCAATGACACACTTTTTAGTTATCTTCAGATTAACGCAAGAAACTAGATTGCAAATGGGCTATTGAGTTGTGTTGCCTTAGCTGACCTATAGAGGCGACAGTAGATAGGTTTGGTTCTTTATCTTCATTTTGAAAAAAAAAGGGGAATATCAAAGCCTTAATTCTATTGTACTTAATGATTTAAGAGACCGAAAGTGGTGAAAAAGCTGTACAACAGCCAAACTCATTGTCACAAAAAGTATGCCTACGATCTGTGAGTCCCCTAGATAAAATTACCGAATGTGCACAAGTTCCTTTTGAGACGACCCCTTTTTGTTCACAGTTCACACTCCAAGTTCACAGTCGCAGTAAATAATAAAACTCTATTTACAGCACGTCGAAATTACTGTTTAAATGAATAGATTAATTGACTATATAAATGTCTTTCGAAGTAACGAGAACTTATTAGAAAACACCTATCCGGCTTTCAGGGATTAAGAAGCATTATTGCATAAAATGAACGTTATTCGGATCTTTTTCAAACATATATTAACGGAAAAAACGGACGTTATCTGGAATATAAAGGGTTGATCCGTACATTCACGTATCGTTAACGTCCGGTACTATCACTTTAATTTCCTCGGTCTGTGTCCTATACATTTAAATCTATTTCAATATTTGTTTGTCCAAAAATAAAAATTAATGCATCCTGTTTGAAATCCTATATAGGTTAGAATTTGATGAGTGCAAACATTGGTCCTTGAAGACACGTTAACAGAAAAATACGTGTATTTTATACAAGAGGAGTAATGAAATATTGCTGGACGAAAGTGGCAATATAAATTCATCTCCCCTTAATTTCATTCAAAACTCATCCAACTTCATTCCAAAATAATTCCAAAATTATTCGCCTTGTTAAATTGAGGATGTTAATAACAGCATCGAATCGCAAGTCGTACGACGATAACAAGGACAACAACACGAAAGCTAACGTAATACCAGTCGGGAATCTTCGGCGGTTCTTCGGAATAGAACTCGGGAATAGTAAAGGCACGGACACGTATGCATTTCATTTTGCACCTGTCCTGTGTTCAGGATGTAAAAGCGTTTCACGGTCGCTTTGAGATGATACCCCGCTTTGCACATTCACATACGTGCAAAGCGAGGTATCATTTCGAAAGCGCTTCGCTAACGTTTTCATCCTGAACGCAGGGCTGAGTTTATATGCCGGCACAGACATCAAGATTACTTTGAGAAAAAAATAACGAAAGACTGAAATGGGCTTAATATAATTTGATAACAAACGCAGTGCTTTACTGCGTTTGTTATGTAATTATATAATATACCCAAAGGATCGCCATAGAATATGGAAAAGGCAATAGGCCCTAAGATATTTGCTTTTCTTCGAGCGTATTTGTGGAAGTACCACCTGAAACCGAATTACGTAAAAATGATAAAAAATTACTTCACTTATGTCCAAGGTACTTTCCAGTTTACGCAAAAGTTCAAACGGTTTTCCGAATGCAGTTATATCTTGAACTTTCTTCGAAGGCAGTCGAGCTAAAATTTGATCTGTAAGTAATTCACGAATAGAATTTATTTAGATAATTTAAACTTAGCAATGGAAGTAAGCAGCTTAATATTTAACCTTTTCGTAATCATTTTGATCTAAATGGCTTAAGCACCCTTTTCTTTATTAAACATATAGTTCAATGATCAGGGAAGTAATAAAACACATTTGGTTTAAACAAAGAATGAAATAAGGGACGAGCTAGGAACAATATCTCTATCAGATGAACTCGTAAGCGGTTCACTGGTGTACATAAAGCTTGTTTGCTAGTGCCTAGATCGCCTACTTGTCGAGTTAGTCTTATAAGAATCACCCCAAAACAGTTAATTCCCTACGAAGAGAAAACGGTGAAAGTGCAGGTCAGATCTACTTAATACAATGAATAAGTACTGTTCATTTATGTAGGGTTTCTAAACTATTTACTAATTTGTTGTGGCTACATAGACGTTTCAGGGATAACAAATCGGAAATATATAAATATTTTTTTGAAAACACTTCCTTTTTTAAAACAAAAGACAGAACTTTCTTCTTTGAATCAAACAACATCATAGACAAAGATGTGCACTCGGTGTGAAACAGATTCAACAAGATTTAATTGTTGTGAAGGTATGATATAAATTAAAATGATTGTTGGATTCTTGTTTGATGAAAATAGATCTGCGCGTAAAAAACGCTTATTGAACGGTTTATAACTGTTAAGTACAATTTCTCCTAAAAACTAGAGAATCTTGTATTCCTTTGTTGCACTTGTACATGTATTTATTTCATTAATACTTTTTTGTTAAGATAATGTCGTTTTTTGCAAAAGCATCTGACCATTCCTGTTGACCTTTTTAATACTCGGAATCCACTTTCTCATATGTATTGAAAATACGCGAAAATTATATTCAAGTAACAAAATAAACCCAATCGTGATAAGTGACTAGATTAAGCTATAGGTGTAAGGTCCAAAGATCCAACCTAACTCTCATCATTTCATTTTGCTCAGTAGTCTACCTAACACAAAAATTGGCTTTAGCAAATAAAGCGATAAATTTGCCATATCCTAGTTTCTCGATCTCTGTCTATGTCTGATGGTCTGAGAAAAATAGGATAAAAACCTCGTGACCCAAGCTAAAATATTTATCAATGACTTATCAATTCAATGAAAATTGAAGGATTGGGATATTTGATAAAAAAAAAAAAACGTCAATGCAAAAAATTATAATCAAGAAATTAAAGGCAATGTAATCGTCCCATTATGTAAAAATTATAAAATCAAAATATGAAAAAATAGGAACATAATTTTACTGTATTCGACTGCGTGCGTACTCGAACCAGGTATGTCAATTCCATGTCAATGTTAGGCAGTCGATATTGACCACTGCGCTACGGACCTAATTACTGCAAAAGTTACTACGAATGTTTACAAAAGATAATTAAACGCGAAAAGGGATTTTCTGGTAACTCTATAAAAAAAATTTGCAAAAAGAATGGCTTGAGTACAGGTCACACGGAGGTCGTATTTTAAAAGTTCTTTCACGTGAAGAAGCCGAGTAAATCTCAATTTTCTTACACAAGTTCCCGGCTCTGCTGTTAAAATTATCGTAAAATGGCATGGTGAATAATTTTGAAATGATTTTAGAGATGTAATATGATTACATCCTTCCTTTTCATAAAATCTGCGAAGCCGAACTTTCTATTCTCGTGCCTTCACGAGTCAATCAATCATTTCGAAGCGATTTGATAATCTAGGAGCGTTTTGAGCGATTTGGATGGATATTTTTATTTCGTTGAATAGAGCGCATAGCGGGCAATTAAGATTGGTTTGATTGTTCAACAAGGGCGTAGCTCCCGTCACGCAATTTACGCAACTGCGTAAAAGAAATAATCCTCTATTGAAAAATATTGTTGATGAATGATCATAACAACGAAACTACAGCTTATTCAAGCTGTAGTTACGGTGTTTTGATCATTCACCAACGCTCAAATCATAAAAAGGGAGCGATTGGAGGACACTCACTTTTATATTATATATTCTTTGGTTGTCGCCTTCTGATTGCGTAAAAAATTCTAAGTCCTAGATACGCCTATGTTCAATATTAATCTTAATTTCACTAATGTTACAAATGTTACTAACTGTATAATCATCATTTCATATACAGGTTGTAACCATGAAGACTGTTGTGAGATGGGCGGAGACAACTGTAAGGCGGCGCCCCGTTGCTGTTATTGTCCACTGGTACACATTTGTTACGGCTGCCAACATTGTCGTCTGTGCTGTTCTAAACCAGAAGACCTGACGGAAGATCGCCTCGTGAAGCACGTGGAGCTAGAACGTGACGACAAATGTTACGGTAACAGTCACAAGATGGGGGCGCTATGTCTACCGTGTACGGTTCTCTGCTGTATTCTTGGAGTCCCCGGATGTGCCCTGACCTATCTTGCATCTTTTTGTTGCTGCGGTATGGGATGTTGTTGCGAGTGTGTCCGATGTTGTAAGGAGTGCTGTAAAAAGGACAATACTGTTACGGAACAACCCCAGTCTCAGCCCGCACCGGAGCCTGCAGGAGCACAAACCCCCGGGGTGGAGAATCAAAATTAGATTGTTGGTGATGAAAATCGTCTGATTTTTATATCAATCACTTTGTGTAGATGTTTAAGTATCATAACACACAGTGATCAGCATAATACGAATGTTTCGAGAACTAAGTATTTAAAATCATTAACGAAGTATGATGCACAGCAAAAAAAGCTTCAAAATAGTTTCCCCTAAATAAATCATTGATGGATCAAAGGTAACCATTTAGAATTACACATGTCTTTAAATTAATTTTACACTCATAACTTGTGTAGTCAGCCTTCAGTTTTCTTATGGACGATGTCAGCGATATGAATAATCCCACAAACTTCTGTTAATTATTTTAAATTTGCACCAAAATGTCCTAGAAGGGCGAATTATGAGTTAATTGCGATGAGGTCACGACAACAGCATTGCGAGACCCCCTCATACGAAATATGAGTATACTAGTAAATATCTGGGGTGAAAAATGTTGAGCCTAGCCATTCCTTTTCTGACCCACAGTTTCGAACATCGCTAACTTGACAGTGTGAATGGTTATGAAGCGATGTTGTATGGTTGTTGATGTGTGTGTTTTGAATGTCTATAGTTTAGTGAAGTAATACAATTTTACTAATTTTGTTCTTCACGAACTTGTTCGCTGCACTCCTCATCAATGAGATCTGTCTACTTGTGAAGTTTCATGATTATAGCATGCATACTCTTTAAGTTATGTCCCGCACAAATAAGTCAACGGAGGGACAACCCGACACGACGACCAACTGACCCACCGACCGACAAGTGCGAGTTTTAAAACGGTGAGCAGTCTTTAAGATATAAAATAAGGCCACCAGGTACAGATAACATCGTGAAATTGACAAGGGGAATCGTCTTTGAACGATTTTTGAATGAAACTGAACGATTGTGATGAGTACGTTTTGAATGAAATTAAAGGGAGGTAATCCAGGATGAAAAGAATAGCGATACTTATTACCTCCCTTTAATTAAATATGAATACACGTTCTATGAATAGCTTCCCATTTCACCAAGAACAAACTAGACGCTTATAATATCAATTATTGCAGCAAAGTTTTATTAGCTTTATTTAATTTTGACATAGGTGCTGGTCGTGTCTTTTTTAGTGTTTCGAGGTGTTTTTGAATGGTTTGGGTGAGCGTTTCGAATGAGTGAATTGCGCACAGAGTGAGCGATTTAGAATGGTTTTGATGGAGATGAATGTCAATTCATGATATTACCTACTGTACGCCACTTGCATCCTCGTGTTGGATGATTCTTCCAAGTATTCCGGCACTAATCTATTTCTTGCTGCCATTTGAAAAAAAGATATAAATTGTTATCTCGTCCCTTGTTTTACGCTTAAAAGTCGACATGCCAAAGCCATGCAATCCTAAAGGACTGTAGGTTCCATGATCAAATCAGAGGGAATCCCTCGCCACATTTTGTCATGTTTCATAGAGAATTTTCAGGGTTTTTTTTACTTTTTGTTGCTGTTGTCGTTGTTGTTGTTTTTCATCATACGTAGAAGAACTTCTGTATAACTTTCGTCTGCAAGAATGTCCGTATATTCATTTCTCTCAAATCTTTTCAGTTATACAGAAAAATATACCGTAATGACGTAAATTGGTAATTTTACTAGCTTATCTGGATTATACAAACGAACGGCTTTCGACTTATCCAAATTTATAAGTCACTCATTTTGTCGCTAAAATAAAAAAAAAGTAATGGATATGAAATAAAAACATCGACGTATATACATCGTAATCTAAGCTTATTTTTCAGCCGGCGTACGGCAGACGAAACACATTTGTCTTTTACTATTTACCAGTAGTTTAAAAGTGTTCATATTGTCTCCGAATGTCAGAGAAGCCTTCTACAAGGCGTATTACGAGGGGAGAGCGCAACATTATTGTAAGTGCCTATAAATATATAGGCATTTGCAGTTGTGTTGCACCGACCCCCTCGGTGAACAACATTTTGTCTTAGACGCCGTCTCGTAGCCATCCCAGAGCCGGTGCGTACTGTACTGTTCTAATTACCTACCGCATCGCCCCTGCCTGCGGGCCACGTAACGATTTCGAAGAGATAGCGTAGTGATTTCGTAAAGATGGATTAAATGTGACTGCATTAACTACTCCTATTAAGTCTCTTTAACTCTACATTCATGAAATTATATAAAGAACCTGTGATTTTCCACAAGCCTTTAGTAATTAGTCCATATGGACGCAAAATCCTTATTTCAACATGCCCGAATATAAAGTGGACTAAGCGTTTAGGGAAAAGAAAGTTACTCTTGCAACAGGAAATTTATCTTTTTCGTACAAAGGTTTCTATTGCATATAATTACATGTTAAATTATTTGCAAAAAACATTAAAACTTCATCTTAAGCTTCTTTGAATTCGTTTGAGTCTAAATCTTGTTATCTGGAAATTGCATAATGGCATTAAACCGTAATGTGGACAAAATGTTACACTGTAACACTTCGCCCCGAGTAACACTTTGCCCAAATCTCAACTTTTCGGAAAAGACAATCGTGCAAATAAAAGAAAGGTTAACAATGCCACAATATTTAGACAAAAGTCAGCTTCTGTATCACGAGATTCCAAAGACATATATCTTTTTTATTTCTTGTACTTTTATATCAGACAAGGCGGGTATTTAAGAAGATGGTAAGAATTTACTTTTGTGTCACAAAAATCGTTTTCTGATTCTTCTTAAGTGGACATTCCTATTTGATGTCTTTAACATGCAGCAAAACATGCATAACCAAAAAACCTTTTTTCTAAGAAAAACACCTAGGTCATTAATGATGCCAAAAAGAAAATATCTCAAAAGTAACACTTTTACCCGTGTAACATTTTGCCCCGGTCTCGCCTACACGGTATTCTATATAGTGCTTAAACTATCCAGCAGTACTGATTCTATGGCACCGCCAGTATGTATTGTGTTTTTTCTTATAACTATACGAATATCCGTCTGATAACATCCCATTCTTTTTTTATGATATCACATGAGATTTGTAGAAAACAGGGTTATACGAAATTAGTGAGTCGTATGAAAAAATATCTTACTCGATTGAAGAAATTGAGAATTGTCGCGGCAGAGCCTCGACAATTATAATTTCCCCAAACCTCGTTAGATATTTTTTTCATTTAAACTTAGAACGTATTATATATGACTCAGCTTTTAAAGGTCACCATTAACGAATTTAAGAGCTTGCAAAATAATGTCAGGCATGTGCAAAAGATAGAAAGCAAAGGAAAAAAACATAATTTGAAGTTTATATTCGATCCCATCTTTTGGCGTATTATCGCTGAACAAGGCTGGCTCATAACTTTAGATCTGAAGTATACTTAACTAAAAAAGTATGGGATGAATGTACGAGATGAAATAATAATACTACCCGAACCGTTGTTAAACAGATACGCCTCGCTTGACAACACCATCAAAAAGGTTCACACAAATGAAATGGTTACTCTATGATTGAAAAGAGTACCCACTTTGCAAGTGAGCTCAACCGCAATATCCACACAATAAATTGGTTTTAAAAAGCTGTTCATTTTTGTCTGAAAGATCTTTTGTAACCTACTCACACTAAATGGTCGGAGAGTGGGTGGGGTATTATGGGGTATTATGGTGAAAACCAGCCTGAAAGAGGTTAAACATTGGATATATGCTTAAAAACGATTGACGAGATACAGTACACAACAATTATCAAGCGGGCTTTTAAAGCGCCATTTTCCATTAGAAATTTTGCTTATAAGACGTTATTTTGAACGTTAATAGGAGACACAATGTCTACATGATTTGTTAATTGTTAGTATGCTAATATGATTAATAGTTCGTTGATGTCGGTATCTTCTCTTCGCAGTAACATGTAAAGACTAAAACACATGGTTTGTTGCACCAGTCTTTGACATTCGATCAGAAATCTGTTCAAAGCAGCTATAACGTTTTAAAAACCACCATTCAAGTTTAAGGAACAGTTTGATGTAGGTATTATTAGCGCAACGACTACTTTTAGGGACTTTCTTCCGCAAACCTAATTTTTGCTGGTAATTTTCTTACGTAACAATTAACGCCAGCCAAGATTTAAAGATTTTTAACGGTTAACTGCTAGGTGTTTTAATGTCTTTCAATGCACATTTAAAAAAAAGCCTTTGTGCATCAGACCCGGCAAGCTTATGGGACACGTTTACTAAAAGGGCGTTGCTACGGAAAGTTATATGGAACCTTATAGTCAAAAGATCGGTCTTGAATAGAAAGTTGTTTTTGGAAGGTATTAAAATAAAAAGTACAATAAAGTCACACACGGTTAAGTTATTAGAAGGACATATTTATGTGGACGTTTCTTTTGGAGTTAAGTATGTATTTGGTTTAACAAATGAACTTTAAACAATTGTCTTCAAATAGAAACCCCTAAAATACCTATAGAATAAACAATTCAATAACAGATATCCATTACCCCTAGGATTATTTTCACCGTATTTATAATAAGTGAAATTCCATTCGGGCTAAATATCCTTTTGTAACCTCCTAACCTTGTTGTTTTATCGATTCGTTGTCTTAGCTGGTCTTATCTATTACGAAATATGTCAGAATTATATTGTCAGTGTGCGACCAAAAAACTTCACAACCACAGCATGTTCCAGCTATAGTAACAACATATCGCTCGCCCTGCTAGCTTACTGAAATGGAAATATCGACCGCGATCAGAGAGAGAAATGGAGAGTGAGAGAGACAGATAGAAGGAGAGAGAGAGAGAGAGAGAGAGAGAGAGAGAGAGAGAGAGAGAGAGAGAGAGAGAGAGAGAGAGAGAGAGAGAGAATAAGAGAGAATAAGAGAGAGAGAGAGAGGGAGAGCGAGGGAGAAAGAGAGAGAGAGAGAGAGAGAGAGAGAGAGAGAGAGAAGAGAGAGAGAGAGAGAGAAAGAGAGAGAGAGAGAGAGAGAGAGAGAGAGAGAGAGAGAGGGAGGGAGGAAGAGAGAGAGAAAGAGGGAGAGAGGGGGAAAGAGAAAAAGAAAGAGAGAGGGGGAGAGAGAGAGAGAGAGAGAGAGAGGGGGGGGGAGAGAGAGAGAGAGAGAAGAGAGAGAGAGAGAGAGAGAGAGAGAGAGAGAGAGAGGGGGAGGAGGGGGGGGGGAGAGAAAGGGAAAGAGAGAGAATTTATTCAACAAAACTATACTTAGTTCCAAAAGAAAGTGTGCAGTTTCACTTTTTTGTTTTCCTTATTTTTTGCAAACCTGGAGGTACTCTTGCTTCTAAAATCTGCTGCATGTTTTAGATATGACCCTTTAGAAACGAGGCATGAAATCCGATTTCGAAAAGAGTTGCGTATACTGTGGACACTTCTTCAGCACATATAATGTTGAGATTGGCACTTCTAGAATTTTTTTTCTGGTAACGAGAAATTTGCTTTTAAGGTATTTCCTAGTTTGACTAGTAACCCCCTACCATTTCTAAACAGAATCGTGAGTTTACGTACAGACGTCACACCAGCGCCAACGTTAGAAATCGCTACGTTGATTGGTCAATAACGTCAGATAAAACAGTGCAAAAGCGTTATACAATATTATTTGATACGTTACAGAGGAAGCCCAAGCGTATACATACGATTTCTATTGGAGTATGAGCGGTAATTCAATTTTATGGAAAGTTTTCTTCGCACGGGGTTAATTTTCGCACACACATGAGTTTGAAAGACAACCTACGTTGTTTTATTGTGTTCAATTGTCATTCAGATGTGACTTTATTACAAGGTAGGTCACAGAAAATGATGTGAATGTGAATCGAAAAAGGTTATTCATCAACTGAGGGATACAAAAGCAAATCACTCAAAATCAAGGATCCTTTACTAGACTAAAGTCAATGAGTTCCGTATGCCTTATTTCGCAATGTATCGATGGTCAATAGTGTTGAGGTTTGTCATGCAAAACTTTGTGACGGCACATTTAGTAAGTTTCGAGATATTCGAATTTTGAATGTGCACACTTTCTTTTGGAACTGAGTATATATCATATGGAAATAAATGTCTCTAAACGGGGGAAATGACTTTACGGGAACTACTGAGTTTACGGACAAGTCCAGGCTATTTTTCCAAACAAAAGCAATCTGCAAAATCTGACACTCGCACAATCTTCGGTAGGGTCTTCTTTTCATAACCTCTTATATTAACACGAGGAGGTCACTTTGAATTTTTTAAAAATCATTTATCAGTGATCATGAAACAAACCAACTTAATGCAAGATGAATACAATAATTACAATCACCTTGAAATTATGGAAGGGCCCACAACTGACCTAACTATGCTATCTTCACTGGAATGTAATGAGCCCGCATTTCAAAGCTATTGTTCACGGTTAATTGAACACTTAAAATTATAAAAAGACACATTTTTTTACATTTTTATAATTATAGAGAAATAACGGTAGATTATCATTTGATATACTCTTGTGGTGTCCGTGGTCTAGAGGTAGAGCGTCGGCCTCTTGACCCAAAGGTCCTGAGTTCGATTCCCGGGAGCGGCTATTGATCTTGATTCTTTCATTGGCCCACACATTCGGCGCGAGTACTGGTGAATTTTCCAGGAAGCAGAATCGAGAGGGATTAATCTAAGTTGTAAGAACTTGTTTCCTAATCGATGTAAAATAAATAGATTTAAACCATATACTCACCGCCTAACCAGTGAAAATATCGAAAATCCAGATAGTCCTTTTTGCGTGACGGGTCACATTTGAATTTTGTATAGTCAAGAAACAAAGAGCAAATCAACGTTCTATTGTTTAAAGATCTTACATGCCGAAACACAGATACTTACAACCTTTTTGTACTAGGGCGTGATTGTATTAAGGTCGTGTATCCGGAATAGTTCCGCAACATTTCGGAACTCATGGTCCTTTTTAAGTGTTAACAGAGGTTTCCTATTGAGATCATTAGGAAACCTCGGTTAACACCTAAAAAGATCATTACATCGGGAACATAGCGGAACTATAGCGGGTCAACAACCTTAAACTTTTGCTAAAACATGAACTCGTCAATATGTCCGTCAGACCCTAACATTTAAACGCTGCGAAACTTACAATATTTACCGTTTGTATGTTTTAATTATTCTGGGTTTGCGTACGCAAAATTTTTACTGCATTTTCGATTTACACTAAATGTGCTTTTGCTTACTCCTTTTCATCTCCTGCGTCAACCAATAATTGAGTACACAGTTTATTTCTTTCATGTTAAGTTGAGGTCAGTAAAAAACAGACGAAGAGATTTTCAGACTAAAAACTTTTGATACACCTTTTCATTTTGGAATATGAAGAGCGTTTTTTTATCATCATTTACTGGGGTATGTAACTAAAAAAAGCTGAACGTACTCTATGAATACGCGAATGGGATTCACACAAAGGCGTCATTTGGTTTTTGGCCAAATACCACCATGATATAGAAAATTAATACTCTTCTTTTCTTTTAATTAAATTACTACAAACAAAGTTAAAAGAAATTCATATATTGAGATTACGCCAGGTAAACACGTCTGCATTTGATTCGCTAAAGTCGAACTAGTCTGCGTTCAGGATGACAAAACCGATTCAAACTATTTGCACCTTTTCGTCATCATGAACGCAGGGCATAATTGATATTTATCATTTTTTGCTCATCAGATATTTCATTATTTTCGGGTTGAGTACATGTAGTTCACTTTGACATACATTCAGACAATTAACGCGTTCAACCCAATATATACAAAATGTATAGACAAACATAACAAAACAAGTGTCTCAATTTTCATGATTTGTCATAACTTGAGGAAATTTAAGTTATATAGATAGAATATCAGACAATGATCACTTATTACTTCAAGGCCACTGAACTGTTCAATAACTTGAACAATTTGTGAAAAAGACTGAAAAATCGTGATTTGTTCGTTTGTATTTGAATTGATAAAAATAAATAAAAAAAGTTTTCTCTAAAAGTTAAAAGATGTGTTTTCTATGTGAAACAGAGGATACGAAATTCAGCTGCTGTGGGGGTAATGTACAATTAGTAACATCGAGAAATTGACATTCACTTCGATATAAACCATTCTCAATCGCTCGCTCTTCACTCCATCGTTTCATTCAAAACTGTCACTCCAATCGCTAAAAAACGATCCGAAATCCCCCCTGGTCTACCTTAATTTTAAGAAAAAAAGGTAAAAAAAAAAAAAAAAAAAAAATCTCGCTCCACACACTCATTCAATACCATTCCGAAAGCATTTAAAATTAGTCATCTTATTAATTACACATTTTTAACTGTTCTGCGACATTTCTGTAATTACGTACACTTGACGACATCGCGTAATTGACAAACTTGCATTTCTGTTGGAAAAATCAACAAAACAAGGCAAATAGAGATTACAAGATAAATGTAATGAATACTTGTTTATTGTATGAAAATTATATAACATGGTTGTGGGAATTAGAGTCACGACAATTATCAATTCCCCTAACATCGTTAGATATTTTTTTCATGCCTTATGGGCACAAAATATTGCTAGTCAAAGATGTAAAAATTGGTTTTATGTTGTAAGGAAACTTGTTTTAGAGTTAGATTGTGCAGAATTCCAGTCAATAGATTCTGTTCACAATAAAACAAAGATGTTCGGTCTATTGAAAGAAAAATTAACTCAAAATTATATTTCAGAATGGAACTTATCTCTTACAAGGCAAACTGGAAGAAATAATATTGGTAGAAATAAATTGAGAACCTATGCACTTTTTAAAACTAATTTCGAAACTGAAGAATATTATAGAGTAATTTTACCTTTTAAACATCGCTCAGCTATGAGTAAATTTAGATGTGGTGTGGCTCCTTTAAGAATTGAAACAGGAAGGTATGAAAATCTTGAATTGGTAGACCGGAAGTGTCCGTTTTGTAACACTTTGGAAGACGAATGTCATGTTTTGTTTCATTGTAAAAATTATGAAGAATTCCGTCATGATCTTTACAATAAAGCATCTTTTGAACATCAAAATTTCAAGAAGATGAACGATATAGAGAAGTTAAAAATATTATTTACCAACCATAATTTGATTAGAATAACAGCCAAAACCTGCTTTTCAATTTTAAATAAAAGATCTTTGCTTTTGTGTAAATAACTTTTATTTTTAACAAGTTCCCAAGTGATATATATTTTAACATATATTACCAAGAACCAGGTGCTAATTATGTACACTGTCACTGTGAAAGGGTTAATTGCCTTTTTCTTTTTTCATTATAATTTAAACAAATCACAAATTTCCCGTCACATATAAACGTATTTTCTCCATTTATTAAATAAGACGAAAACAACTGTACCATTAGCAACTGGTTCTTACTCTATCTTCTTTTGTGTAGCAACTGTTTTACGGTTAGTATTGTTTTAATCATGTAAGTCTCTTATAATTCTATATGTGAATTGTCATGTACTTTTTAATGTTTGTATAAATGTTAGTAAATGATGTACATGAATGAGACTATAATAAAGATATATATATATATGCAAAAGACTAGGTTTGTATTATAATCTCCATTTGATAAATTCTCCGCTTTTTTCGAATATTCACGAAACAATCGGAAGCTTTAAAACCCACAATAATATTTCGCAGGTCAAGTTTTCGCAGACATTCAGGGGGGGGGGGGGGGGGGGGGGGGGTATAAAAAGTGAGAATTAAATGTAAGAAAATTAAAATTTAGACCCGACCCCCTTATCCGTGACATCGGTCAGAATGCCCCAAGAATAAAAATGGGTCTTACTCATTACAGTCCAAATAATTCCAACAGGTTTGAGATAAATTGTGACCTAGCCAGTGGTAACAAGGAATTCATCATTAACACCTCTTTACTCATGGCATTGTCATGAACGTTCTATAATTCAATCTCGTCTTTCTTGTGTCCATACAATCATTTTCAGCAAGCCTGAGAGAGAAAAAACACGTCAAAATGATGTACTCTGGAGAGGTAATAAGAAAAAAACGCCATTAAAGCCATTTCTCTATTTTCCATAGGAGTTACTAAGAGTCGAATAAGTATAGGATAGAAAACGAGTGCCGTGGTATAAAATTAAGGAAAATAGACACGAGCGCCTGCGAGTGTCTATTTCCCATATATCGGAGGCACGAAATTTTATTTCCTTCTTAGACCATGCTTTTCTAACACTGTCTGTACTTTTACCCGAACCGCTTAACAATGAAAAAATGTACAATTCGCTGTGTTATAACTGTAAATTGTGTGATTATGCTGAAATAACTCATGAATATCTCTCCGATAAGTACTCATTGCAGATCTTTAGCATTTTTGCGACTATAGAAAGTCTTTTGAAAAATGTTCGTTTTTGTAAATGACTCGGTACGTAAAACCTTTCGAAATTCACGTGCACGACACACTACCACCGTATAATTCGCAAGCAAGAGTGAGGTTCGCGAAACCGTTATCTACCTTTATTTTCAATGAAAAATTGATCTTTGATCACTCACTTGAATTGTTGGGCTATATATCTGTAAATGCAACGCTTGAAGGTGTATCTGTGATACATACTTTTAAAGTACTGTTCTGTCATTCGCCTATTCGCTTCAAGCTATGTCTAAGGATGTGCACAAACCCTAAATATACAAGTATATCTGAATATTGAGAGACCCTGAGGTGTATTAAGATTATGGGAAATGTCCTGGGGAAAGATGTTGGGAGGCTATGGGTTTTTCCTGTCCAAGATTTTGCCCCAAATACTCAAAAGCTTCCTACGACCATGGGGATTTTGTCAAGTTTTCTAATGGAAGATAATATCATTGTAAAATTGACATTTATCTCAATCAAAACCATACCAAATCACTCGCACAGCGCACCATACATTTTTTTTAAACACTCACCCACACCTCTCAAAAAAGCTCCGAAATCGTTCAATACCACTTCGAAATCGTTCAAAACAATTTACATTTCATTCAAATAACTCAAGTTATTCTGCGATTTCGTTGGATTTTATTGGCTGGTGTTGTTTTGGTGGTATGATTGGCCTGTGAAGACAGACAAACAGCAAATTACGTCTTTTTAAGGAGGTTATAAAATATCGTTATTTTTTGTCCAGTTGGATGAAATAATCGCTTTTATTCACACCCCCCCCTTAATTTCATTCAAAACTCGCTCTCTAACTCATTTTCAATTTCATTACGAAGTCATTCCAAAATCATTCGCCTTGTAAATTTCATGAGGCAATCAACTGTAATTTGTTCGCTACCATACAAAAAATGTCAGCTCAAAATGGTGCTAATAGCCGGTATGAAATTTGTTTCAGCTAATCAAAGCGCTCGTTTAAGTTGATATAAACTGAAGATTAGTTAAGACACGAATGTTTTGTTGTTGTTTTTTTTTAATTTTGTATCTCGAGGTATGAAACGTTCCAAAAAAAATATGCATTATCTCAAATGCGCAGTTATCTTTATATACAGTCAAACTTGTGTTGTGTAAGCGGTTGCTTATTGTAATGGTCGCTTAATACAATTTTTCATGATAATAATTAATGATTAATAAGATGGGTTATCTTTATTTCATATTTAAATTGCCTCATAAAACTAACCGAATCCTTTGGGGTTGCAACCCGTTAGAATTGTCTCATATAGACGATTATAACGGGTTGCAACAACATAATTAAGATTCAATAAAATATTTTTTATTTAAAAATGTCCACTTTTTAAAGAATGTTAATCTATATGTCCCGGGTTCGATCACCGACGGCGGCACTCATTTTTCCCGATATTCGTCTCTCACCAAAGGGTTGATTATCGTAGACCGACGTGAGATAGCAGCTGGAGGCTAGGAAAGGAATGTCATGGTAATACTGGTGTGAGATATACCAGGAATTCATCGATAGGTGCTCCAGTCACCGCGATATAACTGAAAGATTGTTGAAAGCGGCGTAAGACCCCATTTAAACAAATCCACTTTTTAAAAGATTTCGCATACGGTAAATTGAATTTTGATGATGGTCACTTAATAAAATTGGTCGCTTAATAGAAGTGGTCGCTCGAGAAATGACGATTGTATATCTACGGGAGTAATAGGTTCTTTGAATCAGACCTTGAGCCTTCAAAATATTTTGATTTTGGAATGGTATCATGTGACAGATTTTTTTTGTTTTGCTCAATGGTTTACGAATATCGTTTGCCCTAAATATAGAAGTTGTTGACAAACGACTTAATTAAAGGCAATAACAATAGCTCCGTATTGACAGCCAAATATAGGTAGTCTTTAGATTACGTCATTCTCGTTTTGTTTGCCAAACAAGAGCACCTCAAGCGGGTGCCAATGCTAGGCTGCCGGAGTGGGATGGAGACAGTAAGAAGTTATCAAGAGGGAAATTTGGCCCTTTATAGACCACCTTGTTATAATAATTCACTCTGCCACGTCTATATTCGGGAGAAAAAAATCTATTTAATTGTGACTGATCTTGACTTAATCGGCGTAAAGGCTGAGTAATTCATGCTCAAACATTCCCACCGATTTTTTAGTTTCGTGAAGATCGGGCCAAACTTATTGAGTGTAAACAAGAAAATATTCATTAAGGCGCCCATTTCACGTGATTTTCAGTGGATCCTTACCAATTTCAAAGGGGAGTTCATCCTTGTGATATAACAAATATTCTGACCAAATTTCATGAACAAAGGGCCAAAATTGTGACATCTACAGTAAAAACACTTAAATTACTAATGTCTTACAACGTTTGACAGACAAACGAAAGCTCACACTGAGCGTGTTGTGCTCAGGTGAGCTAAAATTCCCGTCAAAAACCAGCAAGCCCTGTCAGGCCGATATTTGGGGGAACCAATCAAAAGTTTAAATACAAATTCACCTAAGGAACAGGCATGCCAAGTTTAGTTGAACTTGTCCTACTGCTTTTGGATGGCGGGGTGATTTAAAACTTCCAATCGGGAAACAGCGGCCATTTTAAAAGTCCCTTCACCGAAGGCAAAATCTCTGATAAAGATGACATCCTAAAACGATTGTTTATGTATAGGATAGAAAACGAGAGCCGTGGTTAATGGGAAATAGACACGAGCTTTAGCGAGGGTCTATTTCCCATATACCGCGGCACGAGATTTTCTATCTGACTTAGACCACGCCATACTTAATCTGTAGGAAAAAAGCGCTCGTATAAAATGCTCGTCATCTTTTTGAAATGACTCGGTCCCCATATCCTGTCGAGATTCACGTGAAAGACACGCTACACCCGTATATCTGTATATACAACGCTCGAAGTTGTATCTGTGAAATATACTTTTGAAATACTGTTCTCTGATTGGCCAATTCGCTTCAAGCGTGGTCTAATTTAAAAAAAAAAAAATACGTATAGGATAGAAAACGAGAGCCGTGGTATACATTGTATATGAAATAGACACGAGCGTGAGCGCTCACGCTCGTGTCTATTTCCCATATACCGCGGCACGAGATTTTCTATCTGACTTAGACCACGCTTTTCTTACAATATCTGTAATTTTAACCCGAAGCTCTAATTAATGAAAAAAGAGTAAATCTCGCTACGATATTACTCTAATTCAGTTTGAATATGCTGAAATTAGTAATGAATCTATTTCCGTTACCATTTTCAGATCTTTTGCTTTGTTTGTTTGAATGGGTTTTACGCCGCTTTCAACAATTTCGCAGTTATATCGCGGGGGCCGGAGCACCTAACAATGGATTCCTGGTATTTCTTTCACCTGTACTACCGTTACACCCTTTCCTAGCCTCCGACTACTATCTCGCATAGGTTTACGATTATCTACCCATTGGTGAGAGACAAACGTCGGAAAGGATATTTTCCGCCACCGGGGATCGAATCCATGACTTCCAGATTGGAAGTCATATGCCTAACCAACTGCGCTATGGTGGCGGCCATTCAGATCTTTTGCAGTTTTGCGACTGTCGAAAGTCTTTAGGAAAAAAGAGCTGTATAATGCTCGTCATCTTCTAAAAATGACTCGGCCCTCAAACCGATCGAGATTCACGTGCAAAACACACTACTACCGTATATCTGTAAACGCAACTCTCGGAGTTGTATCCGTGATATACACTTTTGAAATACTGTTCTCTGATTGGCCGATTCGCTTAAAGCGTGGTCTAATGTATAGGTAGATTTTGTGCAGTGAGCCGTGAAATCTACTTTTAACCGTTAGATTCCCGTGTCATGTTTTCATTTTAGATAAAACAGGTTTAAATAACTCATTAAAAAGTAATAATTAACCTTTCAAATATAAGTTATTGCTTGTCTTAAATCGTATTGTTAACTAATACATGAACTTTCATAATTGTAGTGAAGGGATCAGGTTCAATACCTATAATATGCTATTTTTCAAACACCCGAAATACCTATGGAAATGGACTCAACGCCTACGTCAGAGCTCAGTTTTTTGAAAATACACCTATAGAGATCTATTAGAATCGTTTTGCTCAGTAAGAATTGTGATACAATTTTTATATGCAATCAAAATGACCTGCCTAATTGATACATGTATATGTATTTCAATATCAACTAGGCAGAGCCTCGACAATTATCAATTTCCCAAACTTCGTTTGATATTTTTTTCGTACAATGCACTATTTACTATTATGTATAAAGGGATCATTTCCATAAGCGACCACTTCTTGGTGGTCCCCTAAGTTGTCGCTTATAACAAGTTTTACTTTATAAACTACTCAATTTTTTGCTAGTGATCAAAACAAAACAGTATCCATTCGTTTCTCAAAAAAAAAAAAAAGAAAAAAAAGATAGATTGATTATGTGCGTATCAATAAATGCATTTCATTTTTGTCAACCAAGAACTAGTTTTTTTTTTTTCGCTTATTTATCGACGCAACCGTAGCATATGCTCATATGAGCGACGCCCCCATAAGAGTTGTTACGGGAGATAGTGCAAAGATATACGAAGAAAGATCCGTCATGGTTCTTTAGCTTGCTCGGTGTAAACCATCGCCTCACGGGCCACGGTTTAATGCTCATTCGAAAGGCAATTAGTTTTATTAGTGTGTCAGCCCGGGGATCGAACCCACGCGATCGACCTTCGATTGTTTTTAAAGTTCGGTGCTCTACCGACTGAGCTAAGAGCTAGTTCGGCATCATTATCTTTTCAATAACTGGAGAATTGAGTTAATATATGTTCATAAAATAGAAATATGCCATTGTTTGGTTTGGAAAAACACCTTGTTAGAACGCATTAGAAGTGTCTAATTTGAAAAATAATTAATATGCACGGAATGCACAAGAAAGATACTCACGATTATGCGATTTACTCTATGTATCGTAAAAATTCTAAAAGAGTCAAAATGCTCTTATAAAACACAACCAACCCTCTTTTCGGAGGTTGGAATAGACTATTTTGATATGATTTTACAAAATCTTGAAGCCTCTAATAAAGGCCAATCCCCTGAAAATCAAGGTCGCAAAAATTTCAACGGAGGATTTACGTACTTTTTCAAAAATCAAATATTAATATTTTTCGACAGATTGTGTTTATTATAGGCTACTGATAGATAAAAGTTATTTATCTATTAATTTTTCACATTTGGTTTTGGTGATGACTAAGTACATGTAATTATATAGCATTTTTTTGTCATTTTTTCATTGTCTTAACAAATATCGATCGCTGTGCTTTTGATAACAGCATTGTATCAAACTGTAGTTCCTGAAAAAATGCCAGTGACGGAGGCAAATGTGTTTAACAAACACATCTTATTTTTTACAGGATGCAACAAAGGAGGATGTATGTCTATGGGGAAGAACAACTGTCGAGCGGCCGCCTTATGTTTTTACTGTCCACTAAGACACGTCTACTATGGATGTCAGCATTGTACCATGTGCTGCACCAGCCCGGCCAATATGACGTCAAGTAAACTAGCAAAACACCGCGAGCTCGAAAAAAAAGACCACTGTTTTGGGAACAGTCACAAATATGGCGCTATTTGTTGTCCGTGCACCGTCACAACCTGTTTCCTTGGAGTCTCTGGTTGTGCTCTAACTTATGTGGCCTCGTTCTTATGCTTCGTTGGGGGATGTGCATGCAAGACTACGACTTGCGTCGTTTCCTGCGCCTCGTCAGCTACATCGTGTTGTGCGTCAACTGGGTCGTGTTGTGCGTCCACCGGCACAACCTGTTGTTGCTGTGTCTGTTGTTGTGCAAGTCCGAACGCGGTGACGGATCAACCTCGATCTACAACCGATGACGAAGAGGTAAAACCTGGGGCCAGTGGGAAAGAAGATATATATCAGCCGGAAACGAGCACAGTGGAAACTAAAGATCACCCTCCACCCCCGCCGGCCTATGAAGAACCGACACAGAAAGTTGGGAAAAATGAAATAGTTTGACTCATTACCAATCAAAAGACACAAATTGCCCCCATCACCCGCCCACACAGAAAGAGAAATTAGGCCTTGCTTTTAAAACTTTATTTTTTTTTAAGAAAAAAAAAATAGATGGGCGAATTTCAGGGGGTGATCAAATGTCTATTTTGTCTATACACTGTATAGACAAAATAGACATTTGATCACTCTCTTAAATTTATTCATCTAAACAAATGTTCTGCTGTCAGAAATGTCTCATTTCTTTCAAACATTTACAATATTCTTTTACAACGGATTAACATTCCTGTGAAATTTGGTTTGAATTCACCCAATACACACGAGAATTTGTTATCAACGATTTTTCAATACAACATATTTAGAAATTACTTATGCATATTTAGGGTTTTACTTTTCATTTACATGACATTTTGCACGTCTCATAAATAGTCAACAAGAAATCTTTCCTGTGAAAAAGGTTAAAATGTAACTAGATGCTGAGAAAATTACATCATGTATACGGAAATGACATCCACCAATAAAATGACAATTATTTTTCTTCTTTTTTATTCATTTTTTTTAGTCTTCAAAATGTTAATCAAGGATCGATCATGTGAAATAATGTTGTTTTTCACTGATAACTTCCTGAGAAATTAATGTCCAAGGTTTTCACAATACAACACATAAGGAATGACATACTCTTATGAAGGGCTCATAAGAGCGGGTCCCTCGTGGAATTCTTGTGTGAAATTTTCTTAAAATTCATACAGTGTTTTCTAATGAGAAGATTCTATATGTTAAATGTTACAGTTTGGCAAATGGACAGATGGGTGCACTACTTACACCATGACATTAGCCCCTGTCACTGACAGTATAGGGCAAGATCAGCCTGCACAATTGTGCAGTATGATCTTAGCATACACTGTCTGCCTTGTTCTTGTGCAAAAATCTTAAGGCAGATGTGTTGATATGTCCAATCTGTTAAAACAAAATTCAAGCTAGTATAGGGGGTAAAATTGTGTAATGATAGAAAAACGAACCCCCTTTTTAGTATGTTGGAGCAACCTTTACAGATATTGAATTTCTCGATCCCCCTCTACATTGGCCTCAATCAGTGAAGCTAGAAATACAAATATTTGCATCTTTCAATAAGCTGGACCTAAAAGGTTTTGTATGGAAGTAGCTTATAAGCTCCTCTCTTTTTTGTTGACGAATTTCTCTCTTGTTTGTTCCAGAATTTACTTACTCTGCATATAAATATAAACAACAAATATAAACAGCTTATATTATCTCCTATGTACATTATATGGTAGATCAATACATTTGACCAATCTACCAAATTATAGATGTTATCTCCCTTAGACTGATACAAGTATACTTTAAACAATTGATTAAAAAAAGGAGAGATTATTTCCACCACAAGGGTAAATACTAAATCTTTGGTATTCTTCGTTTTGAATAAAAAAAATTTTTGTACATTAACAAGATCAACACCCTTAAGACCTTTGCCTTACAAAGATTAAATAAGACACGTAGAGATCATGTGAACATTTGTGCCAAAATTAACAAAAATTATGTCAATTATGTATTTACAAGAAAGTTTTTGACCCTTTATCAAAAAATTAAAAGCCCCTAGGACCTTGACTATATATTACTTGATGTACTTAGGATCATCTACACAAAAAGATGATTGTGACAACTGGTGTCCTTGAATTTGGAAGATTCCATCAATTCTATTGGTTGACTGCAACATTTTTTGTATTTGGGTGAGTCTTAATTTTGAAAAGTAGGAATGGGTTAAAGTACTCGAGCCAAAAGTATATTTACAATAAAGAACACACAAAGCAAAAATTGATGTTGGACTACCAACAACTGGCGCTGGAGGTCAGGCAATCACTCAACTTAAGCACTTAAAATAAGCTTCTGGATAATTTAGAAACAAAATTTTAACCCTTTTTATGCTGGACCTGGATTGTTCCTGCTTTAGCAGGAGGTTTGGACAAAGTTCAGTCTGCCAGATGTTTAGTCATAAAAGTTTGAACAAGAGACCCAAGAGGGTCTGTATTGTTCCACTGGCTTAAATATCTCTAAACTTTCACCAAACAAAGCTTACCTTGACAGTAAACATGTTGAAATCTCTTTAGAACTACTTGTATTTAATGATGACTTACTGGATCTAGCCCACATTGCACATAAAATACTAAATCACCATTAACCTGCATACCCTTTGCCCATCTTCACAATCATAAAGTGATTACAATTAGTAGACCATTCATTTGTAGAATGATTTAAGTAAATGGTCATTCATGAAACATGTATACCAAGATTCATTGAAATCAGTCCTATTGATAGGGATGATAAGCTTTTAGGAAATTTAAAGTGAAAATTGGCCCTGCCCTGTCAAACCTCACATTTATGGGTCCATCAAAATGTCACAACTAATTTAAGTAAAAGTGCACATAAGGAATATTCATGCCTAGTTTAATTAAAATTGACCCAAAGAGAGGGGAGAAGAAGAATTTTTAAGATTTAAATGTGAGAAAAAAGACTCACCCTGCCAGTCCCCCATATTTAGGGTGCAATCAAAAATTCTTGAACAAATGAAGTCAAGGGTCACCAAAGGAATATTCATGCAAAGTTTTGTTGAGATCCACCCAAACCATTGGGTGGTCAAGGTTTTTAAAGATTTCATAGATTGCCACGCCCGTACTTGTTGGTCAAACAAAACAAAATTAACAATTTAGGTAAAGGGTCACCCAAAGAATATCAATGCAAAATTTCATTTCAATTGGCCCAATGGTTTTGATTCTGATTTTGAGCTGCTGTTTACAATGAGTGGACGAAGACAATCAAGCAATACTCTCAACTAAGCCTTAAATTGTTGATTCTATTTTAAATTGGAGGAAACTAAGCAAAAATAATTCTTAACATTAATACCTCTACAAATATCAAAATTATTCAATATTTGTGTACCAATTGTAAAATTTTAATGCAAACTTCAATAGACAGAAAACAATACATAGGAATTCATATGGTGATCTAAAATTAGATTGTGTATTCATCAACATGTGCAGAAAATAGACTCAGAACTTATTTGGCTGAGTATTTGAATTGTTTGTAGATCAAAAGAATTGCAATTTAAATGGCTGAGTATCTATTGGATTGCATTTACCTGATAATATAAACTGCAATTGCCTAACACATGGCTTAAACATAATGCCCATTTGCCATGTGCTAAGGCAATTGCAGTTTATACTTTGATAGACTCAACCAATAAGACACTTATCCAAGTACTTTCAGCACTTCGATTTTCATGCAATTTTGGCAAGGCTTTTATTAAGAAAGACAAGGTATAAAAGAAATGTTTTCATCTTGGGATAGTCAGTTATAGTCATGCCTTGTTTTGAAGAACAAAATGCAGTTGTTTCAAACAAATTCTACTTTTTCACAATATTTTTTTACAAAAGACAATACATGTACTAGAAAAATATTGTGGTAAAAGAAGAAATTGCTTGAATCAAGCAATTTCTGCTTTTCCATCATATTTTCTTCAATAGAAATTCAAGAGAAAATACTAGAAAAAATAATGTGGAAAAAGAAGAAATTGCTTGCACCTACTTTTCATTGTCTTTCACAATCTCTTTCAATTAAGGATCAGTTTAAAATTTTTGCAAGAGAACTCATGTTACAGTATACGCCACCACAGGAATTTTACATCAAGGATATTTTTCTGTGGCCACACATGATCAGGAACATTCTGTGAAAGTTTCATGCAAATCTGTCGGTAATTGTGGGAGAAGTTGTGTTAACAAGAAATGGAGAACAGATTGGCAAAAGGAAAATGAAACCAATATTTGTCCACCTTGGGCAGTGTATTAAAATTTCAAAGAGTTAAAATACAGAATTTCACTGTTCATCCATATTGATCATTTCACAACCACCAACTCCTATTTGAAAAGTAACAAAATCGCCCATTACTTTGTTCAGGTCCTTGATGTTCAAAACATCTGAAAAAAGAGAAGAAAAAATAAACAAATAAGGCTTGATGAGATGCATAATTGTAAGGTTTTAATATTTTATATCACTATGATTAGTTTGGTTCTAGGTGCATTCACTGGTATTTGCTCCGAAACTAGTGGCCTATTAAACGTACTAATTTTGAACAACCTATCACAACATTGACAATATTTATCCACTTTTAACCCATTTGAAATGATCTTGATCTTCAAGCTTTGACACAATTAAAAGAAATCCTTATCTTGCTAAGAAATGGATGGACAGACCGATAGACGGACCAACAAGCTGACTCCTATATACCCCCCAAAACGTATAATTAAAATTTTATGTTTATAGAAAAATAGGCAACGTTTGGTTAATCCTCTGATGTCTACTAGAACGCATAAATATGTGACCCATGACACGAAAGGGACCATCTCGGAACATTTTAAAATGAATATTTGAAAAAGCGATTAGGTCCATCATAGGTCAATCAGAGGTCGCATTGCAAGGTAGATTGATCATTCTTGATTCAGAAAATAAGTACGGTGCAAAAAGTTTCGACCCTAGTCAGTCTGCCCAGTCTGACTGGGGTCGACACTTTACGCACTACCAAGATGGTCCCTTTTGGCGTGACAGGTCACATAAATTTAGTGATTTTTGCTACTTAGTTATATTCATCAGGGTTTAAGTTTGACATCAACAATACAGGATTTGAATGGACTCGATAATCAGGGGTAATTTTTTACAGTTTTTTGGGGGGTGGGGTGGGGGGTGGGTGGGTGTCCTTTCTTGATATGTAATCTGTTTCTTTTAAGCAATGACGTTGATTTTGTGTATATTTTATGCTTCTCCATAAATAAAGATGGTGATGGTATTGGATATTCATGAAGTGTTGGGACTCAGCATCAGGAAAGAATTTAAGATTGATTTTACCCTTTCCTGTTTTACAAAATTTTAAACCTGTCCAAATTCAAAGGTTTAGCAGTTGAAAATTTAAAGTGGATTCAATTTGAAAAATAACCATTCAGTAGGGTAGAAAATAGTGTGGAAAAAGAAGAAATCGCTTGTCAGAAGCAATTTCCTCCTTTTTCACAATGTTTTCTTAATCATAAAATCACAAGCACGTAAAAAGCAGGTATTAAACAGCAAAGGGTTAAAACAGTCTTTAATTTTCTCTGAAGTTCTATGAGACTCACATAATTTGAGAGTCCTGGCTACTGATTTTTCAGAGTCAAACTTGTACAACCTGTGTCCATTAAAATCCTGATCATACTTACCAAATCCTTTCCATTTGTTTGGAGTTTGTTTCTGCCGCTCATTATTCTTTTTAACATTTTCACTTTCAGTTATATCATTCACTTCAATATTTTCATCATGGTAATTTTGAGATCTATCATTCATTCTAGATTTTTTTCTTGTGGACACTCCAATATTGATATCATCCTGTTCAAGGTCCTTACTATTTCTTCTCGTTTCTTTAGGACCTGAGACATTACTTTGTTTATGTCTGTCACTTCTACGATGATCATCCGCAACCTGCTGTTCTTTGTAATTATGAGTGTCTGTAGGTTTCGACGGTTTGTGATTACTAGGGCCTGGTTTTGGGGACAAATTATTGTCAATAGGATCTTTGTTTTGATTGAGAGTTTTGTCTGTAGATTGTTTTCTTGTAGCTGTTTTCCACCTATCTCTGTTTTGAATTTCTCTTGGATCTTCATGCTGAAAAAAGAAGACCATAATAGTTCTATATTGTTCACCAGAGTCCAATTGACACTTTGACATTACATGAATAACAGGGATCAACACTAACACAATTCCTCAGGTCCGGGACCTTTGGAATTTAGGGAGTATTGATAGAAGTTGCCATGCTGCAGGTCCTCGAGACCTGTACTGGCTATAACCTTTCACACCTTTGTACTTCCATTCTGTCTACTTCTTTTGACAAACAAATGCCTCTAAAATACTCATATTTCTATTACCCTATGGAAAAACATTTTGGAAACAAAATAAATTTCTTGTCAAAAGCAATGTCTTCTTTTCTCACAACATTTTCCTTACAATATACTCCTAATTTGCTGTAAAGAAGCACAGTTTTCCTGGAGGACCTGTTTTAATCAGGGAGGACCTGTGATATTTAGGACTAGCAGGTCTTTCAGGCTTGTGGCAAAATGTTGTTTGTGTCGAACCCTGAATAAGATTGGTAGATGTCCATTTGGAGATAATTTGTAAATCATACCTAGACTGTTTTTCAGAGACGATTATTATTGAAATATTTCCTTCTTTGTCTCTATATAAAATATATATACTTGGGTAAATCCCAAATTTAACCAAAAGGGCTTGATATAAACTAAATTGAGTAAGATTAACAAAATTATAACTACATTTGTACATACCAAATATGAAAAATGTCTGCGTTTGGTTTTGAAAAGAAAGATTTTCAAAGAGTTCCTTCTTTGTTAAGACTTATAATAGTAAACCAGAGCTGCTTGAGCAGCTGATTTGCTCCACAGGCCTGAATCTACTGATATTATGAGAAATTCAGTAAATGAATGAATGAATAAACACATGATATAATGATTTTTTTTTTTCAAGTAAATAAGTGTTTTAAGTGTCACATGCTGAAATATTTCTGCAAAGAAAAATTCAAGACTGACACATGAAATATAGAAAATTGACCTCTGTCTGTTAAATATATTTTGTTCATCCAATCACAATATTTTTCTGTAGACTTATAAAGGGTCACTCAAGGGTCATTCCCGTGAAATTTGGTTAATATCCATCTGTAAGATTCTGAGATAAATAATTTTCAAAGTTTCCACTATATAACATATATGGAGAAATGACCTCAGCCCATAAAAGACATATTTTTCCTCAATCACAATTATGTTTGGTAGACTGATAAAGGGTCACTCAAGAATCATTCCAGTGAAGTTTGGTTGATATCCATCGGTTAGATTCTTAGAAAATGATTTTTAAAAATTCCACTATAGAACAGCTCCACTATATAAAGGGTCATTTATGTGAAATTCAATTGGCATCCTTCAATCATGTTCTGAGCTTAGTCACATATAACCATAGTTGGAAATTAGCCACACCCATTAAATCCATGTTTTTCATTTGATCAAAATTTCTTGAACAACTTTGAAAGAGGGTCACCCAAGGACTATTCCTGTGAAGTTTTGTTGAAATTCATCAAGTAGTTTCTGAGGAGAAGATTTTAAAGAAAAAGTCTACAACCAGACCCACAGACACATGACAGACACAGCGCCATGACAATAGCCCCAGTGGCCTTGGCCAGTAGAGCTAAAAACTCTATTTAATACGAGTGCTTAGGTCATAGAATAGATCCCCAATTTATTTCCAAGGTGGAATATCTACAAACCCGAGCAATATACACAAGGTAAGGCGAGAAGGAACATTCCATGGAAATTTCATCAAAATCTGTCAATAATTGTTGAATGAGTTTCATTCACAATATGTGAACATACCTATGTAGGTAAATACTGACAATGGGACGGATTGACAGAGAAGGTGATACCAATAGTTCTTTGCAGTGTATGTTAAGTAAGAGTAATTGGGTTTTGAGTACTGCAGCTCCCCTTAGTAATAAATATTTTTCAAAACAAAATAATCATGATTATTACTATTGTACATAATTATGAGCATTCTAGAAATCATAAGTCTGCAAAACAACAATAGCCTTAATTAAGCATGTAAAGGTGATCATAAGCCAGAAAATTGTCAGTCTTTATTGTCTACATTCCAAGCAGCTGCAGTCTAAATTAGACCTAACCCCAGTCTAAAATCTTTATTTCTCAATTAAACCCCATGTTGTTGGAACTCATTTGAATTATCTTGGAGAGACAATTCAAATGAGTACCCACAACATAGGGTTTGAGCAAGTTTCAGTGAAATATCTAAATGAAAAACCAAAATAGCCCCTCTTTCTGTTGCTCTGAGCTGGTCAGCCAGCAATGTCTGAACAATGGCAAAATATTTTTAACATTTCCGAGATGGAACTTTTTTGTGGTATGCCAGATGAATTATATGCCTTGCATTCAGGATGACAAAACGGTGCAAACTGTTTGCAAATTACCCCAAGTATACTCCCTTTGCACACCAGAGAATGTGCAAAGCAGGCTTTAATTTGCAAACAAACGAAGGGCTGGTTTACTGAGAACAGATATTTTAAGCTATATCAGACATCACAGGTACCTATACAGTCAATCTCATGGTGAAATTGACACTATTCTCAAAAGCACTCACTCAGCAGTCCAATTATTTATTCCAAACACACATTCATTTCACTCATAACGCTCCAAAATTATTCAAGAACCTTTTAAACTTGCTCAAACTGACCATCATTTCAATCAAATCGATAAAATACATTGCCGGTGTTGATTTTAAGCGCCTTATTTGTTCTTAAAGACACAAAATCAGAAATGCATGTAGTTTTTATTAAAGGAATGTAAAACAATTATCATTTATTTCATCCATTTGGACTAAATTATTGACTATGTTTTAATTCCCTTGAAAATCATTCAAAACTCGCTCTTCCAACTCATTCATTTTCATTCCATAATCATCCCAAAATCATTCACCCTGTCAATTTTACAAAGTTAACAAAGTTGTTAACTACATAATGTGTGTATTCTATAAAGAGACAAAGCTCTACCTACAAAGATATCTTGGTCATTGTAATCAGCAACATCATCTGAGCCTTCCCAGCCTAATTGTCTCCCTTGCTTCTTCATAACTGAAAAGAAAATATAAAATTTGCTTGCTAAATAAAATTGAGTCAAATCGCAAATTAGCCTGTCACTAGACAGTGTGTGTCTCCTTAGATCTCATGTTTGCTTTAAATACTTGCCAAAAACATGTTTTAACAACATTAAAACATGATGCCAAAGACCTAAAACAGCGAAATGTGTTTATGAAATGCGAATGCCCTCCAACACCAATAGCATTTTTTTTAACCTTCACCTTGACAGATGACCTTGACCACAACACATGAATTTGACCTTGGTATCTGCTGATGAGTATACACTTGTTGCTATCTATCATCATGCCAAATATAATATAAGCATTGTATCTTGAAGCCCAGTGGTTCTGGAATATTTTGAATGTATACTTGTCCATGGACAAGTAACAATCACATACTGGCTTGTCTGTATCTAAAACCTACTTGTCCATTGAATTTTGAAGAGGCTTCAAAATATCGAAAACAAAATTGATATTGCAAGAAAAAAAAAAAGTATCCTAGAAATAGACTTACTATTCACATGGGATGACATGGAATTTCAGAAAACAGCTAACTTTTTAAGAAAATATTTTTCTCTCGAGATATTTTCACTTGTCTATGGGCAACCTAGCCATGAAAATATGCTTGTCTGTGCAGCTAAATGGACAAGTCGGACAACTTAATTTAGAACCACTGAAGCCTTGAAGTAGCCTCGAATTGTTAGGTGTTTCTTATAAAAACAGTCAGGGGTGTGGAATTCCCATACCCGACTTGTCAGACACAGGCTTTTGCACTTGCGGGCAAATACAGCAAATCTCGGAACAGTACTTAAAAGATCTAGGACTAAAGTCATCTCAATGTTTGTATCATAGGGTTCAAAGCATTGTCTTTAATGAAGAAAATGCAGAGTTACAGCATTTTCTTCATTAAAAACAGTGTTTTCTCAATATTTACTATTCTATTTTTTTGTGGACAAGTTCATTTTGATTCTGGATAAGTGAGAAATCAACTTATACTTGTCCATGGACAAGTGGAGAAAATTCATATTTCCACACCCCTGAAATAGTACTTGAAAATAACTAAAATACTAAAGTTTAATTGGACACTCATACAGATATTGTGTATGGGTGAATATAATCCAGCACCTACAGTGTCAGCTTGTAAGAATCTGAACCCATGAACCCCATCTGAATCCGCCACTGTAGTAAATGTGACCCATCATGTGAAAAGGGACCATGTGGAACTTCTTAAAATGTATATTTAAAAAAGAGATTGGTTCTAGAACAGGCCAACTAGTATTTCAAAAATTCTTTCTAAGGGAGTTTATATAATTATAGATTCAGAAAATGAGTGAAGTGCGGAAAATTTCAACCCTAGTCAGTCTGTGCAGTTCACACAGTCTGACTGGGGTCGACACTTTAGGCACTACCCACATGGTTCCTTTTCGTGTGACGGGTCACAAATATGTTTTGGTTTACCATCTTTAAAATGTATATAAAGTGTACAAAATTCCATTCATAGTTTGAATACTTACAGGTTTGTATTTCTGATGGCGGGAAAAAGTACTTTCCTATATTGACTTTGTTCATAGACTGGTGTTTATCACATGCTGTAATACATGCAGGATGAAATACAGACAAATGTTCATCCAAGTAGGCTTCAGATTCAAACACACTGAAATACAAAACATTTACATTTTATTGCAATGCCAGCCAATAATATTTCAGATTGGCAGAAATGTGTTTCCAAATTTCACATTTCTCTTATCAATCGCTTCCTGCAACATCTTTCAATGAAGTCTTTTCTGTATGATTCCTTGGTTTAAATCCATATTATTTTATAACTGAGAAAGCATTGTTGAAAGATGATAATTACTTGTAACAATCAATTTCCCTTTATACTAAATTTGTTACCACCTCATATTGCACCAACTTTTCATTGCCGTCTGAAAAAATCAATGTATGTATGTATGAATATAATATTTATTTATGTATATATGTGTTATCTTTTTCAACTTGGGACAGTCTAAAATTTCAGATAAAGGCTATAGTTTACAAAACTTTGGACCTGTCCAAATTCAAAGGTTTTGCAGACGAAAATTTAAAGTGGATTTAATGTAAACAAGAGGACCCTGAGGGCCCTAAATCGCTCACCTGATATTTCAAGTAAATTATCATTAAGACTCCATTTCCTATGATATGGCATGAACCTTCCCATTTTCAACAGAGTTCATTCTTGTGACCTGGCAAACATTTTGATCAAGTTTCATGAAGATTGGACTATATTTCTGGCGTTTGGAGCTCTTACGAGAAAATTGTCATTAAGGCCCCTTTTCCCGTGATATGGCACATATACTTCCCATTTTCAAATGAGTTCATCCTCATGACATAACAAACATTCTGACAAAGTTTCATGATGATTGGACCATATTTGTGGCTTCTAGAGAGTAAACAAAAAAATTGTCATTAAGACGGCTTTTCCTGTGATATGGCACCGATCTTTCCCATTTTCAATAGACTTCATCCTCATGACCTAACAAACATTCTGACCAAGTTTCATGAAGATTGGACCATATTTGTGGCTCCTAGAGTGTAAACAAGAAATTTGTCATTAAGGCCCCTTTTCCCGTGATATGGCAGGGATCCTTTCCATTTGAGCAATTCTCATAAGGGACCACCCAAGGAATATTTCTGCCAAGTTTGGTTGATTTTGACCCATAAGTTTAGGAGGAGATGTCATTTAAAAATGTTGTTGACAAAATTGTCATTAAGGCAGCTTTTTCTGTGAAATGGCATGGATCCTTCCCATTTTCAAAAGACTCCATCCTCATGACCTAACAAACATTCTGACCAAGTTTCATGAAGATTGAACCATATTTGTGGCTTCTAGAGTGAAAACAAGAAATTTGTCATTAAGGCCCCTTTTCCTGTGATATGGCACGGATCCTTTCCATTTGAGCAATTTTCATAAGGGACCACCCAAGGAATATTTCTGCCAAGTTTGGTTGATTTTAACCCATAAGTTTAGGAGGAGATGTCGTTTAAAGATATTGTTGACAAAATTGTCATTAAGGCAGCTTTTTCTGTGAAATGGCACGGATCCTTCCCATTTTCAATAGACTTCATCCTCATGACCTAACAAACATTCTGACCAAGTTTCATGAAGATTGGACCATATTTGTGGCTTCTAGAGTGAAAACAAGAAATTTGTCATTAAGGCCCCTTTTCCTGTGATATGACACAGATCCTTTCCATTTGAGCAATTTTCATAAGGGACCACCCAAGGAATATTTCTGCCAAGTTTGGTTGATTTTAACCCGTAAGTTTAGGAGGAGATGTCGTTTAAAGATATTGTTGACAAAATTGTCATTAAGGCGGCTTTTTCTGTGAAATGGCACGGATCCTTCCCATTTTCAATAGACTTTATCCTCATGACCTAACAAACATTCTGACCAAGTTTCATGAAGATTGGACCATATTTGTGGCTTCTAGAGTGAAAACAAGAAATTTGTCATTAAGGCCCCTTTTCCCGTGATATGGCAGGGATCCTTTCCATTTGAGCAATGTTCATAAGGGACCACCCTAGGAATATTTCTGCCAAGTTTGGTTGATTTTGACCCATAAGTTTAGGAGGAGATGTCGTTTAAAGAAAAAGTTGACGCCGTGACGGACAGACGGACAGACGGACGCCGGACAACGATCAATCACAATAGCTCCCTTGAGCACTTCGTGCTCAGGTGAGCTAAAAATAACCATTCAGTAGGGTAGAAAATAGTGTGAAAAAGTAGAAATTGCTTGTCAGAAGCAATTTCTTCTTTTTTCACAATGTTTTCTCAATCATAAAATCACAGGCATGTAAAAAGCAGGGATTAAACAGCAAAAGGTTAACTTAAACAGATCCAGACAACTCACTGAACTGTGTCCTCAGATACAGCATCTTCACTGAAGATATAATCTGCTTTCTCAAATGACTCTTTTCTACCTCCATTATTTACTGGAAAAAACATGTATCATGATTACACTGTAGAACTTATAAAAAATAACAATAATAATTCCTACCCTTGAGATCTACCATCATGCCAAAAATGAGCATTGTATCTTGAATACATTTGAAGTAATTGGCAATGTGATTTTTTTCAAAATGTAGACAGTAAAAAATTTAAACTTAAACAAAATATATTATATTGTATCAATTATTCACATCAATACTTACACCATACAGTTTTCTTGTTTTCTGGTACACTAGTTGAGAACCAGGCTGTGTATCCACTAAACATGGCTTCCTACAAATTACAACATAAAGTTAGACTTCATACACTGGGGGACCTGAAAAACAATAACATAATACAATATTTTTTTTGTTTCTTACACCATAAAGTTTAAAATTAGATTGAACAATCATACCTCTGGATGTAAAAGAAATTCCAGTTACTGACTTTTTGCTTGTAATTTACTGTCACCCACACAGTGTTCTTGTTATATGACTGCTTTACCAAAAACTTAAGGCAAAATGTAGATTTGCAATCTTATATGTTGAAAAATCATGGATTGAATAACATTGGGGAAATTATTAAAAAAAAAGCATCATTCTTATTTAGGAATTTAAGATATCTCTCTTTGAAAAGTCAGTAATCTTGTCCATTTTTATTACTACAATTCTTGAATTTTCTAATGTAATTTTCTTTACAGCTCACTTACTTACATCAAACCTTTAAATCTGGAATAACATACTTTCTAAAGGGATAAATGTATAATTAACTAAAACTTAGTCTTTTTTAGTTGCTCAGTGCACATGTGTGTCTGAAACATTTGACCAGACTTTGAAATTCTAGAATGGTCTTATTCAAAAGATGTAACAAATTACAATTTCAACCTGTATCCTAAAGAATTATGAGTAGAAACTCTAGTGGTGGATCCAGAGGGGGTACGTTTGATCCTCCTAAGTAGGCTGTAGCCTTATTACCAGTATTTTATACTTCATTTTCATAGACCATGGATCCGCACTAAATCCATTGATCCAACCAGCATGTTTTGTTAAAAATTGGAAAAATTACTTCAGAATTGTTTTATACATTTGTATTCTTCAATTACCATAGAAAAATCTTAAATTACCATAGAAAGCCAGTTTGGAAGCCATAGGTATATACAAATTAAAAACAATAAATCCTGTTGTATGTCTTAGGCCACATACTGCTGCAGACCTTGGTTGAATATGTCCCCAGATGTTGCAGTCACCAGGTCTAGGGGAAGGGAATTCCAATCTCTGATAGTCCTTGGAAGGAAGCTGTTTTTGTATTGGACATTATTACTCTGGTATCTCATTAAATGTATTGTTGTGGGATCTTGTGCCTTGTCTGGTTGATGGAGTTATCACACCGTACAACCGGTTGCGGCTACAACAGGTGAGAGTCGACTACTACAGAATTGGAGAATTATGCCGAGGGGATGGTAGGTCAAATAAATTTATTCGTGTAAATAAACGAATGAAGCTCTGATATTCTAAAGCTGATAAATGATCATGTAAGTGTTCTTTCCTGTGATTCCATAGTGTTCAATTTTGTGTAATAGTCTTTTGTGGGGCACTGTTTCAAAGGCTTTACCGGAGTCAAGAATAATTGTGTCTATGGTTTGTTTCTGATCAAGGCATCTTGAGAGATCTTCAACTGTATTAAGAACTTGGGTTTCCAATGAGTGGTTTGATCTGAATCCGTGCTGAAAATGAACCAACATCTGATTTTTGTTTAGATGGCTCATAATTTGGGTGAAAAGTATGTGCTCCATTAATTTACAGAGGATGCAAGTCAACGACACAGGTCTGTAGTTAGCTGGATTTGTCTTATCACCCTTTTTGAAAACAGCAGTGACTTTTGCTTGTTTCCAGACTGTTGGTGCTTTGTGGGTGTCATGATTGTTGGAAAATCATTGTAATCACTGGGACTAGTTCCTTGGCTAATAACTTGAGGATGTGAGTAGGTAATTTAAAGGATCTTAAAAGTCCAGTCTAAGCCCTTGACTCCTCCTGCACCTAGTTTATTATCTTTACGATTAACTACTTCATATCCAAATCCTGTAGGGAAAAAGGCTGAGTCACTGATTGACAAATCTATTTTGGTTTCGCATACACAAAGGATATCAGGCTTGTGTTCCTCAAGCATACTAGATAAGAGCATTTTTATTGTCAGATACCAAACTGTTACAGTTCAAACTTATCACTTTTAATGATGGTCTTCTAGTCACATGACTGTAATGCTGTTCTCTTAAAGGGGGCATCAATTCCTTTGTCAGATAACACTGAAAAGCTATTACTGAAATTAATGGTTGTGTCATCCTAACTAAAGATAGAGTCTGTAAAATGTAGAGTTCGGCATGGTGGGCATATCCTAGAAGTAGAGCTTCCTATCAGATTAATGTATTCATTTGGAGAAACACAGACACACTTTATGTTGCACCAAAAGTCACATTTGTCACAAATGAGGGCTTGATGGTTCTTTGCTACAGGGCGCTAGCAGATAGCACAGGAAAACTCCACAGGACCAGGATGCATTGGTCTGTATATCGTCCCTCAGAATGAGCAAAAGTTGGAAAACTGAGATGAAACTAGTGTTTTTGTAATAAGATTTTGTTGATTTTAATTTTGGAGTTAAGCTCGTCACTAGTAGTTTTTTTCAACTTGTTTCTGCAACTACAGTAGTAATAACAAACCTGTTTCTTTTTCATTTTAAGCAAAAAAACAAATTGACTCTCTATGACATCACATTTTACCCTCTTTTGTTCAATTCTGACAGTGGGCCTTTTTGGTCATTTTTTAGTGGACATCAGGGATCAACACTAACTTCTTTGAGTAACGAGTCCATTCAACTGCCATCTTACAAAATCAAGGAGTCTAAGCTCAAATTAAGGAGTCACACTTTTTGTAACTGGAGAACTCTGTAGAAAGAAGAAATTGCTTATTTCAAGCAATTTCTTCTTTTCAACAAGTTTCTCTCCCAAAATAACGATTTTCTTTCCAATACTACTAGATCTGCAAGCTAATGTTATCTTATGTTAACATTTTAATTATGTAGTGTACAATCTACAGATTTGACAAGAGATGAAAAGGAAATGCCCTATGCATTTGTTTTTCAAAATATTCTATGATACTGGGAGTCCATTGGACTCCTTACTTGCAAAATAAAGGTTTCCAGTCTGATCAGACCCCTGGACTCCCCTTTGTGTCGAACCCTGGATAAACTTGGCCTTTTTTCGACTGAGCCTTTTTGTCACTGGGCATATCTGTACACTTGGTTTTTTTTTCATCATGCCTAAGATTCCTTTTTGACACTATACCAAACATATTATTTACTATCAACAGAGATGTACTTTATTGCAACTAGGTAACGTGAATGGACATCTACATCTAATTGTGTATGCGCTGTCCATCACATTTGACAATTAAAGCCGGGTTGGTTGCGACTTTAGGCTAAAAAGAAGCAAAGATAGGAAAGTAGGAAATTGGTTGATAGGAAAGGTTAGGTAGACAAAAGTAAAGGAATGACAGACGTTTCACAATTTAGACGTTTCCAACCCAGACATTTCCTACCAAGACATTTCACTACTTTTGGGTAGTGAAACGTCTTGTATATGTTAGAGTTTTATATGCATAAAGATATTTATCTTTTTATATTTGTTTTTTGTTTTGGGCGAGTTTTATGAGCAATCAAGATTTAGTCTCTACAAATAAGGAATACAATTCCTCATGTGCAAGTGTTAACTATTACAGGTTTACATATTATGTGTATCACTATCATACAATTACATGTATACAATTAGTGAAAGAGTGAAACAATTTCAATCACATCATGCCATAATGGGTCAAAAATTGAAAAAGAAGTTAATGAGTGAGTCACACAGTGTATGCAACAAACATGTCATATTCTCTTTTTTACCATTTTATCTATAAATAAGATCCAAAAGATAGTTATTAGCGAAAAACACAATTGAAGGCACATGATTGAATTAATTGTATTGTGTTACTCATCATAGTAAGAGCATGACTTAATTTCCTCAACTTAAAATGAGAGCATGACTTACTTTTCTCAACTTAAAATGAGAAGAAACTTCTAAATTTGGGAGAAAATATTTTGAGAAAGGAAATTTTGTTAAAAGCAAATTTTGATTTTCCCCAAATGTTTTCAACTGCATTACATTCTTCAATATTAATAAAAGTTAAAAAAATTGCCATATTATATAAACTCTCTTCCCTAAATCATTCATAGTTTTTTGTGATTATTCTAGTTCATGTTGGTAGAAATAGATAATCAATAATTACTGAATGTAATAACTATGAAAAAGATGGGAAGACTAATACTCAAAACTAAAAACATGTTAATAAAATTGTCTTCTTTGATATTCAAAAGGCTGTACAGACATTTAGAACTGATGCATTTTACAGTAACTCAATGCTGGCATTGAATTGTAATATTACAGCACGGTGTTAAAAGCCATACAGACAGTTTCAGATCTAAATGTGTTTGAAGTGTGGCAAACATTAAAAAGGTGTCATGATGACTACAGTAGTCATTTGCACTTGCATTTACAGTATACTAATAAATCCTTGATTTCAAATCCTTGAATTGTAATATTACAGCACGGTGTTAAAAGCCATACAGACAGTTTCAGATCTAAATGTGTTTGAAGTATGGCAAACATTAAAAAGGTGTCATTGCAGTTACTTTTAAGTTTTTGACAAGGTGAGCTGCAGTCGACTAGAGAAAAAAAATCCCATGCAATTTGCATAAAGAATATATTTTTGTCAAAAAGCTGCTCCTAAATTATCCATGGTTTTTGACAAACCAGCATTGATTGATTTAATAAAACCTGTTACAATTTTGTGATATATGATATAGGCAGAATAATATAAGTTTTAATAAAAAATTACACAAAGAAAAAAGTATTGCAACATCCAATTTTTACCAAAGTAGTTTTGAAAAAATGATCTGTGCTAATTGACAATTTATTCACATGAAAACATTTTCAGCGGATCATATAATTAGTGATAAAACTTAAAAACAGGAGTTTTTTTTACAACTCTGCTATTTAAAATATTTTGTGGACATTAAAAAAAAGAACAATTGTTTTAATCTATCATTCCTGCAATATTATCTATGGCTGCATGGAATGTGCTAAATGAAATTTCAACCTGATTATTGTCTCGAATCCAAGAGTTATCCACACACTTACTGTAGAGCCAGTAATAATGTACATGTAAAAGCGACGGAAATTACGACATCCACTTTTGTCCATATACCCTGTATAGGATGTACGATATGAACATTGTCATTACTATTCCAAAATCTCTGACAACTGACCAAAATCTTGAATAGGAATTGACTGTAAATTGCATAGTTGGTGACCAAAAATGCCCTATAAATATTTGATGGGGTCATATTCTGCATCAATTTCATTGAATGTACTTTCGTATTTACATACAATTAGATGTTACTATAAATTTAAATAAAATCAAGCCATGTATGTTGCTTTGGATTTTTTTTTATAAAGTACCAAAACAACATTCATTTCAGATAGAACATTATGAGTGACAACAGTCTGTGACAATTATACTTATTAAGGTTTACTAAATGATATAATGTATTAATTAATATAATTATATGAAACCAGCTATGTCCTACATAGAATAATTCAGAATATATGAGAGGTCAAATAACAAATTAAACATTAAATTATTAAAAGCAAATAAATATATTATTAATTATCAAAGTCACAAAATGTTTTTTCCTTCTATATTAAAACAAAAACGTGGTTAAATGGATAAGTAATGATTAATATATTAGAAAATTGGTTAAAAGCATTTTTCAAATCATTTCTGATATGAAATTAAACCTATAATTTAACTCTTATTTTCATGATAAACTCAGAAATTGTATAAATTAACATTATATTAGGCATGATTATTCAAACTTAAAATAATGAACTTACTGATTTTCACTCAAACGAATAATTTTATAGAATAGTTTTTTTGCACGAATTCGCATGACAATGTCAAAAAGGAAGACAAAAACTGTTTCTTAGTTATTTTGTTCAAAAGTAAAGATAATAATTGCATTGGTTGCTTTCTTACTCACCTAAAATTATTTCTTAGGTTGGAAATGAAAGACAAATTAAAGAAAAACAAATCACCAAAATTTCGGCGTCTGCTTAGGACGTTGTTGTTGTCTATGTTGTTGTTTTTTTTTTTTGTTTTTTTTTTTTATCTGAAACAAGAAGGAACAACTTTTTAGATTTTTTTTAGCAATTTATACGCCGATGATTCAAAATACAGCTTGGGACCATCATATTAACCAAATTTTGAAATTATCAATGCTCAAAGATGGAAGACTTTTGCAAAATGATTCCCAAAGTGGTAATTATTTTCACTCATATCAAAACACATTGATTCGATACTAGATAATTTGGAGAATGGAATTTTCGATACTAAGGAATTATCACCTGAATGTCTGAAAGATGCGTTATTTACTTAAGATGTAACAATAGTGAGTCTTATATTGTCTTGTTTGTTACTTTTAGGGAAAAGTCATCAAATATGTGTGTGTGTGTGCTTATTAAAGCAGCATCCATTTTGGCGTTGTTGAGTACATTAGATTAAGTGTTGGGTTTTTTTTGTGTTTTTTTTTTCCAATTATATTTACACTGGAGTCTAAATAATTTACAGAAAGACTCATCAGGGTATTTTCTTTTATTTGAGACAAAGTATATGAAATATCCATGTCTAAAAAACCCTAACATTGCTTATATTTTCTAAGTGTTCAACCTAATTATCCAGGCAATAAAATCACTCCATTTTTAAAAAATTTCGACTCTCTATATTGTATAAACTGTCCAGTAGGTTGTTTTTCTAATGCTCTATAGGAAGCCACAACCACTAGGTTATTTGATACAGACAGTTCATCAATTCTCTTTAACCTTTTCTTACATTGCCATTATATTATGTTCCTTTGAATTTATTAAATGAGTTATTTATCTATATTAAGCAATCAACACTTAGCTAGAGAGCCTTAGTGTTAACTTCCTTGTTGACACAACTCTTCTTTTGTTTATAGATTTTTTAAAACTCTAATAGAATGTTTCTTATCAAGTGACCATGTGTATTTCATGGTCCTTTGGTGATAAT
Organism: Fragum whitleyi; assembly: GCA_948146395.1. NCBI lineage: Eukaryota > Metazoa > Mollusca > Bivalvia > Cardiida > Cardiidae > Fragum > Fragum whitleyi. Next base: position 12,861,088 of record OX411543.1, on the reverse strand, counting down.
ATGCCGTGTCATGGAAGAAGGGACTTTATGCCGTATACATTGTTACACAACTTCTATCTCATCATCCATTTATTATGTATTTTTTACACAACTTCTCCTTCATTCATGCATTGATTGTTATGAAAGAAAATATTTCTCATATGACCATGGCCAGATTTTTGCCATTTGGCGCAATTATGCCATGTCATTGGAAAAGGAGCTTTTAAGTTAATTTTCATGTTATCACAACTCCTTCTCTGTTTATGGATATATTTTCTTGAAACTTTTTTCTTGATTTATCTTGAACAGCACTATCAAGATCTAGGTTTTTCATTGAGTCAGTAGAGCGGTCCAGGCCCACATTGGGCCTCTTGTTTTAAAATACAATGTACTTTAAAAAGGGATAAAGTACTTAAAATTGCTTGTTTTATCTGGAACAGCTATGTTTTATCCACCAGGCTTCCTATTTAAAATCAACAGGGAAATGTTTTGAATGACTTTGATGCAGACCTTCTTTCAAAGTTGTTCAAGAAATTTTGATCAAATGAAAAACATGGCTTAAATGGGTGTGGCTTATTTCCCTATATGGTTAAACATGATTTTTCTCAAAACCTAGATGATGGGTATTAACCAAATTTTACTTGAATGATCCTTTTAATACCCTTTATCAGACTACAAAAAATATATTGTGATTGGATGAGAAATATAATTACTGTAATCATATTTGTCTATATCCTTCAAGGAGCTGCATGCACACATAAATGGTTCTATCAGCGAGTCAACAATGGCAGATATACTTAAACTGAAGAAGGACAATGTAGATCCAGATTGGAGACTGATGTTTAAGAAAGGAGAAACAGGGTCTTTACAGGAGTGAGTGAGATGCTACTACATGTATATGATTGATGAAAATTGGATCCAGGATTTTGCAAGTATTCTGTAACTGAAAAGTGTGCATTATAAACTCTTTACAGTTAAGAACATCGTGAAATTGACAAGATGATTGATTTTAGAATGATTTTGGAATGAATTTGAATGAGTGTGTGGAGCCAGTTTTGAGTGAAATTAAAGGGAGGTAATCCAATATCGCCTATTTTGTACTAGAGGAACAAAATTAGCAATATTTATAACCTCCCTTTAATAAAATATATGTACTTTGTTGTTAGTGTGTCTTCGTGGACCTATCAGTCACTTAAAAATCCAGGTCAGCCAATAAAATCATAGAATAACTTGATCGATTGGAGTTAAATGTTGATCGTCTTGAACAGTTTTGAAATGTTTTCTATTGATTTCGAAGCATTTTTGAGTGAGTGTTTGGAATGAATGAAGCGCCGAGTGAATGATTTAGAATTATTTTGATCAGAATGAGTGTCAATTTCATGATGTTTTTATCTGTAAGACTGGAGATATATAAGGGAGCTCTTGTTGATGGCTCTGGATGAAGCAGTTGTAACAGCCAATAAACACAATATACACACATGTACACAGAGCTTGTGTTTGACCAGGGCTTGACCCTCGAAAATTTGAAAAGAAACTATTTTGACCCTTAGAAATTACTCCCAAGGGGTCATTTTTAGAGAAATTCTAAGGGTCAAAACTTGATCTTATCACTCAAAATTTTCTATGATGTATCTTTCATACTATTGAGAATTCTACTGATTATTTATTTCCTTTATTATTATTGCAATAAAAGGTCAATTCACACTGAGACATGTAAAATTCTACACACAATTTGTCTTTTCTGTTGTTTGACCCCTCAAGAATGAGTTTTGACCCCCAGAATATGGTATGGTAGTCAATGACTCCTCAGTTTCAAACACTAGCACAAGCCCTGTGTACAACAGGAACGCTGTGTTGGGTTGATAAGCTTGTGTTAGCTGTGGTTATTATGAATTGGATGAAAACGGTTATCTTATAAGTATACAAATAACTGTGTGATAAAATCCCACACATAGATATTTTTAGAACAATGACATAATTAGGTTATTTTTAGAAATTTGGTTTTTGTCAGAAATATCGTCAAAAACAAGGCAAATAGAGGTTATAAGATAAATATAATACATACTTACCCCTTCTAAATTGCCTTATATGTCACATATATGTCTAGATCTATGTTCCATATAAACGACATATAAGTAACAAAGTTGTTTGCCATGTATGTGGCTTATATGTCACAGATTAGGATTTTAAATGCAAATGAGATATATGTCCCATATAAGTGGCATATATGGCTTAAATGCCATATAAGTCACATATATGTGGTTTATATGCCACTTATATGGATGGGGAAAAATAACTTATATGGGCCATATATGGCACTTATATGTCCCATATATGCCACTTATATGGGACTTATATGCCATTTATATGGGGCATATAAGTCCAATATGTCAAAAGTAGATCAGTACCAGAATGCATTTGTGTACACTTTATTCCGAAGAAATTATTTTCTTTGTCACAAAAACTGTGTACAATATTTTCAACTTCTAAACTAACTTTTGAATAATACTTGTTTTGCAATTTAAAGGAGAGGTTATGTAAAAGTATTATAATTTAACTTGGCACTGAGAAGAACTAGCCTGTAAGCCTAGCATTTTTCTACTTATTATTTCTTTTCACTATGTTCAAAGTAACAATTATTATTTCATATATATGCTTTCATTGATTAGTAAACTGCAATTTGTTTCTTTGAATAATCCTGAGCATGTGTTACAGAATCACAATTAAAACAAGTTTTTTTAACATCCCAAAATTTATTGTCCATTACCTCTATATTTCTGAAATATTGATTTAAGTGTGATTTGTGGACCTAATATTTCATAGAAAATATCAATTACATATTAAAGAATTAGAAAAGAGAAATATCAATTAGTTTTTACCTTAATTTCATTGTTTATACATACATATAATCCAAACACAGTAAACACATCAGATTTTTTTCAAAACTACCACTAAACTGAATAAATAAATAAGACCTTGTTTCATAGGCTTAAACTGAGATTACAAGAAGAGGTTTCATTGGTCTGATGTGTCAGGTGACTATGTGGCTTAGCAGCTATCCATATAAATGACATAGATATTCTCCATTCATTTGACTCCCCAAAAAGGCTTATAAGTCAGTTATATGTCAGTTATGTATATAACTGGCATATACACAGATCTCACATAGTTGCATTTCAGCTCAACATATAAGTGGCTTATATGCCAGTTATATGCCCCATATAACTGACATATAACTGACATATAAGTGGCATATAAGTCTGTCTAAGTCAGTTTTGTAAGGGTAGTGTATTGTATGAAAAAATATCTAACTCAGTGATGGGAATTGTACAATGTCTCGGCAGTTTCTTGACAATTATAAATTCCCCCAAACTTGTTGTATATTTCTTTTTATACAAAACACTAAGTACATATTATATATTTCTCAATCCTTGAATAGATTAGTGAGTAGTTAAAATATAGTAACTATAACTTTTTCTAGCTGTTAATTTTTGATAATGCTCATCATGAGTATGCCAGAAAAATATTCATGATAAACTAAAATTCTTACATCAAATGTAATGCATGGTTAAGCCTTTATTAGAATTATGAAAAATCAGGACAGAGTAAGATGTTAAAAAAGATTGTTTTGAAGAACTGATGTTTTATAATGTTCACGACAATGCCTCTTAACTTCAATTCAATTCAATTCTTTAATGATAACTGAATATAACACAAGTGACACAATACATTACAAACCATACATGACATGAATTGTATCTGAAAGAGTCTACTTACATATTAAGAATTTTATATGACATCATTAATTTCTATTTTTTAAGTTGGCCTGTTTTCAAAGAAAACCTGAGATATTGTCATCACATTGGAGTCATTTGCATTTCGATGGCTCAGCGCGAAACAGTTGTAACTCCCTATATAGTTATAGGGAGTTACAACTGTTTCGCGCTGAGCCATCGATTTGTGTTGTTGGTTTTAGTGTTGGCCTGACAAACCTTAGCCTTGGCCATATCTTTATTGTTATTGATGGTATTTTCATGAAACTTGGCATTTGTGTTCACCATCGCAAGAGCTATCCATATTGTTAAGGGGGTAAATGGTATGCCTCGTTTTTCAACCTACACTCCTTCAGTGGAAAGGTTGCATTCATAGGTGGTGCTGTTGCTCATGATAGGAATGGCCCTTGAGTCAGCTAAAAACAACATGCAGAAAATAGAAGAAAGAATTGTAGATATAATTTTTTTGTTACAGTACCTTTAAGATGTTTAAGTTGATTCACCAAGTATCAAATTCTGAAGCTGCAGCATATAAGGTTAGGTATTTTCAATTATAGACATACATGTAATAATTATTTATATAATTATCTTAATAGATCAAAATCATGACTATTGCAATTTATGATTAACTAAATTTTATTCACATATTGTGTAGTAGCACATATTGTGTAGTAGCCACAGTATTTATTCTAAGCAGGGGGTTGTGTGTTATAACCCCAGATTTTTCAAAGACTGGTGGTGAATTTTTACTATGAACAAAAAGCTCTTAATCTTCTCCAGTTGATCACAGCATACTTCAGCTTTATTCAAAGGATAAGCAGATAGTATAGACTATAATCAGCCTGCATGCAGATCTTGGCCTTCACTGCCTGTGTTATACTAAATTATTGTGAGGAAATGTTGAGCTTTACTGGTTAGACATCACTGTATGCTTTCTACTTATGTTTGTTGGAAAACCTTTGGTATGCCTATTTGAAATGTCCCACATAATTGGCATTTCTTTTCAAAAATAATTTATCAGGACAAGGTTTGATATAAATTTTATTTCAGATAACTTATGATGTGATACATGAGTTTGCCACAGAGAATGTGAAATATTTAGAACTGAGGACCACACCTAGAGAGGAAGCCAGTACTGGTATGACACGAGAATCCTACATAAAGGCTGTATTACAGGCAATAGATGACTGTAGATTAGAAAACCTTGATATCATTGTGAGGTTGTTATTAGCCATTGATAGACAGAGAGCTGTGGAAACGGCCCTGAATACTGTCGACCTTGCTATCAAATACAGGTTAGCAATAATTTAACAAAGTGACTCATTTAATTATCAGCAGAGTAGCTTGAAACTTTCCTAAGAATGATCCTTATTATGTGTACCATATTTCCCCTAATAAAAATGCCCTCCCTAATAGCAGCACCCCACATTTTTCAATAAGAAAAACCCACTTCAAATGCCTAAATTTTAAGAACTTGTTGAGATTTTTTCCTTAACTAGTTGGTGTGAATTTCCTCTGAACAATTAATATGATTGTTTAGAGGAAATTTACCTCAAATAAAAGGGAAAAGGGCCTAAAAGACATAAGTTTGTTTTTTTTCAATCAGCATACGCATTCTACATACAAACTCCCTGACAATGTTATGTATAGCTCCCAGGAGCGTTTATTTGGAGAAATACGGTGCATCATGATTTTGAGATAATACACTGCGTTATATAAAAGAGGACTTTTTTAAAAAAAAATCACTAGCCGAGTACTATGTACTCAGTACTCAGTTACGCTTGTTAACTATTTAGCATTTAATTGCATTTTGTATGCAAAGTAGAGTTGTTGAGGTTTTTGGTTATTTCTTGACACTGTCACACCTTTCGCTTCTTTTGGTTTCAGGAAATATTTAATCATGCTGCTTCATACTTACTAAATCTTACTAAATCTATGCATTCTTATTTCAGAGAATTAAGTAAAGGAACAGTTTTAGGAATAGATTTAAGTGGGAACCCCTATGTAGGTATTTATTTTTGTGCTAAGTACTCTTACTTCTTATAAATACTTTCATTACATCAATATCAAGTTGGCTGATTTAAGATTTGATTGAGCCTGTCTGTTGGATTTATCAGAAAACTAACTCTTCTTTATTAATGAAATTCAAAATTACTATGCAAATGTGATCACCATTCTGAGAAGATGTACATTGTACTTATTGAAAGAAATTTACTGATAGTTCAAAGGTCAAGGTAACGGATCAAGGTCAAATGTGCAACTAGGACAGTTGTTTGAAAGTATGACCTTAAACTGTGACCTTAACCTTGGAGGTTTCTGAACATCAAATTGAAATAGCTCATCTAGCATAGGCTAGTGGAGAACCATTGTGTTATTCTGCAATTACAAATAAATCTAGCAGTAGTTGTACAGAAAGAAATCAGACTCATGCAGAGGTATAGATAAAAGGGGGTAATGACAGTCTAAAATACTTATTTTCCATCATTTAAATTGTCTCAGCGAGATGATTCTATTGATTGATTGAATGAGGTTTAACACTGCTTTCAACATTTTTTCTGTTATATTACTGCTGGGGCTCCTAACAATGGCTTCTTGGTATTTCTCCCACCAGTACAGCCGCCACATCCTTTCCAAGCCTCCAGGTGCTATCTCACATAGGTCTACGATTGCTAACCCATTGGTGAGAGACAGATAGCCGAAAAATTGATTGCCGCTGTCAGGGATCGAACCTGGGACCTCTAGATTAACAGTCTGACGCGCTACCAGCTGCGCTATGACGGTGGTGGGAGACAATTTGAAAGGGTACCTGCCACACAGGGTTTGTGTACGAATAGATGAAATAAATTTAAATCCAAAATACCCCCCTCTATCTGTAGGAGTTTGATGCACCAATTCATATATAGATCTACCAAGCAGTCGTTGTAACAACTATGTCTCCCTCACCACAAGTGGGCTTGACACAATGCATCCATTTTTTTTTTCTTAAGAGATAAGCACACTCTTAACTTTGAGCTTGGACTTCATATGTTTGTATAACTGAAAGATTGTGGAAAGTGATGTTAAACCCCATTCAAATAAACTAATCATATGTTTGGAGTTTTATGGAAACCTTGCTCACAGAAGTTATTGTCGATCTTAGTTAGGTAACTTACATATTTCAGGTTGGGAATGCTGCCACATTCATTCCAGCTCTTAAAAAAGCCAAGAATAATGGCCTTAAATTAGCTTTACACCTAGCTGAGGTATGCATTTGTTGTGACTAATAGATATATTAACCTTCTTAAAAGTTTCTTTTTGTTGTTACTATGCTTCATTATTGTTAAATGTAGAAAGTGTGTTAAATCTGTTTAATTGTTGGAAGTCTGCCCTTTTGTAATATCACTTGAAATATATATTAAAACTACAAAGCAACCTTTGCTATCAAAGGGGATAACTCAGGGCCTTCTCTGGGGGTCGCCATTTTGGCCAAATGCGAAAATGAAATGAATTTGGCGATAGAAAAATGAAATTGGCGAAACAACTGGCTACAAAAAATAAGAACTTTGACCCATCAGCAATTATTGATTTTTACATAGGCTGAGAGGATATTGTGTAGACACACTCATAAGTGACTGGCCAATTAATTGAGGCGAAAAGCATGTGTGTCATGTAGTAATCTCTTGGCTATGCACAACACTTCTGTGATTGTTTACATAAATCAACAGTCAATTATTTGCTTAATTGGCATTTAAATATGATCCCCCTCGATGATGAGCTATGTAAAAGGAACTTTAGATTTTATCAAGCACAATTTTTAGAAGAAAAATAGCTTCAAAGTTGGCTCCTAAAAATCGAAATTTGGCTCCATTTTTTTCAATTTGGCGAAAGTGTTGGCGAAAAGAAATTTCAGTCCAGAGAAGGCCCTGATAACTCTATATGAATTTTTGTACAAGGTATTCCCATGTTGTGCCCCTGAATTGGTATGATGATATGATATTGTTTACAGTTGTATGTCTGTCTGCAAAATTAAACATTATAGCGTAAGATTGCCAACTACTCTAAGCATATTCATGATACATTGCATTTTTATACGCCCGAAGGGTCGTATTATGTTATGGCCTCGGTTGTCCGTCCGTCTGTCTGTCTGTCTGTTAGCAATTTTTTGTGTGCGCAACTCCTCCTAAACTATCAATGGAAATGAGCTGAAACTTGGCAAACTTACTTCCTATGATGTCTAGTTGTGCATAAGACCTTTGAAATTCAAATCGCTCCAGTCATTCCTGAGAAATCTTGAATTATCCGCCCCTGGATTTAACAAAAATCACTGTTTTTTGTGTGCGTAATATCTCCTTAACTATCAATGGGAATGAGCTGAAACTAGACACAATTACTCCCTATGATGTCTAGTTGTGCATAAGACCTTTGAAATTCAAATCACTCCAGTCATTCCTGAGAAATCTTGAATTATCTGCCCTTGAAGTTAACAAAAATCATTGCTTTGTGTGTGTACAACTCCTCCTTAACTATCAATGGAAATGAGCTGAAACTAGACATAATTACTTTCTATGGTATCTAGTTGTGCATAAGACTTTTGAAATTCAAATCGCTCCAGTCATTCCTTAGAAATCTTGAATTATCTGCCCTTGAATTTTGAAACTGAACTTGAACTGAAACTTGCAAAATGACTGTTTTGCATTTACTTGTACATAAAACCCTTTTCAATTTACACTCAAAGGGTCATAGCATGTTATGGCTCCAGTCGTCTGTTCATCTGTTTGCATTTTTTTAGCTCACCTGAGCACGAAGTGCTCAAGGTGAGCTATTGGGATCGTAGAATGTCCGTGGTCAGTCGTCCGTTGTGCGTCGTCCACAATTTCTTTAAACATCTTCTCCTCCTAAACCAGTGGGCCAATCTTGATGAAACTTGGCAGGGATGTTCCTTGGGTCAAGCTCTACCAAAGTTGTTCAAATAAATGAAATCCACCCTTAACTTTCCCTTTACCCTTAACAAAAAGGGTGAAAATATGAAAAAATCTTCTTCTCTGAAATCAGAAGGCAGACAGCTTTCATATTTGGTATGTAGCATTATCTAGTGGACCTCTACCAAGTTTGTTCATATCAAGACCCTGGGGTCATATTTGGGCCTTGCCTGGGCCCAACCCTTTTTACATAGAATCGAAGAGTGAAAATCTTTAAAAACCTTCTTCTCTGAAACCAGATGGCAGACAGCTTTAATATTTGGTGTGTAGCATCACCTAGTGGGCCTCTACCAAGTTTGTTCATATCAAGACCCTGGGGTCATAATTGGGCTTTTCACGGGTTTATCCCTTTATCTCTTATGAGCATGAAGGGTAAAAAAACGAAAATCTTCAAAAATCTTCTTCTATGAAACCAGATGGCAGACAGCTTTCACATTTGGTATATAGCATCATCTAGTGGACCTCTACCAAGATTGTTCATATCAAGACCCTAGGATCATATTTGGGCTCCACCCGGGCGCAACCCTTTTTACATAGAATCAAAGAGCAAAAATCTTTTAAAATCTTCTTTAATCGAAACCAGAGGACACACAGCCTTCATTTTTGGTATGTAGCATCATCTAGTGGGCCCTTACCAAGTTTGTTCATATCAAGACCCTTGGGTCATATTTGGGCTCCAACCGGGCGCATCCCTTTCAGCTTATCTGAGCACGATGGGTGAAAATAGGAAAACTTTCAGAAGTCTTCTTCTCTGAAACCAGAAGGCAGGCAGCTTTCATATTTAGTATGCAGCATCATCTTATGGACCTCTTTCAGGTTTGTTCATATCAAGACCCTGGGGTCACATTTGGGGTCCACCCGGGTGCATCCCTTTTTACATAGAATCAAAGAGCAAAAAGGCATATCTGTCTTGCTCTACGCTGAAAATGTTTCCTGGTATTGATCTTAGGCAATTATCTTCTTTTTGACATCTGCCTATCTAATTAATGTGATGTCCCAGGGGTCAAAGAGACTCAGGTGAGCAATCTAGGACCATCTTGGTCCTCTTGTATCGATCAATCAACCTCATGTTACTGACAAGCCCCTTCAGGTGTACATGCTCTGCTCTGTGAAGCTCTTGTTTGGTGTGGTATTAGACCTCATTGATAGACATCTGGAGATGTCCACCTTGGTCTTCTAAAAAAAATATGGAGATATATCTACATCATTCTACATGATGATAGAACATATTGCTCTTTTGCAGATCCCTGCACCTGAGGAAACCAATGAGTTGTTACAATTAATACCAGATCGTATAGGCCATGGAACATGTCTACAACCGGAGACAGGGGGCACACAGGGGCTTGTTGACACAGTTATTAAACATAGAATTCCTTTAGGTATTACAGTTAAAAACATCATGAAATTGACATTTATCTCAATCAAAACCATTCTTAATCGCTCACTCATTGCTCCAACCATTCATTCAAAACACTCGCTCCAACTGTTCAAAAAAGCTCAAAATTACTAAAAATTATAAAATCAGCAACTACCTTTAAAATAAATAAAATAAGAACCAAAATTGTGATTTCACTGATATGATTTAAATTTTTAGAGTCTGATTGGTTCTTAAAGAAATATGGAGCTATTTATAGAACTCTTATGCATATTTCATTAAAGCCAGGTAATAAATATTGGATAACCTCCTTAAATTTCACTCAAAACTGGCTCCTCTCACTCATTTAACATCATTCTGAAATCATTCCAAAATCATTCACCTCGTCAATTTCATGATGTTGTTAACTGTAGCGCTTCAACAATCTGAATCAGAAAATGGGAGCATACAGGGGTGATTGGACAGTTATCGAAGACAGGATTCCTTTAAGTAATGCCATCTTATCCTTGAATGTGACCATGGACTTATTAGAAGTTGGAAAATGATATTTTTATATAAAATGGTAGATCATTTTTGGTTGTAAAATAACATGATGGGTTCAAGTGTTACGATACTTTTCTTTTCTACATGCATAGCACCAATAAAGTTAAAATACAATACCTGGCACCGGTGTCAGGGAAGATCTTTCTTTGATTTAGTAGTAAGTGCATTGGTCTTATAAACCAAAAATTTCAATATTTCTTTTCCGTGTGGTTTCAACACCCCCTAATGTAGGGTTATTTTCATCTTTGCCTCAGTTGCAGACCATAATGTTCTTAAGATGAGGGTTTGTCTAGGAATGGCCCTAGAGCTATTTATATCGGAATTATACCGAATTTGTTTGTGCATAAAGCACATTACTGCCTTAAGGCTTATGCTGTCGTCAGTATCATGACTCTAAATGTGTGTTATGATAAGAGTGTGTGACGATATCTCTTTTTCCTACATGCATTGATCCAACTTAGTTAAGATACAATGCCTCACATCATCTTTCAGCAGAAAGGTTTCCTTTGTCTCAGTGGTTAATACCCCCTCCCTCGACCTACATTTGTTAATATCCAGTTGGCAACTTAATGTTTGTTACAGTTTGTTTTATTAAAATAATATCCCTTCACCTTTTCATGCCCCAGCATCAATGATTAGGGGCATATTGTTTAACTGGTGCCTGTATGTCTGTCTGAAAATTTAACCTATAAACTAAACATTTGCTGTAACTTCAACATTTTTCTAGTGGCAATGCTCATATTTGGCATGAAGGTTCCTTTCATCAATACACATCATTCAATATCAAGGCCATCCATCAAAGTCAAGGATAGCTCATTGGTTAGAGCATTGGTCTCCTTGGGCCTGTTTAACTATTAAACATCTTAAGATCATTTTTTGCATAAGTCAAAAATAAAAGTTGCTCTTACAGTAGTAACTAAACATGGAATTCTGCCATGCATCATCTCATTCAAATCTTCTTCTAAAGACAATTCCAATGAGATATTACAAGGCAGATTCTAAAATTGAAATAAACACCAGGTAGGATTTATAATTTTGACCTAAGAAGTTAAGATTAATTTTTTTTATAAGAAGTTTAGTAAAACAGGCCCCTGATCTGAAGGTCAGAGGTATGAGTCCTGGATACAGCAAAGGGTTGTCTTAGGCAAAATACTAAATACCTCAGTCCACCAAGCTGTAAATAAGAAGCAGTGGATGAAACTCCTTCAAAAAGATGGATTCTACTGCATCTTGAATTTCTCACACAAAATTGATAACATCCAGAATGAGTTAAAGTGGCAACTTGTGAAAATATAGCTTTTGTTTTTTACTCAATGAAATATAAATAGATCTTACTTTGAAACAAAGCATTATCCACTATATCACTATTCTCATATTTTCAGAGTTATGTCTCACCTCAAACATTGTGAATGAAGTGGTTCCTGACTATGATAGTCACCATTTCAAGTTCTGGTACCAGCTGGAGCATCCTTGTGTAATATGTGTAAGTATCAAGAATTGACAGATGCTGGCTGTCATTCAAACAAGAGCACTGCCTACAAGTGCCTACAACCTGCAATTGGGTGCTGGATAGTGGATAAAAAGAAGACCAAAAGGGGCCATAATTTACACAAAGTGTATCAAGAGTTATACCCCTTGATAGCAAAGGTTGCTATTTTGACAGTGAACATGTGTTCCAAGTTTCAAGTAAATGCCTTCAGTATGACAACAACAACAATGCAAAGGTTGTTCTTCAAAAGCTGCCAAGGTATATTAACAGATCTTTGCCGCCATTCAAACAACTGAGAGACCAATCAAAACTCTCACCCACAGTGCTATGACTGTTGTACCCTCATTGTTTTCCACCAATTTCACCAAATTTCGACACATTTTAGGTAATGGGCGACTTAAATGTTGTAACTAAAGCTTAAATAAGCTTTAGTTTCAACATTTAGGTGACATATATGACAATATATTTTTCAGATTAAATATAGTTACATGTCTAAGTGGGTGTGCCATGGTGGAGGCCAGGGATGCACTAATTGATTGACCATTCAAATTATTCATTTAACATGAAGTGAACTTTTTCGCTCCATCATTTTGCAGCATCATTGTAAAACAAGATATGATCAAGGTAAAAGTTTGTCACAGATACGACATTGCCAACTCCAACAACATGATGGAAACCAAGGTGACCACAATGCCTTGTTGTTTTTTCTAGAAAAAAACTGGAGCTAATAAGCATGGCCAATAGAACATAATTTGTACCTAAAATCAATGCCTTAGGCTGTGATAAGGTTGCAGTTCAGGAGAGTCAATTGAATATAAGAAAAAGAGAAAGTATAGCTTTTCATATAATTAAATTTCTGTATAAAATGTTCTTTGCAGACTGACGATAAGGGTGTCTTTTCCACCTCCCTCAGTGAAGAGTATTGTAAAGCGGCAGCGACCTTTGATCTCAGTAGACAACATATTTGGGACGTATCATATGACAGTATTAATCATATATTTGCTGATGAAGACACTAAACAAACTCTGAGAAACAAGTGGAAATCCTATGAAATCTTATTGAATAAATAGTTATCACAAAATAAATATAAAATTGATTTTTACAGTATTTGTGAATGGCTTTTATTTTCCAATATTATTTTCCCTCCCTATGGTCACAGCAACTTAAGGTAGTGTTCCCCTAATAGTTCTGTAACATTTCAGAACTCGCCATCTTTCACATTGTTAACCAAGGTTTCCTAATGTAATCATAATGAAACCTCAGTTAACACTGTTACAATTAATGACTTCTGAAATGTTGCAGCACTGTTATGGGTCCACTACCTAAAGGACAGTTGTAAGGTTATCCTTCTGTAGCATACCCTCAGCAATCTATTTTCTGATAATTGCTTCTGTGTGTGTGAAAAATCCTTGTAAACCCCATGTAGGATTATTTCTTTCTAAACGCTGAACCATCTCACTTTTACATATCTATTCATGGCCCTTGTCTCCAAGCTGGAACAGCTCTGATAATAGAAAACAAACACTGGTCATCACCTTCATGTACTTGTATTCATTTTACAATAATTGGTAAAAAACAAGAGCCGTAAGAGACGGATTATACTCCCTGAATAAGGCATTGTCACAAAAAAATGTATGCGATCAATGGAAAAAGTTTGCTGTTGATTGCTTCTATAGGTTTTGGGATTTGCTAATGGGAGATGTGACACATCAGGTGAAATTTTCAAATAGTTTATGGTCAAGGGCATCTGATTTGCTAATGAAATATGAAATTTCATCAAATTCTGAACATAACACCAGGAGAAATGAAAGACAAGAGTGCCACCGTCACAATATACGCCACAACTTTGCTCTACTTTTTTTTACAGATCCGAATTCATAACATTTGCAGACTTCCTGCTTAGATTGTCAAGTTCAAACTGTTTGTTATGATTGATTGATTGAATGGGGTTTAAAGCCTCTTTAAACTGCACTAAAAATAATAATAAAAAGAACTTTTTATGACGGGCTGAAATTCACTTAATTGCAAGAACATGCACAAATTCAGGTAACAAAGAACATTTCGTAGAAATTTCTTTAAAATAAGCTCATAAATAAAGGAGCCACTTTCACAAGAATTTTTACAAGGAGGCAGCTGTAAATCACCCAACCACGATTATATAGGCAAGGTCAGGTGACTACAAACATTTTGTGAAAGTTTCATCCGAATTGGTCCACAAATTAGGGAGGAGTTGCGTTCACAAGATTTTTTAAATGAAGGCCCCTTTTTCCATAATGCAGCTGAAATTCACCAAACTGTGACTTCAAGCACATGGTCAGGTGATTAGGAACTTTTTTTGAAAGTTTCATCCAAATTGGTCCATAAATTAGGGAGGAGTTGCGTTCACAAGAAAAGTGGACGTACATAGAGATGGACAGACGGAGAAGATGACTCCAATATACGTCCGCCTCCGGCAAGGTATAAAAAAGGTAACAAACATTTAGCCCCCCTTTTTCCATGATGTATTTTTTGTACGAAAATTTCAATTCTTTTCATAGTAAAGGGCATCTGTTTCGCTACTCAAATTTCATTAAATTCTGACTTAGACTAGGAGAAATTTGAGAAAAACTGTATTTTACCCTAAGTTCCCTTTTCCCATGACAAGGCCTCAAATCCAAAAACCAAAACAGATGCATCAAAGGATAAAATGCTGGAATCCAGCCTTTTCTTCATTAAAAACAATATTTTCTACCCATTGGTATAAACATGAGAATAATTTTAATTCTTTCAGATCTATTTAATTCCATTCTTAGATATGTTGTATTTACTTGTCCATGAAGTGGCCTAGAAAAATTTAATGTCTTCAGGAAAAAAGCTTCTGTCGGACAAGTCCGTAATAGGAATTCAACACCTCTGGTTAATACAACTTTGGTTGATCCCTCTTGAACCTGCATCCCAGTGGATCAGAGCTTGATAATAATTATTACCAGTAATCCAGTTTGGAACCATTCTACCTCACAACCGCAGGCCAGCATTCAAGAACATAGAAAAATTATCCACTAAAAGGAGGAAGTTTTAATTAAGGATGAACATGCAGGCAAAAGGACAGATGAAGTTTTTGTAACAGATGCAGTTTTTGTGAATGCAGTTTAATGCAATAAAGTACTGCCCATAAGCACATCACTGAAAAAATCACAATGGATATCCTGAATATGTGACATAACTTTACTCAAAGTAAACTTCACGGTAGACAATCATGAATTTCAAAGAAATGCAGAATTGTGCTGTATTGAATGTTTCTTGCTACCTTGCAATATTCTGGAAAAAATGGTGGAAATGTGACTTTTGATATTTATACTGACTCCAGTTAAATGAATGCATCTTGTAAATTGTCCTATTTTTGTTGCGCTTTTCATAATGGCATTGAAAGTAAATGTTTTTCGAACCTTGGTGCCAAACCCCATCTCTGAGAGTTAAGAATATATGAAAATATTGGTTATGCTTAACAGATGTGAGTTGGAAGTTTTGGCTAGGATAGAAAAACAGTATTACAGTCCAGGCAAACTGCATTATTTGTATACTTGATTCAATAAAAAAGGTCATTCTTGAAAAAAATAGTTTGAATAGAAACACTTTTCTTTATCTTTGAGCACAATTATTTGGAAAACCTACCATGGCAATATTATATTTTTGCAATTAAGGTAGTGGAACTTTTGTATTTCTGCAACATTTCATTAGTAAAGAACTTAAACAGTATTAACCTGGATTTCCTAATGATTTCATTAGGAAAACTCAGTCAACATAGTGAAAGATCATGAGTTCTGAAATGTTGTGGAACTATTACAGGTCCACTATATGAAGCAGATGGACACTTCAAATAAGTTATATCTCATTATAAAACTAACCTGTGAGGCATATGATATATCTGTCCTCCTGTAGAAGTTTTATCACTTTTTCTATTTCTCCAACCAGCAGTAGGTTTTAACAATCTGTTAGGGTCTCTGTCTACATCAATCTCTACCTGCAGGGTGAACAACCTATTACAATAAACTTCCCTTATAACTGTTCTCATGCTAAGTAAAGTTCTTTGCAAAACAAGAGATGTTTGTAAAACATTTAAGCCCCCTCCCCCCAACAGCAATTCAATGGCTTATTCTTTGTCAATAAACAAAGGACAATAACTAAAAAAATATGACAAGTAGAGTTATAATCCTTGTGCACTGCACTTCTCCTCAATGAGATCTATCCATCTTTGAAGCTTCATGACTCTAGCTTGCATTTTAAATATTGTCTGCAGACGGACTGATTAACACACTGATTAACCGAACGAAAGGGAGAATGCAAAGCAGTATGCAGTATACCCTCTCTTTTTTGAAGGGGGCATAATTTCATTCGAATCAAAGTGCTTAAGGCTCTGAAAGAAGGAATTGGATGCCATTATTCCTTTAAAAAATTAAAGCTTTACATATTTCTGAACAAACAAGACAAGCATGTGGTTTAGACTAAGATCAGACTGCACATGTGTGCAGGCTAATCTTAGTCTCTAATTCCTACCAAGAAAGGAATATTCTGGGTTCAGCATGACAAGTGTTAACAATACATGTATCAGTTATATTAATATCTTTTATAAACTAGAAATGTCTCACAGACACATATTCCTGTGCAAATGCTTTATTTTCATCCATGGCTTATTTGAGGGTTACCCATAGCTTATTTGACCTTCAAGCATGACCTTGATGTTGGCCGTATCCAGAAAAACTCTTTGCATGACACTATTACTTACCAAATTAAACATTTAACATGATGAAAAGTCAATTTTTTATGAATCTAAATCTTCAAAGAAATTTGAAGGCATCAGTTTGGCCAGATCAGAGAACAAGGTAAACCATATTCTAAACAGTAGAATACAAACTAAATATGCTCTGAACTTCAGACTATTTCTTGCTTGATCTATTGCCATCTATGCAATGTTGCTAAAAAAATAACTGAATGAAAATTCCTTGGACTAAAGTTACCAATATCTTGTAATGCATAAGATCTTATGACCTTTATGTTCTTGGATATCATTGTATTAGCCTGTGTGTGACATTTCCAACTATATCACATGTGTGCTACATGAAGACTCATATCAACCTGAGTATCTACATAGGCTGATCAGTCTTCACTATGCACTCAATAGTTGGCTGCAGACCTTCAGTATCCATTTTTATCCAAGAATAATTTCAACTGTGTATCTGTTCAGACTGCTCACTGCCAGTTCATCATGCACACATGAAATTATTGGAAAAGTCACACAGAGACTCAAATTTTATATTTGTGCCCTGTTACAAGAAAAGGTACCATCTTGCTAGTAAGTTAAGTGCCGACCCTAGTCAGACTGCGTGGGTTGGACAGACTGACTAAGACTGAAACTTTTCGTACTTCTCAGTCTACATTCCTGAACAAGAATTTTTGAAATGCAACCACTGTTTGACCTTTACTGGAACAAATCTCTTTTTGCCATTTCATTTTATGGAGTTCCCAGATGTATGCTGGATGGTGTGAGATTTCATCAAGACAACTATTCTTGCCAATTTACACGTTGATTGACCCTCTGACCTAATTTTTTTTACCCCCTCTTGACCCATTTTAGAACATGTCTGAGATCTCATCAAGAGAATCATTCTGACCAATTTTCACTATGGTTGAGCAAAAAATATGGCTTTAAGACTGTCTACAAGGTTTTTCTAATATTTGACCCTGTGACCTCATTTTTGACCCCAGTTGACCCAATTTCAATTTTGTCCAAGATTTAGTCAAGACAATAATTCTGACCAATTTTCACTTTGAGCAAAAAATATGGCTTCTAGAGTGTCTACAAGGTTTTTCTAATATTTGACCCCGTTACCTCATTTTTGACCTCAGTTGACCCTATTTCGAACTTGTCCAAGAATTTATCAAGACAATCATTCTGACCAATTTTCAGGTTGATTGAGCAAAGAAAAATGGCTTCTAGAGTGTCTACAAGGTTTTTCTAATATTTGACCCTGTGACCTCATTTTTGACCCCACTTGACCTTATTTTGAACTTGTCTGAGATTTCATCAAGATAATCATTCTGATCAAATTTGAGGATGATCTGTCAAAAAATGTGGCCTCTAGAGTGTCTACAAGGTAAATGTTGACGACGCACTACACACTACGGACATCATGCAACCACAAAAGCTCGCCTTGAGCACTTCGTGCTCAGGTGAGCTAAAAAAGATATAAAATTTTAATCTCTATGTAAAATTATCTCCCATCACCTTCCAAAACAGGGAAGATTTTACAAAAGTATGTGCTAAAAACTGCCATCCCCCCCCTCCTAGCCTTGACACAGCAAAAGCAACTTAAAATATAAAGGAGTTAGAATAGTATTTTTGAAAGAATAATGCCATTATGGAGTAAAACTTGTTTGATAGCAAACACTTAGGAGTTAATATCCTATTAAGTGACCAACCTGGCTTTTCAGTTGTTCTAAACGTCGCTCTTTCTCTAGCTGTTCCATTTCCTTTGCTTTCTCTTTGGCCAATCTGTCTTGAAGAGCTTGTGTGTCCTGAAGTAAGTGTTAAATAACAAATGTAAAGCAATGTACAGTCAATATTGCTCAAGCGACCATGTCTATTAAGTGACCATTTTTATTAAGTGACCATTTTCAAAATCTCCTTCTCTAAATCAAAATATTTTAAAAAGTAGGTATTATTAGTCTAAAAATTATTAAAAACAAATGTTCTGTTATTTAAATTCACCAGAATCGTCTCAATTAGACGATTCTATTGTATTTAACAACATAGAATTATTGAGAATTTCA
This sequence comes from Fragum whitleyi, assembly GCA_948146395.1. Lineage (NCBI taxonomy): Eukaryota > Metazoa > Mollusca > Bivalvia > Cardiida > Cardiidae > Fragum > Fragum whitleyi. The sequence continues at coordinate 12,842,164 of OX411543.1, read as the reverse complement.
CAATAACATGCATGTTCAATCAAAAAGTATGTTTCTTAGTTATAAACAAAATGTGTATCAAGCCGCCATTTTTTTAATGTCCCCTCTTTGGTGCTCCTGTTGATGTTCACTTAAAATAGGTTTAGCTATAGTTTGTTTACTCAACGGCTTTTATACCTCTTGAAAACTTAAGTATATATATGGCAAGACAATTTTTGACATAAAAATTTCCACAAGAAATACAAATTCATGCAACACAGACATAAAAATAGGATAGACAAAAAATGTAAGGAGATAAATTTCCTTTTTACACAATGTTTTCTTTTACCAAATTTCATCAGTTCTTTGAAACTGGAGATCAAGTCATAATAGATTGAGCAGTCCTACAATCAGGACATAAAGCTATTTGTAAAACAATTATGCCCCCAATAAGAGCCGGTCACTGGCCTATTCTTTGTCAATTAACAAAGGGCAAAAACTGTTAATATATGATGAGTATAGTTATTGTTCTTTTGCACTATATTTCTCCTCATTGAGATCTATCCACCTGTGAAGTTTCATGCATCTAGCTTGCATACTTTTTGAGATTTGAACTGGAAAAAAAAGGTCTACAGACTGACCAATGGACCGACCAACAAGGGCAAAGGTAATATAACGCCTCTTCTTCATAGGGGGCATAAATATTGCAAATGATGAAAAGTGTTACTCCACTTTGCATGTGACAACACATGCAAAGTGGGGTAATATTTCTCAAAAGTTATGCCAAAATTTTCATCCTTCTGAGCAGTACAACCTTGATGAGATAAAACTTACTCTATGTGTGACTACACATGCAAAGTGGAGTAATATTTCTCAAAAGTTAAGCCAAAATTTTCATCCTTCTGCCCAGTACAGCCTTGATGAGACTAAACTTACTCTATGTCTAAACTTTGCTATTTCTCTTGCTGAAATCTGTCTTTTTCTCTCTTTCTCTTCTTCTTCATACATTTGTTGTTGTTGTTTTAAATATTCTTCTTCTTCGTTTCTTTGTTGTTTATACTGGAGTACTTTTGACTTTAAATCTTGCTGCAATGTGTAGGATAAATTCTTAGACTTTAATTTATCTACAAGCTACTTGCAGAATGATTATATTAAACCTTGTTATGCTGAAAAAAACTTTGGTAAAACTACAATTAAATCAAAGTTTAAAGCACTGGATAAACTAATGTAAGTCAGTACTAATTTTGAAAAAAATCCTCCTTAAACTTGCCTAGTTTTGAAAGGTAAATAAAATGGTAACAACTAAAATCAGACTGCACATATGTTTTTATACTTCCTGCCAAATACAAAATTTTCAAGGTTCAGTATGACAAGAGTTAAAATAATAGGTACCAGAAGATCTGTTTCGCTTTACTCATCTTCAACTAGGATTAATTTAATATTTTCCTGTCATTTATCAAATGTGAAATATTTTGGGCAAATTTTAGAAATTTCACATAATACCACAAAATTTAAATCAACAAATTCTGCCTCCTTATTCTTTTTTTATCCCTCGTCTGCAAAATTTTATTTTTGTTTCAAACAAATTGCCAATTTTATCAATATATTTCAACCAGTTTGACGAAACTTTTTAAGCACAATCAGGGAACAAGTTTGAACCTTAAACTAAGGTTTTGACCCCCAAAAATCTGAAATACCTTAATTTGACCCTTTGAAATTATTTTCAAGGGGGCCATTGTGACCCCCTTGAGAGGAATGTCTAAGAGTTAAAACTTTTTAAGATGCTTTCAGTGTTCTATCTAAAATTTTACAAATCAATCGCATACTTCCTTTTTTAAGAAGATAAGGTCAAATGACTTGTAAACCTACAAAATTCTTACTCATAATTTGCTCATTCTAGTCTTTTGACCCCTTTAAAATCTGATTTGACCCCCTGAATTTAATGGTTAAGGGGTCAACGACTCCAATAATACACACTACCACAAGCCCTAACAATAACTGAGTACAGAGCAAGCAGTGTATGCTAAGATCAAACTGCATATCTGTGCAGTCTGATCTTAGTCTAAATTGTCTGTCAAATCTTTGTTAGCAGAGGGAATATTCCAAGACCAGCATGAGAAGGGTAAAGCTAGTTCCGTGAGTGTTACCTGCTTTCTCTTCCATTCTTCTTGTTTTCTGTGTTTGTCTAATTCTTCTCTCAGCTTTTTTTCTTCTTTTTGTGCCTTTTCTAATTCTTTCTGCACCTGTTAAACAAATGTTAAGATGAATATTAGACATTCAGAGAAATATTCTTAATTTCTTCCTTAAAAGCTTGGTGGAAGCAGGGGTCAAGATCCAATGTTACTGGGCTTGCTTAATAAGGTTTCTATTCAAGACTCTGTAAAGTTCAGCTTGTAGGCAACTCGGGACAGATCCTTTATTTTCCTAAAGCTTTCTGATGGAATAATCAAGCTTTATCCTTAAAATTTCACATTTTGTCTCCTTGCATTAAAGAAATATTATAAGTGTCTGTAAAGACTGATAAATGTTTCATTTCACATGCAAAAAAAGCTTTATTTTCACTTGTGATTTTCACTTGTGAAAATAAAGCTTTTGTTGCTCTAGAAATGAACAATAAATTGCCCATACACAAGAAGAAGAAGAAACAATTATCTTCTTTAACCCACATTCACCTTACCTTATAAGCATTCAGTTTAGACAGTCGTTCTATCCGTTCCTGTTCCATTTGTTCCTTCAATATTTCCTTCTTTCTATCCGGTCTATCCACAGGCTCCTCTGTGGCCTTCGACAATATCCCATCTTTCTCTTCCTGTTGAAAACGAAAAAGAAGCTCAATCCAAATAAAAATAAAGTTCATTAAAACAGCTTAAATATAAAGGTTACTAATTTCTCAAATATCAAATTTTTCATTATTTTTTGCATAAAATGTATGTTTTCCGTTCGTTAAAGGCATATGTTAATGAACAAAACCAAGTAGTTTAAGAATTATAAAACATAGATTAATTAGTAAATTTAGTTATTAGCCCAATTTCACTTAAATTTCCTCAATTTTTGGCCTATATACTTCAATCAATTCTAATGATATACTGACCTTTTTCAGCAATATTTTTTTATACCAAAAATATAAATTAATGCTTTCTGTTCAAAATACCATAAGAATTTGATTTTGAAGAGTATACACATTGTATATTAAAATGTATAAAATTCATTCATGTCTAGCATTGATATACATCTTAATTAAAGACATTGATCTAATTCCCACGGTTATTTTTTGACACCATAAATTTATCAAGCAATGTTGGTGAAAACAAAAGTGAGGGTACAATGCATTACGCAATTTTTCTGGCTTATCTATAGCTTTAGAGCTAGTTTTACTGCCTTTTCTATGAATTATTTTGCAATCAGGTTTTTAATAAATATTCTAGTCGTTCCTTTTATGCAATTCACTTTTTTTAGCATTAACATTTACAGAGACCTTCAAAATGCTTTAATCCCTTATATCTTTACTATCATCTGTGGACAATTTTATGTTATAACTTTGAGATTATCTTCAGCCAGTAAATGAAACTTAAGCACTTGAATCACTCTACTGGCCTGATGGTTACTCAATTAAGATTTGCTGCATTAATGTTTTAAAATCAACTAGCTCTGTGTTCTGAATAAAAATGTTCTCAATTAGAAATGATATCCTGCTTTGCTTATGAACATGCATGCTAAGCAGGGTATAATTTCAAAACTTTTACATGTTGTTTGCATCCTTAATGCTGGGCAGAACTATCTATTCCTAAACTATAAAGGATACTAGAGGATATAGAATGTGTGGTCATGAAATACCAAATTCATTAAACAAGTCATCTATAAACAGATAAAAACAAGGTTTTCCTGAGTTTTTATCTGTTTTGGATGAAGTGTTTAATAAATTCAGTTTTATGAGCAAAAATTTAATATTCTATTTAAAATATGACATGAATTTTTGTTATAAATTGAAAAAATTACAGAAAAACAGTGATCAAGTTATGCTGTAAAACCTATAATACTGTTTGCAAAATGATGTCAGCAAATTCATAATGATGTCATTTTTACAACGAAAATTTAACACTGCTATACATTCTTTACTCATAGTTATTCCACTAGTGTTATAACATCTGTGCTAAAATTCAAATCAATTCAACAGGTTTTTTTCCATCCAAAGTATTAGGTCATATTATAAAAAGTGGACTAACATCTTTTTTCTCCCTCCATTTCTTTATTGCGTCTTTCTTTGTTTCATTCAAAAACAAATATTCCTGATACCATTCTTCATGAGTGTTGATTTCTTCCTCAGTCCTGGTGGGTAATGCTGGTAACAGGTGTTCTAGAAATACAGGTCTACCCTGGAAACGTTATAAAACATGTCCTGATGTTAGCATTAGGTGGTTGGCTCTGGACAACTGCTGTTGAGCTCGCAAAAAAATCAATCATAGATCAAATTTTAACATTTGACCTTGAACTGTGCCCTTGACCTTGCAGCTAACTGAAAATTTCTTTCAAATAGCACATCAACTAATGAAAGAAAATTATTGTGCCTCACTTTTTTGCCTCCTTATGTGAGAGCTATGCTCCACTAAAAGCTTAAACTTTACATTTCATTGGGTCAGAGCAACAATATTGTAAGTGCCTATATTTTCATAGGCACTTACATTAGTGTTGCATTGACCCCTTGATTTGACCTTGACCATGGAGCTGTTTGAAAAATTCTTTGAAATAGCTCATCTTTTTTATGATTGAAACTTATTGTACCAAGGGCCTATTTTACGTAACTTGTTAAGAAAACAAGAGCACCGCCTACGGGTGCCTACGCTCAGCTGTTGAGTGCTGGATGGTGGGAAAAAATCTAAGTCGAAAAGGGGCATAATTTGAGCAAAATGCATCTAGAGTTACTCCCCTTGATAGTATAGGTTGCTCTTTTGATGGTGAACACATGTGCCAAGTTTCAAGTGAATGCCTTCAGTAGAACCAGAGATATAACTAAATGTCAAAGTTTTTGCACAACGACAACGACGACAACAACACGGAGGCTATAGCAATACCTCAGGTTTTCTCCGAAAACAGCTGAGCTAAAAAAATGATCCTAAGTCAAAAGAACAAATTGTACCTTGTGTTTTCATTCATTGTTAGTTGATTGATTGTATGGAGTTTAACGCCGCTTTCAACATTATTTCAGTTATATCGCGGCGGCTGGAGCACCTAACAATGGATTCCTGGTATTTCTATCACCAGTACAACCACCACATTCTTTCCTAGCCTCCAGCCGCTATCTCACATAGGTCTACGATTATCGACCCATTGGTGAGAGACAAATAGTCGGAAAGAATGAGTGCCGCCGTTCATTCATTGTTAGATTCTGCCATGCAAATTCTCATTGGTATAATCTTTAGAAGACAATTTTGATGAGATAATGCATAGCAGATTTCCATGTTTAGTTACTTCTTTAGAAACAACTTTAATCATTGAATTAGACAAAAAATGATCATTAAATATTTAATAGGACAGGCGGAAGGTTATTTTGAAATCTCTCAATGAATATAGGGGACTGAGCTTAATCTTACATTTGACCTTGGAGCTATCTGAAAATTTCTTTCAAATGGCAGATCTTCTCATTATGAAGAATAATTTTGCCAAGATATTTTGAAATCCATTGATAAATGCAGTTGATATGAAACTGAAAAGTCAATAAATAAAAAGTGAATTTCTACAATTATGCAAAAAAAAGCCAACAAACTCAAAATATTGTACATTACATATATATTTATAAGGAAGTCATTAGAAATGTCTCATTAAGAAGATTCCAATGAGTACCATGTACAGAAGATTTTGTGGGGAAAAAAGGTTATGTATTTTTGTTAATTCTGTCTTTTCAAATTGTTAGATGCTTTAAGATTCTGAAGAGGATTTTGTCATGAAACATCATGACAAATAGCAGCATCAATATAGTGCTATCATTAACAAGATTGACAATATTTCAATTTCATCCCAATAAATGAAGCAATAAGAGTCATTACCTGGTATCTCTGTCTAAACTTGAGAAATGTTTGATGATCATACTCATCCCATCCACCTCTTACACCACCAGTCTGCTCTAGGAACTTCTATAATTAAAAAAATAGTAAACAGTTAGATGCTGTGTAATTTGTTCATAAACATTTCTGCATTCTGAAAACTTCTGACTGAAAAATTGGTTTCATACCACAATGAAAACAACAAGCATTTGGAAGTATTGCATGGCAATACCAAGTCCCCTACCGGATTTATAATTATATCCCTAGAGCAGTATCTTTTTTGGAAGTAAAGGTAAAACTACCTCTCCAAAATGTTGGTTGTATCAGATTTTATGTATCAGCTCAATATCTCTGAGGATAAAAAAAAAAATCCTGAAATTTCCTGTTAATTTTCTAAGTCCAGCATCCGTATCTTCCACAAAAATCAATGGAACAGAACCAAATTCAAACTTGATCTGTAACTGATTGATGCTGACTCACATACCAACAAGAGCTGTCACTGTAAGATGACAATGCCCCCGACACCGCTTTGATTTTAAATTATGGCCAATCTATGTTGAAGGTCAAGGTCATCCAGGGGTCAAGGTCACCAAAGTATGTGCCTACAGAAAGGTAATGTACCAAGGAATGTTGTGGTAAAGTATGATGCGAATATGTTAAGTAATAAGGAAGTTATGGCCAATGTTAAAGTTTTTGGACGGAATGACAGACGGACGGACGGACGGACGGACGGACGGACGGACGGACGGACAAGTCAAATTTATGATGCCTCCCTATCGGGGGCATAAAAATCAGCTCAATATCTCCAAGGGTTAAGAAAAAAAGACCGGAAAACTGAAATTTCCTGGTAATTTTCTAAGTCCAGCAACCGTATCTTCCACAAAAATCAATGGTACAGAACCAAATTCAAACTTGAACTCGTTCTGTAACTCATTGATGCTGACTCACATACCAAAAATCAGCTCAATATCTTCAAGGGTTAAGAAAAAAAGACCGGAAAACTGAAATTTCCTGGTAATTTTCTAAGTCCAGCATCCGTATCTTCCACAAAAATCAATGGACCGGAACAAAACTCAAACTCTTTCTGTAACTCATTGATGCAGACTCACATTCCAAAAAATCAGCTCAATATCTAAAAGGGTTAAGAAAAAAAGTCCGAAAACTGAAATTTCCTGGTAATTTTCTAAGTCCAGCATCTGTATCTTCCACAAAAAACAATGGACCAAAACCAAACTCAAACTTGTTCTGTAACTCATAAATGCAAACGCACATACCAAAAATCAGCTCAATATCTCAAAGGGTTAAGAAAAAAAGTCCAGAAAAATGAAATTTCCTGGTAATTTTCTAAGTCCAGCATCCGTATCTTCCACAAAAATCAATGGACCAGAACCAAACTTGAACTCTTTCTGCAACTCATTGATGCAGACTCACATACCAAAATTCAGCTCAATATCTAAAAGGGTTAAGAAAAAAAGTCCGGAAAACTTAAATTTCCTGGTTTTTTCCAAGTCCAGCATCCGTATCTTCCACAAAAATCAATGGACCGGAACCAAACTCAAACAAGTTCTGTAACTCATTGATGCAGACTCAAATACCAAAAATCAGCTCAATATATCCAAGGGTTTAGAAAAAAAGTCCGGAAAACTGAAATTTCCTGGTAATTTTCTAAGTCCAGCATCCGTATCTTCCACAAAAATCAATGGACCGAAACCAAATTCAAACTCGTTCTGTAACTCATAAATGCAAACGCACATACCAAAAATCAGCTCAATATTCACAAGGGTTAAGAAAAAAAGTCTGGAAAACTGAAATTTCCTGGTAATTTTCTAAGTCCAGCATCTGTATCTTCCACAAAAATCAAGGACCGGAACCAAATTCAAACTCGTTCTGTAATTCATTCATACGGACGCACATACCAAAAATCAGCTCAATATCTCCAAGGGTTAAGAAAAAAAGTCTGGAAAACTGAAATTTCCTGGTAATTTCTATGTCCAGCATCCGTATCTTCCACAAAAATCAATGGACCGGAACCAAACTCGAACTCGTTCTGTAACTCATTGATGCAGACTCACATACCAAAAATCAGCTCAATATCTCCAAGGGTAACGAAAAAAAGTCTGGAAAACTGAAATCTGGACTGACAGACAGACGGACGGACGGAAGGACGGACGGAGCGCAAACCTATAGTCCCCTTCGGCTTTCGCCGGTAGGGGACTAATTAAGAGTACTCACATATTATACAAGAGCTGTAGGAGAGGACAGCGAAGCTCGACTATTCCTAGTGCTGGATAGTAACATCAAATCAATATCGACATTGAAAATTCAATAAAATGAAAGTCATTGAGGTATGAAACTAAAGTCCTAATCATGATAGTATACGAAATCTGCTTTAAGTATTCTTATGGTGTAAATAAGATAAAAGTGTTATGTCCCCAGGACAAAAAATGATCACTTCAACAATGAATACTTTAATACACACTGTAAATTATTTATCTCGAATGGATCAAATTCAAATAGATAAAGGCACTGGAAGTACTACATGTTTTTATGTTTCCTTTGAATGTATTTACAAACAGCTACAATTTCTAATGGATAAGCAAGAGGTTATGACTAGGATCAGACTGCAAAAGACCTTGCCTCATGCCAAAAAGGACATATCAGGGTTAGACAAAAACCACTTTCTGCCATCAGCTGGTAGGACCTGTTACCCCCTCAATATTACAGGTCCCGTCTGATAACAATAGGTCCTGCATGAAAACCATGCTTAATTTTTTAGCAATTTAAGGGATAAACATTGTTAGAAAAGAAGAAATTGCTTTTGACAAGCAATTTCTTCTTTTTCTACAATGTTTTCCATATGGTTATACAAATTTTAGCAGTGAAAAGGCAATTATTTTTCAAAAATGGACAGACTTGAAATACTTTGTTCTACCATTTTCCAACAGGCCTGAGGGACCTGCAGCATGGTAACATCTACCAGTTCTCCCTAAAATCCATAGGTCTTGGGCCTGAAGACTGGTGTTAGTGTCAATCCCTTTATATGACAGCCTTTATTTAAACCTACCTCAAAAGCTGCTACTTCAGGTGGGAGATCTTTTGTTATATCTCTGGCACTAGCCAGGGGTTTATTGGTGGCCCCTTGTTTCCTTGTGAAGGAGTTCTCTGTGTTCAGCTGAGACCAGGAGTCAAACTTTTTCTCCAGGGCTTGTATTTCTAACCATGTGGTTCTCTCTTCCAATAATATTTCTTCATACCTGAATCAATGTGTGAAAAATAATCATATGCATTATAATGATCTAATTTTCAAAATTAAGAAAAGGCTTTACCATTAGCCTGGCTCCCTGGCTGTCAGTTAGTGTAATATAAGGTACACCACTCATGTTTTACTATTTCAAATTACCTCCCATATTCTCAAAAACTAACTGATCGGACAGACATAGAAATATAAGCTGATAAGAAATTATACTTTCTCTCTTTGAATAGCTTATTTCACAATACTTCAGATCAGTGGGACGGGAGCCAGTCTCCTTTACCTTACATGGTGCTCCAAATTATATGATAAAGAATTCAAATTTTTTACCTAGCAATGTTCAGAACTTCCAATGGTGTATCTATTTTTAAAACATAGATATGTATGTTTATTTTTGCCTCTTTCAACATTATTGCAGATATATTGCAGAGGATGGTGCCTACCCATAATTTCACGTCATTTCTCACACCAGTACAACCACAATATTCCATCGAGCCGCCAGCTGCTCATCCCACCCAGGTGTACTACTTATCAAACTTGTACACCCATTGGTGGGTGACAAATGACTCATGACATAATGACTTAAATTGACGAATGTTGGATGAAAGTTGGCAGTCACAAGTTTGAACTCATAACCCGAAAATTGACAGCCCTATGCATTATCACAGAGCTGGCCAGCCAGAGCTGGATCCAGAGGGGGTTCGGTGGGTTTGCATGAACCCCCTCTGTATCCACATTATTTCATTGTAGTGGTCAAATTCAATCAAATTTTGCAGCAAAAGAGAAAAAGACCCCCATTTCATAATTTTCTAAACACAGAAACTGAAAATTCTACAAATAAAAGATATCTGATCTGCAGAATTTGATCAATTAGTCCCATAGTATCCCTATCTGTATAGATAGGGATACTATGGGACTAATTACTCAAATTCTAGGCCTACACCAAGCCCCCTTTATAAACCCTTGATCTGCCGCTAGCCACCCCAGCTTTAATAACAAAGTAAGTAAAATCAACCAACTTTTTCCTTTGCTGCTCCTTAAATGCATTGATTGTTCCTTCAATATCTTCCATCATTACTTTTAGCTTCTCTACAACTGAAAATAAATTAAAATCAGTTGATTCCATCAATGTTCATGCACTCTGATTGGCTAAAAATTGGTTTCAAATCTCAATGAGTCAAAGATGTACCAAATAAGTCAAACCTCAACAAAAGAAGTAGAACACAATAATGTTCTAGACAAAAACTTAGCATAGAATCAAGTGTGAGCATAACATTTGACATGCATAAGATTTCCTTCTGAATGGATATCTGATCATTTTGGTGTGAAATTTCAGCCAGACTTGTAAGAGTTAAATAAATTGGACAAAGTGTATTCTGTTCAGAAAGAATTTTCAATATTTAAACTTATATCATCTTTCATATTGACAAAGCGCAATTTTGTTCAGGAAGAAGTTTAAATTTTTAAGCTTACATCATCTTTCACATGGACAAAGTGCATTCTGTTCAGAAAGAACTTTCAAATCAATATTTAAACTTTAATCATCTTTCAGATGAACAAAGCGCATTTTTTTCAGGAAGAATTTTCAATATTCAAACTATAATCATCGTTCACATGGACAAAGCGCAATTTTTTCAGGAAGAATTTTCAACATTCAAACTTTAATCATTGTTCATGGGTGAGAACACACCTATAGTCTCTTTTCGTGAAGACTGTCCATCATAATCATAGTATTTACTCTAATAATGGCCATTGTTTTAATAATAGCCCATCCCCCCCCCTCCAATATTGTCAGCCATATGCCATATTCATTTCCATTTCATTTTCATCAAATACTGGGGATTCTATGAAAAGCCTGTTCCCTTCCATAGGAAAAAACCCTTAAAGTACATGTATATGTAAAAGGTAGGATAGGTTTTTACTTTTTAAATAGGTAAAAAACAAAATTGTTGTTGTTAAGTGTGTGAACATATATGTTCACACACTTCACAACAAAAATCTTGCTACATGTCTAAATGCTTAAAATAAAAGCCCATCCCAAAAATTATCAGACAATTATTCTATTATTAGTCTGGGCTGTTATATCATAATATTTATGGTAACTAGCTCCCAAAGATAGAGACAGAATTCAGAAGACTTACATTCTGGAGTGGGTTGAACATCTCTCAATTCCTTGTGAAACCTTTTCACCATGTGACTAATCTTTTCTAACTGTTGTTTTAACTTGATTTCTGAAAATGGACAATGGACATATATACAATGTAATGTAGGAAATACCCAAAATGTGCACATTATCCTCATTAAATATTGTTACTCTTTTGTTGATATAAAAAATGGCTCCTCATATAGAGTGCCTAATGACTTGATATTATTTAAGCCTGTGCATGATATTTGAAACAATTTAAAATGTGTGTGAGGGGCGAACATTGAGTAGCATAGAGAGCCATGTACTGTATATATAAGACTACCTGATGGTCTACAGATATCTGTCTACTAAACCCATAGTTAAGACTCTTGTCAGATTGTGCAGATTCACAGGCTGGTGAGAGTTTTTGCTGTTCGCATTTCTGAAATTGTTGACAATCTCACACACAGTCTCATTTCAAAGAGCACTAGACCTGGAGCGAAGCGGACCAATACCAGTGCTTTGTCCCAGTTCTGGAAACTGTTTTTTGACAAAGCACAATTGTGACCTTGACATTTGACTTTCATGACCCAAAACAAAAGGGCACTTCCTTGAGTCATGGGCAACAATTGTATAAAGTTTCAAAGTTCTAGATCACATGATTCTTGAGATAGAGTCTGGAAACAAAAAAGGTCTACAGATAGACAGACATTGGTGAAACGAATATTCCCTCCACATTTTCGGAATTTGTAAATTGACTCTATATTTTGTGAGCAGGACTTCACTATTTAAACTTCTTTACTTAACAAGGCTGATGGACTCCTTCCTCATAATATATTTCCACAAACAATCATGATCTTAGAATATTACTAAGTTTCAACTCTTCTCTGTTTGTCAAAATTTCAGGTCAGTTCAATACAAAAGTTGTTGCATTTAAGATTTCTTTGTATCTGTTCATTGCTTTGAAAGAAAACCTTATTTTTGACGAGGAAAAATTGTGGAAAAGAAGAAATTCAACAAGCAATTTCCTCTGTTCCACAATGTTCTCCCTTTTAGCTTTGACATCCTGATTTCTTGAATTAGAATTCTGAAGTTAGTGTGGAATCCTTGATAATTAATTAACAAGTTATATTTTCCAATCCTGACCTACTAAACTATATTTTTTTTTTTTAGTTTTGTGTAATACATGTATTCACAATCATTTGTTTTAACGTGACTGTGGGCTCATGAAATGTAATGAAATTAAGCAGCCATTGATTCCCTAACTGTGAAATCCTGTGGGTCAAAACAACAGAAAGAGAACAATTATGAGTAGATTTTTGTGGGTTGAAGTGCAATTTGACCTTTCCTGGTAACGATTTGAAGTAAACAATAATTATTCATAGAATTCAAAGAACTATATGAGGTACATTCTTCAAGATTTAAGTGATAAAACCTAGTTTTGACCCTTTTGAATTTCTCTACAAAGTGACCCCTTGGAAGTAATTTCTAAAGTAAAAATAAAATAGTTTCTGAATTTTAGGTGTCAAAACCCTTGTTTAAGGGTCAAAAACTGAGTTGAAGAAGATGTTGACTTACGTTCTGCCTTTCTTTCACTGGTACCCTTTGTGTCCATTTCCTCCAATAGACTGAAATCTTCTCTGAAATCACTTCTCTTACTGTACAGATGCGTACACTTCTCTCTCTCCATGGCCTGAATTCTGAAAAAATACACAATAATCCTTGTTCCTACTGAATTTTAATTTGTTTCGAACAAATAGCCTTGTTTTTATTCGTATATTTTACATTCAAAGCAGTCTGGGTCAAGTTTTTTTCCAGAAAAAGATAAATAGAAAGCTTGCTGTGTAGTGCAGGGCTCGTGTTAGTGTATTTGAAGGAGTCAAAACGACAGAAAAAGCAAATCATAAATAGAATTTTGCACAATTGTGAGTCACTTTTACTGTTTCTCGTAAATATATGGAATAAGTAATTACAAGTAATTAATTTGTAGAGTAATTCATGAAAATCTTAGGTATAAAACCATGTTTTGACCCTTAGTAATACCTCTCAAGGGGGTCAAAATGACCCCCTTGGGAGAAATTTCTAGGGGTCAAATTAAGATATTTTCAGATTTTTGGGGGTCAAAACCCTGGTTTAAGGGTCAAGCACCAGCCCTGTAGTGTGTCTGGTAAGATCAGGCTCAAAATCTATATAGACTTAATTTTAAACCATTATGTAGCTTTCATAATCGGTTGCATTCAAATAAATCAAATATTGTAATTATCATTTTTGCCTTGCATATCAATAGTTTTTATCTTATTTAGTTGACAAGTTCAATAAATTCGGTATTTTATGAGGACAAATTTGATATTCTATCTATAATATGACCTAAATGTTTCGAAAAACCGAGGAAATTCCGCAAATTCATTGATTCACGTTACTCCGCAAAACGTATGAGGCTGTTTGGTTTTTGACGTTATCAAATGCATCAAAGTCTTTTTCACCATGAAAATATATTAATGCTAAATGTTTTTAGCTCATTTTCATCGTTATGTCATTTGTGTAATAATACCTGTGTAGTATCAAAAATATGCAATAGGGTTACTTCAATCCCACGACATAGGTCACATTATAAACATATTTTACATGCACAACTTATTTATCACTCCTTTATATCTACAGCTCATTGAAATTTTACTTAGTTCTGGTACAATGACTCTAAAGATGTGCCATACAGGGCTTACGTGCTTGATCCATTAACAGGGGCTTTGACTCCGAAAAATCTGAAAATACCTTTATTTAGCCCCTAGCAATTCCTCTCACGGGGTTCATTTTAAAATTATCAAGGGTCAAAACATGGTTTTATGCCTAAGATTTTCCCAAATTTTACTTACTTTCTAATGTTTTACAAATTTCATTCTTACTTCATTAATGTGCAAAATTCTATTTAAGATTTGCTTTTGCTGTGATTTTGACCCCTTTAAAAATCAGTTTTGACCCCAGAATTTCTTAGATTAGGAGTCAATGACTCGATCCTCAATATCAAACACTAACACGAGCCCTGGCCATATGTTAATAAATTCTGCAATCAGTAGAACTTTTTAAATGCTGTTAGTAGTTTCATAGTTGACAAAATAATGATTACTTACTGAACTTTAAGCTTTTGAACCTCTCGTAGTATTTCACTTTTCTTGGCTGTTTCTGTTTTATTTTTCCATGCTGTGACTGCCCTGTCCCTCTCATTATCCTAGAAATGAAAGAAAGTCAAATTTTTGCTCTTTCATATTGAAATTGTGAATAGTATTTAAGTAATTTGAAAAAAATAAACCACTGTTTTTCATGACCATCTTTTGTTTGAATGTTGACCTGCCTCCTTTCTGCAAAAAGAGCATCCTCTAAGATGACCAGATACTTGGCTATCGGGTGCTGAATAGTAGAGGGATAAAAATAAATATCAAAGGCATGAAAGGCTTAAAATACAGTCAGGACTAAAAATCATTCTTTATAATCTTGTGCCACTTTAGAACTCCTCCTTGAGCTCGATGGCTATTGTTCAAAGTGGGCCAATTTGCAAAGTAATTGTATGATAAGCCCAACCACAATGCTGCAATATACACAAAAAGCCAACAAAAAATTAAAATTGTTACAATAATCTTTGGCTTTCTCATCAAAGTCTTCTTATCTACCAGGCAAAAAGATATTTTTTTACTTTCATACTCTACTGTGAAGAGACCTCACAAGAATGCCTGCATAATTGTATGATTGACCCATGACACAAATTCACATGATCACATCTACTTACATTTACTTATTTTCACTCAACACACATCTTATAATATACAAATGAATTTGAGACCAATTCACCAAGTATCTTTCAAGAGTACTTAGATTCATTTTGTTATTAATTCAATTTGGGCTTCGGCCAAATTTCATTTGGAATCATATTCAACATCCTTAAGGCAGTTTACAGTGTTTGATAATTTAAAATGACAGAGTTAAGGAGCAATTTGAACTTCCCTGATTAGTGTATTTGAACCCCCTTTAAAAAACCGTGAAAACTTACTGCCTATGAGTGGTTTAAATCGTAACTACAGTAGACGGAATAAGGAGTTGAAATTCCAGAGATCATAATGATGGGAAAGGCTAAAGGTAAATCTTGGCCATGCCAAAAATAAGAACTTCACTAGCAGTGTATGAGCAAATACATTTAAAAACTGTAACATTGTATTTTGTTTTCCTAGTGTAAGAACAGCTTTTAAAACGAGCTGTATAAATTTAAATAAATCACATTGCATTCCTATAGAGAATTAAGCCATTTTGACTAAATCATGGGCCATATTGACTCTGGGTTGTTTTGACTTTGGACCATTGACTGTAAACGTAGTAAAATGGCTTTGGCATAAATTAATACTATTGGGGCAGAGTTGAAGATGTGCCGAGTTGAAAAGTCATCTCCCTTAATCTCCTGACTCGAATAAAAACTGAAATTTGCTGCCACAAAAAACTCTTTGACTTTGTAAAGCCGAGCTTTAAAAAATGAAAGTAACTAGCCGTAAGGGACCGTAAGGTTAGTCTGGTAGGCTAAACGTACAGACCCGTACAGCTAGCCAGTCCTCACTGGACGGGCTAGCTATATGGCAGTTTTTCAACCAATCAGCATACAGAACGGGAATGAATAATAAATGTTATGTTCCTATTCGCATACTTAGATATTTTTCCGTTTTGTCTTTATGTGGCTTAAAAGTATATAAAATATTTATAGCGGCAAAAGTTTAAGTCTATTACCGGACGACGAAAGCATAAAAATATATCTTCCTTGACAAGGAAATTATTCGCTGGCAATAAAATTGTTGCAATGGTTGCATTGAACACAGACTCTGAGTCCCTGCATTGAATAATTCTTAAAATATGATCTTCTACAAAACTCTTTTACCAAAGATTTACAATGTTATTTTTTTTTTATTTTCGGAAAAGGCTATAAAGAAGGAAATTTTAATTTTCAATGTTGTTGGAACATTACAGAAATTACACATTTAAAATGATCTTTTGTTTGTAGTTTAAAATTGAAATGCGAAAAAATTCAAATAACCAAAATCTGCAAGTCGGAAAAGCAATTCAGTGCCTGTATGAACATGGACAGGCATGTTAATGGGAAAAACTAAATGTCTGAGCATATAAATTTAAGTGTGAATTTTTTAATTAAAATTGATATGACAATTTTCAAAAAAAAGAATTAGAAAGAACGCTTAATATTTTAGCGTCCGTCTCTAGTGAATTTTTGCTACCATGAATATTCTTTTTGTATCGGAAAACTTAAGAAACACGTTGAATTTTTTTCAGGCATGTTTACAGGTTAACGCCCATTCTATAACATTTGGTGAAATAAGTAAATCCTATAACAAGTTCTCAACACATTTGCACATTAGTCAAGATTTTCAACAAAATGACAAACCAGTGTGTGAAATATTGAAATAACGTGACATAAAATACAGTAGTTAATTAGGTCGATGATTGCAAAAAACTTAGATAACAGAGCATTTTAACATCATAATTGTTGTTTCAGGCACTTGAAACTAGTGTTTTATGACTATCTTTATTTTAGTCTAAACCCATAATAAAAGATAAATAATCATTGAACAATCGATAGGTGAACCATAAGATGGTACATAAACGGAGGGTGGCAGTCATTTCACTATTTAGACGTTTCACTATTGGACGTTTCCTACCAAGACGTTTCACTACTATTTGGTAGTGAAACGTCCAAACAATGCTAAACTGTATTTTGTTCATATATTACTATAAATTACCAGCCTTTAATAAATTTTATAGTTTTTAATGGATTTATTTGAAAGTATCAAGACCTAACAACAATATTTTCACTCTTTATTACAAATTGTTACATGCAAGAAGTGCAGTTGAATAAGTTAAATTCCCTCTTTCTTAGTTGTCTATATAAATCCTTTCTTAGTTGTCTATATAAATCATCTGTATGATTATGCTATAAATGATTTATTATAAAATTATTTGCATTTGTGATGAATGTAATTTATAGCCAAAGCTTTGTTTCTTTTTCAATGGCCCCGAAGCGGCACTCATTCTTTCCGACTATTTGTCTCTCACCAATGGGTCGATAATCGTAGATCTATGTGAGATAGTAGCTGGAGGCTAGGAAAGGATGTAATGGTAGTACTGGCGTGAGAAATACCAGGAATCCATTGTTAGGTGCTCCAGCCGCCGCGATATAACTGAAATAATGTTGAAAGCGGTGTAAAACCCCATTCAATCAATCAATCAATTCTTTTTCAATGGCAGATCAATAGTGTTGGTTAATGAGAGGCATCGTATATGAAACCCCTTTGTAGCATGATCTTTCATTTCATCACAGGTGGCAGTGCCAAAGAACTTATAGGGAAAAACAGATAATGTCTTTATGTAGAATCATATATAAACATTTTTAAAAAAAAATGTTTTGATACCGCCACCTAAGATTTTCATAGTGAAAACAATAGTAAATCAGTAATAATTGTTAGCAGATTACTTTTGTTTAGTTTTATGATTTGAAATAAAAGTTTTATCAGCAACATTCGTTTTATATGAATGTTATTTCTCATCCAGCTTGTAATCTTTCATTTGTTGAAAAAAAAAAAAATGTTTAAAAAATGGGGATTTCTCAAATTCGTTAATAATTTACTTGCACATAAACACAAGATTAAAGAATCTCTTTCTCAAATTAATCTTTTCCCACACTTATCTTATAAAAGATTATTCACAAGGAGATTTCAGAAATGATTCTGAAATGAGAAAAAAGCTTTTATAATCTGATAACTAAGAAAAAAAATATAAAACAAAAAAAAGATAGAACTTTTGCGAAAATCATTCTTTTTTTTTATATAATACAAGTTTTCTTAATTGTTCGTCTTTTAATTTACTACATTTTTTAAAACTTATTTGATGACATTCAAGGTTAATTGGTTGATTTGTGGCCTGTTTAAGAGATAAGAAAAGGTGTTATAATGGCTACTGGTAATGATCTGGTAGGTGTGGCACACATTAAAAAGGTGACATGTATATTTGAATTTAAGAGCCAACTGAATACTAACCCTTAGCTGTAACAATCATCTGCTACTTACAAGTATCAATCTAATAAAATATCCTTTAATTGGTTCTATCTATCTATCTTGTTATACTGTCATATGCCCTCGCTGGCATTTTAGACAGGTTTGCGCTGTCGAGCAAAGTTAGTCAGCAGAAAAGAAAAAGATAAAGGCATTACACTGGATATAGACGATAAAAGATGATAGGTTAAAAAGTGTTTAAGGCGAAAATTTAAAAGCAGGTTAAAAACAACAACACATGGGTTTATGGTTTTGAGTGCTGCAGTTTACATATTGCAGACTTGAACGAGTCAGAGTCTTGTAAACTGACAACAGCTTCAGGTAGTGCATTCCATTGCACTATAGCCAAAGGGAAGAATGAATATTTATAAAAGTTTTTGTTAGTATGGATCTGGCGAAACATCATTGAATGATCGCGTTAGGTTAAATATAATACAATGAATCTGAAGCAAATGCTGTTTGGAGATGCTTTGAGTATGTCTTGATAGGTTGCATTAATACAAAACTGTTTTCTCTTTTACATAGGATCTCTTTTTAATCAATCAATTTAATCTAATATCAATTATATCTGTATATTTTCTCAAAATGCTCATTGATAAAATCATAAAAATGAAAACAAATCAAAATGCCTATTCACATTTTCCTAATTTTCAATCTCATTTCTTTTCATTTGGCAAAGAATTATGAATTCTCTTTTTTTTCAATTGGTACCCCCCCTTTATTGCCAATATTTAATCTGTAAATTGCATACCTATAATATTATTTCAATTATCTTTTTATTTATTTATTTTTTTTTAAAAAAACCAATCAGATTAAATAATACAGACAACATATTATTCCTATTTATGGGAGGATTTTAAATTGAAAATTATAAGCTTAAATCATTTTAATTGGAATTTGTGATGGGAAATACACTTTAAAGCTACATAATTAAAATAAAGATTCATCAATTGAATAATGAATTGCATAAATAACTTGTTTTCAAATATGAAATAAGATAAATAAACAAAATGATGGCATAAAATACCCCTTTGTAAAAATGGGTAGTGAAACGTCTAAACAATTTCAAAACTGTAGTGAAACGTCCAAAAGTGAAATGTCCTAATAGTGAAACGTCCCTAGTAGGAAACGTCTCAATAGTGAAATGACTGACATTCATAAACGGATATCAAATACAGTATTCTTATTGGTTTAAAAACTCCCGTCCGGCTAGCCTATCCAGTGAGGACACGCTAGCGGTACGGATCGGTACGTTTAGTCTACAAGACTAGTCGTACGGATCCGTACGGCTAGCCACTTCCATAAAAAAATGTAATTTGGTTCGTAACTTAACGAGAACGAAAAAACGAAACGTTAAAATTGGTATTTTCCACTATTACATTACTCAGTATCAAAATATTTTAATTATTTTGGTATGTTTATGAGTATTTCTAAGGAACTAAGGCAATAATTGTATAATTCACCGCATAAAACTAGAAAAAAATATTACCAACGATACACTAGTCGCCATTTTGACGCGCTGTAATTAGACTAGAAGCTATACCTCGATACGGTTAGACTAGTAGCCCTGTCCTATCTACGCTACCCTTCGATACTGTGTATCGATTTATTTAGACAGGCTCGCCAGTCAACGATACGGTATGATAGACTGAATCTATGGTGTATCCATAAAACTCTCAGCGGACTCAAAGATGCATTTCTTTTTTCAAATCAAGATGACAAATAAATTATGTTTGAAACTTTCAGTAAAGCCTTCTACTATGATTTGTTGCAGTACTTTTTTATTCAGTGTTGCAGGGGGAAAATCCAATTATTATTTAAGATCGACCAAACTCACGCGCTTATGTAGGCCTCAAGTACCGATTATCGTGTCTCATTTTAATGCAAAAAACGATTTAGGTGAGACTCTATTCAAGAGCTAACTTGTCAGGCAAAATTCGTTACTTTGCCCGCTTTGAACAAAGCAAGTCAGACTTTTCTAAACTCCTTGCGTGAGTCAATTGCATATCGAATTATCAGTGCTCAAGACAAATATGTCAGAGGGCCTAATTTTTTTCAGTGAAAAACAGAGTGTAGAGTTGTTCGCCAAACTTAGTGACCCCCCTTATGGCTGATGATGAAAATTCCACGAAATGGAAACGTTATCATTTTGACATGTGGACAGATTATTTATCACGAGAGCAAGCCGATATTTTTCTCGGTGTCCATGATAATGTATAAGGTATACCTTAAAGAAAAGTCCCGTTTAAGTCAGTGTAAAAAAAAGTATGTTCGTGTATTATTATTTACATGTACCTTTAATACATTTGGGTTTAAAATATGTGACCCGTCACGCGAAAAGGGATCATCTGGGTAGTGCGTAAAGTGTCGACCCTATTGCGCAGACTGCGCGGATTGTAGTAGGATCAAAACTGATCGTGCATGCACATTTTATAATTCTAGAATGATCAATCTACCTTCCCTTGAAAGAACGATTGAAATGCCACATCTGGTTGATCTATGCTGGACCCAATCTCTTTTTCCCAATATTTATTTTAAAGAGTTCCCAATACTATATATACAATACAATACAATACAATTCACTTTATTCACTCCGTTCCTTTTGGGGAAACAGGAGGTAAATGTACATGAAATACAAATGTTTGAGGCATAGAATTACAATATACAAAATGCATGTAAATAGGAGTTTAGAGAGAGAAAATGAAAGGGAAAAGATGGTTAGAATTTGTCCATGATTATCTTTATGAATTTAGCTAAATTTACTATTTCTGCTTTATTTTTGGTATTCATGAGTGATTCGAATTTTAAGATATTACATCTTTTAATGTAGGAGTGTGGTATCAGACGTTTTCGTTCGGTTTCTAGGATACAACAATTAAATATGTAATGGTACTCGTCACCTATATCAGTGTTACAGAGTGTACAAATTCGGTCAGATATTTCAGTCCTACACCATCTTCCTGTTTCGATTGGCAGATGGTCCCTATTCGCGTGGCGAGTCACACATAAATTATAATATATAATATATCGTGCTTACCCCCTTGTTGATGTTTCTTGGTGTTATATGTATGTTGTATAATGTTTGTTCTATTTATGTTTGTTCGAATATCATTGTAATCACAGGATTAGGAAATTTATGCGCACTCAGAAGGCGACAAAAAATATATAAGATAAAGGCGACATGTTGACTGTGACAAAAGATTAATGTCTTCCATCCGCTCCCCTTTTCTATGATTCGAGAGTTGGTGAATAATCAAAACATCGTGAATAACCTGTAGTTTCGATATTATGATCACTCATCAACGACATTTTTCGAAAAAGAATTTATTTATATTACGCACTTGCGTAATGTGTGTAATGCCAGTTACGCCCTTGGTAATGTATGCATGAATCTCACTTCATTGCCCCTTTGGTAGTTGGGTATGTAGTGACGTATCTGTATGCCGGTTAGGCCTAAACAATAAGTTTGTTTCGTTTCGCTTTTTATCTTATAACTATACAAATATCCGTGTGATAACATCCCGTATGATATTTTTATGATCATCACATAGCTATTTTAAGAACAATTATATAATGGGATTATTTTTAGAAACTTGCATTTCAGTTACAAACATCGACGAAAAGAAGACAAATAGAGGTTATAAGATAAATTTAATACGTACTTAGTGTATTGCATGAAAAAATATCTAACTCGGTTGTGAGAATTGATAATTGTCTCGGCAGAACCTCGACAATTTTCAATTCTCCAAACCTCGCTAGATATTTTTTTTCATATAATACATTTAGTATGTAGGTGCATTTTCAGCGTCACAGAACAAGAGCTTGAAAATTACATTTAAAAGTAGCGGCGTATTTTGTTATGGCGCCATTCCTCTGTTTCTCATAAAATACCTTATATTCTCAGATTTAGGGAAATGAAAAATGAACTACTTTGAAAGAATTACTAAAACACTTTGATATTACTTTTCTCTGAAATCCTTTATTACCTTTTAAGAGATTTTTATATTAACTTTAAAACAGATATGGCTTAATTCAATGGTAAAAGACTGTCTTACTTACCAATGCAATGCAATGTCGTAAAAAATATAATCATTTAAAACGGAAAGAACAAATATAATCATTTAACACGGTAAGATATTCGACGCTCTCCGTTTTTTCTGACACTACTTTCTTTGCAATGTCGTAAAAAATATATAATTTTTTAACACGGAAAGAAAAAATATAATCATTTAACACGGTAAGATATTCGACGTTCTCCGTTTTTTTTGACACTACTTTCTTTGCAGCTATATGTGATTCAAGAATGCTATTCACTGTTCTTTTTTGTACCAAATATGTTATTTCGTGAATCCAACGTCCGTCAGTTCACATACAATAGCCAACCGTTTGCCCGACCGACGCTACGACAATACATCCACTCATCAGTCCATTCATCCCGACGTCCGTTTATGCGTCCGTCCGTCCGTTCACTGAAGCTTTAATTACCACGTTTATAACGTCATTCAATATAAACTAAGTAAACAAAATGACTTCAGCAGTCGTTTCATTATAAATGAGTGTATTGATTGGTCAAACGTTTTTTTTTTAATTGACAGTTGTGATATGTTAATTATATTTACGTATATGTGACCCGTCACGAAAAAAGGGACCATATGGGTAGTGCGTAAAGTGTCGATCCTGGTCAGACTGCGCGGATTGCGCAGACTGACTAGAGTCGAAACTTTTCACACATTACCAATTTTCTGAATCTATAATAATCAATCTACCGTCCCGTGAAAGAATTTTTGAAATGCGAAATCTAGTTGACCTATGCTGGACCAAATCTGTTTTTCAAATATTTATTTGACTGAGTTCCCAGATGGCCCCTTTTCGCATGACGGGTCACATATGTTTACCTATCAATAGCAAAATACTTGTATACAGGGTTGCCGTACTGAAAAAAAATTCAGGGGCCCGTTTTACTAAACTTCTTACGAAAAAAAAAATGATTTGTTTTTCAAATATTTATTTGACTGAGTTCCCAGATGGCCCCTTTTCGCGTGACGGGTCACATATGTTTACCTATCAATAGCAAAATACTTGTACACAGGGTTGCCGTACTGAAAAAAATTCAGGGGCCCGTTTTACTAAACTTCTTACGAAAAAAATGATCGTAAGTCAAAATCCCAAATCGTACCCGGTATTTTCATTTGTAGTTAGATTCTGCGTTGCATTACCTCATTGGGATCGTCTTCAGAAGACGATTCAAATGAGATAATGCATGGCAGAAATTCTTATTCAGTAACCACTGTACAAGCAACTTTAATTTTTGACTTACGTAAAAAATGACCGAAAGATGCTTAGTAAAACGGGCCCCAGGCTTCCTGAAAGACTTATCTATAAACCATTTGTATTTGGTATATTTTGTTTTTCAATATATCAATATACGGGTCACATTTCTATCCATTCTTCGATCTGGTTGGTCTGAGAAAATTTCCATGAATAAACATCGATTGGCGCCCAAAAGTCGTAAAAATAGCTGAATAGAGCTGCAATTACTAGATTTTGGTCTTCCAGATACTATGCTTTCATCTTCGCTCATTTTTCATCTTCACAATAAAAACCTTACAAAAACACGACTTAGATATTTCAAAACTTAAATACGGATACGATTTTTTATTCTCGTCTTATTCATTATAACCACTGTTCTATCAACGTGCTTTGTTGCTAAATTTGAATGTCTACATTTCTCTCAAAATAAAAATTTATTAGAAATTATACCGAGATCAATGAAGTCACGTACGAGAAATGTCTGGGAATTTACAAACATAAAATTACTATACGTTAACTGAAGAATTGAGGCAAAATTTCATAATATCCCAACTTCAAAAGAAATCTTTTTTATCAATGGACCTTTAAAATGTACAAATGAAAACTAATGGACAATACTAGATACATTTTGTTCTGATTTAACTAGAGGATTGATTTATGTTTTAAGCCTTTCCTGTTTTACAAAATATTGGACCTGTCCAAATTTAAAGGTTTTGCAGACAAAAATTTAAAGTGGATTTAATTTGAAAAATAACCATTCAGTAGGATAGAAAATAGTGTGGAAAAAGAAGAAATTGCTTGTCAGAAGCAATTTCTTCTTTTTTCACAATGTTTTCTCAATCATAAAATCACATACACGTAAAAAGCAGGGATTAAACAGCAAAGGGTTAAAGCCTACCCTGCGTTCAGAATACTAAATCGCTCGCCGTGAACGAATTTTGTAGCGAGAAGTCTATCTTGTCCCGGTTGCTTGGCAACAAAAGTGACTCGACTCAAAGCCTAATCCCCGAAAGAAACATCAGAAAACATTTTTAGGTTTATAAAATGAAGTAACAAACTTTTTTTTTTCAAAATTCCGACCAGATTATTAAATTTCTGATCAAAACGCAAAACACGAGATTTTTGAAAATACCGGTACAGTTAGTTACATCGTGAAATTGACATTTATCTCAATCAAAACCATTCTAAATCGCTCACCCAGCGCTCCATTCAATCATTCAAAACACTCACTCAAACCAATCAAAAACGCTCAAACCCATTTAAAAATATAGAATCAACAACGTCATTCAAAATAAATTTTGATAGAGAAAAATTGCGATTTCACTGAAATAATTCCAATGTTTAGCGTCTTATAGCTTCTTGAAGAAATAGGAAGCTATGTAAAGATCTTGTATGAATATTTTATTAAAGGGGGGTAATCAATATCGCCTATTTTGTTCATCCTGAACAAAATTAGCGGTATCGGATTACCTCCTATCAATTTCACTCAAAACTCGCTAAACACACTCATTCAATTTCATTTCATAATCATTGCAAAATCATTCACCTTGTCAATTTCACGATGTTGTTAACTGTAATAGTCACGCTGTCCGCCATTTTTATGGCCAAACTTATTTCAGGCCCGGGCGGGTACCGTTGTTGTGGTTGTTTCACCCACAAACCAGTCCTGCGTTCAGACTGAAAAGATGCTGAAAACCGAATTCAATTTATATACCATTTTGCACGCAAATGCACGTGCAAAGTGGAGTATAACATAACTCTTTTTTTCAACATGAACGCTAGCTGTAGGTGCGTTCGTAAGAGCGAAATTCGTAAGATTCTTATTAAGATTTTTAAGATAAAGCGTTTGGTTTGGCGAGATTTTTAAGCGGCTCAATAAAAATCTAAAGATATCTCAATGAGGAAACGAAGATGGTTTTTCTATTGGTTTAAAACGTGACGCCGTCGAATATTTTCACTCAAAATATCAAAAATCGTTCATTACTACGTCTTTAAAATCTCATGCAGATGGATTTTTCATCTTGCTCTAACGAACCTACCTCTGTTAAGTTGGCTCTTGTCACCTCGTGACGTTGCTATCCGATTATCGCAAGCGCCTCCATTAAGCACATCGTGCAGAATAGGAAAGCAGGAACGCGAGCGCTAATGTTTGTTAGTTCATTGCTTTCCTGATTGCAGGGCTGGTTTACGTTGCCACGGACGCCGTAGGGTCTGGCTGTCCGTTTTTCTTTTCTTTTTTTTGACATGGTACGACTTTATTCTATGCGTTCAAAAACCGTGCAGTGTCTGCGCGATTTTTAGCTCCGCTGCACTACTGTCATGGCTTGGTGCCAATCGTGAGTGCGTGCGTCCGTCCGTTAAATGTTTGTTTAAGGTAACTGCGGACAGATAACTTTGTTGAATATTCGACTTTCTTTAAATCTCACAGTAATTGCTGAGATTTATCTTTGAAGTGCGGGCTGAGCTAACACGCAGTGAAAAGGGTTTGAAGCTTGTTCTTTTGACGTCATGACGTCAATAAGGGGCTAACCCCTTTTCGACCTGCCAAAATCTGTCTTTGCAAATATTTTTTTGAATTAATCGGCCGATTTTTACGAAAAAAAAGTTTCATTTAGGAAGTCTTTACCGTTTTTTGTATTTTTACACTTATACACGTATCTCCATATCAATCAAAACATAACATCAGACGTCTTTATACGAAGCAAATGGTGTTTTCGGGATGAAAGTCGGTTTATTATTTCCGAAAAAAATAGACAATTACTGAATTTGGTTTCTAAAAAGAAGGGTCGTAACTTTGATGACGCCATGACGTCAACTCTACGTTATGAAATCCATTTTTATGACTGATATATGAAAGCGGGTATTTCAATATTTTGTCTTATCGCATAAGAAAAGATTTGCAGTCAATTTTAAATTTCGACCTAAGATGATCCTCTATGTGTCCACAGTTACATTAATTAGCTACTTCTCTGAAGTCATTGGGCAGAATTCAACCAATCCTCACAGGCACGATGCTTGGAACATGGTCTTTCAGACTTGTTAATGAAATTTTGATCAGGCTGATGATTACGGACAATCGTGTCACTGAAAAATGATCACATATGAATAATTATGGAAAACATCTTCTGAAACTACTGTGCCGAATTCAACCAAACTTCACAGAAATGATGCTTAGAACAAAATCCTTCAGATTCGTTTGTAAACTCTGAATGGGCTCGATTCATGGGCTCTACAGGCAGTCGCGTCACTGAAAAATGGTCCCATATTATGAAATATAGAAAAAAATAGTACTAGTCTGCAGACTGTGCGGATTATACTAGGATCAAAGCTGATCGCGCATGCATATTTTATGATTCTCGGATGATCAATCTACCTTCCCTTGAAAGAACGATTGAAATGCCACATCTGGTTGATCTATGCTAGACCCAATCTCTTTTCCCAATATTATTTTAAAGAGTTCCCAGATGGTCCCTATTCGCTTGACGAGTCACACATATATAATACTATATAATATATCGTGCCTACCCTCTTGTTGATGTTGCTTGGTGTAATATGTATGTAGTATAATGTTTATTCTATTTATGTTTGTTCGAATATCATTGTAATCATAGGCGTAACTAGGATTTTGAAATTTATACGCACTCAGAAGGCGACCAACAAAGAATATATAGGATAAAGGCCGCATGTGGACTGTGACAAAAGATTAATGTCTTCCGTCCGCTCCCCTTTTCTATGATTCGAGAGTTGGTGAATAATCAAAACATCGTAACTCAGCTTGAATAAGCTGTATTTTTGATATTATGATCACTCATCAACGACATTTTTCGAAAGATAATGTATCTATATTACGCACTTGCGTAATGTGCGTAATGACACTTACGCCCTTGGTAATGTATGCATGAGGTGCACTTGATTGCCTCTTTGGTAGTTGGGTATGTAGTGACGGATCTGTATGCCGGTTAGGCCTAAACAATACGTTTGTTTCGTTTCGCTTTTTATCTTATAACTATACAAATATCCGTGTGATAACATTCCGTATGATATTTTTTATGATCATCACATAGCTATTTTAAGAACAATTATATAATGGGATTATTTTTAGATTCTTGCATTTCAGTTACAAACATCGACGAAAAGAAGACAAATAGAGGTTATAAGATAAATTTAATACGTACTTAGTGTATTGTATGAAAAAAATATCTAACTCGGTTGTGAGAATTGATAATTGTCTCGGCAGAGCCTCGACAATTTTCAATTCTCCCAACCTCGTTTGATATTTTTTTTCATATAATACACTTAGTACGTATTATATATTTAATGCATTTTCAGCGTCACAGAACAAGAGCTTGAAAATTACATTTTACAATAGCGGCGTATTTTGTTATGGCGCCATTCCTCTGTTTCTCATAAAATACCTTATATTCTCATATTTAGGGAAATGAAAAATGAACTACTTTGAAATAATTACTAAAACACTTTATTACTTTTCTCTGAAATCCTTTATTACCTTTTAAAAGACTTTTATATTTACTATAAAACAGATATGGCTTAATTCAATGGTTTAAGGCTGTCTTACTTACCAATGCAATGCAATGTCGTAAAAAATATAATCGTTTAACACGGAAAGAAAAACATATAATCATTTAACACGGTAAAATATCCGACGTTCTCTGTTTTTTCTGACACAACTTTCTTTGCAGCTGTATGTGATTCAAGAATGCTATTCACTGTTCTTTTTTGTATTAGATTTGTTATTTCGTCAATCCGACTACCGTCCGTTCATATATAATAGCCAAACATTCGCCCGACCGACGGCATGCCAATACATCCACTCACTCGTCCATTTATCCCGACATCCGTTTATGCATCCGTACGTCCGTTCACTGAAGCTGTAATTACGACGTTTATTACGCCAATCCACAAGAACTAATGAAACAAAATGATTTCAGCAGTCGTTTCATTATAAACGAGTGTATTGATTGTTCAAACGTTTTTTTTATTGACAGTTGTGACATGCTTTGTGATATGTTAATTATATTTACGTATATGTGGGTCACATATACGTAAATATAATTAACATATCACAAAGCATGTCGCAAAAAGGGACCATATGGGTAGTGCGTAAAATGTCGATCCGGGTCAGACTGCGCGGATTGCGCAGACTGACTAGAGTCGAAACTTTTCGCACATTACCAATTTTCTGAATCTATAATAATCAATCTACCTTCCCGTGAAAGAATTTTTGAAATGCGAACTCTAGTTGACCTAGGCTGGACCAAATCTGTTTTTCAAATATTTATGTTTACACATCAATAGCAAAATACTTGTATACAGGGTTGCCGTACTGAAAAAAATTAAGGGGCCCGTTTTACTAAACTTCTTACGAAAAAAATTGATCGTAAGTCAAAATCCCAAATCGTACCTGGTATTTTCATTTGTAGTTAGATTCTGCCTTGCATTACCTCATTGGAATCGTCTTCAGAAGACGATTCTAATGAGATAATGCATGGCAGAAATTCTTATTCAGTAACCACTGTACAAGCAACTTTAATTTTTGACTTACGTAAAAAATGACCGAAAGATGCTTAGTAAAACGAGCCCAGGCTTCTTGAAAGACTTATCTATAAAACCATTTTACTTTGGTATATTTTGTTTTTCAATACATCAGTATATGGGCCACCTTTCTATCCATTCTTCGATCTGGTTGGTCTGAGAAAATTTCCATGAATAAACATCGATTGGCGCCAAAAGTCGTAACAATAGCTTGAATAAAGCTGCAGTTATTTGATTTTGGTCTTCCAGAGACAATGCAATCATCTTCGCTCGTTTTATTCATCTTTACAAGAAAAAAACCCCTTACCAAAACACGACTTACATCTTTCTAAACTTAAATACGGATACGAATTTTTGTTCGCGTCTTATTCATTATAACCACTATTCTAACAACGTGCTTTGTTGCTAAATTTGAATGTCTACATTCCCCAAAAATAGACATTTATTAGAAATTATACCGAGATCAATGAAGTCACGTACGAGAAATGTCTGGGAATTTACAAACATCATATTAATATACGTTAACAGAAGAGTTGAAGCATAAATTCATAATATCCCAACTTCAAAAGAAGTCTTTTTTATCAATGGACCTTTAAAATGTACAAATAAAAACCAATGGACAATACTTTTTGTTTTGATTTTACTAGAGGATGGATTTATGTTTTAAAATCTTCACTGCTTTAAGAATACAAAAGCGCTCGCCCTTTACGGTTTTTGTAGCGAACACGTTATCTTGCACGCACCGCTAGCGATTTCCAAAAATGTCCCAGTTGCTTGGCAACAAAAGTGACTCGACTCAAAGCCTAATCCCCGAAAGAAACATCAGAAAACATTTTTTAGGATTATAAAATGAAGTAACAAACCTTTTTTTCCAAAATTCCGCCCGGATTATTAAATGTCAAAAATGATGCTTAGAGCACGCTCTTCAAGATTTGTTCGCAAAATTCAGTTCTTGTTGAGATCTGGTTGAGGACATGGCTTCTACAGGCTGTCGCTTCTCTGAAAAAATAACCACATTTGTTGAATAATAAATAATAAAAAAAACGCGCCGTCTCTTTAACTGCTGTTCGGAATTCAAGGAAACTAAAAAGGTGTTATGCTTAGAACATGCATTTTCTGACTTGTCCGTAAAAAGCTAATAGGGCTGATGATATCGGCTCTGCAGGCAGTCGCTTTACTGTCAAATGGTCTCATATGATGAAACAGAGAAAGATCTTCTTCTCTGAAACTACTGGTCCGAATTCAACCTTACTTCACAAGAATGGTGCTTGGAACATGCTCTTTCAGATTTTTTTATCATGTTTTCGTTATAGTCCAATGTGACTAATTACATGGGCTCTACAAGTTGTTTAGTCATCGAAAAATAGTCCCATGTGATGAGAAATAATAAATTCTCATCAGTAGCTACTGTTCGGATTTCAAACCTTTACATAAAAAAATTCATTGGGAGATTGGGATCAATCGTGCAACATTTTTAGATGGATTTTCTTGAATTTTTTAAACCATATTGATTATATGATATTTTACGAAGACCTGTAAGGATAATCTCCTTACAAATTAACTAGATCTTAGCTTATAACTTTCCAAAGCTATTACTGGTCAAGGAAATTTCGATTTCGAAAGGAGCGATACAGTCCCTCCTAGGCCTCTTGTTCATAACCCTGTCACAAGAATCCTTTAGATGTCCGTACGGTTATCGAGGGTTTGATGTAAAGTAATCATGCGATCACCATGTGGTCAAAGTGCAATCAGTTGACCAAATCTACTGTTCGACCAGTCTTGAATTGTTCGTATAGTACATTCTGGGTAAGACAGCTGAAATTATGAAGTGACGGCATTTAGGCAGGTTTCCCTGGATACCGGGCCATGCAGCGGCGGATCCAGGGTTTCTATAAAGTGGGTTCGATGTAGGCCTTGTATTCGAGGAATTAGTGCCATAATATCCCTATGTATTTAGATAGGAATACTTTGGGACTAATAGCTCAAATTCTGTACATCGGATATCTTTTATTTGTAGAATTAGCAGTTCCTGTGATTCGAGCACTACAAAAAGGGGGTCGTTTTTCTTGTCTTGCAAACTTTTGATTGAATGTGTCCACTACAGTGAATTAATTTTGATACAGAGGGGGTTCGTTCGAACCCGCCGAACCCTCTCTCGATCCACCACTTTCATGTATATTTGAAATTAAGACGGTTACGAATGCCTAACCATACTTTGAAAAGGTGGAGTGGATTCACACAAAAACATGATTTTTAGGGATTTAGTTTTATATCACAAAGAATTTTTTTATATATTATCTTTATTTCATATAATTATATGGCAAGAGCGAAAATAGTAAACGTTCATACTTTTCCGAGACGTCTGTTAAGGAACCAATTCGTGTCCAAGAATACAAAAAGCTATGTGCTAGGATTCTTTTCATTTGGGTATGAAACCAAGTTTTCAGCCTTCAAAAATCTCGTTTTGGATAGATGAATTGAAACTGGAAATTTAATAATTCTGGATTAATAAAAAGTATCAGTTTACACTAAAAGAGTTTCGTGCCCTAAGATGTCCGATAATAACCGCCAGACTGACAGACGCCTGAAGTTTCTTGATATTTCTGTTTATTCAAATTCGACCTTCTATATCTCGGTACAATATCTTCGAAATGATGGACAACCATATATACATGTATTGATGTAAGGCTTGGGTTTATTAGGTACTTTTACAAAGATAAATATTGATAAATCTTATGTAAGAATCATACGTTTCAAGAAATTTCATTACAGAATGGCTTCATCATTTTGTAAAATTCACAGTGCGGACAATTGATATATTTCAGTTGATTTCACTTTTTCTAGAAGAACGTTAAGTCGGTATTGCTCGAGCGACCACTTCCATTAAGCTACCACTTTTATTAACCGACTGTCATAAAAAGTCCCTTCACCGTAATTAAAATCTTTAAATGTTGCTATTTTTAAACGGACAACTGTTTATTATTTGATGTTGGAGCCCATTAGAATCGTCTCAAGAGACGATTCTAATGGGTACAAACATCATAGGATATATACATGTGTAGTAGGCATTATGCGACAATGTAAATATGCCATCAAATTGGCCTATCTTGTTTGTTATGAAAAGTTCTATTAATTATATATTCTATTAGAACGCCATAGGGTACATGTGCGAACACTATTTATTCATACAATTCAATAATTTAAGAGACGGATTGTACCAATCTAGAAACCATATAGAGACCATTATGAAAAAAAAGCGATCGCTTATAGAAATGGTCAATTAATACAATATTTCATAACAAACAACATAGGTCAAATTCAAAGTGCGACTGTAAATTCTCCCAAGTGGTCGCTTGACAAAAATTTTATTATAAATATTATGATCTCAATGACATGTGCAGTGTTTTAAGGTAAAAGCACCAAGAGGCCACGATTTCCTTTAAGGAAACCCAATTAAACGCTGATTGTTGCTTAAAACATCTTTATGTACTTTTCGTACCATTTTACACATGAACATGCACATTTCCTAGGAGTCAAAGAGAAAAATTGTTGGTAATACCAAGTAAAATCCAGTTGCACAGAAACAGGTTTTTCCAGTTTGAGCCTTTCGCCTCCCTTTGACTAAACGTCTATCGGCGTGTAATGCATGCCTCACGAAATATTTTAAGATATTGGGGTTAAAATAAGCCCTGCAATTTCTCAAAAATATTTGGGGGTAAATCAGATTTCACGAACACGTTTTGAGGAAGTTCACCAAAGGAAAATTTCTGTCAAGTTTGGTCAAAATCAGTCCATTTGTTCCTGTGGAGAAGATGTTTAAACAATTATTGACGACTTCCGACGGACGACGAATAAAAAAGTTGATCACAAGAGCTAGAAATATACCCTTGCCCCCGTTCATTTCACTCTATTTGCGTTATCTGAGCGGAGATCAATGAACAAATCTAAATGACGTTCTGATGACGTTGCCTGGTAGTCACGTGCAAAATAGCCCAACTAAGTAAATTCGTCCAAAATATCCACGTTTCGTTCATTTTTACATTAAAAATAGAACAATCGTTTGTTTTTCGTGCAAGATAGACAAATCTTTCATTTCGTGAACAACAAAAGCTTTATTTTCACCCGAGGCTTTGCCAATCAATGAACGATTAATCTACATTACATTGAAGAAAACTATTTTCCTCTATATGAAATCGATTAATTCCACCAACCCAGAGCGGTTTACAATCTTCCATTGAGAAAAACTCGTAGAATGTGCAAAATAATGTGAAGTTGACTTTTTTGTTCAACTTCACAATACACGTTCACATAATGTAAAGTTTGTAAGAAAACAGTTTTAAGACCTTGAACAGAATTAGCGATATTTGATTACATCCCCTTATTTCATTCAAAACTCACTCCTCCCGCTCATCGAATATCATTTAGCGTTTCAGTTTAACGATATTCTTAACCGTTAATATACTGTTTTCCACTCAATCAAAACCTTACATTTTCTTTGAGCCTAATACGATCTGCTGTCGTCATTAATCTCAATTTAGAGATACGATCTCAAATAGTCTAGATCGCAGTGATGCTTTCGAGTGTAATTCTTTTTTATTTTATTATTTTTTTTTTTTAATATTGATTTAGTTATCAAGAACTCGTTAAATTGGGAGAAAACGAAAGACCTTTAAAATATTTTTGAATGAAAAACTGTATTTCGTCTTATCATTAGGATCATTTTCTTACGAATAAGCAAGTCTGTAACAAATGCTTAGCCGAATTAAATATGACGGAAATGTCTCGAACCCGCGGAATAGAACCCGTTTAACCCTTTCCTGTTTTACAAAATTTTGGACCTGTCCAAATTGAAAGGTATTGCAGACGAAAATTTTAAGTGGATTTAATTTGAAAAATAACCATTCAGTAGGGTGGTGGAAAATAATGTGGATTAAGGAGAAATTGCTTGTCAGAAGCAATTTCTTCTTTTTTCACAATGTTTTCTCAAGCATAAAATCACAGGCACGTAAAAAGCAGGGATTAAACAGCAAAGGGCTAATAGTAAAAAAAAAAATTAAGATTGACGTGATATCATTTTAACCACTGAACCAAAACCTGATCCCTTTTGCTCATCGGTATGCATACTGAACTTTGAAATACTATAAAAAAAAGATTTTCTATTGCCCGATTAAAATATGTTGTAATGAGGTAGCCCTCTTTTTAATATGATAGTGGAAAGTCATTAGAATATGTAGTGTTTGGTTCGACGACTTGAACGAAACTCCGAAAAGACAATAGTTGGGAAAAGTCAGTCTTTTCTTAAGTTGACCCCAAAGGTACTAATCCAGGGAATATTTCAATATTTGCACAAAATAAAAGTCTTCCTATTGACTCATTGGGACCCTTTTGTTGAAGCCTTATGGAAACCCGGGGGCTTGTTTTCCTAAGTTTATTACCCAATTATGAATGAATTTCCTCATAACAATGAAATACAATGTACATAGGCCTAAAAAGGGGGTGGGTCATTTGAAACCCCCATCCGTAACCCTCTTGATCATTCACTGACCACGCATAGAAAAATCGAGGAATACAGTATCCACAGCCTAGCCCCCATGCCGCACTGTTAAAAATATCACGACATCTCACCTGCCACCACTTTCAGGTAAAGTTAAACGTTACTCTCCGAGGAGATCCTTGTCCAAAACAAAGAGTTCATTAGCCGATGAAACAAGTGTAAACTTTCCGAAAAACTAGAAAGGAAATGTTACAGGTTCATGGAAACAAATTAACACAATTGGCGTTGAAGCCCTAATATAACGTGCCAAGAGACATCCAAATTGATGTAAAAAACTGAACTTTGAAAATGGTGTCCTAACATCACTTCTTTTGAAGTTAGGTGGCACTGATTAAGACATCATGTTTCCTATTTCAAAGTTTATTTCCTGATGGATGAATTGAGACGTGTTTTTAAGAGATTAAGACAAAAGACACGAGTGGTACAGTTTAAAACATCGTGAAATTGACACTAATTCCGATCTAACCATTCTGAATCATTCACTCTGCGCTCCATGCATTCATTCCAGACCGTCACTCAAATAGATAAAAAAAATGCTCCGAAATCATAAAGAAACATTTAACTCCGTCGATCAAATTTTTCTACGATTCCATTTACTGATGTTGATTTTAACTGTCTGATTGGTTCACGAAGACACACAAATAGCAACTGTCTGATTGGTTCACGAAGACACACAAATAGCAAAGTACGTATATTCTAAAATAGGGGGTAAATCAATATCGCTTATTTTGTTCATCTTGAACAAAATAAGCGATATTGGATTACCTTCCTTTATTTTCACTGAAAATCACCCCACAAACTCATTCAATTTCATTCCAAAATAATTCCAAATTCAATCATCTTGTCAATTTCACGATGTTCTTAACCACATTTGAATCCACGCGGAAGGGTTATTAACCAGACGGACATATGATTTTTTGTTCTCTCTCCACTTTGATTGCTGTCATTCCAATCACATCCGACTTTCTTCTATTCCCAAACCATCTGCTGTTCTGAAAACAAAATATTAAGTAGTTATACATCAATACTACAGCACAAAATTTTATAATGTTATTCAGGAAAGCGTACTTACCCTCACGCCCAAGGAGGCTAGTGTTTGTGGTGTGTTTTCCAATTAATCGAAATAGTTTCACTGAAGATTTAAACTAAAAAAATAACATCTCTCTGATTTCAGCGTATATGAACACTAGTGGTGTGAAAGTGTAAAACAGAAATTTAAATTGTTTACCACCGACAAGTTAAATCTCTTTTGTTTCAACGTGGTGCAAAACAAAATAATAACAAAGGTAATATTAAAGTAAAAAAAAACTGCCCCGCTCTCAGGATGACAAAACGTGACCGGCTGTTTTCAACTTACACCCTGCTTTGCATGAGCACTTGTGTGCAAAACGGGATATAATTTGCAAATAATGTGTTATGTTTGGTAATTCTGAATGCAGGGCTTGTTTGAGGTTTCACCGCCGAAAGAGTAGAGTAACACCAGTTCTTCGATGCTGATTATACACAATTACTTGTGTTATATTACACTTCGGAGATGTCAATATTTTCCAAAGTGCGAATTTACACATGAAATTGTGTAGAGAAAAACTATCACGAATGTTTGTGTATCTCTTAAGGTAGTGATGATTCCATAAGGAAACTATCACAGCTCCACTACCTTAATCTCTTTTTGTGCAACTCAAACACAGTTTGTTTTACGCCCAGTGTGGAGAAGAACGCGTAATGAACTCCTGTAAATACTAGAAGTGCTATTATGAACATCGTAAAATTGATACTCTGATAAAAGTCAATCCAACTCACACGCAAAAACGCCAAGCGCCAAAGGCACCATTCAGAGCGATTCTAGATCTCACCTAAAATATTTAAAACAACCAAAAATCGTCCAAAAACGCCCCGATATCGGTATGTTACGTTCCGCAGCTTGATTTAAATCGGTAAAATTTTTACTGTCTGTCATGGTTTTTGAAGCGTCTAACTGGTTAGCGAATACACACAAATGCATTCATAGAAAACTGTGTACATCTGTACTATATGATATCTCTAATATCGTTCATTTAAACAAAATTAGCAATGATATATTACATCCCTTTTATCAGCACTCCGAAATAACCAGCTCTGCCATTTCATTCGATTTTATTTCAGAAATTATTCTAAAACCATTCCTCTTGGTTAAGGTAGTAGAACCGTAATAGTTCCTCAACGTTTTGGAAGTAATGAACTTGAACAGTGTTAAGCGAGATTTCCTAATGAAAATCATTAGGAAACCTCGGTTAACACTGTTAAAAAATCATTACTCCCAAAACGTTGCGAAACTTTTACGGGTCCACTACCTTAAATTCACGATGTTCTTAGCAGTAGGTTCATTTAGGTCAAAGGATTTGTTTCACCTGGTTGACATATGATCTTGAATTCACGTTCAGGTATAATGCGGCACGTGATATTGTAATTTAACCTTATTATAGAAGACTAATAAAATACAGATTAAATTTGAGATATGTGTCATTTGTTTCAGCAATAAGAATCTCAAATGGGTTATAAAACATCATTAAAATGTCGAGAAATACTTGCGTTGAAAGCCGTTAACCTTACGTTTTTGTCATGAATAGTCTAGAACTATTTGCGTTGTTTAGAACAAGTAAAACGAGTTTCAAACCTATAAATATAATTATACCTCCATTTCGAAGAAGAGGGGCTACACTGGCTTACCATTTACGTCAGTTCGTCCATACGCCCTTCCTTTCGGTCGCCCTTCCGTTCGTATGTAACGAGAACCTCTCGTCGCACTTTCGCAGCAACTTGAAACTCGGTGTGGTGTACAGTTAATTACATCGTGAAATTGACATTCATCTCAATCAAAACCATTCTAAATCACTCACTCAACGCTCCATTTCCTCATTCCAAACACTCACTCAAATCGATCAAAAACGCTCCAAATGACTAAAAAGTGTACAGTCAACAGCTATCTTCAAAATAAATATTAATGCGAAAAAAATCACGATTTCACTGACATATTTGAAATTATTAGCGTCTGATTGGTTCTTGTAGAAATAGGATGCAATTTACTGAACTTTAATGGATATTTTATTAAAGGTAGGTAATTAATATCGCTAATTTTGTTCATCCTGAACAAAATTTGCGACATTTGATTACCTCCCATTAAATTCACTCAAAACTCGCTCCACACACTCATTCAATTTCATTCCAAAATCAATCAAAACTCATCCATCTTGTCAATTTCACGATGTCGTTAACTGTATCAGACAGATATCCAGGTCTTCTACGTCGCTTATTGAATTAAGGTCCGTCGGATATCTCCTTCCTATTTTACAATTAAGTAACTTTTTAAGATTTAAAATGTCATTATGGAAAATTTTGTCTTACTTTTTTTTGCAACTATGAATCACAGCAACTTCAAACTTGGTATGGTTTATCATTTAAAGGTCCATCACATCGTTTACTGAATTCGGATCTTTTGGATAACTACTTCCTGTTTCATGACTTGGTTAATTTTCAGATCTAACGTGGTACAATTGGAAATTTTCGTTGCTGATTTCTCAGCAACTATTAATCACAGCAACTTGAAACTTGATACGGTGTTTAATATAGAAACCATATGCGTCGCTTACCGAATTCAGTCTCATATCAACTTCCTGTTTTACAACGTAGTTTATTTTCGGACTACACGTGGTACAATGGCAATTTATTCGTCAAATCTTTTTCTGCAAGGATCTTGTTACTTGGTATGATGTTTCTTCCGATAGGGAATCTATACGTAGATTATAGTCCGTTTGACTTCCATATGGACCAACATTTCGCCGAAAATCTCAGAATCGAACTGATGAATTGTACCCTTCTCTTGTCATATCATAATTTCTATCTTAAACCATGGAGATATTCAATTTTCAGAATTTTCAATTGTTAAATAAAGATTTTGTCCGCCCGTCTACATGTTAACTCTCAGTCTTTCATACCTTCTTGTGACTCTATTAAACGGAACAGCAAATTGTCTATCCAAAAATATTCCTGATTTGCATAGGGGCCGAGTCAAAAGTGGATGATTTTAAGAGACTCGTTTTAGTATAAAATAGAGTATTTTTATAAGATTGATTTTATCGAAGATTTTCACATCCTTAGGATATCAAACCTGAGTGTATATTCTCTTTTTTCGAAAACAGTTTGACCTGAAAATTGAAAAAGTGTTTTTATCTATTCTGAGATGAATCCCCATATTCCCTTATTTACCAAAATCAAAAGGCATTATTTTACGAACACGTTGAGATTTTCACGAGGAAAACTAGTTAAGCAGGTACAGATCACGTAATATTTTGAAATGACCGTCGATATGCTAATTAGCATGTCCAAATAAGGAATAATAGACATTTCTCCTGTCAAATGTTTAGTATAAAACCACGTGTTTTTACTATATATTTTACATTTTCTTACTTCTAAACAGCCTTTATCACCCCTCGTGTCTAACAGTGGAAAATGCGAAAATATTAACATTAATCAGATAGACAAAATCATTATTTTGAAATTATTCATTTCATTTTCAAAAAAGTATTGGAATGGTATTAAGTTAAAATAAATATTTTAATACATACAAATCCTTCATTCAAACGCTCAAATGTAATCGAGGAATTATAAGTGTCAATTTAACTGAGAAATGTACGTCTTTTGAATATGTGACCAAAATTTCTTTTCAACTGTAGACACTATGCATTTTAAATAATCTCTACCTAATAATTCAACTCAGTCTCCGAACTCTGTCAATATTTTAGCCTTAATTTAGTAAACACGTGTTTTCCAAGATATATTTATATTTTTCGAGACTTTTGTGTTCTTTTCTTTTTATATCAAGTTGTCATCTTTCGACCATATACAATTGCATTCTGTTATCAAGTAGAAGAGAAACTGTGGATTTCTGTAATAAATCATGTCGAATAAGAATACTGAAAATTCATTTTGAAATTACATCATTCCTAATTTACTAACTTATACGACAGGATATAACATGTAACTTACATTAGTGCTATTAGGTAGACACTTGTCCTGAGTTCAGGGAGCGAAAACGTTAGTCCAGTATAACTTCAAGTTACTTACATTAGAAATTGCATTAATTAGTTCATGTTAATGCCTCAAAATTTGTAGAAAAGCATCTAATAGCTATAATCGGATTCAATGCCGCTTCAACAGTTTCATTTTTAAATCGCTTACTCTGCGCTTTATACATTATAAACACTCACCCAAACACGCTCTGAAATCGTTCAAAACAATATACACAATAGGTCGAAATCATTGATAATGATCAATATTTCATTATTACTGTCCAACTTTTTCACGACCTTTCGGGCTGCTGTGAATTTTAAAGCGTCGGATTTGTACGTGAAGATACACAAATAGGAAAGTACGTACTGTTTAAAGGGAGATAATAATTATCTACAATTTCATTCAACTTTGACGAAATTAGCGATATTGAATTATCCCCACTAAATTTCATTCCAAAC
This sequence comes from Fragum whitleyi, assembly GCA_948146395.1. Classification (NCBI taxonomy): domain Eukaryota; kingdom Metazoa; phylum Mollusca; class Bivalvia; order Cardiida; family Cardiidae; genus Fragum; species Fragum whitleyi. Next base: position 12,801,778 of record OX411543.1, on the reverse strand, counting down.
TCACTCCACATCCCAATTCATTACCATTCCGAAATATTTCCAAAATAATCAAACTTTTTATTTTCAACAAGATGTTGTTAACTGCCATTTTAACGTTTTGGGTATCCTGTTTTTGTGGAAAAACTGGTATATTCATACAATAATGCCTTACATTATTTTTTCCTGGCGCTGAGAGAAAATATGCATTAGGACCATTAAAATCTCTTTAATTTGTTGTAACATTAGAAAATGTTTATTTCGTTTTTAAAAAGTCGTAAAATATAACACAGCGGTCTGTTGTCTAAAAACCGTATGGAATAAGAAGTATTTCAAACACAATAGGTCTAGTGAAGAATTCAACGAATATTTGTTTTTTCTTTACCGAAATTTTTGTGGTGAAAGTTCATTCCAAATTCAAATGTTTGCAAGCGTTTGAAAAGGGTTCCCGTTTACACGTTGACCAACGTGCAAAGTAGGATACTATTTCTCAAACGTTTGACAAATGTTTTTATATTGAACAAAAGTCTGATTTACAAGCAACATGACAGTCCCGATTTACCCTTAAACTGCAAACTGCGTATTACAGTTAACAACATCTTGAAATTGACAAGGTGAATGATTATGGAATGATTTAGGAACGAAATTGATTGAATCTGTGGAGCGACTTTTGAGTGAATTTAATGGGAGGTAATCCAGTGTTGCAAATTTTGTTCAGGATGAACAAAATTAGCAATATTGATTACCTCCCTTTAATAAAATATGCATACAAGTTCCATAGGAAGCTTCTTTTTTCTTCAAGAACTTATCAGACGCTTACAATTTCAATTAATTAAGTGAAATCCCGATTTTTTTCCTCAGCTATATTTTATTTTGAACGAAGTTGTTGTTATATGTTTTTCAGTTAGTTTGGAGCGTCTTTGAATGGTTTGAGTGAGTGTCTGGAAACGAATGAATTGAGCGCTGAGTGAGTGATTTAGAATGGTTTTGATTGAGTTAAATGTCAATTTCACGATGTCTTTTACTGTACCATCTGCTTTGTATTATATGATGCTGGAGAAGTTGCAATGAAGACAAATCCCGCTGAAATTTTGCTGATTAAAATATGACATACAGTAGTTAAGGGTTTACGTCAAATTTTCACATGTTTTTCATAACTCTTTTACTTTACTTATTTTTAGCAATTGCTGTGAAACTTTGCACATATTTCGGTCACCATAATTTCAACATATAAAAAATCGTTACTTTGATTTTCCTTTTATGAGACTTTTTTTCCAAGTTCGATATTGGTGGTTTGCAATTACTATCCATCAGTTGGAATGGCTAGCTTTGCTGTACAGTGACAGCCCTTTTTAACCTTCTCTATTATATTTAAGAACATTGTGAAATTGACAATTTGAATGATATTGGAATGATTTCGGAGTAGTATTGAATGAGCAAGAGGAGTACGTTTTGAGTGAAATTGAATATAGGTAATCCATTTTTGCAAATTATGTTCAGAAGAACAAATTTGGAGATATTCATTACCTCCCTTTAATAAAACATGCATTCAGGTTCTATGAATAGCTTTCTTGGTCTTCACGAAGCTATCATACATTTACAAAATTCAATTTGGTCAGTGAAATCGTGGATTTTTCTATCTATTTTAATTTGAATGTAGTTGTTGATGTAATCACTTTAAATACTTTTGGAGCGTTTTTGAATGGTTTGATAGAGTGATTGGTATGAATGAATAGAGCGATGCGTGAACGATTTAGAATTATTTTGATCGGTATGATTGTCAATTTCACGATGTTCCTAACTGTAAGAGCAGTTTCTGCTCAAACAAACTAAGCGACTCATACAGAAATCCTGTTTTTGGGTTCTCTTTTGAAAAAGCCTCGATAAGATTATTCAATCGGGTACCCACACCACAGGATATCGTTGACATATAAAGATTTTAGTTTAAAATAACCCGCTTTTTCTAGGGCTCCGTATCCTCTTGATAAATGCTGCATTGTTAAAAAAAAATGCAACTATCTAAAAGCAGCAGTGTAAATAGCTAGTTCAGTTTCATTATTTTCGACTGCATGAACCAAATACCTAATTCTTTATGACATCATTACATCGTTTCCTGCTTTATGTTTCACGGCTCATTTAACACAATAACAGAAAATGTATATTTTCAAATTTGATTAATGGCTCTAAACAGAAAGGTTGTAGGATAGAAATGTTCTTCATTTCTGGCGTCATAATCCGTGCTGAAATTAATGGTTTGCTTTCATTTTACTTAACAGAGAACTATTAGGCTCGTACAAGGTTTGTTTTGTACCGTAGTTAGCGGTTGGACTAGTACTCGATTACCCGGTTATTGGGTAGGATAACGATCCCACCCGGGTCCTAAATCAACTGGATCAACTTCAGAAAAGAATGGAAGACTGTTTAAAACAGTCTTCAATTATTTTCTGAAGTTGATTTCAAGATAGTCCTACGGACTTACATCAGATAGTATTGAGAGTCCTGGCCACTTATTTGCGAGTCACAGGCTCGCAACACCTGTGTCCCTTAAAACCGTGTCGGAATTCGTATGTTCGAATCCCCTTTACAGAATTTCTGGATCTGGTGTCAATGTGAACGTCATGCGTTATGTCGTGATAGACAGGCTATGTGTTGGGTGGGGGGAGTATCACGGCATTTCATGAGGACATAAAACAAAACAAAACAAAAAATAATAATAATAATAAAAAAAATCATTTTGGACTATGGAAATTTACATAGAAGCGTTATGTTGAGAACATCTTGAGACCATCTGTTTGTCCGTTCTCGATGAAACACGTTAACATTGACGCTTTCCTATAGATCAACGCTCAATCGCATTCTACAATGTTGATTTAGGTTTTCTTATAGGCAATTATGTTAATCTGCTTCCTTGTATTGCCTTTTCTTTCGATCGCAATCCTGCAGGGCATGTGTGGGCCAATTACGACGTACGGTGTTTGACGTTATTGATGTCAGTGACTTTTTAAGTTTTAGGTAAATTTCTTCAAGCCTGAAAAATAAGACGTTTGCTCCTAGCCACGGATTTTAAAAAACAGGGCTTATGTTTTCCCAGCACGCCATTGTCAATAAATAGAATAACTTCATTTTCACAGTTTATATTTTCAATGTTTTATGGATTTTATTGTTGGTGGTAACTTTTTATTGTGGCTGAGTATACATGTATTTTACTAGCAAAAGTTTATTTGATCTCCTTATATATTTCCGTTATATATTTTGATGGTCTGTTGTTTAACTAAATTGACTTAAACGGGGTCACCTAACAACCACTCTCAATATCCTATGATTTGTAAATAAGAATTACCCATATACTATACCACAATCGTCATTTAGCCTATATGTAGGAGAAACAAAACGCAAATTGTATTGATCAGAAAAAAATAAGGCGCCTCTTATCAAGAGGGTTCCCCTAATCAATTTATTGTTGTTATTTTGTTGTAATCATGCCAGAGATAATAATTTCACAGACACACAGGTGTCAGTCGAGCCTGTATTATGACTTCTCCGTGAATAGTAATTTGATTACGTGTTGGTCTGTTCAAACTGAAAATAAAAAAATAAAAATGAGCCTATGCGTGACATTTCCAACAGTTTGAAATGTTCGTGAGGTGCAAACACTGAGACATGGGGATAGCAAAAAACTGTAAATATAAATTTATCTGATGGTCTACAGATACTTGGAGACCTTTTCTATGTATTAAGCGCATATTAAAGACTCTGGCCAGACTGTTCAGATGCACAGGCTGGTCAGAGTCTTTGCTTTGCACATATTTGAAATTGTTGGAAATCTCACGCATAGGATCAAATAAAACCAATGTGGTCATGTGTTTGCACATTGCAAGTAAAGAAAAAATTGATACGAATTGATTAGTGAATGCATCTAGTTAGTAATTACCCTTTATATGTTTTTTCAAATTGTTTTTAGATCCATTCATATTTTCAAATTAAGTCTCTTGGTGTGCAAAGCACTCAATCATACCCTCCATTATTTTGCAATTAAGGTGGCGTATAGCTTATGATTAAATTGCCATAAAGCTTGATGGCAAATTTATGCCAAAATTGAGTCACTAACGAAGAGGCAGTGGATGGTGATATTTAAAATTAATAAAGCAATAAATAAGTATGATAAGAGGTCGATGATTAAAAGAGGAATGTTTTGACTATCCAATTTCATGAAAATTTCTATTCATCGCAATGTGCTCTTTATGAGTATCAAATTACTTTCTCGTATGCCGTTACAGAAATATATTGCCATACTCATTCTATCAGAATCTTTTACTTATAAAGTGCGTAACTAACATCACGAACATAACGCAAGTGCGTAATAGAAATACATCCTCGTTCGAAGTTGTCGTTGATGAATGAAAGCTTCAAAACTACAGCTTAATCAAGCTGTAGTTACGATATTTTGATTATGCACATACGCTCAAAACATAGAAGCGGGAGCGGATTGAGGACATTCATCTTTTGTAAAAGTCCACATACCGCATTAAGTTATCCCATATATTTTATGTTAGCCGCCTTCTGAGCGCGTATGAATTCAAATTCCTAGTTACGCCTATGCTTATAATAACAACACATTGTTGTTTTTTTGCTTTTAAACGCACTGAATACTGCAATCACTTAAAAAAAACAAACAGAAAACACCGCTTTAACGACACGATGACGTCGTTTAAAGAGTGATTTGACATATGAGCCTTTGCGTGAGATTTCCAACATTTTCAAATATGCGCAAAGCAAATACTCTGACCAGTCTGTGCACCCGACATGATTGAAATTGTAAGCGTCTGATTTTTCTTGAAGAAATATATATAAATAAAGCTTTTTATAGAACTTGTATACAAATATACATGTACTACTCAAAGTTTGCTAAGCACCAAACTTTTTCGCTGTCCAACAGGAGCTGATTTAAAAAAAAACATTCGTGTTCGCGTTTAAAATTGTACAGTAATGTATTGGCAAGATATCTAATGTATACATTACCAAATTTGACACGCAATTTTCTCGCGAGACTCGTGCAAAATGAGGAACCCCGGTTTCTTGCCCGTACTTTCTCATTTTCTTCATGTACAGGTTTCGAGGCTAATCCAAATGTCAGACGACATTTATGTGTCGATGAATTGTGGCCTGCTGTAGGTATGGTGGGGCAAGGGGCTTCCGACCGTGATGTTGGCATGGTACTGGAAGAAAACCATACTGTTGTAACCAGAGCTTGGGCACGATATCAACAGCATGGTACACCTGAAAGAAGACATGGTGGAGGTAGGAGGTTGAGCTACCTCCGTCGTAGAGGACCGATTTTTTTTGTAATTCAAGTCCGAAGAAAGAGGTTTGCTACGGCAACGCAGCTACGTTCCGACCTTCAAACGCCTTGGGTGTGCGAGTTTCGACTCAAACCACACGAATACGGATGCATAAGCATAACCTGAGGCCAAGAAGACCATGTATTCGTATTCCGCTGTCCCGAGTTCTTTGTTGGCGTCGGTTAACATGGGCATTGGACCACGTTGGCTGGCGCATAAGACGTGCTATTCACGGATGAGTCCGGGTATTGCCTGGACTACACTGATAGGCGGGCTAGGGTGTTGATAAGGCCGGGGAAAAGGTTTCATGCAGCAAAAATTGCAGAGCACGATCGTTATGGGGGGGGGGGGGGGTGAGTCCATCATGGTTTGGGGCGGCATCAGCTGGGATGGGCGGACTGATCTTGTTATTTTAGAAAGAGGTACTCTGACAGCTCGTAGTAACATTGATGAAATCAACTTCAGCGTAAGATTTTACGCTGGTGCTATTGGGGATAGATTCATTTTAATGGATGATAATGCCCGTCCACACACGGCCTGTATAGTCCAAGAGTTTCGCTAAGAAGAGGACATTCCACGTCTAGACTGAAATCCGATAGAGCATATGTGGAATGAGCTACAGGTCAGGGTTTCGGCCCGCCAGGTCCAGCCAAGGACACTCCAGGAGCTCAGTCAGATCCTTAGAGAAGAATGGTCTGTTATCCCCCAAAAGAGTAATCCAGAACTTAATCAGGAGTATGCAGAGGCGCTGTCAGGCTGTTATTGACATTGCGGGCTCTCATACTCGTTATTGAACGAAATGCAATTGAAAGAACACCTTTTTTCACATTTTGTCTCATTTTTGCATTAAAGAAATAAAATACTCGTTTGTTTTTCGAGTAAGATCGACGAATATTTCATTTAGTGAACAACAAAAGCTATATCTTCTCCCGTGAAAATATAGCTTTTGTCGTTCACTCAATGAAATATGAATCGATCTTAAACTGAAACAAACGATTATCCTTTATCCCTCGATCTATTTTGAATCATGTTATTAATAGAATACAAATCATTCATTCACTCTTGGTACATTTTTGTACAAAATGAGAATAATATGCATACATAAGCTTTAACAATAGTCAAATTTTGAAAATTATGCTTAAAGAAACATTTTATTCTAACCTTTATAAAGTACGTTTCATTGAGACTGAATGTAGGATAATAAGGTAGACAGTTGTTGTAAATGACACATTACTTTTTCTGGAAAGTCTAAGGTCGGATATATGATACAGTTGGGGGACTCAGGGCAGTGCGGTGACATGTGCTTTGACACAGAAACCCCACCCACCCCTTTACAATACGCTATTTTTGAACAGTCTAAGCAATGCAAATATTTGATTGTTTTTGCTATTTTTTTTTTCTTTTTTTAAAGAAATTTTATAATTCAGACAACAAGAACCCGAGAGCGTGGTAAAATGTATGTTTTCTCTTGTAAGATATTTTCCCTAAGATCTTATAGGATCATTTTGGTACAAGTAAAATGGACAGTTAATCGTCCCTCGCGTATTTTATAAATGATGATAACGAATAAAGGGAGACTCGGTGTCTGGTTATTATTACAACAAAATCTGTATTTATTGTCAGAATTCTGAGGATATCATCATTTGGATGCAGAAATGATAATCTTTCTGCAAATATAGACGGGGATAATGGCTGTCTTTCCCAAGAGATAAATAATAAAGATTCATTACGGATTAAGTCTAGGTCAGAGTCAATCGGAAAACATCCTTGATTTTACGGAAAAGACATATACATAAAAGGGCACAGCCATGACAAACTCTGTTTAGCACGCGTGTTTGCAAATCCAAATTCAAATTCCTTTATTGGTTAAAGGATCCAGTAATAGGATTGTTACCAATAACAATACATACAACAAACATACAAAGCAGAACTTATCAAAAGGGTATAGGTGTATTTTCAAAACTGAGCTCTGACCTAGATGTTGAGTCCATTACCACAGGTTTATGAGTAAACCTTAAGATCTAAGACAAGCACTAAGTTTCATTTGAAAGGTAATTTGTATCTTTATTATGTCTGTTTTATCTATTTTGAAAGAATAACACGGAAATTTAACCGTTAAAAGTAGATTTCACAGCTCACCGCTCAAAATCTACCTATATAACAGATGGGTAAACATTCTATGCACCGATGTAAATACCAGCATACTTGTCAAAAGCCAAAGTCAAATCCTGATAGTGTAATTCAAAATCATTGCAACCAGAGCTTGAAGATTGCTGTTATTGCTAGGCTTAAGAATCAAAATGACAATACTTGCCCAAGTTAATCTTTTTTTATATAATTATTTCTTTAGTATTTATGACCAATATAAAGATAACGATGACCCTAAAACATACATATCTTATTGTATGCTTGCTTTCAATTATAAGTTTATAAACAGGATAAAAAAATGAAAATAAAAAAAAATCTATGACTTATCTAGACCTGAAGAAGCAGCAAATGACATTTTTTTCATATTAATCTTTTTATTTATTTCCCCTTTCTGAGTAGAAAACAATGACAAAATGAACGATTTGCTTCTAAGATGAACTATTTTCTTTTAAAAAGGTCAAAATTCTTATAAGGGATTATGAACTTGATTAAACTTTAATTTCTTTAATAAAGTTTGGTAAAAATTATGCTTTCTTTACCAAGAAGATGAATATACAAGGTACATACTAAAGAATCCGAAATGATACACAGAATGAAAGTATTCATGTAGATATACACTGACAAAAAAGCTTTGCATGATGTTACAATATCCCAGATGCCGTTGATTAAAAACAAATTCAGCGAAATCGAGATTAAAAATTAAAATTTGATTACAAAATGTCAGGGATAGTCGTAAGTTTGGCATACGGAAGTGCCCGCGAACCGGTGTGCTTGGACTGCTAGCGATTATCGGCTATCAACCTGACGAGATGACAATCAGAGCAATCGAAGGTGGCGTAAAAGATCAACCATATCGCTTTTGAAAATAATCGCGTCTCCATATTTGGGTTCAAATCATCTTTAAATGTGTTTGAAAACAAGATGAATTTTTCACTTTTACAAATCAAACAGTGTGTTCTTATTTTAGAGTTAAGCTCTGGGTTAAAGTGATCTTTCAAGTTTGTTGTCATATTAGTAGTATGTAAAAAGATCCACAATTACGATTATGCTTACTTAGGCAATATTGTGTAATGATATTATTCTATAACGTAATAGTAAGTAATGCTATTTTTTCTGTTTCGTTTTATACGTCATATTACGTGTTTAAAAAAGTTACGTCATATTACTTAATGAAGCATAACGTTACGTCAAATTACGTAATTACTGCCGTACGCCGTACCAAATACAATGATGTAGCTCTTTACTTACTACTCCTATTTAAAGAAGAGCTCTTAGTGCGCCGTTAGAAAACTCTTTCATTAGGCTGAACGCTGGGCTCAACAGGACTTAATTTGGTTGCACAAGAGTTGTTAATTTTGACGGAATTACAAAAATAATTTTCACCCATATTTGAGGTAATGAAATGAGACGTATTATATCATAAGTAATTTATAACATAGACGTCATGTATAATTTTAGTTTCCATATTATCAAAAAATGCCTGTGATCGAAGCTCGGAAATAGAATGGTTATGAACCACGATCTCATACCTGGTACAGTGTAGTGATTTTGTTAATAGTGTAGAAACGAGCAAGATGGCGGACAATGACAACAATAAAATGTGAAGAAATTTTAATTTCAAAAATACGGGTTATTGTCCGCAATCTTGCTTGTTCACAACTTCATTCGATTTATGGTCCGTCATGGAACGACCCTTGCTACATTCAATGGGGCGAAGACGTTCCTCAACTCAAAATAACGTGATCGCCGAATTAGGACATTCAACTTGGTCTGATAAATGTCTTTCGTTTACACCATCGTGTGCTGTGTATCTTGGCCAGCTTTAATTTCACCCTAAGTATTGCATCAGCTGCACGAGTGGAAAACACATTCATCATTTTAGATGTCTGTGCTCGAACGAGAATGAGTTCAAGATAAACTTAGAAAATAATGGTATACTGATAGACTATATTACCTCGATTAAAAAAATTCTGCAAAATGTTTGATTTCTCAGTGGAATAATTAAAAATTTTAACTAAGTCCAAAAATTATTCCAAAGGGAATCGAATAAACACTTTAAAATATTGTACTCTATTTCATATTTCGGCTAATGCCTTTTTCAAGAAATATTACGTGGAAATGTCACAACTACATCTTTACATTCTTACTGTGCGGCCATATTGAATGTTTGTATTTGACGTCGCCGCTGGAAACATGACGTCATTTTGGCGTAATAAGTGTAACGTCATCTGGCGGATTGACGTTGCTAAACACAATGTCACTATTTGGCGCACATAAGTCATTGAATACTGTTGGAAGAGTCCTCATGCTACTTTTAACGTTGCATCCATAGGGTTTTGCTGTCTTAAGCCTCTGTATCCATAATCCCTCGTGTAACTGGCGTTCTGTCCTTTCGGCCCCGTAACACTTCCGTAACACAGCTACATACACGTCATCCACGGAGTGATTTTTAACACCAAAGTGTGAGTTGATCGGCTTGTCCTTCTTCAGGCGTATATCTCGCAAATGCTCCGATATTCTAGCGTGAATCTCTCGCTCAGTTTCACCTACATATATTGTCGATTGACACCTTTTACATACCAAGCCATACACTACATTTCGTGTGCGACAGTTAGCCTCTTTGACGGTGTTGAAAATTGAATGACCCCTAGTGTCCTGAATGTCTCCTCTGTAGATTAACGGGCAAATATCACAACTATCTCCGCATTCTATTTTGTCCGTTTTTGTGGACTTGTTCGTCTTTCCGTGTACCAACACATCGCTGAGGCTTGTATCTCTTCTATAGGCTATGAGAGGTGGATCCTTGAAAACCTGCGTCATTCTTTCAGAACGGTGAAGAACGGTCATATGTTGTCGCACGATTTGGTGAACATCTGGTAGTAGATTAGAATATGTCATTACTAGGGGGACCCTCTTGGTATTTTGTTTTTTGTCTGTATTCTTTTGGAGTAGATCCACTCTTTCTAACCTATCAACTTTTTGTAGTTGGGATTCTATCAATTTCCCACTATAACCCCTTTTTCTCAAATGCCTTTTTAAATCCGATCTATGCTTATTGTAGTCCTCATTACGCGAGCAAATCCTTTTAATTCTCAGACCAAGACCGTAAGCGAGTCCCTTCTTTGTACTTGATGGATGATTGGAGGAACTATTGAGATATAATTGTTTATCTGAAGGTTTTATGAAAAGGTCTGTATAGACACGCCCATTTTCAAGTTTAACCCAAGTGTCGAGGAATTCAATTTTATGTTTGTGATATCGAAGGTCTACCTTAATATTGGGGTGTATGTTGTTGGCGAATTCTGTAAATTTTTTTAGTTCTGTTTCACTTCCCGTCCATAGCCCGAAACCATCATCAATAAAACGTTTATAAAACATAGGCTGCACAGGGGCTGATAACAGAGTTTCATCCCACTTTCTCATAAAAGTACATGCGAAGTTTTTACCTAGCCTTGATCCTATAGCGATACCTTCTTTCTGGATAAAGTTCTTTTCTCCCAGGTTAAAATTATTATTCTCTAGTACGGTTTTGATCATCTCCATTACACCGACAGTCTCTATAAGAGGCTTAGATCTTCTGTTTAGGGCCTCTTCGCAGGCTTTCAGGCCTTCCTCACGAGGGACCGATGGGTAAAGTTTTGCAACGTCAAAACAGAACAGGAAAGTGTTGTCTGGAACTGGTTCATTGATTTCATTCAATTTATTTAGAAAATCAGCTGTATCTCGTATATAGGAGGGTGATTGTTCAACATATTCATTTAGCTCGCTCTCCGCAACTTCGGCCAATCTTTCTGTTGCTGTGCCTTTGCCATTAACTATCGTGCGAAATGGGACCTCTGGCTTGTGCAGTTTCGGATTTCCCCTTAGTTTACCAGCCTGTGAATATCGTGGTAATAAATACTGCTTCATGTCATTTGAAATCCACCCGTTTTTGTACATATTGTTGACTAACCTCTTTACTTTCTTGTAGATATCATCTGTTAGGTCGGATTCTGTTTCTTCATACGAGTTGTCACCTCTTATCTCTTTTTGTAGTGCATTGATATAGTCTTCCCTGTTTACTATCACAATGCCCGATCCCTTGTCAGCTGGTCTAATGATAATTTCTTTATTATGTAGTAACTCATAGAAAGCTACATTCTCTTCTTTAGATATATTAAGTTTGTCATTCTCCTTTAAATTAGCCACTATATCATTCTTCACGAGCTCTATATATAAATCTAAATGGCTGTCTCTGCCTGGGGATGGTGTAAACCAGCTCTTTTTCTTTAATTTGAATTTTTCATCAGTCACCACATGTTCATTTTCAACTTGATTATTCTTCTCATAGAAAAACTCCGATAGCCTCATTCGCCTTTCCCACTCTGCTAAGTCTGCAAGAAGTTTAATCTTGTCAACTTTGTGTCTGCTAGGGATAAATTTGAGACCCTTCTCTAACAACGATTTTTGTGCATCTGTTAGTGAGTGCCTTGACAGGTTTGTAACCGACGAATTTGCTTTTTTCCGTGATATTGGATCTTTTTCCACTGTTTTTTTAGAGCTTATTGGCTGCCGGGCAGGCGGTATAATATTCTTATTTTCGTTACAGTTCACGGCGCTGTAAAACCCACGTGTATCATTTTTCGAAGACTGTAGAGGCTTGCATTCATGTGGCTCATCACTATTCAAAGTACTATCACATCTGCTGTTTGTAAAATCAAACCAATCCAGTCCACTCTGCTTAAGTCTTTTCTCTGTCAAATGGTGTTCAGGCTCAACTAGGCTAAAATGATTGTTCTCTAGTAAAAGGTACATTGGTTCATGAGGGCATTGGTCCATTTCACTCTTTGCTTCAAACTTTATCCACTCTACAAACAGACGATCTCGTGAAACGTGTATGTCAATATTAAACCAGTCAGCCGCGGCAGTTAATTCTGCTTCCGTAGCCCAGGTAATTACCCTACCGTCTGTACACGACTGGTGTTTAAGATGTTCTTCGAAGTCTCCATCAACCAAGTGTCTATATTTCTGAGAATTAGACGACATGTAATGCACTAAGTCCCTACGAATTGTATCATGATTACATTGAGTGCCTATTATGTGATGACTCAAACATCGATAAAAACAATTTCCATCCTTTCCTATGTTTATAACTCGGTGATATTTACCAACGACCAGGGTTTCTGACTGAGATTGTTCAAGTTTTGCGTATTTCTTATCCTTCAGTAGCTTCAACCTTTGTTTTTCTTCAAATTCCCATTTCTCCGTTGAACTGATAGTACAAAAAGAGATAAGAGGTGACAACTCGTATGAAGAAACAGAATCCGACCTAACAGATGATATCTACAAGAAAGTAAAGAGGTTAGTCAACAATATGTACAGAAACGGGTGGATTTCAAATGACATGAAGCAGTATTTATTACCACGATATTCACAGGCTGGTAAACTAAGGGGAAATCCGAAACTGCACAAGCCAGAGGTCCCATTTCGCACGATAGTTAATGGCAAAGGCACAGCAACAGAAAGATTGGCCGAAGTTGCGGAGAGCGAGCTAAATGAATATGTTGAACAATCACCCTCCTATATACGAGATACAGCTGATTTTCTAAATAAATTGAATGAAATCAATGAACCAGTTCCAGACAACACTTTCCTGTTCTGTTTTGACGTTGCAAAACTTTACCCATCGGTCCCTCGTGAGGAAGGCCTGAAAGCCTGCGAAGAGGCCCTAAACAGAAGATCTAAGCCTCTTATAGAGACTGTCGGTGTAATGGAGATGATCAAAACCGTACTAGAGAATAATAATTTTAACCTGGGAGAAAAGAACTTTATCCAGAAAGAAGGTATCGCTATAGGATCAAGGCTAGGTAAAAACTTCGCATGTACTTTTATGAGAAAGTGGGATGAAACTCTGTTATCAGCCCCTGTGCAGCCTATGTTTTATAAACGTTTTATTGATGGTGGTTTCGGGCTATGGACGGGAAGTGAAACAGAACTAAAAAAATTTACAGAATTCGCCAACAACATACACCCCAATATTAAGGTAGACCTTCGATATCACAAACATAAAATTGAATTCCTCGACACTTGGGTTAAACTTGAAAATGGGCGTGTCTATACAGACCTTTTCATAAAACCTTCAGATAAACAATTATATCTCAATAGTTCCTCCAATCATCCATCAAGTACAAAGAAGGGACTCGCTTACGGTCTTGGTCTGAGAATTAAAAGGATTTGCTCGCGTAATGAGGACTACAATAAGCATAGATCGGATTTAAAAAGGCATTTGAGAAAAAGGGGTTATAGTGGGAAATTGATAGAATCCCAACTACAAAAAGTTGATAGGTTAGAAAGAGTGGATCTACTCCAAAAGAATACAGACAAAAAACAAAATACCAAGAGGGTCCCCCTAGTAATGACATATTCTAATCTACTACCAGATGTTCACCAAATCGTGCGACAACATATGACCGTTCTTCACCGTTCTGAAAGAATGACGCAGGTTTTCAAGGATCCACCTCTCATAGCCTATAGAAGAGATACAAGCCTCAGCGATGTGTTGGTACACGGAAAGACGAACAAGTCCACAAAAACGGACAAAATAGAATGCGGAGATAGTTGTGATATTTGCCCGTTAATCTACAGAGGAGACATTCAGGACACTAGGGGTCATTCAATTTTCAACACCGTCAAAGAGGCTAACTGTCGCACACGAAATGTAGTGTATGGCTTGGTATGTAAAAGGTGTCAATCGACAATATATGTAGGTGAAACTGAGCGAGAGATTCACGCTAGAATATCGGAGCATTTGCGAGATATACGCCTGAAGAAGGACAAGCCGATCAACTCACACTTAGGTGTTAAAAATCACTCCGTGGATGACGTGTATGTAGCTGTGTTACGGAAGTGTTACGGGGCCGAAAGGACAGAACGCCAGTTACACGAGGGATTATGGATACAGAGGCTTAAGACAGCAAAACCCTATGGATGCAACGTTAAAAGTAGCATGAGGACTCTTCCAACAGTATTCAATGACTTATGTGCGCCAAATAGTGACATTGTGTTTAGCAACGTCAATCCGCCAGATGACGTTACACTTATTACGCCAAAATGACGTCATGTTTCCAGCGGCGACGTCAAATACAAACATTCAATATGGCCGCACAGTAAGAATGTAAAGATGTAGTTGTGACATTTCCACGTAATATTTCTTGAAAAAGGCATTAGCCGAAATATCGAAATAGAGTACAATATTTTAAAGTAAAAATTTTAAGATGTAGTGTAATTTTCATGCTATGTTTATTTTCAATAAGCGTGTATTTCTAAAAGCAGGACTGGATATGCATTACAAACCGATTGGTCCCGTTCTACCGTTTGGCTACTCCGACATAATCATAATCCTGTATTCTCGCCCTCCTACAGTTAAGTTCATCGTGAAATTGATTTTTGGGGTGAATATTGAATGAAATTGAATGAGTGATTCTTGAGTGAAATTCAAGGGTGGCAATCAATTATCGCTAATTTTGTTCAGGATGGTCAAAATAAGCGATACTTAATACCTATCTTTAATAAAATATACGTTCTTTTCTGTTTGTATGCCTTCGTGGACCAATCAGACACTTTAGAATCCTCACTATCCAATAAATTGTAGACCTATTTGATCCAATTTATCAAAATGTTGATCGATATAACGATTTAGAAACGTCTTCTAATAATTTGGGAGCAGATTTTTTTATAGATTTAAGTGAGTGTTTGGAATGAATGAATGAAGCGCTGAGTGAGTGATATTGAACGCAGTGCGTGTCGATTTTACGATCTTTTTAATTGAACCGTCGACCACTGTGTTCCAGGTTATGTCGGAATATCATGACGGCATTAACTGGTAACGTTTGCCGTTCTACTATAGATCTCAGTGAATATAATCCATGATTGTTGTCCTGGCTGGGCGGGCCTGATTATCCAGTCGTTGCATTTCAAGTCAAGGGTGATAAGCTTTCTTTATAGTTACCCTCTTTTGTAGATAGTCGATAGCATAAACTAAGAACGTTATATTGTCGGTGGGAAACCAAACCCTCGTAACTTCAGCTTCGATAAGCTAAAGTTTTAAGGTATTGGAATTCATAGATCAAATGTTTTCACTTTTGCTAAGCACATTAATTGTTTTGATTTGGGATACAGTTCTGTACATGCGTTATAGGTAATTTACGACTAAATTTTGTAAGAACCCCTTATATTGAAAAGTAAACTCTCCCAATTACGTCACGGCTATGCCACGCCCTACCAGGTGAATAATAACGCAGGATACATAGCATTATCTCACACAATCATTTTGCACTCATATCTGATAAAACTGACAAGTTGCCCCGAATTAGTGCTGTGATCATCATATGACTTCTTAAAAAGTACTCGAGATTAGATAAGAAAACATAATTCTCTAAATGAACTATAGATATACTGCAATGGAATGTTGAGTTTTTGGAATTTCGCTAGCATATAGATATATGGCTAAGAAGTGTTTTAAAGACTCACGGACTAAAGAAACGCTCGACCAAATTTAATCTGACATTGACAACAGCCAATGTGACACGAGTTATTTGTCCCCAACCGATGGAAATGTGATAAATTGTGCGCTTAAGTGGGATGATCACCTGGTTGTTTAGATGAAATGTTGTAGTTGTAATGGTGTGGGAAACGACACGAAACCTTGGTACACCAGCCTCTCCGATTTTACTGCAATTATGTTGAAAGGCGTTTAGCCTCACATATAAAATTGTAGCAATACAAAAATCAAATTTGGCTAATTTTCTCAACCTCTCAAATTCTTTTTCCCCGTATATAAGTGTTTAAAAGTTTTTTTTAAGATATTCATGACGTTGGATGAATATGTAGAACAGTTTGTTTTAAAAATATGAAAGTCTAATGGAAGAGACTATTTGAAGGTAGATGGCCCTATTTTTTAAAATAACAACTAAATCTAAGCCTTGTCTTGATTTCAATAATCGAAGTTAACCTCTTAGAAGAGTCATTCAAAGTAAGGGTTCGGATTTGGGTTAAGTCTCCACCATCTTGCCTTAACTGGTTACATTTAATAAAAATAAGGCATAATTTTACAACTAGAAAGCGATATTCTTGCCAAATTACGTTTTGACTTTTAATCAAACTTACCCATTAATTTCAAGAGCAATCATGATTATATTTTGGTATTTGGGTTGAAAACACCGAATACCCGAACACAAATGATCAAACTATTTCGTTTGGTATAGATAGTTGCAAAACTAAGGTTGAGTCCTCAAATTCTTCGGGACGACCCCGAGCTCAAAGACTTCGAGAAAATGATTCAAGCTTGTTCTTTGTGCTTGGTAGTTGACAGACTACTTTCTTAGAACAAAACATAAATGATGCCACATTTTCCGTGCAATTATCTATTCATCGCAGTTTTGAACGCAGCAAAGTGTTATTTGTGACCTTGTTTCTGAATTGGTAGACCGTTTAAGCCAAGACTTGTACATGTATATAGAATTGTTAGCGTGTTTAAAGAATCTAAGTGTAGTTATAACAATATCAGAGAAACCGAGATAAAGTCTCTATTATTTTTTCTCTTTTTTCAACTTTCATTCATTCATTCATTCATTCATTCATTCATTCATTCATTCATTCATTCATTCATTCATTCATTCATGTGTTCGATATATATGTTATGTACTATTTTCCGAGAATCGAAGCAATTACTTTTTAATGACAGCTTTAACAACCCCAAACCGTTTCTATAACTTCGGGATCGTTAACGATTAGGTATATTTTTGAATTGGCAATTGAAATGAGGAACCATTAATGTCTTATATGTCTTTTCATTTACTTTGTAATTAAAATCAGAAAATCTGATAGTCTTGATAAATAACATTTATTACACGCTTTTCAAATAAACTCTTTTGAAGCGACGCCTTTTCTTCAGAATTTGATTCTTTTTTGTTCTATAATAAAAATAGGGCACCAAACAACAAGAAACAAAATCATTTGATCTTAGTGACTCGTAAAACGACCCCAAAAGTACTACGATTATGTCGGTTCGCATTCAAGGACGTAGAATCGCTCTGGTTACACATCATTCAATCGAACAGTAAAGACCGTCGTGAAATTGACAGGGTGAATGCTTTAAAAGGGAAGTAATGAAATATCGCTCAGTTCGTGCCTTTTGACAAAATGGTCGATGTTCTACTGACTCCCAATGTTACAAATTAACTTACTGTTTTTAAAATATATAGAAGATACTCGTTTGTTTCAGTGTAAGATCGATTTATATTTCATTGAGTGAACAACAAAAGCTTTATTTTCACGAGAAAATGTAGCTTTTGTTGTTCACGAAATGAAATATTAATCGATATTACACATAAACAAACGATTATTCTATTTCTTTATTGCAAAGAATGAGACAAAATGTGAAAAATTGCAGGACATATTTTCGTAAAGCGCGTCATTTTGCACGTGATTGCTATGCAACGTTCATTGTGACGTCACATATTTCGCCCCGCATAGATTATGTCAGAAAGGATGAATTGCAAGGGCGGGGCTGAGCCGTGACGTAATTTCGCGAGATAACTTTTTTTGGTTCATTGAAAAGTTAGTAGGCAATAATAAAAAGGACCGTGATTAAAATCCAACCTTTGATGGTGTCTGTTTCTTTTAATAAATTGAATGCTTCGGTCACGGAACAATTTAGATTAAATCGTAGAAACAGGAGCAGCAGTGTGTTTTCAAACAGGACGTTCAATGATTGTCATTTTGGGACAACTTTTTCAGTTTCACAATCCACAGTGTTAAATGGAAAGTAAATAACATCGATGTAAATCATTCGGGACACATGTATTCTACAGTGCATAGAATGCCAAGGATATGTGTTAATTAATAACGACAGGTCTTATAAATTTAGATAATTAAGCCGGGATATTCAACCGGAAGTTGATCTGCCAGTTTGGTCGAAATCGAGATCGAACAATTTAATGATTCTATGGTTTATACGTAGAATAAATCGAATAAACTTTATTTTGGAATCATTAAATGAATAAAATGTAATATTTAAATGCAAGAACCACAGTTCTAAGACACGTTTTGTTGATATAAACGCTGGTTTGACCATTCTTAAGAATGAGCAACGACCCCCTATCGTCACCTGCCCGTTCTTGAGATTTAGTATTCCCGAGATCGGGCACGACATATGCACTAATATGCACTTATACATATAGCCTCGCTAGTATGTTATAATTACATTGTCGATGCAATTCAAGTCAGGCGGATTGATAAAACAATAAGCATTTCAAGTATATTATAGACCTGCAATTTCAAGTGAGTGATCAAAGATCAATTTTACATTGAAATTGATAGGAGATAAGGGTTTCTCGAACCTCACTCTTTCTTGTGGAACTATACTAGCAGAAATTTATTGGATCTCCTAATATATTTCCCATATATATTTTGGCTGCCTGTTGTTTAATCAATTTGACTGAAACAGGGCCACCTAACAAGCGCTTGCAATATCCTATGATTTGGAAATGAGAAATACCCATATCCGAACACAATCGCCATTAAGCCTATATATACGAGAAACAGAACGCAAATTGTATTGATCAGAAAAAAAGAAGGCGTCTCTTATCAAGAGGGTTCCCCTAATCAATTTATTGTTGATGTTGTGTTGTAATGTCAGGGATAATAATTTCACAGACACACAGGTGTCAGTTGAGGCTGTATTATGACTTCTCCGTGAACAGGAATTTGATTACGTGTTTGTCTGTTCAAACTGAAAATGAAAAATATATGGTTATGTTGTTGCACTTTTTAAGGTAGTGGAACCGTAAAAGTTCCACAACATTTCGGACCACATGTCCTTTCACAATGATAACCAAGGTTTCCCAATGAAATTCACTATGAAACTTCGGTTATCACTGTTTAGGTTCTTGACTTCCAATGTAGTGTGGAACTATTATGGGTCTACCACCTTAAGTAAATTAAAAATTACTACGAATTGATCAATGAATACATTCTAGTTAGCAATTACCCTTTTTATTTTTTTTATTTTATTTTTTTTTTTTTTTTCAAATTAATTTCAGATCCATTTATATTTTACAATTAAGTTTCTTGGTGTGCATAGCACTCAATCATATCCTCCATTATTTGGCAATAAAGGTGGCGTATAGCTTATGATTAAATTGTAGTAAAGCTTGAAATTCGTGCCAAAATTGAGTCATGAATAAAGAGGCAGTGGATGGTGATATCTTTAATTAGTAAGGCAATAAATAAGTATGATTGCATGCCGAAAGAAAGTTTTCACAACCCAATTTCACGAAAATTTCATCGCAATGTACTCTGAATGATCATCAAATTAATTTCTCGTATGCAGTAACAGACATATGCTACCGTACTCATTGTATCAGAAACTTTTAATTATCAAGGGCATGACCACCATTACGCTAATTACGTAAGTGCGTAATAGAAATAATACGAATCCTTTACTCACTCTTGGTACATTTTTGTACAACATGAGAATAATATGCACACATAAGCTTTAACAATAGTCAAATTTTAATAATACATGTTTGTAAATGACGGATTTATTTTTCTGGAAAGTCTAATGTCGAATATTTGATACAGTTGGGGACAGTGCTATGACATGTGCTTTGTCCCAGACACCCCCCCCCTCCCTTACGCTATTCTTAACAGTCTAATCAATGCAAATATTTGATTGCTTTTGTTATTTTTTTTTTCTTTCTTTAAAGAATTTTTATAATTCAGACAACAAGAACCCGAGAGTGTGGTAAAATGTATGTTTTCTCTTGTAAGATATTTTCCCTGAGATCTCATAGGATCATTTTGGTACAAGTAAAATGGACAGTTAATCGTCCCTCGTGTATTTTATAAATGATGATAACGAATAAAGGGAGACTCGGTGTCTGGTTATTATTACAACAAAATCTGTATTTATTGTCAGAATTCTGAGGATATCATCATTTGGATGCAGAAATGATAATCTTTCTGCAAATATAGACGGGGATAATGGCTGTCTATCCCAAGAGATAAATAATAAAGATTCATTACGGATTAAGTCTAGGTCAGAGTCAATCGGGAAACATCGATGATTTTACGGAAAAGACATATACATAAAAGGGCACAGTCATGACAAACTTTGTTTAGCACGCGGGTTTGCAAATCCAAATTCAAATTCCTTTAGTTGTTAAAAAATCCAGTAATAGAATTTTCACCAATAACATACATACAACAAACATACAAGACAGAACTTATCAAAAGGGTATATCAGATTTCTTTACATTCTCTGAGCCGATATAAAATACCAGCACACATGACAAAAGCCAAAGTCAAATCCTGAAAGTGTAATTCAAAATGATTGCAACCAGAGCTTGAAGAAAGCTGTTATTGCTAGGCTTAAGAATCAAAATGACAATACTTGCTCAAGTTAATCATTTTTATATAATTAATTTGGTGGTATTTATGACCAGGTATATTGGATAACGATGACCCTAAAACATACATATCTTATTGTATGTTTGCTTTCAATTATAAGTTTATAAACAGGATAAAAAAAGAAAATAAAAAAATCCAAGACTTGTATAGACCTGAAAAAGCAGCAGATGACACTTTTTTTCATATTTATCTATTAATTCCCTTTTTTGAGTAGAAAACAATGACAAAATGAACGATTTGCTTCTTACAAGAACTGTCCCATTTTCCTTTAAATAGGTCAAAATTCTTATAGATTATGAATTTAATTAAACTTTAATTTCTTTTTTTTTTTTTTTTACTCGAGAATAACACGATAAAGGGTCGAATGACTCTTATTTCCATCGTGGTCCTAACTCATTCCAGACCCTATCCTTCACATAGAGAGAGAGGCAATGGTTTCTAACCACTGCTACCCACTTTTACAGCTGGGTGGACTTGGGCTCTGTCTGTAAAGTGTACTGCCCAAATACACTATCCGCCTCCAGTGGGGCTCGAACCCGCGACCACCAGGTTACGAGTCAAGCGCACTTACCACTCGGCCAACGAGCCAGACTTTTTTTTAATAAAGTTTAGTAAAAAAAACATTCTTTCTTTACCGAGATGATGAATATACAAGGTACATACTAAAGTACCCAAAATAATACACAGAATGATAGAATGGTTAACGTTCATTAAAACAAATTCAGCGAAATCGAGATTAAAACTGTAATATTATTTGATGAAAAAAATGTCAGAGTTAGCTGTACGTTTGGCATACGAAGTGCCCGCGAACAACTCGAACGGTTTAATATTTACTTCGGATGAACGGCGTGCGTGCTTGGACCTCTAGCGATAATCGGCGATCGACCTGGCGAGATGACAATCATGGCCATCTTGCTCTGACATTCACAATTTCATTCGATTTATGGTCCCTCGTGGAACGGACAAGTGCCCTTGATACATTTAATGGGGGGAAGACGTTCCTCAACTCTAAGAAACTTGGTCGCCGAGCTAGGACATTCAACTTGGTCATGAAAAATGTCTGCCGTTTACACCATCATGCGCTGTGTATCTTGGCCAGCGTTAATTTCGTTCAAAGTATTGCATCAGCTGCCGGAGAGGAAAACACTTTCATCATTTTAGATGTCTCTGCTCGAATGAGAATGCGTTCAGGATAAAATTTTACAATTAATGGTATACTTATTAACATCGTGAAATTGACATTTACCACGATAAAAAAAATCCGAAATACATGTATATGGCTTTCTACGCTATTCAATGTTTGAACCTCACGAGAATTTCAAATTGTGGAAAATGTCACGCAAAAAGGTTACAGCTAACAACATTATGAAGTTGACATTCTCCTCCATCAAAACCATTCGTAATCGCTGGATCAGTGCTACATTCGTTCTAAGCAAAGTATTCCAAAGCCGTTCCAAAACATTTCACAATCGTTCAAAACGAGCGACATAAATGCATTGCAATATCGCTATTTTCGTCCATTAGGATGAAAATAGCGAGATTGGATTGCATCTCTTTATATTTCATTTAAAACTCTCTCCTCATGCTCATTCTCTTTCATTCCAAAATAATTACAAAAAAAAAAAAAAAAAACAAAAAAAAAACATTCACCTTGGCAATTTTACGATGTAATTAACTGTACCCCTGAGGCTAATTTGTGATAGAACAGAACAGAACAGAACATATATTTTATTTGACAGGTACAAGTTGTACATAGTCATGAATACACAATTTTATAACATAAATTTGGTCAAGTCTCGCTCCAAACCATCTCTCTCTCTCTCTCTCTCTCTCTCTCTCTCTCTCTCTCTCTCTCTCTCTCTCTCTCTCTCTCTCTCTCTCTCTCTCTCTCTGTTATAATGTTTACATAGTTTTCTTTTATATAAGCATTCTATTTAAACATATAAATGTAACATGAGGATGAAAAACGCATAGTTCTACATGGTAATGAACATTTTTATTTTTTTATTAAACGCCATACAGAAAATACGGCAAAAATAAAAAATGTAAGTGTAGCTAGTTTTATGGATAATTATAAAGATTATTATAACGATTCGATAATGCAGATTTAATATACAGCGCTAAATTTGTAAGGGTATGTAAATCGTCTGTAGAAAAAGAATGACTAGTTTATTCATACTTGGATTTTTAAAGTAATACCTGTCGATATATTTTTTTCTTAGTTTTACGTAGTTTTTACATTCGAGAATGAAATGATATTCATCTTCTATTTCGCCACTTTCACACATTAAACATATTCGTTCGTTTCTTGGAACTCTGTTGTTGCTGAATCTGTCAGTTTGAATTCGTAAGGAATGTGCGGACATTCTTAATTTACACAGATATGTTCTAAGCGAAAAAGGTATGTCATTTAAATATTTTTCAATGCAAAATGATTTTTTGGTGTTTTTCAAAAGGCCTAAGACAGTGCTATCTCTTATGTTTGCAGCCCATTCTTGCGTAAAACAGTCTAACATTTTTTGCCTAAATTCCGATAAGAACAAATCTTTATTGTACAACGATGGATTTTCGAAAACGTTTGAGAACCCATAATTATCTATAATGGTTTTAACATTAGTAATCCAATTCTTTTTACCGATTTTAAAGTCATCGAGAGATTGTGAGTAAACATTTGCTAAAATGATATTTTTGGTATTTAGAATTTTAAACCAGTAATTAATAATTCTTATGTATCTCGAGAAATACATTGGAACACGGCCAAGTTCTCCATAAACTGCCATTGAACTAGTACTGGCGCGAACTTGTAGAATACGTTTACAAAATTTAAGATGTATTCTTTCTATTACCTTTGTTTTACTGAAACCCCAATTTTCACAGGAATAATTTAGGATCGAACCTACAAATGCATCAAATAGCTCACAATAAATACTAGTTTTTAGCTTGAGTTTTATGGAATTGTTTAATAAAACGTTTAAGGCCTTGAGAGCTTTACCTGCTAGGTATTCTTGGTTAAGTGAAAAATTTCCGGTATAGTGAAATACAGTACCTAAGTAGTTAAAATTGTCTACTGATTCCAGAATTGATCCATTAAGCGACCACTTTTCGTTAACTAACAATTTACCTCTTTTTCTTAAGACCATTGTTTTGGTTTTATCAGCATTTATTTCTAGACACCATTTGTTACAATATTCTGATAACTTATCGATATTAGTTTGAAGTTCTTCAGGAGATTTACCGAAAATGACCATATCATCAGCGAATAGCAGTACTATAATTTGTATCAAACCGATTTCTATTCCAGATTGTGTGTTATCATATAAATACAACTCTAAATCTTCTAGAAATAATGAAACAAGAATAGGAGATATTGTCCCCCCTGTCTTAAACCAGTTGCAAAATCTATAAAATCCGAGATTTCTCCATTATTTCGTATACAAGAGCTAACTTTATTATACATGTCTTTTAAAATTCGGAGTAGTTTCCCTTTAATACCACTTCTAAATAATTTTAACCATAACGCGTTTCTGTTAATGGAATCAAAACATTTTTTCAAGTCTACAAAAACACAGTAAAGTCGTTTGTTTTCATTTAAGAATTTTTGTACAATGTTTAATAATGTAAATATTGCATCTGTAGTTGAAAGTCCTTCTCTAAAGCCAAATTGGGCATCAGAAATCACAGAATTTTCATTACAAAATTTAGTTATGCGGTTATTGATAATTATTGTAAATAATTTTGAGAGGCAACTTAATAATGTAACGCCCCGATAGTTATTCACATCGGTAGTAGAGCCCTTCTTGTGAATAGGGACAATAATTCCTTCAGTCCATTTATCCGGGAAGACACCGGAATCTAAAATAGAATTAAAAATATCGCAAAGATGTGAAGATAAAATATCTACGCTTTCAATCAAATATTCGTTCATAATATTATCAGTTCGCACCGATTTACCCTTTTTTAAAGAGTTGGTTGCTTTTATTACTTCCGATGTAGTTATACGTGCATCGAGTTCCTCGAATGAACATCTTTCACTGAAATCATGGGTTTTACAGAAATTGTCAGCTTCGATGTTACTAGAATTAAACTCAGCTGATCCTAATAGGGAAAAATATTCTTTGAAATCATTTGTAGGAATCAATGCTCCTTTAGAATGTTTTTTCTTAAAATATTTCCAAAATTCCCTGGGATTACTATTTTTCATTTCACATATTTCTGATATTCGCTTTTTTTCAAACTCATTTTTTTTCTTTTTACAAAGTTTTTTGTAAACTTTCTTCAGCGTACAAAACTCCTTTCTATTACGCTCTGAACTGTTACGATTAAAAACTTGCAATGCATTTTCATATAATTTACGCGCCCGTCGACATTCACCATCGAACCAATCTGCGTCTTTACAAACTTGACTTTCAGTGAAATTATTATTAAAATTATCATGTGAATGAATTGTCCTTGATTTACGGAATAATTGGTCCGCTGTATCAGTTATTAACATCGAAAAAGAATTAACTAAGTTATTTATCGAATTTCTGCAGGAGATATCGATATTGTTAGTTAAATTATTGAACTTTGGTAATTTTTCAATAATACTAGCACGGAAATTGTTACGCCATTTTTCGTCCCATTTATAAAAATACTCGTGCGACGGTTCCATATTTTCAACAATAGTCGAACGCTTTAAAGAAAATGATAAATAAGCGTGATCACTATGAGCGTTGAACGGCCCAATTGAAAATCCGCTCATTAAATTGAAACCCTCGGGTTTAGTCAATAGATAATCTATAACTGTGGCACTGTTATAATTGATGTAAGTAAAATTCCCGTGCAAATCATTGTACAGGCGACCATTAGCTATACGTATACCGGTAGACCGACAAAGATCAAGCAACCGGGTACCAAAACCATTACAAACGCGATCCATCGTTGACCGCGGCATATCAAAATCGGGTACATAATCTGAATCATCAATACATGGGTTATAATTATCAAATACAATAAAATCATGTTTTTCTCCCACTCTTCCATTCCAATCACCCACCAAATATATCAAACCCTCACTCTCGAACTCTGAAATATCATTTTCTAACAAATTGAATAAATCTACATTCACGAAATTATATGCAGGCGAATTCTCTCCCCAAATGTATACGCAACACATTAAAATGTCCTGCTCTAAAGAAAAGAATTCACGATCTAATTTGATCCATACTAATGTGTCATTATGATTTCGAATAATTTTAATTCCGGGCTGCAAGTGTTTTTTATAGTAAAGTGCAAAACCCCCACTTCTTCTTCTAGCTTTTCTATTCTGGAATTTTCTATAAAAGTTATGTGAAAAGTAACCACTGATATCGATATTGCTCTCTTTACTACACCAAGTTTCATATAGAAATATGATGTCATGTTTTGATAAAATTGAAACAAATTCCTCTGACTGTTTTTCTCAGAAGATAAACCATTCACGTTCCACGAGAGAACCTTGATATCATCCTCCGCGCGCTCCTATTTAATTTCGACCAGTTTACCCTCGACATATAACTTGTCGTATGAGAGCCATGCTTTTTTCCCTTTCTTCTTATAGTCCTTAAGTACTGGTAACAGCTTCTTTCTTTTACTTATTATGTCCTTTGGGAATTGCTCTATCACAAAATACTTGGAACCTTCAAGCGCTTTCCACTGCTTTCGAACATATTCTCTGTCTTTGAAATTCGTGAATTTGGCAACGATAGATCTGCACTTGCCATCTGATCTGGGACCCATTCGATGAACTCGTTCAAAACTCATTTTCTCCACTAAATCTTCGGCAATATTCATTTTTTCACTCAAAAAATCCTTTATGACTAACTCTGAATCCTCAACCTGATGCACAGGGCATTCATCGATATTGCCAAATACCAAATTATTCCTCATAGACTGGGATTGTAAGTATGTGATCTCTTCTTTTAAAGAGTCCTTCTCCTTCTCAAGGTCGATTAATTTGTCATTTACATTGCCCAAAGTGAAATCAGTGCTGCCAACCCTGGCCTCGATATCAACCATTCGCAAATCAAGTTCACTTTTGTTCGAGTTAATCGAATCACGGATTTTTTTCATTTCATTTTCAAAATTATCAACTTTTTTCTCCAGTAAGTCTATTTTCTTGAGCTGGGTTTCCATACTAATTAAACGGCCGCTTATCCCATTTAAACACGTCATTATGTCAGCGTTCGTTGGCATAACGGTATTTCCACTCGGGTTGCCCGGCATACTATTTGAATTGCTATTAACATTACTCTGTCCCTCTGGGCATGCTTTTTGTATTTTGGGCGATTCCATTTTCTCAATTGTGGGTACTGTAGGGCTTTTTAGGGGAAAAGTTTCACTTACTTCATTATCTAAGAGTCTATCTGGTATCAATTCCTGTGACGATTCTAATACTGGTGTTTCGTTATACAATACGCTATTGGTTTGTCCTAAAATGTCTGAAACGCTAACCTGTTTTGGTGACGTGAACCTCCCCACTTTGTTAGTTTGTTCATTTTCAACTTTATCATCACTTCGTTTTCTCCTTCTCTGCTTATTTTTGCCCATATGCACAAAAACTATTTCAACACTATTTCAACACTAAGTCCAAAATTTAATAAATAATCACTTTATCCATGTTAAAGCCGAATACAAGCACCAATAAACGAAATTTCCCGTATTTTACGAGAGCTTAAAAACAAGCGTCCATTCTCACCCGACCATGACCATAAATATAGAAGATGGGTATTACTATGCGGAAAAGGTGGGCCTGTGATCAGATTTATCATTCACAGTTTGGTACAGTTTGTTATATCGTGAAATTGACTTTCATCTCAATCAGAACCGTACTTAACCGTGCACTGCATCTCTCGATGTATTTTGAATCACGTTATTTAATAGAATACCAATCATTCATTCACTCTTGGTAAATTTTTGTACAACATGAGAATAAAATGCATACATAAGCTTTAGCAATAGTCAAACTTTAATAATAAATGTTTGAAGAAACATTATTATTCTAACCTTTATAAAGTACATTTCATTGAAACTGAAAGTAGGATTGGGTAGACGGTTTTTGTAAATGACAGATTAATTTTTCTGGAAAGTCTAATGTCGAATATATGATAAAGTTGGGGGACTCAGGGCAGTGCGGTGACATGTGCTTTGACCCAGAAACCCCATCCCCACCCCCTTACAAAACGCTAATTTTGAACAGTATAAGAAATTCAAATATTTGATTGTTTTTGTTATTTAATTATTTTCTTTTTAAAGAGGTATTTTATAAGTCAACAAGAACCCGAGAGTGTGGCAAAACTTATGTTTTCTCTTGTAAGATATTTTCCCTGAGATCTCATAGGATCATTTTGGTACAAGTAAAGTGGACAGTTAATCGTCCCTCACGAATTTTATAAATGATGATAACGAATAAAGGGAGACTCGGTGTCTGGTTATTATTACAACAAAATCTGTATTTATTGTCAGAATTCTGAGGATATCATCATTTGGATGCAGAAATGATAATCTTTCTGCAAATATAGACGGGGATAATGGCTGTCTATCCCAAGAGATAAATAATAAAGATTCATTACGGATTAAGTCTAGAGTCAGGGTCAAGCCTAATTCGGAACCTCACGATCAACCTCGGATGTACATAGACGGACTATTTTTAAAAATTACGGGAAACTCTTGGAAAAACTCGATGACGTCAGTTAAAATGGCGTTAGCCCTCCAAACTTTGAGTGAAAACATTCGACATCGTCAACGCTACTCGTTTTAGTCACTGACGTCAAGCCATCGTATCCTGATATAAATATCTTTAGATTCTTAAATAACGGCTGAAAAATCTTATTTTTTGAGAATGATTCGTCATTCTCAAAAATTAAGATTTTTCAGCGTTATTATCTGTAAAAGATATAAATCTACAGTGCTAATTTTCTTACACTGTTTCCGCCTAACAAAATGCACGATTTCGTTACATACCCATCCGCCTTACATACATCCGAGGTATGTTGCAGTTTACGGAAATGGCCGAGTGATGTTCCGAATGAGTCAAGCCTAATCGGGAACCATAAGTGATTCTATGGAATAGACATGGGGAATTAAAACGGCGCAGGCATAAAAGCGCGTAGTTTCGCACATGCGTTGACTTGACGTCATAAGCTTCAAGAAAACGTTGAGTAAGGTAGTCGATAAAAAAAGGAATAGTTTTTAATGGATGTTGTTGGGGTTTTTTTTCATACAAAACACGAAGTACGTATTAAATTTATCTTATAAACTCTATTTGTCTTATTTCGGTCGATGTTTCTAACTGAAATGCAAGTTTCTAAAAATAACCGCATTATATCATTGTTTTAAGAATAAATATGTGATATCACAGAATATATCATATTATAGGTTATTGAATTTATATGGGAATATATTGTGTCGGACGAGTTCTTTTGGCAGTGTGCCCGAGCTTGCGAGGGCAACTACGCCAAAAGAACGAGTCCGACACAATATATTCCCATTTAAATTCAATAACCTTTTTATTGTATACTTTGATATTGTTGGACGATATTCACTTCTTATTTATTATTTTTTTTACATCACCTATACATCAAGAACGATTTTGTTGATAAATTTAAACCGCTTTTAAATAACAGTTACGCAATAGACATTTTCCCGCAAAATCCTTTCCGTTATATTTTTACGTTCGGATGAATACATCCGTTGCTATGAAGTGACAGTGTAAACAAAAAAGACGGCGGACATTTTTTGTGTCGATTCGCATTTTCGATCTTTAAATACGCGTTGATTTCGACTTATTTGAATAAAAATGAAATAAAGATATTTATAAAAAAACTTGTTCATTTGTTATTCTTACCAGTTACACTTTCCAGAATTGACCAAATCGGCGTACTTGATTCCGGAGTAGACTAGCGATAGTCATGAAGGACGGGACGGAGTGAAAGACGAGATAAAGAGAAAGATAGGGAGGAAGAGAGATAGATTCTAGAATTATGATGGACACAAAGGGATGGGCATGAAATAGTTTTGAAAGAGTTATGTTATAAAATAACAAAAGAGAAGAGAAACAAAAACAATATTTTGGAAGAAATTTGAGGGGAAGGGGGGGGGGGAGTCATCTGAGTCAACGGAGATGGGGAGGGGATGAAGTGGTTTATTTCTCGGAAAATGTTTCAAATAGATGAAAACAAACACTGGTGAATTAACCTTTAGGCATTCAAAGAACTTGAAACGTATTTCTTTACTCTGACAAAACTATTTCTCGAATAATGAACGCAAAAAGAAAGCGTTGATAATGTTATTTTATGTTGACCCATGGCAAGGTAGCAACCAAAAAGTAGTCCAGTCCATTTGTGCACGTGAAAATAATCTTAGTGCAATATCAAAGTATGCAATATCAAAAAATATTGCACACTTTCCTCCCGTTCAAATACATAGAGACAATATCAAAGTATATAATAAGGGATGTTATCACACGGATATTTGTATAGTTATAAGATAAAATAGAATACCAATCCTTTATTCACTCTTGGTACATTTTCGTACAACATGGGAATAGTATTATAGGTTATTGAATTTATATGGGAATATATTGTGTCGGACGAGTTCTTTTGGCAGAGTGCCCGAGCCTGCGAGGGCAACTACGCCAAAAGAACGAGTCCGACACAATATATTCCCATTTAAATTCAATAACCTTTTTATTGTATACTTTGATATTGTTGGACGATGTCCACTTCTTATTTATTAATTTTTTTACATCACGTATACTTCAAGAACGATTTTTTTTGTTTAAAATTAAACCACTTTTTATAACAGTTACGCCGTAGACCTTTTCTCGCAAAATCCTTTCCGTTATATTTTTACGTTCGGATGAATACATCCGTTGCTATGAAGTAACAGTGTAAACAAAAAGGACGGCGGATATTTTTGTGTCGATTCGCATTTTCGATTTTTAAATACGCGTTGATTTCGACTTACTTTGAACAAAAATGAAATAAATATATTTATAAAAACTTGTTCATTTGTTATTCCTACCAGTTACATGTTCCAGAACTTACTCAATCGGCGTTCTTGATACCGGGCCAGACTAGCGAAAGTTACGAAGGACAGGCCGGAGTGAAAGACGAGATAAAAGAGAAAGATAGATAAAAAGAGAGAAAGATACTAGAATTATGATAGACACAAAGGGGTGGTCATGAATTAGTTTTGAAAGAGCTATAAAATAACATAGATAAAGGAAAGACAAAAACAGTGATTTGGAAGAAATTTGAGGGGGGGGGGTCTGACGAAAGACGGAGAGGGGGAGGGGACGAAGTGGTTGATTTCTCGGAAAATGTTTTCAGATAGGTAATAACAAACAATGATGTATTGCCCATTAGGCATTCAAAGAACTTGAAACGTATTTCTTTACTCTGACAAAACTATTTCTCGAATATTTGATGCAAAAAGAAAGTGTTGATAATGTGATTTTATGTTGACTTACGGCGAGGTAGCAACCAGAAAGTAGTCCAGTCCATTTGTGCACGTGAAAATAATCTGAGTGCAATATCAAAGTATACAATATCAAAAAATATTGCATACTTTCCTCCCGTTCAAATACATAGAGACAATATCAAAGTATATAATAAGCATACATAATCGTTAACAATAGTCAAATTTTAAAAAAAATTATGTTCAAAGATACATTTTATTCTAACCTTTATAAAGT
Organism: Fragum whitleyi; assembly: GCA_948146395.1. Taxonomy (NCBI): domain Eukaryota; kingdom Metazoa; phylum Mollusca; class Bivalvia; order Cardiida; family Cardiidae; genus Fragum; species Fragum whitleyi. The sequence continues at coordinate 12,770,152 of OX411543.1, read as the reverse complement.
ACATTTCATTGAAACTAAAAGTAGGATCATTAGGTAGACAGTTGTTGTAAATGACGCATTAATTTTTCTGGAAAGTCAAATGCCTCGGTGGCCTAGTGGTAAATGCACTCGACCCGTGACCTGGAGGTCCGTGGTTCGAGCCCCACTGTCGCCGGGGTGTGTTTATGGGCAAAACACTTAATAGCCAGCCCCAGTTCACCCAGCTGTAAAAATGGGTAGCAGTGGGTTAAAACTACTGCCCCTCTCTCGGGGACGTGAAAACATCAGGGTTGAGTGTTCGAGAGCGATTCTATAAGCTTAAGCTTTCGTCGCAATCGAACTAAAATAAATTAGTATAAACTAACCTAAATGTCGAATATATGATACAGTTGGGGACTCTGAGCACTCTGACATGTGCTTTGTCGCAGACCCGCCCCCGCCTACAATACGCCCCCGTCCCACAATACGCTATTTTTGAACAGTCTAAGCAATGCAAATATTTATTTTTTTTTTTTTAAGAATTTTTATAATTCAGATAACAAGAACCCGAGAGTGTGGTAAAATGTATGTTTTCTCTTATACGATATTTTCCCTGAGATCTCATAGGAACATTTTGGTACAAGTAAAATGGACAGTTAATGGTCCCTCGCGTATTTTATAAATGATGATAACGAATAAAGGGAGACTCGGTGTCTGGTTAGTATTACAACAAAATCTGTATTTATTGTCAGAATTCTGAGGATATCATCATTTGGATGCAAAAATGATAATCTTTCTGCAAATATAGACGGGGATAATGGCTGTCTATCCCAAGAGATAAATAATAAAGATTCATTACGGATTAAGTCTAGAGTCAGAGTCAAGCTTAATCGGGAACCATAGGCGATTCTACGAAATAGACATCGGGAATAATAACGGCGCAAGCATAAAGGCGCGTCGATTCGCATATGGGGTTATATGACGTCACAAGCTTCAAACTGACGTGGGGTAAGGTGGTCGATAAAAAAGAATAGTTTTCAATGGACTTTATATATCATAGTGTACAGTGTATTCTGATTTCGTGGTGTAGTTCTGAGTAAAAGTCATTTTTTTACCGAGACATCTGTTGTTAAAAAAAGAGAAAACAAACAAAAAAAAAAAAAAAAAACGCGCGCACCTGTCCATGTTGAGTTCAATACGTCTTTGGAGACTAGTTAATGTCCTCGCTAGGGGGTTACATACAGGCTTCCGTATAAAAATGCATATTCAAATGTTACTTTGTGCTTAAATCGTGAACCGTGTCCTAAAATGGCGATATATTCGAGACAAAATATTGTGGTGTATAAAGAATATACTTAAGGCGACCTGATGTGTTGTACGAGTCGATAAAGACTTCTTTATATTAGCATTGTTGGGGTACATACACTCTTCCTTGCTCCCGTACTTTTTTAGTATAAATCGCGGTGAGTTCTCGCATTATCTCACATAATCATTTTGCACCCATGTCTGATAAAAACAGACAAATGGTCCCGAGTTAGTGCCGCGATCGCCATGTGACTTCTTAGAAAGCACTAGAGATTAGATAAGAAAAAAAATAGTTCTCTATATGAACTATAGATATGTTGCTATGGAGCTTTGGGTTTAGAAAATTTCGCTTTTGAAATAAGGCTAGGAAGTCTTTCGTGCCCGCTCATTGACACAACAAAAATAAGATTTCTTACACTGAGTGATTAAAGAAACACTAGGCCAACTTAATTCTGACAAAAGTCAAGTGACATTAGAAATGTGTCCACAGCCATTGGGTGTGTGGTAAGTAGTACGCCTAATTTGGGCGAGCAGCTGGTGGTTCGGATGAAATGTTGTACAGTAAGTAACATCGTAACAATGACATTCATCTCAAACAAAACCATTCTAAATCGCTCACTCAACGCTCCATTCATTCTTTCGAAACACTCACTCAAACCATCCAAAATCGCTCCAAACTCACTGAAAAAGATAGAATCAACAACGTCATTCAAAATAAATAAAGCTAGAAAAGAAAATCGCGATTTAACTCACACAATCCAAATTGAAAGCGTCTGAAAGTTTCTTGAAGGAATAGGAAGCTGTTTATAGAACTTGTATGCATATTTTATTAAAGGGAGGTAATCAATATCGCTAATATTGTTTATCCTTAACAAAATTTGCGATATTTGATTACCTTCCATTAAAATTCACTCAAAACTAGCTCCACACACTCATTCAATTTCACTCCAGAATCATTCCAAAATTATTCACCTTGTCAATTTTCTGATGTTGCTAACTATAGTCGTGCTGGTGTTGAATACGACAGATGTAACTGCAATAATATTGAAGGAGACTTTAAACCCAACACCAAAACTAAAGAAAGGTTAATCTCAACTTTGATAAGGATTTCTCTTGAAAAAGATCGGAAGGTAAGTTTAATGAAAAGTCAAAACGGTCTATTCGAATGACCCTCAGACTCTTCACAAAATCTGTCATTGAAAATCGAATTTGATAAGAATATCGCATTAAAGTTTTAAACATTATTGTGCTTTTAAGTATTTGAAAGAAATTGCGCGTAGATATCTAATTAACCGAAGTACGTTGGCTTGTTGCTATTTCGAGAAGTAACGGTAGTTACTATTATAAAGGTCAATACTCTTAGACCTTCAGACTTTTAAAAGAAAATGTTGTACATATTCATCCAAAGTTATAACTTATTTTTTAAAACTAATGTTAAAGAAAAAAAATGAAAGGCTGAGAAAATAATCCAAAGTTGAGTAATTTGGATGAAAAAAATCGAGTACTTAAACACCTTGATCAAATTGTTTCGTTTGGTATAGGCTTTAGTAAAATTAGAGTTGATTAGAAGTACATGTATATCGATTGATTTTATCCATTAAATGAACTTGGCGTTAATTTTAAAACGAATTAGTTTGAATACCTTTTAAGTATATCCTTGTCATTATTTTATTTTTTAAGCTATTTTTTTTAAAAGACAAACGCGGCATAAGTGAAAGTTATTTGTATTTTTTACAATTCTGGCAGTGATATCTTGGGATTTCCCAGTGTAATAAATTTCGATATCTTCACCAACGACGAAAACACTTGTCAGTTCTATTGGAGGAACTACTTTTTTTCTAGCACCTTGACTCCTGGTTAGACTACTGAGATATTACAATGAAGACCAATCACAGGTTCAGGATATCTGCATGTGCGGTTCAAACATACAAATTTAAATAATTATTCAATTATGATTAAATATCAAAGAGAAAAAGCTAAAAAAAGGCTACTGAAGGGCAAAAGATTTTTTTTTTGCTTCAAAGCAACTTTATGTTTCTTCGAATTTTAAAGCGTAATCCAAGATTGGGACTAGAAAATATTGAAGAGAAAATTTTCTTTGTATCAATACGCGAAATTCGCAAGGGCAGAGGAGGATAGAAAATGGCAATATACAAAATTCTAGGAATAAATAAGGGTTGTAGAGAATGTAATAAATAGAATAATCAACTGGTTATGATGATATGAAAAATATTTCACTCTAATACGTTATTCAGTTGTTAAAAAAACTCCCCCTTCGGGCTCGTTTTTTAACGGCTAAACACGCATTCTCAAGAAATATTTTTCATATCAGACATAACCAGTTTGTTATCCTCTATTTATTATCTCTAATACGTAATTAGGCATTAAATTCGTCCTTCGCATTCTCGTGAAATATTTTCATATCAGACATAACTAGTTTATTTTCCTCTATTTATGCACTTGAAATTTGACATGCATCGTTGTAGTCATCATTAAGTCCTCAAATTCTGGAGACATCCTGAGTTTAAAGACTGCTAAAAAATGGTTCAATCTTGTTCTTTGTGCTTGCTAAGTGACAGACAATTCTTTTAGATTTAAAGATAAGATCTTACCTGATTTTCCGTTATGCAACGCCATTGACGTTGTAAAACAACAATTACGTTATTTGTGACGGCATTTCTAAATAGGTAGACCAGAAATTTCCTTGATTTCGGTCTGGGCTTGTTTATGTACATTTTTCAATAGTCATGGAGTCATAGAGTCAGTCTGAATTTTCCATCGTTGAAAAGAGTAGAATTAACTACTTGATGACTGGACAATTGATTTCAATGCATTTCTGTAGTATATGTAATATTTTTAAAAAGAAAAGTTCTGGACGTAGTTATTACAAAACAGTGGCATTACATTGTTTAAATACACTGACTCTCATAAATAACGTCTTACAGTGTTTGCACTAATATTCCTATCGTGATTACCAACAACGGCTGCAGATGTCGATCTAGCTGTTAAAAACGGCCACGAAGGTGCCGTTGTCGTATAAAGTTGTCTTGGCGTAGAGACGTTGAGCGAGGCTTACCAGTTCCACGCCTGTCCTGAATACTTCCTGTGGCATTCACACGTCTAACCAAACGCAACATAGGTGATCTTGATACGTTAAAACGGGTAGCTACATAATTTCGGGAACTGCCCATTTCCAGCATGCCCAAAATGCGTGCGCGTTCTTCATTATCTAGCCTTGGCATTATGGATATGAACATTTGTATCCTTCTTAGGTGAATTTCGAGTTGAGTTTTGACTAACGAAGCCACTTAAACAGATTTCGAAAAACAAAATCAATTTTCCAAGTCACACGAGGCGCACGAGTAAACCCTTACGACAAACTTACCATGGGAAGCACGAGTTTGTAAAAAGAGTTTGTGATAGCAGGATGTGTAGAGTTTAGGCTATAATTCAAATTTATAGATAAAATTATTGTCTTCTGCTTATAGAAAAAAGGTAATCTCAAAATTTTGGTGAGGCCTTTTTTTATGACAGTCAGTATAGATAAGATTATTTAGCCTGAGATTAAAATTTTGAAATTGTTTTCGAATACCTGGGTTATCGGGGTTATCAAGTACATAAAGAGATTGCTGGTGCATCGTCATGAAAAAAATAAGAAAATAACTTATTAGCGGTATGTGTTTCTTTTGTTTTAGAACGAGAAATTGGAGTGAGGAACCTAGATTGGCTCCCGTCCCACTGATCTGAAGTATTGTGAAATGAGCAAGTATTGTGAAATATGCCAGATTCAACTAGAGAAAGGCAATTTCTCATTAGCTTATATTCTCTGATTGGCCGATCAGCTAGAAACTGATACAGTAAAACAGTGTCGCGTAATTATTTTTAATTCAACACTAAGTGACAGCCTTGGAGACAGGCTATGAGGAACCATAAATGTCTGTTATGTCATTCCATTTACTTCGTAATTAAAATCAGTAAATCTGATAGTCTTGATAAATAAAATTTATTTCCCGCTTTTCAAATAAGCTCTTTTGAAGCGACGCCTTCTTTTCACAATTTGATTCTTATTTGTTTTAAAATAAAGATAAGACACCTAATAACAAGAAACACAGCTATTTGATCTTATTGAGTTGTAAAAAACCCTGAAATTTACAATGATTATGGAGGTTTTGATTCAAGGACGCGCGATCAATCTGGTTACACATCAATCAATCGAACAGTTAAGATCGTCGTGAAACTGATAGGGTAAATGCTATCGAAGGATTGTAATAAAATATCGCTCATTTTGTGCCTTTTGGAGAAATGATCGATATTCTTTTAACTTTCTTTACAAGTAATATACCTACTGTTCTGAAAATAAATTTGGGTATTCGAGGACAAATCAATGAAATCATGTTATGAGCGATTTTGGTTCGTTCATAGAGGCTTCAATTAAGATGGAAAGTTTAATGAATTTAGTATTTGTTGAGCACAAATTTGATATAATATTTGTGACCCGTCACGCGAATCTCTGTAGTGTGTTTACAAAGTGTCGACCATAGTTAGACTGCGCGGTTTGCGCAGACTGACTATCGTCGAAACTTTTCGCAATGTGCTTATTTTTGAATCCTAACATCTAGTGAAAGAATTTTTGAAATACGACCTCTGGTTGACCTATTCTAGAACCGATCTCTTTTTCAAATATTTATTCTACGAAGTTCCCAGATGGTCCCTTTTCGCGTGACGGGTCACATTAATAACATGACATGAATTTCTTCTAAATCGAAAATACCAGAACCGTATAGATTCTGGCGTCAGAAAATGCATTATGACGTCAATTTTACTATCAAAATATTACGTTGCTATACGTGCTAAGCTCATTTTAATAGTAATTCCACTAGTGTTATATGTAAAATACCCGTGAAATATCAAAAATATTCAACGGGGATATTTCTTTCTCGCGACGTAGGTCATATTATGAAAAAGAATATTCGAAGACCGCCTGAAAAGGCAGCAATGCCTTAGAGTGACCACAGAGCGCATAGTAAAGATTGTTGTCAAACTGTCAGTCTGACCAGAATCTTTGCTTTACAACAAGTGAAAACGATGGAATTATCACGCATAGGCATTTATTAAATGCGACATGTCTATAAAATAATATCTTTTACAGACGTACCTTTTCTGTGCGTGTTGACTAAGAAATAAACTTTCTGAACTTGTAAAAAGTATACACTACGAAATACTTGCTCACCACTATTATCTTTTTTAAATTTCACTGGACGTTGTCCAGCGGCGCTATTGTTTTGGCTTAGACCAAGTGAGCAACATAAGGCCCAGAAATGATTGCAAAAGTTGTATTGGTGTTACAGATAGTAACTTTATGTGTTTGCCATTCATCTCAATCAAAATCATTATAAATCGCCCAATTAGCGCTCCACTCATTAATTCCAAACACTCACTCAAACCATTCTAAAACGCTCCAAATGATGAAAAAAAAGATAGGATCAACGACTGCACTCAAAATAAATAAAGCAAAAAAATAAAAATAAAAAAAAATAGATAAATAAAATAAAATAAACGGTGTTTCACTGACAAAATTGAAATTGTATGCGTTTGATTGGTTCCTGAAGAACAAGGAAGCACTCAATACAACTTGTATGCCAATTTTATTAAAGGGGGGCAATACATATGATATCACTAATTTTGTTCACCTTAAACCAAATTTGCGATATTGGATTACCTCCCTTTAATGTCACTCAAAAGTCACACATCGCACTGATTCAATTTTGTTCAAAATTCGCTCCAAAATCATTCACATTTTCAATTAAACGATGTTGTTTTTTACCTGTACTAGCATAGTTTTATCTAATTTATTCCCAGTAAAATTGTCTTCAAGTAGAACAGTTTTCACAACGTTGTTTAGCAAGACAGAAAGATCTTTCCAGAACAAGGTATTTGTTGGCAACTAAAAATGATTCTCTTTTCTAATAGATGTACCGTATTTCAACAGTTGTTAATGGCATAAGCCCTCGGAGATATCCCAACTTTTTAATGAACCCGTGTTCGATAATTCCTACAGTTTCATAAGTGCGAGATGGACATACAAAGTACAGCCTGGACAACCACAAAGTGTAATGTTCGTGGACTGCCTGAAGATAGGTTCACGCTATAACTATCTACACACCGCACAGTGAAGACTCTGGCCAGACTGTGCGGCTGCACAGACTGGCCAGAGGCTTTGGTTCGTGCACATGTCATATTGTTGAAAATGTCACGCTCAGGTTCTAAGTAAATATAACCTCTACTCCTGCTTTGAAAGTCTTGTTGCATATTTTTTATCCAATATATGTGTATATATATGTTCGATAACGTTTAGCATTGAGTGGTCGATTTTACCTTAGAATAATCTGAAAATCTTTTTTAAATTGCACTTCTAATTATTAGGGAGCCCGCCGTGTTAACGCAAGTGGTAGCGCGTTGGACTGTCAATCTAGAGGTCCCGGGTTCGATACCCGACGGCGGCACTCATTCTTTCCGACTATTTGTCTCTCACCAATGAGTTGATAATCGTAGACCTATGTGAGATAGCAGCTGGAGGCTAGGAAAGAATGTAATGATTGTTTTGGTGAGAGAAATACCAGGAATCCATTGTTAGGTGCTCCAGCCGGTGCGATATAACTGAAATAATGTTGAAAGCGGCGTTAAACTACATTCAATCAATCAATCTTATTATGATGGAGGATAGTAATACCAAATAAAAAAGAAATCCATCCATCAATGCAGATGTTATGGTCCGAAAAAATCGGATGAGGTGACGGACTCGCGCAAAATAACCGACACAACCTACTAACAAGAACGTGTCACTTACCTCGATCAGGCTTGACGAAAATGGACCCGTGTGTTGAATGTCATAACTATTTTTAATGATTTTAAACTAAATAGCTGGTAACCTTGGATAGAGTAGACCACAACTGAATAAAGTTACAGTTAACACCATCATGGAATTGAGAAGGTCAGTGGTTCTGGAATGATTTCGGAATGCTATTGAATGGATGAAGGAGTTTTGAATGTTTTTCTGGGGAGGTAAAACGAAATCGCTAATTTAGTCCAAATCGACGAAATAAGCGATAATTTTACACCCTTTGATTAAATCTAAGTACTTTTCTAAATTTTATGCCTTAACAAAAAATTAGACGCTAAAAAATCAACACAAGCATATAAAAATATGCAATTATTTGATCGTTTTAGTTGAAATGTTGATCATTTATTAACGATTCCAATTTTTTTTTTAAACAATTTCGGAGCGTTTTTTGGTTGATATGAGTGTTGTTCTGAATGATTGATTTGAGCACTGAGCGAGTGGTTTTGAATGGTTTTGTTCGAGGGGAAAGTCTATTTCACAATGTGGTTCACTGTATATGTTTCTTCAGTATAAGACAACTCTCGGAGCTATAAGTGCTTTGATTTTCTACATTGATTGTGATAGATCGTCCGCTATAGTCATACAACAACATGGCTTGATGTTGGTATCTTGTTTTCGCAGAAACTTGCAAAGATTAACGCATGATTAGTTGAACCAGTCGTTGAAATTCAATCGAAAATCTGTTCGAAGCAGCTTATACGTTTTTAAACCATCCTTCACGTATCAGGATCAGGTTGAAGTGTGTATTGATAGCGCAACGTCTACTTTTATTGGCTTGCCTACGTAGGCTCAATTTTGGCTGATAACGTCCTTACCTAACATTTGACGTCAGCAAAAATTTAGACATTTTCAAGTGCTTAATTTATACTAATTTATTTTAGTTCGATTGCGACGAAAGCTTATAGAGTCGCCCTCCAACAATCAATCCTGATGTTTTCACGTCCCCGAGAGAGAGGAATTGGTTTAAACCCACTGCTGCCCAATTCTACAGCTGTGTGAACTTGGGCTGGCTTTTAAGTGTTTTGCCCATAAACACATCCCGGCAACGGTGGGGCTCCAACCACGGACTTACACGTCACGGGTCGAGAGCATATACCACTAGGCCACCAAGGTATTCGAGTGCTTTATTGCTATGTGCTAAAATGTCTCTCAATGCAAAGTAAATTTTTCAACAAAACTTTGTGCATCAGACCACAAAAAATGCGTTTTTGTGGAAAAGATCAAGGAAATAAACAGTCAAAAGATTGGTTTAGAAGAGAAAATCGATTTTGACAGATATCAAAATTAAAAATACAATTAAGTCATAAACGGTTTATTTATGAAGAGACGATATATGTCGTGTACGTCTCATTTGGAGTTAAGTATATATCAGATATGGAAATTATCTAAAATCCAATCAATTTATAGAATGCTTAGTGAATTAGACCTTTACCGTACACTATTTGGGCTTAAGATAATTTACGTTTTGTTCCCAAGAAAAACAATAAGAAGCGAAACATTGTTTCTATTCCTACAGTGTTTTCTACAACAATACGGTAGACAACAATAAAAAATTGCACCCATTTGTCGTCTGTCGTCTCGTTCTTTTCGGAAAGTCTAAAACTTATTCAAAGAGAAAGAAGTTAAACGAACAGTGTCCACTTTGGCTCGTCTATGCAGTCTGTGCAGAGCTGATACGTTTTGCTGTTCCATGGCGAAACAAAAATACCACCATATCCTTGATCCGACCCATATCGTTATTGAATTCTCAATGTAGTTGGGAGTATAAAAGCCGATGAAGCGACTTGCTTCATTAATATTCGCTGTAAGACCACAGAGCGTTCTATTCTGACAGGCTGTTTGATATACGGACTCTACGGAATTACGGATTTTTATACCGATGATATAGGTAGGAAATTTTATCAAACTCACTTAAAATATTCTTAGATAAGAAAGACCGACAGTTTCATACTTAACCGAAACGTTTCTTTTCTATTTGATCTTGTTTGAATAGTTTTTTTTTTTTTTTTTCAGTTTTCGCTACTTATGTAGACAAATCTAAGTTCAATAGCGGCTTAGTGCTATTTTTTGATATATTTTTATATATTTCAAAATCTTATTACTTTAAAAACTGTCATTTGCAACATTCTGAAATTGGCAGGTTAAATTTTAAGGTCCTGTAATGCTTTCGCTACCTGTGCACGTTTGTATGTTTCTTTATACGTTCATTAGTTTATGTTCCCCATCTGCCCATGGACCTTAATCAATATCGTTTGATATCAGGTATTTTCTATTGAAGGTAGCCTTCTGATTTGACGAAAAGTCTTCATGACACATTATATTAAAAATTTGAGCTTGCAGATATTCTGTATGTTTAAACACAATATAGCTATGAAAAATCTCAGACGCCTCGTTGGCCTAGTGGTTTAAGCGCTCGACAAGTGACCTGGATGTCCGTGTTTCGAGCCCCACCGTCGTCGGTGTGTGCTTATGGACGAAACACTTATTAGACACCCAGTCACCCCAGCAGTAAAATTGGGTAGCAGTTGAATTAATACACTGCCTCTTTCTCATGGACACGAAAATATCTGGATTGTGCGTACGCAAACGAACTAAAATATATTAATGTGAAATAGAACCTCAGATATAGTAAAATATTTCTCCTCTTTTTTATTCGCTCGTTGTCGTTAGATTATAAGAAATGATGAGAATATTTTGAAATCTTGAAAATAGCCTATAAAACTAAACGTAATACTTCTCATGTATATTTCAGCTTTACGTATTCAAAAATTGTGATTTATCATACACGTATTTTAAAAAATCTTCTTGGTCTTTTGAATAAGGGGTAGATCGGGGCTACCAATGAAGCCTTACAGTCAATTTTGCTCGAGCGACCTCTTCTGTAACGCGACTTCTTTCTTTCAGCGACCATTGTCATAATTCATTTCCGAAAAGCAAATTTGCGTTGTCGTTCTAACTTTCATTTATGTGAATTTTTATTGTCGGAACTTATTGCAATTGTCTGAGTAAGACAACTCTTATGAGTTCAAAAATCATAGTAGTCCATGAAATTGCTCATTAATTAGCTTGCGTATGCTATCAATATTATTTTCTATTTTATTCTATAAAGTGTATTAAGCAACCATTATCTTCAGAAACCACTTTTTGATGGTCCCTTGCATGGTCATTTAATACAAGTTTTCAGAAACTTGTTCATATGTTATGTCTACTCGTATAATGTAAAAAAAATATTTCGATTCCTATTGGATCTGGGTTACAGACGAAGCTTACAGTTAAAACATCGTAAAATTGACACACAATGCGATCAAAATCACTCCAAATCGTTGACCCAGCGCTCCATTCATTCATTCCAAACACTCATTCAAATCGATCAAAAATGTTCCGAAATCATAAGAAAACATTTCAAAATCGTTCAAGACGATCAACATTTAACTCAAATCGATCAAATATTTCTACGATTTTATTTGCTGGTGTGGATATTTAATTGTCTGATTGGTCCCGGAAAACACAGAAATAGAAAGGTACGCATATTTTATTAAAGGGAGGTAATTAATATCGCTAATTTTGTTCATCTTGAACAAAATTAGCGATATTGGATTACCTACCTTTATCTTCACTCAAAACTCGCTCCACACACACATTCTATTTCATTCCAAAATCATTCCAAAATCAATCATCTTGTCAATTTTACGGTGTTCTTTACTGTAGTCGATAAACTTCCCAAGACACCGAGTTATTGGCCTTATTTTAAGTTCCTGCTTTATTTTCCAATGCAGTTTGTATGGTCACGGTTCATTATAAGAAGCCTTCATTGTTGGGAGATTAAAACAAAAACATATGCAAGCAAATTTACGCATAATTATCATTGAGTACTAAGATTTTTGAACTGGAAATTGACCAATACAAGGTTACCGTAGATGTTATTGTACGTAATCACATGTTAAACTAACGTTATATAAATGACGTAATCTGCATAATCAGGATATGGAGTCACAATTCTGCCATGAGGTACGAGATATCAATATCTAGATAATTATCTTCGTTTACCAACGTTTCCTAAAAAAGTAAATCGAGAAAGAGTACAAATTTAACTGGAATCTTAATATTACGAGCATGTATATGTTGATTTCCTTATTGTTCGGTGTTCTAAACAACGTAACTACAGATAGAATATTTAATTGCCTACCTAGATAAGTATTCTCGATGCATTTATCTATTAAAAGTACTATCATTATTCGGATCAATTTGAATTATTGCATGTCTTAAACCATATACGAAAATCTTACTATAGAAACAAAATATAGCAGCAAATTATTTGTTTGTTTGAATGTGTTTATCGCCACTTTAAACATTTTTTCATCCAAATTGTCGAGGATGGAGCACCTATCAATGGGTTCCTAGCATTTCTCGCACATGCACTACCGTAATATCATTTCCTGGTCTCCAGTTGCTATCCAACCAATTACCCATCCCTTGTTGGGTCGCAAATTTCGAGGAGGATCTGTGCCGCCGGCGAGAATCCGTATCGTTCATGATTTGAAAGTGAGGAATCTGGTGCGCTGTGCAATCTGCGCAATGACGGTCGCTGACAACAAATTATATTCGGCGTTGAAATATGAGTATGTGCGTGGCATTTCCGGATATTTGAAATGTTCGTGAGGTGCAAACACTGAGCAGCATATACAGCCACATACTTTAAATATAAAGTAACCTGATGGACTACAGTTACTTGGAAACCTTATCTATCTACCAAACGCATAGTGAAGGCCATGGTCAGACTGTGCGGATACTTGAAATAGTTGGAAATCTCACGCACAGGCTCATAATGTAATGGCAAAAGAAGTATCGCGATACTTTTTTCTAATCAGATTTTTTTAGGTCAATCTTTGAGGAACTTTGATTATATAAAATATCTCGTATTCTTGTATCTTATTTCAGAAATATGCCACCATAGTGATGTATTTGGTAAATAAAATGAATGTTAAATAGCCTTTTATGTGGGCTCTCATCTGAAGGAAGTACATATGTATCTAATTACCGTAGAAAAGTACATAAGTTTATCCTCAATGGACCGCAAATGCGGTCTATCAAATTACTCTTGTATATTACGTTATTGAATGGATAAAATCGCTCTTTTATTCAAAAACCAAAGCACAATAGTTTTCCTGTTCTTAAGTTGAAAAACAACAATTACAAAAATGCTTCTTTAAAACAACTACATGTAGTTCTTTTGCTGAGGGTCTTAAACTTTAGTCGTAAAAGTTGTCAGTATTTGTTTACGGCATATGTATGAATTCTCATATTGTCGGTGTGTATTTAAACTGATTTCAATGATCTATCTGTTAGACCGTTAACGCCGTTTACATTTGTCTCACGAAGCATCAACAGATTCTGTAAACTCATTTGACTCAAGAAAGCGAAGAGCCCTTGATGCAGACCAAAAATTGCGTATGACCATCGCACGTTGTTACTGGTGCTGTTATGCTATTTTGACTTTGTTTTGTATCAAGTTTACTCCAATCAGTAGATATATCCGTTCACATTGATATCTGTCTGCGCATGCAAAATAACAGTTATTCTTTTCTAATTATTACATCATCTCTCGCGACTCTGGACTGCCATATGAAATCGTACGCGTACCATGCGATTACCAAGTCAAGTCAAGTCAAATATTTTATTCGGCAAAAAACAAAAGTTTCATTGCCTTCAATAGGCTGAACATAATTACAATATCTCAGTACAATAGATAGTAACATGTTATGACAAATTGACACACAACTTTGAAATATAGACGTTTAAGGTACAAGTAAAATATATAGTGAGAAAAGCAGACAAAGATTAAACATCATACTGCGGAACGCATTTCAAATGCTAGGTAAGTGAATTTAGCTAGATTATTGAGAATTACTGCAGAAGAACTACTCATCAACTGTATAAACTTTTGCTTTGTAGGCCACCTGCAGTAATAAGGTGGAAGAAGTTCAATTCTCATGCTTCTGTATTTTGGACAAATCAATATCAAATGGTATTCATCTTCAACGACATTCATTGAGCAAAGCTCACACAATCTATAGTCTCGAACTATATTGTTATGACGACCCGTTTCAATAGATAACTTATGATCTGAGCATCTAAGTTTAGATAAAGCGCGTCTATATTTACTGTTGCTAACAAGTGAAAGATAGATTTCCTTTTCAAAGTTAACTTTATAGAGACAATACGATGATAATTTGCTTGATGAATGGATGTCGCTATACCACTGTTGTATATACTGATCTCGTATCCTCTGTATTAAAGCTGATACGTGTGCAGCATCTACATCAGCCCTTTTCCATAAATATTGGAAACCCATTTCGTTCAATATCTCTCTTATATTATTAAACCATGAGTTATAGTTACTAGAGTCATCAGAGTAATATTCATATAAAAATCTGTACATCATAGAGTCTGGACGCGTTGTTATTCTAAACCAATATTTAACAGCTCTAATTTTGCGGATAACACTCATTGGAAAGCGTCCGAATTCACCATATAAAGCTATGCTAGATACATTCTTATTGAGTCCAAGAACACGTTTCATAAATCTTAAATGAATTTTTTCAACGTCTGGTGATTTGTGAAATCCCCACACTTCGGAGCCATAGTTTAAAATTGGACCAACCATTGAATCGAATAATTTTACTTTGTCATCTATTTCAAACTCGATTTTGCTAAAAAGTGAAAAGAGAGAAAAAAGTGCACGATTGCCTTGGTCAGATAAAGATTTCTGAGCTTGATAAAAACTTCCATTGCTAGACAATGTTACACCCAAATATGTGAATCTCGTGACAACATCTAATCGTTTACCTTTGAAATAAATATTAGTTTTTTCTATCCGATTTCCTGGTTTAAAAACCATGACAACCGTTTTATCTGTATTTACTGTTATTCCCCATTTATCACAATATTCTACTAATTGATTTATTAGGTTCTGCAGGCCCTGGGATGTGTAAGATAATAAAACTGTATCGTCTGCAAAAAGTAATATGAATATCTGTAAGTCATTAAGTGTAAAGGCATCATCGTTGTTTAAAACTAAATTTTCATACATATCATTTATGAATAAGATAAATAGTAAAGGTGACAGAGGTTCACCCTGCTTTACACCGGAGTTACTCTCAAAAGAAATTGAGAGACGGCCATTGTTTCTAACACAACATTTGACATTCTGATATATTGCTCTTAACATTTTTACAATTTTCGAGGAAGCACCGCAAGTTAACAATTTTTGCCATATACCGTTTCGATAAACAAGATCAAACGCCTTTTTGAAATCTACGAACGAGCAAGACAGTTTCTTTTTTTCTTTCTTAACAACTTTTTCAATGATACTATTAAGAATGAAAATACAGTCCACAGTACTCCTGTCTTTTCGAAAACCAAACTGACAGTCATGGATAACATTATTCTTCTCAGCCCATTTTCGTAAACGATTGTCTAATAAGATAGAAAATAGCTTTGAAAAAATACTAGTTAAGGTGATACCCCGATAATTATTAACATCAGATAGATCTCCTTTTTTTGGTACGGGTACAATAACTCCGTGAGTCCAACTCTCTGGATAAAGGCTATTACAATAAATATGATTGAACAATTTACACAAAAATGGACTCAATGTAGTTTTGCACTCAATAAACATTTCAGGAAGCAAATTATCGATACCTGCACTCTTACCACGATTTAAACAATTAATGGCAGCTATGACCTCATCAACTGAGAAATCTCGGTCGAGCTCATTGATGAATCTTGTATCGTTTTCGCTATCATTCAAAAAAGACTCTGTGTCATTATTGCTAAAAATATCATCATTCGAGAAAAGTGTTCTAAAATGTTCAAAAATACTATCATCATCAATTTTACAAGATGATTCTTTAGACTTTATATTTTTTATTTCCTTCCAAAATTTTGTAGGACAATTTTGAGATAAAAAATGTAGGCTGCGTTTTTGTTCGTTTTTGTATTTAGCTTTCGCACGTTTTTTCGCTGAACGATATCTTCTCTGGCATGTAATCATTAATTCATGGTTAGCCTGTGACTTACATTTTTTGAACGCTCGACTTGATATTCTCAACTCACGCCTAGCGGTCCCACACTCATAATTAAACCACGGGCTATTGAATTTTCGACCCTTAACATTTTTGAATGGTTTATTTCTTTTCGTACCAAAAGAATTGACTGCACAGTCACAGAAGTACTTTGAAAGCTCTTCGATGCCCGTGTCTAGATCTGTTTCATTATTTATTATTTGATTAATGACACTTTCCACAATATTTATGTTTGATTCAAATGTATTGCAATAATCTTCAACATTTTCCCCATTCCATTTTATCTTATTATTGGATACATTTTCAGGAAAGTAACTGGATCGTTGTCTTGAATCATCAATAATGCAAAAATTGTCCAGCGTTATTTGAATTGGAGTATGTGATGAACACGTTTGCAAATCATGTACAATAAAATTACTAATCAAAGGGAAAAGTTTACATGGAAAAATTGCATAGTCAATTAAACTACAGCCGACAGATGACATAAAAGTAAAATGACCATCCGACGCGTCATCTCCAACTCTACCATTAACAATTCTGAGACTGCTGTTTTTGCATAACTGCAATAACTTCAATCCCGAATTGTTAACTGATTTATCTAGACTAGCTCTATGACTTTTTCCTTCTGGTAATAAATAGCAATCATTGCTTTCAAAAAAGTTCAAGTCTAACACTGAGTGATCTATCAAGTAATCAAATCTATCCCCACAACGTGCGTTTAAATCGCCCATTATGCAGAATTCACCAAGTTCTGAATAGTTCATAAGTTTATTCTCTAACGTTTCAAAATAATCGATATTCTGTACTTCATAATATGGCGAAGAACTTGGGGGAATATATACAAAACATATGTAAATATCGTTTTCAATATTAAAAAAATCGTGTTTAAGTTGAACCACGATATAACCACTGCTGTCCCTTTCCACAATGTTTATACCGCCTTTTAGCGAATGTTTATATAGTAATCCAATCCCGCCATGGCCTCTTTTTACGTTACTTCTTAAACTTTGAGGTCTCGGGATAAATATTCCTTCATGGCTATCAAAATTAAAATTGTCATCCTTTTTCTGCCAAGTTTCACACAAAAATATTAGGTCATTGTCTTTTACAATATCAAGAAAATCACAATCATTACAACAACTGCGCAATCCTTCAACATTCCAGGAAATGATGTTAAGCGCCTGCTTTCCTCGAATGTGTTAATCATTATTACTAGTAGGGTCATATAACTTATTGTTGATATAAAGTTTGTCACGTACCAAAACTGCTTTGTTCCCATTTTTACGTGCCTCAAACATGATCGGATAAAGTAACTTACGTTTTGCTTGTATTTCAGGAGGAAATTGCTCCGTCACATTATAAGGGGTGTCCCGTAAATTTATGTCTCGGAGAGAATTTTTCACTATAGTTTTAGACCTTGTATCTTTGAATTTTACAACGATTGGCCTTATTTTACCATGAACTTTTCCACCAATCCTGTGGGCTCTATCGATTGAGATATTTATTTTTGGCTCGTCAATTTTCAAAACTTCTTCGCAAAATTGAAAAATTAGATCTTCACAATTTTCTGATGACCCGGCCGAATCACCTGGTTGAACGAAATTCACGTGACTACTAACTGATGACCCGGTTGAATCGGTGAGTTGAGTTGGCTCCACGTGATTACTGTCGCTGTCGTGACTGGATGAAGTATTTAAAGCAGTTGTACCGTTAAGCTCGGGTAAACCAAAAAACAACAAATTGTCACGCATTGATCTACATTTTAAGTCAATAAGATCATCCTTCAGTGAATTCTTTTCTCGCATTATTACCTTGATTACCTTGCGATCCAAGTGAAATTGCCACATGGGTCACGGTAGGATCGGTTGAAGAAAATCTTGCGGATACCAAATGATTTTGTGACAACAAATGCCGTAGGAAATAACTTTGATTTCAAAAATAATCAATTCGTCGCAAACCTTAATAGCGAACGTTTTCTGAACCAAAGACGAAATCAGCCGTTACTAAGGGATACTGTTAGTTACATTGCTCTTTTCACTCATTCCAAACACTCACTCAACCTTCTAGAAACGATCCGAAACAATTCAAAAATACCACAGAACCGTTCAAAATGCTTCAGAATTTCATCAAAATCGATCAGACAATCAACTGTTTTTACAAGCTGTTGATTTGATACACATACATCTTTTTCAAACAAGCGAATTTTTAGAAAGGGAGGTAATAGAATGACGATAAATTCTTCCTATTAGTACGAAATTATCGATATTACCTCCCTCCAATTGCATTCAAAACTTGCTCTCAATACAACCTTTCGGCATCATTCCAAAATCATTTTAAAATCATCCAACTTGTCATTATCAAGATGTTTCCAACTATAGAACCCAAGCGTTTAAGAAACCTATTTTTCTTTGTTATTGTTTTGGTTTGTTTCTTTGTATTTTTTTTCTAGAGGAATTATAGAAGAAGTATTTATATAACTGTAAGGACTTTCCTGTCTTTCCTGTACATGTTCAAATCTGACGTATCTCGTCTGTATCATAATTCTAGCCGATGCAAGCGTTATTCAAATGAGTATGCAAATTTTTATTGTATCTTACGCCTCGTTTATCAGTCTGTCACTCATCAATCATGTTTTACAACAACCGATTAGCTACAGATGTAAATTAATCTTTATGTTTTGAATTTGCATCCCACAAGTAAGAAATTAATTATTGGGTCGCGTCATCGAAAATATGTCCCAACGTTAAAACAATCACTGCCGTAAAACTACGTTACACTTATAAGTATCTCTAAACGATTCTCTTTTATATGTGACCCGTCACGCGAAAAGGGGCCATCTGGGTAGTGCGTAAAATGTCGTCTCTAGTCAGACTGCGCAGACTGACTAGTGTCGAAACTTTTCGCACTTTGCTAATTTTCCGAATCTAGAATGATTAATCTGCCTTCCAGTGAAAGAATTTTTGAAATGCGATCTTTAGTTTACCTATGCTGGACCAAATCTCTTTTTCAAATATTCATTTTAAAAAAAATCCCAGATAGTCCCTTTTCGCGTGACGGGTCACATATTTCTGATAGGGTTTTGATGCAGAAGCTGCAAAAATATTCTCCTCTAGTTTGATTTATACTTATTTATTTAAGTTAGATTGTGACGAAAGCTCAAGCCTAGTGAGTCGCTCTCGAACACTCAATCCAACCCTGCGATCAGGATTACAAAATGAAGCATACGATTTTCCAATAATACCACGCTTTGCACGCAATTGCACGTGCAAAGCGGTGTGTAATTGGAAAGCTGTTTGCACAATTTTGTGGTCCTGAATGCAGGACTGATGTTTTCACGTCCCTTAGAGAGAGGCAGTGGTTTAAACCAACTATCCAATAATTCTACTGCTGAGTGAACTGAGGCTGGCTTTTAAGTTGTGTGCCCATAAACACACCAGAGCGACGGTCGGGGCTCGAACCAATGACCTGAAGGTCCCAAGTCGAGTGCCTATTCTCCTGTGGAAGGCTGTGCCTGTAAAATGCACGATTTACTTTGTTCTCTATAAACTCCATATCTGCTCGAATAGCGACTAAAGTCAACCGGTGCTAGCTTGTTAGATAATTTTGTACACTGGTTTGTCAGATGGGCTGCGCAAGCTGTTAACCAGTGCATCCCTGTACTGCGTTCAGAATGATAAAACGTTTGCAGGGCATATTTTAAAACAGTTTTGCGAACTGTATGATCCTGAACGTATGGCTGTTTTCACCTTGCAAGTGCGTGAATCGAACATTGTACTCTCTTTTGCACGTAGATTAAACGCACACTCGTTTTCAGATTGAATGCAGAACATCCCTGTACCCAGGATGACAAAATGGAGCAAACTGTTTGCAAATTATACCCCGCTTTGCACACAAAATCACGTGCAAAGCGGGGTTTAATTCGCTTACAGTTTGCATCGTTTTGTCATTCTGGCCGAAGGGCAGATATTCATTTCTTGAAAAATTGGGTCAGAAAAATCTACCACGCAAAGTCGGCAGTTAATTACCAGTAATATTCCCCATGATTATATTAAGCCTAAAGTCAAGTCCGCCCATATGTTTATTGGAAACTGCTTCATAATTTCCTCTAATAACAGGGTGTTCATAGCCACCAATGTGCTTATTAAATGTCGTAATACTAGGATTCAAGTATGTGTAAACTGTAAGATTTCCCGAAAACATTTTTTTCCAGAGAAACACATTTTATAGGTCAGGCTAAAGGGTCTGTCACGCTAGAAGGCGGCTGCACAGAGTATCCGCACCATTCAGATCGCATTGGGATCGCCGGAACATATTCCTACTTTTTGGATCAAAAACAGATTCTCGGCTTTTGCACCGCGTTCATCGCAATTCCATGGCTCTCCTACACTTAACAACATCGTGAAATTGACAAAGAGAATGATTTGGAATCTTTATAACGATATTGAACAATTTGAACTGTTCATTTAGTGGGTTTTTAGTGAAATTAAAGGGAGATAATCGAATATCGCAAATTTTGTTATACATGAACAAAATTAGCGATATTTATTACCTCCCTTTCAATAGGACATGTTTACAAGTTCTATTTATAGTTTTTTTTCTTCAAGAACCAATCAGACGCTTAAGCGTAAACAGTTACAATTTTGTCAGTGAAATCCTGATTTCTCTAGCTATATTCATTTTGAGAGTAGTTATTTACCTTATTCTTTTGTCGTTTCGGAACGTTTTTGAATGGTCTGAGTGAGTGTTTTGAATAAATGGATCGCTGTGTGGGCGATTTAGACTGGTTTTGATTGGAATTAATGTCAATTTCATAATATTACTAACTGTACGACGTTCCTGTGGCGATTCTACTGCGCTTGTATGGTGATGAATTGTTTACCTACTGCGATTCATTGCGTTCTTACGACGCTTTTATTGCTGATGGGGATAGTACGAGATACCATGGCGAATGCACTGCGTTCATGCGGCGGTAATACTGCGTCGCTCGGGGGCTTGAGACTTTCTAAAAAAATTCATTTCTACTTGCGAGTTACTTGTTACCCATTGAAGTGAAAGATGTCTGCTAGATAGAGAAATAATTCAAATAAAAAAATCGAAATGCAGACCTGTAAGGGAAAAGTTCCTCAGAAGTATCTGAATTGTATCAACACCATCCTGAAGCTGTTATAATTATGTTTACACGATCACGCCTTTTGTAATCCATTCGCCGCTAAATTGACGTCTATTTAAGTCCGGGATACGTAAACATTTTTCTTTACATTTAGGAGCGCAGTATAGATGTGGTGAAATCGCTTAAATCGCAGTAGAGTCGCGGCACAAGCGCCTCTGCCTTTCTATGTCGGCAATTCCGGGGGGTTGTTGGCGATCTTATAGCGCTGCTTCTGAGGCCTCATGACGCTTTCACTGTAAACGTTTCGCGTGGCGATCCTACGGTGTCTGTATGTGCATGTTCAAAGTGTCCGGCGTGTTAACTTTTGGCGTTCTTGTCGGTTGCATGTCGTTTGCACTAATGTCTCGCAGCGTTCATGCGGCGGTTAAGATGTCTCCACGGTGCCGTATGTGAGCCGAGACATCGCCGTCATTGTGTGACAAACCTTTAAGAAAGACCTGCAAAATCAAGATTCATCTCCTGATCCACAGTTAATAACATCGTAAAATTGACAATCATTCCGATCGAAATCATTTAAAATTATTCGCTAAGCGCTCTAATCATTCGGTCCAGAACACTAAAAAGATAAGAGCAACATCTAAATAGATATTGCTAGAAAAAATAGAGATTTCACGTAAGTAATTGAAATTATGTTTGTCTGATAATAAATAAATATCGATAATTTTGTTAATCCTGAATAAAATTAGCGAAATTGTGTTACCTCCCTTTAATTTCATTAAAGACTCACTCCACACACTCAGTTAATTTCACTCCAACATCATTCCAAATTTATTTACCTTATCAATTTCACTATGTTGTTTACTGTATCTAAAAATATTAATATTTCATTTTGTTTTCTATTTTGTTTGATGCCTCCCCATTTTATCAGTTTATCTTTTACGCAAATAATTTTTGCTTGGGACAAAGCCTTTCGGGTTGTACCAATTTTAAGGCTATCAAACTTGTGGGGAAACTTAAATTTTTTAAACTTATTGGGTTGACTTCCGATTCCCTAATTGTATCAATCACCTGCTTCTGACAAAAGACAATGGAAGGGACATTGATGTCTTACAAACCATTTTTTTCCTGATAATAAAATAGATATCTGATAGCTAATCGCCACATCCTTTTTTGATGCTAGTAGGTATAAGCCACTCTTCCTACAAAGGAGTATTATGATCGAAATGTCAAGTTAACAATATCCTGAAATTTACACGGTGAATGATTTTGGAATTATTCCCGAATGAAATTGAATGACTGTGTGAAGTGAGTTTTGAGTGATTTTCAGGGGGGGGGGGGGGGGGGGGGGGTTAACATATTAATAATACATATAATATAAAATTTAGTACATACCTACGTACTTTTCTGATCTGAGTTTCCACGAAAAACAAACTACACATAAAAATTAACACCAGCCAGTTAAATCATGCAATTACTCGATCGATTGAATTGAAATTATGATCAAAGACATTATAATCATTTTACATTTTTGGTTAAAATCTGGATCTTTTAACGTTAGCATACCTGTCACTTTTATATTGTTTATTTTCCTTGGTAATCATTTTCTTTTTTTAAATTCCTTATTCTTTACTTATATATAATATCAGTTGACGTAAACTAGTCTCACGGACTCGGTATAATGAGATTCGTAGACTCATTTTTCAAAGCGGGTCTTTTTTCGCACCATAATATACGTGTTTTGGGATAAAAAACATTCAAGTCACGTCACTTGGCTTATTAGCGAGTCTCAGTCAGTAAATAAAAGAATTAAATGCTTTATAAATGTCGTCTTCTATAAATCTGATGCGTCAGAATTTCCATTCATCTGTCTGTCTGTTTACGTAATCTAGTTGTTCAGTACTTGGTTATTTGAATTTGTGTCATTTATCAAACGCCTAAGAACATAATGGATGTAACAAAAGATGAACAAAATTAGCGATATTATCTCCCCCTTTAATAAAATAAATATAAAAGTTCTAAAAGAATCTTTTTATGTCTTTAAGAACAAACCAGAATCTTCCAAAATTAAATTAAGTCAGTGAAATTTATTTTTATCGATTTTTATTATGAATGCAGTTGTTATTTTTATATCTTTTAGTGATTTTTGAGCACTTTTGAATTGCTTGAGTGAGTGTTTGGAATGAATGCATGGGGCGCTGGGTGAGCGATTAAGAATGGTTTTGGCCGGTATTAGAGTCAATTTCACGATGTTCTTAACTGTATAATTCTGGGGTTGATGTAAATTTTCATCTTATCAGGGTGAGGATTCTGTCATTACTTTCTGTGTAAACGAGATGTTTAGATAAATACTTATATTAAATAATCAAATATTTAATTGCCTTTTTGTTTATCACCAACTTGGTTTCGTAATATGAATTTTGATTGTTGTGTTACAGCATTTACAGCAACAAAATTTCAGAATATGTTTATTTCTCGTGATGTATGATAAGTCTGCACCACTTTTGCGAAAATCCCCAAAAACTCGCGGTATATGGTTATATGAAAAGAATATTGCTGAATTCTGAAATCATCAGAAGTTCAAGTCCTAGTGCCAAAACAAAAGTCATGAAATGTTCTAATGAATTTCTATGAGTGCGCGACCAAAATGCCATACATACAGCCTCATAACTGCTGTATTTACGGCATTATGGCCGCATATAAACAATCTGTAATAATTCCCCGAGTACGTGGTAAGTACGAACAAATGTTTGAAAGATAGCGACTCTTGAGAATCAAAGAAAAGTTTGTACTCCGGTTAATGAGATAAGTATCGAACGCAAATAACTTAGAGAAAAAAACTCATTACAAACAGTTAGTAACATAGTTAAATTGAAATTCACATCGTTCGCTTTAGTGCTCCATTCCATTTGCATTCAAAACACTCCAATCACTCAAAAATGCTCCCAATTTGTTCAAATTCACTTCGAAATCGAACTTAGATTTTATCAAAGGGGGTATTGTCAGATCGCTTTATTCGTCCAAATTGACAAAATTATTTTCATAATTATTATTATATTGCCGCTGTTTAAATGCATTAAAAACTCACACATCACAATCATTAAATTTTATTCTGAAACCATTCCAAAATCATTCACCTTGTCAATTACACGATGTTGTGAATTTTGTTTCTACGATTCTTACTTGATTTGGCTTCTCGAGGTTCGTCTTATTAAATGATAAATCTAACAGGAAATCCACAGTATTCCATGTGAACCAGCTGTAAGTAAGGTCATAGACAAAAACACTTAACCAGGGGTCTTTTTTACTAAACATATTACACTATTTTTTGCGCAAGCTAAAATTTAAGTTGCTTCTACAGTAGTAACTAAACTACTATAATTTGCCATGCACCATCTCACAAGTATCGTGCTCTAAAGAAGATATCAATGCGAAATTGCATTGCACGATCCAACAACGGATGAAAACATAAGGTGCGATTGTTGAGCAAAATGGACCCCTGGTTGGCGGGTGGAAGCGTGGATCGAATTCATATGTAATCAAACATAATGCATCTGTTAAACAAAATATTTTTACCAAGAGCATCGACACATGATGAGCCTGTGCATGACATTTCCAACAATTTGACATGTGCCCGAAGGGCCAACAATCAACCAACATTGACTGCCATATAGTATAATTAGAAGTTTGTCTGACTTTCTAAAGACACTTTTGAACCCTATCTTTCTACATAGCACAATCCGAAGACCCTGGTCAGACTGTGAAGGTGCACAGGCTGGCCAGAGTCTTTGCTTGGTGTACTTTTGAAATTGTTGAAAATGTCACGCACGGGCTCAAATGTTTGTGTACGAGAATGTATGTACATGTATACGAGAAAAGGGGACCACCAGACAACTATGTTAAACAAATATTTGTAAAAGAGATTGGTTCCACCATCGTTTAACCAGAGATCGCATTTCTAAAATTCTTATACAACAAGGTAGAATGATTATTCTCGATTCCGAAAATCAATCGAGTTCGGAATATTTTGATATTGGCCAGCCTCCGCAGTCCGCGCAGTCTGACTTGTGTCGAGACCTTACGCACTACCAAAATGGTGCATTTTCGCATGACGGGTCACATATTCAATTCTTCAGACCGAACGCAAACAAAATGTAATTAGACGGTATCGTAGTTGGGCTGATATTTTCCAAGGCAAGGCAGAACAAATACAAGCATGCTATTGGACTATTATAGGAATGTAGATAAGGCACACTGAGTTCAATTTAGAAGAGCACCAAAACAACATATGATGAAAAAATGACCACCAACTCAGTATGAAATTCATTTAGTCCCTGCGTTAAAAAGGTGTAACTACATTCTAGTCAATTTCTTTTTTCAGTTCATACTTCTTCAAATTGACTTTCGGCTGGTTTGTACAAGACGCAATATTCTGATGACATTGGTTATTCTGGTTATTATTTAACCGGCAGGGTGAGGCTTAGCCGTGACGCGATTTGGCGAGTTTACTTTCCAATATTTTGGGCTCTTTCCGTTTGTCCGTAATTATCATTAACGCGGGCAAATAACTGTACCCTAAAAACAAAAGGATTTACGTGCTCAGAAAAAGGGAACTAATTTCAGCGTTTGGTTACCAAAGCGGAAGTTACAAGGGTTTGATAACCAACGTACGATTTAATGTCTCGTGTTATCCATGTCGACTATCTTTAGAAGTAAGTAATTGTAAATAAAACCAGATTTACCTTAAGGTTCATGTAAAATGTTTGAGTTTCAATTTGAAAACACTTCATTTGCAAAAAAAAAAAAAGGCAGTATGTCTAGGTATATTATATATCAAAATGAAACTACTCACGATCATAAGCAGTTAAGCAACACAAGACTGTAATAGCTATAGCGGTATAGCCAAAACATTGTGGAAAAGGGTCATTTTGTACAGAACAAACAACTGCAAGACTGTTGGATAAAATTGGCCCATATTTGAACAAGGAACAGACTAAAGTACGACTATGGTACTTCTACAAACGTTGGAATAAAACTCGAGCCCAAAACGTAGTTATGCAAGCAATTTATTTTGACTTATTTTATAAACACATATGTCATATATGTCATTCTAATTTTGTAAACGTGTAGATCTTTGTAAGGTATGGTGTTTATCACAACGTAATTGGACATAAATAGTTCATATACCTGTAAGGTTGTTTAGCAATTTATCATTTTCTATTTCACTGAATGATAAATATATGGTAATTAATTATAGATCATTGAATTCAAAAGCTATAATTTGAAATAAAACGCTGAAAATAGTTCACAATATTATGGTGTGCTATTGCACAATACGTAACATCTATTTTGAAAACGGACCTAACCGGTTTGACAAGTATGTTGACAAAATAAATAGATATTGATTGTTTCAAAGGAGCCTTTTGAGACCGAGTTTTATATCTAAGGTTGTAATAGTACCTGAGTAGTACGTTAGACTGTACTCTGTTAAAATATGAGCCAATTTTATCAAACCGTCATGCAGTTGCTTGTTCTGTACAAAATGACCCTTTTCCACAATGTTTTGGCTTTACCGCTATAGCTATGGCGGTCTTATGCTGCACAACTACTTGTGCTCAAAAATAGCTTCATTTTAAAATATAATATACATGGACACACTGCTTTTTTATGGCTTATGGAGCGTCTTAAAATTGGGTCTCAAACACTTTACATGAACCTTAACCTTAAGTGCAGCGATCCGTTTTTTAGGTTCCGCTCTGCCAAGGCAAAAATCATGGACTATACATGAAGAAAAGTAATGTATTGTTTTGATTGCATTCAAAGAAATATGCTCTTTCTGTAAGTTTCCTTGCTCATATGTAAAGTATATGCGCATGAGCATCAGTGATGGTACTAAATCAATTTGCTTTACCCATAACACGTATATTTGGACAGCAAAAAACAAATTCGAATGATGCAAAATCAAAATAAATGAATGAATAAATAAATTAATTAATCGATTTTTGAGTAAGTCGAGGGTATTATACCAAATTCGTCGGACATTCTTATAATTTTTTTATGGGAGTTATATAATCAGAAAAATATCGTATTTTTCCTGAAAAGTCATATATTTGCTTCAATTTTAAAATCGGTCAACCAATATTTATCTAAAAGAAAATTCCCTGTGATTTTTCGAGGACAGGTGTTCTGAATTTTATACTTGTATAACTACAAACTCCGAAATCACAGGAATAAACTCTGCGCATGTGTCATTGTAAAAATGTCTTAAGATTCAATGCAAGTGGTTATGTAGGCAAATATACCATATTGAAAGAAATTTTTTTCTGAAATGTTCTAAAATAAATGAAAGTAAGACAGAAACCAGATACCGGGCAAATGAAATTTACATGACAAAATAATTGAAAATGTCTTGTAATTCAAAACGTCTAAATTGATTCAACTCATCGCTTTATCACGCAAAACACGATTGAATGCCAAGAATTTAAGCGTAAAAGACACGTTGATTTGGTTGCAGATCATTATTTTTACCTTGTGTTTGTCTGTTAAATCTTGCTATTTTTTTTACTCTTTCTTGTATTTTGCATTCCATTGTGTCAGTTCAACACATCTATAAATAGGTGAAAAGTAACAAGCTGGTCTTGAAAGGATATAAAATAGCCATTGAAATCATTCGTTAACATTTATGAAATAATAAATTAATGGATAGGTATAAATCTCATAAGTATCATAATGATGCATTCTAGACGGATTACAGTTAACAACATCACGAAATTGACAAGTTGAATGATTTTGGACTGGTTTGGAACGAAATTGAGTGCATGCTATGATCGAATAACTACCTACTTTGAAATGAACAGCTACTTGATTTCCTTAAGTATCTGAAATTGATAGAAGCCAAAGAATGTTAGAAAAAAATCATTCAGACAGAAACAATTAATATTGACCCGAAAAAGATTGAGAAAAGCAACGAATTTGAAAGGAATTCAAGGCTACCTCTTATTTCAAAATTAACATTGGTGGGTGGGGTAGATTTTTAGATTGCGTGAGAAAGAAAGCAACCACAACGCTGTTTTCTTCGGTAATTTGATATTTTACACGCAAAAATCATCGAAGAATGTCAATTATTCGATTAAAATTCAAATTATTTCCTTCTTCATGATTAGCCAAATTGAACAGCCATTGAAATGAAAATATAAGATATTTTATTAAATGACTGCGATACTGTAAC
Source organism: Fragum whitleyi (assembly GCA_948146395.1). Classification (NCBI taxonomy): domain Eukaryota; kingdom Metazoa; phylum Mollusca; class Bivalvia; order Cardiida; family Cardiidae; genus Fragum; species Fragum whitleyi. The sequence continues at coordinate 12,741,569 of OX411543.1, read as the reverse complement.
AATGTGGTAAATGCAAAGTGGCCGTTTAAAAGTTCGTTTCAGTGTATATGTGCAAAACTGCTTTTTGAAAATTCGGATTAGACTGATATTGATCTGTATTTTGTACATATCAATGATGACAAGAATGTGGCACACATGCTTATTTCATAAGTATAATGATTAAAATCGAAATGGATTAAGCTCAAGTAGAATGATTTATACCATGCACTGTATATGTCATTAAGATACTTGCTTGCAATCAGGCACCTTTTTGACAAGCAGACGATAATTTTCCTCAATTAAATGCTTTATATACTTTTGATAGAATTTAAGACATAAATGACTCAATTGTCGCGTGCAGGTGACATGAATTGTCTGATCTGGGAGATGTTAAATTGAGCGTGTTCCAATTTTGTCACGCAAGACCGGCTGAAAATTAACATCGTTCTGAGAGAAAATGGTAAAATGTAAAGCTCGTTCATCTTTATTTATTAGGAATTACCGGATGAATTCTCTGGATGTTGTAATTTATCGGAGTCGAGTGACATATCAGAAATCATTCAAGGCTAAATAGAATATATTACTCAAAACTAATATTTAATAAAGAAGAGTAACACCAAAATGAATTCTACTGAAGTAAAAAACATCTTGAAATTGACATTCATTCCGATCGAAATCATTCTAAATCATTCACTCAGCGCTCCATTCTTCATTCCAAACACTTACCCAAATCGATCGAACACGCTCCAAAATGGTAAGAAAACATGGCGAAATCCTTAAATGCGATAAACATTTAATTTAAATCGATCAAAATATTCTACGATTTTATTTTTATTTATTTCATTTTGCGGCTTTTGAAGTACATGTATCTGATTTTGTTAATCTTGAATAAAATTAGCGATATTGGATTACTTCCCTTTCATTTCACTCAAAACTCGCTCCACAAACTCGATCCACAATTTCTTTCCAAAATCATTCAAAAATCAATCATCTTGTCAATTTCACTATGTTCTTAATTGTCTTTCAATGACAGGATAGTTTTCGAATGTTTAACATAAAAGATAATTGCGACAAGGGGCCAGGGATCCTGGGGAAGCTTAACATGTCTAAGAAAAATACATACAAACGTTGACATTGATAGATCGCTTATTCTATGATTCTTATTTACGTGTATTTTTTATTAAATCCTGCTGAAAAGAAATGAAAATAATGTCTTCGCAGGCTTAGATAGTTTGTTTAATATCTTGCCAACCTTTTGGGAAAAAAGCGTGAAATGTCGGTTCACAGGCATGGCTTACATGTATTCAGAAAAATGAGGCTATTTTTGATAGAAAGTATGAACCCGTAGATGCAAGAAGTCATATTTCCTTTTCTTTTTTTTCTCTATTTTTTTTACGGAACACTTCTCGTCTTGTTAATTACTATTTGTTTGAAATGGTGTTTTGTAAAGACTTTTAAGAAGATTTCAAGATATGTTGCTTAGATGTTTTAAAGTCTCGTTGTTATGAAGACTTGTAGTTTAAATCACCGTATAATGTTATAACTTATTCTAAGCAGAAATTTTCTCTGCGTTTAAGCTGTTCTAGGATAAAGGATGGCAGTAAAAAATTGCTTTTTTGGATGATTTGTAATGAATGGTAGCCCCAAAGAGAACGATCTCCATCTTACCTATCCTCTCCCCCTTAATTGCGTCCAACGCGCCTGGATAATTATTTTTCGAAACTAGAATAGTAGTATATAAATGACATTGACGTACATGTAATTTATTACAGCAAGTATTGTTTAAATTTCGTCTTAAGGAAAGTGATCACACGCATATTTAAAAAAAAAAAAAAAACGGAGTATGTGTACGCCCAAATTTTTAGGGTTCGATATTTCAAGGTAACCAAAATGGTCAAAATACCTAGATACTCATATTTCATGTCTATTTAACTTCATAGTCATGAATCGACAAAATTAATAGGTGTTTGCTTTATTATGCTTTAAAGTTTAAACTAGATTAAATTTCGTCTTAAGGAAAGTGATCACACGCATATTAAAAAAAAAAACCAAAAAGAAACGGAGTATGTGTACGCCCAGATTTTTAGGGTTCGATATTTCAAGGTAACCAAAATGGTCAAAATACCCAGATACACGTATTTCATGTCTATTTTGCTTCATAGAAATGGTTCAACAAAATTAATAGGTGTTTGCTTTATTTTGCTTTAAAGTTTAAACTAGATTACGTGATATAAAAAGAGTATATTTTAAGAGCGTTTTTTTCCTGGTGTTACTGACTGTCATTTTAATGATGTCTAAGTTCAAAGTATTTAAATTTTTGTATTTGTTGTTGAATAAAATCCAGAAGCAACATATATGCTTTCATGCCAACTTACCACAAAGTAGTCAAAGCAACTATCATCAATCAAATATTTACGCCAACATTATCACTTTTACATGCATATACCGCTGCTCAACTGGTGTGAAAATAATGCACTTTAATTCCTGTTAAAAAAAAGTCTGCACGTGTTTCGATATCAAAGTAGTAAACACTTTTATCTTTGTACCGAATGTTTTGTATCTTTCATAAATTAGGGACAAGATGGTCGAATTATGTATGTTTGAATGTAAATAAAATGCCCCTAAAAAGAAAAAAAAAAGGTAATGGATAAAAATATCTAAAAAAAGACTCCTTGACAAAGCCAAGAGCTTATAGAATTTTGACATTCACACCGCTTGGATTCTAAATCTTTTCGTTTTCTATCCCTAAAGAACATTTCAGATACATATACAGTTAACAACATCGTGAAATTGACATTCACCTCGATCAAAAGCACTCCAAATCACTCGTTAAGCGCACCATTCATTCATCCAAACACTCACCCAAACCATTAAAAACGCTCCAAACCCAGTGAAAAAGATAGAATCAACATGTCATTCAAAACGAATAAAACTAGAATAAAATCACATTTTCACTGATATAATTCAAATTTTAAGTGTCTTATAAGTTCTTGGCGATATCGAAAGTTTGAAGATATAGTAAGCATATTTTATTAAAGGGGGGAAATAATATCGTTAATTCTAAACAAAACTTGCGATATGGATTACCTCCCATTAAAATCACTCAAAACTCGATCCACTCACTTATTCAATTTCACTCAGAAATCATTCCAAAATCATTCATCTTGTCAACTCACGATCTTGTTAACTGTAGTTGTACAATGTAGAGTAGTATAACTTTCAGAAATCAATGCACAAACACCAACTTGTCAAAATGACAATAACGGCCATATATATTTTTTTATTGACTTTTAAGGGGGAAGGGGGATGTTCAACCCGAATTTCTTGCACAGTTTAGGGAGAGAGTCACCATATTTGGGGGTCAATCCAAATTTCTTGAACAAATTCAGAAGAAGGTCAGCTAAGAGAAATTTCTGCCAAGTTTTGTTAAAAATTCCACCCATCAGTTAAGGAGAAGATTTTAAATGATTTTATAGTGAAAAGTAGCCCGCCCTGCCACGCCCTTATTTGGGTGGCAATCCAAATACTTGAAAAAAAATCAGAAGAAGGTCACCCAAGGGACATCCATGCTAAGTTTCACTGAAATTCGGGCCAATGGTTTGGGAGGTGAAGATGTTTCAAGTTTTTATAGTGAAAATAAGCCCCGCCTTGCCACGCCCATCTTTGGGGTCGATCCAAAATTCTTGCACAACAACATTTCTGCCAAGTTTGAGGAGGAGAAGGTGTTGAAAGAAAGGTTTACGCGCGGACACGTGGACAGTTGCATGCACGCACGACGGTCACCCCGCCATAACAATAATTCATTGGCCTTTGGCTAGTGGATTTAAATATATTATGTTGCTTTTGACCAAGAAAAGATTATTAGGTGTCCATGTGGCCCTGATGTCTATACGTCACATTATACCCAGTATCATTTGGTGGTATAAAATAGTCAGACATATAACAGTTTTATGGATAAACAGACATTATGACCACCGCTAGATAACCCACAAGGGAAAGTAAATGAGTTTCCTTTATGTTTCCGGGGCTCAAACAATATAATTGTCTACGAAAGACCATTCAACTTCGACGTCTTAATGAACCAGTAGTGATGTCTAGAAAATAAATGACCAGGACGAGAACATCCCGAAATGATATTATCTTTTATAAATAGAAAGAATGTGAGGACGTCTTCATTAAAGACGCGGATAGAAGGCCATTGAGTGCCATTTTCGAAAAACTTTTACAGTTAGCAACATCGTGAAATTGACGAGGTGAATGATTTTGCCATGGATGTTGTGGAGTGATTGTGTGGAGTGAAATTAAAGGGAGGGAAGCCAGTTTCGCTAATTTTGTTCAAGATGAACAAAATTAGCGTTACTCATCATCTCCCTTTAATAAAACATGCATAAAAGTTCTTTAAATAGCTTCCTATTTCACCAAAAGCCAATCAGATGCTTATAATATTAATTATGTCAATAAAATTACGACTTTTTCTATCGTTATTTATTTGGAATATAGTTGCTGATGTACTTTTGCAGGTTGGGGAAATGTATTTTTTTTTAATTTTCGTAAAATCACTCGAAAGTAACGATTTTATCATGTTAAAGCCTTTAAGCCTAATTAGATTCAATCTGGTAATGCATGTATAGAAAGACCGATGTTCCTGAATTTAAGAAAATTAATTCTGAAAATTAAAGCAACTACTAACGCCCAAAAATAACTCTTTAATTTCGAGCCAACTATTTTTGCATGTGCATTCCGCATGTTTTGTCTTATTCAATCAAAGATTAATGTAAAATATTTGACAGCTGGAAAGTTCAAATCAATACAAGCAAAAATGAAAGATTGTTCACGGAAAAGAACGATTTTGAAATTAATAGACTGGTAATTAATATACTGGATCACATACTGATCTTGCCTCTCGGAAAAATTAAGTTGCAAAACTATTGAAATATGTTGTTTTTAGTGACAATGCCCTTAAGCTATTCTTAAATGTCAAAAAAAAAACCACACACATATTAACCTAAGAACAGGTTTTGGAGTTTTTCTATGAGAAACTGTGAAGGAGCACCTTTAAAGTGATTTGGAGCGTTTTTTGAATGGTTTGAGAGAGTGTTTTGGAATGAATGAGTGGGGCGCTGAGTGAACGATTTAGAATGGTTTTGATTAAGATAAGTGTCAATTTACGACGTTACTAACTGAAACCGGCGTTAAAAAGTGTTTTGACTAGTCACTGCAGCTGCACACGATCCTAGAACTATGCGCCTTAATAAGCAGATCTATCAACTCGAAGTTATTGTTTACGCTTACCGCATATACTGTCTGCTTAATTCCCCCAATTCGACCATGCGTATCCCCTTACTCGAGCGACCACGTCTATAAAGTGACCAGTTTTTATAAGTACACTTAAAATAAATAAGTGCAAGTTGTAATATGACCTTGTTCCCCGAAAACAGGTCAACCAAATGATAATTAATGGAATACTACAAGTGCAAAATCATTTACTTTAACGTATTTTAAGACTTAATTGGATTTATCTTTGAAAATCAATTTATGGCAGAATGTAAATTGGTATAAATCTAAGAATTAAATAACGCTTTGGGGACAATAATAATGATTGATTACGAAAATGAATCCGTCCATTGCGATTGGTATCATGAAAATCTAAGATGGTTTTACCAATTAAAGTTAGAAAAAAGACCGTCATACGTAATCTTCTAATTTTTGATAAGATTTTTCAAAGTTTCAAGACAATTGCTATCAAAGCTTTAAACTCGAATGATTGCCCTCAAAAGTAGTCATTGCTATCGTTGAATCACGTGTAACGCCTTTGTGTAAATTCAAGATTTTAATTTGAAATTGGAAGTTGTGTGTTCGATCCCCGGTGGCGGCAAATATCCTTTCCGACGTTTGTCTCTCACCAGTGGGTAGATAATCGTAAACCTATGTGAGATAGCAGTCGGAGGCTAGGAAAGGGTGTAATGGTAGTACTGATGAAAGAAATACCAGGAATCCATTGTTAGGTGCTCCGACCGCCGCGATATAACTGTGAAATTGTTGAAAGCGGCGTAAAACCCATTCAAACAAACAAACAAATTTAATTTGAAATGATATCGAGACGAAGTCGACAATTCGATAAATGGACTTTGCTCTTATATGAGTATTCTACTCATATAAGAGCAAAGCCAAATTATCGAATTGTCGATTTTAACGATAAAACAGCTCAACACCATATGATGTATGATGAGATGCGAATACGCAGTATGCATAGCCTGATCGGAATCGAATTTGGTGTTTGATTTTATAGAGTCTTATTTATAGTTTTTAAATCAATTTCACCTAAAAAATCCTCTTCATTTTGTAAATACTCTGGGAATGCGAGAGTTGAAGTGCGCTCTTACTTTTTCAACTCCTTGTATGTTGAGTGTGCAAATGTTCTATCCGAGCAATATGAGGAGGTTTGAAAGCCCTATACGTAGCCCAGATGGATTATTTTAATGGACTACTGTACGTTTTATTATTTTTTTCTATTAAAGAGATTAAAATCTTTAAAAAAAAGTCTTCACTCTGGCACATGAAAATCTATACTTTAAACATACATTGTATATAACTTAAAATTTTTGACATAATTGAGCATGACCTCTATCTAAATAATTACACGCTTTATTGATTCCTACTCTACATAATCGTCAGTTTTCGTATTGTCTCGGGAGTCGATCATGACGATTTATAGGTTTATTTTGCGCCACCGTAGGTAGAAGGTTCTTCTAGATATAACTGTAAGGTCGACGAACTTCAGAACATAAGATCCGTGGTTCGAGCCTCGATAAATCCCATTTTTTTTATTTTTCAAAAACAATAATATATGTCTTACCCATTTCTTGTTTCATTTTTTTTGCATTCTTTTTCATTTTTAATTATAATTCCTGTTACGTCTCAAATATCTCTACATGTATCTTTCAGACAATAACAAATAAGATCGTTTGCATGCTGTCAAATTCAGAATCCGCGTGTTCTCTCATATATATCTAAAAAGGTTCTACAAGCTGCTTTTAAAAAATGTAATCTGATTAACACTTTCAATTTGCTCGTTCAAATTTCGACAAACTAGTAAATTGAAGACAATTTCTTTGACAAAAGTATAGGTTTCTAATAAATATATCGTCAGAAATTACAAGAAAGTCACGCGTGTTTTTTTTTTGTGATATGTAAAAAGAAAAAAAAAGGGGGAAAACAAAAAATGACTTAGTTCAGATTTGAACCGCCAAAAGTATACTTCGTATGACTGCGACCTACACCTCTCGACCACGGAACCATTTGTAACAGTTTGTATTTTTTTATGATCAAATCAAAACATAGTCCCCCGGGTTAAGACGAAGCTTTCCGTAACCACCGCTATTCCTCGATGGTAAATGTATTCATCGGTTAATTTATTCGTTGCATAAAGGTCAAATCATGTCAATAATTTCAGGTCATATAATACAAGGAATAAGTATGATAGAGTCAGTTGTGTGGCCATATACTTCTTTATCGCCATTAATGCTCTTTCTGTATTGATCTAGTACATGTAATACCTCTTGGCACGCTATGTTATACTACTTACAAAATTAATATTACTGACTTGGATATTCAAACTTGGTATTATTTGAGCCTGTGCGTGATATCCCCAACAATTTGAAACAAGCACGAGGGGCAAATAAACAGCAGCAAAGCCAGTAATACAATAAAATTAGAAGATTCACATTCTGTCTAAAGAAACTTTGATACCCTTTCTATCCAAAAAGCGCAAAGTGAAGAGTCTGGTTAGATTGTACAGATGCACAGGCTGACCGGAGATTTTGATTCGCCCTTGTTTTGAAATTTTTTGAAATGTCACGCACAGGCTCATTAACATTTATTCTGTCTTAAATTCGTAGAATTATCGTTTCTTATGACAATTCTTCTGTCAATGTTACTCCAAGACAGCGCCCGTGTGTTTAATAAAAGTACGTTCGCATTCAAATATGTCAGTATAACCAAGCAACAAGAGACTCTATAATTATTTATTTTTTAATTTAATAAAAATATCGTCAGTTTAAAATGATCAAGTGGTCAGCAAAAATAATAAGTTTGTGCCCTTTTGGTATTTACATTAACATGAGCGGATTAGAAAAAGACCTCCAAGTTTTATTTATTTAGTCCTGTGACATCTGTCCAATCGTTAAAGCCAAAAGGCATCTGAATCGACACAGACAGGTCTGCAAATATTTCCCAGTTTAAGTTTTGTTATCACACAGCTAACAGCATCGTGAAATCGACAAGGTGAATGATTTTGGAATGATTTTGGAATGAAATGTAATGAGTTCCATGGGTGAGTTTTGAGTAAAAATTAATGGGGGGATCCAATATCGCAAACTTTGTTCAGAAAGAACAAAATTTGCTATGTGTATTACCTCCTTTTAATAAAACATGCATACAAGTTCTATTAATAGCTTTTTTTCCCTTAAGAACAAATCAGACGCTTATAATATCAATTTTGTCAGTTGCCATTTTTATCAAGCCATATTTTTCCTGATTTTAGTTGTTGATATTTTCTGTTTCAGTCATATTGGAGCGTGTTAGAATGGTTTGAGTGAGTGTTTTGAATGAATGATTGGAGCGCTGAGTGATCGATTTAGAAAGATTTTGACTGGGACGGATGTCAATTCAATAATGTAACTAACTGTATTAGGTGAAGAAAATATGATCAGCTGACTTATTTTAAAATAAATCTTATATAGATTTTCATTACAATGAGGTAAATACAGTGCTAGCTTGATAAATTCTACACCCACAATTTATCATACAAATAGACTCAATGTCTACCGGGGGGAGGGCTTATTTTGACTTCAAAAATCGCACTCCAGACCATTGGAATTCCCAACCAAGACCCTGCTTGACAACCATCATAATAACATGTAACACTGGTTTCGGTAGAAGGTTAGTACACTACACTTGAATTGGTACGTATCGATCGAAAGATGAAAACATCTGTAAGATCGATTTTCATATATCCCCTTAATGAATATAACAACGTTCACAATTATTGATAACACTGGTGTTGGTTTTACTTGGTGAAAGGCCCTTACTTGTCGTTATATTAAGATATGCATACGAAGAAATTTGTAGATATTGAAGTATAAAAACCTTTCTTTTGAACTATAAAAGAAACCCGCAAAACTTCTCTTGTAGTCGAATAAATGTTTTGATCAATTCCGAAAACCATCTTTCCTACAATGATCGTTGAATATCTTAATATGCATATGTACGTAAGTTAAATTGTGCTTTGAAATTTATTTGCCATAGGCGAGTAACACCGCAATTGAGTTTTCGGCTAATAATTACTGACTGCGCGAAGGGTGGATCATTAAACGTGAACATTTACAAGGCGATTTTTGCCTTGAAATGTCACTGTATTGTAGCGATATTTGCACGCCGTATACATTGCTCCCGAATACCATGGTAGATTGCGCCCTGTGGCATTTAGGATTAGGATTTTCAGAATGCAAAATTCAAAAGATATTCTTGATGGATTCTTTATCTTCCTTGTGTGTATCTATCAGGATGAATAACAAGGAAGAAGACGATTATATGCCGTAAGAATATCACGGTATAATGTAAATCAATTTCATCTTTATTTATTAGAAATTATTCGGCGTTTTCTCTCGGAATTACAAGATGTATCAAGAACAACCGATATAAACGAAACCAGCTCGAACATATAGAGCGTGATTTCTTTCGTTGTTGTTGTTCTTTTTTTCAGTGTCAGTGCAAGATTGAATTATCTGTTATCAAGTGAGACACGAAAGCTTTATTTTCATTTATTTATTTTTTGAGTGGCTTCACTCAAATAGATTGAAATTAACTAACAGGGTATAATCTTTTTGTATTTTCACTGGTTTGGTGGTGTTTAAAACAATTGGTATTCTACCGATATTTTTCGATAATTCATCGAAAATTTTGAAAAGAATAATAATAGTTTTTTTCGGCGATGGGTTTCAGAATAAGACTATTGGGAAAAACGACATTAAACATAGATCTTCTATAATATAAGTTATTCAATATTTCCAGTCGCACATAAATATATGAGATTTGATATTTCTTTTCGTAATATTCCAAATATGAAGTTTTTAGATATCTTCTTATTCAGATAGCTTCAGTAAAAGGATATTGTTGTTCAAGCATCGGTTTTACTACAACGCTCTTAATATTCTTATTTATATAATGCTCTGCAAAAAAACTTTCAAGGTAAAAATAAAGCATAACGATTTTAAAATTGTTTCTTGTCACCGGCCACTTGACACTTTAAAGAAGAGACGTTTAAACACAAAATTATAAAACACTGAATTATAAATTGGACGTGATCGTGAGATTTCCAACAATTTCAAATATGCACAAAGCAAAGACTCTGATCAGTCTGTGCATCCGCACATTTTGTCCAGAGTCTTTACTATGCCTTAAGTAAATTTATAGATAAGATCCAACGGCACCTGTAACCCATCAGGTAACTTTATATTTAGAGTATGCGACTGCTTATGCTGATGGATGTTTGCACTTAATGAACATTTAAATTGTTGGAACATGTTCAATTATTAGTGTTCACAATGTACCTTATGTAACAGAAAACGAAACTGATACAGCTGCCCTGCGTTCAGGATCACCAAACGGTGCAAACAATATTCCAATTGTACCCCGCTTTGCACGTGCACTTGCGTGCAAAGCGAGGTACAATTGGAAAACTGTTTGTACCATTTGGTGATCCTGAACGCAGGGCTGGTCAAGAAAGAGCCACCCAGTAACAGCTTTACAGAGAAAGGACATTTATGTCATTTAGTAGATAATCCACTAGGGAAAGTAAATGAGGTTCTTTTATATTTCCGGGGGTCAAACAGCGTAATTGTCTACGAAAGACCATTCAGTTTCGGTGTCTAAATGAACCGATTTCAAGGAGTAAATATATGACAATAATGAGACCGCAGCCCATATACATAGGAGTGTATTCTTAGAATCCCTTTATTGGTTTTTATTTTACTTCAATAAAAAATCTTCTCGAGTAGAGCATGTACACTTAATAACATCGTAAAATTGAAAAGGTGAACTATTTTGCAATGAATTTAAAATGGATTGGAATGGTTGAGATGATTTAGTTTTGAATGAGATTAGTGGGAGGTAATACGATATCCATACAATTGACGAAATTAGCGATTTTTTTATTTCGTTTTATAAAAAAACACACATTCTCAAAATACAAGCACATTAATTTTCCTTTGCGAAATAAAGAGACAAAATCATGCAAAACAGTGAAATCATGAATTCTTTGAGTGATTTGTATGTAGTTGTTGATTTTTTTTCTTTGAGTTGTTTGAGTGAGAGTTGGAATGAATGAATGGAGCGCTGAATAAGCGATAGTGAATGATTTTGATAGTGAGGGACTGAGAATCGTTTTGATCGGAGCGAATATTAATTTAATCTTTTATCAATTATATCTGGTTAACTTCTAAAGGCTGACTGAGGGCTTTCGTGATTAGAAACATTTAAAAATCGAACCAAGCTGGAAATGCTGTTTTGGTTCCTTTAAATTTCATTAAAAACTCACTCAACCTACTCAATCAATTTCGTTTCGTTTTAAAATGAATGAATGAATCAATAAATGAATAATTACGATGTGTTCATAAATCATAAATTCCCTGAAACGCCTTTTTTGACTTGAAATTGTACATTAACCTTGTCAGATGGCATTGGCATTGACCATCAGAAATGCAGATTAATACAAGGAACATTTATGCCAAAATAATTTAATTCTAGTTAATCCATCAGATTTAATGCATTCCAATTGGCTTTTTTTTTTTTTTATTTCTCAATTAAATTAATTTTGATCGCGCAGCTATGTAGTCTTTCGAAAGGAAGTCCCATATGAGAACTGCCTCAAAGGTGGATAATCTTAACATTTTTTCATTCATAGTATTAAATTATAAGATATGAAGAGATAAATTGTTGATTTTAAGGAGGTTTGAAAATAAAAACCTAATCACACTCATGTATGAATCCGCTTCGCGAATTGCTACAGTGTGATTAGATTTAAATAACATTCCCCAATAAAATCAACTATTTTCTCTTCATCTCTTCAATGAATGAATGAACATTACTAATAAATTAAATATGTGATCCGTCAGGCGAAAAGACGTCATTAGGATAGTGCGTAAAGTATCGACACTAATCAGACTGCAATTTTCGCAGACCGGCTCATTTCGAAACTTTTTAAATTTCGCTGGTTTTCTAGATCTGGAAAGATCCTTCTACCTTCCTGTATATGCATTTTGAAAATTTGACCTCCGGTTAACCTGTACGGGATTTTATCCTTTTTTTCAGATAATTATTCTACGTAGTTCCCAGTTGGTACATTTTAACATACCAAGTCACACAAGTATGAGAGGCCCTGCCTTCAGGATGTCAGAACGGTGCAAAATATTTGCAAATTATAGTCTGCTTTGCACGTGCGTTCGCGTGCAAAGCAGATCTCAATTTCGCAAGCAATTTGCACCGTTTTGTTATCCTGAACACATGGAATGTTTCCAAGCCAATTGTCTGTCTCCATAGATATACAGTCCCAACATTATACATTCTTTAAAAACTATTTCAATATGAGATCTGACAAATGTAGCTTCTCATTATTTTTCATAATGTAGTTGTTGATATTTTTTTTCTTTTATTTTCAGTGCTTTTTGAAAGTTTTGAATTGTTGGAGCGATTGATCGGCTTAAATGAATGGATCGCTGAATGGGCGATTTAGAATGGTTTTGATCATACTGCATGTAAATTTCACGAGGTGATTAACTGTATGAGAAAGTTTCAATCCCCGTTCTTTGTCTTATAAAATTACAGTCCTAACAGTAGACTTTCATTAAAATCTGTTTTAATATGAAATCTGACAAATGCAGCCTCTCATCAAATATCAAATAATTAATACTCCTATGATATGGATGCGTGTACTTGTTTGTTTCGAGATGTCTTTGTTAGGCGACAAAAATGTCGTAACTGTAGCTTTATTAAAGCTATAAATATAACAGTATGGTCCTTTTTCAGCCCAATGTAATATTTCTCAGAATGGTCTACTTCTTATGTTCTATTTTCGCACTCAATATTAATTTTGGATTCTTTAGGTGTTCCCGCGATTGTCTCAGGGGCATTTTATTTCTTCATGAGATTATATATCGTGCAAATATGGAGCTTTTTTTCTTATACGGACGTTAGGAATACCTTTATATATAACATTGAGAATATGTTTCCAAGGAATTGAAAACTATTGTTAAACATCTTGTCCCAGAGATATTAAAATTGTAACTGGCCAAAACCAATTACATGTACAATGTAATTATATTCATTGTCATCGTGAAATGGACAAGGTGAATTTATTTGGAATGATTTCAGATTGAAACTAAAAGAGTTGAGGGAACGAGTTTTGAATGAAATAAGACAGACAGACAGACAGACATATTTATTTTTGACGTATACAGATAGTACATAGTCACAACACATATGTATATAATGATTTGTCACGTTTTTAACAAACAGTGGAACACATATATACATAATATACATAGGAAAAATCGGAAGGTTGCGTGTAAGAAGGAAACCTGCTGACAAAATAGAAATGAGGATTAACAATCGTTTAAAACATCAATTGACACTGACAATAATATTATTTCTTCGTGACAAAGATTCTTTGATAAATCTGGAAATCTTGAAAAGTTCGGACTTATCTCTTGAGCAAATTAATTTGATATATTAAAAAACAGAAGGGCGGATGTAATACTTAGCATTGATATATTTTTTTCTTAGATCAGAAAAACATCTACATACACAAATAAAATGATATTCGTCTTTGACGTCGGGTTCATTACAGCAAAGACAATAACGCATTTCGCGTGCGATATGATCTCTTCCATTTCGACCTGTTTGTATTCTTAACGGATGACTAGACGTTCTTAAACGGGTAAAATTTGCTCTAAGCGTTTTTGGTAAAATATCCAAATATGGTTCGTAACAGAATGAAGTTTTAAAAAATCTATAAACATCTAAAACAGAGCTTGTGTGAATCGCTCTGTACCACTCCGCAAGGAAGGAATCTATTACTCTTTGCTTAAATTCAATCAAGAATATTTTTACATCAATATTTTGATATGACGAGAATGTACCTGAATAGCCGAATTTGTCAAGCAAATATTTAACGTCATTGACCCAATTTGGCATGCCCTGCAAACAGTCGTTTATGGCGCATCGGTAAACTGTTTGTACCATAATGTTGTCCGAGTTCACTACCTTAAACCAGTACTTAATTATTCTAACGTATCTGTGAACATAGAGGAGATAACGGCCTAGTTCGCCATAAATAGTAGCATTGCATGTATTGAGTTTTACATTCATTAACCTTTTACAAAATTTTAAATGTATGCGTTCAATCTCTTTCGATTTACTGAATCCCCAAATTTCACAGGCATAGCTTAAAATAGAACCTACAAATGCGTCAAATAACTGACACAATATTTTTGGACTTAAGTCGTATTCCTTACATTTACAAAGAAAAAAGTTTAAAGCTCTTAAGGTTTTTCCTGTTAAATGTTCTTGGTTAATACTAAATGTCCCGGTATAATTAAAGATGACACCCAAATAGTTAAAATTATCAACGATTTCAATATTTTGATCTCCATATGACCATGAATCACGACCAGATAATCGTCCTAATGAGGTAATTAGATATCTGTAATTTCGTCCAATCGCGAGAAATTAGCGATATTTTATAACCTGCTTTTACGGTAGTTGACCCGTAAAAGTTCCGCCAATAAACTTTAACCGTGTTAACCGATGTTTCCTAATGATTTTCATTAGAAAACCTCGGTTATCATTGTGAAAGAACATGTGGTCCGAAATGTTGCGGAACTATTACGGTTCCACCATCTAAAAACGAACTGCTTACTTTTTAGTCTTCGTGTCTTCACGGACCAATCAAACACCTTGAAATCCTCGCCAGCTAGCCAATAAAATCACGGAATTGTTTTTTCGATTTGATTGCAATGTTGATCTTTTTGAACGGTATATAAAATGATTTCGGAGCGTTTCGGAGCGATTACAGTGAGTGTTTTGAATGCATTGATTGGAACGATTCAAGCGAATAAGAATAGGTTTGATCAAGGTGAGCCGCCGTAAGAGTTGGTAGCGCGTCGGACTGTCAATCTAGAGGTCCCGGGTTCGATACCCGACGGCGGCACTCATTCTTTCCGACTGTTTGTCTCTCAACAATGGGTTGATAGTCGTAGACCTATGTGACATAACAGCTGGATGCTAGGAAACAATGTGATGATAGTACTGGTGAGAGAAATACCAGGAATCCATTGTTAGGTGCTCCAGCCGCGCGATCTAACTAAAAACTGTTGAAAGCGTCATAAAACTCCATTCAATCAATCAATTGATCCAGGTGAATATCAATTTCTCGATTTTATTAACTGTATAACGATTGCACAAACAAATACGCCAATTAAGTTTTCATCACTCATTTTGTACGTCACTGTCATCATTTTACACTGGTATACCGCTGTTCATCGCGTGTAAAGCTAATGCGGTTTAATTCCGGTTTTCAATCAAAATGCATGTTGCTTGATAACAATGAAAAGTGAATAAAATCAATCTTGTACCCGTTGCACTATTGCATTCATGCTTTATAATTATGTACATTTATAATTCATCTGGAAAAATCTGTTTTTGAAGGCGCATCTGTGCAGTGTATGAAGCCAGGATATCGATGAAAAATCGAAAATAATCAATAACCATTTAAATAGGTTATTTCAATTTCAGATTCGTAGGAAGAATGCAAGCAAAAAATTTGAGGGAGTAACCAAAGGCCAAATTTGTCTATACATGTAATTAGTTTTCATACCTTGTTCATTTAAACTATAAAAGTGCATGCATGTTGTATTATTTTTGTATAAGTATTTGAACTGCAATAAGTATATGTCTAAAACATAATTTTCGGACAAGTATTTGAACTATAACTATAACTATAACAAGTGTACGCATATTTTATTATTTTCGGACAAGTCTTAATTTATCTTAATGAAAATGGTCATGGAATTTAGCGTCTACGCTTCTTTTACAAATATAATGCAGTCCTACCAACATGCAATACAAAGAATTCACTTTAATGAGCTTAAACACATTGAAGGAAAGAAAACTAGGCTTCTTAACCTATATCAATGTATATATACGGAACTCTGGACTATCATTAGTAGTCGTCGGCTTTCCAGGTTAGTCCATGCAACTGTAAGACTATGTTTACTCATGTCATGCCGAATAAATGATATTGGTAAATTTACATTAAGATCGAAGTAATGAAAGCCCTGGTGCAATAATTGGCAGTCATTGAAATTTAACTTTTCTGGTTTAAAAAGAAATATTAGGTGGCAAAAACTAAGATCAGCCTGCCTATATGTGCAGGCTGATATTTGGTTTTATTTTACCTCCTAAAGCAAGAAAATTCCAGGGTTAAGAATTAAAAGGTTCAAGTATAACAAGAACAGCTGTAACTGAGATGAGTCGAATAAATCAACGTAGACACAAACATGATAGTGGTTAAGCCTTTGATAATAAAGTAGCATTAGATCAACAATAATCAAGATTTCGAATGAATAAATTTTTGGCAACACTGTTACCCAGCTATGTTTCTGAATTGTATGGTGCTTACAAAATAAATTTTATTTTGAACATTGTATTTTTACATTATCATCATGATATGATCACATGTAATCTTCACAAATTTCTGTTTTCTTTGAATTTTTTTCACTTAACAAGCCGCGCTTCAAAACAGAAATGATCACTTAAGGTAGTGGAACCGTAAAGGTTCCGCAACATATCGGAACTCATGAACTTTCAAAATGTTGACTGATGTTTCCTAATGAAAATCATTAGGAAACCTCGGGTAACACTGTTGAAGTTCATTACTACCGATACGTTGAGGAACTATTTCGGGTCAATTACCTTATTGATTCATATATAAAGTTTGAATGTTTCTATGTTTATTTCATGATATAAGACTACTTTATATTTGGCTTAGCCTTAACCCCAAAACCGTACAGTTCCCGTTCGGCGACATGCGGCGTACGTGAGATCATCGCACGGTCGATAAGGAAAATATGTTGATAATTTTTAAGAATTGGGAGGAAGTATGTACACATTAGCCCGTAAGCCCGCTGTAAAGAAATCACAAGGTCGCCTCTCTGACATCGCAAGTTTACTATGTGATGTTTCCTTGTCTGTAAGAAAAAGAGCAAAGCGGATACTTATAGAATAACAAATTCTTACCGTTGTTTATTGAAAATTTAACCACGCTTCTGGGTTCTAAGGCACAATAAATAAACCACGAGAGATTTAGCTCGAGTGGATTATTCATTGAGCCTAAGAACTCAGAAACGTGATTAAATTTTCAATAAATAACGGTAGGAATTCGTTGTTGCAATTGTATCATGACTAAATTTTCACTATTCACTGAAGAAATAAAAGCGGAGATAACACCTCTTTGTCAACTGCGGACTAGTTTCTTCGATAATATACGCCGTTCCTTTTCCACCAATATTACCTACGGTAAGAAATGATATTCGACTCTTTTCTTTATATTTGGCTATTTATTTAAAAATGTGAAATACACGACACTGCTAACTTAATTATTCTTACTTCGTTTATTCCAATATCAAAAGACAAAAATATGCATCTAGCACGCTATCTTCAATCTTAAATTTCAAGTGGGACAGGGATCACTTCGTTTTTCTCATTGAGTAGAAGAGGGAGGGTAGGTAAGGCATTGAAGGCCCAAATGAAAGCAGCTCGGATACGCAAATGCCATCTTGAGACAGAATTTAACAACTAAATAACTATCGAACAATTCAAACATCCATCTCCACTTAGTTCTCATGATTTCGTGTCATTCAGCTAAGAATTAGCAAACCGCGAATCAATCCGATCCTGGTTACTCACATCTTGTCGAGGCAAGGGTTACGAACGTTTTATATTCGAGAAGAAGCTATCGATTCGATACCCCTTTACTCGTGAAGATGACAAAAGGTTGCCATAAAGATTAAATGGTACAGATGTTGATTGTAAGAAGCTCTCTAATTGGCAGTTACAGAAATCGCGTTTGACCTTTTGATTGATCGGCTAAAAATAAATCGTACAGAATTTACCTATTCATTCAGTCAAAGGGTTTTCGAGAAGAAGCTATCGATTCGATACCCCTTGACTCGTGAAGATGGGTTACTCATCGCGAGATGAACAGAGGTTAAGATAAGATAAAAAGCTGTTACCAAATTCCTCCTTAGTCGTGTAAATATTCAATTTTTAATCTATCAATGTATCCGGATAAAATAAACAATGGTCGCTTGTGTTCACGTCATGATTCAATATTTTTGAAACAACGTCACAAACCACGTCATTGATAAAATTTATTTGTCCAAGTTAAGGAGGTTCTCTAAGCTTTTCTCAGTATTAACTTAAATGTTTGAGTAGATAGATCTACTTGCATTGCCCACACAATTAACCTATTTTGATTGAGATTTAGATTTGTACTAGGGTGGAATGGAACAGCCCTTCGGAACTTTTTAAGGTTCCACGATGTCATTCCATGCAGTTTATAGACAAGCTTTCACGTGCCATGATAGAATATTTGTCAAACAATTCCCGAACGTTTCCATCTTAAACGCAGGACTAGTAAACAGAAGAAAAGGTGTTTAGGGGAAGGAGTAAGTCATGTTTGGCACAATTACGATTACAGTTGAGTTAAAGTAAATCATAAATTTGGCGCGGGTTCAAGAACAAATGCCAACCTTATGACCTTATTAAATAATATTCGTTTTTAGTATGTTTTGTTATAGGAAAAAAATCGGAAGAGCAAACAGTGTCAAGACCGGATGTCCGTCAGTTCTTTAGTCATTGATTTCCCCGTAACCAGAGGACAAAATGAATTTCATACATGTAGGCCTTATGAGAAAAGTGAAAAAGAACTTAGTACGATATCAGGTCTAGTCATAGAAAAAGGAAATCTTCTTACCCACCCAACCATCCCCCCTCTTTGTTTGTCAAACCATTTCCTTGAAACTCCATGTTAATGTGATATGAATGATTAATAGGCAAAGACACTGACTGTGCTCAATTGTGAGCCATAAAGTCATGTCATGCAAAAAGAGGCCATTTCAATTTACCATTCGTGTGTTTTCCTTGTAATTGAATTAATGATAGATCTCATCACTATGAATCAAGTTCAAGGTCCTCTGCGTCTAAGGTGAAAGTTTCAACATGACACTTCAGAACCTGAAATATTTTTCTTTGGGCAGACTCCTAATTGTGACAAGTATTTAATCGGGGAGCCTTACCCACTTCCGACGGCTCTTGTTTATTGTTGTTTGAATGAAAGAAATACGTTAATTACTTATTACTTATTTTAATCTAAATGTATTTGGACAATGAAAATTTTACTTTACTCATGTATGTGAAATTATAAATCAATGACTTTCGATCCTCTTAAATCTCTCATTGCAGCGATACCCTACAAATCTCAATATAAACGTGCAGGAACGTGTCACTTCCAACATTTTACATGTCTGCAAGGCTAAAACACTGATGTGTCTAAACAACCGCACAGCAAAGAGAATATTAGCGGACTTATCTCATCTTTCTACAGGGTGACTAGTGAAGTCTTACTACTGGTCAATCGGGAACCTTCGGCGATTCTACGGAATAGAGCTCGGAGAATAATAAGGGTACATCCAAAAAAGGGCGTCGTTTACATGACGTCACAAACATAACAGAAGATGACGTTGCGAAAAAAATCAACGAAAAGTTAAAACTGGGCATTTCATTATTTGGTAACAAAACGCAGTGTTATGCCAATTGTTTTCAAATCGTAACACATTAAAAAAAATCTCCCCAGACGATCGAAATTCATTTAATGATTTTATTTTCTTCGAGGGTATTGACCAAATGACCGAATCACCTATAAAATGACACAAAATGACTTCACTTAAATCCTAGGTTCGTTCCAGTTTACTGAGAAGTCCGAGTAATGTCCCGATTGAATAGTGGTATAATTGTGCGGATACACAGATTGGCAATGTTTGCATTACGCACATGTGACATTGTTGGAAATGTCACGGGCTTAATTTGTATTATGAGTTAGTACCTTTACACGGTTTACCTTTTCAAAAGGACTATAGATATTTTTATTTAATGTCGACATCAAAAGTGAGAAATTTTCAATCGATCGTCCGTCCAGTAGATTCTTGTCTAGACACAATAAAAAACTACAACAAAAATAATCATCAGCAGCAACAACACTTACAACAAATAGAAATCGCACGCGTTCGATTTTGTTACACGTAAATCATTTTATGTCTAAAGGTACTTTGTGTCCGTTGCCATAACAACATGAAACAATCCCAAACTACACGCGATCTTTAGGGAAATTTATTAGTTCTTAGTGTAATGAGTTTAAAAAGATAAAGTACAATTTACCTATATTGAAGACGCCAATGCCAATGTCATTCAAAGCTTCAAACCGTTTTTACAATACAAGGGGAGTGTTTTTTAAACGGTCCATCTTCTTATCATTTTGGTGTCCGATTCCTAATAGATCGTTCGAATATACTTAAAATCTTTACGTAGAGAGAACGAAGCAACGGCCGTTTATTTCCCTTTCCCATATTTTTTTCAATGCAAAATTATCATCTACTCTTCCAGTATTTCATTTCTTCTTTTGCAACAATTATTCGAGATTGCTAAATAACCATATCAAACTTCTATAAAACTGAAATAGTTACTGTAGTTTTTTTGCAATTCCAGAACCGTTATAAAGCTAAAGTATCATGAAATTGACAGCCACCACGTTAAAAAATTTTCTTAATCAATTTGTCAGCGTTATATTCATATCACACCACCACTTATATGATCCGAAAACGCCCCGAAATCGTTCAAAACGTACCACAATCATATCGATCAAATCAGCCCTGCGTTTAGGATGACAAAACAGTGCAACTTATTAACCAATTTTACCCCGCTTTGCACGTGCACTTGTATGCAAACCGGGGTATAATTGGCGAACATTTTGCTCCGTTTTGCCATCCTGAACGCAGGGCGAGATTTTATTTGCTGATGTAAAATTGGTGGCTTCTGATTGGGCCGTGAAACACGCAGATCTACTTACAGAAAACTAAGAAGATTTGATTAAACGGGGATTAAAGAAGGCTAATAATTTCGTTCAATTCAATATCATATTTCATGCCTTAAATTATTATTTCGTAAATTCGTCCATTTAAATTATTCAATTCCTTTGTAAATACAGTTCACAATTATTCACCTTTTTACGATGTTCTATACAATATTTTATGATTTAAAGAATGTGGCTTCCCATGTGGTGCATAATAATCAACAGTAAGTGTATTTTCATCAATGCAACCCCTCCTATTCGACATATTGACACAAAGCTTTGCCAGACAGTATAGATATAACCCAGACTGCACAGACAGTTTTCTTTCTCCCTGATTATTCAGAGTTAAAAATGGGCCAGAGGGTTGAATGGAATCTAGCACTTTATTTTCAGGAAATCCTAAATTCAGTAGGATAAGGTTTAAAATTGGTTCATGGAGCCGTAAACAGTGTACGGTTAACAGCATCACGAAATTGACAAGATAAATGGTTTTGGAATGATTTTGGAATGAAATTGATTGAGTGCGATGAGAGTATTTTGAGTGAAATTAAATGGAGGTAATCAATATCGCCAATTTTGTTCAGGACGAGCAAAGTTATCGATATTCAATCCCTCCCTTAAATAAAAATTTGATAAAAGTTCTATAAATAGCTTTTTGTGTCTTCAGGAACCAATTAGATACTCACAAATTTACTAATCTAAGTGAAACTGTGGACTTTTTTTAAGGATTTTTGTTTTGAATGTAGTTGTTTAAATCTTCTTTTTAGTGATTTTAGAGCGTGTTGATTGGTTTGACTGAGTGTTTGGAATGCATGAATGCAGCGCTGAGTGAGCAATATGGAATGTTTTTTACTGAGATGAATGTCAATTTCACGATGTTACTTATTGTATTTGTGAGTGGATGGTTGCGCCCGAAAGAAATGGTTCGAGTGAACAGAATGAATAAAAAAGTAAAGTCATTTTTAAATCAAAGAGTGGACCAGAGCAGTAGAGAAAGGGGTGCAAGACAGATAACAACCAACTCCATGTGTTATATCAAGACAAACTTCACGTGAAGGTCTTCCACGTTTTTGAAGCCAATCCTTAATTGTTTCCGCCCCTGACAGAAGTCTGTCACAATTAAGATTTGGTTTCCCCTGAGTTTCATCACTACGACTTAGAATGTAGCAATCCTTCGTGACAAATTAGTCCAAAATAGGTGTTCCACATAAATTGGTCCAAAAAGTCAATTTGTTACTGCTGTTTACAGAAAATGATTGCTTTGCTATCGAAGGCGAGTTTTCATGAATCTAAATGCGAAAAACATAATATTTATCCTGTAAAATGAAAAGAAGTTGAGAAGTATTTAACGAAGTAGCCTTAATAACAAAACAAGATAAGTAATAGTTAAACGCTAATAATTGAAAATTAAACGATTTAAACAGCCGAAAGGAGGGAGCGTAGCGTTTAACTGACTTAGTCTTTTTCCCACGCTCAATATCATTGACAACTTTCGCACGATTTACACGGAATAAGCCGGTTGAATTTATTACAAGTGAACGCCCCCCTCTTTCCAAATATGGTGTTGTTGAAATATGCACGTACTTATCGAGGCTTTCTAAAGAGCTATTACCGATGATAAAAGATGCAGTATTGTTTGTTTTTATTGACATGACAATCACCTCCGTTCTGTAGATGAACGAACATACGATATGTGTCCACTCTTTATTACAAGAACTTTCGCAAGAATAAACGATTTACGGTATCAGATGTCATTAATAGATTGTATATTAAGTTTGATAAAATGTGCCAGTAATTGTTAATCATCAAATTTGTTCCTATATAACACCAACTCAAATATGGTCATTGTCAGAGAAGGGCCTACTATAGGTGTATTTTCAAACTGAGCACTGACGTCCGCGCGGAGTCCCGTTTCCATGAGTATATCGGGTATATCTAAACATCATATGATAGGACTTTAACCTGATACCTTCACTATAATGAAAGTAGATGTAATGAGTAAACCTTGCGATTAAAGATTAGCAATTACTTTCCTTTGAAAGGTAAATTGTTACTTTTTTTAATGAGTTATCTAAACCTGTTATATTTATTTCGAAAATATGGCACGGAAATCTAACGGTTAACAGTAGAGTTCGCGGCTCACCTCACAAAATCTACCTATGGTATACTAATCAGTTTAGACATAGACATAGATATTTTATTAATTAAACTATAAAAAAAAGTTTCTAGCTACATACAGAAGCAAATACGTTCGTAAATGTTTAGTAAGCGACCCAACCATGGGTAGGTACACCAGCCATTGCGATATAACTGCAAAAAGGTTGAAATCTGGGTTAAACCACACGCAAACAAAATCGTCAGGCTATGTCACACCCTACCAGGTCCAAATCAGTGTAGAATGTGGGGAATGCAACATATGCACGTGAATTACGATTTCCTCCTTTACTTTTCATGTGCTCGTTGCATATTCATGAGGGGATAGAGTTTAGTATGTACGCATGCGTGGTATAACAATTAAACCATGACGTTTAAATGAAATAATGATCAAAATAAACCTAAGCTGGGTAATTTATGGAAAATAAACCATCAAAAATTTTAAAAATCTAGCATTCTGATTGGATGATAAAGTAGGACAAAGACTGAGGATTTTAAAGCCAGCACAATACAAAGTCAATGACAAAATTCAAATCAATAACATGATTAAAACCAGGACATGAAATGTGGAGTGTCTTAAATAAAATTTAGTTTTTCATTCATTTTTATTCTTTTATCTTGTTAAGTTTTCTGGACGGTTTTAAGTTTCTTTGTATGTAACTCGCGATGAATAAGAATTGCGGATTTCATCAAATACTCGATAGACACGTGAAACACTATTTTCAATTTAAGTGAACCAAATTTTCGATAGGTACTTGTCAGTGACAAACCTTTGTAACCAAATTTCTTGAATTTTATTTAGGGGTCTAAGTTTAAATTGAATAAACGGCTATCGGAGAAGCTGTGGGGAAGAAGTCCGCTCACACTGATTTTAATAAACTAGATGAAAAGAATCTAGCTAAATATGCATTGATCGCAAAAGTTACAACTTGAAGTATTTGCGGACTAAAAAGGAGTTTTCAGTTGAAAATAACACTGTTTTGTCTAGATTGGCTGGATGACATCTATTTTTCATCGAAGTTTCGTAAACATATATTCCAAAATATTCGACATCTCCAATAAAACTGCCATCTGCATTGAAGAAACCGGTCCTTGATTACATTCAGTAATATGGTTGATACGAGACAGAATGTAGCTAGGCACTGGTTAAAATGAAACTACTTTATCAGATATCATGGTTAATTTGATTTAAACGGAGTCAATCTCAAATAAAAAAATCCCTTTCATCTTCAATGGCCCGCCATACTATACAATATTATTGCATAAAATGTACGCTTTCGGATCTTTATAGGCATTCGTTAACGGACAAAACATAGGCGTTAAGGGGAATAAACGTGGATTAATCAGTAAATATAATTGCCATTTACGCCCGGCTTCTTCTACTTCTCTCGATCAAGGTTTATTTACTTCAACATTTTCTATGAAACTGTCCATTTTCGGATATCCCGGCGTAGCAAAAAGGGGAGTCCGGGGTATCCAAGGATGGTTACTAATCCCGTTTTTTAGATATTTGCATGTCCAAAAACTATTAATGAATGAATACTGTATGAAATAAAATAAAGGTTCGATTTTGACGAAATTATGAAAATTACGAAAATTATTTATCAAAATGCCTTAAAACTCCTAAAGTCTACGATAAATAGAGATTATAAAAAAGACGTTGATCTAATTCCCAAATTAAATATGTGACGTCAAAAATTTACCAAGCAATGTCAGTATAGACTTAAGTGACAGGGCAATACCATTCAGGAACCATCGGCGAATTAACGGAATAGACCACGGGTTTGATAAGGGCGCAGACATGAAAGCGCGTAATTTGGCACGTGGGTTTAAATGACGTCACAAAAATCAAGATAACTGAGTAAAATAAAATCAACGAAAGATAGAAACTGGGCATATTATTATCTGATAACAAAACGCAGTGTTCAACTGCGTTTTGTTGTCAAATGACAAAATGTCCAAAACCTCTCCACAGAGCAATAAAATAAATTTATTTTTCTTCAAGCGTACTGACCAAAGAAGATCTATCGCCAGAAGTCGAATAACCTAAATTTCGTCCGAGTTTCTTTCCGATTACGGAAAAGACCGAGTGATGTTTTGAATTTGGGCGATGCGTACCGTACCCCCCCCCCCCCCCTTCTTTTTTTTTTTTTTTTGGGGGGGGGGGGAGGGGCTTCTTTTCTGGCGTTAACATTTGCAAAGACCCTCAAAACGCTTTAACGCACTCGTGCTTAGCAATCGGGCGTTCGTTTAACCATTTTTCGGATCTCTGTCAATGTTAATGCTCTGAAAACATGAGTTATCCGTATAATAACGGATGTATACACATTCGAAATAAGGTCATTATTAGCTTTATGAACTAAAAACATTACAGATGAAACGATGGCTTTACTTTAGGTAGTTTTGATTTGTAAACTACATATATATTTCTTATATTTTTATCTGTCTTTTATTTACCGTGATAAAAAAGTCTCTATATTTCGAACGATTATTCCAGGGAAAAGTGATAATAACAAGAGACTAACTACAGCGATAATGGCGGAATACAATCTTCACATAAAGTACACATAGCAGGGAACGATCAAAATGTTCTTTAACATTTAGAACCCATTGAGACCGGCTCTATCGGGCATCATAACAAGTTATCATCAAAACTTTCGCTATGAGGTCCAATTTATGTTTACGATTATTTATTAAGTAAGTAAGTAAGTAAATAAGTAAGTAAGTAAGTACGTTAGTAAGTAAGAAGTTAAGTAAGAAACTAAGTATATAAATAGGTATGTACGGAAATAAGTAAGAATGCAAGCTTTCATTTGTAAGTAAGTAGATAAGTAAGTAAGTAAAAAAGAAAGTACATGTAACTAATTTGGTAAGTAAGTAGGAGGTAAATTAGTTGGAAAGAAAGTAATTATATGCAGGTAATATGAAAATACATAAATGAATAGATTGATCAAAATTCTACATTAATTCTTTTATTATTCATCATTTGTTCTTTATTGCAGCTCTTTTTTTTTGAAGGCCACTAAACATTACCGGCAGATATACGTACTTGTTTTTTTCAATAACTTAATTTCACTTTTTTGTTATTTCGTTTCCATCAAATAAAGGTAAATGAATTTCGAGTGATACTAGAGATTTTTCTGGTCAAGATTCTGCGACAGGGGATTAACCGAGGTCGACACCTAACACTTCATCAATAAAATGATGCTAAAAGCGACCACAGATATATCTAGAGCGATCACATGATTTGTCACGTTTCTCTCATTGGGATTACCTCATTAATTGTCCCTGGAACTACTTGACGTCTTCAAGATGTTTTTGCTGTGATTTTTCTTTTCATACGAAAAGTGGATTCTGAATGAGTAACCATGAAATATAAAATTAACTCTCTGAAGCAATAAAACATGTGGGATATATTTAAACAAATTAAAAGCGTGTCCATGAATAAGCATACAATGTACAAATATAGGGTTTAGTTTTGCGCCGTGCACTGTCATTTTTTTCAAACCTATTCCGTGTTCTCGGTGGTATTTTGTGACGTAGAAGCTGAGTCTAAAAACATAGGCGGAAAAGGTTTAAATTAAACTCATTTTAGAAGCAAATTAAATACGAGGTAGTTACTTCGCCGAAGCTATTACAAGCTATGTACATATGTTGATTACCCCCCGCCCCCGTCCCACGGACCCCTTTTTGGTCCCGATTTGAAAATTTCAAATCGGGAGAAATCGGCGTGCGTCAGGAGAGTTGAAGTGCCTCTTGACAAAAACGGCACCAAATCGGGATGAAAAATGAATCGGGACAAAAATTCAACTTGCACGTCAATTTTTCTTACGAAAATCATACTGAAATCGGCTTGGCTCGATGTACATTGTCGTTGTTCGTAGTGAGAAATTCGCGTCATTTGGGAACAAAATCCGTTATCTTACTTCGACGATGAATCACGAATAACGCTGATCTACTAGTAGCCCGGATTCTCTCCGATGAGCACCGACGAGATACTCGACTAGTAGCTCGAGCCACTCCGACCTACACAATAATTGACTACGAATTGTTGCATCACGAAATTACCTCGAAATCTGAGAAACGCCAAAGGGAAAAATAACTTTGCAATAATTCAAGTTCACTTTAAAGATGATGCTCTTCGATGCATGGGACAGAAAAGGAGCCTTCGATAAAAGGTCCATAAAATTATGCTTTCTCAATTGAGCACTTCAGCTCCAATCAGCACTCCAGTTTAATTCCCATTACAGTAAATCACATCGTGAAATAAATTGAGGCGCATCTAGGTCAAAACCAGTCAAATGCACTTGCTCAGTGCTCCAATTTATTATTCCATACACTCATTCCGATTTCTCAAAAACTCCGAAATTGTTCAAAAGAGCTTCATTTCAATCAAATAATTGCGCGATTTTTTTGGCTGGTGTTGATTTTTAAGCGTCTATTTCGTACGTGATGGCACAAAATCACAGAGTAACGAAGTTCTTTTTTTCATTGAAGGGAGGTAAAAAAATATCGCTTATTTCGTCCAATTGGGCGAAATAAGCAATTATGTTTTACCTCCAATGAAAATCATTAAAACTAGCTCCTCCCACCCATTCAATTTTATTCCAAAATCGTTTACCGAATCATTTTCACGATGTTGCTTACTGTTTACTGGTGTATTTTCAGATTGCTTCCAAGTCGTAAAAAATGGGCGACGGTATCCCGGACGGTTACTATGACTACGATCAGAATCTGTCTCACTATATCTACACAGATGGGGGCGTTCCAGAGACGCCATTACACGAAATTTTCATGCAAAACATTCAACGAAACACCGCCATTATTGGTATTGTGATAGCAGTAGTGTCTTTCTTCGCCAACAGTTTTGTTATCTACTGCTGTTATAAGGACCCGGTGATTTCTAAAGATGTATTTTATGGACAAATCATCAATTTCTCAGTAACTCAAGTACTGATCAGCTTATTTGTGATACCATTGACTGTTTACTACATACTCCATCCGTGGTTACTTGGGCACATGCTTTGTAAAACATGGGTTATTTTCGATGTTTTACTACCATTCGCGTCATTTGTGATATTACTCATTATGAATATAGACCGTGTGATGTTAATGTCTCATCCAAACGTGTATTCCTGTATATTTAAGAAGTGTTTAACACAGTTAGTGATCCTAACTCCCTGGCTGATCTCCGTCAGTATAGTTGTACCACTATGGACATCCGGGTCTTTACCCTACACAAACAGACCCGGTGAATGTATTATCGTGATCACCAGCGAGGCCGCCGTGGTCTGTCCTTTATTAACATACTTTTTCCCACTAATTATGCTCATTTTTCTGACCTTGCGCATGTTATTACTTCATCTCAGACAACAACAAAGTAACGTACAGCGGACATGTATGTCGGATCGCCGGACCATACGAGAGGAATCGGTAACAGAGATTCAAGAGAAAACAGAAATGATAGAAATGAACCGTCAGCAAAGAAAGAATGACAAACAAACCCATGGTAATAGTGTGACGGTTTTGTGTATAGTCAACTTCGCGTTCGTCACAATGTGGTTTCCATACCAGTGTATCAATATACTATTGGCCACGTGTTCATCTCAATCATGTATCCCGTCAATCGAGTTGAATCAAGGGGCTACATGGTTAGGTGCTGCAAGTGCGGCGGTTGTGCCATTATTGTGGTTTATAGACTATGGAGTTTTGAACAGTTTGAAAGGAAGATGTGCCGTCACAGTTAGGGCCCCAGACTTCGAACAAGGACCACCTAGCGAAGAGACCTATGTATGATGTCACTAGATGTGTGGAATTACCTTTACGCACATTAAAATATCGTAGATGAATGATCAAAACATCTCAACTATAGATTCGCCAACGCTCAAATCATACTTTTGGAGCGGGCGGAGGGCACCTTTCTTTTGTCACAGTCCTCATATTGCCTGTATCCTATATATATTTTAGTGGTCGCAAACTGAGTGCAGTTAAATTTCAAAATCCTAGTTACACCTTTGGAATTATCAATGGTATGTGACCCATCGCGATAATAAGTCTACACCAAGGGGCCATTGCAATACTATTGTAAGTGCCTATGAATATATAAGCACAAAAGTATTGCACTGACCCCTCGACATAGAAACTCCGTAAAATGAAAAATTAAAAAAAAAAAGAAACTGGGCGCTGCAAAGGTCAACTAGAGGGCACAAAACAAAATAAAGGAAATTATAATGATTACAATAAAACTAATAATGAATTTCATAGTGAACATATGGGGAAATTTTAATTATCCTAGATTCAGAGAAATCTGTAACAAAAACAAACGGTTTCGACCCTAGTCGGGCTGTGCGAACGCCGCAAGCTGACCACGGTTCTTTTTTCACTTCACAAGTGGTATTTTTTCGTGATGAGTGTCATATTTTCATTATCAACATTTTTTTAATGATGTTATCTGTAGTAAGCCTATTTGGTGTTACATGCAACAAGCACTTAATATACGATTTATTGTCTAGAAGCAGTTGGGTGCGTGATGAATCTCGGTACTCTCTGACTAGAAATGTTTATTATGATACAAGAATGTGTCAAGCTAAGAATCAAACAGTTCTTTTTGGTTTTTCGCGAGCTTTTGGGTAAAGATGTAAAGTAAGCCTGGCATTAAGCGATATCGAGACACGGGATTTTTTCAAGTATTTGGTGTTCTATTGATCTTCGCGTATGTTTCAGTGAAAAAAAGGGTTTATACAAGTTATCTTGATTAAAAAGTCAAAAATATCATTGCATTTGTTTTTTACATGATTTTTGAAGACGAAACCCTGATGTTTATCTATATGATCCACATATTATAATGTAAAGTTCGGGGAAATGAAAAGTTTAGAAAAATATATTAAGAAAATTTAAAAAAAACTCTTAAATCTTGATGGAACACATTTAGATAATACAAAGCCTCTCTTGAGACAAACAATTTCAAGGTTCTATGGTATCCGTGTAAATATTGTTAGGTCGCAAAAAAACTGCAAATTATGTGACATTTTCATTAAAACGAATGTCACATTAATTTTTTGTTAATTATAGTTCCTAGAATTTATTGGGTTTATCATTCGCGATAGGCCTCTTTTTCTTCGTTATAACATTTGCAAGATGTGAGTTCGACAAACTAGATCGCCAAAGCAACGTATTTTCAACTAATTTCATTTCGACTTAAAGAAATAAAAACGATTATTAGACTGGACGATTGTCGACTATTATATATCCGGCTTTGTAAAGGTCGACGGCGGTACCAGTCTAACAGTTTAATCTAGCCTTGCAATAGCGTAGCAGCCTGTGTGCAAAAACGCAATTGTGCACATATTGTGACGTCAAAAAGTGTCACGAGGAGCCAGGGAAGGGAAGATCAGTTGAAATGAATGTAAGGAGTTCCGAATAAACAAAATTAGTGATATTTGATTATCTCCCTTTAATTTCACACACGCTTCGCGCAATGCGCTTATTCAATTTCATTCCAAAAATCATGTAAAAAAATCATTCACCTTGTCAATTTTACGACCTTTTTAAGTGTGCGATACAGAAACTAGAATACACCTCTGGCACGATTGCAAACTAGTGACTTTAATATCCTGAAGGATTATTAACGCATTGGCGTCTTCTTTCCTACACATCTTTTCCTCTAGCTACGACCCTGGCATGTGACATGTGTACGGCTTATCTTTCGGATCAAATGTCGCAATTGATTGGCTAGTTTGTTTGTTTGAATGGGGTCTGTTTTACGTCGCTTTCAACAATCCTTCAGTTATATCGCGATGGCTGGAATACCTATTAATTGATTTCTGATAACTATCACACCAGTACTACCATTACATGTACATCCTTTCCTAGCCTCCAGCTGCTATCCCACATATGTCTACGTTTACCAACCTATTAGTGGAAGACAAATAGTCGGTAAAGATGAGTGCTGCCGTCGAGATTCGAATCCGGCACCTTTTGAATGAAAGTCCGAGGCGCTACCACAGCGCTATGACGACGACTTCGCATATGATTGACCCTTGTTAGATCATAAATATTGATGGCGATAAGCTTGATGGTGAATTAATTGCCCCTGACTTACTGTGCGCGTGTGGTTCATTACTGCAGAGCAAGGGCGTAACTACCATTACGGACATTACACAAGTGCGCAATTGAAAAAAGATCGTTTTTCGAAACGTGTCGTTGATGAATCACCATAACATCGAAACTACAGCTTATTCAAGCTGAAGTTACGATGTTTTGATAAATCACCAATGCTCAAGAAAAGGGGAGCGGACGGAAGACATTCTTCTTTTGTCATAGACCACAATACGCCTTAATCCTAAATATTCTGTGTTGGTCGCCTTCTGAGTGCGTATAAATTTCAAAATCCCAGTTACACCTGTGCAGAGCATATCAAACAAGTGTCAGATTGTTCGAATGATTCGATTGTGATCAGTTGTTCGTTTAAGAGATTTTTTGTTGTTTTTATTAATATCGTCGTCGATTGCTTTGTTGTTATTGTGTTTATGTTCATGGAGACGCAAATCCTTATTTTACCATTACAATGTCTAAATACGCGAAGCTGGCTCGTATATACGATGGGACATCAAAAAGTTCTGAGACAAAAGCCGTATTTTTTTTTTTTTATTATTTTTTTGTGATTAAACAGAATTAGACCAAATTTTCCAGTAATCTCTTCCAGAGAGCCACGCAATTGTGACTTTATTATTAGCTCGCGACAATTAATCGTCACAAGGACAAAACTTGTGATGAGTATCCGTCACAGTAAATGGTACTGGTTGGCAATCAGACTCTACCAATCAAGGCCAATGTGTGTACAGTTAAAAACATCGTGAAATTGACACTCATTCCGAGCAAAATTATTCTTAATCATTCACTCAGCGCTCCGTTCATTCATTCTAAACACTCACTCAAATTGATCAAACAACGCTCAGAAATCAGAAGAAAACATTTAGAAACCATTCAAGTTTTTCAACAGTAAATTAAGTTCGATCTATCTATTCTACGATTTTATTAGATGGCGTGGACTATAAAAGGTCTGATTGGTCGACGATGGCGTATAATCAGAAAAAAACTTATATTTAATTAAAGGGGGGTAATTAATATCGTTAATTTTGTTCATCGTGAACAAAATTAGCAATATTGGATTACCTCCCTTTAATTTCACTCATAACTCGCTCAACACACTCAATTTCATTCCGAAATCATTCCAAAAGCATTCACCTTATCAATTCCACGATGTTTTAACTGTAGGTGCATAGAGGTAGTGAACCCGTAATAATTCCGCAACGTTTCGGAAGTAATGAACTTTAACAGTGTTAACCAAGGTTTCCTAATGATTTTCATTGGGAAACCTCGGTCAACATTGTGAAAGATCATGCGTTCCGAAATGTTGCGGAACTATTACGGGTCCACTACCATAATGAAATTTTGTTTGAGAGTAGCTGATCATAACCGCGGAGAGAATATAATTGTTATTAAGCGAGCCTTGGTGAGCTTAACAACATTTCTATTCTAGACGAGGATAAAGTTGTCTTTAACAAAATCGAGTAGCAGATAATTTTCCCTACACTTAAACTGACCGTCTTACTTTATGGTAGTGAAAGTGTATTGTACAATTTTGAAATCGACCCGACACCGGGATTTTCCGGGTACTTTCGTTACCTTGCGAAATCATAGGAAACAACCAGCGAAAACGAATGACGAAATAAACGTCATAACGTCGCCTCGAAAGGTAATAATCGGTGATCCCAAACTGTCACGAAGATGCCCGGAAAGTCGGAATCTGCCGATCCAAAGGTTTGCCTAACGCAGTTACTACCTTAAAACCCATTTTTTCAAACGCTAAGAGGTATAAAAAAGAAACCAAGATAATGTGCGTTAGATGACGTCATACTTTCGTGTTTTAGAATGTGACCCTACACATGTGTAAGAAACAAGAATATCGCTAATAGTAGATCGTTATAGAATAAAAAGGGAACCGCGTGAGAAATCCATAGTCCGGGATGCGATTGGTCGATAAAACTACGTGTAAATTATGATAAGGTGAATGAACATGATCAGTGTTAAGTGGGAAAAAATCATTTATCATTATCCCACCGAATTTAAAATTTGTTTCAAACAATTTACCAAATATTTTTACATTTAAACCATTAAAGTTTCAAGCTTTACCACAATTATCCAGTAGCAAGCCAGTATTGATGGACAGAAATAGCACTGCGTTCAGGATACGAAAGGGCTCGCCGCAAGGGTTTTTAAAGCGAGTAGTCTACCTTGAACGCACAGAAAGCGCTTTCCGAAAATTACCCCGTTTCACAGCCACAAAAGTGACTTGATTCAAACCTTAATATCAGAGAAACCCCCAGTAAACATTTTTAGATTGATAAAATGAAGTAAAATAACATTTTTTATTCATAGACCCCGACCTTTAGATGCTTAAATATCAAAACAAAACCAAAATTACGAGATTTCCGAAAAAAACGATTAAGTCAAGCTATCCGCCATTTTTGTTTACTATGCTAGTCACCTCGTGACGTTGGTAACCGATTATCGCGAGCGCCCCAAGCAAGCACATTGCTTAGGATAGGAAAACAGGAAAGCGCTCGTTAACATTCACTAGTGTTTTGCTTTCCTGAATGCAGGACAGGTTGCACCGTGAATACCACTTGAACAGTTAAGCACATTGTGAAATTGACAAGGTGAATGATTTTTGAATGGTTTTGGATTGAAAGTGAATGAGTGTGTGGATCGAGTTATGAGTGCAATTGAAGGGAGGTAACCAATATTGCTAATTTTTTTCATCATGAACAAAATTAGCGATATTAATTACCTCCCTTTAATAAAATATACGCTTTTTTCTTAATATACGTAATCGTGGACCAATCATGCTCTTTAAAGTCAACACCGGCTAATGAAATCGTAGAAAAGATAGATCGTTTTGAATTTGTTGAACGTCTTGAATGGTTTCTAAATGTTTTCTAATGATTTAGGGGCGTTTTTGATCGATTTGATTGAGTGTTTGGAATGAATGAATGGAGCGCTGAGTGAATGATTAAGAATGATTTTGATCGGAATGAGTGTCAATTTCACGATGTTTTTAACTGTACAGGCTGTTCTTGGTCATTGCCGTCTGCTAAAATCTACAGCACTTATTTGTTGTCAACAACGTGAAAGAAGTTAATGGTTCCGTTGAACATTTAAAATAACGCAATCTAAACGAAATAGACAACAGGAGTGGATCAAACACGTAGTTTTTATATTTTAGAAAACGAAAGATAGATTGAAAAATCTTGTAAACAAAAGTCACCATGCAAGTACAAACGGGAATGTCTCTGTCTGTTTCCTTTCATCTTGATTCTGAACAAAACTCAATTAATCATGTGCTTTACCATTCCTCTGAAATCAGATAATGTTTATTTTCGAGGACATTTCTGATGTTACAGCTGTATTCAACCAACACTTTCATGCTGCCTTTAACTGCTTTAGTGTTTACTATTTTTGAAAGAGAGACAAAAAATTGTTTGTTAGGGTCCTTTCTCTACATCTCACATATAAAAACATCGTCAAATTGGCCAGGTGGGTGACTTTAGGATGATTTCGCGAGATAATTTAGAATAATATTGAATTGAGATAATAGAATAATCTTTATTTTTTTTAAATTTAGAGGAATGAGCGGTATTCTATTATTTTCAATTGGAAAAATTTATATGCATCAAGTTACGGATATAACGGTACTCTATGGGCTGAAGAAAATGTATCGTTTTTTCGACATAACCGATGACATTGTTCTATAGATAATTCTTTATGTTTCAAAAGAAAAATGCAACTAAACCTGCTTGGTTCGTTCATTACCGGTGTGTTTGTGCATTAATTAAGCTATGGTCACATTTACGGCAACTATCGTAGTAAGTTGTATTCCATTTTACCGTAGGCAAGCCGCGTCACTAATACAATTAACTAAGTTGTAGCAGGAATATTTAACAAAGGTACCATCGAACAGTTTCCGTAGAAAGAAGTACGTGCGAGTAGGAACAACTACGAAGAACTGCGTAAAATTAGAAGTTTAATTAGATTAATTTTTAACTTTAATTAATGGAAACTCGCCATTTATCTATTTCCCAAGCCCTGATTTCTCTTGTTTGTCATTCTATAGATAAAAGTCACGATCTTTAAATATATCAAAAGGTTTAAAACCTAGCATTCTATCAGTCACCTCCGGGTTTTATAATTAATTTGTTGTTAAAACACACGAGTTTCAAACCATTGAATTCACTTGCACTTTATGATTAGATTTTATCAATTTCACCGATTCTATTCGTACTTTGAACGAAGTCCAACCCCAGTGTTTCCCTGCTTGAACGTAGCATAAACTTGGACAGATGTTTATTAAACGGTTTTTTACGGTAAACTAGGGTAAACGATACGTTTTAATTCTGCAAGAGTACGATTCAACAAGATCTTACTACTATGAACTATATTCAAACTACGACCGAAAATCCTACTTCACCGGATGGATTTTGAAACTGCCCAAGATTTGTGCGGCCACTACGGTAGGATTATACGGTAAAAGAACGTTTAGTCCACGGGCGACTAGGTTAAACTACGCAGTCTACGGTAGGATATGTTGTAGTACGGCATTCTTTCACTACGTCGAGATTTTGTTTACAACGTGAAAGGTGACCGCGAATTTATATAACGTACTTTTTCACTATCTAACCGTGGATAAAAATCAGATACACGTACTGCAAGAGTAATGAATCGCTAGTTCAACCTTGGTTAACCGTAGTATCGGGGACACACGTTTACGACATCATAGCGTGCTACTACGGTTAAATTACGGATAAGCAGGGATCAACTACCGTGACAGTACGACCAAATTAGGGACAAAATAACGTATTTGAATATGGCAATTATGTTATCTTTAGTAAACCTATTTGGTGTTAACAAGTACTTAATATGCGTTTAATGGTTTCAAAGCAGGGGCGTAACGAATCCCGGTATTCTCTTACTAGAACTGTTTCTAATGGTACAAGCAAGTGTCAAGCTAAGCACCAAACAGTACTTCTTTGCCAGCTTTTGGATAAAGGTCATGCATTTAGGTGTAAAGTAAGCCTGACTTTACACGTTTTCGAAACATGGTTTTTTTTTTCGAGTATTTGGTGGTGTTCTATTGATCTATGCGTATGTTTTAGTTATCTTGGTTAAATATTTATAACTGTAATTGCATTAGTTTTTCTTACATGAATTTTCTAGATAAAACTTGTATCTTGATGTAATAGATGTAGACAATACAGTGCCTCTCTTGTGACAAACAATTTCAAGGTTCTCTGGTCTCTGAATTAATTTGTTAGATACTACTAAAAACTGCAAATTATGTGACATTTTCATTAAAACGAATGTCACGTAAAATGTTTTTTGTTAATTATAGTTCCTGAAATTTATTGGTGTTTTCGTTAATTCGCGATATGCATCTTTTTCTTCGTTATAACATTTGCAAGCTGTGAGTTCGACAAATTAGATCGCCAAAACAACGTATGTTCGACCAATTTCACTTCGACTAAAAGAAACAAAAACGATTATTAGACTAGACGATTGTCGACTATTATAAATCCGGATTTGTAAAGGTCGACGGCGGTACCAGTCTAACAGTTTAATGTAGCCTTACAATGGCGTAGCGGCCTGTACGCAAATTCGCAATTGTACACATATAGTGACGTCAAAAAGTGTCACGAGGAGAAAGGGAAGGGACGATCAGTTGAAATAAATGTAAGGAGTTCCGAATAAACAAAATTAGTGATATTTGAAAATATCCCTTTAATTTCACTCAATCTTAGTTTAATACACCCATTCACGTTCAATCCAAAAATTCTTCAAAAACCATTCATCTTGTCAATTTAACTACATTTTAAGTGTGCGATGCAGTAGATAGAATACACCTAAGGCACGATTGCAAGTTAGTAACTTGAATCTCTTGAATGATTATGAATGCCATTGGTATCTTCTTGCCTACACATCTTTTCCTCAAGCTATGACACTGACTTACGACGTGTGTACGGCTTATCTTTCGGACCAAGTGTCGCAAATTATTGGTTTGTTTGTTTGTTTGTTTGTTTGTTTAAATGGGATATTTATCAAACCGGTACTACCATTACACGTACATCCTTTCCTAGCCTCCAGCTGCTATCCCACATATGTCTACGATTATCAACTCATTAGTGGAAGACAAATACAGTCAGTCTTGCTTGAGCGACAACGTATATTTAGCGACCACTTGTTTTAAGCGGCCGCTTTAAAATTCCCCTTCTTTAAATAAGAATTTCCTAAAAAGAAGGTATTGTTGTTCTAAAAATTATTGAAAATGAATCCTATGTAGTTAAAACTCACCAGAATCGTCTCAATGAGACGATTCTATTGAATTATAAAAAAAAACATAGGATTATAATTTTATGCATATTCAACCAAAAAGTATGTTTCTTATTTGGAATCAAAATGTGTATTAGGCGACCATTTTCTTATACGACCGCATTTTGGTGGTCCCTGTAGTGGTCGCTAAATACAGGTTAGACGGTAGTCGGAAAGGGTGAGTTCCGTCGCCGAGATTCGAATCCTGGACCTTTTGAATGATAGTTCTACGCGTTGACTGGCTAGCCTGTCTCAATCTATCGATACTGAGGAGGGTAGCGTAGATGAGACAGGTTAACCAGTCTATCCGACGCGCTACCACTGCGCTATGACGGCGGCTTGATTGTGAATTGGTTACCCCTGACTGACTGTACTCGCGTGCATGATTTCTGATGAGCAAGGGCGTAAAGTTCTGCCATTACACATATTACGCAAGTGTCCAATTGAAAAAGATCCTTTTTCGAAAAATGTCTCTCGTGAATGATCACAACATCGAAACTACAGCTTATTCAAGAAAATGGGGGCGGACTCATGAAGACATTCATCTTTCTTCATTCATCTTGTCACAAACCGCATATCGCCTTTATCATATATATTCCACGTTTGTCGCCTTCCGAGTACATGTACGTATAAATTTCAAAATCCTAGTTACACTTATGCAGAGTATACTGGTATCAGACAATTGTCATATTGTTCAAATAATTCGATTGTGATGATTGGTTTTTCGTTTAAGAGATTTCTTGTTGTTATCGTTGTCGATTGTTTTGTTGTTGTTGTGTTTATGTTCATGGACACGCAAATCCTTATTTTACCATTACAATGTCTAAATACGCGAAGATGGCTCGTATATACGATGGGACATCAAAAAGTTCTGAGACAAATGCCCTATTTTTTTGTGTGTGTGATTAAACAGAATTAGACCAAACCTTCCAGTAATCTCTTCCAGACAGCCACGCAATTGTGACTTTAGTATTAGTTTGCGACAGTTAATCGTCACAATCACAAAACTTGTGATGAGTATCCGTCACAGTAAATGGTACTGATTAGCAATCAGACTCTACCAATCAGGGCCAATGTGTGTACATGTAGGTGCATAAAGGTAGTGAACCCGTAATAATTCTGCAACGTTTCGGAAGTAATGAGCTTCAACAGTGTTAACCGAGTTTTCCTAATGATTTTCATTGAGAAACCTCGGTCAACATTGTGAAAGATCATACGTTCCGAAATGTTGCGGAACTATTACGGGTCCACTACCTTAATGAAATTTTGTTTAAGAGTAGCTGGTCATAACCGGGGAGAGAATATAATTGTTATTAAGCGAGCCTTGGCGAGCTTAACAACATTTCTATTTTAGACTAGGATAAAGTTGTCTCAAACAAAATCGAGTAGCAGATAGTTTTCCTCACACTTAAACTGACTGTTTTACTTTATGGTAGTGAAAGTGTATTGTACAATTTTGAAATCGACCTGACATCTGGATTTTCCGGGTACTTTCGTAACCTTGCGAAATCATAGGAATCAACCAGCGGAAACAAATGACGAAAAAAACATCATAACGTCTCCTCGAAAGGTAATAATCGGTGATCCCGAGCTGTCACGAAGATGTTCGGGGAAAGTCGGAATCTGCCGATTCAACGGTTTGCCTTTCGCAGCAACTACTTTAAAACCTTTTTTTTTCAAACGCTCAGAGGTTTAAAAAAGAAACTAAGATAATGAGCGTTAGATGACGTCGTAATTACGGCATTTAGAATGTTACCCTACACA
Organism: Fragum whitleyi; assembly: GCA_948146395.1. Classification (NCBI taxonomy): domain Eukaryota; kingdom Metazoa; phylum Mollusca; class Bivalvia; order Cardiida; family Cardiidae; genus Fragum; species Fragum whitleyi. The sequence goes on along the minus strand of OX411543.1, from coordinate 12,702,007 downwards.
TGTGTAAGAAACAAGAATATCGCTAATGGTAGGTCGTTATAGAATAAAAGGGGAACCGCGTGAGAAATCCATACTCCGGAATTGCCCATTTTAATGCGATTGGTCGATAAAACTATACGTAAATTAGGATAAGAAGAAGAAGAAGTAATTTTATTGACTTAAACTACAAAAGTTTTTCGTCATACAAAATAGATAATACATTTAACACAATGTTGAATTTGTCACGTGTGCACACTCTCGCTACATACTAGCTCTTACAATTTTGCACTCTTACGTACAGAATAGCAATATAAATCATTTGCTTGATGGTCAGAACCGCGCAGCTACAGTCTATTTAAACTATAGATACGATAATCTGGCCGCCAGACAATGATCTCAGATTTAAAGGTTAGTTGAATTAAAGTTTGTTCGAGGAAGGAAGTTAGTATTTGAGAATTCCTTTTTTCTGGTAATATGCACCTATCTCACTGTTAGAGTTTCTATGTATACATTTTAATGGTATTAAAACATATCAAAGTACAATATACTTATTTGCCTAACATTGGTAAGTATTTTTACTCAGTTAAATTGATCTTGATTTTTTAAAGAAATTCTTCGTGCAAAAGCCTCACGCAAGTAATAGGATAAATTCAGTATTATATTCTTATTCCAACTTTGAAGTAGATCAGTGAATTTTACCATATTAGGCCAAGAATAGTAGTACTTTTTTAAAAATCTTTTTCGCAAATCTGTGTACTTATTACATGATAATACAAAATGGAATTCGTCCTCTATTTCTTGCGAATTGCAGAAAGTACAAATCCGAAGAGATCTGTCAACTCTGTCGTTTCCATATCGTCCTGTTTCTATACGAAGAGAATGAGATGAAAGTCTAATTTTTGTTATAAAAGATCTCAAATTAGGATTATGAATAATACTTAAATATGGCGAATATTCAAATGTCGGCTTAATATTTTTGTAAAATGTTAAAATTCTATTAGAACTTAGGTCTGAGTACAATGATTGAATAAAATTATCCACTAGCCTCTGCTTAAATTCTTTCACAAAGGTTTTTTGGTTCACAGACCAAGGGTTTAACCAAACGTATTGAAAACCATTTTCAGCTAGAATTTCTTTAAGAGCTGTAAGCCAATTTTTGTGTTTCCCAAGGTCATTTAGAAGTGAAACATATATAGTTCTCAATATGATATTGTCAGTAGAGAGTAACTTAAACCAGTACTTTAAGGCTAGAACGAATCTATTTATGTACAAAGGATACCGACCTAATTCAAGATAGACACCAGCATTGCTCGTCGTGCGTTTAACTCGTAGTAAACATTTCAAAAATTTTAAATGGATTCTTTCGATCGGTTTTGATTTATTTAGACCCCATATTTGGCTACCATAACTTAGTATTGAGCGAACAAAAGTGTCGAAAAGCTGTAATCATTCCTTCGGGGATATAGAGAATTTGCGAAGGTGGTTGTTCAGCACGTTCATTGCTTTAAGAGCTTTGCCACTCACGTATTGTTGATTTGATGCAAAAGATCCAAAACAGCCAAATACTACACCTAGGTAATTAAAATCGTCAACAATTTCGATGGATTGGCCATTATAGGTCCAAGACTCGTTTAGCTCTAATTTACCTCGTTTGCAGAAAACCATTATTTTCGTTTTCTCTATACTAACCGAAAGGCTCCGTGTATTACAATAACTGTTTAAATTATCGAGTGAATTTTGTAAATCTTCCGGGGCCGATCCTAAAATGACCATGTCGTCGGCAAATAGAAGTAGAATTAATGTTATGTCATTCAATGTAAGGCCACTCTCTATTTTGTTTTGAAGAAATAGTTCCAGATCTTCGAGGAAAAGGGAAAAAATGATCGGCGACAGATTATCGCCTTGCTTCAGGCCAACCAAAATGGCGAAAAAATCGCTTTTGGCCTCCAGTTAATTTGACCGATGCTTTAACCGATGAATACATCGAATGAATAATTCTTAATAATTTGCCCTTAATTCCTAACTTGGAGAGTTTGAGCCATACCGCATTGCGATAGACTGAATCGAATGCTTTTTTAGATCGATAAACGCGCAGTACAGTCTTTCTTTTGAATTCAAGATCCAATCGATTATACTTTTTAATATGAAAATCGGGTCGACAGTAGATTTTCCCTTTCTAAAACCGAATTTGGAGTCAGAAATAAAGTTATTGATTTCGCACCAATTTGAAATTCGACTTGTAATTATGCTACTAAATAATTTACCCATGCAACTGATAAGGTGATGAACATGATCAGTGTTAGGTGGGAAAAAATCATTTATCCTTATCCCGCCGAATTCAAATTTTGTTTGTAACAAACTACCAAATATTTTCACATTTCAATCATTAAAGTGTCAAGCTTTACCATATTCATCATGTAGCAAGCCGTTGTTTTAGGGCAAGATTAGCCCTACGCTCAAGATACGAAAGTGCTCGCCGCAAGCATTTTTTAGCGAGCAGTCTATCTTGAACGCACAGAAAGCGCTTTGAAAAATTGACCAGGTTGCTAGGCAACAAAAGTGACTCGACTCAAACCTTAATATCAGAGAAACTCCAGAAAACAATTTTGGATTTGTAAAATGAAGTAAGAAACATTTGTTATTTATAGATCCCGACCTCCATTGAATATCAGAACAAAAGGAAAATTACGACATTTCCGAAAAAAATCGATAAAGTCAAGATATCCGCGATTTTGTTTACTATGCTAGTTACCTGGTGACGTTGCTGGCCGATTATCGCAAGCGCCCCAAGCAAGCACACCGTTCAGGAAAGGAAAGCAGGAAAGCGCTTGCCAATATTCGCTAGCGCTTTGTTTTTTCTGAACGCATGACTGCGTTAGCGAAGCGCTTTCGAAATGATACGTATGTGCATGTGCAAAGCAGAATATCATCTCAAAGCGCTCGCGAAACGTTTTTACATCCTGTACAAAGGGGAGGTTGCACCGTGCATCACATCTGTACAGGCTGATCTTGGTCTTTGCCGTTTGCAAAAATCTACAGCACTTATTTGTTGTCAACAACATGAAAAAAGTTAATGGTTCCGTTGAATATTTATTATGACGCAATCTAAACGAAACAGACAACAGGAGTGGATCAAACACGTAGTTTTTATATTTCAGAAAACGAAAGATAAATTGAAAAATCTTGTTAACAAATGTCACCATGCAAGTACAAAAGGGAATGTCTCTCTGTTTCCTTTTATCTTGATTCTGAACAAAACTCAATTAATCATGTGCTTAACCATTCCTCTGAAATCAGATATCGTGTCTTTTAGAGGACATTTCTGATGTTACAGCTGCATTCAACCAACACTTTCGTGCTGCCATTTACTGCTTTAGTGTTTACTATTTATGAAAGAGAGACAAAAAATTGGTTTGTTAAGGTCCTTTCCCTACATCTCACATATAAAAACATCGTCAAATTGGCCAGGTGGGTGACTTTAGGATGATTTCGCGAGATAATTTAGAATAATATTGAATTGAGATAATAGAATAATCTTTATTTTTTTTAAATTTAGAGGAATGAGCGGTATTCTATTATTTTCAATTGGAAAATTGGAAGTCTACGGTATGATACGTTGTAGTACGGCATTCTTTCACTACGTCGAGATTTTGTTTACAACGTGAAATGTGACCGCGAATTTCTATAACGTACCTTTTCACTATCTAACCGTGGACAAAAATCAGATACACGTACTGCAACAGTAATGCATCGCTAGTTCAACCTTGGTTAACCGTAGTATCGGGGACACACGTTTACGACATCATAGCGTGCTTCTACGGTTAAATTGCGGATAAGTAGGGATCAACTACTGTGACAGTACGGCCAAATTAGGGACAAAATAACGTATTATACCGTGAATAGACTTTGGAACATATCTTATAATATCCAAAACAGTACGGTCAAACTTACGAGTTTGCACTACGTTACTCACTACGCATAAGCACGGCTTACTTCGACTTACTGCGCAGTATACGCTCAGCTACGTAAATTTTACGGCTGACTACGTTGATGCATAACTATGGCCAACCACGTTAATTAACGTAAATGTGACCAAGGCTTTAAGTAACTGTAGAACAAAATAATAATAATGATAATTGAGAGATGAGAAGATTTTTTGTTGAGATTATTTAAGGTACACCCCATTGAAATAAACACATTTTATCTTCATATCTTATATTTTGATATCACGAAGCAAAATTTTAAAGATTTGTCAATAGTGAAACAAATTTCTTAAGGGACTATTTTTGCAGAAGCTTAAAGAATGAATGTGTAATCAACATTGTTTTCATTGAGGAATAAAACTTTTTTTCAGTCAACCAGAATGCACAAAACTTGATGGAATCAACTAGAATTGAATTATTGATATTACTATTTTTCCCAACCAATGGGTTGATAATCGTAGACATATTCGAGGCAATAGCTGGGGGCTACGCAAGGATGGTAGTACTGGTGAGAGAAATACCAGGAATCCGTTGCTACATGTAGGTGCACAAACCGCCGCGATATAACCGTAAGATTGTTGAAAGCGGCGTAATTTCCATTCTAGCAAATAAGAATTTATATAATCATTTTCAAAGAGGTTCATCCGCTAGAACAAAGCTATATCCAATAGCAAAAAAGGTACAGTAAAACTTGCATTAAGCGACCACTGAAGGGACCGACAAAAAGCAGTCGTGGAGAATGGTCGCTCGGTACACGGTATGTCTAATACTAACGACAATAATTTTGATTTAATATTTATCGAACTTCCGATTTCTCAAAAATCCTATGTTGTTTAACCAAACTGAGACGTTTCTAATGGGTTTTAACAACACAGGATTCATTTCACATTAATAAATTAATAAAAACTTTATTAAATCATGTTGCTTAAATCTGTAAAACTTTTTTCTTATTGAATAAAATAACATTACTGCAGATTATTACATGAAAATGCACTGGAATGTTACATTAGTGTAATCCCACAATTTCAACTGTATTCGCAGAGCAGAGAATTTTATTGTAGGGCACAAATGATGGAATTCCCTAAGATAACGGCTAAAGTATTCTTAATGTCTTTCAAATGTATTTATACTTAGAACAGTTTTTCTTTCGTCCTACATTAACTGACTCGTGAAATATTGAGAATTCTAAACACAGACGTAACCTAATGTAATCTAGTTATGGAGTAAAATATATTACTCTGATCTTCGAGCTGCAGTACCTTAACTAGATTGTCTGTAAATTTGTTGTTTCATTTCTCAACAAAATTAAATTTGAAATTGGATCAGGTCGTTAGCTTCAGAAAATAGAAAGAGGCACATTCAGATAGTCAGTAGATATTTTCTTGTGGCGGGTGATATAAACTGAAACGAACTTCTAAACGGCCACTCGGTTTTTGCCGAAAAAGTAATATTTTCTTTTGTATCTGATATTGCGAAAAAAGCGAATTGTATTAGAATTATCATTAAGGGAGGATCTTCAATTAAGTTCGACCTGAAAAAATGTGAGGAAAGCAGCAAATTTGACGGGAATCCAATGGTACCCCCGATTTCTAAATTAACATTGGTGGGTGGGGTAATTTTAAAATTTTTTGCTTGAGAGAGAAACAAAAGAATCACAATGTTATTTTCTTCAGTGATTTTGGATCTGATACACATATGGCATCGAAGTTTGTCACCTTTAAGATTAAATTTCGCGTATTTCTTAGACAGAAAATTTGAAATTCTTCGAAAATATGCAACTTAACTCTTGTGACTTTCGAATTGGTGGGTTCATGTACAGACACCAAGGACAAAAATTCGAATCAATTCTTCTTTTTGAATACGCTGAATTGAACGGCCTTTCATATGGAAATAAAAGATACACTAATTACACATAATTTACTATTTTTATTTTATAACTATACTAATGTCCTTGTGATAACATCCCATATGATATTTTTATGACATCACATAGATATTTTTAGAACAATTGCACAATGCAAATATCTTTAGTAACTTGCATTTTTGTTAGAAACATCGACGAAAACAAGGCAATTAGAGATTATAAGATGAATATGATACGTACGTCGTGAATTGTATGAAAAAATATCTAACTCGGTTGTGGGAATTGAGTCTCGTCAATTATTTATTCCCCCAACCTCATTGGATATTTTTTTCTTACAAAAAATTAAGTACGTATTACGAGGGTATCTAAAAAATTTCGTGGACTTTAACTATAACTTTAAAAAAAAAAAAAAAAAAATGACGGAAATGAATAAAATTGTGTACACATGTCAAACCATTTAAGGTTGACATATTACTAAATTACAAGAGTTTGCTATGACTTTGATGAAAAAAAAATCATAAGTTTGATATAAAGAGGATATTGAATGAGTGGTCATTGAATACTGAATTTATTAAACGAGTCATCTATAAACAGATAAAAACGAGGCTGCGACGAGTTTTTATCTGTTTTAGATGCCGAGTTTAATAATTCTGTATTTTATGAGCACAAATTTTATATTCTTTTTATAATATGACCCGAAATTTAGCGAAAAATCGTCATAATTCTTGAAATTCAACGATTCAAAAATGACTTCACAATATATACTTTATGACGTCATTTTCGCGGTTACGATATAGCGTTGCTATTCGCTCTGAGCACATTTGCATGGTTATTCCACTAGTGTAATAACACCCGTGTAATATCAAAAATATTCAATGGGGTTATTTCACTCCCGCGGCGTAGTTCATAATATAATCCCTGGTAGGCGCCCTCGGCGCAACCAATTTTGTGACGTTACTTCCGAATATTACTACCCGCAATTGCCTCCTTAACTTTAACCAAACCATTTCAAACTTCGTCTATTTGCGTGTTGCGGTAATCTTTAAGGATGTTTCAAATTTAAGTGTAATCCATTTGGTATGTTCCAATTAAGTAAGCTAAAGGCACGCGTCAACTTTTTGACTTCAAAATGACGACACGGGCGCAGGTAAAGACAACTTGGCAATATTTAAGTTCTACTGAACCCATAGACAACCTAACCGTGACATCAAAACTATTAAATATGATAAAGGTTCTTCAAATTTAAGCAGATATCTTCTTTTTACATGATTCAAATTTTTTATGTATGAGCTTTTGGACCGAAGAGAGTTTCTGAAGGATAATTTTCGGAGAATGGGAAACGTCTCCTCAACGTTTGATCTGTAGCTGTTAAAGATCAACATTATTGCAGTATCTTAAACACACATTACACACTTTAATCCATAATTTCGGATCATATCGGTATGAAAAAAGTACTTGTCCAAAGAATAAGGCGATACAGAAATTGTGTTGATTGTTGAGTTAAGTACTTTGAAAAGTTGTGACTTTCAACGGAAGTTGTCAATACCGTAGCGTCATTTTGACGTCGTAACTGTGTAACAAAATGACTACATGTTTTATGATGGTTGCTACATGTGATAAAATAGTTGAATTACATCCAAATTTTCATGATAAACAGAAAAATGCCAAAACTGAATGAAAGTGTTGTTTCTAAACTGAATTTATTATAAAATGACATTTGACTCCGGAGTAAAATAACCTTATCTAATACAATTATACTCGTGTATTGGATAATTACACTTGTGTCATAACATTGCAAATGATTTTAGAGCGTAAAAATGTATGTGGTAACGTTATTTTACAAACTACGTTATACTTACGCGGAAATTTTTAATCGATAAATTTCAAGCATTGCGCCAATTCACCATAAAAATTCAGGTCATACTATGCATAAAATATAAAATCTTATTATATTATATTCGTCCTCTTAAATCTCACTCACACAGATAAAACCAGACAAAGTCTCGTTTAATCCTGTTTTGGATGATTCCTTTCATAAAATTGGTATTTCATGACAAATTGTTCAACATCCCCGTTTTTTTTATTTATATCAAAGCTTCAAACAATCCGTTTTAACTGTTAGCTACGTATTTTCTGTATCAGTTCCAACAGTTATCCGTCACAGTCCAATCCACCAAGATGGGTAATAATCTTGTTTTCTGTGTCCCCACCACAACCAACTTTTATATTTCGGGAACGATTTGTCATAAACCACGGTACCGGTCTCATTTAGCCACGCCCCCATCCATCCAAACGACCCGGATGTTACAACATTGTGGTCACTTTGAGTCAGAATATTCAGGTCCCTACCAACATCTTTAAAAGGTGAAAAGTACACGTGTTTGTGTTTTATATTTTTCTTACACCATGCGATATCATCGCTCACGATTATGAAGGCTAGTTCGTTATTTGCGATTGAATTGGTGAAAAAATGTATAGCCTTTAATATGAATGATCTTGTAGCTGGATAGTAACCAAGTTTTATGTTGCTTTTCTTTAGAAAATCACCTCTTCGAACATGTATACCAATTTTAGTTTTATTGTGAAGAGACATGTTCCTGAAAAAATTCGATACGTCGGAAACAATATTATCTTTGAAAATAAGCGAGGACTGAATAAGTTTTTTCTTGTGTTGAAAATGTTTAAATGTCTGAAAGAATCCATCTAAAGACACGTTCTTCAGTGGGTCTATAGAGTTGACAATTGATGTATTAAATATGGCCCACCCTCGTTCTCCGATCTTCTTAAAATTTGGTGTTGATGCATTTATTTCTTTCCTTATAACACTTTCAATATTGAATATAGTTTCAATACCTATACTTTGTGATTGTGGTACAAAGGCAGTGTAACAAGAATCATCAGCTGTTGCTATTAAAGTACACAATTGAAAGAGTTGGTTTCCAGCTCTTCCCATAATATAAACTGTCATAAAGTGGTGGAATTTGAAATCTTCTGAACAAGTACTTTGATTGTTTTTCCAAACACGTAATTCGTTTGGGTTTGTTTCAGACTGTATATTTGGCAGGTTGTTAGTTTTATGAACCAGTGTAGTCATGTGGTCGCTGGTTACCGATGGTAGTCTTTGGTTTTGTAATGTCGAGTTTGACAACTCTTTGACTCTTGAGGTTATCGAAGAGATATTCATAGTTCTAGTGATGCAATCATTCATTACATTCATTTTGACCACAACGTTTGAAGCATTGCGGGCTCTTGCAAAAACCTCGTGTACAATAAGGTTTGGTTTTTGTATCTCTTTTACCAGAACAAGGAAGAGCATAATTGCGGCTACTCCAAAGAATGCTGGACGGAACCGCTTCAAACATCGAGGAAATAGTAAAACTGAAATGATAAATATGATGCAGTGTGAATAACACAAGAAGTCTATCATTTAACCCTTGTCATGCTGAATAAATTTTGGCTAAAAATTTTCATCTAAATCAAAGGGCAAAAAGCACTGAAAGTACGCACTGTAGATTAATTTTAATTTGAAAAAACAAAATCTATTGACAATTCTGGTTTCAAAGTGAGAAACAGGTGGTGTAGACTAGCATCAGGCTGAACATATGTGCAGGCTGATGTTTGTCTATAGCTCCTGCCAAAGCAGGAATATTGCGGGTTCAGCATGACAAGGGTTAGGACGAAAAAAAGTTTGCGAACGTTTAAAAATAGTACTCCACTTTCGCACGAGTACACTTACTGAGCGGTTACCTTTTCTGAAACGTTTCGCGAAACTTCGTAATACTTAACGCAGCGCTTATTTGTTTTAAACCTTCATTTTCCTGAAAAACCTCTCTCTCTCTCTCTCTCTCTCTCTCTCTCTCTCTCTCTCTCTCTCTCTCTCTCTCTCTCTCTCTCTCTCTCTCTCTCTCTCTCTGTCTCTCTCTCTCTCTTTCTCTCTCTCTCTCTCTCTCTCTCTCTCTCTCTTCTCTCTCTCCCTCTCTCTCCGTCTCTCTATCTCTATTTCTCCCTGTCTCTATCTCTATCACCCTCTCTCTCTCTCTCTCTCTCCCCCCCCTCTCTCTCTCTCTCTCTCTCTCTCTCTCTCTCTCTCTCTCTCTCTCTCTCTCTCTCAATCTCTCTCTCTCTCAGCGAAAATCAGCTGATAGTTATGAATCACATGTAAACTTATTAAAAGACATCATAATAAATATAAACAAAGACTGTAACCTAACAAATTTCTCTTTGGCCAAATACATTTCAAAATCATGCCTTCTTATATATTGACAGTGCTCGAAATTTTCGCAATTTTGGGAAATTGGTCCAAAGATTTTTTTCTAAACTTCCGATATGTTTATAAACCATAGTTTTCCTTTATTTGGTGAACAAATAGCATACCTTTACATGCACATAAGAAAGTTTTTCGTCGTTTTATGATGACCCTTCCTAATTAAAAGGTAATTTTACGTACATTTATATACATTGTTAAATTTAGTAATCCAAATCTAAAACTGATATCTTATGATGAAAAGTAGCCAGGTGAAAAAATTTAAGTATCATTATTTCACTTTATTTCCTTTGGCAGAACAACGCATTAAAAATCCGTAGAATAAACAAATACCCACTTCTGGTTAAAAGAGCCCAAAAGCCGGGGTCCATTGCTACCTTAAAGAATTTCTTGTACAAGTCTATAAGAAAAGTAAGCATGTTATCATTGCTATCTTTTCAATAGTAATTAAAATGCTTAAAAGAAGATATTACTCATCCATTCATCTTTATTTCCTGCATATTGAAGATTTGTCAAAAAACGAAACATTAATTGCATACAAAGTAGAAACAACTCAAACAAACAAATAATTCAAACATGCAGAATTTTATATCATGCAAAAGTGAGTGTGAGAGTGTGTGTGCGCGCGTCTGTGCGGATGTGTGCGCGCGTGTGTGTACGTGTGTTCGTGCGTGCTTGTGTGCCTGATTGCATGCGTATTGTATGTTTGAATGTTTTGGTCAGAAAGCTAGAGTGAGATACCGAAAGCGACCGACTATCTAGACCTAATTACCCCCCCCCCCCCCCCCCCCCCTCGTCCCCTTTAACCTCTGATTAATGGACACACTAAGGGAGATAAGAGAGTCTTAATCAAGTTTAACTGGGTTATCTAAGTAAGGAAAAACCAATTTATTTGCAACTTTACCTAGACGAAAAGAAAAAAATCAACTTTTGGCTATAGTTTGAATGCAGTAACACTGTTTACAATTTCTTGTGAGCGAAACCAACTAAAGTAGGTCCAAACCGAATTCATAAATCTTATTACAATTAAGTAAAATTGCATACAATCAACATTTAGAAGGTTATACATGACAGGATTAACACCAAATAGTGTGCATAAGTACTACGTATTTAAAGCGAATTCGGGCAATGAGGTTTTTAATTCCCTTCCGTTCACAAAATAGTTAGATATAGCTGTGTTCACTTTGTTTTTCAAGATTAATTTACTCCGAAAAGTACCAAAATTCACAAAATCATGCAAATAAGTTGTCAGATAATATTTGTCTAAGACACGGGGGGGGGGGGGGGGTGATGTCCATAATCGGAGCCACCGGCTCCGCTTTCAAAATCATGTGTGGAACTTCCGCTCCACGTGTGGCTCCGATTATGTAGATGTAAACATTTCATATTTTGAATGAAAAATGGGGTAGGAGGTCGGGATTTCCTCATTCATATAATATTTAATTTGTTAATCATAAAAAAGTCGAATGCAATTCGACCAGTTAAACATTTTGCAAGGTAAACGTACTCAAAAAAAAGTAAGAACGCTCGTTGGTTTTTGTTAAAAATGATTTCTTCTGGGAGCAGTCTTGAGTCAGGAATGTCAAAACACGTGGTTTTTACCTCCAAAATGCAATATTCTGAACAAATTTAATAACGCAGACCATTGTTTTCAGTGTACACGAGGTTAACAAAACAACCATAATACTCTAACCCAATGTACCTTTCTTCAACACGATATAGATCAAAGAAAATAGTTTGGTTCCGATTATGTGGATTGGCTCCGATTATGTACCCTGGCTCTGAAGTTGTGGAGTGTCCTCTTATTCTTCCATATAACATCTTCAATATGAAATTTCTGCTAGTTTCATGGGGCGCTTTTTTATCATCATTCCACGTTGCAAGTTGCGTTTGTTACGTTTCACTTCTACATGTTTACTTATATTACAATATTCCGGTTACTAGACAGTCAGCTTCATTAATATTACTTAGTACATGTACGTCAAAGAGAATTATAGGACTATAATCCAGGATTAAATGTGAAGAGATATAAAGATTTCTTCGGAGCCTGTCAATGGTTTTTCTTGCTTATTATACTTCGCACGCTAAGCGTTCCAATTTTAACAACGTCACTACTAACACTCTTTCAACGTCGATAATTCCATGAAATTTTATCAGATATATTTTGTGAGTGGTATCATAAAAAAGATGTTAGGAAATTCGCGTTCATTTGATACATTTTTCAAGAAATCCGATTAATATATCTTACTAAAAAGGGACTCAATGATTCTTAAAACCCCCTTTTTGTTCGATTCTTAGCACATCTGAGCAGGAAGTGCTCATGGTGAGCTATTGTGATCAAGCTGTGTCCGGCGTCCTTCGTCCGTCGTCCGTCACCAATTTGTGTGCACTCCAGAGGCCATTTTTTGGTCCAAATGACTTAAACTTGGTTATGATTTCTGTCTCCATCAAATCTTGGTCCGTTTCGAGATTTGGTCAAGTGGGGTCAAAATGGAATCTTGTGAATGAAAGGGGTCAAATTTTAGAAAAAGTCTTGTGTGCACTTCAGAGGCCTCATTTTTGGTCAAAATGTCTTTAAACGTCATCAGAATGTTTGTCTCCACCAAATCTCGGACAAGTTCGAAATTGGGCCAAGTGGGGTCAAAATTGAGGTCAAGGGATCATATCTCAGAAAACCCTTTGTTCACTTTAGAGGTCACATTTTGACCCCAATATCATGAAACTTGGTCAGAATGTTGGTCTTCATCGAATCTTGGTCATGTTGTAAAATGGGTCAAGTGAGGTCAAAAATGAGGTTAAGGGGTCATATCTAAGAAAATCCTTCTGTTCATTTTAGAGGCCACATAATTTGCCCTTATGTCCTGAAACTTTGCCAGAATGTTTGACTGCATCAAGGTCATGTATGAAATTGGGTCAATCGGATTCAAAAATGAGGTCAAGGGGTCATATCTTAGAAGAACCTTCTGTTCACTTTAGAAGCCACATTCTTGACCCAAATGTCCTGAAACTTGGTCAGAATATTTGCCTCCGTGAAACTCATTAAGTTCAAAAATTGGTTAAGTGGGACCAAAAATGATGTCGATAGGTCAAATTAAGGAAAATCTAGAGGACATTTATTTGTTTTAACATATTGTCGGGATCTTTGTTTTGAAATCTTAGACGAGTTGGAAAGAGGGTCAAAAACTGGGACACCTCTTCAAATCTTTGAAAATCCTTCAGTACTTTAGAGGCAACAAATTTGACTCAACTGTTTTGAAATGTAATCGGAATGATTGTCTTTTTGATATCTTGAACTTTTGTTGAGCTAGTCATGAATTTCAAATAAGTAGTTTTGACACTTTGCCACATTTGTCAAATACTTGTAAATGCCTCAGGTTATCACTTAAGGGCCAATGGTCCATTGTTTTTAAGCCCCGCGTAACATTTAGTTCCGCATTTTCGCAAAGTTGAACATACTTATATACATTCCGATTAATGTCAGAATTTACTACTTTATCTCCGGATTTGTCAACTTTTCAATCGGAAAGTAATTAAACTAGATTCAATAGAATTAAAACTTATTTAAGACTATGAAAATCAAATACTGAAAATGTCTCGAGCGCTTTTCGGTATAGGGGTACCGTTTTATAAAGGCGATGTTGAAAATTAAACAGAAGTATAAATATTTGACATTTAGCAAAACGGATCAATATACAAGGGCGAAAACACGTCTTATATATACTGAACAACAAAAATGACGCATCACTTAAATTTTAGATACAACTTTTTCCACAATCTAGAGTTTGGAAAATTTGATATACCAAAATAAACGTAAACTAATTATTGATCTGTGACAAAAAGGATTACACCGAAGACATACGCATTGTAGAGTTACAGGTGACTACCCCCAAAATCAAAATTTTGAAATCAAAGTCAGTTTTAATTGCTATGTAAAATTCAATAGCGCGTGTGTTCATGTGCAATATTGCTCTCAAATAATGCTCGACAAGTTGATTTCTGAATTTTACCCAGATTAAATCCTAACATGGCTATCCAATTGCGCTTCATGCTGCCTTAATTTGACTCAAAACCTTTCGTTCTTTTGTGAACTCTCATTGAAAGCTCGTTTCTCATATGCTTGAGTTTGAGATAAGTCTGGTCGGTGAAAGAGAAGGCATCGGTATAACTTAAAGAAGGTTTTCGTTATAAACAATGTTTTCTCGTGCAGCAGATCGAATGCATCGTACGAAACTCAAGTTTGTCGAGTCATACAGCTTATAAAGGTGGAAACGACAAATCGTGAAAACATTTATCAGATAGAGCCAAGTTTTCGAGTTTGGTGGTTGCGAAAGAATGAATTTCGGAACGTCATTGCACATAGACATATTAAACTGATTCATTAACGGGATTAAATCAAGGACACTGAAGGGTCATAACTCGACTATTGCCAGGTTAAAACGCCGATAATAACAACTACCGATGCCGAACTTCGGTGCTGACTGGATGGGGAGGACGGATTGTACCACAATTTGTGTTATGACCGGAAACTTTTTTACTCTCCATGTCACATTTTTTAAGGTTATCGTGGACTCATGGTGACAGTGAACCACAAAGATGGGGTATCTGGGCCGTTTGTCGACTCCTTCAAAAGCAATAGCCAAAGGGTGAATCCCTGTAAGTAAGTCAATGTTATGGTATATTGTTACGTGCAAATGCAACAAGAATAAGAAAAGCCAGCAACAAACTTTACAATTAACAATATTTATTGACAATAATAACATAATTATTGACAATATAATAACAGAATTATTGACAATATAAAATTAATACAAAAACAAATTACAATACCTTGAATGTTTAATCCTAAAGTTTTAATTTTAGATCCAAATGAATTAAGTTCCTGGTCCACAAATAATAAGTCCAATAATATCCGAATTTAAAACTAACCACACTTTTAATCAAACTTTTAAGATAACGAGAAATCCCCTTTTAGTTTAACACAGTACTACTAAATGAAAACATTAGTCTAAACCAAGTGAACCAAGAAGGCTGTAGAAATCCCTTTATATAATACCATTTCATTTCATTTCATTTCATATATTCAGCAAATATATAATATATATATAATAAATATAATAATAATATATATAATAAATATGTAATACCATAGAACAATCTAGAATAGCATAGAACATTAGAAGATTCTAGAGTTTGAATCACTTTCTAAACGTCCTTTCTAGAAAGATCTAAAATATTCTACATACATGTTTACCTAACAGGTCAAGGCATCGGAAATTTCCCGGACTTATTCTAAAAATAGACACTGGAAAAACCATTATACTAATGGTTATTCATACATGCATAACACTGTTCATCTCATGCCATTTTGGATTTAATTCATGAACACCTCCTTAAAGTGTGACCAATGCCTATTCTTTCACCGGACTCATCTCAAACTCTAGCTTATCGAAAACGAGTTTACAAAGAGATTAAAAAGAAAAGTTGCGAAAACCCAAGATTTTGAGTGAGATCGAGGCAACATGAACATCGAAGCATAGCCATGTTCGAATTTGCTCCTGGGGACAGCCGCCTTCACCCGCTTACAACCCTTCAATGCGTATGACTACGGTGTCATTCCTTTTCTCACTAACTAACTAACTAACTAACTAAATAAATAAATAGATAAATAGATAAATAAATAAATTATAAATAAATAAATAAATGTAGTTTTTTAGGCAAGTAATTATGAGTTTCGGTCCCTAAAGGCTAGGCACTCCAAGACTTTGGAGCATTGGTACATAATCAGAGACAAATAATTTTCTTTCAACTATTTAAAATTTCAGTAAAGAACAATTTTCTAGAATATTGTGGTTGTTTTCTTGAATTCGTACATACTGAAAACAAGGGTCTACATCAGACATACTTGTCAGAATATTGCATTTTGGGGGTAATAAAAGTAAACGAGAAAGGTGAGACGTAAAATAGACAACGTGTGCCATGGAATGGCGAGAAAAAAGCGCCCCATGGAACTAGCAGAAATTTCATATTGAAGGCTGTGGGGGCATATGGAAGAAGAAAAAGACACTCCACAACTTCAGAGCCAGGGTACATAATCGGAGCCAATCCACATAATCGGAACCAAACTATTTTCTTTGATCTATATCGTGTTGAAGAAAGGTACATTGGGTTAGAGTATTATGGTTGTTTTGTTAACCTCGTGTACACTGAAAACAATGGTCTGCGTTATTAAATTTGTTCAGAATATTGCATTTTGGAGGTAAAAACCACGTGTTTTGACATTCCTGACTCAAGACTGCTCCCAGAAGAAATCATTTTTAACAAAAACCAACGAGCGTTCTTACATTTCTTGAGTACGTTTACCTTGCAAAATGTTTAACTGGTCGAATTGCATTCGACTTTTTTATGATTAACAAATTAAATATTATAAAAATGAGGAAATCCCGACCTCCTATCCCATTTTTCATTCAAAATATGAAATGTTTACATCTACATAATCGGAGCCACACGTGGAGCGGAAGTTCCACACATGATTTTGAAAGCGGAGCCGGTGGCTCCGATTATGGACATCACCCCCCGTGTAAGAGTACAAATACATCGTAAATAAAACCATTCTTTGTTTTATGTTATAAATATGAACATAAACGATACCAAATCATTCGTTTTGATGCATTATCGCTTTCCAAGCGGCAAAGACAAACAGTTGACCTGTTATCGAGGAAAACCTGCTTAAATGAAGTCACTTTGTAATGGTATATTTTCACGAAAAAATTAAGACTCTTCAATATTCAAAGAATTCAACCGTAGATTTAATGTGCCTTGAAATTGAAAAGAGACTGCAAAATATAGTAGACAACAATAAAAACACAGAAAATTGCTTGGAATTATATCCAAACAAATTCTGTTGTAAAACAAAATGGATAGGCCTCAATTAACAGCTGCAAACGACCATGTTCGTTTCGGAAATATTTTTTCTCTTTCATAAAATTTGGATTTTATTTTTATTGCAATATGCGCATGCCTGATTAGGGTCGATATCTTAGGCAATACACAGATGGTCTTTTTTCGTGTGGCGGGTCACAAATGAGAATTTTTGCCTTTTTAAGTATCGGTGCTTAAGTATATTGTCAATTTAATTGTCATTTCGGCCGATTTTCTTGAAAATCGGATCAATTATGATTAATCGCATTAAGCCGAAAAACGTTCTTATAATTTGCGTAGTATCCAAACACGAAAGAAGTTTAATGATGTACTTGCTCCTTTTAGTTTCTTCTTTAATAAAGTTTTCTTACAGAAAAGGGGAATGTTTTATATACATTCCATTTATATAAAGTCTCCTGTGATATGACATAACAACAACAACAACAACAACATCAAACCCAAAGAGATGTACTTTTTTGGCATTTGCACCAATACTTACAAGTTGCAATATTCTGGCGTCTTAGTCTGCGACAAAACAATTACAGATATTCTTACTTTGTCCTGATTCCTATTTTGCGCACGGAAGATTCCGAAATCGCTCTGCGCAAAGTAAGAATTCTTTCTTTACAAGGTAAAGTAAGAATTCCTGCTCTCGGCAGGACAATGCCGGATTAATTCTTATTCCTACTTTGAGCATGGCATAGCCCTAAACATCACTGATCCTGTGTATTCCCACTGTTAGCTATCAATGCATGTTAATCCCCCCTTTTCTGTTTCTGTGTCTTGTTTATCTTTTTATTCTTAACAACATTTTTTTCATTTTCTTCAAAAAAAAAAAGAACAGAAAAGATAAATCGAGTTTACAAAGCATTGATCATTTCTTCGTAACTTATTTCTTTGTTGAATGGCCTATTGCGATATATGAGAAATTAATTAGATATAACTGATATAATGGCCTTATTATAAGAATGTTTAGAAACAACCACATGTGTTACAAAGGATAAAAAAAAAAGAAAAGTAATATGTTCAAAACAAAACAATTCAAAGAAATTAAAACTTTACCTTTGAACTTTGTCATTTTAAAAGTCGTTTGCTATAATCCATAATTGATACAGTTAAAAAATATACACAATACGCATAAAACCTCTTTCAAAAATAATGGTCCATTCTATAAATTCCATAATTGTTTCAGACAATAAAAAACTTTATGATCTTTTTTTTTTCGTTTCGCTAATTCAACATAAATACATGCACCGCATTTTGATAACTGGACATTTCATGTATAATAATTTTGTTGTATGCGTGCAACCCTTAAGGCGCTACAATTTATGACATTGAGAAATTGACGACGTAAATTAATTGTGAAGTGATTTTGAATTGAAATTTAACGCGAATGATAAAAGAGTTATGAGTGATATTACAGGGGGATAGCGGAATGGTCACCATTTCGTTCAAAATGATCGAAATAGTAAATTATCTATAACCTCCCATTTATTAAAATTTAGTTATATTTGATAGATTTCGGATACTTTACGGGCCAGTAGACACTATTCCTTATTCACGCCAGCAAATGGAGTTCTGGAACGTTTGGAGCGGTCTCGCGTGATTACTGAGTAGTTACGAATCTCTCACTGCATTTTACTTCTTGTGAAGTTACTTGAAATACGAAAATGCCCCCTCGGGGACTTTCGAAAAATGAATATTTGAAGACAAAAAACATTAAATAGACCCAGCTGAGGTCGTTTTTCGATACTAATAATCTTGAAAGGATGTTTAATTAACTTGTAGGTCAACTGCTCTAATTATTCAATTGTATTACCCATCATTTGTCCATTGCTTGATTAGGCCCTTCAAATGATGCAAATTAAGGGTCCAACAAATGACCCCAGGATTGATAACTGCGTTACAGAATGAAAATACGGATTCGACCATACAGAGGTCGAAAGTAAAGAAATAACGAAGTTTGAAACAGTAAGAATAAAATCTGTCATCGTTGATTTGTCCTCCAGTCAAATTGGTGACAGTAACGGTCATTTTTTTTATGTACTTCCGCTTTGAAATCCGTTGTCTATTGGACCTGTTTAAATGAGATTTTAAGTCACTTTAAAATGTATTTCAGTGAAAAAGCGGCAGCAGGAGCATCTAATTATTGATTCCTCGCATTTGCCATACTTGTTTTAACACCACATCCTTCCCGTAGCTGTTCCCTTCAAAATAGGTTAACGATTACAGTTAAACATCGTGAAATTGTACAGATAAAAGATATTGGAATGATTTTGTATTAGTGCGATGAGTGATTTATGATTGAAATTCAAAAAAGGTATTGCAATATGGAAAATTCCGTCCAAATTGGACGTAATTATCGATATATTGCACCTTTCTCTGATTAAACAAACGTAATTTTCTATTTGTGTGTCTTCGCGATTTAAAATCCACACAACCAATTAAATAGTAAAAATATTCGACCGTTTTGAATGAAAAGTTGATCGTCTCGAAAGATTTCAAAGTATTTTTTAACGATTTCGGAGCATTTTATAATAGCGGAGTGAGCTTTGGGAATGAATTAATGGGGCGTTGAAATTAGGTCATGACCCTTTTTTGACCACTTTAAATTAATTTCACGGATAAAAATCTACAAATTTTCCATTAACAGATACCTCAGAAATCCATATTTTACAATTAATCTGAAATGGGAGACAGGTTTCTCGTGTCACATTAACTTTAGTCAAAATTTGGATGAAAGTTTGCAAGGTTTCCGGTTCGGGGCTCGAACTCACAACAGCCCATCGAGTTACCATTGAGCTAGCCGACGTCGGATCCCAGCGATATGTTGCAGTCGAATAAGAGCAGTAGAACCAGAAAAAGATGATAGATAAATTAATAAAATACATGTAATAATAATAACATTAATTAGGATGTGAATTCTTTTCTTCAACTCATTGTAAGGCTAGATTCGTAAGAGAACTACATGTACTACTAAAGAAGAAACTAGTAGCTGGTATGTGTTGTTTTCTCTGCAAAAAGTGGCGAAATATGACAAAATTATCTTACCCTATAACTACTGGCTGGATTTCAACCATATTTCAGAGGTATGCCAACAAGACAGGTTAAGATTTATTTGTTAAATTCATTGAATATGGCTGATTTTTGGAATAAAAATTGGAGATATCTTTTTAAACTTTTCACTACGAAATGTTCTTAGAGTGTAATGTTTTGGTGCTTTTGGTAGGGCTTACATGTACCAGCAAATTTTCCAAACATATTTAATTATCAAAATAAATCTGAAAAATGAATGTCCCTGTCGTGTTTTATCAATTATTACTGCCAAAAAAATTCATTCAAAATTTAGAGAAGTGATCCGAAATTTGATGGTCAGAAGGTACCTGCGAGACACCTCCGCATGGGCCTCTTAGTTATCGCACTTGACGGCGCATGTGCATTTAACAAAACCAAAAATTGGTCTCTTTTCATTTGAACGCAAAAAATATTTACAAATAATGTACACCCAAATCTAAAGATAAGATGGTCTCATTACTTCAGAGATGTTCCTGTCGTTCGTTCAAAAATGTTTACTTTGGAATTTATAAGAACAAACTCAATTATGATCTAATTGATGTACATGTAACTAGTTTTAGATGAATTGATTCAATCATACAAGCTATCAACAGACAAAAATCAACATGCAGTCTCTAATATTTCTTTGAAGTCTTATATCCGAAGATGTGTAATTTACCAATCTTAAGATTGCGTAGTAATTTTTGTTGGATATCTTTTTATTTGGACACTTAATTATCCAAGAGTAAGATTTTGAATTAAATAGTAGAGTTTTGCGATTTAAAAGTTTGGTTTTTTTATTCATAATAGTGTCACCCTATTGAGAGGGCCTTATAGTAGATTTCTTGCATAGGATATAGTATCGCTAAATGGACAGTTACATGTACTTCCGAATGTTTACTAATTACTTTCGGCTTTCATCAGTGTCAGCTTCCACTGGTATCCAAATATCTATTCTCCCGGTGGTACAACGCTCGGCTTTTTACGTTTAATCCCTCAACAACGTCAAAAAACTCCTCGCTGAGACAGGTATAATTATAACGTTAGCATTGCTACAGTTAACATCATCGTGAGCTTTACAAGGTGAATGATTTTTGAATTATATTTTCTCGAAATTGAATGAGTGCGATGAGTGAGTTTTGAGTGAAATGAAAGGGAGGTAATCCAGGGGGAACAAAATTAGCGATATTTATTACCTCCCTTTAATGCATATTTTAGCAAAGAAGTTATATTAATAGCGTACCCTTTCTTAATCAGACGCTTGCAATTTCAATTTTGTCAATGAAAACGCGATTTATTTCTAGCTATATTTAGTATGAGTGTAGTTGTTGATCTTACCTTTTTAAGTCATTTTGAAGCGTTTTTGAATGGTTTGAATGAGTGTTTGGAGTAAATGAATGGAGCGATAAATAGAATGGTTTCGATTGAGGTGAATGTCAATTTCGAGATGTTACTTACTGTAACCACTGACTCAATTTTCTAGACAATCTTGAGGAGAAAAATATTGCACCTATTGATATTAAGATACAGACAGTAAGATACAATCAAATGTTTATTTTTTAAATGATTCTATAATTGTGACACGTCAAGTGAAAAGGGACCGCCTGGGATGTGCAAAAATGTCGACCTAGTCCGACCGCGCGTAGCTGTGCATGCTGACTTGGGTCTCTTCGCTGTCGGTGTATTTTCTGCACCTATGGTAACCCCTCTATCCTCTAAAATAAACGCATTTTATGACGGCTTCTGCTTGAACTCTACTGGAAACAATTTCTTTTGTAAAAAATTATCTTACAGAGGTGCAAGATCATCGCTTTTTGTGTGACGGACCACAAATTAAATGCTTGATAAATGCCGATGTTTACACCTCTTACAGAAATCAATTTTATTCGCTTTCCAGGTCACCTATAGGAAGAAACGTCGTGGAATTGGTGCTCATGCCAATCAAAACAATTCTGAATCGATCGCTCTGCGCTCTATTCATAGCATTTAAGACATTCACTCAAGTCATTCAAAACACTCTGAGCTCGAATTAAACGCTCAATATCTTTATTCAAATGACTCAAACCATTCCCTTTTAATAAACTAATCTTGATTTGAAAGGGCAAGCTTGGTCCGGGAAGACAAAAATACGTTTACTCACTCCAAGGGCGAAACTACCATTACGCACATTACGCAATTAAGTACTAGAAATAAACCCTCTTTTGAAAAATGGCATTGATGAATTATCGAAACATCGTAACTACAGCTTATTCAAGCTGTAGTTACGATGTTTTGATTTTTCACTAACGCCCAAATTATAGAAAAGGGTAGCAGACGGAGGACATTCGCCTTTTGTCACAGTCCACATATCGCCTATAACCTAAATATTTTATGTTGGTCGCCCTTTGAGTGCGTATAAGTTACAAACTTCTAATTACGCCTAGCACTCTCTTTTAGAACAGAAAATTTCGATCTACTTTTGACATCACATGGAATGTGTGTGTATTTCCGTTTATTTATCGTCGCCACCGTAGCACATGTCCATATGGGTGACGCCCCCAGAAGAAGGTTAGTTGTTACGGGGGAAAGTGCAAGGATACATGACGGAACTACTGCAGGATACATGACGAAACTACTGCTGTGATCCGCCATGGTTCTTTAACGTGATCGGTGTATATCACCGTCTCACGGGGCCTCGGTTTAACGTCTCATCCGAAAGACAATCAGTTTCTTTTAGTGTGCCAGCCAAGGTTTGAACTCACGCCGTCGAACTTCAATGGTTTTGAAGTCCGGTGCTCAACCAACTGAGCTAATCGGGCTGACACATGGAATGGCCAGCAAGATTCATGTTTTGTATCCACATAAACGACGGAAGTCGATTACCCAGTTTTACTACACTTACATCCTTGGTACTTTCCAGATTACGGAAATGTCCGTGAAATGCTCCAAATGGTTTTAGACAGCGAGTCTAATACCCTAAATTAAGTTAGTTACAGTCCATCTAATAGCCAAGATATAAATAAGTAAAATTCCCGACATATTAAATCACAATTCTGGCAAACATTACAGTAGATTTCAGTCATAAATCATTTTAAGCCAGGAAACACTGGGCATTTTTATGAGTTTGTAAACGTCTGATAGTTTTAGAGGGTTTCAGTTTGGATTGTGGCCCATTATCAATCCAAAATGTTCAATACCAAACAAAAAGGACTCTTGAATCGCTAAGATAAAAAAATAGTTTGCATTTGCTACACAAGTCAGTTGGAAATTACATCTAAATTTGTGACCGTTTGCACTAATCGAACATGAAATACATACATATAATACAATGCACTCCATTTAGATCGACCAAACAACTCAATGATCTTATCAACTTGCGTAGATTTAAGGGCGACTGATTGTTCCTTGAAAAAAAAAACAAATATGTTTATACATGGCGCGGATTTTTCCGTGTTGAGTAAAAGAGCTCATTGTCGCTGAATTCGCTCATTTGAACCTAATCAAAGATATTCTATTTCCTCCCTTTAACAGCATTAAAAACATGGTCATGAATACTATTCAATTTCATTTCGAAATTATCTAAAATCATTCGCCTTGCCAATTTTCTTAACTGCTAGGTGTATTGCTAGTTTCCACGGGTTATATCAAATGAACTATGACCATCGAACAATACAGGCGTCGACTTGCAAGGCACTGTGAATGTGTTTAATTATTTTTATCATAACAGAACATAACCAATGATTTATTAATCGGCAAGTACAAACAAGTACATAGCCATACAAACATATACAAAATACAATTAAGTCACAGTTATTGATCTTACTTTTAAGAATTAAGTAAAGTTAGAGGAGAGAGCAATGATGCATGGTGTTGATAAGACAATATTTTTGAAAAATGAAAAGTTCAAAAGATATATGACGCGCATGAATTTTACAAATATAATAACTATGAATAATAATCGGGAAAACAGAGAAAAGACATAAAAAGGTCGGGTGTATATCCATGACAAGTACACACACCGTACATATGTGCACTTGTGATAGTTTTACATCTAAGTGTGTTTTTTAGTTTGAATGAATGTAAAGATTTTCGTAATTTCCTATTTCTCTTAGTGCGAGTTCAATGAAATTTACAAGAAGTTTTAACGTGTCTTCCTCACACGTAGACATAAATAAATTGAATTTATAGACAGATGGTTTCTTATGAAAAAATGGGTCAATATACTTTTTTCGAAGGGGTGCATATTTAGGACACCTACATATAAAATGGGAAACATCTTCAATGTCATTTAATTTGCAATATAGGCAAATTCTTTCATTTCGAGGCGTTGGACTGTTACTGTAACGACCAGTTTGAATTCTAAGAGAGTGAGCAGATAATCTCTTTGTTGTAAGGTAAAAACGATTGTTTGGTGGTAAAATATCTAGGTATTTTTCGTAGGTTAAAATAGAAGACTTAAAATGTTTTAGCTCAATTAATACTGACCTGCTATCTTAAGAACTTTGCCATTCCTGGATAAAACAATCGATTACTTTTTGTTTGAAAATGTGTGGAAATGTTTTCAGAGAAACACTGCATGGGTTATCAAACACATATGAAAAGCCATAACTGTCCATTAATTGTTTGACTCTTGATGCCGATGTCGGATATCCTTTATTGAGACCTGCTTAACTTATATCAAAAGCTTTTTTCTAAAGGATATTTTCTGTCTCTTATAGTTTACACCAGTATTATATAATTTTGAAATAACGCATGATATAAATTGGAAACCGGGCTAATTCTTCATATTATACACCCATTGCACAAGTGCTTGTTCTGACTTTTAATATTCTCTTACAACATTTATCATTATCATTAGTATTATCATAATAATGATTATAATAATTATACTTCCAAAGAACTACAAGCCAGCCTTTTCTATGTTTCACCAAAAAATGATTTCGGCTTTGTTTTAACCCTACGTGCTGTTTACGGAATATTTCTATACTGACGTGTAGTCTGATCTGAGTCTTCCATGCCTGCTTTCTACTTGATAATAATAGAAAATATTGAACCGGGTAATTTGAAATGTCCTAAAACAGACATTTTGTTTGAAACAACGATATCATTGTCGCAACAGACAAAAACTTAAGAACGAATGCGTCATTAATGGACGTGCCGATGTCAATACTGAAAGGGAAATAAATATGTGTAGAAGATACGACTAAACTTGACTGAGTTAACTCTCTTGTAATCTTTTTTCTTCTTCAATATTATGACATCATTTTAACCTGGCATTGTCTCCGTTCTAACAAACACATTCCGTTTAAAACTTCTTACATATAAAGACAACCAAACATTTCAACCCGGCTATATTTTTCCTGTGAATATCCATATTGCTCGGATTTAATTGATGGCATCAATTAGAATTAAACCGGGAAGAAAAAAAAAATCGGCACACAAGTCTCAACACTCAAATTTTTCTCCCGATTTCGAAAATCAAACCGAAATCGGCGTCACTCGGCGTACATCGTACTGGGTCGTCGTTGTTCATATAAGGCAAATCGATGTTGGTCGGTGTAATTCTGGGACAGAAAATGCGTGCCTTCTTCGACAATGAATCCTGAGTGCGTTTCCTAGATTAAGATCCTTAAGAATCTAATAACGTTTTTTAAGAAGATTCGATTTTTAGATTAAGACTTTTCGGCGACTAATTAAGAATATTAAAAACCTAAACGAAACAATTAGTAGCCTTGACGACGTCGAACGTTTTCACTCAATATAACGAAAACCTCTTTTGTGGCGTCCAAATAATCTTATTTAACGGGAATTTTCGATTACCGTCGTTGTACTACGAGCAGCTGCGATTCTTGTCGATGAACGACGACTAGATTAGGCATGCCTTCTTTGGTGACGAATCTCGAATATCGCTTTTGTAAAACGAGCAGCTTCGATTCTCGCAGGTGATAATCGACTAGCAGCTCGAGCCACATCGACCTACACGGGTGAACAACAAACTCTTGGATTACCCCCATTCGGAACATCGCTCGGACTTTTCCATAAACTGGAAAGTACCTCGGACGTAAATTTAGTAATTTTTGGTCATTTTTTTTTTCGGCGATACGGCTCCTGGTGGTACTTTGGTTAATGCTCTGGAAGAATACTATATTCCTTAAATGTTTCGTCTGTGGAGATCATTTAGTCGTGTTACAATTTGAAAGCGAAAGTTTTCAAATTATAATATGCCTAATTTTAACCTAACGTCGATTTTATTTTTCGCAGCGTCATCCTCAGTTATGTTTGTGACGTCATAATAACCCACGTGCGATATGATGCACTTTCATGGCTGCGCTCTTATTATCCCCGAGGTCTATTCCGTAGAATCGCCGAGGGTTCCCGAGTGGGATTACCTCTCCTTAGTACTCCGAATTACTTCGAATTCCGAAAAATATCAAAGGGTAAATTAAGTTTGCACTAATTTATTTAAGTTCCTTTTACAAGAGTGTTGAACTATGTATGTACATCTATACATTAGAACCAAAAAAGGAGCGTACGATAAAAAGACTGCCAGCTTCAACAAATATGCCTGTATTAAGCACCTCAGATCAACCATTAGGTACAGAAACACCTTTCCCTTGCTTTAAAATGCCAAATAGAGATACAGTTAGTTACATCGTGAAATTGACATTCATCTCAATCAGAACCATTTTGAATTGCTAAAATAGCGTTCCATTCATTCTTTCCAAACACTCACTCATACCTTTCAAAATCGCTCCAAAATGACTAAGATCAACAAGTAAATCCAAGATCAATTTATCTGGAAATTTTCGCGATTTCACTCACAATAAATTGAAATTATAAGAGTCTGATTGGTTCTTGGAGAAATAGAAATCTATTTATAGAACTTTAATGCTTAGTTTATTATAACGAGGTAACAAATGTCGCTAATTTTGTTCATCCTGAACAAAATTGGCGATATTAGTTTACCTCCCTTTAACTTAACTCAAAACTCACTCATCGCACTCATTCCATTTCATTCAAATATCATTAAAAAATCATTCCCCTTGTCAATTCCATGATGTTGTAACAAAAGATTACCCTTATTGATGGTGCTGTCTGTTATCGTAGGCAAATTATCACCTTTATATACTTTTCAAAAAAGTTCTTTGACACTGGTTAAACATACGATTTTTCTGAATGAATGTAAAAAGTTTCGACGAATTTTGATTAATTTGTGAACAGTTATAATAATTTAAGAAGTTCATACGTATTGCGATTTATTACTCGATAGCTTTCCTTGATAAAGACGCCAAGTTCAAAATTACGCAAATCTGACTTTCAAAACAGCGCGTTTAATTTCAAATTCATTGGCAAGTCCTCTGATAGCTCCCCATTATGTTGTGAATGAAATGCCATTACTTGATTGTTTTTTTTTGGGATTGCACGTCTTGGCTCAGAATTCCACTGAAAATATGCAAACGAATGGAGGAACAACGTCATAATGCTATTGGTCGCCACATGGCAGGTTCCATAAGACAAGCCGACGCATATAACTGTTGCTAGTCGGGAAAGACTATCTCTTACCTCTGGCAACGCTTTAACACTACTCAATATCGATATATATAGAGCCAGATCAGTCTGACTCTGAACAACAAGAATCGTCCAGTACGGCGAATATCGTACCGATATTTGGGATATTTCATTATACTTAACGTTCAAAATGACTCTTGTCTCCAGCCAAAGCAAAATCTCCGGTCATAAAGTGTAGAACCAGATCCATTCATTCATGGGTCGAGTTGTAGCTATAGGACACGGGCGACGTAAC
The DNA here is from genome assembly GCA_948146395.1 of Fragum whitleyi. NCBI lineage: Eukaryota > Metazoa > Mollusca > Bivalvia > Cardiida > Cardiidae > Fragum > Fragum whitleyi. The sequence continues at coordinate 12,674,162 of OX411543.1, read as the reverse complement.
GCCCACAATCAACGTCTCCGTTACAACATTTGGTAAAAAACGGTTATTCTTTTTGTTTCATACAGGCTACAGACACATTGACTTTCCCTTTTTTGATTGACTTAATACACATATAGAAATTTTGTCATAGTTCAAAATATGGCCTATAGATCCAATATCAAACAACATTTTTTAAGAGTATATCAGTATGATAGGCGGTTAGTCTTTGTTTTTTTTTTTTTGTTTGTTTTTTTTTCTATTTATTTCGGAAATATATTTCGGGGGCATACAGTTAATTTGGGGAAACGAAACAAAAAATAAAATAATATAAAAACTTGTAGTCGATCGGGGACCTCGCACTAAATTTGTGTTCATCTTTATTCACCGAATTAAGAATTAGAGCGTCGGTCAATGTCGCACTTTTCTTACGACTATGTCGTAGTATTTCCGCGCTTTCACTCGGACTATTTAGAAACAATTCGGACAGAACGGAGTAAATCTGGTCGCATCGAATATTTTCAAAGCTAATCGAGAATATATTGATGGTGTTTAAGAAAACGCCATGACCTAGGATGGTCAGAGAAAAATCGTTCAATTTTCTTTGTGTGTAAATCGACTGAAAATACGTTACACCGAAGAATGACGATAAATTTGGCAATCGGGGTGCGAAGGACCTGGGGTAAGATTTACTATTATCCACGAATGGATGGGGTACGAATCTCGGAGAGTATAAGTGCCACCGCTACGGCAGCACTTAAGTAAACTGTACTACGGACCTTTTATATAAAATGTTAATTGAGAGTCCCTGCCTGAACGTAGGGCACAATAGTCCCATCCGTGTATATGGATAGGATATAAAACGAGTGCCGTGGTATATGGGAAATAGACACGAGCGTGAGCGAGATTTTCGGCACGAGATTTTCTATCTGACTTAGACCACGCTTTTCTTACACCATCTGTAATTTTTACTCGAAGCTCTTAATAATGAAGAAGAGTAAATCTCGCTGTGATATTACTCTAATTCAGTGTGAATATGCTGAAATCACTTATGAATCTATTTCCATTACCATTTTCAGATCTTTTACAATTTTGCGACTGTCGAAATTCGTTAGGAAAAAAGAGCTGTATAAAATGCTCGTCATCTTCTTGAAATGACTCGGCCCCAAAAACCGGTCGAGATTCACGTGCAAGACACACTACAACCGTATAGCTGTAAATTTAACCCTCGGAGTTGTATCTGTGATATATACTTTTGAAATACTGGGGCCAGTTTCATCAAAACATTTAAGACGCATTTTTGTCTTACCACACATTTAGGACAAAAATCATGTATCACAAATCAATCAATATCTATGTAAAGTGGTTGTTGTTGTTAGTGTTTCGAAAGTCATCGGTAGGACAAAAATACGTCTTAAATGTTTTCATGAAACTGGCCCCAGATCTCTGATTGGCCGATTCGCTTCAAGCGTGGTCTAAGAGACTATAGGGGTAAGTTCATATCGGACTCGGTTTCGACCCGAGTTGACCGGGTTTCCATCAGAACGACCTCGGTTTCGACACTAGTGATGTCATTTTAACCTTTCAATCTCGACGCTTCTGATCCTGGGTCAGGCCGGTGTTACTTGGGTTCCAAAATGGCGTCGAAAATAGTGCACAACAATTCGATTACATAAAACAAATGTTCTCTATTACTTTAAACGCCAAATACTTTTTACTTATTTTATATATTATTTTGCACGAGTTTATCACATTTCTTAATGGGATAACATATCTCATGGTTGATTAATTATTGAAGCGGTAAATGTGAAGTTTGTTTACTACCACCAGTGGGTAACTCCGTTCACATGGGGTAAGTTCATATCGGACTCGGTTTCGACCCGAGTTAACCGGGTTTCCATCAGAACGACCTCGGTTTCGACACAAGTGATGTCATTTTAACCTTTCAACCTCGACGCTTTTGATCCTGAGTCAGGCCGGTGTTACTTGGGTTCCAAAATGGCGTCGAAAATAGTGCACAACAATTCGATTACATAAAACAAATGTTCTCTATTACTTTAAACGACAATTACTAATTTCTTATTTTATATAGTATTTTGCACGAGTTTATCACATTTCTGAATAGGATAACGATTTTTCATGGTTAATTAATTATTGTAGCGGTTTGTTTGCTACCCCCAGTGGGTAACTCCGTTCACATGAATGTCCTTTTTGCGCATGCATATTTCTGTCAATTTTAGATTATTACATCATCTCACGCGTCTCTCGGACTGCCATTTGAATTTCCCCATGAATGTCGTTTCTGCGCATGCATATTACAGTCAATTTTAGATTATTACATCATCTGACGCGACACCCGGGCTGCCATTTGAATTTCCCCTAGGTGTATTTCCAAAACTGAACTCTGACGTAGGCGCCGAGTCCAATGCCATGGGTAAATCGGGTATAATTAAAAAGCAAATGATAGGAATTTAACCTTGTCCCTTCACTGAAATTGTGAAAGTATATGTTTGGATTAACCTTATGTTTAAGACAAGCAATAGCGTTAGTTTAAAAGGTATATTTTAAACTTTCTTAATGCAGTATTTTAACCTGCTTTATCTATTTCGAACAAATGGCACGAGAATCTAACGGTAAAAAGTTGATTTTACGGCTCATCGCGCAAAATCTACCTACAGCTTCAGGTAACAGTTGTCGCACAATTAAAGCAATTCGAATACTCCGAGCATATTTTGATTAATAAAATCTTTATCAATGGCGATAAGAAAGAACGAAATCTCCGAATTATGAAATACCATTTTAATTGTGTAACGGAATTCAAAAATGTACAAGTAGCTTGATAAATTATGAACACAATTGTCATTTATGTTTATACAATGTAACTACAGTTAATAACATCATAAAATTGACATTAATCTCAATCAAAACCATTCTTAATCGCTCACTCAGCGCTCCAATCATTCATTCTAAACACTAACTCAAACCATTCAAAAACGCTCCAAAAAGACTAAAACTGATATTAATAACTACACTCAAATTAAAATAGAGTTTAAAAAATCGCTATTTCACTGTAAAAAATGAAATTGTAAGCGTCTGATTGGTTCTTGGAGAAAAATGAAGCTATAAAAAGAACTTGTAAAAATACTTTATTAAAGGGAGGTAATAAATATTGCTATTTTTGTTTATGCAGAACAAAATTTTCGACATTGGATTGCCTCCCTTTTTTCACACAAAAATCACTCAATTAACTCATTCAATTTCGTCAAAAAAAATTAAAAACCATTCACCATACTAATTTCACGATGTTGTTAACTGTAATAGCTGTGATAGCCTGAAAAATTGACGAATTCAGATTTGACTATATCTAGACAAAAACGGTCTTGGATCACTTGTTACAAACTGTCCATATATAGCACGAAAAGGTCGAACTTTATGAACTTTCAGAAGGATGGAAAAAAGTGAACATGGTAAAATCGAAAAGAATAAGGCGTCGAGTCCATCAACGTACGAAAATACTAAATTTCGATTCCATTTGAGCTATTTTTTTAGAATAAATGCGCATACTATTACAGTCAATATAATCGCGAAATTGATTCAATAAAATGAATTGGAATGATTTCGAAACGAATTCGAGTAAGTTGATGGAGCGTGTTTTGGACTTATCTAAGGAGAAAATAATATAATAATCGGACGACATTTGTGATAATTTAATACGATTCTTTTATGAAATCTAAACTGTTTTCTGTTTATGTGTCTTAATGGACCAATCAGACGGTTTTATAGTAAAATTTTGGTATGATTCAATCGTTCTGAATGAAATGTTGATCGTTTTAAACAAATTCGAAGCGCTTTTTAACAATTTCGGAGTGTTTTGGTTTGGAATGTGTGTTTTGAATGAATTTGATGGTGAGCTGATCGAGCCGTTTAGAATGGCTTTGGTCGAGGTGAATGTGAAATTTACACAGCGCTGTTCTATGGTGTATCAGCCGCCACCATAGCGCAGTTGGTTAGGCATAAGACTTCCAATCTGGAAGTCGTGGGTTCGATCCCCGGTGGCGGCAAATATCCTTTCCGACGTTTGTCTTTCACCAATGGGTAGATAATCGTAAACCTATGTGAAATAGCAGTCGGAGGCTAGGAAAGGATGTAATGGTAGTACTGGCGTGAGAAATACCAGGAATCCATTGTTAGGTGCTCCGGCCGCCGCGATATAACTGAAATAATGTTGAAAGCGGCGTAAAACCCCATTCAATCAATTCAATCAATCTATGGTGTATCATACGTGACGCGAATTAATCTGAATAATGAACAATTAAGTTTGTGAACAAATGCTATTCGATACGATTAGTTTGTACAAATATATGATATATGGTCATTATATACAAAGAACACTTCATTTAAGGTAGTGGACCCGTAATTGTTCCGCAACATTCAGGACCACATGTTCTGTCACAATGTTAACCGAGGTTTCCTAATGAAAATCATTAGGAAACCTCGCTTATCACTGTCAAAGCTCATGCCTTCCGAAACGTTTCTGAACTTTTACGGGTCAACTACCTTAATCAGTGATAAATGGAATGAATATGAATTACATTGATGACGTGACACTACAGTGAAATGAACATCTAAACGGCCATTTGGTTCTTCCCGGAAAAAGTAATACTTCCTGTGGTTTCTGAAATCAGTTGTTGTCAAATTGTGTAAGATAAATCATTCATCGAGAAACTTCAATTAATATCGAATCAATTTTTTAGAAAAGCAACTAATTTTAAGCAGATTATAGGTACCCATGATTTCTAACACTTGTGGCCGGGGTATTTCTAACATTTCATACTTATTTCAGAAACAGAGCAATTGCAATGTTATTTTCTTAGGTAATTTGATGCAAGAAACGTATAACTCGCCAAAGTATGTCATTTATCTGATTATTTTAATATAGTTTTTTTTTTTTTTTAAATCTTCCTAAAGGTGCGACTTTTGTTAAGGAGGATTCACCATTTTAAGCATTTGCTAGAAACCATGGAAAATATCGAAAAAGCAAAACTGAACGGCAATTCATATAAAAAAAAATTTTATCATAAAATGGATATCATGTTAAAATGTGGCAAATGCAAGGTGGTCGTTTAGAAGTTCGTTTCAGTGTATACGAGTCTACGCGTGAGAGTTCCAACGATTTTATGTGTGCGTGATGGTTAGACATTGCGTAGCCTAGCTAACCACATAACGTAATAAAAATATTTTATGAGAACATGCAGAGGTTTTCGAGACATAATTTACCTACAGAGCACAAAGTTAAGACACCGACAAGATTGTGCTGATACACAAGCTGGACTGATGCTTTTCTCTGAGAACTTGACTTGTTCGATTAAGAAAATCGTGTAATTGAAAAGCTGAATGATATTGGAATGTTTTTGGAGTGAAATTGAATGAGCGAGAGGAGTGGGAAGGTATTCCAATATCGCTAAATTTGTTCATGTTGAACAAAATTATCGATAATTATTACCCTCCCTTCCCCCCCACCCCACCCCCCCCCCCGCCGACGCGCACTTTTCTGTTTTTGTGTCTTCTAGGACAAATCAGATATGTTATAAGCCACACCAGCCAATAAAAACGTAGAATAATTTGATAGATTTGGATTAAACGTTTTCCGCCTTTAACGATTTTGATATGTTTTCTTACGATTTTGGAGTGTTTTTGATCGATTTGAGTGAGGGTTTGGAATAAATGAACGGAGCGCTGAAGGTAAGATTTAGAATGATTTCGATAGGAACGAGTGACAATTTCGCGATGTTCTTAACTCAGTTGTTGGAAATTTCGCACAGGTGCTCATATAGTATCTTTCATCGTAACATAACAGTGCATATAGTGTAGTTTTGTCACTTACGACCCCTTCATCACTATACGCTGTCGACAAGTGACTTTTCTCGAAAAAAAAAACAGGATTACCGGTTTGCGTTCCAAGATCAAAACGTTCTCTGAACCATTATGAAACGATAGGCCGCTGTGAATGTATAGTTACGTGCAAAAAGGGGTATCACTTTATACGTTCGCAACCGTTTTTGAATATAGAACGCAGGGTAGTCCGTGGTCTAGTGGTTAGGACGGTGGCTCTAGGATCGAAAAGTCCCGGGATCGAATCCCGACCAGATCACGGGAATTTTGCTGAGCAAAAAATTAACTCCATGCTGCTCCTCTCCACCCAGGTGTATAAATGGGTACCTGTGAAAATGCAAGTCTAAGTGCTGTGGCTGCCGATGAGCACCGTATGTTTTACAGTTGACTTGCAATTCGATGATCGGGGGTCAAAGTGTGAAGTCGATTGAATATACCTGGTATAGAAACAGACTATAAACCCAACTTTAACAAATATCCCTAATTTTTAACAAAATAAGCGATATTTTACCTAATATTTTGATAAAATAAGCAAAAAAGTCATATAAATAGCCATTGTTTCTTTACGAACCCATCGCTTATTTCTTCTAGCGATTTTTATTTTTAATTTAGTTTTTTGATCTCATCATTTTTATGAGTTTGGGGCGTTTTTGAATGGTTTGAGTGAGTGTTAGGAATGAATGAATGGAGCACTGAGTGAGCGATAAAGAATGGTTTTGATCGGAATAATTGTCAATTTTACGTGTTACTAACTGTAGCTGATTTCCTGAATCTAGAGTGGCCATTCTACCGTATTGTACCATACCTTTTTAAAATGCCATCTGCTGGATTAATGCTCGACCAATTCAAATGTCAAACATTTGTTTTACTGAGTTCCGAGATGGTTTCTTTTCGCGTTATGGGTCAGATATTTGAAAAGAAATTGTTTCTTATGGTAAATCGAAATATTGGTCTAAAAAATCTAGATAGATATTGAGAAAATACCCCAACCTTCGCCCGAAAAATGACAATAAGAGAATTCCTTTGCAAGTTGAAAAAAGAAAAAGATTACAGTCCATCATTAAATTTTTATAGCAATACTGAGAACTGAATCAAATAAGTTTAAATACATGTTTTATCCAAACCTGTACTTACGTTATTCGTGGAAAAGTATGACGCTTTTAGGAAGTGGTACCGTAATAATTCCGCAACATTTCGCAACTCATGAACTTTAACAATGTTGACCGAGGTTTCCTAATGACAATCATTAGGAAACCTCGGTTAACACTATTAAAGTTTATTAATTCCGAAACATTGCAGAACTATTTGGGATCCACTACCTTAAACGCTTATTTAACGCTGGTAAGTCGTCCTTCGTACGCTAGTAGTACATGAACATACGTTTTGAATTTTTACTGTATGTCAGTTGACAGCAGTTCTCGAGCGATATATCAGTTGACGACAGCTGATACTTTTAAGCAACACATTGTGCCTAGTTTACTCGACAAAAACACTATTTAGGGCGCGTCGATGGAATCTTCTTTTGACGATAGATTGGCTAGAGATTCCTTACTTAATTGGTAGCTAAAGCATGGCCCTCGTCGTCAAATTTATTGGCCACAAAATATCGCTTGATAACATGCAAATAAGGTACATGAAATATCTATCCAGTTTTGATTTCAAACATTCTTACGGACAAGTTGTTTAATTCCAGCTAGTCTTGGATCATGGCGGTGAAATATGTCCTATCTAACTAAATTATTACTGTAATCTAGGCATTCAGTATGTACATTTGGCATTCTGGGTCCTTTGGAATGAACATAGTTTCATACATTTAGCACAAGAAAGATAACACACGTTACATGTAGTAGAAGGTCACTTTTATAGGTTGTCCCCCTTCCTCTGGGATCTATACTCTCGCCGAAATCTGAAATAAAGAAATCAGTCGTAACTCTCTTCCAAACATACCAATCGTTGGTGTGTGTGTGTTTTTGTGTGTTTTTTTTTTGTTGTTGTTGTTCTTTTTTCCAAAATAGATTGACCCTTGCCACGACGAATCCGATATATTCCTGTCTTGGAAGGAGGTATAGAATAAGATCAGCCTGCACATGCGTGCAGGCTGATCGTAGTCTATGACACTTGATTTTCCTATATCTACCCAGAAATGTTTTAAGACATCATGTTTTGTTTAAATAGATACTGACCCACAATAAGTGCATTCAGTGCCATCAAGACCTTGATTTCATTGTACTTATACGTCAAGGTTTCTACTCAGCTCAATAAGGGTTTACAACTTTTCCTACTGAATTGAAATCGTTGTTCGGTTTGTTTGTTTTTATAGGGTTTAGCGCCACTTTCAACACTATTACATTTTCATAGCCACGGCCGGTGCACCAAACCATGGTTTCCTGACGTTTCCAGCACTTTTATAGCCGAGCAACCAGCTGCTCATCCCACTTAGGCGTACAACTAATCATCAACCCATTGGTGGGAGACGAATGACTTGTGTCCGTTTGATTTTTGTCATGGGTTCGAACCCATGGCCCCAAAATTGACAGCCCTATTCTTAACCACTGAGCTTACCGGGCTCAGTGAAATTTTGTTCTAAACAGATTACCAATATTCTAGACATTTCAACCTCTCTGACCCAATTTTTTTTCTTTCGAATTTTAAGTAGGTAGTAAGAAAGAAGTGTAAAATAAGATTAGACTGCATGTCTATGCGGGCTTGTCTTAGTCAACACTATCTGTCAAATGTTGGTTTTCACCAGAAAATGTCAAGAACAGCGGGATTAAGTTTGATATTCAACATGATTATTAATTTATGAATAATCATCAAAATAATCGAACTGTTATGGCAGACCACTCTCACCTTCGTCCTACTTAGCTCCATTGGTTTAAATACATTGCCTGTCACCTGCGCCAGGGAAGATTAACTTAGGCTCAGTGGTTAGCGCATTGGACTTGTTAACAAAGAATTTGAATATTGTTGTCCGCATGGGATCGAGGCCGGCTCACGACGGATATTTTTCAGCTATGCTTCGGTTCAGGACAGTTCGTACGTAGCATGGGGGCTCGTCCGAGATTGGCCATTGAGCCATTTATATTGGCATTCTACCGACTTGGTTAGTTCAGAAAGCATATTACTTCCTAAAAAGACTTATCGTCATCAACTTATGATGACTCTAAAGGGGTTGTGTTATGGCAGACCACTCTCACCACTGTCCTACATAGCTCCATTGGTTTAAATACAATGCCTGACACCTGCGCCAGGGAAGATTATCTTAGGCTCAGTGGTTAGCGCATTGGACTTGTAAACCAAAAATTTGAATATTGTCGCCCACGTGGGTTCGAGGCCGGCTCACGAAGGATATTTTTCAGCTATGCTACGGTTGAGGACAGTTCGTACGTAAAAGAACATGTAGAGAACCTTTAAAACAAACGAAACATACTATGTGATCCTTGTCGACCCACATGTGTTCCTTGGTACTGATCGATTGGAATCGTCTTGCCATCGGCTAAAACAACATATTCGTCGAAAACTTCCACTCGGTCGAATCCATTCGATACTTCATCGTAGTACGGATTATCTATATAGGGCGTTGTCATAAACGGGTAAAATGTTACAGGGGGGATGGTACTGGTCGTATATTCTCGATATTCTAAAATACATATAAAAGAGATAAATTATCGTCGGTTTCTTAAAATATCTCGTAACTACAGCTTGTATAAAGCTGTAGCTACGAAGTTTAGGGAAAATCGACGTTTTTTAGGTATGCAATATCTTTTATTATAGCTTTGAATGTCTTTTTGATTGCGTTTATTGAAGAATAAACTGCAATTTCCTAAGCAATTGGCAAAAACGCCCGTAGGGCGTTATGTTTTTGCCTTAAGCTAAGGCAATTGCAAATTGCCACGTCGGGCGTTATGTTTAAGCAAGTGCAGTTTATACTTCAATAAACGCACTTTTAGACACTCGGTCCTGATAATTGCAATCCTTTCAGATCTTAGAAACAATTCAACTGCTTTACCAAAAAGGTTCATGTCTTCTTTCTGCGCGTATAGATCAATGTACAAGATCTTTTTTGTTTTAGATCGGCATAAATTGGTGTTGGTATCTCGCCATCGGAGTCTACTGGCATAAAGTACACAAATACACGACATTTTTGATATTCCTAGGGTTGCTTATGATCAAATAATTATTTTACCAAATATTTCTCCAATTCTAAACAAAATCGGCTTAGTTGAGATGGTTGCTAGATGGCCTCCGTCGACTCACTGTTAACGGTCGATAAGAATAAGAACTGCATTCTTTTTAACAACAATTATTTCGAAAAAATCTTAATTCTACTTTGATCAAACAGGTTAGGTCAGGTTATGTAAAGGGGACGAGAACTTTTCGACTTTCTACATCACTGTGCTCGCCGATCGAATGTCGAGGGGTTTTCTCGAAGACCTTTTGCATTTTATACAGAAATAAAAGGCAATGGATTACCCCACTAGACACGTTTAACAGGGACCATTTAGGATCCGTGGATTAACCAACCAAAATTCTTTATCTTTTTTAATTTCATTTATTCCATTCTTCAAAACGTAAATGTGATCTAAAGAATTATTTTACCGAGTTTCAAGATGGCCTCTTTTGAAAGAAGGGTAAAAAAACCTGCAATTTAACGAAATGTCACTTAATCATCTAAAAATCAAACCATTTATGTTTCAATTGAATTCTTAAGTTAAGGTAACTGTATATCAAGTCTTTAGCTCTACTGACCCAAGTCTAGAAGAGCTATAGTCTATTTCGTTTTTTTTGACTTTCCGCCTATCTGTCTGGAAACGTTCATAGGATGATTGTTAGGTCAAAAGAATCGTCGCACTCGAAATTGTGACCAATTCGTTGGAAAACACGAGAAAGGGGGTCTTATGTAATTTAACTCATTTACATTCCTGTTTACGCGATAAGTCGACCAATATTATCGGATTCTTTTGAAACTTTAACATGTATGCAAGTCAAGCATCATTAAACGCACGGTTACACGTTGACTTACCATATAAGGTTGTGACGGCTTTATCCTCACCCATGATATTTTTTGCCTCACATTCATAGTCACCATAATCACTTTCGTTAATATTGAGTATCTGTAGTGACAGCGAGAACGTGTCAAATTTCCCTTCGTACACCTCGATTCTGTAGTGATGGCTGTGTCGTATCTCCCGCCCATTTTTCATCCACGTGATCTTTGATCTCGGATATGACGTCACTGTACATTCGAGGACCGTTTCTTTTCTCAAAACCTGACCGATTCTGGAATTCAGTACTCTAACAACGGGTGCATCTGTAAAATTTGACCGAATAATAATTGCTTGTTTTATTTTCATTGGAGATAAGAATATAATTTGTAATATGAAAATACAATGGTTGTTCTGTATGATACAAAGAAATCTTTTTCTGAACATGTTTATGCTTAATTAATACTGTTGGAACTGTTGTCCGAATCAAAAACTACATGGAATATAATCTGCAAAATTTATTTTTGTCAATGCCCACATTTATCACATAAAATTGTATGGAACGTCATTTGTTTATTTCAATTTTCATATTACGACCATTCCTTTCAAAAAATGACCTGTAGGAAAAACGAACCCGTGTAGCCTGTAAAGTAAGTCTTCGTGGATCTAAAGTTGGTCCGTTCTTTTCATGCTAATGATAAGGTTCATTGACGGATCCGGGTACTTAGCGTACGTAATTATCTAAAGACGACAATTGTTATAAGTTTAGAAGCTTTACATGTTTACAATGAAAGCAGAAATTAAAAATAAGAAAGCAAATAAAAAAAATTGCCCATCAAAAGATTTTAATTTTGTTTTTTAGTTAAAAGTTCCCTTTGGTATCTTTTAAGTGTCAAAATTTGGTTGAGCATAGAGATAGCTAGCTACCCACTCTGACCCCAGGCAAGTCGAAAAGTGAAAAAAAAAATCAAATAGTACGGGACAAAATGAAAAAAAAAAGCCAGGAGTCTTCTTTAGCATCGCTACAACAGTTTGAAGAAGTTTGAAATATGTTAAAAACAGTGGGGAGTTCAATATTATTTTTTATGTGAACGATTGGATAATTTCGTAATAATCTATTCTTTATTGGTGGTGGTAGCCCTTCATAACTTAATGAGTGTTATCATACAATTAGTAACATCGTAATATCGACATTTGACTGGATCAAAACTATTTAAAAATCGCCTACTCTGGGCTTCATTCAATGTATTCAAAACATTCACCACAGCTACACAAAATCGCTTTGAAAACGCTATAAACAGTCTGAAATCGTTACAAACAACCAGCAATTCATTCAAATTAATCAACTGACTCTATGATTTAGTTAGCTGGTACAGAAGACATAGAAATAGAAAGTACGCAGATTATTTGAAAGGAATGTAATCAAATATAGCCCATTTCGTCCATTTGGACGAATTAAAAAAATACTCGCTCCTCCCACCCATTCAATTTTTATTCCGAAAGCATTCAAAAACCATTTCCTCACCTTGTCAATTTCACGATGTTATTAACTCTACGCTTTATTAATTTCTTTTCACCGTGAAAAGGTTAAGATATCATATGTACTTGCTCTGCAGAAGGTTGTTAGTGTCAAAATTACCCTCTCGGAATGAATTCCACACGATTGTCATTATCGTCATTTCTCGTCTAATTTCCAAATTCAACACTTACAATTGACTTTTATTTCCATCTGTCTCCAAGCGGGTGTCAAAACTCCGTTATCTGCCTTACATATATAGGTCCCACTCTCAAATCTCTTTATATTCTCGAGTACCAGCGTCTCACCTAGCTTATTCAAATCTGAAACGGAAGAAGGTCTCTTATGTATGTTAGTTTATTTCAAAACTAGAAGGTCATAGTCCCATGAGGTAGAAAACGTAAATTCAAATACAGCATGATGATGTTAAATCAAAGTGCATTCGAGTGGGATTCTTTGAATACATAGAGCAAGTCAACACATGAAAATTATTTGATTCATATGTACGTAAGTGAGCGAATTTGCGGCCAGAAAAACGCAGAGTTATCTGTGTTTACGGTGTTCCTGTCGCATATTTACTTTGCATCGCGTGATAGGCTGGTAATTTGTCGCAAACGACACAGAATTTACATACATACAAGTTGTAAACGGAAAAATAGGTTCCGTAGGAACATCTATCCTGACATCGTGAAGAATACATTCTCATACATGTGTACATATTCATACAAACATACAATCACATAAAAATACTTATATGTATATGATCAACAAAATCATAAAATAGTCGAATGCAAACACTTTACTTTGTGACAGTCAACGTTATAGTGTTTTTGATAACGAGGCATATGATAGGAATTATATCTTTTTGAAAATAATTTAAGGATAAGTTAATTTATCCAACAGCTTATACGAGTGTATAGTATCTCTAATAAAAATGAAGGCAAATAGCTTATAACGGCTCACGACAGTTTCAGATAGATTATATAAGCTTTTAGTATACAAAATGATTGTCATATACATATTAATTGTTCACCTTTCTCTTTAACTGCCGCAATAATTACTTTTAAGTCAAAAAGAAAAAAAAATATTAATCAAATTGATTAATAATATAAAGTCTTACTATCTTTAGAACCCGCCGACGTGAGAGATCTTTTATACCAGGATATATGTGGGTGGGGTACACCAGTGGCTTTACACGTTAATTTGACGGTGTCCAGTTCGTCCACATCCATATCGCCGCTAGATTCTGACCGCAAAATGTGGGGAGGCACTGTAAATAATATACCAGGATTGTTCAATGAATATTAAGGAAAATCAAACACCTGAAAGCACTGACTGCATTCATTGAGTTTTTCTCTTCAAAATTGAATTTGGAATGGTTCTTGTTTAGAACGAATAATCAGTTTGTATTGATCAGATGGCACTATTATTATGCAGGCTGATCTTTTTCCATACCTCCCACCAAAGCAGGAATATTCCGACTGCAGCATAACTTCCATCAAAAGTTTTGTTCCACCATTTTGTTGATGATTGTAAATCTATGTGGGATAACAGCTGGAGGCTCGGAAAGGATGTTATGGGTGAATAAAAGAGATATATACCAATGGCCCGTTTAACTAAACCTTTAAGGAAAAAAATATTGTAGGTCAAAATCACAAATCGTACCTGGTGTTTTATTTCATTGTTAGATTATGCGTTTCAAAATCCTATTGGAATCGTCTTTAGAAGACGTTTGCAATTAGATGATGCATGTCAGAAGTCCATATTTAGTTACTACTGAAGAAGCAACTTTAATTTTTGACTTACGAAATAAAGATCGCAAGATTTTTAGTAAATCAGGCCCCATGAGTCGATTGTTAGGTACTGCAGCCATTGCTATATGATTGAAAAAAAAAACAACGTTAAATGCGGCGAAAATTAATATTCGAACAAATAAGCCCATAAAGATGGTAATAACAATAAAGTAATACAAGAGGCCCGTCTTTCTTTACTTTAACGGTGTCTATTCTAGGAGGGGGATTGCGCATTTTAGCACATACTGTAACCCCCTCCCCCACCCCCACCCCCCCCCCCCCCGCCCACTGTTTTGAAAAGTGATAGAATATTTTCTTAAAAAGAGAAACAGTAACATTTTACATCTTTTGTGGAATGTTGACAATTCTCAACAAAATTCGCCCCTACATTTCGAATGACTAGAATAGAATAACCACTACTTAAAGCAAGTTTCAGCTTGTGTTTACCATTTCCAACATTTTCATATGTGTATGATGGTCTGACTTTGAGCAGCGCAGACAACCAACATTATACAATAGCATTATTCGCATTGCTCCTGAAGAGGGTTTAAGAATATCTATTTTTAGAACCCATAGTGAAGACTCTCCACAGACTATCCGGGTGCATAGGGCGACCAGAGCCTTTGCTTTGTGCACAGGTACTTTCTTATGACGTCATAAAGAGTAACTTTAACACCTTTTTTAAGGTAGATGGCCCGTAATAGTTCCGCAACATTTCGGAAGTCATGATCTTTCACAAATTTGACCGAGGTATCCTAATGAAAATCATAAGGAACCTCTGCCAACACTGTTAAAGGTCATTACTTCCGAAACGTTGCGGAATAATTACGGTTCCACTACCTTTACACAAAAAAATTAACAAAAGAAGTATGATTTATAATTGATTTTACTATCTGTAAATGAAAGTGACATTATAACGTTTTTACGCAAAATTTAACACGTAATTAATAACAAGTTTAGAGCACCACCAAGAAAATCTTTTCTTATTTCGTATTTGTATATTTTTGAACATGACATTGGACCGATCGTGTATTTCGTCCGAAGGGGAACAGACAAAAGCCCATTCGGTAGCTAGACAGAATTGTCATCCTACATGTGCATAAATCCTTTTTTTCTTGTGAGGAGGATTCGTATTGGAAAAGTCGAATATGCAAAACTTTGTGTTAAATTACAAATTGGACAAGCAAAATGTCGTAATTACAGCTTGTAAAATAGCTAAGTAATCATAATTGTTTTCATTGAGAAATAACTCAATCAGAATGCACGATTCTTGGTAAACAAAACTTGACTTAAATTATTTACTTTAGTATTATCAATATTCAGTAGAGGAAAGCATTACAAATGCACCCATCCAATGTCGTACTAAACTTTGCCATTGAAATCCAAGACAATTAAGGTTTTCAACAGAATTGCATGTTAAAAGGAGATTAATTGTCCCGCTGGGAATCTCAATGAGCAGGGAAATCTCAAATAAAATTGTAGTAAAGTTGGGATTTATTTTCGTTTTACGTTGAATTTAATGTTGAAATTCGTTTGTCGTCGAGTTTAATTCATGTATACATTCATAACTATGACCTAAATACTGTATAACAATCATCAAGAAAGCAAATATAAAGTTTGATAGATTCTTGTTGGTTAGAAAGGTGTCCTTTTAGATTACGTTTGCGTGTTAATCAACGGTCTTAAAATGGACCCTTTATTAATATGCAATCATTAAAACACAGCCGTCAAATATCGCAAGACAATGTTTAAGGTGACATTATGATATGTTCTTACATCTTTTATACAAACTTTTATTAACTTCGTGAAGCAAAAAAAAACAAACCATTTTTTCTTATAGAGAAGAACACTTGCATGTAGCAAACCTTCCTCGAATATAATAAGGCATTGTAACACAACCCAGTGAAATTCAACTGAAAAAGCTTAAGTATATTCATCGGTTAACCTAAACTTTTTGTCAAAGGCTTAAATGACATTTTCTCATGTTTGTTTGTTTTAATATTTTCCCGCTTTTAACAAATTTTCAGTCACATCGTCACTTCTGGAGCACCTTAAAATGGATTCTTGGAATTTCTCACACCTGTACTAAAATGTCATTCTTTCCTATAGCCTCCAGCTGCTATCCAAGAAAGGCTTCCGATTATCAACCGATTGGTGGGAGATAAAATAAGAAACATTCAACATGATTCTGATAATAAAAGATTTGACTGCCAACGAAAGCTTTATTTAATGTCATTATTTCTTAGTTACTGCAACGATGTTGCGAACTTCATTGGATGGTGCATGCATTTACCTAAACAGCATACCTATTCGGAACATCATTTCCGTAAACTGCAACATACCTCGGATGTATGTAAGACGGGTGGGTATGTAACAAAATTTGTGCATTTTGTTGGGCGGAAACAGTGTAAGAAAAACTAGCGCGGAAACAAGCGGTTCTGTCTTTAGATTAATATCTTTTACAGTAAATAAAGGCTGAAATCTTATTTTTTGAGAATGACGAGTCATTCTCAAAAAATCAAGATTTTTCAGCTGTTATTTAAGAATCTAAAGATATTTATATAAGGACACGATCGTTTCACGTTTGTCACATAAACGAGTAGCGTTGGCGACGTAAATGTTTTCACTCAAAGTTTCGATGTATAACGCCATTTTAACTGACGTCATCGAGTTTTTCCAAGGGTTTCCCGTTAATTTTTTTTAAATAGTCCGTCTATGTACATCCGAGGTTGATCGTGAGATTGGCCGAGTGGTGTACCGAATGCAACATACCTTGAACATTGAGAAATACTCTCTTGATTTTGGCGGGGCTTGTGTTGATCTGACACATGTATTCCCCTGTGTCGTTGTACCTAACGTGTTCGATCCGCAGGTTCCAGTCGCCGTCAGGTTCGGGGTCTACGGTAATTCGCTTGTCCTCGACCACCTTCACAATACCATTAGTCACTAGTATACCCTTCGGATTTACCCATATTATCTGTAAAAAGAGTAAAACAAACATGCAGGGACACACATGTAATTTTATACTGCGGTTTATTTCAGGGTTATTTATTTAAATGGGGTTTTAAGCCGCTTTCAACAATCTTTTAGTTATATCGCGGTTGCTGGAACCTTACAATGGATTCCTTGTAGTTGTCCCTCCAATACTTCCATTACATCCTTTCCTAGCCTCCAGCTACTTTCTGACCTAGATCTACAATTATCAACCAACTGGTGAGAGACATTTAGTCGGAAAGAATGAGTACAGCCGTCGAGGGCAACACTATTGTAAGTGCCTATATATATGTATAGGCACTTACAATAGTGTTACACTTAGACCCCTCGGTTGACCATGTGGTATATTTCTGGGTAAAGAGAATCTGGTGTTTTTAGTTATTTATGTGTTATATGGGGTTTACGAAGCTTTCAACAAAAGTGCATTTATATCGCGGCGGCTAGTGCACCTATCCATGGTTTACTGTCATTTCTCACACAAGTACAACCACATAATTTAATCCGAGTCACCAGATGCTCACCCTACTAAAGCATACTACTTATCATTCGGTCATTGGTTGGACACAAATGAATCGTGTCACATCATCTTCACGAGTCAAGGGGTATTCGAATCGATAGTTTCTTCTCGAATACGAATAGTAAGATAAGTAAAACGATCGTTACCCTTGGTTCGACAAGATGGTGTCGCATAGACTTTTGTCAAATGTCCGATAAAAGTTGGCCGATCCGGTGTTAAAACTCATGACCCTAGGACTGATAGCCCTATGCGTTACCGCTGAGTTTGCCGGACTCGACAGAAATGCGACGCGACATCCAAATTGTTTT
This sequence comes from Fragum whitleyi, assembly GCA_948146395.1. Classification (NCBI taxonomy): domain Eukaryota; kingdom Metazoa; phylum Mollusca; class Bivalvia; order Cardiida; family Cardiidae; genus Fragum; species Fragum whitleyi. The sequence continues at coordinate 12,656,181 of OX411543.1, read as the reverse complement.
ATTCGTCTATAATATTGCTTCAGAAAAATAAATTGGAATCAATAATAAATTGATATTACTTCCGTCCATCAAAATACTCGCATTCTGATTTGGAAAAAAAATATGTTTTATTTCCTAATGAAAAACAATTTTTAGAAACGCATTTTTTTATTTACTTTTCTTTATTTTATTTTTTTTTCTATATTATTATTTGTAAGCTTGCGCTAGAGGTAGTCTCAGAAGAAATATGTCCCAATTCGTATAAAAAATATTTACGTTTTGGCTTCGAAATGACAAAGCATGAAGATATTATTTATTTTTATCTTATAACTATACAACTATCCATATGATAACATCCCATATGATATTTTTTATGATATCACATAGTTATTTTTAGAACAAAGATATAATGCGGTTATCTTTAGAAACTTGCATTTCAGTCAGAAAAATCGACAAAAACAAGATAAATAGAGGTTATAAGATAAATATAATACATACTTAGTGTATTGTATGAAAAAATATCTAACTCGGTTTTGAGAATTGATAATTGTCTCGGCAGAGCCTCGACAATTATCAATTCTCCCAACCTCGTTAGATATTTTTTTTCATATAATACACTAAGTACGTATTATATATATTCAATGTCGATATTGACCTAAAAGCGTAATCAATCGTATGTATGGATATGCGACGCATTTTCATACATTGTGAATAGATTTTCAGTTCCATAACTCCATTAAATAAAAAAAGTACTCTTTTAATCTACAAACTATACTTTCTTAGTATCTTTTAGTATGTGGTGTTGTATTTTCAGTGATACATGTATTGAAGTCGCCAAATTTTCAGAATTTTCAATCAACTCATATACCTATTATAAATATCGTTTACAATGAAAAACAAAAACTTGAGAAAACCGTTTCGAAATTAGGAAAACACTTTAAACAAGAGCTATCGGAGGACACCGAAGCTCCACTATTCCTAGTGCCTGATAGTAAGAGTAAATAAATGTCGACATTAAAAAGTTGGAATAAATTGATTATCAGAGTCTAGTAGCTGATATTATGCTCACAGATTCATATGTAAAGTTTACAAACAAAAGCTGTAGTAGACACAAAGATACGACACATACACAACAATTGCACGTAAAAACTTATCCAGGGTTTCTAAGTCAAAAAATGGTTAGAATTCAACTAAATTGCATATCAGAGTAGGAAAATCTTTGTCAAGAGGCTGATTCCATGGTTTCAAAGCATAGACAAAGTTTACAAATAATTGTTATAGTAGAAAAGGAGATAGAATATATATTCATCAATTGCACGTGATAACTTAACCGAAAATTTTAAGTCTGACAAGGGTTTAAATTATACTAAATCCAATATCAGAGTAATAAGTCTTTGTCTAGAAGCTAATACATGTATTACGGTTACAGAAGCATGAATAAAGTATCCAAGCAATAGCTTTAGTAGAAACAGGGATAGAACATATCTACATCAGTTGCACGTAAGAATTAAAATGAGAATTTTTAAGACCGAAAAGGGATAAAATTCCACTGAATTCAATATCAGAGAAACGAATCTTTGTGTAGAGGCTGATATTATGGTTATAGAAGCATTTGCAAAATTTAACGCGAAAGCTTTAGTAGAAATAGAGATTTGACACAGTTGCATGCAAAAACCTTTACCAAAGCATTACGCCGACGCCAACGCCGACACCCGGGTGACCGGAATAACCCCCTATTCTACAAATTGTCGGGCTAAAAAGCAACTTCACTTTCCACTCATCCTAATTATATAATCAAAATCTAGATAATATAAAAAAACAAGAGGGCCAGAATAGTCCTATACTGCTCACCTGAATTGTTTTAGTCAAGTGGATCTCACCCAAGTAACTTTCTGGCAAAGTTTCATTCACAATTGCTATATTATTGGAGTGCTGTTATTCCAAGATTTTAAATTGAAAATAGACCCTGCCCATCCATTCGTTACTGAGGAGACTCAAAATTAGCCCCGCCCTGCCACGGCCATATTTATAGACGAATAAAAGTTTCGTGAACAATTTTTGAAGAAGGTCATCAAAAGGAATACTCTGGTAAAGTTTCGTTGAAATCGACCCAGTGGTTCAGGAAGAGATGTCATTCAAAGACTTCGGGCTCAAAATAAGTCGCGCCCTGCCATGGCCATATTTATGGGCCAATCAAAATTTGCGTATAATTTTTGAAAAGGGTCACCAGAGAAACATTCTGGAAAAGTTCCAATGCAATCGGCCAAGTGGTTCAGGAGGAGATTTCAGGCTCAAATTAAGCCCCGCCCTTCCCCCTGTATGGGCCAATCTAAATTTCGCAAACAATATTTTGAAAAGGTAACCCAATGAACATTCTGGTAAAGTTTCATTGAAATCGGCCTAATTCTTCAGGAGATGTCGTTAATTGATTTCGGGCTCAAAATATGCCCCGTCCTGCTACGCCCATAAGATTTATTGGCCAATCGAAAATTCGCAAACAATTTTTAAGGATCACCCAAGCAACATTCTGGTAGAGTTTCATTGAAATAGGCCCAGTGGTTCCGGAGGAGATAACATTCATAGTATTCGGGCTGAAAATAAGCCCCGCCCTGCCAAGCCCATATTTATGGCCAAATCACAATTTCGCGAACAGTTTTTAAAAAGGGCCACACAAGGAAGTTTTATTGAAATCGGCCCAGGTGCTCAGGAGAATAAGTTTTTTAAGTTTGTTGACGTCGGACGTCGCACAACGGGCGATGGACTCAGGGTGACCCTAAAAGCTCCTCTGGAGCTCGTTGTGCTCAGGTTAGCTGAATACAAGTTCAGATATTGATAGGATTGATTTCCGCATTTACGAGTGTTGTAAAGATCATTCCCAGAATATCGAAAAAGTAAAAAAAAATGCACATTGAAAATAATAAAAATCTACACAGTAACGTTGACATATCTTACGTCATCGAACGTTACATACGCCGTCGATTTTGCCGTTTTGTTGAAAACGACGTTATCTCTAAAACGTAATGGTAACGACGTAAATTAAAACTTGCATATTGTTGTTTTCATTATTTCGCATTTAGTATTAAAACGAATTAATAAGTGGTAAGAAAAGCAAAAATAAGCACAAACGGTTGCCGACAACCGCCTATTTAGCACAATAAAGAGGTACAATAGGCAGCGGTATAAGAAATGTGAAATTAAGAGGGCATCTGATGTCTGAAACTACACAGGATGAGCTAATACGTGTCGTATTCCGTGTGAACAAATATTGTCACGAGCCAACGTCAGAGTTAGTGGGAATTATGGGTAATCACGCGACACTTGGCCACTGGAACACAGAGGATGCACCGAGAGCCACGTTTATTGGACACAGTCAATGGCAATTAGAAACCTGGTAAGATTTTATGATAGCTAATCTGACACGTAAACACGAACTCATTCCCTTCAAGTTCGATCAATCGCTCTTATTTATATTGTTTTACTTTTTCACGAATCCATAAATTCTACATAAAATGATCTAACACAGAGAACATCGACCGATTTTGAAATTAGTACAGATTTTTTATCATTGAAGTTTTGAGAATCCTCAAAACAAATTTCAGCATTTTATTCGATGATATCAGCATCAAAAATAAATCGAACGTTACCAGTTAAGTGGTTTCGAAATATAAGACGTATTCTTTATGTTTGCTTGTTTCAAACAAGTCACTCAAATGGATGTTCATAAACTTATCAATTCTTCAAAATCTACATCGTGTGAACTGGATGTGATATCTACTCCTTTTCTAAAATCACATATTCAATCGTTTCTGCCAATTGTTACGGATATAATCAATCAATCTCTTGACACTGGAATATTCCCCAAGTCATGTAAAAGCACTGTTGTAAGACCACTCTTGAAAAAGAAAGGTGCTAGCCTTGAAATGAGCAATTATAGACCAGTTTCTAACTTGTCCTTTCTTTCAAAAATACTGGAAAAAGCAGCATTAAATCAGATCACGGAGCATGTGGAGAAAAACAACCTTCTCCCTGTGTATCAAAGTGCATACAGAAAAAATCATGGTGTTGAGACTGCATTAATCAAAATGTATAGTGATCTACTAGATGCAATTGACAATAAACAGGTTACTATTGTTGTTATGATAGATCTTAGTGCGGCATTTGATACAGTTGATATCCCTATAGTCCTCAAAATTCTAAAGAATGACTTCAATTTACAGGATGTTCCTTTAAAATGGGTACAGTCTTACCTCAGTCAAAGATCTATGAGGGTTATAGTTAATAACAGCTCTTCAAGAAGTGAAAACTTAAAATACGGTGTACCGCAGGGATCATGTGCTGGACCAGTAATCTTCACTATGTATATTGCAGCATTGAGTCAAGTTGTCTGCAAATATCCTATCGAATTATATGGATATGCTGATGACCATAAACTGGCAATGAGATTCAATGCTGGAGTCTATGAGAGTGAAGCTCAAACTTCGATTGCTCTAAATAAGTGCCTTAGTGACGTAATTGTATGTATGAGTAGTCATAAACTAAAAATGAACAATTCAAAAACAGAAATAATTGTGTACGGAACAAGACAACAGCTATCCAAAGTTAATATTTCCAGTGTAAAGGTTGGTGAAATCGCTGTAAAGTGTGTCGATCATGTCAGAGATTTAGGTGTTCTTATGGAAAATGACCTAAGTTTTGATCGTCATATTAAAAACAAATGTAAAATTGCTCATTATCAGATAAAAGGATTAGTAAAAATCAGAAAATATTTGACAAGAAAAGGTACTGAAATTTTAGTGCATGGCTTAATCCATTCTCAGCTAGATTTCTGCAACGGACTATATATGTGTATTCCTGAATACCAATTGAACAAACTCCAAAAAGTCCAAAATCAAGCAGCTAGGGTCATTAGTGAATGTGGATTTGATCAACCGATAACTCCGATTTTGCAACATCTGCACTGGCTCCCAGTTAGAACAAGGATTATGTTCAAAGTTATAACATTAGTCTTTAGATGTGTACGGGGAACAGCTCCAAAGTATCTTATCAATTTGATTAACATCAAACAGACTGGACCAAGATTAAGATCCTCAAGTAAGACTTCTCTGCTTTGTGTTCCTAAAACACGCACATGTATTGCTGATAGGTCGTTTGCAGTGACAGGACCAAAATGGTGGAATGGACTACCAAACCATCTAAGAGAAATACAAGAAGAATCGGGTTTTAGCCGATCACTAAAGACATATCTGTTTTCAAAGTTTTATAGTGACATGTAGATAATGTACTAATTTCTTAATTTTTGTTCAGCGCAACAGAATGCTTCATTAGCAGTTTTTGCGCTATACAAATATCATTGTATTGTATTGTATTGTATTGTTAAATAACTCTAAGCATTTGTTATGCCTTTCTCAAAGTACATTTAGTTACAGCGTGAAATTGACATTCATCTAAATCAAAATAATCAAAATCGCTCATTTAGCACTCCATTCATTCATTCCAAACACTTGAACTTGTACATATATTTATTGAATGGAGGTGATAAATATCGCTAATTTTGTTCATCTTAAATAAAATTAGCGATATCGGATTACCTTCCTTATATTTCATTCAAAACTCACTCCTCTCACCCACTCAATTTCATTCAAAAATTATTCCAATATCAATCAGCTCATCAATTTCGCGATGTTTTTAACTGTCGTCCATATCATGTTTTATCCTTTGTCGCAAGACAGGTTATATGATATAGAACCCGATAGGACAAAAAAGGGAACTGTGCTGGCAAATAAGGATCGAAATATTTCGCAATATGCTGAATTTCTGAATCTAGAATAATCATCCTTCGAATATAACGTTTTCAGAATGTGACATACTTGCGACTTCTAATCTCATTTGAAAATATTTATTGTACATTTTTTTTTGAATATTTATTGCACTTGCTTATGCTGCGTTTCCACTATGTTCCAGGCGGCAACGGCTGTCCTGTTTCTCCAAAACGTGGCACGTCGTGGAAATTTGGTCATTTATTTAACAAGTTCTACAACGTTTTGCTAATGCAGGCTCAACTAACACAAGAATGAAGCTGATCTCTGATTTTCATCCAATTTTCCTCAGCAAGCTTGCGCCGTGACGATCGCATCATAACTTAACACATCTTAGCAGGACGTACCAAACATAGTCACACACCGTGGTGCGCCGTAACTCAACGCAACAAAACGTGTCAAGTTAAACTTAGCTTGCCGGGAAGAAGGGGATGAGACGCGAGACATCCGTGGTGAAACGAAACAAAACGTTTTTAGCAATCGTGGCTTGTCGGGCTGCAAACTAGCTTCCCGTTGCGCTACGGTCCACGGATATCTTCCAAGTTTCACTACAGTTTGTTACGTGCTGTCACAGTTTGTTGCATTCATCCCGTTTCGTCACGTTCTCATTTCCGCCGGGATTGCCGTTGCAGATTTTTTGACAGTTTAAAAAAATTTCCGGCGGCCACGGCAGTCCCGTTCTGTTAATAACATAACATAACAACAATCTTTATTTCGACATTAAGCACATAGGCTCATAGTCACAACATAATAATACAAAAATGCATGAGAAGAAAATGACAAACATGATACAAGAGTCTACGTAATTTACATATTCATGTTTAAGTAACTTTATATATTTAGAGTCATAAAAGTTTGTAAGTATGATAAATTTCAAAATAATATGTTTTTCTGTTTTGGAAAGCCTGTTTAAAATAGTTTGGCAGTATGAGTAATGTTATTTTATTAGATGTATTTAAAAGTTCAACAAATTTATACATACTTGGATTTTTTGTAAAATATTTTGGGATATATTTTTTTCGAATTTCATGATAAAAAGGACAGCATAGTGTAAAATGATATTCATCTTCTATATCATTGAATGTGCATAATTTACGGTACCTTTCGTTTCTCACTATGTTTTCGTGACGACCTGTTTCAATTTTCAAATCGTGCGAAGAAAGTCTTATTTTAATAATTAACGAGCGTAATTTTCTAATTATTATTATATTTAAAGAAGAAGATCGTTCATATTCAGTTTTGAAATAGCTATAAAACTTCAATGACGTAAATTTTCTAATCCCGTCGCCCTGCGTTGCCCCGCGTTCGTCCCGTTTTAGCTACGGGTGTCTGAAACAGGGCCGCCGTGGTCGCCGGGAACATAAATTGGAAACGAAGCATTAGTACTTTGCTTATAGTGCAGTATCAGATATCACTTTACTCGATGCTAGGCATCACTGATAATTTTGGCTTCACTGTAAGAATTTGGGCAAAAGACATTTTGCAGCGTGGGATATTGGCAAATTCCCTCTCTTAATTGCAAAAAGGGTTCAAGATAAAATTACTGTACTCAAGTTTGAACTTTTTCCAAATTTTGATATGGTTTTATTTTTATTTTATTAAAGTGAATATGTGCTTAAATGCGGTGGTAAGTACATTGAAATGAAATATTGTAGTTTAATTTGGAATTAAAGAAATTTATCCGAATCGGAAGTTCGGGTAAACCCTCAGTTGTAAAAGATTCTTCTACAATCTCGTACCCTGTCCTGCGTCCAGCATGAAAACGTTCGCAAAGCGTCTGAAAATTTTACGCCGCTTTGCACGTTAATACACGTGCAAAGTGGCGTTCATTTTCAAACTTCCGTAGGTGTTTTTGTATCTGATATCAATTTTTCCTCGTCTAATTCAGGCTTCCCAGGAATACAACTTTCCTCTTTAAAAGTTTCTGCCTTGATCCAAGAACTAATTTCGTGTTTCACATCGAGGATAATCGAGATAGAGAGCTACGTATTGACGACACATCCCTATTTATAGAAGTGATTTACAACCACTCTGGTATTGAAACAATCAGACCGATGATATCACATCTGACGTCAGATGGGAAACCCCTAGTTTTACCTGTACATAGCCTTAGCTTTCCAAAGTGTAAGTATTTATAAGGGATTGTAAGTGCTTTTATGTTACAAAAATTGTGTATGTAGAAATCGGAAATTCTGACGATTCAAAATGAACCCAACTGACCTAAAGTTTTAGATCAAATTTCAATTTATTTATTATATTTTAATTCGTTTATTTCATTTTAGCTCACCTGAGCACGAAGTGCTCAAGGTGAGCTATTGTGATCGTAGAATGTCCGTCGTGCGTCCTGCTTCGTCTACAATTTCTTTAAACATATTCTCCTAAACCTGTGGGCTAATCTTGATGAAACTTGGCAGGGATGTTCCTTGGGTCAAGCTCTACTAAAGTTGTTCAAATAAATGAAATCCCTCCTCAGCTTTCCCTTTACCCTTATCCAAAAGCGTGAAAATATGAAAACCTTCAAAAATCTTCTTCTCTGAAACCAGACATATCTGTCTTGCTCTTGGCTGAAAACATTTCATGGTATTGATCTTATGTAGAAATTGTCTCCTTGTTGACATCTATTTAATTAATGTGATGACCCAGGGATCAAATAGACTCAGGTGAGCGATCTAGGACCATCATGGTCCTCTTGTTTTGTGATAATTATAAAAAAGGATTGGTTCCCTGCGAGGTTAACAAGAGGTCACATTTCAAAAAAACATTCATATAGCAAGGTAGAAACACCATTCCTGAATCAGATAAAGAGCCAAAAATGAAAGGTTCCTTTACCACAAAGCCTGACTAGGGTCGACACTTTACGCACTACCAAAATGGTCCATTTAAGCCTGAAGGGTCATAAATGCCAAACCATTATTCGACAATAATTTTTTAATATTTTGAAATATTTAGGAGCGCTTTGAACGATTAAAGGGAGTGGGATAATTGCAATTGATCGAACACTGAAATAGAAATGGATTTTTAAATATGTGATTTTGAAATGGATGAATATGAATTTCATGATGTAGCTAACTGTTGTAGATTTTCCAACGGCTGGAGACTGGGATATCGACGATGAAATAGACGAGCAGGAGTACTACACGCCCGAGTATCAACTGTCGTACGGCAAGGCCGGAGTACTCGTGAGAATGTACAGGGACGGTGATACTCAACATAAAAATGGTAATGATGATAATCACGATCATTAGGTATGATGAACAACTAGATTAATCAATAAAATATTTTAAATTTTGAAATTGATAGTAATAATTGATAGAAGAATAAAGATTTTACTGAAATAATGATACTGTTTTATTTATCCTGTCATTACTCAATAAAAGAGAATTTTTATAAGGTCGACGTTCAAAAGCAAATTGTCATTTAAAGTGTTTGTGAATCGCTAGGCGAAAAGGGATCATCTGGGTAGTGATTAAAGTGTCGATCCAAGTAAGCATGCGCAGTTTGCGCATGCTTACTAGGATTGAAACTTTAAGCACTTGGCTGATTTTCGTGTTCTTTACTGATAATTCAATCTTCCTGCGCAAGGGTATTGAAATTGTTTAACTTTGCAAGAACATTTAAAATATCATGATATGGACTTAGATTAAAAACGGGGTCATTTTTTTGAAACATGTGTCCCTAGTGAGAACCCCGTAAGAAATGTTTTTTAATAAAAGAGATTGTGCCCGTTAATGCCAAGCGGGGTTTTCATTTCAAATATTCTTTTACGATAAGTTAGATTGATCGACAAGATTAAGAAATCAGCGAACAGTTTCGACTTCAGTCAGCCTGCGCAGTCCACCAGTATCGTTTCTGTACGCGCTGCCAGATGTCTCCTAGTAGCCTGACCGATCACAAATTAATAATAATTTTTTGCTGATCAAATCCAGATAATTGTCACTCGCCGCTCTACGGGTTGAAATACAACCACTGCTAACTCACCTACGTCTAAAGGGGCTTTGGCATAATGCTCGTATTGAACAAGGCCGAAAAGTGCTTGTCAATTGGTTATGATAGATTGAAACAATGATATTGGTATGTTGCATGCATGTAGCCCCACTTCGCTAAGCATTCTTGACTTACTTAAGACAACACAAAGAATACATCGACAAAAGCTATAGTTTAAAGTTAAGTTTTAGACAGCGCCGTTGTCAAGACAACCACGAATTTTGGTGACGAGTTATCCATTTACCGCGTGTTTCATTTATCCCGGCAACATGTTATAAGCAGACAATTAAGGTCGAAAACCAGACCTTTTTCGTGTAACCGAACAATTGAATTTGCGCCGTAATTTGTCATTTTGTTAGATCAGACTGTTCAGCGTTATCTTACAAAACTTAAAAACAAAGTATTATTTCTCATTGTAAGAATAAAAAAATATACTAAAATATTACATAAAGATGTCTTTTCTGTCATAGACCTAAGACGACGATTCGAGATTGTTGGCATTTTTCTTGATTTTTCACAGCATTAACGTAAATGACTTTAGCAACATCACTTCAAGAAAATAGTCAAACCTTATTATTTTTCTTAAAGAGAACGCCGTGTTTTTAATTGTCGGTTACAATTGTAGAAGTACTCTTTGAAAAGGAGTTTTTAAAAGATACTCAACAAATAGTTCATAAAAGTCACGACCGAACCCAACTTTATTTCCTTTTCTTTCGCCAAGCCTAAGAAAAATATATATGTGACCCGTCGCGCGAAAAGGGACTGCGGCCGGAGCAGACTGACTCGTGTCGAAACTTTTCGCACTTTACTAATTTTCTGAATCTAGAATAATCAATCTACCTTCCCGTGAAAGAATATCAGAAATGCGACCTCTGGTTTACCTGTACTAGAAGCAATCCCTTTTTCAAATGTCTATATTACGGAGTTCTCAGATTGTCCCTTTTAGCGTGACGGGTCACATTTGTTCTTAAACTCAAAGTAACAAATCTTTTAAACAAGTGTGCTAAATAAATTTGAAATGGGCGTAGAAGGTGAATACGGGCCCAGATCGTATAGGCCATAAGTGATCATTCGAGATAAATAGAAAACAATATTTTACGATGATAAGGATGAATTCAGTATATTTCGGAGTCAGTCATTAAACATAAACCTAATAATTATGACGAAAAACAGATTAGTATTTATGTTTGCTTATACATGATAGAAAGACTCCACAGGGAGCCTTTAAGTGCGATCGCTCCTGCAAAACGGTAGCACAGACAAGCGTGAAAACGACGTCAACCAATTATACCGAGATCCCGGCTAAATGTAATCCAATTGCCTTCTGAAATATTGGAAGTGAATTGCCAACAATTGAGCATGCACATATCATAAGCTGGGACATGATGCATGGGACTTATAGCTGCGATAACTTGGGGCTATTTTATATAAGGTGACGGCGGAGGCTCTTCCACTTGCTTTTTGAAAATGGAACTACTTTATCATATCTACGTACTCGCATTATTGACACGTACTTGAGTAATGTAAGACGCAATTTATTGTTCTTTTTTTATGTTTGTGATTTACAACAAATCCATTTTTGAAATATATGCAATCTAGACTTTAAACATATTGATGAAAAACATAAAACACGCAACATGAAAAATTATTCTTTGCCGTATAATCTTTTCAATACATATTTGATATTTTGACGTGAAAGAAACTCCTTTTAATTTCTTGGAGTATAATTGACGTTTTGGCAAAGTCAATGTACGTTTGTGTTCATGTATATACCCCTTGTGATATAATTATTGATGGTAGGCGTTACTGCAGAATATGTTGAGTTTGTTGTCAAAGGTCTTTTTCGTATCTTAACTATTATATGATGTGATTCATATTTACATCTCTTCAAATGAAAACAATAATATCTTGGAGTGTGCATTTGTTTCTTTCATTTAAACTTCTTTTACCACGAGGAGTTAATGATGAACTAATTATGATACGCGTATTCTGCGTAAATAATGAACTGGCAGGGCGGGGCTTACCCGTGACGTAATTTGGCGAGTTTACTTTTCAATAGTTTGGGTTCTTTCAAATTTAAGTCGGGTATCATCGATAACGCGTGCAAATAACTGTATCCTAAAACCTAAAGGATTCTCGTGCTTTGAGAGAGTGAACATATTTCATCGTTTGGTTACCAAAGCCTCGTAACCTCAGCTTGATTAAGCTGAAGTTACGAGGATTTGGTTACCAATCTACGGTTTACGGTCTCGAGTTATGTATGTCGACTCTCTTTAGAAGTAGGTTATTTTAGATAAAAACTGATTTCCCCTAACCTTAAGTGCAACGACCCGTTTCTTAGGCTCCGCCCTGCCAGGGCATTAATCATGGATAATAACTAGAAATGACAATAAAATGATTGATTTCTATTTACATGTGCCGTGGCTCAAATTACGATGCTGTGTCACACTTTGTCAATAGCGCCGTATAAGATAGTATTATTTGCGGACTTAAGCAAGCCCCGGGGGAAATTACCTTCACACATAATTTTGGCTCGGGCCCCGAATGACTAGCGCGAAATCTTCCACAGACAACTCCGTTGACACATCGAGATTAGCCATGAAATAAGCTTTCTTTTATTTACATAATGGATTAAAATCTGTAATATAAGAAATCCCCCCTCCCACTGTCAGTTATTTCTGGTTTCTAGGCGACAGGAAACGTCAGGAAATTGAGTTTGGTTTTTGTGGGTCTTGTACGCGCGAAATTAATATTCAAATTCCAACCGTGTTTTGCTTGATTTCCCTTATTGTAATCCCACATATGCTGACAGCGCTACATGGGTCTCAAATTCTTTTAAATTAAATCCTCCAAAACTAGCTTCATTTTCGCTAGGCTTGTAATTTTAGGAGAAATTCTTTGAGATTAAATTAACCCCATTGCTCTTTGTTAACCAGTCGACATTTGCAGGAACTGCAATAAACCAATCTAATTGAACGTCAAATGAACTCAGTCGACTCTGAAAACACAAATTAGTATGAAACATGCGTCATGAAAGTATGTAAAATGCTAAATAATATTTATCGTATCACAGATGCGCACGAAAGTTCAAACATAGATGTCATATTACTTTTAAGTTACAAAGAAACCTTTTATAACTTTTTGCTTACAACTTTTTGACAATTAATCCTTTTTTATACACACAAAGTCATTTTCAGTGAGGTCAGAGGTGTGTCTTTTCTAACAAGTAATCTTATCGAAGTAATAATTGCTAGGGGATATTGAATGAGTAATCATGAAATACCGTATTTATTGATCGAGTCATATATTAACAGATAAAAAGGATCGAGCCTTTGAAGAGCTTTTATCTGTTTTCGGTATTTTATTGATCAAATGACCGGAATTTTGCGAAATATCGTAAAAATTCTTGAAACTCAACATTTCAATTTCCGCGTAACTTATATAACGTAACTTTTTAACCTTAAGTCATCATATTCATATCATGCCGTCATTTTCGCGATAACAAAATGGCGTTGCTACTCGCTCTGAGCTCATTTGGATAATTATTCCACTAGTATAATGGCACCTGGGTGAAATCAGAACTATTCAACGGGCTTTAACACTGCCCCGACGTAGGTCATATTATAAATTGAAATATATCTTAGCTCCCTTCGCTCACAAGATTCATCAGCAGAATTTTAATGTTCTATGTTTGCGAAAGGAAACTAAGTAAACATTTTGCCTTTGTAAAGAATGAATGTAGCCCTTCGCACTTTACTACCGCTATCGGGTGGCGTGGAATGTTCTTTGTATCCCGCTGTGCCAAGGAATTTCTGTATTATGCTGTTTGTGTTTTTAAAAAAAACTAGTTATCGCTTTGTGTCATTTATACCAGGGTTTATAAACTTTTGTCGTTCTCAACTCACAATTTTAGATAATTTCAATTTGAGATTAAAGCCATTATTCTGTTGCAATTTCAATATAATAATAATAATAATAATAATAATAATAACTTTATTTAAAGAAGGTAACATGTTAAGACAACAAGAGAATCAAATTAACACTCATGCACTTTCCCACAAAATATTTTTTAAGTCAAACACATACGCACACACTCACACACATCCGCGCATGTGCAAACACGCACGCCCAAAAACTGAAAAAAAGGATATATACATAAGCATCACATTTAAATGAGTTGTATTACTGACAGATACTCAAACGCGTTAATTACATTGTGTAGCTCATAAGAAATAGATTTTAGGAATCAAGATCTCATTGTTTCATAGAGAAGAAAAATTGTTTGACTTTCTTTTTAAATGAAGCAAGACGTGATACATTTCTAATATCAACAGGTATGTCATTCCAGACGCTAATACTGTAGTAGCTAAATCTATCATTATAGATTTTCGTTTTAGGTGTTTTGGTTAAAACAAGGTCGTTTTTAGTCTCTGAGCGAAGAGAATAAGCTGAGTTTCTTGATAAATGAACAATATCAAACATATAATCTGGCGCACTATTATTAAGAGTTTTATAGATAAGAATTGCAGTATGATACTTGCATCTGTTTGAAAAAGTAAGCCATGACAATTCCTTGAATAATTCAGCTGATGGTGAGTTTGAAGGTTTTGCAAGAATAAGTCTAGCGATTCTCTTTTGGAGGATAGAGATTTTAGTAACATAGTTTGTATTACCTTTTCCCCAAACTATACAGCAGTAGTCCAAAATAGGCAATATATACGCGTTGTAAAATAAGAGTTTTGTTTCCATAGTAAGATAAAATGAAATGCATTTGAAAAGAGCAAATTTCTTCTTTAATTCTTTACATACATGGTCGATTTGGCGATGCCAGTTAAGTTTGTTGTCTACAAAAACGCCAAGAACCTTTTGTTCAAACACATTTTCAAGTTTCAAACCATTTACTTTTAGGGTTAAGCTTTTTCCATCATTTAGATAGTGTTTCGACGCCATTAACATGCATTTTGTTTTTGAAGGATGCAAAGACATGTTGTTGATAGTACACCATTCTTGTACGCAGAAAAGACTATCCTGTAGCTTATTTTGTATCTCAAGTAATTTATAACTCGATTTGTACATAGTAGAATCATCAGCATACAAATCCATTTCAACCTCAGGACAAGATAAACTAAGATCGTTTATATATATAAGAAATAAGAGAGGGCCAAGTATTGATCCCTGAGGAACTCCAGAATTTATATGAAGCATGGAAGATTTTAAATTTGCAACCTTAACCAACTGTTTTCTATTCGACAAATAAGACTTTATAAGGCTATGTGCATCTTTAGAAAAATGATATAATTTCAGTTTATGTAACAGAATTTTGTGATCTACTAGATCAAAGGCTTTTCGCAGTGGCGTAGCCATGTTATTTACATTGGTGCGGCAAAACTGAGCTCCGAAGGAGCGAATGCGAGCGCCGAAGGCGCGAAGCCCTTCTAGGGGGGTCCGGGGGCATGCCCCCCGGAAAATTTTTGAAAAAACGGTGCGATTTGGTGCATTCTAGACTATACTTGATCACAATTTCAGTAGGGAAGAAATAGTGTGGAAAAGGAAGAAATTGCTTGTCAGAAGCAATTTCTTCTTTTTTCACAATGTTTTCTCAATCATAAAATCACAGGCACGTAATTATAAGCAGGGATTAAACAGGAAAGGGTTAACCCTAGTACGAGGACTAATCGATAATGACATTAACAACTCACCATGTACTCACGGGGAATAGCATGTTTGACATCAACACTGTATGGAAACTCTGTACGGTAGTTTGCAACGGTATATTCAAAATGGCGGATAGGCGTTCGTGAAAAAGTAAGTGTTCTTTATTTTTGTTCGATGCTGATTTAATCTATCATCCTGTAAGATAATGACAACATTTACGCAATCAGATTTGAATACATTATCCATCGTACCTAATGATTAAACGTCCTATAGCACCGTCCGTGTGTAATACAGCTTCAAACATTGTGTTTTGATGACATTTAAAATTGAAGCGCAAAACGAAAGTAGAAATGGCCATATTTTCCCTTAAGATGACCGCACCGGCAAAATCAAATGTGGCGGTGGATGGGGACAAGATATCTCCCTAAATATGACCCAGAATGTATTGGATCTAGCCCCTTGTCTAGGAAAAATAGACACTTGAAAATTCCGATGGTGTACGCTACAGTTAAAACCGAAACTAAATCGCTGTACAGTGTGGTATATGGATATATTTGTACTCACCGGTTTAAATTTCGAATGAAAAATCTGTACGCAACGGTTTATATAAATTATCATGTGAAAATCGTTCAACGGGTTGAATGGCACGAAAAGGTGAAAGGTGACTTTGATACTATTTAATCTTAGTTAATACTGCAGAAAGACGAATATATTCTTATTCTTAATTTTATTTGTTTTGCCTGGAAATGAAGAAATCGTCGAAAGTGTATCATTTAACACATTTTTAAATTCTAATTTTATGTTTCTATTTAATTCTTCTGTCTTTCCTCAATAATTTTTGTAAGACCCTGTACAAATCGTTAAGACTAAAGCGCTTAACAAAGGCATCAAACTTTAAAAATGTCGGAGTATATTCCAGACATTCTTCTCGATGATGTAATATTAATTTATGATTCTTTTTTGTTGTTGTTTTTTGTTTGTTTTGCATTGAAACAAAGAAAAATAATTGATAGAGTATCATTACACACCATTTTAAATCTAATGTTATGTATCTACTTAATTCTATGTCATAGAAAGTTTCAGTTTAGTAATCAAAACAGTTTTATAAGCTTGAACCTAGATTATTGTTTCTGATATCATACGAAATGCTTACGTTTTTTTTTAACTTTCAGCTTTAGAAGCTTACAGTTAGAAGAAATCTTATCGAAATAAATTATTTAATACTCAATAGTTCTGGTACACATAAGAAAATAGTTTTATTTCTTTTAGTTATCTCTTTCAGACAATTATCTTGTAATTTCCTTCCACAACATTTTTTAATTAAAAAGAAATTTTAAATGTTTAGAGAAAATTCATGGAAGCATATAGTTGCCAAGCTGCGAGTCTTTCCGTCCTTCCAATCTTCCAAAGTTATTTGGACAATTGATTTATCGCACTCATAGGGGAGACTAGTATTTCGTCAAATTGTTGTGCATCGGCTTTTTTGTTTTTCGAATTGAATTAATACAGTTAAAAACGCAACCATTTCTTTCATAAAGTTCGAAAGCACAATTAACAATGATCGATTTCACATGCCTTACCCGCGCTATTGACTGTCACGTGACATCGTTAAAAGCACCCCCGTTGAAGCAAAAGATAGCTCATAAATTCGCCCCTAAGAATATGAAATTACAAAACAAGCAACTTACACCCTAACCAGTGAGCCAAAGAAAAATTTATATAGCCCAACAAATAGCGATTTTGCTTCATATTTCACCGTATTTCTAGCCGCATTTAACATTTTTCAGTCTTATTATATCATCGAGAAGAATGTCTGAAATACTGATAAGTTTTATGCCTTTGTTAAGCGCTTTAATCTTAACGATGTGTACAGGGTCTTACAAAATTATTGAGGAAGAACAGGAGAATTAAATAGGAACAATAGATTATATTTAAAACTGTGTTTAATTACTCTTTCGACGGGTTTCTTCATTTTCAGGCAAAACAAAATAAAATAAGAAAAAGAACATATTCGTCTTTCTGCAGTATTAACTAAGATTAAATAGTATCAAAGTCACCTTTCACCTTTTCGTGCTATTTCATCCGTTGAAAGATTTTCACATGATGATTTATATAAACCGTTGCGTACAGATTTTCATTCGAAATTTAAACCGGTGAGTACAAATATATCCATATACCGCACTGTACAGCGATTTAGTTTCGGTTTTAAATGTAGCGTACACCATCGGAATTTTCAAGTGTCTATATTTCCGAGACAAGGGGCTAGATCCAATACATTTTGGGTCATATTTAGGGAGATATCTTGTCCCCATCCACCGCCACATTTGATTTTGCTGGTGCGGTCATTTTAGGGAAAATATGGCCATTTCTACTTTCGTTTTGCGCTTCAATTTTAAATGTCATCAAAACACAATGTTTGAAGCTGTATTACACACAGACGGTGCTATAGGACGTTTAATCATTAGGTACGATGGGTGATGTATTCAAAACTGATTACGTATATGTTGTCGTTATGCTATTGGATGACTGATTATAGTAATATCGAACAAAATTAAAGAACACTTACTTTTTCACGAACGCCTATCCGCCATTTTGAATATACCATTGCAAACTACCGTACAGAGTTTCCGGAGTGACCTCACTGGAATTTACTTCCGGAGGTCGTTGTATGGTAAAAGTAGATCTTAACGAAAAAATAGTGCGGCTTGAAAATGGCATTTTGAAGTGGAGAACATTGATCAACGTGCATATTTATTTGATTTTTTGCTAGTCTTGCATCTCTCCTTTAATATAAGGCTTGGTTCGATCTTTTTTGTGCACGATTTCCTTTCCGGGAGGACGGATGAGCGACGGTGGGGGTGCCCGAACTAACTGACCTCTTCATAGATGGAAAAAAGACGGTTCCTTTACTCTGGCTTGAATAGCCCAAAAGTTAAACCTAAAAGACCCAGTTATTTTTGTCTCAAATGATAGAACAATGAATGTAGATGAAGCGCTGGTGACGTAATATATAAATGCATTGTTGTGGAATGCCCTGCAGCACCTGAAAGTTGAGCAATTTTATATAGAACAAAGAAGGCCAAAAATCGGGTGGGGTCTGACCTTCCATACAGTGATCAACAGAAAACGGAAGTAAACAGAATTACCATTCTACAGACGCTTGGAAGTTTAGATTATTGATGAGTCATCCCAGGATGCTGGCATTTTGTTGTGTAGGTGGATTAAAAGAACTATAAGACATCATGTTTTATAAACGTTTTATTCATCCGTTATATGCTCACATACATTTTCAGTCATTTAGCGGTCAACATAATCCAGTTTTATTGTAGCGGCATGCCGCATCTAGTAGTAGACTACGGCAATTATTGGTGCGGCATGCCGCATCTACGGCAATTATTGTTCGCCGCACCTGCCGCACCCGTGTCTACGCCCATGTTTCGTAGATCCAGAAAAACTGAACCGACGTATTTCCCCTCATCTATGTCTGTAATCCAAGAATCAACCATCTTAGATAAGGCAGTTACACAAGAATGATTTTGTCTGAAACCAGACAAACTTTGATTGATGTACACGATAATTCCGCCACCCGATTTGTTTTTTCGATCATTTCTTTCAAAATTATACCCTGGTATATTTAAATAACTATTTTCAATGTTTTCGTGCAGAAACGTTTCACACATTCCTAGGATATCAAGCGAAAAGTTCATATTTAGATGATATTTAATTTCGTCTAACTTGGGTAAAATATTGTGTATGTTCAAATTAGAGATATGCGTGCCCTTCATTTTGAATGTAAACGGGCTGTCCTTGTTTTTATCATTTTGATTTTTTGGCGAAAAGTTTGATGCACATGTCTTTTCGCTTTTACTTGTAAGTATTCGATTTCCATTTTGATTTCTGTTTCTCTGACTGCCCTGCAATGCATCGTTACAATTATTTGTTGAATTTCGGATGTCGAATAAGGAACACGTGCATGGGAACTCATTACATTCAATGCATATGGCGCTCAGAGGTTGATAAGCGTTCTTACTTAAGATATTTGAGTTACAATATTCACGGTTATGGCAAAGATTTGAGTTAAAATTAGATCCTGGAAAAAAATTGGTTATATTGCCCATGTTGTGTATGTTTATGGTATTGGAATGAGTAATGTTTGAGTATCCGTCAGAAATGTCCTAATAACTATGATTTTCTAAGGCCGAATCGTAATGACCCGATAACTGGTTAAATTTACAACGTCTTGTTTCATGAGTATTATTCCAACATATATAGCAATATTGTTCATAACGGTAACACTCGTGAGTCGAATGATTGTCTAATCCACAATTCAAACAATGTGTCCTTACATGTCTTGGTTGGTTTTGTCTATCATTGTATGAAGGTTTTACTCCATGCGGTCTTGAGTATTGTTGTCGTTTGTTCGTATGATTTTGCGAATTACTATTTACACTGTAATAGTTTGCTTGGAAGGCACCTTTGATAATTGATATCTGGCCATTTATTGTTTTGACCAAGGCACTGGATCCTCTGTCGTTTAGATGAATACCGTCACGAGCGTATAGTAGACGCGCAGCTTCTCCGTTTGCGAAGATAAAAGATTGGCGACATTCTATTACTTCCGCACTGGAATTTTCACTGACTTGTCTGATGATGTCATTCACCGGTACAACATCGACATCTTGTCTTGGACAAACGGTACACAAGTAAACATTACACTGTGTACCTATACTTGAACTGATTGACATTAAATTATTGTATACGGATTGACACAGACCCTCCGAAACGTCATTACCGCCAGTGTAAATGACAATATTTCTGTAGGATGACAAGTCCATTTCGAGTAGTTTTGATTTTATGTCACTTGATTTTCGTCCGCGCAGTGTCCATACATCTGTTTTCCTATTGAGACCACGTTTATTTATCCCCTTAAGTATAGAGTCACCAATGATTAGAGTTCGATTTCGATCATGAATAAAAGCATCCTCGGATATATCATGTTGTGTTTGTGTAGCTTGAATTTGCGACTCTGGGTATTGTTGGTTATCGTCATAATTTCTGTTGATTTGCACACTATCAGGAGACTTAATGTCACTTTTCTCATCACGATCCATATTATTAACTAAATCCATGGTTTCTTTTCGGGGGATTTCTTTGTGTTTCAAGCTATCTTTCCCGGATGAAAAATGTTTTAGTTTGTCTTGAACAGATTGTAGTTGACGCTGCATTTTCTCACTCGCCTGTTTTGATTCATTGTGTAACTTAATGCTTGATTCACATAGACTTTCAACTTGATCACTCGTTCCCTGGTGAACTACCGATATCTGTTTTTTGATACCGGCTATCTCATCTTGCAGCTGGGAAAACTGCATCTCGGATCTACGATACAAATTTTCAGCCTCGGTCTGCGTATTTTTCAATATCTCGCTAAGGGCTTTTACCTCAGATAGAATCTGCGATAACATCACATCCGATTGAAGCTTTTGGTCTGATTTTACGTCGGTGACGGATACTGTGTCTGTCGGAAAATCGATAATAGGAGTATTATCCTCCTGACTCAAATCTTGTGTTTCCTCCATCTGATGTAATCCCGCAGAATTAATATTTAAATTCATATTGTCTTGGTCAACAGAATGATCATTTGGCGGAAAATTTATATTCATGACTTTATTGTCAAGAATTTTCCATTTATCATATATAAATATATGAACATAACAGATAATATTTAAAAGGTGTTACGTACAACTACTTATTAATACTATGTTTTATTTTCAAACATTGATTTAAATGCTAAATTAAGAAAATTTTCATTTCAACACGAAAAAATATCACCTCGGGCACAGGTATAACTTAGTTTTTGAGAATTATTCAACGTCGAAGATATTATGCAAACTTGAAAATTGTTACTCAGAACAAGTTCAATTCGTTTATAGTGTCTTTAACGGCTCTTCTTACACCAGCTCACCTTGTGTTCTATTCCAGTTTTAGCACGATTGTTAAACCGTATGTGCAGTTTACAACATCGCAAAATTGACACTCATCTCCAGCAAAACAATACAAAAGCACTCCCTCCGCGCTCTAATCATTCATTCCAAACACTGACTCCGATCACTCCGCAATTATTAAAAAACGCTTCCAACTCTTTCAAATTAACACTATTTCAATCAATTCAATCAAATATTTGCACAACTGTATTGGTTGGTATTGATTTTTAAGCATCTTTTTTGTACATGAAGACACAAAATAAAGAAATAATGCAGTTTAAATTAAAGGGAGGTAAAAAATGATCGATTATTTATTCCAATTGGTCTTCAATGTCGATTAAGTTTTACCTCCCTTGAAAACCATTTAAAGCTCGCTCTTCAAACTCACTAATCTAAGTTTTATCTATAATCATTTCAAAATACGTTCACCTTATCAATTTCACGATGATATTAAGTGTATGAACTTATAGGAAATGCAAAAAGACTCAAATATTTGACGGTTATGCAGCAAAACATCTACGACATGACGTTATACTAATATTCTTAATTTTTCGTTTATATTGTAATTCAGGGATATAGTTATGTATCTTTCATTTAAAAAAGGCAGAAACTTACCATGTGATGTCCTTTGTGTCTGGCAGAACACGGTAATTCAGCAGTTCTCCCTACAATAACATCAATCTCTTCAGCCATATCATCAAACACCGGACCGTAGTTTGCTGACAACACTGTAATTACAACAAAAGAAGAGAAATACAATATGTAGGTAAATCATTGGACCGTAGTTTGCTGACAACACTATAAATACAAAAAGAGAAGAGAAATACAATGTGAAACTAAATCACGGGACCGTAGTTTGCTGACAACACTGTAAATACAAAAAGAGAAGAGAAATACAAGGTGAAACTAAATCACGGGACCGTAAAGTTATAGTGTGTCCTTCGATTTCGTACTAATTGTCTCCGTCGATGTTGACGAATTTGATATGTCGAATATCAACCGTGATATGATTACTAGAAGTAAATATATATTTCATATCAAAATTTATTTAATATATAACCATGCAAGTACACTCGCCCTATTTAGTAAATTTCTTCCTGCTATTTTGCATAGACTCTCGGGCGGACAAATATGTTGCGAAACCTTCTATTCTTAGGTATTTAGAATATACTGGTTGATACACCAATAGATCACAATCTAAATCCGGCGAAGGAAATCGGTATTTTTCCGTAATCAAATATATGAATAAAATTCAATTGTGTGTTTTGTCTTTAATTTTTAACTTATCTCTTTGAAAAAATAATTATATATATAATAGATTTCACAATTCATTTGAAATATAAAGACGAATGATTCTTATTTCGATCTAAACAAAACAAAGATTATACGATAAATGCAGAGTGCGATAAATGGAGTCATTTATTATAAAACTTCATAACTCAGTCTCTAGACGCTTTCAAATTACATCGACAGAATGTCATAATATTGATATCGTAATTCTAAGCCCACGTAAAGTGGATAAGGCCATCGACAAATTAGTTCTGTTAACACTGAATGGTTTATGCAAATATGGCGTAATTCCGTATTTGATATCGGGAAGGTATATAATAGTTAACAAGTTAGATACTCGTGGCTTTTTATCGTTATTTCTGTAGGCCGGACGGGGCAATCGAACAGCGATTAGTTATCCCTCCTTTTATATTGTCTGCTATCGAACTCTACGGGGCCGTGAGCAGGTTAATTTTGCTCTAAATTTCGGAGCCGAAGACAGAGCATCATCATATTTTTGAGATTATCTCAATTAAGCAGACTCATTTCGTTTCCAATCAAAGTTTTTTTTTAAATCTTACCGTTAATAATGTTGTGAAAGTGGCACTCATTTTGATCAAAACCCTTTCCGAATTCACTCGCTCAGGGCTAAGTTCGTTACTTCTAAATACTCATTAAACCATTCAAAACGCTCTGAAATAGTACAAAATCACTTCGAAACTGTTAAAAACGATCGACTTTTCGTAGGATTTGATCTTATCATTCGTGAATATAACTGCCTGATGAAGACTTTCAAGCTTCTGATCCATGTAGACTCACGAATAGGAAGTTACTTATATCCTTTAAAAGGGGGGTAATGGAATATCGCCATTTTCGTCTAATTAAATTATTCAAAACTCGCTCATAACACTCATTCAATATCTTTCCGAATCAAACATAAATCATTCGCTTTGTTTGTTTCACAATGATACTTACTGTAACTAATCTAGGTTAATTATTTTTAAACTACCATAACTTGAAACAGACCTGGAAACATAAAATATGGTGCGCAAATAATCTAATATTCCTCTCCGGATTCAAAACTTTCTTTCTCTTATGCAGTCTACTAAATCGTGAAATTGACAAGGTAACTGAATTGGGAATGATAATCAAATGAAATTGAATGAGTGTGAGGAGCGAGTTTTGACTGATTTTCAAGGGAGGTAAAACATAATCAATAGCTTCGACCGAAATTAGCGATGATTTTTACCTTTATTCAAAAAAATTTGTTTTTTCCCGATTATGTGTCTTCATGTACAAATTGGACGATTAAGAATTAACACAAGCCAATAAAAACTTGCATTTTTTTCACCTATTTGATTAAAATGATGATTATTTGGAACGAGTTCAAAGCGTTTGTGAACAATTGCGGAGTGTTTTTTGAGTGATCTTATTAGTGTTCGGAAAGATTAATTTGAGCACTGAGCGAGTCCTTTTAAATGGTTTTGATCGAGATGAGTATCGACTTCACGATGTGGTTTACTGTAGTATACCTTGGTTAATTTAACCCGACTTTGACCTTTGTGGAAAAAATGCTTTAATAACAATTATCGACATATTTTATCAATTAACAAAATATATATTACATTCAATACAGTCTGCTATTCATTCCTATGAAAGCACGTGCAAAGCCGAGTAGGAACAATGAGATTTTTATGCATCTAAATAGCAGGGGTCAGATTCAAGTCAATAAAACCGCGCTATACATTTATGTATATTTTTGTCCTACATATCGCACTGGCAACTTTTTTAAAAAATATAAAGCAAACGTGTTTAATTAGAAAAACGTATATTGCCTTTATTGCTGTTTGTAATCATTTCATCGTTGCTTTACCAAATCAAACAAAGAGAGACGTTTTCAACAACACCACGACCGTTTTCTTTTCTCGTTCATTCCCCAAGTCGTACCTCGAGTATATTGGTTGCGTGACTTGGGAAGGGTAAGCTATCAGACACCGTGATTTGATTTGTTTTGACTATAAATGGCATCCTTTTAACGCCCTATAATTTACTAGTGTTGTCCAGATATGATTAATGTTAGCTTATTTAACATGATAGACAACGCAATCAATAAGGAATAAGTGCTCTTCTCTGATTTTATGGATCTCTTTGTATTATATCCTTATCTCGAAATTACAGACGAAAAACGTGTCTTGGTAGCAGCCCAAACTCTTTCTTCCAAACTGAAACCATCAGCAACCGGTTGTATAAAAAATAATTATTGGTTCAATTTTAACCGGAAATTAATTTCAACCAATCATGGTTGTTGTTTTAATTGGAACAATTGAAACAACAACCCTAATTGGTTGAAAAAAAAACTTCCGGTCTATATTTAACTACTGGTGAAAGTTCTTTTATTCAACCAGAGACAGAAGAATTAGGAAGACCATATCCAATCTATTTCTTTGGCACAGGACAGTATACAAGCAAATTTCGAAAAACCGATAATAAACGTATCGACGGTAATTGTTGAGACCTTCAAACATGTATTGCGCAAGTGTATCATCTGAAATAAAACATGACTGATACTAAGTTTAACTGAATGAACCAAGGTCACTGCAAATTTACACGGGATCGTGTTAAAAAATTTACACCTATTGGGATGCATTTTATTTTCATGTTTTATCATTCTATCGCTCTTACTTGATTTTCACGCCTCAATCATTATTATGCCTACATAAAATTATACTGTTCATGTTATAATTATATCTATTCAATTAAATATCTTATGTTTTCTCAATTGTTTTTTTTTTTACATTTCTTAAATTGTATGAAGAATACATCATTCTATTTAAGCATATCACCATTTTGTCCATGTCTTGTATCTAGTGCTTTTTCGTCTTATAGATACTACATTTTGGTCTCTCAACGACGCTATGATGAGGTCGGAGTCACAGAATGACGTTAACTTGTTAATGTTATGACTTTCCCCCCGCATCAGTGGAGAGACAGGGATATCAGTTCATCACTAATTGACAATAATTCCATGTAACTCTTTAGCTGCCAACCCTGTTATTTCTGCTGTCACGTGATACAATGGCGCGGGATTTACGAGCATTGCTAATGGTCTGCAGTGATAAATAGACGTGTTTCGATATTGTATTGTCTGAGTAAGATATTTCTAGTCTACCATTTCTTAAGAATTTTTTGCTACAAGGGTCGTCAAATATTTCGTTGACTTTTGCTATAAATTTGAAATTATCGAGAGTGATATGGACGAAATTGTGAACACCTTTCAATCGATTTAATACTGACAAAAAGAGCATTTACAAAATTTTGCTTTGGTCATGATGAAATAAAGTCTATACACCTATTTAGTCTGTATCGACTCTTTATCGCCAACATGATCTTGAGCATATGCATACTTAATGCTTTTTAATGCTTTTTAATACAATTACGCTCATTGTATAAACAATGTCAGGTGTTTACTAATATAGCCTTTCAACACTGTTTTAATTAAAATATCAATAAAAACAATCATCCACACCACACCATTTCTTTTTTGTTGTCTTATTTCAAAATATTCCAATACAGTAAATAATTAGTTCTCTTTTTAAACAAATGCATTGTATCCCTTCAAATTCGTTGCTTTTTTCTGGTATAAGTTAATTGAAGCTTCTTCCTGAATGATTTTCTAATACAATAAGACTTCTTCTCATTCCAGAAACCAAAGAAAATAACCAAGTAGCCGTTCAGAAGTTAGTTTCAGTGTACATACTTGGAGGAAGCATTTACTTTCCGCTCGTTTTTATATCATTTCAGAAGAACTTTTCTTTAAAGGAGATGTGTTTGTGACCACGAATGCCCTCGAAACTGCACTTTTTCGCAGGTTTGACCTTGATATTTGACCTTTTTCAACCTTTTCACATGACCTTTTTGTCCTTTGTGTCTACAGATCTTTTCATCGATCATTGTATCTTGATTAGCATTCAAGTATTAGGCAGTGTTAAGTTTTTCGGTTAAGTTTTTGCGATCGGCACTTAATCAACCCACTCTCGATAGATTGATGCGGTGTTGTAATAAAAACATTGATATTCAAAGTAGTCAATGTACCCCCCCTCCCCCCCCCCCCCCGCCGTCATAGCGCAGTTGGTAGCGAGATGGACTTTCATCCAAAAGGTTCCGGGATCGATTTCTGACGGCTGCATTCATTTTTTTCCGACTTTTTGTCTTGCTATAATGGGTCGATAATCGAAGATGTATGTGGGATAGCAGCTGGAGGCTAGGAAAGGATGAAATTGTAGTAATGGTTTAGAAAATACCAGGAATCAATTGTAAGGTGCTCTAGCCGTCGCGATTTAACTGAAAGTTTGTTGACAAACATACGAAAGAAACATGTACATCCAAGATTAGACATTTTCTAATCGGCTGGACGTCGGAAACCATCGAATTATTAAGTCATATTTATATTTCGGTTTCAACAAGCATTTCCATTTTTACGTCATCAGCACAGCAGATAGCGCAGTGAATGACGAACCAACTATGTAATTATTTTCCACAAGATTTTTAAATGAAATAAACATCATCTGAGTAATCACGAGGCAAACCGATTTCAATATGTGACCCGTCACGCGAAAAAGGACCATCTGGGTAGTGCGTAAAGTGTCGACCCTAGTCAGACTGCGCGGACTGCGCAGACTGACAAGTGTCGAAATGTTTCGCGCTTTGCTAATTTTCTAGAAACTAGTATTTCCAATCTACCTTTATGTGACAGAGCTTTTAAAATGCGACCTCTGGTTGGCCTGAACTAGAACCAATCTCTTTTGAAATATTTATCTTACAGAATTCCCAGATGGTCCCTTTCTGCGTGACGGGTCACATATTTTTTCATTAAGGGGGGGACTACCTTTAAACTAATGCTTTTTAAGGGTTATATAGAGAATAATATGTAAGCGCCTTGAAATAACAATCTTATCTGGTCGAGGTTGGGAGAATTTATTATGACTAGGATTTGCCGAGTCATGATAATTTCTCACAGCCAAGACCAGACACCACTGATATTTTTAAGACAATTCAATGTTTTTCTTTTTGTCATGCAATCTTTTCTTCAACGCTGAATTATAATAAACCATCAAAAAATCAAAAGAAAATCAGGTGAAAGTGTATGCAAATTGTTTCTTAAGATAGACTGCCTGATATCATGTTATGTTATCAGATAGTTGATATCAGGTCAAAACAGTCTTCATTGCATGATAAAATGCAACAGCCGTTTAATATACCACTTGACAAAAATGTATAAACTAAAACAGGTTCAACACGAAGACCTTCGAGCCTCATTATAAACCGTAAACACCAGTAAAGAGTTACGGGAGCGCTTGATCTCCTAGTTATTCCAATTTAGGGGCAATCACAAGACTTTTATGGGTTCTCTGACGAGTTTCACTGCATTATCTGTCAACGTGTTTGGTTTATGTGAAACAGAGGCTTTTATCCCAGTTACACAGCCAGGTAGTTTCAGATGAACCCTAAAACTTCTCTCGATCTAGTTATATTTAATTTCGCGAAACTTCAAAGGAAATTTATCTGAAATGTTTTGTTTTGTTTTTTTGTTTTGTTTTGTTTTTGTTTTTTTAGAAATGACAAGACGCAGTTAGAATATTATACGGGGAAATGTTATGCATCTATACTATATCATGTTTGATACATAAAAGTTTATAGTAATTTTTACGTTTATATATCTTTTTTCACTCATCAATAGGATTTTGAATCATATTTCATCTATTACAAAGCCTAATAATTACGAAACGTGAATGTACAAAAGGATAACGCTTTACTTGACTACATTGCTTACATATCCTTGGAGGTTTGTTCAAATCCAATTTTGTAGTTGAGCTTCAACAGGTTTTCGTAAATGTTATGTAAATAACGTAAAATACTAAAAACAGTAATGTGGACAGGCCATAACATATTTGTCAGGTCATTTTTTTCAGATTCAACGCATTTTATTTTCGACAGAAACTTTGTATTTAGAAGTCTTTTTGTCTCATTATCCTCGGAGGAACATCGTTTCCGTCGTTGTCGTCATTCAAAACCTTTTCATATCCCCAGTATTTATCAATGCATTCATTTGACTTGAATTTATGCTTAATATTAGAAGAGCAACATTCATGTTAACTTTAAATGTGGTGACGCTTGATGTATTCTATAAGATTGATGCATCGTTTGCGAGAAACCGAAAAGCAAAGTTTTGAATGTAAATGTCGTTTCGCTACATTTCAAATTGCTTTTCGACTTACAAGAAATGGTACAACCTATTGTAAGAATGGTGCTTTTTTCCGAGATATCGATTCAGTTTCCTAAACCGAAAATCGTGAACTCGTACTGTTAAAAAACATCGTGAAATTGACACTTTCCGATCAACATGATTCTTAATCATTCACTCAGCGCTCCATTCATTCCAAACATTCATTCAAATAGATCAAAAACGCTCCGAAATCATTACAAAATATTCTGAATCTGTTCAAAAGGATTGATGATTTAATCAAATCGATCAAATTATTCAACGATTTTATTGGCTGGTGTGGATTTCAAAGTGTCTGGTTGGTCCACGAAGACACACAAACAGAGAAGTATGTTTATATTATTAAAGGGGGGTAATTAATATCGATAATTTTGTTCATCTTGAACACAATTAGCGGTATTGGATTACCTCCCTTCAAATTCACCAAAACTCGCTCCAAACACTCATTTAATCTCAATCCAATATCATTCCAAAATCATTGATCTTGTCAATTTCAAGATGTTCTTAACTGTAAACATTGGATTTTGTAAATACGACGTTTTACCTTTTTTTTCATTTTTGTATCATGACGTTTCCGCATACGAGGATTATTTAAGCGCTGAAGAGAGTTTTTATTGATTTTATGGAACAATGATACTTAAAACAATATCACACATGTATGAGTACGCGAAGCGGATTCATACGTGATTGTTATTAGGTTTTTAGTGTCATACCTCCGTGAAATTACAAAATATTCTCTTCATATCTTATAAAATAATATCAGGAACCAAGTATTTGAAGCTTTCAAAATAGCAAAGTGAAAATAAATTCAACATTACTTTTTTTCCACCGTTCAAATGCTTTTGGTTTAAAAAGAAAGCCATATCATAAGATAGAACATTTGATACAAAAAGCTTTTTTTGCACAAACATCACTAAGTCTAACATGTAATGCGACCTACTTTCTTCCAAATTTTTCCGTTATTGTTGTATTATCCATGATTAATGCCCTGGCAGGGCGGAGCCTAAGGAACGGATCGTTGCACTCAAGGTTAAGGGAAATCAGCTTTAATCTAAAACAACCTACTTCTAAAGAGAGTCGACATAAATAACTCGAGGCCTTAAATCGTAGATTGGTAACCAAATCCTCGTAACTTCAGCTTAATCAAGCTGAAGTTACGAGGCCTTGGTAACCAAACGATGAAATGTGTTCACTCTCTAAAAGCACGTGAATCCTTTAAGTTTTTGGGTACAGTTATTTGTACGCGTTAACGATGATAAACGACTAAAATTTGAAAGAACCAAAACTATGAAAAGTCAATTACGTCACGGCTAAGCCCCTCCCTGCCAGTTCATTTATTACGCAGAATATATATCATAAATAAGGTTATACATAAGCTCCTTTGTCAATGCGTTATGCTACCACAGAACACTGTTTGCAGCTTTCTTTGTTAATCTTTGTTTACGAGAGTAACACTCTTTTCCCTACCTCTTTACTTCTTACAGTTAGTTACATCGTGAAATTGACATTCATCTCAATCAAAATCATTCTAAATCACTCACTCAACGCTCCAATCACTCATTCCAAACACTCACTCAAATCGACCAAAAACGCTCAAAATGACTAAAAAGTGTACAATCAACGGCTACATTCAAAATAAATATAAATGCGAAAAAATCGCGATTTCACTGACATATTTGAAATTGTTAGCGCCTAATTGGATCTTGTAGAAATAAAATGTAATTTACTGAACTTTTATGGATATTTTATAATAGGGAGGTAATTAATATCGCTAATTTTGTTCATCCTGAACAAAATTTGCGATATTGGATTACCTCCCATTAAATTCACTCAAAACTCGCTCCACACACTCATTCAATTTCATTCCAAAATCAACCAAAACTCATTCATCTTGTCAATTTCACGATGTTGTTAACTGTATGTGTAGATTCTTAAGACGCTTCCCTGACGCAGTTGCCAAGCTTTGTATAATCAAAGCACTGAAAGTACTGAAGGTCGACGTTTCAATGTTAATGCAAACTCTAAGATAATTATACTTTATTTGTTAAGCCTATTTTACGGTTCATTATAATGTATAATTCGTATAACGAATGGAATATTGCATGTGCAAATGAGTGATAATGATAAATTAGTAACTATAATGTAAACAACCACAAATAGCTACAAGCAGCAATATCAATAAGACACAAATGAAATCTCACAACTACGACTGCGATTTCATAGTTAATCATATCATCGAAAGTCCATATATATCAAAACGTAGTTCGCAATCGCGACAACTAGTCTTGCGTAAGTGACAGACAGAGAATTGTTATCGCTTAGTGACTTAAATATTGAAACAGCAACTAGTTTATTCAGCGACATTAGAAGATTCTTTATCTAAATGCACCGTTTTGCTTGTGTTGAGTCTTCTCATATTTCTCAAGACGATTGGTTAAAAAATGTTATAAATTTTGAATGAGAAAACGATTCTTTCACTTAAAAAATCGAACATCTTTGCTTATTGTGTTAAAAAGAAAAGTTTTAGTGGGATTTTTCACCTTCTTTAATCCGCACACCTTTGGTTATAGATTTATAGAAGGTAAAAGAGCTAAGGGTATATTTGAGTGTAGGACCACCAGGACAAAACCCCACCGGGACAAAACCCGATCAGGACAAAACCCCACTAGGACAATCCCTCACCAATATGTTTTATAGTGTAAATGTTGAAATGGTAAATCTTATGAAGGGTGCATTAATTCATTCTTATAATACTGTTAGTTCTTTACCATACGACTCCATTTCAAATGACTCCGTTAACGCTTGCAAGTAACTACACCCTAAAACCAAAAGGATTTACGTGCTCAGAGAGAGTGAAAACATTTCATCGTTTGGTTAAGAAAGCCTCGTAACTTCAGCTTGTCCAAGCTGAAGGAACGAGGGTTTGGTTACTAAATCATGAGATATAAGGTTTCAAGTTATTTATGTCCACTATTCATAGAATTATGTAGTTTTTTATTAAAAGATGATTTACCTTAACCTTTAGTGCAACGATCCGTTAACTAGGCACTGCCAGGACATTAATCATGGATAATTATAGTGGTCAATATGCGTTAGGTCCTATTCAAAGAAACACACGTATCGATAAATATTTTATTTAAACACCCTACATATTTCGGATAAAGAATACGTCAAAAGACCAGTCAATAAAGGCATTTTCTTTGAGTAAACGTTCTCCCCCAATCGGCTGTCTGTACGGTAAGAAGCCGTATTTTTCAAACAGTTCAATTACTTCCCACTTAGTTTCCGGTTCACCGAGTTCTATCTGCACAACTCGAACATCAATTTTCTTGAAAAACTCTTTAGCCCCCAGTAAAACAAATAACTCGTGAGACTCCACGTCAAGTTTCATGTACACAGGTCTATCTTCGAATCCAGAATAATCTTGAAGATCATTTAATGTGATAGAATCGACGATCATATTCATCTCAAGTTCTGTGTGCCAATTCTTTTTAAAGTCAGCTATTCGAGACATACCAACGTTGCCCTTGGCAATATGAAAAGATAAACGTTGATGGTCATTAGATACAGCATTCCAAATTAGAGTAACTCTCTCTGTCAGTCCACCAAGCTGTAATGAGTTCGTTATTTTTCGGAGATTTTCATAGTTAGCGTCAAGGCATATGGCACTTTTGTTTGACGCTGCGGCAGAAATACAATAAACTCCTATGTTAGCACCTACATCAAACAACATCATGTTCGGTGTACTGTCTAATGTTTTTAACATCGCATTAATTAAGTCTTTTTCCCAGACTCCTTGTCGGTGCAGATGATCGGATATCATGTCTGCACGTGGATCATATGTGCATATGGGCGTGTCTTTGTATGCATGTAACGTAGTACACCATTTCCTACTAAATGTCTCGTTAGGTTTAAGCAACCTTTTAGTTCTAACACACGTAACTTTTCTTTCTGTCGAATCTTTCATTCCTTTGAGGCATGGAAATTCAACAAAGTCGTTTATAGGTGATTCACTGTTTATTCTGAGTCCTCGGTCGTCATATGACGAAAGTTTGAGATAAAATACTAACATCACTAATGGGATAAATAAATAAACCTTTTTTCGAATTCTGATCATGTTAAGTTCCACTTGGAAATGCCTGTAAAGTAAAAAACATACACTGATTAGACCAAGCGAAAGAGAATTTCTTTAAAAAACGATAAGTGATTGCGTCAGGAGTTTAAAAAGCAAATGGTTGATGCGCTTATTATTCATTTTAGTTGTTTTCATAGTTTTAGTTCACGTTCCTGTACGGTATTTATACGTCGCTTAATACCAATATACTCTCACATTATAATATGACCTACGTCGCGGGAATGAAATATACCCGTTGAAAAGTTTTGGATACACGGGTGATATTATACTGGTGGAATAACTATGCCAATGGGCCAAGAACGAAGAACAACGTTATATTTTTCGTATGAAAATTATGTCAAATGATCTGCTGACGTCATTTTGCAAACGGCGTGATGTTTCGCGGAATAGTATAAATCGAAAATATCGTAATTTTTTCGTTTTATCACCAAAATTCGAGTCATATTGTGAATAGCATTTCAAATTTGTGGACATTGTATACCGTAATTATTAAACTTGTCATCTAAAACAGATAAAAGTCGTTTTTATCCGTTTATTGATGACTCGTTTAATAAATTCGGTATGACATGACCACTCGTTCAATATCCTCTAAATCTCTGTTTTCTGTCGAAGATCTACCAATGCGCTTTTATTGTATCCAGGAAAGTGTAAAATTTACAAGCAGCCGCTAAAAGGCTGCATTCGTCCCTTTTCCTGATAGCCAAAAGGTTTTTATCAATATTACGTTTAAGTATTTCGGGGACCCCATCCAGTCAAATGTGAAGGATGCAGTCAAATGTGAAGGATGCAGTCAAATGTGAAGTATGGCGCTTTTGGAGAGAGAGAGAGAGAGAGAGAGAGAGAGAGAGAGAGAGAGGGAGAGAGAGAGAGAGAGAGAGAGAGAGAGAGAGAGAGAGAGAGAGAGAAAGAGAGAGAGAGAGAGAAAGAGAAAGAGAGAGATAGAGAGAGAGAGAGAGAGAGAGCGAGCGACAAAGAGAGACAGAGAGAGAGAGCGAGAGAGAGAGAGAGAGAGATAGAGAGACAGAGACAGAGAGAAACAGACAGACAGAGAGAGACAGGCAGAGACAGAGACAGAGAGAAGTAGAGAAAGAAAGAGACAGAGAGAGAGCCAAAAGAAGAGTGAAGAAGACGTATGAGAGAGCGAGTCACAGAGAAGAAGGGAGAAAGTGTGTGAGAGAGAGACAGAAAGACAGAGAGAAAGAGAGCGTGAGAAAGAGAAAGAAAGAGATAGCAGAGAGTCAGATAGAGTCAGAGAGAGAGTCAGAGAGTCAGAGAGTCAGAGAGGGAGACAGAGACGCAGAGGAGACAGAGAAGGTCAATGAGACAGTCAAAGAATCACAGGATAGGCAAGACAGTTGTTCAAATTTGAAAATCAACAAAGAAAAGCAAAAAAATGAATTAGGCTCGAGGGAAAAGGCATGACAATAGGCGAGAAAAGACAGGGATACATCCAGTAAAAGAAATAAATACGTTGAACTAAAATATTTACCTGTAAAGTTTATATACGATCCGACATGTTCCGGTTTTGTTGAATTGAATGGATCTTTTGAAAAAAAAAACTCATTACACTATTGACCACACGACCTATGACCTTCATTGTATGTTACCAACAATGGCTGTCTTCGGTTTTCAATCGATAATCTTTCTCCCAATAAGCTATTTTTAACGTTTTAGTGTCGTTTCCCACCTCTCTCACCAAGGATGAATGTCACATGAAACGTAAGAAAAAGACCGGACTAATATTTAAAGAAAAGCACTTACACTTTTGTGTTCAGAACTCGCTTACTTATTGAGGGAAAAGTTTCTCCACCGAAGCAAAGAGTTTGCTTTGCATAACAAATTTGTCCAATTTGTTTGTAAATTAAAGTGAAATAAAGCGCAGCTCATTCGTTAATCAAAGCGCTGAAAGCACAGGAGATGGGCGTTTCTGGGCTCTAGGTTATAAATTTTTCTCAGACTCAACTGAGTATTTTCTCAAATTTTAAATGTTTATAGATGTTTGAAAATAAAAGATAATATTAATAGGTTGTTATTTATATATACTTAGCAAAAAAAGAAACTTTACATACTTGTATGTCTGTTTTGAATGACTTACAGTCGCTATAGGCCAACTTTATTTATATGTGTTAGTGGGACTAGCTACAGAGACTACACAGACGCAGGAATTTGCGCAATTGAAGCGAGTCCGAGCTAATGCGTCGGTAACTTCCGGTTTTGGTCACATATCGTGTTGAGCTACCAAAAGTTCATTCTGAGTGATTTTTGCTACACAGGCACACTCATTCCTTAGCATCGGCACGAAAAAACAAAATTATTTGTACATTTTTATTGAAACGGGTATGTAACAACAATCGAATAAAGGCAGGAATCAGACTACAGGTATACATAGAGCTTGCATGTCTGTTTATAACGCCATTATTTAAGTTTGGCTACTCGGGACAGGCAATTCACATTTTAGCATCTCGGTTTAGAAC
This sequence comes from Fragum whitleyi, assembly GCA_948146395.1. NCBI lineage: Eukaryota > Metazoa > Mollusca > Bivalvia > Cardiida > Cardiidae > Fragum > Fragum whitleyi. The sequence continues at coordinate 12,620,608 of OX411543.1, read as the reverse complement.
TGCCGCAAATTTCACTTAATATTTCAACAAGAACTTTCTTTGAAAAATACAAATGTATCACGATTAAGCAGTGCCATTTTCAGTTCCAATCAGGGTCATTTTTATTCATTTGTTCTATGATTACAGTAAGTAACATTGTAAAGTGACACTCATCTCGCCTAAAAGCAAATTATTCGCTTAGCACTACATTCATTCTAACCAAACACTCACGCAATTCAAAAACGCTGCGAAATCGTTTAGAAACACGTCTGAATAGTTCAAAACGGTCGACACTTCATTCAAATAGATAAAATCATTCTTTGATCTTATTGGCTGATGAGATTAGATTGTTCCGTGTAGACGCACAAACAGAAAAGTACGTAGATATTTTCAAGGAGGATAATAGAATATCGACAATTTCGTCCAACTGGGCGAAATATGCCTTATTTAATTACCACCCCTTTAATCTTATTTAAAATTCTCGCTCATCCCACTCATTCAATATCATTTTGAAATCATTACAAAATAATCCACCCTTTCAATTTCAAGATGTTACCAAATGTAATTTAATTAACTTAATTATCTTAAATTAACCCGAGCTTGAAACGATGTGTGTTGATCACACAATGCCTACACATGAACTATTGTGCGTGAATGATCTATCATTTCTTTCCAATTTTAAGATTCTCTTTCATAGTTCGTTAACGTCTTTTTCATACAAAGCACTGGCAACTCTTTTTTTTAAATATCGCAAGCGCATTTTATTAGATATTGTCTTTTTTGTTGTTTGTTATCATTCCATCGTTATTTTAGCAAACAAACAAAAATTAGCATTCCACGACCGTTTTCTTGGCTCGTTGAATGACATTGTCGTATCCCCAAATATGTTATGTGCGTGACTTAAGAAGGGTAAGCTATCAGACACCGTGATTTGATTTGGTTTGACTATAAATGGCATCCTTTTAACGCCCTGTAATTTACTAGTGTTGTCCAGATATGATTAATGTTAGCTTATTTAACATGATAGACAACGCAATCAATAAGAAATAAGTGCTCTTCTCTGATTTTATGGATCTCTTTGTATTATATCCTTATCTCGAAATTACAGACGAAAAACGTGTCTTGGTAGCAGCCCAAACTCTTTCTTCCAAACTGAAACAATCAGCACCCGGTTGTATAAAAAACGATTATTGGTTAAATTCTAACTGGAAATAAATTTCAACCAATCATGGTTATTGTTTCAATTGGTACAATTAAAACAACAACCATAATTGGTTGAAAAAAACTTCCGGTCTATATTTAACTAATGGTGAAATGTCTTTAATACAACCGCCGACAGAAGAAATAGAAATATTATATCGAATCTATTTCTTTTGCACAGGACGGTCCCAAAACAAATTTCAAAAGATCGTCAATAAATATATCGACGGTAATTTTTGAGACCTTCAAACGTGTATTACGCATACGTATCATCTGAAATAAAACAATACTGATACTTAGTTCATCTCCATAAACCAAGAGCAATACAAATTTTAACGGACTCGCGATTAAAATTTGACACCGATTAGGTTCATGTCTAATAATTCTATCGCTCTTATTTGATTTTCACGTCTCAATCATTTCCATCCTTTGCCTACATAATTATACTGTTCATATTATAATTATATCTATTCAATTAAAATCTTATGTTTTTAATTTCGTTTGAAGAAAACATGATTCTATTTTAGCATATCGCTATTTTGTCTATGTCTCGTATTTAGTGCTTTTTCATCCTATAGATACGACATGTTGGCCTCTCAACGACGCTATGACGAGGTCGGAGTCACAGAATGACGTTAACTGGTTAATGTTATGACTTTCCCCCGCATCAGTGGAGAGACAGGGATATCAGTTCATCACTAATTGACAATAATTCCATGTAACTCTTTAGCTGCCAACCCTGTTATTTCTGCTGTCACGTGATACAATGGCGCGGGATTTACGAGCATTGCTAATGGTCTGCAGTGATAAATAGACGTGTTTCGATATTGTATTGTCTGAGTCTGGTCTACAATTTCTTCAGAGCTTCTTTCTACAAGGGTAGTCAAATGTTTCAAGGACTTTTGCTATAATTTCGAAATTATCGAGAGTGAAATGGACGAAATTGTGTATACCTTTCAATTGATTTAATTTGTTACAAAATTAGCGATATTGGATTACCTCCCATTGTTACCTCTAAATTTGCTCCATAACCTTATTCAATTTCATTCCAAAATCAAGTTCACGATGTTCTCAACTGTAATACAGTAAAGAACATCGTTAAATTGACATTCATTCCATTCAAAATCATTCTAAACCATTCACTGATCGCTTCATTCATTCATTCCAACCACTCACTCAAATCGATAAAAAATGCTTCGAAATCCCTAGAAAACATTTCAAAACCGTTTAAGACGACCAACATTTAACTGAAATCGATCAAATTTTTCTACAATTTTATTTGCTGATGTGGACTTTTAATTATCTGATTGGTCCACGAAGACACACAAATAGCAAAGTACGTACATTTTATGTAAGGGAGGTAATTAATATTGCTAATTTTGTTCATTTTGAACAAAATTAGCGATATCGGATTACCTCCCTTTAATTTGACTCAAAATTATATCCACACACTTATTCATTTCCATTCCAAAATCATTCCAAAAGCAATCAACTTGTCAATTTCACGATATTCTTAACACAGTACCAATGCACAGCAACGACTTAATGATGACCCTCCAGTAATGAATATCAACGATGCATTGCATGTCTACACTTTCACAAATAATTACTCCTTCATTCGACACACTTCCTGTATCTCTACATGCATCAGATAGACATTTTTTTAAATACCATTCCGAAAATAAACAAAATTGATTTGTGTGTTTAAGCTCCTACAGCGTTGTGAATCTTCGAAGTTTCAGAAGCAGCGTAGATTAGCCGTTTCCTCTCTCTCACGTTTTCAACATTCAGCAACCCATTTCCCTTCCAAAAAATGTTTAGGTAATTGGAAAAATTGACATTTGTCTAAATTTGCAGGTTTTTTGGCTGACCGTAAAACTCTCTCTTCTTGTTCATTCATTTGTGACCCGTCACGCGAAAAGGGAACATCTAGGAATTTTTTACAATAAATATTTGAAAAAGAGATTGGGTCCAGCATATATCAACCAGAGGCCGAAAAAATCCTTTCACTGGAAGCTAGATTATTCGATTATTAGATAGATTCAGAAAATAAGCAAAGTGCGTAAGGTGTCGACCCTAATCAGTCAGCGCAACACGCACAGTCTAACTAGGGTCGACACCTTGCGTACTATCCAGATGGTCCCTTTCGCATGACGGATTACATTTTCATTCTCTCACTTTTATTGAAGAACCTTTGAGAAGCTAACAATTTGAATTATGTCAGTGAAATCGAGATTTTTCTCTATCAAAATTTATTTTGGAAGACGTTGTTCTATATATTTTTCAATGTGTTTGAGCGTTTTTGAATGGTTTGAGTGAGTGTTTGGAATTAATGAATGGAACGCTCAGTGAGCGATTTAGAATGGTTTGATTGAGGTGAATGTCAATTACTCGATGTAACTAACTGTAGGTGATATCAGGTCAAACAGTCTCCATCGCGTGATAAAATACAACAGCCGTTTAATATACCACTTGACAAAGATGAATAAACTAAAACAGGCTCAACACGAAGACCCTCGAGCCTCTTTATAAACCGTAAGCACCAGTAAAGAGTTACGAGAGCGCTTGATCTCCTAGTTATTCCAATTTAGGGGCAATCACAAGACTTTTATGGGTTCTCTGACGAGTTTCACTGCATTATCTGTCAACGTGTTTGGTTTATGTGAAACAGAGGCCCTTATCCCAGATACACAACCAGGTGGTTTCAGACGAACCCCTTAAACTTCTGTTGTTTTGTTTTTTTTAGAAACGACAAGACGTAGTTAGAATATTAGACGGGGAAATGTTATGCATCTTTACTGTATCATGTTGGATACTCACAAGTTCATATAGTATTTTTTTCTTTTATTGTCCTACTGTAACGACCCGGTGCACCGACGAGCGACAAGGCGACAGCAATAGGGCAAGATTCTTTAGGGTGGTAGTGTGAACTTAATTGCCGAGCGGTCAGTGAACAATCAGTTCAAGGTCTATCCATGTAGTGGACGTTGAAAGATAAGGAGATTGGTCTAAATTAACAATTTAATCAAATTCAAATAACCAACGCCACACCGATCTCACGCACACTCTCGCTATAAATATTAATATAACATGTCGTAAATAGATAATTAACAGATATCACAGACTGATGAATATGAAAAGCGTGATCAGGCAGGTCGAGAAGGCTTCTAAGTCAGGTAAAGCTACGAATTACTAAATTAAATAAAATATCACAGTGTTGCATAAAAACATAAATAAAATGCTCGAGCAAAGGCGTTCGTTCGCTATAGCAGCCGTGCTTAAAGATACAACAGTTGTTCCCTTCACGAGTTCAATGTAGTTCGATTGATACCGAGTTAGACCTACATCAATATATGTACATCTTGTACGGTTCGGTGTCTAAATACCAGAAATACTCCGCACTTTGTAAGATCTCATATATTCTCAGGAACAACAAATCACACGTTCAGACCGGTGGCCAACCGCGTAAGAACAAGCCTACCGTACCGCTCCCGGCGCGCTGATACCGCCTAGACTACTTAATTAAAAACCACATAAGCCTCAGTGCTACAGCGACATTCACTACACTACGCCAACTTAAAACAACGAAAGCAATTAAATAGATAATCTTTAACTCTGTTAACTAAATTCCAACGCAATATCCCTAACTTAAAGTACCCGTCACCTTAAGATTGCGAGGAATACCCAAAACAACAGAGTTAAATTATCAAATAATGGCGGATCAACAATGCGTGACCTGTGAAGTTCCGACCTGCAAGTTTCTACGCGATAAATACAAGACTTAATGTATTCAAATTGAGTACGAATTACAATTCTATTAACTTACTGCATATTTTGCATGCTGTAAGATGGTAAGAGTGAAAAAGACTATTCTTCAATGGGTGGAACTACAGTCGTGACTGTGCGTTTGAGCGCTAAATCAATCCGAAGAACTGCCTCAACGGACCTCTATTTATAACCTTCAGAGTCACGCATTTACAAAATGCGTACACGGATCAAAGCTTTGATTGGTCTAATTTCATGCGTGAGTGATTTACCAATCAAATCAATGCGTAACAGTCACGGATACATGTGATTGGCTAAAAATAGATGACCTCGTCAAGGGTAAACACAGAAGCATTCCGCACGCCTCTTTATTAACTATTGATGGCGGCCATTTACAAAATGTCACGCATTCGACTCAAAACTTGGTTCACAGAATGTGGTCGCTTAGGAGAAATACACAGACTAATCACTCAGCGAAGGCATAAAAGACGTTATGTAGCAACTTTCTCACTGCATGAAATCATTCCAATCGGTAATGTACTAATTTTTGATATTCAATACACATTGAACGTTATAGAAAATGACCCCTGCGTAACAAACGCAAACACAATACGATCATGAACATTTTTGATTCAATTTAATACTTCTGACGAAGTACAATCATCAGAATATAAATACTAATGAATAAACATACATATCTGCCACAAAGGTAGAAAATATTACGAGAAATGATTGTAATAATGAGCTGTCAGAATGTAGACCGCAAGGTCCCTACACATCCCCCCTCTTTGAAAAAGTTCGTCCCGAACTTAACAAAATTGGAGAGATATGTCTGACAAAGTGCATGACAGAATTGTTGATACACAATCGACTTAATAACCATTTATTAACCATCAATTACCCGTATTTAAAAATAAGCATATAGATATTCTAGCTATGACATAAAGCAATAAACATACACAATTCATTAACTTTCTTACATCTTCCACTCTGCCTTTCCCACAAATAGGGACAACACAGTTACAATACATGTAAATATAATAATAAAGCAAACATTATAATTATTTGGATTAAAAACAACAACAACAACAGAACTACATGTTACATTATCCTACATCTCTACATTTTTTATGGGCAGAAAAAAAATCTTAATTGATTAAATCTCAAGAGGCTGGGCAATCCCTGCCTTCCTGCATTCAACCATTCAAATCATTCTTGATATTGTATTTGATGCTTTTTACTTGTTTGCACTTTGTGATGCAAATCTAAGAAACAGACAGAACATGTAATTGAAATAGCTAATATGAAATGGTACTAGACATCCCATTTTACCATTGCAATAATCACCCTATTAGTAACTGATATGAGAATATAAGTAAAACAATTTAAAAGAAATAAACAATGTATCACACTTAACTTGATTTTAACTTTAGGAAGTAAATATTCCATGTTGAAATGGAATGTTTTCAAATTTATGTTACAGGTAAATGACTGAAATTTCCTGCAAGTGCTGGAAAGATCAGGGTATTGCTTAAAGATTCGGAAATCCTATTTATAGCAGTTGGGAATTCCATGTTTAAATGGAATATTGAACATTTTACTGCCAATGGAAACGAACTGAAATTTCCCGCTAGTGCTGGAAAAATACAGTTCTGGTGAGAGTTACATCCCAGTGTGCACTGGAATTATCTGCATGCATGAAATCAGAACTTTAGTTTCCCGTTTAAATCCTACAGGAAATCTAAAGAAGTAATTCCAGCATGCAAACATCTTAATTGTTCTCACCAAACATTGTGCGATATTCCCGCCAAAGGCTGGAATTGCAGTTTGGGAAACAGACCTTATTTTTAAATTACAAGAAAGATGGCATTAATAAATTACCAAGTACAAAGCTCATTCTCTCATGGCCAAGATAGTCCCGTCTATGGTCCGTAGTAGGTGTCACTGTCACTGTCGCTTTCCACTTCATTATCAGTCATGTCTGTCCCCTGGTCCCTGTATTTCTCATAATCAGGTTTCTCAATCCAGAAGCTGGACATTGTATATGTTGTGCTATCCAGCAGGGTGCAAGTTTCCCGTTTTTCTATGCACAACAGATTTCTAGGTATGAACTGCACCTGCCGGTTTCTCACACCTGCTCTCAGGCACCTTTCTTTAACCTGGTGCAGCATCTCTGCATGATCACTCCTATCATGCATAGAGGGTGCACCAAGAAAGAAATAGTTTGGGTCATTGGCCAGGTCTTCCGTCGGTCTCTTCTGTCTACCACACTCCTCACGGACTATCCTGACCTTCTTTCTCCCAGCTCCTAATCCCGTTCTCTCTTTCTTCCTTTTCTTACCCTGACTCTCTGCCTTCATCACACTTACTACATCAGCCTCTCTTACACCCAAATCCATACTCTCAGGCACATCTTCACTTACACTCTCTCTCACCCTTTCCACAAAATCCTCTATCATTCTATTAAATCTGTCCTCCACTTCCATTTCTATGCACTCTTCCTTACTCGCTCTTTTCTCTAAATCAACGCATGCTAGACCCTTATCTACAGAATTCCTCTCTGCCTCTTTGGTCTCACATTCCTTAGCACTCTCCGTTTTACCTTTCTCGTTCTCTCCATCTACCTTTACCTCACCACTATCTAGAACTGATTTGTGTTCACTCAAACTCTCCCGCTCAGCTATCTCACTTACCTTTTCACTCTCATTCTCTTCTCCTGACTTACTTTCCCCTTTCTCACTCTCTTTGGCCACTTCTACATCCTCACTCTTTCTCTCACTCACATTGACCACCTCACTCTCACTACTACAATAACTCTCTTTCTCATTCTCATTATCAGCGTTTACATTATTTTCTTCTTCGTCTTCTTCTTCTTGACTGCCTAGACCGCTCACGTAATCGTCCAGAGTTATGGCGCCAAAAACTGCCTCTGCCAGGGCTGGTGGTGCAGGAACGGCATGTTCTGCCCATGGTGGAATTTGGTCAGGGCACCTCAGTTCTGCCTCTTCACCCAGAACGATTTGGTCTGTGTCCGGTGTTATGAGTTGGCCTAAGCTGACATCTTTGTTTGGGAAACCATGCTTCAATTTCATATGCCTCTCTAGGTCAATCTTCCTGCTCTTGGCCACTGAGTAGGTGCAGATCTCACATGAGATCTTGGGCCCATGCTTGTCTCGGTGGTGCCTGATCAGAGACTTTTGATCCTTGCAACTCTTCCCGCAATCCAGGCATTGGACCATGTACGGCACCCCAAAATTGGTTCGTGGCCACTTTGGATTTCTGTAACAAAGGGAGATGGAAGATTTTTTTTTTTTTTCACGAAATGTTCAGATCAATTCTCCTTAAACCACACATTTGTTTTCCCAAGGTATGGTTTCAACTTATTGAAATGAACGACCTTGTACTTTGCAGATTTACTTTTCTGGATCTTGTATGTAACATCTGAGAGTTTATCAATCACTTTAAACGGCCCTTCCCACCGGAACTGCAATTTTGGGGACCTCCCTTTAAATTTTGAATAAATACGTAACCAAACAGGATCTCCGACATTGTAAATGTGCTTTGGCTTGCGGTTATCATAAAGACGTTTTTGTTTTAAACCCGCTTTAAGCATCTCTGTCCTGGCAATGTTATGGGTGAACTTAAGTTTCTTTTCTAAGACCTTAACATGATCATGAGGCTTACTGTTTTCACATTGACTTGGGGGAGGCGGATAAAGTAAATCAATTGGTAAGTCCACTTCCCTTCCTAACATTAACATATTTGGGGTAAAACCTGTAGATTCATGTTGAGAGCTTCTGTAAGCCATCAGCATTACTGGAAGATGTTCATCCCAATCATTTTGAGTGGGTGAAATGAATTTGCTTAACATATCTTCCAGAGTTCTGTTGAACCTTTCAACCATCCCATCACTTTGTGGATGAAAAGGTGTTGTACGTGTTTTGTCTATTTGCAGATACGAACAAAGACTACGGAAAAGAACTGACTCGAATTGAGTACCCTGATCAGTGTGGATTTCTTTCGGAACTCCGAATCTACATATGAAGTGATTAACAAAGGCATTTGCTACAGTTTCAGCCTTAATGTCAGAAGATGGTATAGCTTCTACCCATTTTGTGAAGTAATCAATCAGGACAATTATGTATTTTGATCCTGACTTTGTTTCTGGCAGTGGACCCATTATATCAATGGCCACACGTTCAAGAGGAACTCCTGTGTGATACTGTTTTAAATCGGCTCTAGCAAGGTTAGGGGGCATCTTACGCGCTTGACATTCATGACACTCGGCACAATTTAGTTCTATGTCACGTTTATATCCGACCCAATAAAAACGACTACGTAAACGTGCGATGGTGCGTTTTACACCAAGATGTCCCGAAGACGGAGAATTGTGCAACAAATTCAAAATATCTGATTGCCATTTCTCCGGGACAACCAACTGTAAATGCTTTAAATCCGTGGATGGATCGACCCATTCACGATACAGGACTCGTTGTACGATTTTGAGTCTGTCCCACTGAGACCAATAGTATTTACTATTAGCATCAAGATGTGAGACAGATTCCCATGACGGTTTCTCTGAATCGGTTTCCTTACAATCTATAAGTATTTTAAGTATTTCCTCGGACAGTTGTTCTGATCGAATTTCAGAATTTGATTTCGAATGAAACCATTGCTCTGATTCATTGTTGAGCTCAACTGAATCATCATTAACGTCATCGTCAGTTTTAATTTGTCTAACTAATTGTTCGGTTTCCAGTTTTCTCGAATTTCTTTCGCTTTCTTTCGTTTCTTGCTTATCACAATGCTGACACGAAGTACATGGTGGGCTTGAGAGGCCATCTGCGTTTCCATTCATTCTACCTGCACGGTACTGAATTTTGAAATTGTATGTCGAAAGCATTTCTAACCAACGAGCTAACTGACCCTCAGGGTTCTTAAATTTGAAAAGCCAAGTAAGAGCCCCGTGATCAGTTCTAACAACAAACTTTGCACCATATAAGTAATGGTAAAAGTGTTTAACACTACTTATAACTGCTAACAACTCTTTGCGAGTGATACAGTAATTCTTTTCGGATTTTGACAAAGCTTTGCTGAAGTACGCTATAACGCGTTCTTTATTATCAATGATTTGGGAAAGAACACTTCCCATGGCTACGGAAGAACTATCAGTATCGAGTATATATGGTTCATTTGGATTTGGATATGCCAGAATCGGGGCTGTGGTCAAAATATTCTTAAGTGTTTCAAAAGCAATTTGACACTCAGAATTCCATTTAACTGATCCTTTAGTTACATTCGCTACGCTGCGATATAAAGGTCTTGAAATGTCAGCAAAACCTTTTACGTATCTTCGGTAATAAGAGCAAAAGCCTAAGAAACTTTTTACATCTTTAACTGTTCTTAGTGCTGGCCATTCTCTTACTGCAGAAATTTTATCGGGTTCAGTGGCAATGCCATCTGAAGATACAACGTGGCCTAAAAACTTTACCTTAGTTTGAAACAAGTGGCATTTCTTTGGCGCTACTTTAAGGTCTGCACTCTTAATACGAGTAAAAACTTCACTAAGTCTATCAACATGTTCTTCGAAAGAACAAGAGAAAACTATTATGTCATCAAGATATAAAAGGCATGTGGTCCATTGAAGTCCTGCCAAAACATGTTCCATTAATCTCTGGAACGTTGGAGGACCATTGCAGACACCAAATGGTAGAACACGGAATTGAAATAATCCCGACGGACATGTAAAGGCTGTTTTATGTGCATCATTTTCATCCATTGCAACCTGCCAGTAACCACTCTGGAGGTCAATGGTTGAAAACCATTTTGTGTCACCTAATGCATCAAAACAATCGCTGATGATTGGTAAGGGATATGAGTCTTTATCAGTTATTTCATTTAGTTTTCTATAATCAACGCAGAATCTAGTTGAGCCATCTTTCTTTCCAACAAGCACTATGGGACTTGCCCAATGACTTGTAGAGGGCTCAATGATGTTGTTCTTTAACATTGCATCAACCTCTTGCTTTGCAACTTCACGCTTATTTAGAGGTAGTCTACGCATTTGCTGTTTTATCGGTTTGTTATTCCCTGTGTCTATCTTATGCTTAACTATGCCTGTACAACCAAGATCATACTTTGATTTAGCAAAAACGTCTTCATGCTTGATTAAAAGATTATAAAACAAACTCTTTTGTTCTTCATTTAATGCTGATGCATTATTTTCCCAAACAATTTTTAAGTGCTCAGGTAAGGCACTTGCAAGTTCATTGACATTCTCTGTTATATGATTAACAGAGCAATTCGATGAATTATCAACGAATGGCGAGACAAGAGGATCAGAAGGGGTAACTGAATCAAATGTCTCAGCCTCAGCAGCTATGGTTTTTGCTCGTACGAATTTTGATTCGTCGGTTAGATTTATGACTCTAAGAGGTACCCTTCTTTTAGACGGGTCAATAAGGGCATTTGCTACGAAAATGCCATTCTTACTAAGTGTCTGATTCTTACTTTGCTCTATAATGGCTGTCTTAACTCCTTTATCTTCCTGAGAGTCATGGCTTATGTTCGCATCGATAATGATCTCAGCTGAAGGAGGAATGATAATATCTTTGTCAATAACGATCCGAAAGACATTATTCAGATTTCTTTCATTAACGCAATGTATTGTGCGGTTACCTATTTCAACTACTTTTTCACCTAATTTTAAGTGAAAATTATTTTCTGTCATGAAATCATTGCCCAGGATGACCGGAACTTCTATTTCTGCAATCGTTATTGAGTGAGAAATCTTTAAGTTAGGATCATTCTGGAATGAAATAGTCAAATTGGCCTCTCCTATAGGACGAAGCATCTCCCCATTTGCCATGCGTAATGTGTTTTGACTACTAACTACACTAGGCTTATCTTGATCTCTGATTTTATCAAATATACCAGGCTTGATAATGGAAATTGTACTTCCGGTATCAAGCAAGGCTTGAGTCTGGACCCCATATATTTCTATTTCAACGAATATACTCGATCCCTTATGTCTACCTAACTCTGATTTTAAATGCATTTCGGGTCTATTTTTTAAATGATCCGTAGCTGAAACTTGACCCCCAGTTTCAGCTAATTCCCGTTTCCCGACTTCTTAAAGTCATTGTACTGTTCCTGACGCTTAAATTTGTCTACATCATTATGCTGGTTTTGTTTTCGTTCTGCGGATGCAGATGGACAATTTCGAGCAATATGTCCATATTCACCACAGGTCCAGCAAGATCGGTCATTGTAAGGTTTCTTATCTGATTTTTGTGAATACTGTTTGTTTTTGATGGCAAACACTTCCGAGTCGTCATTATAATTATATTGAGACTGGTTATTGTTGGTCAAACGAACCGAATGTCCGTTTAAACTTTGTTCACATTTTAATGCACTATTAATTGCTTCGTCTACGGTTCTCGGTTCCCGCATTTCCACAAATAGTTTCAATGAGTGGTCATTGAGGGAATCTAGGAAATGACCTATAGCCAATTCTTCCCTCAAGTAATCAGGCATACCTGGATAAGCCTTTCGCGATAAACGTTTAATTTCTTCACCTAAATCCATGATAGATTCTTTAGATCTCCTAAGTCTCACCTTCAACGAACTGCGGCATAATTCTGCTTGATTTCCTGGCTGAAATCGGGCTTTCAGCTTCGACACTAAATCTCTATAATTAAGCCTTTCGTAAGGAGAGAGATCATTTAAGATAGATACTGCCGGACCACGTAATTTTGTGCATAATTGGCGCGCCATACTTTCATCACTCCATCTATTTTCGGCGGCCGCGATTTCAAATTGAACAAGATAATCATCAAGTTCCTCTTTACCATCAAATGTACCTATCTTGCAGTTACTTGAGCTAGATCTAGCATTCCTGTCAAAAACTCGATCCGCATTATCTCTCCAAGACGGATCTCGTAGTTGACTACTAAATCTAGGTACAGGGTAACAATTTGTTTCGTCAATTGCGGTTCTTTGGTTATAATTCGGCGAATAGGACCGTGCGCGCATAGTGTACCGAGTGTCATTGACTCTGTCATTATTGCTATGTTCAGAATGAGGATTGACGTAGGAATTTCTGTTCTGATTCACATTTCGCGCACCATGAACATTTTCAAAAAGTCGAGACCCCTGTCTCTCAAAATCTCTTTTAAAACGCTCATTTTGTTGCCTCAACTCAGTCATTTCGTCCTTTAATTTGGATATTTCAGACAATGCTCTGGCAAGGTCTGAATCTTTATTACCTACGTTTCGATTTTCTACAGAGGCTCTATTAGAGTTAGAGTCAGGATCATGTGGAATTCTAAAAGTTACTTCTCCACTAGGGCTAGCATTGACAGAAGTTGTTCAGTTGGAAATGGCCGGGGATTGATAAAACGCTCAGATGTATGTGAAGACGGACCACTCCCAACAGAAACATCAGCTTCCTCGTCGCTATGAGAATAGTCTGACTCCATTATCTTTTCGCTTATTTAGGAGAAGAAGAGAGAAAAAATGTGTAAAAACGAACAATTGAGTATCACAAATAACGTTTTATATACAAAGGGACACACAGATGACACACTTTAATAAAGAGTGCAATCGGCCCATCCTTTACTACTTTTTCCTATTATTTTAAAATCAGAAAATTTTTGATAACAGCTAAGTTCCGTTCTCTGTATGCAGTTGAGAAATACAATAAAGGCTATTTCTAACGTAAGAAATCGGAAATGGTGATGGTCTTATTACAGATAATAAACGAAAATCTCTACATGGATAGCTTCAAGGTTGTGGGTATCTATTCGATAAATAGATTAAAAAGTTCCCAGCGGTCGTAAAAGAATTTAATTCAGATCAGGGGGATAGATCTAAACCACGTTTTGGAGTTGCTATACCCAGAAACTAGTAAGTTCCATATATTGGTCTCAAATAAATGGAGAACAATTGGCAATGGAAACACTAGATAAGAACTAATTTTTTTTTTTGAAATCCCACCTCTGCCACCAAATAAGAATTGTCCTACTGTAACGACCCGGTGCACCGACGAGCGACAAGGCGACAGCAATAGGGCAAGATTCTTTAGGGTGGTAGTGTGAACTTAATTGCCGAGCGGTCAGTGAACAATCAGTTCAAGGTCTATCCATGTAGTGGACGTTGAAAGATAAGGAGATTGGTCTCAATTAACAATTTAATCAAATTCAAATAACCAACGCCACACCGATCTCACGCACACTCTCGCTATAAATATTAATATAACATGTCGTAAATAGATAATTAACAGATATCACAGACTGATGAATATGAAAAGCGTGATCAGGCAGGTCGAGAAGGCTTCTAAGTCAGGTAAAGCTACGAATTACTAAATTAAATAAAATATCACAGTGTTGCATAAAAACATAAATAAAATGCTCGAGCAAAGGCGTTCGTTCGCTATAGCAGCCGTGCTTAAAGATACAACAGTTGTTCCCTTCACGAGTTCAATGTAGTTCGATTGATACCGAGTTAGACCTACATCAATATATGTACATCTTGTACGGTTCGGTGTCTAAATACCAGAAATACTCCGCACTTTGTAAGATCTCATATATTCTCAGGAACAACAAATCACACGTTCAGACCGGTGGCCAACCGCGTAAGAACAAGCCTACCGTACCGCTCCCGGCGCGCTGATACCGCCTAGACTACTTAATTAAAAACCACATAAGCCTCAGTGCTACAGCGACATTCACTACACTACGCCAACTTAAAACAACGAAAGCAATTAAATAGATAATCTTTAACTCTGTTAACTAAATTCCAACGCAATATTGCGAGGATTGCGAGGAATATCCAAAACAACAGAGTTAAATTATCAAATAATGGCGGATCAACAATGCGTGACCTGTGAAGTTCCGACCTGCAAGATTCTACGCGATAAATACAAGACTTAATGTATTCAAATTGAGTACGAATTACAATTCTATTAACTTACTGCATATTTTGCATGCTGTAAGATGGTAAGAGTGAAAAAGACTATTCTTCAATGGGTGGAACTACAGTCGTGACTGTGCGTTTGAGCGCTAAATCAATCCGAAGAACTGCCTCAACGGACCTCTATTTATAACCTTCAGAGTCACGCATTTACGAAATGCGTACACGGATCAAAGCTTTGATTGGTCTAATTTCATGCGTGAGTGATTTACCAATCAAATCAATGCGAAACAGTCACGGATACATGTGATTGGCTAAAAATAGATGACCTCGTCAAGGGTAAACACAGAAGCATTCCGCACGCCTCTTTATTAACTATTGATGGCGGCCATTTACAAAATGTCACGCATTCGACTCAAAACTTGGTTCACAGAATGTGGTCGCTTAGGAGAAATACACAGACTAATCACTCAGCGAAGGCATAAAAGACGTTATGTAGCAACTTTCTCACTGCATGAAATCATTCCAATCGGTAATGTACTAATTTTAGATATTCAATACACATTGAACGTTATAGAAAATGACCCCTGCGTAACAAACGCAAACACAATACGATCATGAACATTTTTGATTCAATTTAATACTTCTGACGAAGTACAATCATCAGAATATAAATACTAATGAATAAACATACATATCTGCCACAAAGGTAGAAAATATTACGAGAAATGATTGTAATAATGAGCTGTCAGAATGTAGACCGCAAGCTATATCTTTTTTCAATCATCAATTTGGTTTGGAATTATATCATTACTATTCCAAAGCCTTATATTTACGAAACGTGAATGTACAAGAGAATAACTTTTTACTTCACTACATTGCTAACATATTCCTTGAGGTTTGTCCAAATTCCAGTTAGTAGTTGACATCTTTGACATTTTGCAGCCATCTTACACTCGAAGAGAATTTTCAAACGTTTCCAAGAACGCGTAACTTACTTATGTAAAGTTTTTTTTAAAAGTGATTTGGGCATCTTACAGAGTAAAATTAGAGCGTCAACAGCTTTTCGAAAATGTTATTGAAAAAAATGTAAAATGCTGAAAACAATTACATTATATGGACATGCCTTAAAATATTTGTAAGGTCATTTTTCAGATTCAACACTTTTCATTTTCGACGGATTTTTTTTTATTTCTGTCCCATTTAAAATACTTGTTAGACAAACAAGCCCTGGTACATTCTATTGTTTACTACTCAGCTATTTTGGATCGCCGGGGGAACATCGTTTTCGTCGTTGTCGTCATTTATAATCCATTATATCTGCAGTATTTATCAATGCATTGATTTCACTTGACTTTATGCTAAATATCAGAAGAGCAGCATTCATGAAAATCATAAATGTGTTGACGCTAGAAGCCCTTGTACAACCAATTGTAAAAATGATGCATTTTTCCGAAATATCGATCTAATTTCCTAAAACGAAAGTGGTATATATTGGACTTTTGTAAATACGGAGTTTTTCTGTAAATACTTGTGACCCGTCATGCGAAAAGAGACCATCTTGGAACTTCGTAAATAAATATTTGAAAAAAAAGAGATTGGTTTCTAGAACAAAGGTAGATTTATTATTCTACATTCAGAACATTAGTAAAGTGCGAAAAGTATCGACCTTTGTCAGTCTGCGCTTTCCGCGTAGTCTGACAAGATTCGACACTTCATGCACTACCCAGCTGGTCCGCTTGACGGGTCACATTTGTATCACGACGTTTCAGCATATTTATAACCTCAAGCGTTGAAGAGAGTATTTAATGATTTTATGGAACGATGATACTTAAAACCTTATCACATATGTATGAGTACTCTAAGCGGATTCACACGTGACTGTTTTTAGGTTTTTAGTTCATACCCCCAAGGAAATACAAAATATTCTCTGCAAATTTCATAAATTAATATCAGGAACCAAAAGTATGAAGCTCACAAAATAACAAAGTGAAAATCAATTCAACAGTACTAATTTCACTGTTCAAATACTTTTGGTTTAAAAAGAAAGCCATATCATAAGATAAAACAATTGATACAAAAAGCCTATTTTGCACAAACATCACTAAGTCTAACATGCCATGCGCCCTACTTCGTCCAAACTCGCCCGTTATTGTTGTATATATCATAAATAAGGTTATACATAAGCTCCTTTGTCAATGCGTAATGCTACCTCAGAACACTGTTTGCAGCTTTCTTTGTTTATCTTTGTTTACGAGAGTAACAATCTTGTCCCTACCATTTACTTCTTTTGTGTAGATTCTTAAGACGCTTCCCTGACGCAGTTGCAAAGCTTTGTATAATCAAAGCTATGAAAGAAATGAAGGTCGACGTTTCAATGTTAACACAAACTTTAAAATAATTTCACTTTATTTGTTAAGCCTATATTACGGTTCATTATAATGTATAATTCGTATAACGAATGGAATATGGGATGTGCAAATGAGTGATTATGATAAATGAGTAACTTTAATGTAAACAACCACAATTAGCTACAAACAACTATATTAATAAGAAACAAATGAAATCTCGCAACTACGAGTGCGATTTCAAGGTTAATCAGCGGAATTGGGAGATTCTTTATATAAATGTAGCGTTTTGCGTTAATTTAAAATTCAAAACACAGTTTTGCTTGTGTTGATTCTTCTCTTATTTCTCATGACGATTGGTTAAAAGATGTTATAAACTCTGAATAAGAAAAAGATTCTTTCAATTGAAAAAATAGAAAATCTTTGCTTACTGTGTTAAAAAGGAGATTTTAGTGGGATTTTTCATCTTCTCTAACCTGCACACCTTTGATTATAGATTTATAGACGGTGAAAGAACTAAGGGTAAATATGATTGTAGGACAAAACCCCACCAGGAAAAAACCTCACCGTGACAAAAACCCACCCGACAAAACCTCACCAGGACAAAACCCCATCAGGACAAAACCCCATTATGACAAATCCTCACCAATATGTTTTATAGTGTAAATGTTGAAAGTGTAAATCTTATGAAGGGTACATTTATTCATTCCTTTAATACTGTTAGCTCTTTACCATACGACGCCATTTCAAATGACTCCGTTAACGCTTGCAAATAAATACACCCTAAAACCAAAACGATTTACGTGCTCAGAGAGAGTGAAAACATTTCATCGTTTGGTTAAGAAAGCCTCGTAACTTCAGCTTGTCCAGGCTGAAGGAACGAGGGTTTGGTTACTAAATCATGAGATATAAGGTTTCAAGTTATTTATGTCGACTATTTATAGAATTGAGTAGTTTTAAATAAAAGATAATTTACCTTAACCTTAAGTGCAACGACCCGTTAACTAGGCTCCGCCAGGCCATTAATCATGGATAATTATAGTGGTCAAATATGCGTTAGGTCCTATTCAAAGAAACACACGTATCGATAAATATTTTATTTAAACACCCTACATATTTCGGATAAAGAAGACGTCAAAAGACCAGTCTAAAAAAGCATTTTCTTTGAGTAAACGTTCTCCCCCAATCGGCTGTCTGTACGGTAAGAAGCCGTATTTTTCAAACAGTTCAATTACTTCCCACTTAGTTTCCGGTTCACCGAGTTCTATCTGCACAACCCGAACATCAATTTTCTTGAAAAAATCTTTAGCTCCCAGTAAAACAAACAACTCGTGAGACTCCACGTCAAGTTTCATGTACACAGGTCTATCTTCGAATCCAGAATAATCTTGAAGATCATTTAATGTGATAGAATCGACGATCATATTCATCTCGAGTTCTGTGTGCCAATTCTTTTTAAAGTCAGCTATTCGAGACATACCAACGTTGCCCTTAGCAATATGAAAAGATAAACTTTGATGGTCATTAGATACAGCATTCCAAATTAGAGTAACTCTGTCTGTCAGTCCACCAAGCTGCAATGAGTTCGTTATTTTTCGGAGATTTTCATAGTTAGCGTCAAGGCATATGGCATTTTTGTTTGACGCTGCGGCAGAAATACAATAAACTCCTATGTTAGCACCTACATCAAACAACATCATGTTCGGTGTACTGTCTAATGTTTTTAACATCGCATTAATTAAGTCTTTTTCCCAGACTCCTTGTCGGTGCAGATGATCGGATATCATGTCTGCACGTGGATCATATGTGCATATGGGCGTGTCTTTGTATGTATGTAACGTAGTACACAATTTCCTACTAAATGGCTCGTTAGGTTTAAGCAACCTTTTAGTTCTTACACACGTAACTTTTCTTTCTGTCGAATCTTTCATTCCATTGAGGCATGGAAATTCAACAAAGTCGTTTATAGGTGATTCACTGTTTATTCTGAGTCCTCGGTCGTCATATGACGAAAGTTTGAGATAAAATACTAACATCACTAATGGGATAAATAAATAAACCTTTTTTCGAATTCTGATCATGTTAAGTTCCACTTGGAAATGCCTGTAAAGTAAAAAACATACACTGATTAGACCAAGCAAAAGAGAATTTCTTTAAAAAACGATAAGTGATTGCGTCAGGAGTTTAAAAAGCAAATGGTTGATGCGCTTATTATTCATTTTTAGTTGTTTTCATAGTTTTAGTTCACGTTCCTGTACGGTATTTATACGTCGCTTAATACCAATATACACGTAAATACTCTCACATGATGATATGACCTACGTCGCGGGAATGAAATATACCCGTTGAAAAGTTTTTGATACACGGGTGATATTATACTGGTGGAATAACTATGCCAATGGGCCAAGAACGAAGAACAACGTTATATTTTTCTTAGGAAAATGATGTCAAATGATCTGCTGACGTCATTTTGCAAACGGCGTGATGTTTCGCGGAATAGTATAAATCGAAAAATATCGTAATTTTCTCGTTTTATCACCAAAATTCGAGTCATATTGTGAATAGCATTTCAAATTTGTGGTCATTGTATACCGTTATTATTAAACTTGTCATCTAAAACAGATAAAAGTCGTTTTTATCTGTTTATTGATGACTCGATTAATAAATTCGGTATGACATGACCACTCGTTCAATATCCTCTTAATCTCTGTTTTCTGTCGAAGATCTACCAATGCGCTCTTATTGTATCCAGGGGAGTGTAAAATTTTGAAGCAGCCGCTAAAAGGCTTCATTCGTCCCTTTTCCTGATAGCCAAAAGGTTTTTATCAATATTACGTTTAAGTATTTCGGGGACCCCATCCAGTCAAATGTGAATGATGCAGTCAAATGTGAAGGATGCTGTCAAATGTGAAGGATGTCGCTTTTGGATAGGGAGAAAGAGAGAGAGAGAGAGAGAGAGAGAGAGAGAGAGAGAGAGAGAGAGAGAAGGAGAGAGAGAAAGAGAGAGAAAGAGCGAGCGAGCGAGACAGAGAGAGAGAGCGAGAGAGAGAGACAGAGAGAAACAGACAGACAGACAGACAGAGAGAGACAGGCAGAGACAGAGAGAAGTAGAGAAAGAAAGAGACAGAGACAGAGAGAGAGCGAAAAGGGGAGTGAAGAAGAAGTATGAGAGAGAGAGTCACAGAGGAGAAGAGAGAGAGTGTGTGAGAGAGAGGCAGAAAGACAGAGAGAAAGAGAGCTCGAGAAAGAGAAAGAGAGAGATAGCAGAGAGTCAGATAGAGTCAGAGAGAGAGAGAAAGTCAGAGAAGGTCAATGAGACAGTCAAAGAATCACAGAATAGGAAAGAAAGTTGTTAAATTTTGAAAATCAACAAAGAAAAGCTAAAAAATGAATAAGGCTTGAGGGAAAAGGCATGGCAATAGGCTAGAAAAGACAGGGGTACATTCAGTAAAAGAAATAAATACGTTGAACTTAAATATCATAATAATTTACCTGTAAAGTTTATAAACGATACGACTGGTTCCGGTTTTGTTGAATTGAATGGATCTTTTGAAAAAAAAACTCATTACACTGTTGATCATCCGACCTATGACCTTCATATCGACTTCCATTGTATTTTACCAACAATGAATGTCTCAATATTTGATTTTCTATCAATGACTTTTTCCGCAATAATCTATTTTTAACGTTTTAGTGTCGTCTCCCACCTCGCTCACCAAGGATGAATGTCACATGAAACGTAAGAAAAAGACCGGACTAATATTTAAAGAAAAGCACGAACACTTTTGAGTTCAGAACTCTCTTACTTATTGAGGGAAAAGTTTCTCCACCGAAGCAAAGAGTTTGCTTTGTGTAACAAATTTGTGCAATTTGTTTGTAAATTAAAGTGAAATAAGCGCAGCACATTCGTTAATCAAAGCACTGAAAGCACAGGAGATGGGCGTTTCTGGGCTCTAGGTTATAAACTTTTCGCAGACTCAACTGAGTATTTTCTCAAATTTTAAATGATAATAAATGTTTGAAAATAAAAGATAATATTAATAGGTTGTTATTTATATATTTATAACAAGAAGTTAAGCGCCACCAGTTTTTAGACAGAAGATTTTTAAAGGCAGGGAGCCTGCATTAATTCAAAATAACAGAGATGTAAATATTGAGTTCCAATGTTGAAAATGGTAAGTTGGCGTAATAATTTCAAAACAATACATGGGTGGTGATTAATTTTATTGACTTTGTACCTTGAAATGTAAATGACGTATTTTCACCTTTTTTAAAACATGAAAAACTATTGTCAAAGCCGACTTACAGTGTTGTCTATGCCACGAAACTTGGGTTTAGAAGTCAGATAACACAAATGCGATTAATTCCAGTCACATCTTAGTCAGTAGCGCGTGTAAGATCCGTGAGCATTGATCACTTCGCGCACCCTCCTCGGCATGCCACGAATCAGCCTCTGGATGATGTGTTGAGGGATTTGCTGCCACTCCTGGTGCAGTGCTGCTTCTAACTCAACCACATTTTGTACAGGAGGCCCTCTCCGACGTATACGGAGCCCTAAAATGTCCAACAGTTGCTCGATGGGGTTAAGATCGGGACTACAAGCCGGCCATGGAATGGTGGTGATGGCTTCACGTTGCATAACGTCCGCCACGACTCTTGCTCTGTGGGGTCTGGCGTTATCATCCATGTACTCTGGTCTTGTTCGAAGAGGGCGATTGTCAAAATATGGAATTACCACAGGAAAAAGGAACTGTCACTAGGTCCAGTTTACAGCCGTAGGAGACACAACCCCATATCATAACGGAGCCACCGCCACCCTGACAGGTTGGTTGGACGTACTTTGGTGCAAATCGGGTGTTAGGTTGTCTCCAAACACGAATTCGGCCATCGGTGACATGCAACATCCTGCACTCATCTGACCAATGGATCCGACGCCATGATGCCAAGTTCCAACGTGCCCTCGCTCTACACCATATTAGACGTTCATTGATGTGTCTCTGTTGTAACTTTGGACGTTTGAGGGGTCTTCGTGCCTTATACCCTGTTGAAATAGAGACCCGTCTGTGTGTATTCCAGTTGTCCCTTAGTACAGGCGCACTGGTGAAGGGCAGATGTCTGACGTGACGCAAAAGTGCTCTATCCTCTCGGATAGACGTTACTCTAGGGCGTCCAGATCTGACACGGTCCTTAACGTCGTTTGTCCGTGCGTGTTTTTGTACCAATCGTGTTATGACACTGTGGTAATCCCCAAGCTGTCTGGCAATGGCTCTACAAGACATTCCAGAATGTCGCATTTCAATTATTCGCCATCTTTCATTTGTAGACAATCTACGCCTTGCCATGACTGAGTTCCAAATCGAGATGTAAACAATTGCACGAGCTACACGACGTAAGTATCTCTGACAGAAAAGCTGATTTTCCACTTTGAACGAACCCTGGCTTTACAGTCATTGCACGAGACTGGCTGTGCATCCGAAACGTTTTTAATCAATAGCTACAAGGTTGTTTTAACTGTTTGACAACATAGATACGTTATTAAAGTTTTCGATATGAATTTTATTAACTTTAATCTTAGTGGCGCTTAGCTTTATGTTCTGAGTATATATCATCTTTTATGCTTATACATTTAAATGAGTAAAAAAACAGAGTTACGGCTTTAATCCCAAATTGAAATTTGAGAAATGAATGAATTGAGCCTGAGAAAAGTATTACAACCTCGGACCAAGATTAATTAATGAAAAAAGCAAGCAAACAAAAAAAAAACGTTATAAAATGGTTTTCTTTTATTCATATCTTTAATGTTCGTCTCAAAACACACCTTCCCAATATATCCTCTATTCTTCAATAACAGAAGTATGACAGATGAGCAGAAATATGAAACCGACATGCAGGCTTATGCAATGTATCGTTTTGTCACCGATGGAAATACATTGTGACACATTATCCAAACTAAATATCGCAGTGGGACGATTTACTTCCGACGGTGTTCAAACTATTTTCTCCATAATAAAACAGCCCTGTGTTCAGGATACAAAAATGTTTACAATCGTTTAAAAAATAAGACCCCGCTTTGAACGTGGATACACTTGCAAAGCGGGTACCATTTTTTAATTATTATTATTAGAATTCCGGACGCCGCTTTCAACAATTTCGCAGTTATATCGCGGCGGCCAGAGCAACTTACAATGGATCCCTGGTATTTCTTTCACCTGTACCACCATTAAATCCTTTCCTAGCCTCCGACTGCTAGCTCACATAGGTTTACGATTATATACCCATTGGTGAGAGACAAACGTCGGAAAGGATATTTGCCGCCACCTGGGATCGAACCCACGACTTCCAGATTGGAAGTCTTATGCCTAACCAACTGCGCTATGGTGGCGGCACCATTTTTTAAACGTTTCGTAAACGTGAACACCATGAAAGCATTTTTAAAAGTTCCAATAGGTCGCTAATTGTAATGTATTACATTGTATTTCAAAAATGTGCTTATTACTAGAAATTGGCTCATTTATGAATTTTACAACGCACATTTATGGTGAATTCGTTTGTTTTAGTAAGAAAAAAATGTACAATTATAAGTGGGTGATCAAAGGTCAAATTTTGTCTGAAAACGTACACATGTGTATATAGACAAATTTGGTCTTTCGTCACCTACTAAAACGTATGCTGCTACAAAATGTCACTAAATTGTTATCATTTGACATTGGTGCTTTGCGATTTCGAAGCGTGCATTTTTTGTATGTTATTTGAACATGTTATCTCACCCTTTATTGTTTTAACAAAACAGTTCAAAGAAGAATAACATAAGGGCAAATTCCTTACAAAATTCATATGATGCAAATTCTCTAACAGGTAATTGCATGTAAACTCTTTCACAAAAAATGTACTAAACTTTCAACTTTGTAAAAAAAATATTGTTCTGTATTCAGTTGATGTTAAACTTTGTTGTGTGTTTTATTTTCAGGTCATTTTCATGTTTGACAATTAAAAAATGAATGGCATGACTGGGTCAATTTAGCAAATGGGTTTGCGAGAATTGTGACCTACATGTATGAACTTACCCCAATTTCATATCAGAAAATTCACATTTCACTACATCGTGCAAGTGTTTTACTTGAAAAATGATGTCTTACGTATTAATTTCTGCTATTCGCTTTCATCGACATACTCAAAGAATAAGCCAAGAAAATGAAAGCAATAGGTATGATAAAGAACAACCACATGTGACGTAAGAAATACGCTTAGAAACGAAAGCAACGGTGCTATTAGCTAAATGTTCAGTTGATGTAAATAGAGAAAGAAAACTACAGCTAACGAAAGAAATACTTTTTGAAACGCAACCAATACATACTAATAGTATAAAGTTAATCCTGTGTCCCTGGGAATCACATTTTCTAAGTCAAGAAAAAAACTGGTTTGAAGCAGAAACTAGCTGTCAGACTTGCACAGTTAATATCAACGTGAAGTTGACAAGGTCAACGATTTTGGTATGATTTCGGAACGAAATTGGATGAGAGGGAGGGGCGAGTTTTGATAGATTTTCAAGAGAGGTAAACATAATCGACTTTTTACCTCCCTTTAATAAAATCTACATGCTTGTCCGATCGTGTGTCTCTACGGACAAATCAACACCAGCCAATAAAATTGTGCAATTATTTGATCTATTTTATTGAAATGTTTATCATTGCAAAAGATTTCGAAGCGGATTGGAACGGTTTCAGATTTTTTTCGTGAATAGTGAGTGTTTTGAATGAATAATCAGAGCACTGGGCGAATGTTTTTGAATGGTTTTGATCAAGGTGAGTCTCAATTTCACGATGTGACTAACTGCAAGACGTGAAAGAATTGTGGAACTAGTGTCTTCCTTGATCAACATATTTGGAACCTTTATTCTTTCTGAGGGAAAAACTATACTCAATATTTAGAGGGCTTGGAGGAAAAACATAGTATGTGTCTATCTACAGTTAACAACATTGTGAAATTGACAAGGTGAATGATTTTGGAATGGTTTCGGAATGAAATTGAATGAGTGTGTGAAGCGAGTGTTGACTGAAATTCAAGGGAGGTTATCAAATATCGCTAATTTTGTTCAGGGTGAACAAAATTAGCGATATTTATTAACTCCCTTTAATAGTTTAATCACACAGATCCTTTAAATAGTTTCTTACCTCTTTAAGGATCAATCAGACGGTAAAAATTTCAATTATGCCAGTGAAATCGCTGGGAGTACATACAGCGACAAGTAGTCTAGTACCACTTGGAGCGATGATTAACTCGGATCTCTGCTCTACTAGCAGAATATTAATGACCAGCTAATTTGGCGTCTTGTCACTTTCAAGGCAACAACCTGTCCAGAAATACACAATTGAAGATGATATCAGGGCCCGAGGTTATAAATTTTTTCTCATTCTCAATTCAAAAAAAAATATTCTCAAATTTCAATTTGAGATTTAAGACGTAATTTTGTTTTAATACTCATTTTAATGTACTAACACAAAAGATGATATTAATAAGTTGTTATAGATAATAACTTGTTAATATTATCTTTGTTTTCATACATTTTTTCAAATTCAAAATTAGAGAAAATTCTCAGTTGAGCCTGAGTACAGTTTTATATCCTCGGGCCCTGATCCGATGTTTCTCTGTACTTGTTGAACAGCGACCAGTTGTCTGGTACTATTTGGAGCGATGATTAACTCGGATCTCTGCTCTACTAGTAGAATATAAATGACCAGCTAATTGGCGGCTTGTCACTTCCAAGGCAACAACCTGGCCAGAAATACACAATTGAAGATGATGGTCGAAATTACTCCTATCTCCCAGAGGAACATGCTTTTATTGGTCGTTAAATGATTGGATTATGCTTTCCTGGTTTATATTCTACGGTAAAGAATGTATGTAGATTGAAGTTTTAGTCCCCTTTCTCCGTATGGTCTGAAAAATTCTACAGAATAACAATTATCAATTGTAACTGGACCGAATGCTGCTAAATTTGAAGGAGATATATGTAATTTATTGTAGCCAAAAATAGCATTATTCCGTGCATTTTATCTGATACTTACTATTTCCAAAAAAAAAACGTTATACAGTTAACAACATCGGGAATATGACACAGTAAACAATTTTTGAATGATTTTGGAATGGAATTGATTGAGTATGTGGGGCGTGTTTTGAGTAAGAATAAAAGGAGGTAATCAAATATCGCTAATTTTGTTCAGGATGAACGAAATTAGCGATAATTTTTTACATCCCTTTTATAAAATATACATACAAGTTCTATATTTAGCTTCCTATTTCTTTCCCCACCGTTCAATCAGAAACGATCCAAAATCGTTCTAAAACGCCAAATAATTTCTCAAAATTGGATCAGAACGGTCCTCGACTTCATTCAAATCGATTAAATCATTCCATGATTTTATTGGATAGCATGACTATGGAAGCATCTGTTTGGTCTTCTAAGGCACAAAAGAAATCATTACAAAAGCATTCACCTGGTCAGTTTTAATATGTTCGTTACTGTATATGCACTTGTAAACAAACTCAAAGTCGTTTGTAATTATTCAAAACTGTAATATCATCCCTACCCTGCGTTCAGGATGAAAATACTCGCGTTTCGTTTAAGAAATGATGCTTTGCTTTACAGGGGATATCATTTAAAAATGATTGCAAATGTCTTTGAGTACTGATCTACATGCAAATGTTGCATTATCCACTTGTTACCTACTGATAATCATTCGACTTGTAAGGGAGTCGGATTAGGGGCCCGTTTTACTTAACATCTTACGATCATTTTTTGCGTAAGTCAAAAATTAAAGATGCTTCTACAGTGGTAACTAAAAATGGAATTCTGCCATGTATTATCTCATTAGAATCGTCTTTTGAAGACGATTCCAATGAGATATTTTAAGACAGAATCTAACAATGGATCAAAACACCAGGTGCGATTTATGATTTTGACTTACGATCATTTTTTTCGTAAGATGTTTAGTAAAACGGGCCCCTGGGCCCTCTCTATTCAACATAATCAGCTACCAAATCACAAAACCCCAACCTCACGCCTCACGTAACCTGCTGATGAATATTTGTTGCCTGTAGGATCTCGAACCAGGGGCTATGTCTCTATAAAGATAGCTTGTACGACAAGAACAAACGTTATAATGCACATTCCGACTGCACAATTAATAGTCGTAACGGTTATAAATACGAGACTTAGATAACTACTCTGTTTCAAAAATGCATTATGAAACAATTGCCGATGTCCAAAACGCAGTCAATAATTAGTAGAATGAAGATTTCAGATGTCCTGTTTAATCACTACTTCAATAGACAGGCGTATTTACAAACCTCTGTTTATGGATTGTGTAAAGTAATTAGGCTCCCGAGTAATTCGTTTGTCAATACGCTAATATAATATTCAATGCCATTTAATCAGTAATTTTAGGTTATCAAATATATCAAACCCGTGCAGCCAAATTCGATGGATTTCTTTGAAGATCCTTTTTTCTGGGAAAAAACATGAAGATAAGCTACTCTCTCTATCAATAACGGCTTGTCTTGCGTTTAACGTGAAAATTTTACCGAAACTTTAAAGAAATAGAAACCCCTTTTCTCGTAGACTAATGTGCAAAACAGGTTACTATTTTAAATCGTTTGCTTAAACTACATGTGTGTGTATTAACATTTCAATTTCAAATTACTAGGTGTGCGACACCTCAAGGGTTTCGCAGAAGAGGAATGAAGAGAAGGTGAATTAAATATCCATATTACGGTTGATCTTACTTATAACTGTTTGCGAAAACAGGAGGAAACGAAAAAGAAAAATGATGCATAGAATATTTTATCTATTTTTTCAGTGTAAGATCAAAAGGCTTTATGTTTAATTCAGTGAACAAAATAAAGTGTATTCCCACGAGTGTTGGGGCTATGAAAGAAAATATAGCGTTTGGTGTTCAATAAATCAGCGATTTAAAAACCTAACGTGAAAATTAAAAACGGCTATCCTATTTCTTTAATGCAAAATATGACACGAAATGCGGGAATCGTAGGATTGTTTTTAAAACTGCGTCATTTCGCACGAGATTGCATGGCAACGTCCATCATGACGTCATGAGAACAATGTCTTGCTTAGGTGAGAAATATACACATTCGGACCAAATATTCTCTTCAATACGAAATTTCCTAGACATACCAATTAGCTGTAGACCTAGATGGAGAGTTTCTCTACGCGATTATGTAACTTGTATCCAACTTTATCGTTTAGATTCGTCTGCCCTCAAATCGCGGCTATATCCGACAAAATCGTATGTTTTATCAGTGTCGAACATTCCGTTCCGAAGGAATCGAACAAAGTTCCATTCATTCTTCTCTTCTTTCCTCTATCTTTGCTATAGCCCCTTTATCGGGTTAAGATACAATGCCAAATATAGTCTAACTTCCTCGAGCGTCTATTAAGCGACAGTTTTTTCTTAAACGACTGTTTTCAAAATCCCAATCTATTCTTTAAAGCATTTTATCTATAAGTTAGATTTTATGGATCTTAAATTAATGTAAAGGAATCTTGAGACGCAATTGGGTGCGTTTATGTAACGTCAAAACCGGAAAAACATTTAACGGCCTTTAACACAAACACTCCATTTCAATATTTCGGCAAAAATTGCCCTTTTCAAGAAAAAAGAAACAAATATTTAAATAAAATGGCTGTATAGATTTACATTAATATGTAGTAGTGTTAAGATTTGTTTCATTTTTCTTGAAAAGATAATGAAGCGGTCTCTTAATATACAGTTTATACCACAACTACAGCTACTACATTGTACCTACGCAACCTGTAGTTCATAATTTTGAGGTTTTGTTTCTTGTCAGTTAATGTAAGCAAATCTGATAGAAAATAGATAAGCACTATAATATCACGGCGCATTGCTATCAATTCCTTAATTAACAAAACTTAAAAAAATCTCTTTTCACAATAAATGCTTGCTTTATACACATTTTGAAAACGTAGTCCCCTAGATAAAAAAAAAAGCGTTGAAAAAAGCGTTGAAAAAAGCGTTGATTTATAATGATGTAACCACTAGTCAGGATTGACCTAGCTGTGTAAGATCTTGACTGGGTTACTGTCCCTAGATCTATCGATACTAGAGACAAGTATTTTACAAATTTTCGTTAGGTCATGTGAACCGGTAGTGACGTCATTTGATCAACGTTAAACGGAAGCTATAAAAATCGTAAAGCGTTTGGTAGCGGATTTGCGACATGCAGTTGATCGAATGCGGTGAAAAACAGCAAATAATGAGTTTATTTTTTTGTTTTTCTTTCGTATGTTTATCTCGTAAAGAGCATATTTATATAAGCAACAGAATTTCAGTATTCCATTTCAAACAATGCCGCCAAATTTCAACGGATATCGACATGCATGCTGGGAAAATTCTTTGTAATAACATACTTGTCGTGAAAAGTACACAGCCAATCAGATTGCCGTAAAATTTATACCCTACCCGTTGTCTCTCACAGACATCGGGGTACCAGTTCATGTAAGATCTAGACTTAGTGCTGGTGGGGTATAATTTGCAAACTTTTTGTCATCCTTAACGTTTGGCAGGATATGTTTGAGTGTGCAATCTCAAAGAACGAGCTTTTTTTTCGGACGCGATTTCTTTTTCCGTCTTGTTATAACTTTCTTTTTTACTTCAAATGAGTCTTTTTCTTTCAAAAAAAAAATTGTTACATGTCACGCGAATTGGGACCATCTCTTTAAAATGGATATTTGAAAAAGAGATTGGGTCAAGCATAGTTCAACATGAGGTCACTTGACGGGTCACAAATATTCTTTTGGATTTCCAAGATGATCCCTGCCCCTGTGATGGATCGCATAATTAACCCGCTCTCTTTAATTATTTTTGTTGACACAGCACTGCGTTAAAGATTAAATCGTTCGCGAAAAGTTTAA
Source organism: Fragum whitleyi (assembly GCA_948146395.1). Classification (NCBI taxonomy): domain Eukaryota; kingdom Metazoa; phylum Mollusca; class Bivalvia; order Cardiida; family Cardiidae; genus Fragum; species Fragum whitleyi. The sequence continues at coordinate 12,590,455 of OX411543.1, read as the reverse complement.
GAATTGGTACACCGCTTTGCACAAGATACAAAATCTTGTATCTTGTGCAAAGCGGTGTACCAATTGTAAAACTTTTCGCGAACTTGAACTCACATGCAAAGTGAAGTATAAATTCTAAACGTTGGCAAACGTTTGGGCATCCCAAGCGCAGGACAAACTACTGAAATTGAATGTATAAAATAAAGACGAAAGGAACAAGAAAAGACTCTCTTTGAAATAAAGCGACAGAATCATACAGTGTGAGAATCGTGCTATTTAATAAGACATGAGTGCATTTTGAAATTCAAATTCTAACTAAAGCCACCCAAGGGGCTAACTGTTTTTGATATTAATCTCGCAAATTGCCACTATGATCTTCGCCAGAGAGTCACACTGTAAAGTCGATAGCTTTTATGACTTTATCCTTTACAGTCGTTCTTCTAGCATTCGTATGGCATAAACACAATTATGTTTCCATGAAATTATTTTCGTTTTCCCTTTCCATGTCCCGAGACGGTTGCTTTTTTGGTCGTTCAGAGGACGATACAAATCACTTTGGTATTTTTCCATGAATATAGATTTAAGATCACAGTCATGTTCATACACATATTCAATCAAAATGACTTTAACAGAATTTACGATTCTGATAAACCTAAGTAACTTAGGTTTCAAATAGTTTGTGATAATTTGTTATTCACATATGACACGCAATAATGTTTAAACATCAGTTTCTGATTTATGAGCATTGCACCTACTTAATAATAAATTCAGCCTTTTAATGTGTGACCAATAAGACGGAAATAGACAATCTACATGTAAGACATGCGCAACGTATCGGTCTACGCTGATTGCGTAATTTTCTGTTTAAATGTCGTCGTGGACAAAGAATATTCTTTAAAATCCACACCAGTCAATAAAATCGTAGAATATATTGATCGATTTGTATTATATATTAATATATATTAATATAATATTATATTAAAAATTTCAAAATGTTTTTTAATGATTTCGAAGCGTTTTTGATCGATTTGTGTGAGTGTTTAGAATGAATGAATAAAGCGCTGAGTGAATTATTTAGAATGATTTTGATCGGAATGAATGTCAATTTCACAATGTTTTTAACCGTACCTGCACTCATTACAGAATATGACGTTACTGTTTTCCCTTATAAATGAATCATGGGTACCCAAAGATGAATGTCCTCCAAACTATAATATGTGGTTCGTTTATTTATTGTTTTCTATCAAAGAACTATTAATGAGTCTTCATAATTCTTAACACTTCTAAGCCATGATCACCGATGAAAAAATAACCAGCAATGAAGGTTAATTTTAATTTGCATACTACAACAAGTACCAAAATGCTACAAATATGTCTTAAAGAAGAAAAAAAGAAAGATTAATTTCTATTTCTAATCAATGGATAGAAATAAATAAGTTGTCACCAAAAGATCTACTTTAAGAAAACACAGTTCACTCGTATGCTAGACAGTTCATGGGTGTCTGGGGAATTCGCCTAGATAAACATCAGGAAATCCGACACTAATTGTCGAAAAACTATCACACCCTACTACAGTAATTATCTAATTTGGTTCTTGTAAGATAACACGGAATTCTAACTGAAGGGAAAATTCTCGCGACGAATCCCCAAACTGTACTTGCAGGAAAGTAACATGTTTCGCTGAAATTATTTTTTCCTTAAACCTTGCACCAGGCATTTGGAATACGATGGTAGTTTGAGTCATTACCCGCGATATTCAAATAGAAGATTAATAATACTAGCTTGCGATGACACAACCGCCTTCATCCCGCGAATTCTTATAAGTATTATAAGGTGTCTAATTTCAACCAATCAGTATTGTTGTTTCAATTGGTTCAAATGAAACAACAAACCCGATTGGTTGAAGTAAACTTCCAGTATATTATTTACCGATTGTTATCTTTTATCTGTGGACTGGTGAAAGCGGATGTGTCGCCGAAAAAATGATAGTCTAATCCGACTTTGAGCCTATTCGAACATATCTGATTTTCACATTCTAAAATTATTTTTCTGCCTTTCTCTATTATCATGTTTAAATTACGGCATCCTCTGCATTAATGAGTATACCTGGCATATATTCATTTTAAAGAGTTTCAAGGAGGTCCTCTTTTGCGTAACAAGTCACATTTAGATATTGGTCACATTGTACCGACGTCATATATTTTGGTCTACATGTAGGGTGATTCTAAACTTGAAAGATGGAACAATCGCAGATTAATCGGTAGCATATATCCAATTTACCAATGAAATATTGGCGTCTAAAATCTATATCGAATTTTGACGCAATTCAAAAGCCTAAAAAAACAAAAAGTCAATGGAAGTCGCCCATCTCTCACAATTAATTCATTCCTTGTGAAATTGGTTAGAACCAAAGAAAAAATCAAAGCGCTAAAAGCGCTGAAGGCCATATTTATAAAGAGTCAAGGTGACATTAGAAGGCATGCACTCATTTTTTTTTTTTTTTTTTTTTTTTTTTTTTTTATCTTTTTAGCAAGGCTTTTTTAGGCGAGGGAAACCAAGGGTTCCATAAACCTATGGGGATCGTAAGCCACAACTCACTTCAAAGGAAAAATGTCGAACGGTATGCTCACTATATAGCGCCGAGTCCACCAAAAACCACTAATTCCCAAGGTATAGAATACTACGTCCGATACCGCTTTGCAGACAAGCGCAACTCGCTTTTTTATAATTTTAGTTGAGTTGATTGCTTTGCGACTAGTCAGTCATTTTATCCATTCGACCATTCCGTCTAACAATCATAGTACTGCTATTTTTCTAGGGGCACAAGCTCGAGGCTCTTTCTTTTACATTGAATTGAATTCCATAAAGGAGTTGTATTTTACAGTGGGAACACAAGAAATTGATAGGATCCACCCTTTATTCCTACCCCATTTTTTTCTTTTTAATTCCTACCCTAGATATACATGTATATCAAATTACACTTTACACTCATGTTGATTTATTGTCTGCAACCTGTTCCAAGTTGGCCCAGTCTTAAATTTTGTCGTCTGTTTAAGGGTTTAAGGATAGGACAAGGCTTTTATTTTTTTCTAATTAAGATTTATCCATTACAAGACAACCAATGTTAAGACAAGTTCAAATTGTAAAGGGTTGCAGATTACATACAATATACGGGCAAATTAGTGAACTTTGTAGAAGGAAGGGGAGATAATATTAGGGAGAAAGGAGAAAGTGTTAGTTGGCAGCATTTTCTTCAGTTCTATCAGTACTTTGATTTAACGCAGCGTATTGATATGCGAGCACTGCGTTGAACACACAAAGCACTTCGTGTCGCACAAAAGTTGATGACATATACTAGACCTAATTTTGCGCGCGCGTGAGCAAAGAAAGCTTCGTAGTACACACGTTATTCGGTTTTTGACTCGGTTTTCTCTTTTCTAGGTAATTTCCAGGATACAGGGTTGTTTCCTTAGGCCTGCTAAACTAGGTCATCTATAATAAAAGTTATTAATAAGAATAGCTATGACAATATCTGTATAGAATCACAAGGTAAACCATTGAGCATGTGTCATGTTGAAAATAATTGAAAGCTTAACGGCTTATCAGAAATAGAAAGGTTAGCACACTCAGGCGATTCTCAAATAGGAGTCATGTAGTACATAACCCAAGCATGTCTCGAAGAATTACTACCCGTGATTGCCTTTAAAAATGAAGTCTCTTCCGACAGTGAGCCCTCGAGATGTACTCTGCAAGCAAATGAAATGATAACATTTTCCTTTTTCGAAACTGGTGTTCAGTGTAACCAGAAATCTCTTTCCACAAGAAAATGTATTTTGTATTTCATATAAAGTAATTCCGCGCATGTTACACGTATTTGAAATGTCTAGTGCAGTAACATTGCGTGTGACCGAATGACGGCGACTTCTGTCTTCTTTAAATATCTCTGCAAATTTACACAATGACATACAAATAATTTTGTTTAGATAACTCAAATGTCACTCTCCACAGAAATTGATCAGTTCAACCTAACATTGAAAACAGATGGATGGCATTTCGTCTTACATTATTCTGTGTTGTTATTCACCTGGCAGTGTCTAGCTTAGCCGTGACGCAATTTGGCAAGTTTTAATGGCAAGTTTATTTTCAACATCTTTTTTATTTTTTCAAAAGTTTGTCCAAAGTAATTGTTAACTACGTGTAAATAACTATATCTAAAAAGACCAAAAGTATTATTGTGCCTAGCAAAAGAGAAGACATTATCATATCATTGAGATTACCAGGAGCTCGTAACTTCAGCTTGTTGAAGCTGAAATTATGAGAGTTTTGATACTGTTACGACGATTTATCGTTTCATGCTTACATAGTCAATTATCAATAAAAGCGAGTAAATATTTCTAAAAAGGCCGACTTACCTTAACAATGAACGCATCGACATGTTAATTAGGCTCCGCAAGGGCTAAAGTAGTGGAAACTATATCTGCCGAGGATCCTATCATCGGAGCTATAACTGAAGATTGTTATGTAGAAGAAGGTGATCAGCGAACAGAAAAAAAGTTTGATAGCTTTAATGTTGAAACAATTGAACTTAAATTTATTTTATTGGAGGACGAATGAGGTACAATTGTAAAAAAGAAACGTTTATGGGATGTCAATGTCAGATTTTTTCCTAATTCACCTTAAATATCCACGGAGCGATTCTGTCAGAGTTAGACATTTAAATGTGTGGTAATTGGTCCTGGGTGACTTCAATTCTCGGCTTATGAAGAGAAATCGAGAGACAAATGTCTTTTCCATTTGTTCTCACTGCAATATAGTGTGACAGTAACCGGTCCATTGAGATATCAGGCCCGGCGTTCTCTCTGTGATACTACCTGCAGGCAGAATAACAATTGCTTCAAGCCTGTTGATAATTTGTGACAAGTGCTTTATTTATTCATTTATCTATTTATTCATTCATTTATTTAGTTAGTTTGTTATTTCTTTAATAAAGTGTCAAAATAAGGAAAATCAGATTCTATATATGTTTTATATTTATAGATATAAATAACATATATAGTCCACTTTTCCTTTCTTCAGACACTTTATTACATGTTTAACCCGTAGAAGGGGCATTACCTTCCCCTAATTAATTATTTATTTATTCTTTTCCTTTCGGTTCAATTATATGATTAATAATTAAACTTACTCCAGAGGATCTTATCATATGATGTAACCGGTTATGTTTTTTTAATTATTCATCAAGTCGGTTTGCATTTTCTTTCGAATTATTAATATTGTCAAAATGGACCAAGTTTGTAAATGGGAAGTATGAAAAGTACAGAGCTAGCGAAACTGTGTGAATTGTGCAAGCGTTCCAGGGCCGAATCTTATCGGCGTTAAAAAAACCTTCGGTTATTCAAATAATTCTGCCACGAAAAATTAAACGGAATGTAAATATATAGATTTTAATACAAACCTAATTCACCTCTGCTGTACACAACCTTATTTACAAATATTCATACACTTTTCGGGGACTTAAGGTGATTCCCTATTGGAATTTCGTGTCATACCATGCGTTGTCTAGATAATGGTCGTTGGGTTTTTCACCAAATTATGGATATCAATTAATTGGAATTGTGGAAATTTCGTGTTGCAGGAGCAAAAAAGAAAAGAAGAAAAGATGAGGTTCGCAAATGGTTATTTCTAATAGAACGGAAATCATTGAGTCAATATTTCATGTTTATTACGAATGATAGCTCAATTTTGATTAAGTTGATGTAGCGTCACGAATTATAGCTCAATATGGACCATTAAAAACGATATTAACCTTGTATCAGAATGTATGAGATAGTCCTGCGCTGTACTTAGGATGAAAACGTTCACTTAACGTTTTTCAAATGATATTCTACTTTCCCGTACACTCACATGCAACGCAAGGGTACAAATTTTAGATTTTTTTAAATCCTGAATCTAGGGTGGAGTCCATTGAAGCTAAAAACAAATGCAATGCCGTGTGGAGGCAGTGGGCATACCCTTAAAGCGAAAGGTGATCGATATCGCATCATCCTACGGATGTAGTACGGTCACTGCGGAGACCGTATGACGTATTACTGTCTACACTAGACCTAGGCAGCTGATGGCTTCGTACGGGAACAGTGTAATTAATAAAATTCGATCGATGCAATGGCGCTTATATATTCTATTCTGATCTACTGATCTGTGTGTGAGAACCATGCGGGCATCGCGCGATTTTGTTAATACAAACACCTAAATTGCATTGTAAACTTTGACTAATCTGCAATCCAGTTGATCGCATACGACACGACTTACCTACGTTCGGCTGACAACGTAAATTGCCGTAAATGTCACGGGTAAGCATCGTACGCCCAACTTCATTAAATTCCATTTCGAAATCAGTTCTTAATTATTCACTTTGTCAATTTCTCGACGTTCATAAATGCATTTACCTATTAAATAAAGGATTGACGGAGTGAAGCCTCATTTACATTTGCCACGTAGAACGATTTGGATATGTTGAGCATAAATTTCACGATGATGTTAAAAGTAACCTGCTTCCATATAAAAAAAATTATGTATAACGAAACAACATTAATTCTCTAAAAAAATGCAGTCCGAGATCAAATTAGAAAAATTGATTTTGTTCAAGTATTTATTTTTCGTTTTAGAATTTATATTTTGATTATTCAGTAGAATTTACGTTGTGAAAAAGTCAAAATGTGCAATAAAATTGTGCCAATGCGATATTTGCAACAATTTCATGAGAGCGCGATGAACAGAAATTTAGATGCGTGGACAGATAAACATTGTATTCAATCTATTTTCTAAATGTGAGCACAAACTGCAAGTCAGTAGCCTTATATTGAGCGTGTAGTCATGCGCAGATATAAAGATAGGGACCGAGGACTCCGAATCCCACTTCAGAAATTTCGACAGAAATAGGGTTACAAAGACTTAAAACTTCAGAAAGCCAACTCTATATAGAGAACGTCACGTGACACCGGGTCGAACGGTCGACATTTTTGTGGCTCTCGATAAATTTTAACAAATTTTCAAAATTTGGACATTATAAGTAAATATGGATTCATTTAGAGATGTAGATTGTGTCTAGTACACATTCAGGTATATTTATGTTCTATTAATGGGTCGCAGTAAGAAAAATAAGCGAAAAAACAGTCAACAGGATAACGATGAGTTAAATTCAAAAGTGCCGCGAAATGGCGGATCGCCAGATTTGAAAGGAAACGATAAAGCCAGTAGTAATTTGGATTGTACTGTGAGTGACTGTTTACGTGGGGCTAGATCGGCATTATTCGACGAGGATTTATCTGTCAATATGGATGGACAATTCAGTACTCCACCTGCATCTACGTCAAAATTGCGCTTGTCGCCAGCGGTAAACGTGAGCAACAGCACTAGTGGTTTATCGTTGCAAAACATAGTGGGAAATGATAGTACGAGTTCCGAAACTGTGTTGTCATATCTAAAACGAATGGATACTACACTTATCTCTGTGGATCAGAAACTGAAAAAGCTGGACTTACTCGAAACTAAGGTAACTAATTTCAAAATAGAATTAAGGCAAATACGGTCTTTAATACATGATAACCACAAGCAGTCGCAGGAGAGAATTGACTCTTTGAATGATCGGGTCGATGGGCTTGACTTTGCAGCTTCTGATGCAGACGATAGAATTTCATTATTGGAAAAAGAAAATGAACGATTAAAGGACGATCTACTGTATATACAGTCGCAATCAATGCGAAATAATCTTGTATTTCAGAATATAGAAGAATCGCAAAACGAGAGAGTAGAAGAAACTGAGGTCAAAGTTCGCGAATTTATGGTGAACAATCTTAAAATAGCACAGGACCTAGTGAATCAAATTCAATTCGAGCGTGTGCATAGAATGGGCCAAAAAGAGTGAGCGATTTCCGCATAGAAACATTGTAGCTAAATTTACGCTCTTTAAGGATAGAGAGACCGTAAGAAAACAGGGTATACAGTTAAAGGACACGGACTTTGGTTTGTTTGAGCAATATCCCCGTGAAATAACGGATAAAAGGAAAAAACTCATGCCGAAAATGAGGGAGGCCAAAAGATCAGGTAAAAAGGCATGGATTAGTTATGACAAACTGTATATTGAGGGGAAACTTGTAAAAACGGCAGACGAAAATAAATAGTGTCACGCGGGAGAGCAGCTGAATATTCTCTCGTGGAACTGTAACGGTCTCAGTGAGGAAAAGAGACAAGATCCTAATTTTATTAAATTTCTTTGTTCGTATGACATTATATGTTTGTATGAAACGTGGTGTAATAATGAGTCTAATATTTCTCTAAAGAACTATTCTTCTTAAAATTTGTTTCGTAAATTTCAACACAAACGAGCTCGCCGCAACAGTGGCGGAATCGTTATATATTACAAAAATAGTGTGAAAAAAGGAATATCGGTAATTAAAAACCATTTTGATACCATTATTTGGCTTCATCTTAAAAAAGACTTTTTCGGCTTTGAAAAAGATGTTTATTTATCATGTGTATATATGTGGTGTGAAAATTCGCCTGCATATAATACACATAATATTGATTTATTCGATTTGTTACAGAGCGATATAGAATTTTATAACAATTTAGGTACTTTATATATCTGGTGACTTTAATGCAAGGGTAGGGAGCCAATTAGTCATATTTTACACGATAAAAAGGTTACATTGATAGATTACGATGAATATGAACCCGACATCCCCTTGGTTCGTTCTTCTCTCGATCAAGGATCAAATAATTTTGGAGTTAAATTGCTCGATTTGTGCAAGTCTACTTCACTACGCATAGCGAATGGTCGACTTGGACAAGATCAAGTTGGCTCTTTTACCTTTATTAAGAGTAACGCAAACACAGTTATAGATTATCTTTTATTAAATGCAATCGATTTCCACAACGTTTGTAAATTTTCTTTTAATGAATGGTCGGACCACGCCCCTCTTTCATTTTCACTCAAGTGTGACTTTATGCGTGAGACACCGATTGAAACACGCTCCACTAACTTTCGGTGGAAAAATGAAATGTTGAATACTTTTCGATGTCAAATAATTTCTAAATTACCACTTTTCAACAATGATTTATCAAAAATTGAATCAATTGACAGAAATGCTATAAATGAATGTTTAAATGAATTTGTTTCTATTTTTCGTAGTGTAGCAGACCCATTGTTTTCGAAAAATGTTTTTAGTTCAAATAAACGTGTAACCACAGCCAAATCTCAATCGGCAGTATGGTTCAACAGTGATTGTAGGGAATCGAAGCGTCAATACCTTGATGCTTTGAAAGTCTACAATTCCTGCCGAACACCCGAAAATAGAGAACGTTTTTGTGCATTAAAAAAAATATATAAAAAAACAGTACGTAAAAATAAAAAAGTTAATGAGCAAGGGCAGTATAAAATGATAGAAAACTAAAGACATTCTTGCCCAAGGGAGTTTTGGAAACTCTTTTGTAAAAAGAAAAAAAATATTGATGACAATCTAACCATACAGGATTTTTATACATATTTTTCATCTCTTTCCGATGATATAAAGCTGGTTTATGATTCAGATGTAGAAAATTTTTGTCAATATAATGACTTCAATTCCGCTTACTGTAACTTTGAAGAATTAGACCAGCCTATAACTGTTTCTGAGGTAGAATATGTTATTCGAAACTTAAAGAAAAACAAGTCTATCGGAAACGATTGTCTTATTAATGAGTATTTTATTGAAAGTTGCGACATCATTTCGTCTCATCTTACGGATATTTTTAACGCAATTTTTTCATCTTGGTGTTTTCCTGACCAATGGACCGAGAGTGTTATTATACCGCTACACAAAAAAGGGGACCCAGGTGATGTGAACAATTATAGGGGTATTTCTCTCGTGAGTTGTTTGTCAAAGATTTTTACAGGGGTTTTGAATAGAAGACTGAGTTTATTTTGTGAAAATAATGATGTTTTATCGGATGCTCAATTTGGGTTTAGAAAAAAACGATCTACTACAGACGCTTGTTTTACACTGTATTTATTAATCCAAAAAGTATTTTCCGAAAAAAGGCGGCTCTATGCTGCATTTATCGACTTAAAGAAAGCTTTTGATAGTGTTTACCGAAACGGACTATGGTTAAAACTTTTTAATTTTGGTATAAAGGGAAAAATGTAACGAATTATTCGTGACATGTATTCAAAGGTCAAATGTTACGTTAAAGTCAATAATCTGTTATCTCTTCCATTTGAAATGTTCGTCGGTCTTAAGCAAGGGGAGATAATGTCACCTTTACTTTTTGCTTTATTTATTGATGACATTGAGTTATTCTTACAGGGTGATCCCGCTTGTGGTTTAACTATTGAAAACATCAATGTTTTATTATTACTTTTCGCTGATGATATGGTTATTCTTAGTGATAATCCAGTAGGTTTACAATCTAGTTTAAATAAATTGTACGATTATTGTACAAAATGGGGTCTAGAGGTTAATTCAGAAAAATCTAAGATAATGGTTTTTCGTAAAAGGGGAGCTCTCAGAGAAAATGAAAATTGGACTTATAATGGTCAAACATTAGAAATAGTTAATGACTTTAATTACCTGGGCACAGTTTTCAATTATACGGGCTCATTTAATCAAAATTGCAAGCTACTCGTTGGCAAAGGGCTGAAAGCACTGAATGTACTCTGGACTAAAACCCGTGCCTTAAACTTTCGCACTTCGACTATGTTAGAGTTATTTGACGCCTTTGTAGGATCTATTCTTTGTTATTCGAATGAATTACGGGGTTTACAAAATCTAATGATATAGAACGAATACATTTGAAATTTTTGAAAAAAATTCTTGGCGTAAAAACTACTACCTGTAATTATGCGGTGTATTATGAATTAGGAAGATACCCACTATACATAAGAAATTATGCAAGCGTTATAAAATATTGGGGGAAGATAATTTCTACAAATAATATTATCATGAATACTCTTTATGATAATTTGTCGAAATATATCAATGATGGTACAATGAATTGGTGTAGTAATGTTAAATATTTATTGGATAGGTATGGGTTTAGCTATGTTTGGACTTATCCTCACAGTGTGAATCAGAACCATTTTTATAAAACATTTAGATCAAAAGTAATAGACGAATTCTATCAAAAAATGTTTAGTTATATAAATAGCAGTACATTACTTACAAACTATAGATTACTTAAAACTAGTCCAGGTTTAGAGAATTATTTAAATGTCCTACCTTTGAAATGGTTTAACTATATTTCAAAGTTAAGACTTTCATCTCATCCTCTAAGAATAGAAACAGGAAGGTATGGTAATTATAGAACCGAGAGAAACCAGCGTATTTGCGAATTGTGTAACAGCAACGAAATAGAGGACGAATACCACTTCCTTTTATACTGTGGTGCTTATAAAGATATTAGACGAACATATATAAATAAAAAGTATTACCGACGTCCTAGTATGTACAAAATGACACTTTTATTTAACAGCAATAATATGAAAGAATTAATAAATCTTGCCAAATATATTAAAGAAGCGCTAGAACTGAGATCTTCTTTAATTAATAACATTCAGAGAACTACTTAATATATAGATGCATTTATTAGTCAAATCTTACTTTGCATCGATTAAGAAACTCAACTTGCTTCTCTTCCCATTTCTTAAATAATACTATATAACTAAATGTAATATGTATTATCCAGTCAAATTTTGAAAAGAAATTGTAACTGTATGTTTTGATCTTGACGCGTATGTCATTGTGATATTTTCATATTTGTATATTGTTATATTGTATGACGAGAAACTGTAAAGTTTAAGTCAATAAAATATTGTCTATTGTCTATATACAGTTAATTACATCGTGAAATTGACATTCATCTCAATCAAAACCATTCTAAATCGATCACTCAGCGTTCCATTCATTCATTCCAGACACTCACTCACACCATTCAAAGACGCTCCAAACTCACTGAAAAACATATAACAACAACTTCGTTCAAAATAAAAATAGCTGGGGAAAAAATAGGGATTTCACTTATTTAAATTAAATTCTATGCGTCTGATTGGTTCTTGAAGAAATAGGGTGCTATCTATAGAACTTGTATGCATATTTTATAAAAGGGAGGTAATCAATTTTGCTAATTTTGTTCATCCTGAACAAAAAATGCAATACTGGATTACCTCCCATTAAATTCACTCAAAAGTCGCTCCACGGATTCTTTCAATTTCATTCCTAAACCATTCCATAATCATTCAACTTGTCAATTTTACGATGTTCTTAACTGTAGTTTGGTCTGAGTGCTAACAGAAGGCCGTAACCGCCTCTTAGTTCAAGCTACAGTTACGACTTTTTGCTAAACAACCAAAATTTACTTTTGTTGAACTTACCTATCCCTTTAGAAAATCTGGACCGGAACAGGGTAATGAAGACTCTGATTAGTCTGTGCGGATGCACAGGCTGATCGGAGTCTTAACGTTGCGCATATAAGAAATTGTTGAAAACGTCAAGCGCAGACTTATATTTGCATATATTCTTCATATTCTGCATTGAGAAATCTATTGCATGCAAGACATCTATAATGAGACTATAATCTGTATTATTTTTACCAGATTAAAAGGTCGGAAATCCCCGCTTTACGTTTGTCGTGATGGTGGTCTCAGCTTAATTGATCCCAGCGGTTTTCTAGTCGTGTGGCCGGATAAATAAGCGTGAGGCGAATATAATATCATTATATATGGAAAATTTACCGCATTTTGTTGCACAATTTACAATGGGTGTACATCCGTTTAGATATGTGTGCATTCAATTTCAATAAATGGCAAAGTTACCGTATCCAAGATTATCTTAACCTCCTCATAGTTCAAGCTTCAGTTACGACATTTTGCTTAATCACTTGAGAGTCTTATGAGAATTCTTTTACTTCGGTTGAACTCACCACTCCCTATCAAAAAATATAGATATGGTAATGAAGACTCTGATCAGTCTGTGCGGATGCACAGGCTGATCGGATTCTTAACGTTTCGCATAGAAGAAATTGGTGAAAAAATCATGCACATACTTGTTTATATTTTTTCCAGATTAAAAGGTCAGAAATCCCCGCTTTACGTTTGTCGTGATGGTGGTCTCAGCTTAATTGATCCCAGCGGTTTTCTAGTCGTGCGGCCGGATAAATAAGCGTGAGGCGAATGTAATATCATTATATATGGAAAATTTACCGCATTTGTTGCACAATTTACAATGGGTATACATTCGTTTAGATATGCTTGCATTCAATTTCAATTAATGGCAAAGTTACCATATCCAAGATTATCTTAAGAAAATTCAAAACATTTGAGGTGTCCAAGTGAATAATTCTAGGTAAACGGAGTCTTTTTTTAATTCAAGAGCTGTCGTAAGCTGGCACATATCCCAACCAATTACTTGTCACAGGCCGGGCTTTTTCTGAAGTTAAGGAGCATGATGGTGGGTCCTTTCTGTAGGAGAAAATATCAAAAGACAGGAAATTTCCATTAAACTATGAATGCAATGAAATACCGCCTTTTTAGTGTAAATCATGTATTTTGAATTATTTCCCCATTGTAACGTTAGAGAAACCAGAAATGAATAGTTTAAGTCCAATTTTGGGCTATATTTTTCATGATCAATATAAAATTTACTAAGTCGTAAAACAGGAAGTAGATATTTGGGCCCGAGGTTATAAAACTTTTCTCAGGCTCAATTCAAAATTTTCTCAAATTTCAATTTGAGATCAAAGCCGTAATTCTGTTTTATTATTCATTTTAATGTATTAATAAGAAAGATGAAATTATTAAGTGATTATAAATAACAAACTGAAAGTTAAACTTGGTAATTTGATTAAACGCCTATTTCTACGTTAAAAACATATTCAATGGCGTTGTACATAAAAGTGTATAAACAAATAATTCATGTAAAACAATATCAAATTATAAAAGGTATAAGAAATAAGTCGTAAAACTGCCTCATACTTGTTTAAAAAATAAATTTCAATTTAGAAAAGGTCGAAAAAGTCTTTAAAATAGAAGGATTTGAGTTTTCGTTTAAAGATATCTATGGTTTCTGATTTCCTGATGTAGACTGGTAATTCGTTCCATTATTTTGGGCCCATCGTACTGAAACTCCTGTCAGAAAATGATTTCCTCTTATTAAAAGGAACATGGAAGATTCCGTCAGACGATTCGGCAGATCTCAAAGCTCGTTTTTGCACTCTGTAGGATAGGAGTTCTGTTAAGTAAGCGGGTGCTTTTCCTACAGAGCAATTGTACATGTATGTGAGGATCTTAAAGCTAATTCGTGCTTTGATCGGAAGCCAATGCAGGTCATGTAGAGCCTTTTTTGCGCTGTCATACTTGGAGCGACTAAGTACGAGTTTAGCACACATATTCTGTATACGTTGGAGCTTTGATAATTCTGTTTTTGAAATGCCATAGAGAATGATGTTACAATATTCTAAATGGGATATAACTAAAGATAAAACCAGAGTTTCAGCAGCTTCCTTCGACAAATATTTTCGAATGCTCTTAATTTTGAAGTAATTCAACATAGCGGTTTTACACTTTTTGTTCACGTGATCCTTGAAGCTAAGTGATTCATCTAAAAAGGCACCGAGATATCTAATGCATTTTTGAGATTTGACAATATCGCCACATATATTAATTTGTTTTGTCCTACATTTCGTGAGCTGTTGACGACTTCCAAAAAGAATGAACTCTGTTTTTGAATTATTCATCTTAAGTTTATTGCTGTTCATCCAGTCGTTTATAAGGACAGCGCATTCTTCCATCTCTTTGATAGCAATAGCTTCCTCAGTTGGTGATGGTTTAAAACGTCTATTCGCCGTGTGGTCATCTGCGAATCCGTACACTGAAATGGATGGAGGCACTATGTCAAATATAGTTCCTGCGTAAGCTAAGTAAAGCCATGGCCCAAGACAGCTACCCTGGGGGACACTGCAGTCAAGTTCTCGCGCAGAGGAAGTATTTGAGTTAACACTGACTTTACAGCTACGTGGTCGCAAGTATGAGTCCATCCATTTCAGTGCAGATCCGGAAATTCCATACTGACTGTTAAGTACATCCAGTAGAATACTATGATCAACCGTGTCAAAAGCAGCGCTAAGATCAAGGGCAATAAGAGCTGTTACTTCCTGGTGTTCCATTCCTTCAAGTATATCATTTACGAGCCTTAGAAGAGCAGATTCACATCAATGATATTGTCTGTAAGCTGACTAATTCTTTGGTAAAAGATCAAACTCATTTACATGGTCATTTATACGGTAGAGAGCGGCCTTTTCAATAAGTATGGCAAGAAAGACAGGTTGCTGACTGGTCTGTAATTGGAATATATGAGCTCAAGACCAGACTTTTTTTAGAAGAGGTCTAATAATTGCTTCTTTCCATTTGGATGGAAAGACGCCCTGTGTCAATGACAGGTTAACAAGGCTTGTAACAGATGGTAAAAGATCTCCAAGGTAGGATTTTAATATCTTGGTTGGTAGAACATCTAACTCACAAGATTTATTTTGTAATTGATTTATAAGCTTTTCAACCTCGCCCTCACTTAAACATGTAAAAGATTCAAATGGTTCAACACTTTTTGCGAGTGGTTTGTAGGTTTCAAAGTCCTTCAGAGATTCGCGGATTTTCTTGATCTTGTCCATGAAATAGTCAGCAAACTCATCAGCTACGTTGCTTTCATTTTGTACTCGAGGCATAGGATTTTCAGACTTGCTACCGGTCATTTCTTTCACAAACTTATACAGTTTTTTAGAATCAACTTATTAATATTTTCTTTTCATACATTTATTTAAATTTAAAATTTGAGAAAATTGAGCCTGAGCCTGAGAAAAGTTTTATAACCTTGGGCCCTGACGCTATCTGACACACCATACAAAATTTCAATTTACTGTGATTCATAGTTGGTGAGAAGAATACGATGAAAATTTCGCATTGTATAACCTGAAACTATTGATATGATTTGACCTTTATGCAATGAATAAATTAACTGATGAATACATTTACTATCGAGGAATATTGGTAGTAAAGGAAAGCTTCGTCTTAACCCAGAGGACTTTGTTTTCATACGATCATAAAATTTTACATACAGTAAGTAACGGTTACGTAGTCGAGAGGTGTAGGTCACAGTCATGCAAAGTATACTTTTAGCGGTTCAAATCTGCACAAAGTCAAAATTTTGTCTTTTTCTTTTCTTTCTTTTTTTTTTTTTTTTTTTTTTTTCTTTAAACATATCACAAAAAAACACGCACGACTTTCTTGTCTTTTCTGACGATATATTTATTAGAAACATTAACTTTATACTTTTGTCAAAGCAATTGTCTTCAATTTACTAGTTTGTCGAATTTTGGACGAGCAAATTGTGAAGTGTAAAGCAGACTTCAACTTTTCAAAAGCAGCTTGCAGAACCTTTTTTGATATATTTGAGAGAATACACAGATTCTGAAATTTGAAAGCATACAAACGATCTTGTTTATTATTGTCTGAGAGAAATATGTAGAGATATTTGAATTGTAAAAGAAATAATTATTAAAAATGAAAAAAAAGATAAATAAAAATAGAAAGAAATTGAAGCAAGTCATGGGTAAGATATATATTATTATTTTTGAAAAATAAGAATAAGGATTGTCGAGGCTCGAACCACGGGTCTTGTGTTCTGCAATCCGTCGACCTTACAATTATATCTAGAAGAACCCTCTACCTACGGTTGCGCAAAATAAACATATATACATCATACATATAAATCATCATGCTCGACTCCCGAGATAATACGAAAACTAACGATTATTAAATCGGAGATTTATACCGTTTTCCAGAAATCCAGTCTGTTTGACCCACTACATTTTTACCTTTATCTTCTGGGCAATGTGTTCAAACCAAATTATGTGTTTTCAAACACCGAAGAAACGGCCTTTTCAGTCACAATCTACAAACTTTGTTTTTATCTTAATTACTTTTCGACAAATAGAGAAGAGGCTAATACAAAATTTGATGTAATTTTCGCTTTTAGTAATTACCAGTTAGTATTTTCAGTGTTTATAGCAAGATTTTCGGTTGAGTAAAGGAGTTGAAACGTACAAAAGGTTAACTGTAAAATAAATTTGTAGCACTTACAATATTACTACTCTGATTTTTTTCTCGAACGGTCATTTACCAGTTGTAGGGCTGACAACCAATCAAATTCTGTTATGATTATCACTCGGTCAAAACACACGCGTAAATTCAGACCACGTGGTAGATACAAATGGACATCGTCTGCTCGAAATGTGTCGTTGGTCAATGGTCGTCTGCACTCTGACAGGGAGCGTGGGAAGTCTACGGATGGAATGAGTACTGTTGACTATGTGTTAACAAATAGAAATAATTTTGTAATTTTGAAATATTTGATTTCAATGAGCACTCTGATCACGCTCCAATCCTATTTTCAATAAATTCAAATTTGAGTATGAAGAAAAATTATTCAACAACAAATAAACCGACAAAAACATACGATAAACTGATATAGGATAGCAGTAAGAACGATCTATTTTTAGAATAACTCATGATTAATCATAGAGTGCTGCTAGATTTATTCGATTGGTCAGAAACCAAAGATATAATTAGCATAGTTGCCGATTTCACGTGTTTCTTGAGGGAAAATGCATTTATAGTATTTGGGAAAACCCAATGCTTGAAAACAAACATGAAAATGTTTTGTTGCTAAACAGGCTTTTAAACTCTAGAGAGAGGAATAATATTAACAGACAAGCTTTTAGCTTGGCGTGTGCTCATTATAACAACGTGAAAAATCTGCTTAGAAATAATTTAGACTAGCAGAGGGCTATCGAATCAGCAAACTTTCAAAATCGGACCCACGAGGTTGGATGAGCTGGCGATGTCCTCGAAAAGATGGAGTGTTAAGACAAAAAACTCACAAATTGGGCAAATATTTTACCAACTTTTATTGTCCAAATTTGAGCCCTTTTGATTGGCGAACTATTGCACTATCCCAGCCTCTCAATGATGTCCGATTTACAGTGCTGACAGCACTTTTATATAAAGTTGGAATCGATAAAGCGTGTAATTATTTAGATAGAGGTCATGCTCAATCATGTCAAATATTTTAGATTATACCTTGTTAATCCCCTTAATACATGACTTCGTGAAACAGGAAAAAGAAAGCCGAATTCTGAAAACGACGTAGATGACCTCTATCCGATTCCCCATACCAAGTTTCGAGTAGCTATGTAACATAATTGGTGAGAAAAGTTCAACGCAAGTTCTCGTTACGTACGGATGAAATTGCGGAAGGAAGATAGGACGGAAAAATTGACGGAAGGGCGGACGGACAGAGTAAAACAGTATACCTTTCTCCTCTTCGAAGTCGGGTTTACTTATTATGTTACTATACAATTATAAAACATTTATGCAACTGTTGATTACTATTTGAAATTCTAGTTTTGAAAAGAAGAAAAGAAATGGAACAATTCACCGTGTAACGTTTTCAATATTCTCTCTTCAGTATACTCTTAGTATACTCAAAATCATTTCGAGAGAGGACGAAAAGATAAGTTTGATTTATAAGACACAAAAGACAGAACTTAATCTCTCGTTTAGAAGAAAAAAGGACCAATAAATCCATCAATGAAAGTCATTCACATGTATTTTCAATATTCCCTTTCGCAAAAACTACATATGTAGGACTAACATAATTATTATATACTGATTCCCTACTGCTTTAACTGGTTGGCAATGACAATGACAAATACTTTATTAAAGCGCAAAAGCCACCGGCCCAAAATACAAAGGATGATATAACAATTAGCAAAATATACATGGCTTTGAGAGTTATGTTTAGTTTCATTTAAGAATGAATGTATGTAGCAAGTTTTGTTAATTGTTCGAATCGTTCTGTTTTCACAATTCTATAAAAACTGTTGATATCAGTACCACCATTATACCAATTGAACAAATAATGTTTTCTAATATTTTCTAATATCATCATGCTTTGGACCATGGGAAAAAATCATGAAATTCACAATTAACGACCCTCACTTTGAATTCTTGAAGACAATGGATGCATATTCATTCATTCCATTTTTTAGAAATAATCTGTATTCAGAATGCTCACCTGTCTGTGATAAGTGTTACTTAGACATATCAAAACTGTTCTAGACAAAATAAATTTAAGTTTAACGACTCTCTAGGTAAAACAGACATAAAAAGTGTGGAAAATTTGATAAATCTAAATTAAATATAAAACGTCTCAACTTGAAATACGTTTCGACAGTTATTACTCTTTGTTAAAAATCGGATGTCTTAGGAATTACAGTATCTTTAACTTTAAACCGCGCCTGCATGTACAGTTAACAACACCGTGAAGTTAACAAGATGAATGATTTTGGAATGATTTGGAATTAAATTTTAATGAGTGTGCAGAGTGAGTTTTGATTGAAATTAAGGGGGGGGGGGTTAATCCAATATCGCTAGTTTTGTTCAAGCTGAACAAAATTAGCGTACTCTATTATCTACCTTTAATGAAATATGCATACACGCTCTATAAATGGCTTTCTATTTTTTCAAGACCCTCTCAGAGGCGTTAAATTTCTATCTTTTTTTCCATGGAAATCGCGTTTTTTCTAGCTTTATTTATTTTGAATGTAGTTGTTGATCTTGTCTTCTAAAGTGATGTTGGAGCGTTTTTGATTGGTTTGAGTGATGTTACTAACTGTATTGCCGGTGTGTTAACACAATAACAGACGACAAATTTTGAGGGTGTCCCTGAATTTCAAATTAATGATGTTTTTTTTTTTTACCTTTTGTTTTTGAGGGAAGAATTAATGTAGCAAGCAATGTCATCTATTATACAAAGCTTCACATAAACGTTTTTCTCCATTGGCGTCAAAACTTACGTTTTTTATCAGAATGTTTTCTCTTCATTTTACAGATTCAAAAATAGGAAGCTATTCATGTTAACACAACTTAATGATATCCTTAATGTAACATGTAGTGGCTAAAAAAATCTAGTTACCGACAAAAAATGGGCATAATTCAGAACCTTAATCCTTATGTCTACATCGCGAAGATGCAATGATAATGGTGGTGAGAAAAAGTCGGGTAATTCCATGTAAATATTTGTAATGGCTATCGATGTCGCCTTACGGACATGGATGTACCGATAAAAGGAAATTCATTAATAAAGCTTTCAAGGGAAAATAGACATTCATTATCCATGCTTGTTTAGTATACAGGCATTGTTAGGTCATAAAATATGGGATGGTGACTACCTATGTCTTTTCTAGGTTTCGGAGGTAGTGAACTTTAATGATTTTCAATGTAGCGAAACTATTACGAGTCCACTACCTTAAAAAAAATAAAGCCGTTTTCTATTTACCAGATTCTTGCTTTCTCAAATATAAGAACCCTGGTAAAGGAAATGATATTTTTAAGGCACACATATATGATGTAAAATAGGGTCTGTTTATAATAATTTTCCACATTTGCGTGAGAAAATAAATTTTTCTTTGGAAGGAATCAGACTTGATTATAATCAGTATAAAAAGATTAATTCGTGAAATTGACTTGACTTCGGTATCGCAGCATAATTCAAGAGTGGAAGAAAGCTTTTGTTCCACATTAGGCGTTTCAATCTGGAATCCTCGACGATTACTAGTAGACTTCGTGAATGTAACTTGCGCAGCCATGAAACCACAAAGTTTTACGCGTAGGAATAATGCAACTGTAGTCCTAGCCCTAATATTTCTAAATTTTAGCATCAAGGTTCCCGCTAAAGGTTCCCGCTAAAGATAGCGTTGAGTAAAACACGTATCAACGAAAAATTGAATTTGTGCATATTCTAATTTGATACCAAAACGCAGTGATATGCCATCAAAATTATAAAATGTTCAATACATCTCTGAAGGCGATCTGAAACCGTTAAAGGAATTTGTTATTTCTTCATATGTCCTGACCAACGTACCACCAGAAGCCGAATTTCAAAACAATGACCCAAAATTTCTAAACGTACATACGTCCGAGGCAATTCAAATTTAAAGAAAAGTCCGAGCGATGTTCCGAATGCGGCCGTTTTTGACATTTATTTTTTATCTCCAAAAGCGTGAACATTAATGTTTTCAAAACGATCAACATCGTAGATTTGCATTGCAAATACAAAATTGTTACTTGTTTTATTTTCAAGAAATGATGTCATATTTCAAAATTTCTATTTTCGTTACCATGATTACTAGTAGAGTATTGAATGTTGACAAAGACAAGAAGAAAACTGTCACTAAGATTGATTTCCTCGTACACAGTCAATTTCGTATTGAATTCCCATGTGAACTTTAGGATCACAAGTGTTGGCTACTTGCCGTACTCATTTATGAAATAGCTCCATTTGATGATTTTACTGGAAGAATTTACTTTTACTATGTCTACACCAAAGATTTTAATTATTTACTTGGCTGTTTTCGGCCTTCCATATTGACGTCGTAGTCATTGTCGACGTAAACTTTGACATTTTGTGGTATCTTTAATTCTACTTAAGGCATTCACTTGAAACATTGCACACATGTTCACTATCAAAAGAAGTACTCATACCATGAAGGGGGATAACCTTTATGCCATTTGGACGCATTGTGCCCTTTTTTCGAAATGTATCTTTATCCACAATCCAGCACTAAACAGCAAAGCGTAGGCACCCGTGTTTTATATCTGTATTTAGTGCGTTATCCAGGAAGTCATGTCAAAATGACGTCACCGAGTAATATCAGCTGTCTTACTCAGATGGAGCAAAACAAACTATTTGAGGCAAATCCAAATTCAATGAATTTCAAATGTAAATTCAATTTGCGCTGAACTTGAAAACAGACTACAAAGGAGAAAACCTCGAGAAAAAGAGAGAAATTGCTAGAAAAAATAGTATTTTCTTTTTGCCAAATGTTTTTTTTCTTTTATTGCCTAAAGTATAAAACAAATCCGATTTGATGGAAAATCGTAATAAATATGTTTGTGTGAAGCTAGCATTCATGCTGTCCTTCCTAAATAATTTGTGATCAGTCACGCGAAAAGAAACCATCTTGGAAGTGCGTAAAGTGTCGACCCTTGTCAGACTGCGTGGATAGTTCAGACTGACTAGGTTGATACTTTTCGCACTTCACAAATTTTCTGAATCTAGAATAATGAATCTACCTTCACTTGAAGAAATTTTCGAAATGCGACCTCTGGTTGGCCTGTTCTAGAACCCCCTTTTTTCCAAATATTTATTTTACAATGTTCCCGGATGGTCCCTTTTCGCATGACGGGTCACATTTATTAATTATATGAGAAGAGACTTAACTCGTTTCTAATCTAGGGTAAAAAGAACGATGATTCAATCTGCTGAGTGCAGCGAGATATTTATAAGAGTTGACTTTTCATTTAGGTTGCCTTCTGATCTAGGTAAAAGCAGATTAAAGCATCCTCCAAAATTGATCTGTGCGTGTAAATAGAATTCAATACCCCTTTACTAAAGCTTGATAATAAATATATCTTTATTCATATCCCAACGATGTCTAGAAATCTATTTCATATAGATAGAAGCCATTATTTCCCCCCCCCCCCGCCCCTACACGCGCACACAGAATTACTTTTTTTCGTTTTGTAGATGAAAAGGAAACTTTAGATCTTATCTTTACAATTGAACCAAAGTAATTCACTTCTTTTTATCAACTTTTGTTTCACTTCTAATCGGATTACAACAGGCCCTAGTTTCTTTGCATCTTAAGATGTTCATGCATTTACATGTTTAGTAATTTTTCTTATGTTTTAATTAACTATTCAAAAATTATTTGCGCAAAGAAAATACTCAAAACCTTAGAAAAGAGCATCTACAATGAAAATATTTATTGCAAGGATTCAAATGTCATTTGCATGATGCGCAGGCGTGAATGATTTATTACTTTACCACAAAATAACAGCCTTCTGTGGAGGTAAATTAAGAGTAAAGGAAACAATACATCGCTTTTTTTAATCGATGTTAGAAAATATGTGAAATCCACATACCTAAATGAAACTATTTGGTAAAGTAAAACTGGAAGTAAAATGCAAGAGGCCTATCGAAGGTTTACGTGGATCGATATTTCAAATCACGGGTGGGTATTAATTATGTTTCATTTTAATTTTACACAAGATTGCCCTGCTGGTCCTATATCGCTCAACTGATCATGTAAATCTTAAGTATTCAAGTCTTTCTTCGATTTCCCTTCGATAATAAGAATGAAAGCAACTGTGATTCCTGTTCGTACATGAATATGATTCCAAATCGAAAACTTGTCTGTCTACAGGAATCTTTTTCAAAAGTCTTCCTTTTGAAAAAGATTCCTGTAGACAGACAAGTTTCAGAGAAATAATTTCAATTGTAATATGACCTACGTCGCTGGAGTGAGAAAACCTCGCTAGATATTTTTGATATTACACGAGTGTTATTACACTAGCGGAAAAACTACGTAAATGAGCTAAGAACGTATAGTAACTTTATATTTTCGTTGTGAAAATGACGTCATAATGGATTTGCTGACGTCATTTCGCTAACGGTGTTATATGTTCGTGGAATAATTTGAATTACATTAGCAAACATCTTAGAATTTGATCAGAAATTTATTCGCTAGGCAAATTTTGAAAATGTATGCCTTGACTTTTAGAAAGAGATTATTGTTTGAGGTTGAACGCTTCTCTATTTTTATGTAAAATCTAGGAAGTGACAACACAGGGCTCATTTTCAAGTTGTCACTCTTTGATTATTTCTGCTAAATGGTTTTAGAATTATGAGTCATCCAAAATCAGATGTTTATGTTAAATGGTGTGGTTTTGGCAATGTTTCCCTGTAAGATAGGACTAAATTCAAATTAATGCAATAACTTAAGGTTTTTGGTAAAGGAGCTTTGGCAAATGTGACATATCAAATGTAATAGGTAAGGCATTTTGGTTTGGGAGAAAGCATTTTTTAGAAATGTTCCTTCTTTATTTCTTTGTTAGACCCGGGATTCCACAACATAAAGGCAAATTCCTAGATAGAGCAATAATTTGAACTTTTTCGATGGACAAGTAGTGGAAGATGTTTCATGACAGATACTTTTAATAAATGCTCTAGTTCTTACGATTTGAGAGGACAAGATTTTTTTTCACTCGGATTCAATGGCAACCAGAGAACTGCATAAATTCCGATTCTGTGACGTAGTTTGAAAGTCTTTGGCATAAGGATCATTCCTGTGAGGTTTGGTTGATATCTAATCGAGAGTTTGGGAGAAGGGTTTTTTTATTTGCGGCGCAGGATATACAGACAAACGGACGCAGGAAGTTTATAAATCATAATAGCTTACATTTGTGTTCAATTAGAGCTAAACAAATTTCATATGCGAAAATTTGGCACTTGTGAACCTACTTAAATTTTCCTACGATTATTAAACTTAGTCTGTGCGTATACACTTCAGTTAACAAGGTAGACGTGCAGACCTGTCAGTAAATTTCCAACCGCAAAACATTTAATTGACACTTAAAAATACTTAACCACTTTAAATCTCGAAAATTAACTCAGAATGCGCCTATAATTTTCTATGAACTCCCGCCTGGTGGACTTAATTAGGTCAAATGTATCAACAAATCTAGCATGGTTTTCAAATGACCTTTACTGGTCGCATGCATCCTGAATACTGTTTGCGTAAATTGGTCGTGTTATTAATGTTGTTTGGGCAATATTCAAGATTGATCACAACATTGAATAAAAACAGTGCTTTTGATAGCGCGGGGGTCCTTAGATCAAGTTTAAACCATATTATTGAGCCTACTACTCTCCGAATGAAGGCATTCATGAATATGGTGGTTATAAATTTTAAAATGATAACCATGTAATTAATGAAAAGCAAATGGCATTTCTAACAATTTCTTGTGTTGGCGATGGACAGTTGTTATGCAGCTTAGACAACCAAACAATGTAATAGGTATATTTGTTAACTTCTTAAAGAAAGTCTGAGAGGTTATCTATCTACAGAATGCACAGCAAAGCCTCTGGCCAGACTGTGCATATGCACAGATTGGTCAGAGTCTTTGTGTTGTGCACATATTAAATTGTTGGAAATGTCACATACTGGCTCAAAAAATCACGATATACTAGAAACAGAAATTCTTACAATAAAATTCTTGGCACAAAGTTAATCATTAAACAAGATACCAATGAGATGAATTGAACTAAGAAACAAATCCAATTATATACTAAGCATCAAAGCTTCTTTAGCCTATAATTTCCGTGTTTTTTCACGATTTGATCGCAATAATGTTGAAATTTGGATAACTGTATTTAGTTTAACAAGTTTTAAGGGAAAGAAAAAGCTGATTATTGGTCTGGTGATGTAGACCGAACAGGCTGACAATTTTTCGACATAGTAAAAAAAAATCAAATTTGCCAAAGTTTGCCAACATTAGGATCTCATTTATTATCAAATCTGAGAGCCATGAGTGTCAATAACAGCTTTACAACGAATCTGCATACTCCTGATTAAGTTCTGGACCACCCATTTAGGGACCACAGCCAATTTGTTCATAAGGATCTTTCCAACTTCCTGGGGGTTCTTGATTGGACCTGGCAAGCCGAAAGTCAGACCTATAGCTCGTTCAACATTCGCTCTACTGGATTCTTGTACAGAGAGCAAGCCGGCCAGTCAAAACATGTACTAAATACCCTCCTCATGATGGTATTCCTGGACGATATGGGTATTGTGTGGACGAGTACTCAACCATCAAAATTAAACTCATCCCCACTAGCAAAGATTGTATGTGAAATTAGAATTTCAATAGATAGCTCTGGGCTGTAAGGGTATCTCTATCCAAATAACAAGCTCGGTTCGTCCATCCCAGTTGTTGCCACCCCAGAACACGAAGGACCCACCTCCATATCGGCCTTGTTCAGCAATGTTTGATCATGAAACCTTGCCCTTGTCCTTCTCAACACCCCCTCTGCCCGTGTAACTCGGAATATACATAGACTCACCAGAGAAGAGAAATGGACGCCACCGCGTTTGGCGAACCAAAGCAGTTCAAGACCCGGGCTTAACGACAATTACAAATTACAAATTATTCAGGACGTCGGGATAGGAATGCAAAGTCTTCTTGACTCTTGACCGGAGATTACTCTCGTGCATCCGAGTTGACTTGACAGGTATCCCAACTTTTGTTACCATGACCAAACTCTAGGTATCACAGTATGGTGTACATCTAGTGCCAAGCTGACACAAGTGTTAGAGGCCCACTGCTCCACCATACTATCAGCTCGCGAAATCTATTCTCCCATTATTTGTCTTCTGACATGTACGATTGCCATCCCAAATAATTAAATTCTTGAATAAAGAATTGAAAAAGAACAAGAGCGCCGCCTACGGATGCAGCTCTGGGCTGCATGTGCTTGATAATGCAAAAAAATCTAAGTTGAACAACACCTTCATTAGCGGTATATGAATTATCCCCTTTGATCTGGATAGCTCATGTGATGATATTATCCTCAATGATAATAGAGATATTGCCTTCGCCGACGCAAACAACACCTTTTATATCAGCAGGGAACCACGCCAAGGTTATCACAATACCTAGGATTTTCTTCTTAAACAGCTGAGCTAAAAATAGTCTGTTCACAAAAAGCGGGCATGTAGAAAAATAGAAAAGAGAGAAAATAAAATGGGGTTCCTCTGTTTGTGCGACTATCCGGAGGAATTTTATGTCAGGTTTGGTAATGTATTTCTAAAAATCTTTTCAAAACGTAACATTTTTTTTTTCAAAACACTTATACGTGAACTTTGTTAAAAATCAAATCTTTTATAACATCGAAAAGTTTTGGTACTTAGCAAACTTTGAGTAATGCATGACCCGATTTGAATTGCATCCTTTTGAATACCAGTACAGTAAGCAGTTCATTAGAAGACTGAATGGAAATTTAATCAAAACGAGCACCGTATATGCACTTTCTAAGACAACAACATATACCAAAATTACAAGAAAGACCTTTGAAGTAATACCTCAACATTAATGGTGTCTTTAAAATCTATTCCTTTTAGCGAATTTATGCTAAACTACTTGCATGTTACTTTTCATCGTTAATATTTTAGTTTGTTAAATTTTTAAGAATGACAGTTAGGTACCTTTAGATTTAAAGTGTTTTTGAATGTCTTACATCTGGGGTTCTTTCCAATACCGCTAGTAAAGTCTGTTAAAGTAACTATAGATTCCCAAAAGTTGGTTTAAGGTTTGTAACATGTATTTCTATTGGCTTTGAAAATTTGGACCGTAGAAAAATTAGTTTTGACTTTAAGCCAATAGAATATTATTATTCAAAACACACAAAGAAATGTAATTATAAAATAGAAAATGTATGATTATTTGATAATCATAGACAGTTTTATCATAGAAACTGACTGCGTGCAATTTACATTAAGGAGAATTCATGATAATGGTGGTGAGAAAAAGGTTGGGTAATTCCGTGTAAATATTTGTAATGGCTATCGATGTCGCCTTATGGACCTGAATGTACCGATAAAAGGAAATTCATTAATAAAGCTTTCACGGGAAAATAGCCGTTCATTATCCATGCTTGTTTAGTATACAGTCAGTGTTATGATATACAAATAAAGTAAATGGCGACAAAATGAATGCATTTGTTACTTTTTCATTTATATGTAAGAGATTCTAGCGGAATTTTATCACAGCTCTTTGGCAATTAGAAAACAGCGGCAGAGTAAATCAATGTTTGGCCATCATTGTCTATGTACGCAATATATCGAATAACTTTCATAATAAAAATCTAAAATAATAGAAATTTATAAAACCGTCCTGCATATATGTCTTTAACATAAATCGTATACTATATTTGTAAATAAAAATGAGACACATGTTTGTGATCTCTCTTTAATTTGCCTCGATGAGGGTTACATGTAACCCTTGTCATGCCGAATGAAAAATTTGGCATCAGTTATCGTAAAATAATTCTGGTTGTATCCATTAGGATTCTTGCATTCGATTTGGCTGTAAAATTAGTTTATTACTCAATGGAAACGAGTTTGAGTGCGCAGCTATTTTGCAAGCTCGCACACAAAATAGTCACATAATAAATCTATCTTAACACTTTCGTTTCAGACTATTGAATTATAAGATATGAAAAGAGTTTATATTAATTTAATGGAGGAATAAAAAGAAAACATAATCACAATAATTCGCGTATTCATAGTGTGATTAGGTTTTTAATTTCATTCCTCCATGAAATTAATAAATACTCTCTTCAACACGTGAATGAAATTTTCTAAGAGAAGTGAAATCACAATTTGTATGGCAGTATTGAATTTAAAAAAAAAATAAACTCATCTTGTTGAAGATGGAAAATCGGGTGGTATAACCCAAGATCGACTGCACATATGTGAAGGCTGATTTTTGCATTTGCCTCCTGCCAAAGCAGCCCTGCGTACAGGATCACTAAACGGTGCAAATAGTTTTCCTATTGTACCCCGCTTTGCACGCAGGTACACGTGCAAAGCGGGGTATAATTGGAAAACTGTTGGTTTGGTGATCCTGAACTCGGGGCAGGAGATTTGAGGGTTCAGTATGAAAAGGATGAATAAACATGTCCAATGGCCTATTTTTATTTGAATGTTGCGTTTTTTCAGCGAAGATGAAGAACTTTGTCAAGTGGTCTTATAAAATCAGATGATTTATTTCTCTTATTTAAAGACCGATATTTTCATCTTTCGGGAACTTGGATTATGCTGTCCTTTGATCTTTGAAATCTTCCGAAACTTATCAATAAATAGATCACAAACGCAATGCTTAGTGTTGTATTTGATATTTATTAAATAGATTCATATCTTGCATGGTTAAATTATAGCAAATATCGGCATTTTTCTTTTGCATTGCAAGAGCGTTCCAAACAGAATAGCATTTGTGTTTTTCCTTGAATGAGAAATGAAAGCAAATCATGGTAAGAACACGAGTAACCTTGGTGTATTTGACAAACAGTATATTTCCTTGTAAGGACAGATGCCTAAAATACAGTTAGAAGCATCTTGAATTAGACCTTCACCTCGATCAAAATTTTTCTCAACGCTCGCTAGATTTATTATCGGACAAAATTGTGTGTGAGCTTGCAAAATAGCTGCGTACTCAAACTTGTTTTCATTGTGTAATAAAACCATTTTTTCAGCTAATCCGGATGTTCGAATCTTAATGGATACAACTAGAATCAAATTATCTAACAAAGCCGATGCAAAAATTTACAGCATGACAAGGGTTAAACCTCATTGAGGGAAATCACAGAGAAAAAAGTAATTTCGTGTGTCTCCTTCTATTGCTTATCAAAAAAGCATACGAATTATGTTAAAGAGATATATACAGGACGGTTATATAAATTTCTTTTATTTTTTCATTTTTACTGTGAAAGTTATTTGATAAAATGATTTTCTCTGCTGCCGTTGTCCAATGGCCAAAAAGGTGTGATAAAAAAATCCACAAGAATGCCATACATATAAATGAAAAAGTAACAAATGCATACATTTTGTCGCTATTTACATTATTTGTATAACCTGAAATTATTGACATGATTTGACCTTTATGCAATGAATAAATTAACCGATGAATACATTTACCATCGAGGAATATCGGTTGTTACGGAAAGCTTCGTCTTAACCCGGGGGACTATGTTTTAATATGATCATAAAATTGTTCCTACCATAACTAACGGCTCCGTGGTCGAGAGGTATAGGTCGCAGGCGTACGAAATACGCTTTTGGTGGTTCAAATCTGAACAAAGTCATTTTTTTCTTTTTCCCCCTTTTTTTCTTGCTTTTAACATTTCTAAAAAAAACCCCAAAAACATGCATTACTTTCCAGTGTTTTCTGACGATATATTTATTAGAAACCTTTACTTTATACCTTTGTCAAAGAATTTATCTCCAATTTACTAGTTTGTCGAAATTTGAACGAGCAAATTGAGAAGTGATAATCAGACCGCATTTCTTTAAAAGCAGCTTGTAGAACCTTTTTTTATATATTTGAAAGAACAAACGGATTCTGAAGTCGAAAGCATACACTGAACGATCTTATTTTTTATTGTCTGAGAGATACATGTAGAGATATTTGAGATGTAAAAGAAATCATGATAAAAGACGAAAAAAAAAACAAACAAAAAAATGTAAACAAGTAATGGGTAAGACAAGTATTATTGATTTTTGAAAAATAAAAATAAGTTTTATCGAGGCTCGAACCACGGATCTTATGTTCTGCAATCCGTCGACCTTACAGTTATATCCAGAAGAACATTCTACCTACGGAGGCGCAAAATAAACATATAAATCATCATGATCGACTCCCGAGATAATACGAAAGCTAACGATCATGTTAAGTTGGAATCAATAAAGCGTGTAATTATTTAGATAGAGGTCATGCTCAATCATGTGAAAAATTTTAGATTATATATCATAACACTGACTGTATATTAAACAAGCATGGATAATGAACGGCTATTTTCCCGTGAAAGCTTTATTAATGAATTTCCTTTTATCGGTACATCCAGGTCCGTAAGGCGACATCGATAGCCATTACAAATATTTTCGGAATTACCCGACTTTTTCTCACCACCATTATCATGAATTCTCCTTAATGTAAATTGCACGCGGTCGGTTTCAATGATAAAACTGTCTATGATTATCAAATAACCATACTTTTTCAATTCTATAAATGAACCAGTACTCGCGCCGAATGCTCCTGGGAATCAAACTCAGGACCTTTGGGCCAAGAAGCCAACGCTCTACCACTAGACATCGGACACCAGTGACCACACAACTATTTTTTAAATGTCATTTCCGATAGGTAAGACGTTGTGCTCATACATAGAGAATAGGGTCTTCATTAGTACAATAAACTGTATTGAGTAGATGTGATATTGTCAATCGATATAATTTCACATTGTGATAAAAATTCACATCAAAGGCGAAAAAATACTATACAAATATAAATTAAGCTCCGTGGCTCAAAGTCTTTTGTTCTTTACTGTACAAATCAATCTTACTCAAGCTCCTCTCACCATATTAGTCCGGCAGATTTCTAGCTTGACCCGGAAGTAGGGTTCAAAGTTTTTTTCTTGACTGATTCTTGTAGCTAAGGCCTTCCCAAACAGGAATCTGGCTGATGACATCTTGTCATCATTGAGCATTTTGAGAAAATTGAGATGGCAGCCAGGACTATCGAATGTTACAACAACAGCATGATAGATCACAATGACGACCTTTTAAATGTTTTTTTTGTGTGTTTTTTTGCTGGTACAGCTCGAGATTAAAAGTATATGACATAATTAATATATGTTATGACATTAGCAATTAGTATGGTAGTCAAGATGGCAGCCAAAACAAATTATTAAATGGCATTTGAAGTATTTCTTGACCCATGTGATATTAGAATCTTACAAAAGGGTTTAAGGGCTCCTTCAGTAAACATTTGCTTTTATGCCTTCTAAATATCAGGCAAAAGACAACTTTCGTCTAATGTAACATTAATTATTGATTTGAAGATGGCAGCCAGGAAAGAGAAATTTCTAAGTTAATTGTGTTTTAATCGAGATTTCAGAAAAAATGCGCCTTCATCAAAAATTTCAAGGCCAGTTTCAAAGTTGTTTTAAAAATCGATGCCTTAAATGATAGATATCATTCGAGATGGCAGCCAAGGAATATACTCGAAAGAAAGTTTGAGGTTACATGATTATATTAGAAAATGATTCATATTAACTTATGAAAATACAGGTCATCATTTTTAAATAAGAAAAGTTACATATGCAATATAAAAAGTTTTTTGTGTAGTAAGATGACAGCCATTACTGCATAAATATCGCATTTCAATTTGTTTTTAATTTTTTGACAATTAAAAATATAATATTTGCAGGATTCTGACGTAGACAATTACTTTGACCTGAATTATCTCTCCCAAAAAGAAAAAAAAGGAAGCCAACAATACATCCTATAAACATGAATAACTAAATTGAAGGCTAACTTCACTTGTAGCATCATTACAAATATGTGTTTTAGTGAACAATGCATAGCATTTATGATGCAAAGTAATTGAAAATAAAACTACATTTGCTTTGCATGAAAATTATTGCTCAACAAAATATTTTCATCTCATATCGATGGATTAGCACGAAACAGTTATGTCTCCTAACCAATATCAAGGCAGTTATTCAAATCATCCCCAACCGTTGGTGATTCAGTGCAGATATTAGCAGCAAATGTTTTTCAATAGTTTTTGTTAAAAAATACCCTCTTGTCTGTTTCTATCTTCATTTTGATGGCATTTGAAATATGACGATTTTGCAACAGTATTGTGGTTTTGCTGATGTCTATAATTGATTCATATTGGCACACAACGTGACTAAAATGCTGATTTATGGACGAACCTAACAACCTCAAAATCGAAATCTGATTTATTCAAAATCATCACCAAAAATTGGCGATTCAGTGCAGCGAAATGTTGTCTAAAGTGTTTGTTCAAAAGCACCCTTTTGCCAGACATTATCTTCAATTTGTTAGCATTTGATGTATGACAATTTTGTAGCAGTATTGTAGCTTTGCTGTAGGGTTATAATTGTTTTCATCTTTTTGTTCATGTTGAAA
Organism: Fragum whitleyi; assembly: GCA_948146395.1. Classification (NCBI taxonomy): domain Eukaryota; kingdom Metazoa; phylum Mollusca; class Bivalvia; order Cardiida; family Cardiidae; genus Fragum; species Fragum whitleyi. Next base: position 12,557,779 of record OX411543.1, on the reverse strand, counting down.
TTAGCAACTAGGATTAATTATCAAAGGAGCTGGCTTTCACAATTTTAAGCAAATTAAGCAAATAGAAAAAGTAACAATTATGATAATTCAAATTATATTTTAAATTTCCGATTAAAAAGCATTGAATCAAGCAGTAAACAAAATTACACCTTTAACAAAACTATGTCGGTAGACATAGAACTAACATATTTTTAGAGAGTGACCATTTTTGTCTATATTGTCATAGCAAATCAATACTCAATTATATACTCACACACAATGAAAATGCACCACAGGATATATATTAAACTGTATATTTGTGACCCGTCACGCAAAAAGGGACCATCTTGGAACTCAGTAAAAAGAGATTAGGTCCAGCATAGATCAACAAGAGGTCGCAATTCAAAGATTATTTCACAGAAAGGTAGATTGATCATTCTAGATTAAGAAAATAAGCAAAGAGCGAACAGTTTCGATCCTAGTCAGCCTGAGCAATCCGCGCAGTCTGACAAGGATCAATACTTCACGCACTACCTAGATGGTCCCTTTACGCGTGACAGGTCATATTTATTTTAATGGGCAGAAACCTCAGATTTGAATATCAATATGTAAGTATCTATAATAGACCATTTACTACACTATAATACATTTATGGCAGTAACCTCAGACAAGGATGTAGGTTTCTGCAGCTAACTAGAAAAAATTAGAAATCAAGAGTCTTATATTTGCAATAAAGGATCTGAAAGCTTTGCCACCATTCAATTTGGGTTAACATTACCACTTACTCAGTACAATACACTGGTAACCACTTTTGGAACAGTTGCAGTAGTCCGTACAGTTGATTCAAGTATATGCTAGCGCTCACCATCTTTTATATCTACATCTTACCATAAACGCTTCTGATGGACCTAAATATGTTGCCTTAGGTTCAAATCACATGGAAGACTAGAAATTATTGGTTACTCACATTATTTTGCATGTCATGAAAAATAAAATTGAATACGAGTCCAGTAAATCCCCCACCGTACTTATGCTGAGATCACTTTAATGCTTTATGCTTAAAAAATGCTATCTACAATGTTACATTTTTATTCTTTAAAAAAATTTACTTTTATTGACGCAATTATTTTTTAAAACGACAAATTTAATGAGCAAGCTAATGTGTCCTATTAAAACTTAGTGGTCATGTCGAAACCATATATTAACTATAATCATACAAACATGCTTTTGTCCACAAGTTCCTGACATTGTCGCAAAAGTTCAAATAAATTTGATAATAACTGGAAGGAAAAACAGCGAGGCTGCCATCTTCAAAATAAGGTGTTTTAATGCTTTACAGCTGAACATATTCAGTAAAATCGGATTTTAAGCAGATAAAATTTTGCTATAGGAAAAAGAGATCATCATATTCTCAGGCTTATCATTAAGGTACCCATAGTTATCATTCATAAACTCTCTAAACAGACTGCCATCTCGACTGCCAAACTGAATTTCACTGTAAGGCCATTATTTCTCTAACTTGCTCAGGCAGCAGATAAATACCATCATAAACCGATTAACTTATCTGAATTTATTTTTAGTTGTATCTTTAATGTTTACAAAAACATATACACCTTTATTTACACTAGAAATCAAGCAGTTTTTCCATTTGGCAGCCAACTTGACAACTCTATACTTATTCTAATCGCCATTCAAGGTATTCATTACATCAGGAAACTTCAAATTAGCATCTTATCAGTAAAATTTGATACAAAATTTAGATGAATTGTTTATTAGCAACTACATGTATAGTTTTAGTGGTCTTGGCTGCCATCTCAACTTTTTTAAAACTATTCCGTGATTAAAATGCTCCATCATCCAGATTCTTAATAGGCTAGACCATAGCTACTCGAAAATAGTTTTCTGTTAAAAACGTTGCAAATTTTAAGCATGAAATATAAATCTTGTGTTTCCTGGTTGCCATCTTCAAATTGAGGGTTTTCATAACACTAGATGAGAGGTGTAACAATTCAGATATTTTGAGGTCATACACAAGCTTACAAATGTTTATTTAGAAAACTCTAAAACATATTTCTAAGATTCTTAAATCTCGTATAAATCGAGATTTACTGAAAAAGACATGTTATAATTCAATTTGGCTGCCATCTTGATTACCATACTCATAACTAATGTCATGTTATGCTTTTATTTGTTACATAGCTTCAGGTCAATATCTTAACAATAAAATGACCACTCAAACCGGTTTTTATTTTTCAAAGAGAGTGATCCACGGAGCCGTTGGCTTGATTTTTTATAGTCCTTGCTGCCATCTCGTTTTTTTCGAAATGCTCAATGATGACAAGATGTCATCAACTGGATTCTGGTTGGGGAAGGCATTGGCTACAAGAATCAGTCAAGAAAAAAACTTTGAACCCTACTTCCAGGTTCACCTAAAATATGCCATATTTCTGCCGGACTATATTCTCTTCAAATACAATTACGTGAAGAGGCACTTGTTACGAGATACAAGAGCATGATCCCATGTTTCCCAAGCAAACACAATACTGAAATTCCTGTTGATAGTCAGTGAATATCAAGTAAGTGTCTGAAAATATCAATGTTAATTGGTCGAGATTGGGAGAATTTATCATGATGAGGCTCTGTCGAGTCATGATAATTTCTCTCAAATGAGACCAGAAATCATTGATATTTTAAGACAGTAACATGATATTCTATTCATCTTGCAATCATATTTCATGGCTTATATTTTATGGCACCTTTAAAATCAAAGAAATTCAGGTGAAGGTTGTTCTGGTTATTAACATAAATATGCAAATTGATTCTAAAAATAGACTGCCTTTTATCAAATGTTATCAGGCAGGTGATATCAGATCAATACAGGCCTCATTGCATCGTAAACAATGCTATATACTGTTGCAATAGCTTCTGTTAAAAAGTTTGGCCGATGACGCTCCATCTAGACAAACATACCAAACAAACGATATTTACATTTTGTTTAAATGTTGTCAGGCGCAACCCCGAAATGAACATTCGAATCAATCCGTATTCCAACTGCAGTCCTCTCTCTCTACTGAAGTGAGTGTCTTTCAACGTCGCAATCAAAGCAAGCTTGGCACAGGCAATTGTTTCATAGTCCACAACTGGCTTTAAGGTGATTATATAAGACTAATTCAAACACCTTTATCAGACAAAAGCTGGAAAATGAAACGATCTATATATAATTTATGATTTATAATATAGACTACAAACTGCCGCACTTTCCGGCACTTTCAATGAAAAAAATCTCAACAATGGATGTCCTCATCTTTGTGATTCGATCATCTTGTCGAGCCAAGGGTTACGACCGTTTTACTTATCTTACGAGAAGAAGCTATCGATTCGATACCCATTGATTCGTGAAGATGTGATTCGATTAGAGGATCTAAATATGGTATTCAAACCACCGAATAAGTATTTTTTCTCATATTCTCAATGCAAATCATTCAAATGACAGTACAGAAAATTTCAACAAGGGACACAATAAAAATAGAACTTTAAGTCATGTAATTGATAGTATCGTTCACACGTAACCAGCTGGGATCTCGGAAAATTGAAATTATGTCTCAAGAGAATAGTCTATTGGACGGACATACGAGGAAATACCCAGCGAGAATTATCTATCTTTCGACAATTTTGATTGACTTGTCACTGAGAAATGATTGGTCATCCGTTAACAGTTTTGTAGAGGATTGTCTCCAAATTACGTACAAGTACAGCTTGAGTCACTCGAGTAAAGGAATCCTTATTTTGACAATACTAATAATGAATTAGTGTATGTTATAGATGTACAGGTTAAAGTGGGTAATCAATGGTAAATTTTATATGTACCCTTTGAGACAAACTTCACATTTAACCAATCAGTTAAACTTGTGCTTCTACAATCTACATACTTTTATTGGGTCATTCCAATTATGAATTAAAGGAATTTTTTTCTTCTATTCATTCTTTATTATTGCTTCTAGCTATTGCATCATAGACTGTTATTAATATATTCTTATTGAATCAATTTAGTATTCAATTACCCGGGTTAAAAATGTTCCAAATAAAAGTATCATTTTTTTTCCAACCGTATTGGTGTCTTTCGGTTCCTTAAGCCTAAACCATGAGAAAATATTCAGTGCATGTTCATTTCGTGTTTCATATCAAAGAATAGATATAATCAGTTGTCGAAACATCTGCGACAATGAAAGGTCCTGTAATGTTAGACAGAAGTGAGACATCATTACCATGAGTAAAACCTTTCTCCATATTGTGGCCAAGATTTTTTATCGGAAAAATAATTCTTCGTGAAGACAGCCACAAAATCAGGATAGGGTCTCCAGGGAAGTCAGAAATAACTGGACACATGAACAGATATATTACTACATAATCCCTTTTTATTACCGAGGCGTAAAACCGTTATCAGCCATTTCCGGAGCTTCCAGAATTTCACATGGTCACTTGTTGCAAGTAAATGAATAATATATGTTTTCGATTTAACTAAGGACGAGAGCTCTTTTTCATATTTTGTGCTTTATCTTTTCATAACGAAAAAGGGAAAACTGACATCTTTGTGTTTTTATTATTATCATCGTCACCACATAACCTTTATGTCAGTTATTTCTGAGGAGCTAAATGCCTTCACAGTTAAGCGCTAAGATTCGAATGCGTTTCTCTCTTCTTCTTCTCTTTGCTTTAGATATATTTTGTTCTTTGGGTACCTTTACCTTTCGGTGCTTAATCGTCATATCAACGTTTATGTTAGGCATGATTGTGGATTGGAAATGGCATAAAAAGACTGTAGCCAGTATATCTATCTGTGAAGGAGGTCATTCGTTGTGAATATGCAAAATATAACGCCTTATCAAAAAATACAAAGGTAATTGTAGTCGTGAATACAAAGTTGATCCATTTGAGTTTGAGGTTCCATTTTTATGCGCCACATTGATATATTAGGGCATGTTGTTGTTGTTGTTGTTATTTTACCTTTCTGATTGTCTGTTCGTCTATTTGTGCCACAAAACACTTTAAACATTGGCCATGACTTTTAAATTGCAAAGCGTAAGGCTTTCATATTTACATGAGTTTTGCTTGTGACAAAACCTTTCTGTTGGTACCAATGTTACGATAATCTGTCAAGGTCAATGACATTTTTTCAAGGTCAAATATGTTGAAAATATCTTAAAATGGCAGTGTCGGGGCATGACTGTTTAACTAACACATCTTGTTTCGAATTGATCACGTGAGTAATTGGTCTCTTCACATAACACAGCAATAGTACTAAGACATATTATACCTTCAGTTTTCGATTCAAGATTTCTTCCATGAAAAGGTGAAACAAAAATATGGGAAATTCTTATGGTCCACCTATACATGAAATAGCATGGTCATCTATACTTAAACCTTTACAGGAAATGATATCATTACCCATAGGGCTGTGAAAAAACCTTTGTAAGAAAGACCTCATACTTAATAATTTTCGACAACTACCCATCGTTCTTTGATCACTTACACCAAAAAAGGGATTTTAAGAACACAAACATCCCTGTAATATTCATCTTCACAAATTCAGGTGTAAATTTGCGCTCTCAGAGAATCTTTACCTTTCTTTTAATGCTATACAATACAAAAATAGTGTATAATCAGAAACGAACAATTCGTGTTACTCTACTCTTTCGTTGGTGAAACATTAAACGAATTTTAGGTGTTATATTTTCTTATTTAACCAGATTTCAATACGCCCACACCTTTAGAGTTACTTTTTCTAGGCTAATACACGGAAGACACTATTCTTGCGATAGTAAAGCCTCAAGCCTTTTGGGTTAAAATAGTTTCTAAAATGTTCAGTTCTGTTCTATAAGTCTGTCTAAGACTAGATCGCAATTACTAGCAGGCGTTTGTGATACAATATACGTTGAAAATACAAGATTTAATTCGTTCAGTGGTAAACATCCCCAACTAATTTTTGTGTAAACTTTACTTTTGTTCATGATAAACTCACACTCTAGAATCATACAATATTTTACCATTTAAATGTGAAATTTAAGTAAATGGTATAAATCAGTTGGATTACACTACAATCACTTACCTCCGTGGCCGCAATGGTAGGTACGCTTTTTTGTTGTTGTATGTGTTATGTGCAACTATTTAATGCATGATTTTTGTGTCTATCTAAATTTCTTTAAGAAACAAGTCTTTATTCATCAAAAAAGAAAAATCTTTTGAAAAGCGAAAAAGCTTCTCGTATTCATAAAGTGTGATTTAAGATGACATTTTTCATACATTTTGGATTTTATAAAAATCTCTTTTCATATACCTTCAAGTCATCATACCTCACATGGTGGTATTCTGTCTGTTAAGAGAAACATTGGGACTCCCTTACTTGTTAGTACATGGAATTTTTTTTTCATGTCTCCTTTTCATACAATACTTTTGTTTAAAAGTTCAATTTCTAACTTTCATGTATGTAAGTTTCTTGTAAATATCTTAGTGTTTTGTAAATGATTTTGTAAATTGTCTGTATATGTATTCATTGAGGTGCGCAGGGAAGACTGGGTTTCACCCAACTGTGCAGCCTCATTAAATAAAGTCGTTATTATTATCATAAATATTATTTTATTATCATTATTATTATTATTATTATTATTCATCTCTTTGTATGTTTTGCTTAGACTTATTGATTCTTCTTATTGGTCACCTACTTAAATGTATTCCATATAATTATTTCAATAGTTCGATCTTGATAGCGCAACACTGTCGTAAAAGTCTAAAGTGGACCTACAGCAGAGCTTGGTTTAGACATTTCCGGGGGTTCCAGAATTTTACATGGTCACTTGTTGGAAGTATAAAAATAGTATTCATTCTTCTTTTGAAATTTAGTGTCGATTTCTGTTAAAAAAATTCACTAGGTTCCCTTATTTCTAAATCGCGACAACAAACATAGATGAAGTAGTACATGACTCATTATGTAATCTATGAAATTGGGAGGAAGCTTAAATTGCGTTTATATTCAACCTCGAAAACTGTCAGGGTTTTTAAGCATCTATATGAATGGATTCAACGCAGATTTTATTCCACCGATATGGATTTCTGAGATTGTAGCTTTGCATCTGATCTCAATATATGTCCCTTCTCTAATCAAAAGCAAAGAAGGCTTTGAATTTAGCTTTGCTTTTAGCGTCATTACAACAAAATTTTAGAATAAAATGGACGGTTGAGATGGCTATTGAATATAAAACACGCGATGCACATCTTTTTGATAATTAAGGAATGTAGGTATTGCTTAATTGTTCTTTTGTTAAATACAAAAAGGCGACCCCACCTCATACACCCATTCACTCTTCTTTTTTAAATATTTTGTTACTATAGCATCAGTATTCCTTACAATTATCGAGTTTTTCAGTCGTAAGCGACCCCCACCACATACACCCATTCACTCTTGTGATGAGCATTCTGTGTGGTAAATCGGGGTTAGATTGAATTGTAGTAGAAAGATATCGAATAGACTTTTAAAAAGATTGTAAAAGGATAAATAGAATAGATGATAGGTAACTTGAATTTGAGTTTATCGGGCTCTGCTGCGGTATTTATCCGGTTCGCACCCGGCTCACCAGATAAATTCCAACGCCTTTTCCGATAAACATTTCCACCTCAAGTCACTAACCATCTATTCTCTTTTTATCTTTCTAGACTAAATTCGATATCAAGGGCGAATTTCTACAAGAGAAAGAAAAATAGTCAAAGTATCAATAACTGCAACTAGTAGAAACGTGCGGGATCTCATTAGTGTAATAGAAGTATTGTAGACTGATTGTTCTATAGGCCTAACATGTAATTGTGTGCTCGGCCCTTTTCCTGTACGACTTAAAAACATTAAGTGGTTTCCTTGATTTTTGTAAAGTGAGGTCAAGTTGTGGGTGAAATTATCCTTCTCTGACGAATGTGTCTCGTGAGGTAATACAAAAAACCTTGGCCCATAATCGCAAACCAGAATGAGTATTCTTATTTTTAAATAAAGCGCACAACTTTGTAAATTTATTGGAAACTATCGTGCAGTAATTCTTTGGAAAGAGAAATGAAATACTGACATTCCCAAAAGGATGGTTTATAATCTCAACTTTTTAACGCTATTTAGCCTTTGCATCGTCGTCGGCGTCAACCCTTTGATCATTTTGAGGGAACATTTGGGCTTGTTTTCAAAGTTTTGGAGAAATTACAAAAAAGGAATATAAATCTGTTCTCTAATAAAAGATTGATATGTAATAAAAAGAGCGAGAACACTGTTCGTTTTGGTTCGATTATTCCACCTTTTTGGTCATCTTGCACCAAACAGTCGATCGAGGAATTCAGATACGGCAAAAAAATGGGTATATTTTTTTCAGACAGATAAGTATAAAAATAACTAAGAACGACATTCATTATTGGAAAAAAGCGACAAAATGTAGAAACTATCTCTAATTTGACTGATATGAGGAAAATGGATAATGATGAACACGATGTCAAATGAGGGACACCTTAACCTGACATGTTGCTTAACAAATCAATGATTACTTAAATTTCCGCAACGGCACGACGGCCATCCATCTTGCGAAATGGGACAATGTGGACGTAAATGTGACATGTCACACAGATAGGAACCATATAGGAAAAGAATATCTGATCCTTTCTCGAGGAAAACATGCCTAAATGATTACAAAATTGACAATATACTTAAAATCTAATCGACAAAAATGAAATATGTGCTATTCGTAAAACAAGAAAAATATATTATTTCTCAAAAGGCAAAAATGCTCTGACCTGTTTATTTTGCTATTTCCCCACTGCGCATCTGCACAGTCTGGCCAGAGTCTTAACTTTGCGCTTTGTAGAAAGATAGGTTCCAAAAGTGTCTTTAGAAAGTCAGGCAATCTTCTAATCATAATATGTGGCAGTTAAGGTTTGTTTCTTTTGGCCTTTTACGCACAAGTCAAATTGTTGGAAATGTCACGCAAAAGCTCAGTTATAAGATATGAAGAGAGTATGCCTTTGATATCGAGCAACAGTTCAGAATGACATCCCCTTTACCTCGGGTCAATAATTTTTAACTGTTAAACAAATCAGTACGAAATAACTGTAGACTGTTACATGGGAAATTTTGAGAAAATTCTAGCCAGACTTGTTGAAAGTAAAGATTATGGATTTATTTCGATACAAAATGTAAATTCAAAAACAAAAGTATTTAACCTAAAAAGTATGCTTTATTCTTTCTATCTTTATAGATGCACAGGTTTTAGTGGGTATTCAGATGCCAATTTTATCTATACCTGTACGGGCAAATTGGCATTTGGTCAGTCACTCAAACTAGTACATATATGCTAAGATAACTGTCCTATAAGATCAGTTCATCTTTTTAGAATGCCGTGTCTAATTTTCATTATAACTTTCAGTAATATTCCTCCGACGTTAGGATTAAATATAATAATTTTCTCGCTTATCGTAATTGCACAATATTGCTGAATTCAATTCTATATGGTACATAAATTGGTATACATTAATCAATTACCTTTGTTAATATCTTCTTTTGGTGATCAAAACATCGTAACTGCAAGGTTATTAAAGTTGTAGGTACAAGAGTTTTATCGCACAATGATGATAAGGATTAGGTTTGGGAGTAAACTCTTTTCAGAAATTCTCCTTCTTTATTTCATTGTTAGACTCTGGATCTCACAACATAGGGTTAATTTCGAAGATAGAGCAATAATTTAAAGTTTGTTGGTGGACAAGTTGTGGTAGATGTTTGATGACATTTACATTATTGACAACTATAGACCTTACTATTTGGGAAGACAAGTTTTTTTCACTCGGTTTCTATGACAACCACAGTTCTGCATTAATCCCGATTTTGAAAGTCTTAAGGATAATTTCTATGAGGTTTGGTCGAAATCTGATAGAGAGTTTGGGAGGAAAAGTTTTGGGGTTTTTTTTTTTGTTGTTGTTGTTTGTTTTGTCTTACAATTGCAGCTCAGGACATACAGACGGACGGACACCGGTTCAATCATAAAAGCACACATTTTTGCTCAATATGATTTAAAAACTACAAATGCGAAAATTTGGCACTTGTGAACCTACTTAAATTTTCCTACGATTATTAAACTTAGTCTGTGCGTATACACTTCAGTTAACAAGGTAGACGTGCAGACCTGTCAGTAAATTTCCAACCGCAAAACATTTAATTGACACTTAAAAATACTTAACCACTTTAAATCTCAAAAATTAACTCAGAATGCGCCTACTATTTTCTATGAACTTTCGCCTGGTGGACTTAATTAGGTCAAATATATCAACCAATCTAGCATGATTTTCAAATGGCCTTTATTTGTCCCGTGCATCCTTAATACTGTTTGGCTCAAAAAATCAGGATATACTGGAAACAGAAATTCTTACAATATAACTCTTGGCACAAAGTTAATCATTAAACAAGATACCAATGAGATGAATTGATTTAAGAAACAATTTCAATTATATACTAAGCAACAAAACTTCTTTAGCCTATAATTTCCGTGTTTTTCAAGATTTGATCGCAATAATGTTAAAATTTGGATAATTGTATTTAGTTTGACAAGTTTTAAGAGAAAAAGAAGCTGATTATAGGTCTGGTGATGTAGACCGAACAGGCTGACAATTTTTCGACATAGTAAAAAAAATCAAATTTGCCAAAGTTTGCCAACATTAGGATCTCATTTATTATCAAATCTGAGAGCCATGAGTGTCAATAACAGCTTTACAACGAATCTGCATACTCCTGATTAAGTTCTGGACCACCCATTTAGGGACCACAGCCAATTTGTTCATAAGGATCTTTCCAACTTCCTGGGGGTTCTTGATTGGACCTGGCAAGCCGAAAGTCAGACCTATAGCTCGTTCAACATTCGCTCTACTGGATTCTTGTACAGAGAGCAAGCCGGCCAGTCAAAACATGTACTAAATACCCTCCTCATGATGGTATTCCTGGACGATATGGGTATTGTGTGGACGAGTACTCAACCATCAAAATTAAACTCATCCCCACTAGCAAAGATTGTATGTGAAATTAGAATTTCAATAGATAGCTCTGGGCTGTAAGGGTATCTCTATCCAAATAACAAGCTCGGTTCGTCCATCCCAGTTGTTGCCACCCCAGAACACGAAGGACCCACCTCCATATCGGCCTTGTTCAGCAATGTTAGAATACTGAAACCTTGCCCTTGTCCTTCTCAACACCCAAGCCCGTCTGTCCGTGTAACCCGGAAAATACATAGACTCACCAGAGAAGAGAAAAGGACGCTCTCGCCTTTGGCGAACCAAAGCAGTTCAAGACCCGGGCTTAACGACAATTACAAAATACAAATTATTCAGGACGTCGGGATAAGAATGCAGAGGTCTTCTTGACTCTTGACCGGAGATTACTCTCGTGCATCCGAGTTGACTTGACAGGCATCCCAACTTTTGTTTCCATGACCAAATTCTTGGTACCACAGTATGGTGTACACCTAGTGCCAAGCTGACACAAGTGTTAGAGGCCCACTGCTCCACCATACTATCAGCTCGCGAAATCTATTCTCCCATTATTTGTCTTCTGACATGTAATGACATGAATTATCCCCTTTGATAGTCTGGATAGCTCTTGTGATGATGAGCATTCATGCCAAGTTTCATACAGATATCCTCAATGATTATAGAGATATTGCAAAGGTTAAAATTTGTCACGCCAACGCCTACGCCAACGCAAACAACACCACTTACATCAGCAGGGAACCACGCCAAGGTGATCACAATACCTAGGATTTTCTTCTTAAACAGAAGAGCTAAAAATAGCCTGCTCACAAAAAGCGTGCATGAAGAAAATTAGAAAGAGAAGATAATAAAATGGGGTTCCCCTGTTTGTGCGACTATCCGGAGGAATTTTATGTCAGGTTTGGTAATGTATTTATAAAAATCTTTTCAAAACGTAACATTTCTTTTTTAAATCACTTATACGTGAACTTTGTTGAAAATCAAATCTTTTATAACATCGAAAAGTTTTGGTACTTAGCAAACTTTGAGTAATGCATGGCCCGATTTGAGCTGCATCCTTTATAATACCAGTACAGTAGAAGACTGGATGGAAATTTAATCGAAACGAGCACCGTATATGTATATTCCAAGACAACAACTGATACCAAAATTACAAGAAAGACCTTTGAAATAACGCCTCAACATTAATAGTGTCTTTAAAATCTATTGCTCTTAGCGAATTTGTGCTAAACTACTTACATGTCACTTTTCATCGGTAATACTTTGGTTTGTTAAATCTTTAAGAATGCCAGTTAGGCACCTTGGATTGAAAGAAGTTTGTATGTCTTAAATCTGGGGCTTCTTACGATCATTTTTTTTTTATTGCGTAAAAGTGAAAGTTGCTTCTACAGTAGAAACTAAATATAGAATTCTGCCATGCATTATCTCATTTGAATCTTCTTCTAGAGACGATTCCAATGAGATATTGCAAGGCAGAATCTAACAATAAATGAAAACACAATGTACGATTAATGATTTTGACTTACAATCTTTTTTTTCGTAAGACGTTTAGTAAAACGGGTCCCTGATGTTCTATCGAATAAACCCAGCAAAGTCTGTCAACGTAACTAAAGATTCCGAAAAGTTGGTTGAAGGTTTGTAACATGTAATTTTATTGGCTTTAAAAATTTGGATCGTTTGACTTTAAGCCAAAAGAATATAATTATTTTGTTTAAAACAGACAAAGAAATTTAATTATGAAATAGAAAATGTATGGTTATTTGATAATCATAGACAGTTTTATCATAGAAACCGACCGCGTGCAATTTACATTAAGGAGGATTCATGATAATGGCGGTGAGAAAAAGTCGGGTAATTCCGTGTAAATATTTGTAAAGGCTATCGATGTCGCCTTATGGACCTGATTGTACCGATAAAAGGAAATTCATTAATAAAGCTTTCACAGGAAAATGGCCGTTCATTATCCATGCTTGTTTAGTATACAGTCAGTGTTATGATATACAAATAAAGTAAATAGCGACAAGATGAATGCATTTGTTACTTTTTTCATTTACATGTAAGAGATTCTGGCGGAATTTTATCAGAGTTCTTTGGCCATTGGAAAACAGCGGAAGAGTAAATCATTGCAATGGCAATCATTATCTATGTACGCAAAAAATCGAATAACTTTTATAATAAAAATCTAAAAAGTAGAAATTTATAAAACTGTCCTGCATATATGTCTTTAACATAAATCGTGTGCTATTTTGGTAAGCAATGGAAAAAGAGACACACGATATGATTTTCCTCTGTAATTTTCCTCGATGAGGGCAAACCCTTGTCATGCTGAATAAAAATTTGGCATCAGTATCGTTAATTAATTAAGTTCTAGTTGTACTCACTAAGATACGTACATTCTGATTGGCGGTGAAAAAAAGGTTTTATTACTCAATGAACGCAAGTTTGAATACGCAGCTATTTGCAAGCTTGCACACAAAATAGTTCAATAATGAATCTATCTTTTAAATGAAGAAATCTTAACATTTTTGCTTCAGACTATCAAATTTAAGATATGAAAAGAGTTTTTTATTAATTTCATGGGGGAACGAAACTAAAAACCTACTCGCGAGTATGAATCCGCTTCGCGTATTCATACAGTGCGATTAGGTTTTAAGTATCATTCCTCAATGAAATTAATAAATGTTCTCTTAATCTCTTGAATGAAAGTGCAAAGAGAAGTGAAATCACAATTTGTGTTGCAGTATTGAATTAGAAAAAAAAAAGATTTTAAAACTCATCTTGTTGAAGATGGAAAACCGGGTGGTGAAGACTAAGATCGCCTGCACATATGTGAAGGCTGATTTTTGTATTTACCACCTGTCAAAGCAGGCCTGCGTACAGAATCCCCAAACGGTGCAAACAATTTTCCTATTGTACCCCGCTTTGCACACAGGTGCACGTGCAAAGCGGGGTACAATAGGAAAACTGTTTGCACCGTTTGGTGATCCTAAACGCAGGGCAGGAAAGTTCAGGGTTCAGTATGACAAGGATGAATGAACATGTCCAATGGCCTATTTTTATTTGAATGTTACTTTTTTAGCGAAGATGAAGAGCTTTGTCAAGTAGTCTTATAAAATTAGATGACTTTTCTTTTATTTAAAGACCGAATTTTGATCTTTCGGGAACTTGGATTATGCTGTCCTTTGATCTTTGAACTCTTCCGAAACTTATCAATGAATAAATCACCATCGAAAAGCTTAGTGAAGAATTTTATATTTATCAAATAGATTTTCACCTTTACAGTTAAATCATAGAAAATATCGGCATTCCTTTACATTGCAAAAGCGATGCCATATGAGTAGCACTAATGTTTTTCCTGGTATGAGAGAGGATAGCAAATCATGGTAAGATCAACAATGACCTTAGTATATTTGACAAACAGTTCAGTTTTATGATAGGACATCTGTCTAAAATACAGTAAGTAGCATCATAAAATTGACATTCACCTCGATCAAAATCATTCTATATAATCGCTCACTGCTCGAATCTATTCAATCATAAGACTCACTCTAATCAATAAAATACGCTCCGACATTGTTCATAAATGCTTCGAATTCGTTCATACCAATGAACTTATTTTTAAAAGATCGAACTATACCATAACTCTATTTGCTGTTGTGGATTCCAAAACCTTTTTTTCGTCAATGCACCCACATCAACAAAAAATGTGTAGATTACTTGAAAAGGAGGTAATAGAATATCGTTTATTTCGTCCAACTGTGTTGATATATTCATTAATTATAAGCGGCTGCAATTCCTCTTTGGCATCAACGAGAAAAGTTTAAAGGGTTATTCAACAGTTATAAAAGCGATTGGAAAATACAGAAAAAATTGAGAATTTCTTTATTTTGGGCCTTACCGTTAACATGGCGAACGCAGTTTTTGATAGAATTATTTCTTTAAACACTTTGGAAAATTTGAACCAAGAAAGATCTTTGCCGAGATTCAGCCTAATCGGCGCAGTGGTTTGGTATAAAATTTTTTTTAGTATTTTCTTGTGTTTCAGCCTTTCGATTACCATGGTAACCATTGTTCATGAGGGATTTTTTTAACAATTTCGAACGAGCTTCGCCCAAGTTACATACCTTATAATTTTAGCTTGGTTGGCCAAGTTGTTTAGGAGGATATATTCTAACAAATTGTGTAATATCTATACAGCCGGTTTTGTACTAATACTGATACCTATTATAGCGATTTGAATAAACTATCGAAAATGTTCTTAAAGTAGAATATATATATATATTTAACCTTGTAAAGTTTTTCAAACTCTCGATATAGTTCCAAGTTCTGTTCTGACATTCTTTACTGGAGAGCTATTTTTTAAATGTCATTTCCGATAGGAGAGACGTAGTGCTCATATAAAGAGAACAGAATCTTCATTAGTACAATAAACTAGAATGAGTAGATATAATATTGTCAATCGATATAATTTCACATTGTGCTAAAAATACATATCAAAGGCGAAAAAATACTATACAAATGTAAAGTAAACTCCGTGGCTCAAAGTCTTTTGTTCTTTACTGTACAAATCAATCTTACTCAAGCTCCTATCACCATATTCTCTTCAAATACAATTACATGAAGAGGTACTTGTTACGAGATACAAGAGCATGATCCCATGTTTCCCAAGCAAACACAATACTGAAATTTCTGTTGTTATTTAGAGAATATCACGTTAGTGACTACAAATATCAATGTTAATTGATCGAGATAAGGAGAATTTATCATGCTGAGGCTCTGTCGAGTCATGATAATTTATCACAAACGAGGCCAGATATCATTGATATTTAAAGACAGTTACATGATATTCTATTCATCTTGCAATCATATTTCATGGCTTATATTTTATGACACTTTTAAAATCAAAGAAATTCGGGTGTTCTGGATATGAACATATATGAGCAAATTGATGCGAAAAAATAGACTGCTTTTTATCATATGTTATCAGGCAGGTGATATCAGATCAATACAGGCCTCATTGCATCGTAAACAATGCTATACTGTTGCAATAGCTTCTGTTAAAAAGTTTGGTCGATGACGCTCCATCTAGCCAAACATACCAAACAAACGATATTTACATTTTGTTTAAATGTTGTCAGGCGCAACCCCGAAATGAATATTCGAATCAATCCGTATTCCAACTGCAGTCCTATCTCTCTACTGAAGTGAATGCTTTTCAACGTCGCAATCAAAGCAAGCTTGTATTTCACAGGCAATTGTTTCATAGTTCAACTGGCTTTAAGGTAATTATATAAGACTAATTCAAATACATTTATCAGAAAAAAGCTGGATAATGAAACGATCTATATATTATTTATGATTTATATTATAGACTAAAAACTGCCGCACTTGGCGGCTATATTTCAATGAAAAAAATCTCAACGATGGATGTCCTCATCTTTGTGATTCGATTAGAGAATCTAAATATGGTATTCAAACCACCGAATAAATATTTTTCTCATATTCTCAATGCAAATCATTCAAATGACAGTACAGAAAATTTCATCAAGGGACACAATAAAAATAGAATTTTAAGTCATGTAATTGATAGTATCGTTCACACGTAACCAGCTGGGATGTTTTTGCAACAGTGTCTTGGGTGGCAGCTTGTTGGAAGTAAATATTGGTGTAACAAGCTGCCACCCAAGACACTGTTGCAAAAACATCCCATACAGTTTGGCTCTCAGAATTCGCAGAATCTGCACACAAGAAAGCTCTTTTGAGGCACGCACCAGGGAGCTAACAGAACATCTACTTAATAGAGGTTATAGAAAAGATGCCGTCTCTGCTGCCATAGCCGAAGCCGCTGCCGTACCACGACAAAACCTACTACTATACAAAAGTAAGATTAAAAAATCAAACAGGATACCATTTGTGGTGACGTATCATCCCAACTTGCCAAAAATAAGCTCAATTTTTGCCAAACATTGGTCAAAAATCGAGGCCTCGAGCAAACTCAACAAAATGTTCCCTGAGAAACCAGTCGTCGCTTACCGCAGGCCAAAATCCCTCAGAGACATCCTTGTAAAAGCAAAAATTGACCATTCGACACCTATTGCTTCGCCTGGACACTCTGGCCCTTGCCAGGCAGCAAGATGCCAAACATGTCGAATCATGAACGATATGCAGACCTTTAAGTCTCAACTTGGTGCAATTTCTACTGTAAAGGGTACTTACACCTGTAAAACTGCAAACGCTGTCTATCTCCTTACATGTTCAAAATGCCACAAACAATATGTGGGCGAAACAAAACTACAGATAAACAAACGCATGAATTTGCATATACCCGATTGGAAAACACGTCGTTTCAATAGATCTCCTGTAGCTGAACATTTTCATGGAAACGGTCATTCATTCAACGACGTTGTCTTGTGCTGTATTGAGGCTAACACTAAATGGACAGACAAAGAACGAAAGTCACGGGAGACCTATTGGATTAGACGCTTGAATACTATCCAACCATTCGGAATCAACAAAGGTGACGCTTAATTAGGTCACAACGATAATTCGTGTTATATATAAGCAACACCTCACGATGGTGGAATAACGGTGATAGACAGGTTAAATTCAGGTCAAATTTCAGTTTTAATAGGTCAAGTAGATAATTTGGGTCAAACAAGGTCATGCATATCATTCAGCTCAGGTATTTGCTATACTTTACTTTGGTTGACTAGCGGTAGCGCTCAGGTCAAATCCGCGTTACTTTATATAACTCAGGCCAATTTAGGTCACAATAACGATTAATTAGGTCACGAAGACCATTTGGGTCAACGAATTGTTATTTTTAAGGTTTATTGGCTAGCGTAAGTACGTAGGTCAATTTAACTATGTTTCAGTTTATTTAAAACCCCTGAAGAAGAAACATTATGTTTCGAAAGCGCTTGGGTTATATTTAATAATCCGTAAATTATAACACTGTTTGAGCAAATATATTTCTCATATTTATCTTATTATTTTACTGTTCTTGAATCCTTTTGGATCCAGTGTTTCAGAAAGTAATTACGTTGGTATTTTTATTTTTCTCCTCATATATATATATATATATATATATATATATATATATATATATATATATATATATATATATGTATATGTATATATATATGTATATTCTATTTAAAAAATTACGAAAGCTCATTTTCACGATTTGTGCATTCTCCTTTCATGTAAAAAGGAAAGGCGACATCTTTGCTTTTTTTATCATTGTCATTTTCACAATATTATCCCATACGAAAATTGTTTATGCAGAAATGTGCTGAAAACTAAGCGGATGTGTTCATTTTACCAGGAGATATCCGTACTTTGCATAAAGGGATAGATACTTATGAAAATAACCCTTTATTTGAAATTAATTTCTCCAAAAATTACGCATTAGAATGCGATTGGGGCAGCTGGTTGCTCAACCATCACGTGTTTGCTCATTTTATAATATTATCAAATCAAATTAACGCTACGGTTTCAACAACTTTCGTTGAAAGACAGCACTTTTCAAAATAGCCAATTGAACAACAACAAAAAAAATCTGTATCGCTTCATCCATTTGATAAGTACTTTTTATATTCCAATCTGGGCCCGAGGTTAAAAAAACTTTTCTCAGGCTCTGATGAGAATTTTCTCAAATTTTAAATTTAAACAAATATATGAAAATAAAAGATAATATTAACTAAGTTGTTATTTATTACAACTTATTAATATTATCTTTTATGTTTATACATTAAAATTAGTATTACGGCTTTAATCTCGAATTGAAATTTGAGAAAATTTTGAATTGAGCCTGAGAAAAGTTTTATAGTATTATAGTGCAATGTGTGTCCAAGATACTACACTGGTGCTGATCTGTTACAGCTACAAGTCCAACGTTGAGGAGAGGTTTTTCATTCTTCCAGTGTCATCCTTCAGAAATTCTCTCCATTCCGAAAAAGAACTTTTTAATTGCCTAGTTGGTATACCTGCACCGATGCTGTCAATTCGAAGCTCAAAAGAAAAAACTGATAGCCGCCGTCATAGCGCGTTGGACTGTCAATCTAGAAGTCCCGGGTTCGATCCCCGACGGCGGCACTCATTCTTTCCGACTATTTGTCTCTCACGAATGGGTTGAAAATTGTAGACCTATGTGAGAAAGCAGCTGGAAGCTAGGAAAGGATGAGATAGTAGTACTGGTACAGGAAATACCAGGAATCCATTGTTAGGTGCTCCAATTACAAATACAAATTTATGCAAATAACTTTATTCAAGTATTATGGCCTCTGGCCCATAAACATTTACATAATAATGTTACATACACTAGAAATGACGACATCATCAATTTGTCAAATTCGTTTTCTTTCTCCGAATGCTTCTAATAGAAATTTTGCAACTCGTAGAAAAGTGTTTCGATCCTTTAGCATCAAAATATCATAGAATGTTCTTTTTGTTCTTTTGATAAACCAATAAGTTTTGAAGTTTCTTTGTCTAATTTCTTCATAGCTATCACATGCATAAAATAAATGGTATTCATTTTCAACAATTATATTACTTTTTTGGCACAGAGGACAATATCTTCTTTCTCTGTCTATTCCCAGATGTCTACCTTTTTCGATCATTAGATCGTGATTAGAGCCTCGACAATTTTCAATTTTCCCAACCTCGTTAGATATTTTTTTCATATAATACACCAAGTACATATTATGAAATTATCTTTCAAGTCTAATTTCGATATCAGGAGCGAATTTCTATAAGAGAAAGTAAAGTAGTCAAAGTATCAATTACTGCAGCAAGTAGAAACGTGCGGGATCTCATTAGTGTAATAGAAGTACTGTAGACTGATTGTTCTATAGGCCTAACATGTAATTGTGTGCTCGGCCCTTTTCCTGTACGACTTAAAAACATTAAGTGGTTTCCTTGATTTTTGTAAAGTGAGGTCAAGTTGTGGGTGAAATTATCCTTCTCTGACGAATGCGTCTCGTGAGGTAATATAAACTTTGGCCCAAATTCGCAAACCAGGATGAGTATTCTTAAATAAAGCGGACATCTTAGTTATTTTATTAAAAACTACCTTGTAGTAAGCATTTGAAAAGAGAAATGAGCCTGTGCATGACATTTCCAACAATTGCAATTGTGAGCCAAGTTAAGACTCTGGCCAGCCTGTGCATCTGCACAGTCTGACCATAGTCTTCACTTTGCACCTTGTAGAAAGATGAGTCTTAAGCTGTCCTCAGACAGTCAGGTAATCTTTTTATTTAAATATGTAGCTGCTTAGGCTGTTTAATATTGGCCCTGTACGCACATGTGAAATTGTCACTTTTAGGCTCAAATGAAATATTGATCTTCCCAAAATGATGGTTTATATACGCTATGTAGCCTTTGTATGTTGTCGGCGTCGACCCTTTGGTCGTTTTGAGCGAAAAATTTAATATGTTTTTCTTAATTTGGAGAAATTACAAAAATGGAATTTAAATCTGTTCAATATCATAAGATTGATATATGATATAAAGAGGGAAAAATCTTTGTTCGCTTTGGTTCGATTTTATACACCTTTTCGGCCATCTTGCACCAAACAGTCGATCGAGGAATTCAGATACGGTGCTCTTGTATGAATTTTGAAACAAGATAAAAACAAGGAGGAGTAATTAATTCAGACAGATAAGTAATAAACTACAAAGATGGCATTAATTATTGGAAAATAACGACAAAATGTGGAAACTATCTATAATTTGACTGATATGAAGAAAATGGATAATGATGAACACGATGTCAAATGAGGGACACCTTACCCTGACATGTTGCTTAACAAATCAATGATTACTTGAATTACGTTATTTCCGCAACGACAGAGACGCGATCCATCTTTCGAAATGGGACAATCCGGTTATTGATGTGACCCGTCAAGCAGATATAGTTAACAAAATCGTGAAATTGACAAGTTTTAGACTCAACTTTCTAGGGTCTACTTTTGACGGAATAATTTTAATTTTTAATAAATAATTTTAAATCCTTGCTTGTCTGTCTTACAAATATATAGTGCGCAACTGAAGTATAGCTGAAAATTACCTCGAGCTGGCCGGGATGGAGCCCAAGGGGAGGAGTAAATTTGAAAATCTTAGTCTACAAGTCAAATACACTAACCTCTGAGCTAAAGAAGATCTTCTTTAGCTAGGCAGTAAGTGCAATGGTCTTGTAAACCAAGATAAAATCGACTCTTCTATTCTGCGTTGGACTCCGACCCGCGTCGGTTTATTTTCACCTATGACTAATTGCGGTCTTGCAATTTTGATTAGTATTCATTTATCTTTGAATTAACATTATTGTTAAAAGAGCTTTATCAAAAGCGACTCCATTTCAACCCCTCTAACTTAAGTCATACACAGCCTCACCCACTTTTCTCTGTGCTTTAAAACTACCACATTGTTTTAGAATGCCGTGTCTAATTTTCATTATAACTTTCAGTAATATTCCTCCGACGTTAGGATTAAATATAATAATTTTCTCGCTTATCGTAATTGCACAATATTGCTGATTTCAGTTCTATATGGTACAGAAATTGGTATACATTAATCAATTATGTTTGTTCATATCTTCTTTTAGCGATCAAAATATGCTAACTGCAAGGTTATTAAAGCTGTAGGTACAAGGGTTTTGTCGCACAATGATGATAGATAAATTTTGAAGATGTATTGAACATTTCTAGAATTTGGTTCCTCTAAGTCAAGGTGTTAAGGTAGTGGACCCGTAATACTTCAACAGCATTTTGGACCAGATATTCTTTCACAATGTGAACCGAGGTTTCCTAATGAAAATCATTAGGAAACCTCTGTTAACACTGTTAAAGTTCATTACTTCCGAGATATCGCAATACAATTACGGGTCCACTACCTTAGAAAGGAATTAATACACACGACTAAAAAGGTTTAAGTATTTGCTTAGAAACAACGAAATGAAGAGAAATAAAACATATAGACATAATGTTGATAAATGAAAAAAATCAACATGATTTATAAAATAATAGTCAAGTTTAGCAACAAAATAATTTTATTTTATTAAAAAAAATCATAATTTAAATCAGCTATGAAAACAAATCAGCGATTATTAAATTGACAAGCGAATTCATATGTTAAACCCTTTGATGTTAAATTTCTGCTTTTTACGTGCTTGTGATTTTATGATTGAGAAATCATTGTGAAAAAAGAAGAAATTGCTTCTGACAAGCAATTTCTTCCTTTTCCACACTATTTCCTACCCTAATCAATAGTTATTTTTCAATTCAAATCCACTTTAAAATATGATTTACAAAACCTTTGAATTTGGGCAGGTCTAAAATTTTGTAAAACAAGAAAGGTTTAAATGACGGAAATTGTAAGGTGACTAGCCTTTTTTATTATTTGTTTATTTTATTTTATTTTATTTCATTTGTTTATTTTTTTTTTTGTCGGTCCATTTTTATCGGACTCTATATAAGAAAATGTGATGATTACAATGTTTATTTGAATAGACAGTATTCAAGCAGTTTTCAATAGTCGTCTGCAATCATGACAAATGGCTTCTGCAAAGAATGGATAGAGATGTAAGTATATATAAGACTGGAAACCTTCACGGAGTAAACCTCGATTTATGTCTGACCTTTCTAGAAAAATACAACTAGAATCTCTCTTTTATACCGATTTATTTCACAAAAACAAAAACAAAAACAACAAAAATAAATGACTTGACATACATATACTTGCTTTAAGTTCGTTTTATGCCTGTATAAAACTAAGGTAAATTAGCTGAAAGTCTATAGTATCGCTTTTCGCTAGACATTTTTTAATCAATTTTCAACAGAAAAAGTAGCTTATGAAGCCTTTAAATAATTTCGGAGAAATGATAAATTTGAAAAATACAAACTTTATGGACTTTTAAGGTGAAAAAACTAGTTCAAAGAATCAGTTTTCACGACGTTTGGTTGTTTCCAACATCAGTTATTCCAAAATTGTTCATATCATTATTTAAGAGTCAGTTTATGGACTAATACACAAATGAAAGGTTTCAAGATTTAAGTAAACGATCTTCAATATTCATTTAAAAACACCAAAACGATTTTTCCTTTTCCATTTATTTAAAATAAACATTATCTCATACGGAAATGCCGTATCAAATTGCGTCCTCCACTCATAACCTATACATTGAATCTGAACGACAAGGATCTAGAAATATTTCACTCCTAAATTCAGAAAAAGATAAATCGTATCCATTATTGGTATTAACTACTTAAAGGCTAGCGAAACAAGCATACGCCATTTCAATATCATTAATGAGATACCAATTATCATCTTTTAACATATTTGATATAAGCTTTGAGAGAAAGCAAAATTACTGCGTCAGGTTGGTTCGAAAAACTAGTAGCTACAACTTGAACTTAACTGTTGCCGCGTGGTTGCTAACGATATACGAGGTACCATTTGAACTCAGATAAAGAAACTCTAAAACATTCATTTTTTAACCTTTTTGCATTGACTTAAATATATTGTTAATTATGCTCATACCCATGTTTGTGATGTGTTATGTTTTGTATTTCGACGAGGAACAATGCGTTCAAATCGTTATTCTAAATATAAAAAAAACTATTCTGTTCAATTTTGAAATCATTTATCACATTGTACCGGTATGTTTCGTTGAATACAAGTATGATGAAACTGTAGAGTTTGGAAATGCTTTGAATCCTAGGTCAAACTCTGAAATACCATATATAAGCGCATTGCTCTGCTGAGAGAAGATCTAGGGGGTTATATCTTTACACCACATAACCTGCATGCGTGAATACAGTTTCCAACATTTCTTAAAATCTACTTTGATGTCAGTATTCCATCCTCGGAGCCCGGACATGATGCATTACGTTTCTTCCCATTCCTTAACCCTGGGACAATACGCTAGCGAAACGTCGTTTCTATGAATATTTACATTAATTCTATTGTACTTTGTTAAGAAAATCAAAATGACCATGATGAATTGCGATTCTTCCAAAATAAGATTGAAACTAGTGTTTGTGTTGCTAAAATTAATCCGGAAATTCCAGTTGTTGAAACCTATTTCATATAGCAAGGCTATATGAAATACGCCAATATGATTTGGATATGTGACAAAATTACTAAATTGTACAGCGAAGACTGGTACGAGATACCAGATAAACTAGATTTTGTGAACATGTTTTAATAATACATTTGTATATCGTTAGGGTCGAAAAAATTGTTTAGTATGATGAACATGGGCTGGCGAAAATATGTGTCTGATGGTGTAAGCTATGACGTAGTTGTAGTGTACCTAAGAAAAGAAAGCTTACATAGGGCATTTTAAATTTTGAATGTTTGAAAATAAAATTGACGCTTAATGCAAATTTCGGTGAAAATCTAAGGAAAATACAAAATCTGAATGTGCAAACGTTCTTTTGGAACTCAGTATATATTCTTTTTTTCAATTCTTTGATTAGAAATATCTTCAACCTTGTCTTTAGCCTTTCTTAAGTTTGTGTGACGGTGTTTGCTAATCCTGATTGTTAGTTAACGATAGACATTTAGATGATTTGAAATATAGTAGATAGAAACAAGTATATTTTCAAAAAACAAAGCAACAGTTTGTTCATTTATACTTAAACATAGAATTATGGTGAAAAATCCTACCATTCTTCCGATTATTGTAACCGAAATTTTCTCTTTAAAATATAGCCTCAATTATTAACACCATCTATTTCATGAAGCTAAGGTATTTAGAATGATAGATACTCGAAAAAGGATTTCAGACGTCGAATAGCAAATTTTAGGAAAAAATAACATACTCTGATCAGATACGCATTAAAGATATTTGAACAAAAATAAATAAAGTGACAAAAAGTAAAAAAAAAAATCCTTTCAGTGATAAATTTCCTTTTCCCGTCCAACGATAACGATAATCCCATCTATCGTGTATTCGTATATTTACGTTCTCGGTTTATATGTTCATCGGTTGTGCGTGTATTTTTGTGTATTTAACTCCTATGATCTCTGTTTATACGTGTGTTTTAGTTATTTGTTTTAATGTTTAATAACTTCATACAAAAGATAATAAAGATTATCTCTCTTTCTCTTACTTTTCTTTCCATTTTTCCTTATACAGTCATACAACATGACAGATGTCGATAAGATATAGAAATATCAAATATATATACCTTGTAATTTTGCGGGATAAAGAAAAATAAGATAACGTTTATTATTTCTCATGGTACATTTGGCTATTTCGTGAAATTGACAAGATGATTAAATTTTGGGTGATTTTGGAATGCAATTGAATGAGTGTGTGGAGTAAGTTTTGAGTAAAATTAAAGGAGAGTAATCGAATATCGCTAATGTTGTTCAAGATGAACAAAATTGGCGATATTATTAACCCCCTCGCCCCTTTAATAAAATATACGTACTTTTCTGTTTGTGTGTCTTTGTGGACCAACCAGATACTTAAAAAATCCACACTTACCAATTAAATCGTAAAATAATTTGATCGACTTGTATTAAATATGGGTCGTCTATAATAATTTTGAAATGTTTTCTAATAATTTCTGAGCGATTTTAATCGAATTTAGTTAATGTTTGGAATAAATGAACGGAGCGCTGAGTGAATGGTTTAGAATAATATTGATCAGAATGAGTGTCAATTTCACGATGTTTTCAACTGTAACCATTAACATACAGACAAATGAGGACGTACCTGTACTCAAAGACACATAAGTTGAGATGATAAGTCCAATTTTCCCCATCATAATTTCCAGAGAATAATTTCACATAAAAGCGATAAATGAATTGCAATTTATTTTTGATCGCATTTCATGTTACGCATAAAAAACATAAAGGCTTCAAATGTCAGTTGAACCGCGCTCACATGGTGAACTTATTAACACAAAAATCCACTACTAAATGTCGTCTGCTGGCATCGCATAGTCACAGATAAGTATCGGATTTTAATTTTTTGGTTTCAAATCCAAGGTTAGTAATTAGAAAGGCTAATTTAGAAGGAAAATTGACAAAAGAGATCACAATTAAAGGATTCCTTTCTGTTCTGTTGCAGACGACAGAGTGCGCTATGTGAGGTCAAAGGTTTTTTCCCGATGCTTTAAGCCAATCAGTGAAAGCATCAGTTGCTAGTACTCATATTTGGGCTTCATTGGAAAAAATTACATTCAACAATCCTGATTATGAGTTTTACTCGTCTCATGAAAATGATAACAAAAGACATATACCCTGGCTCAACTAAGTTCTTTTGACCAGAAGGTCACCGGCTCGAATTTAATATGCTATGGCCTAGGTTTTAATCATTTGATTGCAGAAACCCGATACTGATGGCTAAAATAATGTGCCTTGTGTTTGCTAAATAAAAATTCATAAATTCGGCGGACATATTCATCTCCAATCTCTAAATGGTATGTAAAATTAGTTGTGAAATTGACATTCATCTCAATCAAAATCCTTCGCAATCGCTCCCTCAGTGCTCCAATCATTTATTCCAAGAACTCACTCAAACCATTCAAAAACGCCCTAAAATCACTAAAATGATAAGGTGAACAACTACATTCAAAATTAATATATATAGAAATAAAGATCGCGATTTCACTGACTCAAAAATTATAAGCGTATGATTGGCCCTTGAAGAGAACTTGAATACATACTGTATTAAAGGGAAGAAATAAATATCGCTAATTTTGTTCATCCTTAACGAAATAGCGACATCGGATAACCTCCCTTTAATTTCACTCAAAAACTCCTCGCACTCATTTGATTTCATTCCAGTGTCATTCACCTTGTCAGTTTCTTGATGTTGATAACTGTATCTGTAAAAGCTGCTATATTTTCTGTCGTTAGTCAACGTCTTTTATGTCGAATATAAATCTTCGGTTATCTTTATTAAAGTAATACTGTTAACAACATCTTGAAATTTACAAGATAGATGATTTTAGAATGATGTTGAAAAGAATGTGAATTAGCGGGAGGAGTGAGTATTAAATGAAATTAAGGGGAGGGGGGGGTAGCATAATATCGATAATTTCATCCATTTGCTCCCTTCTCTCTTTTAATCAAAGTACTGAAAGTACTGATAAGTTGGAATGCGTTCAAGAGACGGTGACATCAAGCTACTAGCGAAGTTGACGCCTCCCGCCCACCGCCGAGGTGATCACATAATACGTCTCGTCTTTTGACGGGAGTATATTAATCAATGTATTTCAACAACGAGAGACGCTTGATTCCCTGAATCGCTATACAAGCCTGCACTTGATAAAAGAAAAATAATAAAAAAGAAGAAATGAGACAAAATAATTCTGTATTAGAAAAATCAAGAAAATATATTCGTGCTTACTTTAAATCAATGTACACGCAGATGATATGATTACCATGCGCGAATCGAGGAGAAAAGAGCATAATTGTTCATGAGTATTGTAGGTATTCCAGTGGGATCTGGGGTCTCTTTCAAGAAGAAAAATCGTCCGATAGCTATTATTCTTTAGGAGATATGCTTCGGACAAGTTTAGTGACGGAACTTCGGAACGATGGAATGACGGACGGAGACCATTACTATATCCCCTCGCCGAAAACGGCCGGGATAAAAGAGCTGTTAACTTTTATCTTAGCCCTTTTCCATGACGCGGCTAATATTCACCAAACCGTGACAATATGCACTAGGTCAGGTGACTATGAACATTCTGTGAAACTTTCGTCCAAATCGGTCCATAAATGAGGGAGGAGTTGCGTTCACAAGATTTTTTTACATGAAGGCCCCTTTATCCACGACGCGGCTGAAATTCACCAAACCGTGAGTTTATGCGCAGGTCAGGTGACTAGGAACATTCTGTTAAAGTTTTATCCAAATACAACCAGAAACTTTGGAGGAGTTGTGCTTTACAAGAAAAGTGGGCGTACATGTGCGTACGTATGCTTGGAGTCAAAATCGCAAAATTCACGACTAGCCTTTAGGTGTCGCAAATTGATGAGTAAATTAAACAATATGACATGTTTCTTGAAAACCAAAAATATTTCTTGAGAGTCAATTTTAATCGTACGATTGTGATACGATCAAATTTCGGTCGTAGGACCATTCTTACAAGAGGCCCCCGAAGACAAAAAACGTGGGGTTGGTTATCTCGTTCAGATATTTGATAAAAACCAAGGCTGTAGTTTACCTGTCATAATCTTCAATGATATTTGAAGAATTGCGCACATGCGTATTTTTGCACAAGTGAATTTATGTCTAAGCAATTTTTAAAGAAAATGGACAAAAGCAGAAAGAGAAGATAAATATTTGCCTATAGACCCGCAATTAAGGGTGAGTCATCAAAGGTAAATTTTGTCTATACAGGTGGAGACAAAATTGACCTTTGATCACTCACTTAAACTTGTGAATCTTCACCTTCATCGATCCTTGCTGCGTCCACCACCAGGGAAATTATCGCGCGATTTGGAAATGGGGTTCCGTTTTTTTTTTTTGTTTTAGAGAAGTATTAGAAAGAGAATATTTGCTGGATCGGATTTTAATACAGATAAATAATCTGCAGATGTTGCACGCTTCTAAAGATGCTTTACGGAACAATAAGATACAAAAACATTTGAATTATTTTGTAGAAGTGTGTAAAAAGTTCGTGCAGAAAGAGAAACTAGACCTCTAAAAGAAGCTACAACATAATTCTACGAAAAACTGCTCGCGACATAACCATATAAGCAGATCACGTGATTGGCTTATGCTATTTCCACAATTCTACGAAAAACAGGTCGCGACATTACCAAATAAGCAGATCACGTGATTGGCCAGTGCTATTGTCAATAGCTGACTTTATTGGACTTGACTAATCACATGATTTCCAAATATAGTAAATCAAATATGTGATACTAGTGAATTCGTACGTAAGTTTCAATAAATATCGTTTAAAACAGAAATTAGCGTGTTATTAATTTACATGAAGTGTTAATTGTGTAATTGTTAAATATAATTACTTCTAAATGAATAAACTGCATATCTATGTCAAGTTGAGTAATAAAAAATAGGCCGAAGTGTATTCACATCCTGTTCACGTGATATGTGTTATCAAAAAAAACGAAATGGAATTATCTTGTGTTCATTTTGCGGTTTTGTTAAATGCTCCGCATTCCAACTTAATAAAACCATCGTCCTACTGTGTTTGTGTGTCTTCGGAAATTTATTAGACGCTTTAAAACCAAACCAGCCAAAGAAAATAATTGAACGATTTCATCGATTTAATGACACGACGATCGTTTTGAACTATATCAAGACATTTTTGAACGATTTCGGAGCGTTTTTGAATGGTTTGATTGAGTAATTGGAGTGAATGAACGGAACCCCTGGGCGAGCGGTGTAGAATGATTTTCATCGCGGTTAATGTCAATTTCACGGTGTAACTTACTTTAACATAGTTTGTTTGTGAAACTGAATCTTAGCAAAACCTCTTGGAAAGTTGTTGGTAGTTTTGGCCTGGTTTAGCAGGCAACAGGAAACAACCCAGTATCCTCGAAATTGCCCAGGAAAAAGATAATCGAGTCAAAAACCGAACAACTTGTGTACTACGTAGCTTTTTTGTGCTCACGCCCGCGCAAAAAATAGGTCTAGTATACTTCATCAACTTTTGTGCGACACGAAGTGCTTTATGTGTTCAACGCAGTGCTTGCATAATCAAAGTGCTGATAGTACTGAAGGCGAGGGAACTGAATAGACGAAACAACACACGAGGTCAATTTTCCGGAATATAACCTTGATTATTCACATTGTCCTTAGTTTGTATACCAGATATTTTCTTACAATTCACTGCCAAAATCACTACTGTGTTAAAGATACATAGCTTTTATATTTGATTTTGATGGATGACCTTGCTAATAGAGAAAGAACATACAGTCGCTACGCGTAATGATCAACCCAATGTCCAAGTTTTCAACAAAATATCTATTCTGACAATTTTTCAAGTTAAAAGAAATAAAATAGTGTCCTCCAGAATGACATAAAGGTTTTACTTAGATTTAATCCCTTGACCCATTTTTTACTTCACTTGACCAAATCTCAAGTTGTCCAAGATTTTATCAAGGTAATCATTCTGTCCAATTTTCAGGGTGATAGGAAAAAAGCGTGGCCTCCAGAATGACAAGTTTTACTTAGATTTGACCCTGTGACCTAGTTTTGACCTCACTTGACTAGATTTCGAACTTGTACAAGATTTCATCAAGATACCAATTCTGACCGATTTTTAGGGTGATAGGAATAAACGTGTTGCCTCTAGAATGCCATAAAAGTTTTACTTAGATTTAACCATGTTACCTAGTTTTGACCTCACTTGACCGAATTTCGAACCTGGCCAAAATTTTACCAAGATTGGCATTTTGGCCGATTTAAGTCAATTGTGCTAAAAATGTGGCATCTAGAGGGTTCAAATGGTCTTCTACGATTTGACCCTGTATGCTAGGTTTTGACCATACTTGGCTTAATTTCGAACTAACCAAAAAGTTCATCAAGTTAATCAATCTTGCCAATTGTCAGGTTGATTGGCTTTAAAAATGCGGACTGTAGAGTGTCTACAAGGTAAATATTGAAAACAGACAACACGAAACCAAATAAGCTCACGTATAACACTTTTGCTTAGATGAGGTAAAAGGAGAATTTGCTTAATTCAACTGATTTCTCCCTGTTGTCTTCATTTTTTGCAGTCTATTTTCAATTTTATCTTATAACTATACAAATATCAGTGTGATAACATCCCATGTGATATTATCTATGATATAACATAGTGATTTTTAGAACAAAGATATAATGCGGTTATTGTTAGAAACTTGCATTTCAGTTAGAAACATCGACGAAAATAAGACAAATAAAGGTTATAAGATAAATGTAATAATACTACTGAGTGTATTGTATGAAAAAAATATCTAACTTGGTTGAGATAATTGATAATTGTCTCGGCTGAGCCTCGACAATTAATCAATTCTTCCAACCTCGTTAGTTATTTTCTTTTTATACAAAACACTGAGTACGTATATATAACGAGATAGAGGAAAATACCAACGTAATAACTTTCTAAAACACCGGATCCCTAAGGATGCATAACTAGCTGCCACCCTAAACACTGTTGGAGGAACATCCCTTACAGCCTGGCCCTTCGGATTCACAGGATCTGTACACAAGATAACGCATTTGAACAACTTTCCAAAGATCTACCTCAGTACTTACAAAACAGAGGTTTCCCAAAGCAGATCATATCTACCTCGATCGCAAGAGCTGCTGATGCAAACCGAAATGACCTCTTCTTTGGTACCAAAGTTGTACAGCAATCAGACAGAATTCCGTTCGTTCTGACATACCATCCTGACCTCCCCAACATTAACTCAATAATAGACAAACACTGGTCCAAGATAAAGTCTTCCAACAAACTCAGCAGATTATTTCCTGAGAAACCAGTTGTCGCATACCGAAGACCCAAGTCACTTCGAGACGTTCTGGTGAGAGCAAAAATAAGTACTGCAACAACCAACGACTCTCTTGGAATTTCTGGACCGTGTATAACATCAAGGTGTCAAACATGCAATATGATGCACGAAACGCATACTTTCAAATCGCTTCATGGTGCTGTTTCGGCAATAAGAGGTTCACACAATTGCAAACTTCAAATGCTGTATACCTCATGACATGTACGGTATGCCACAAACAATATGTCGGCGAAACAAAGCAACAGATCAACAAGCGTATCAATCTGCACCGATCTGACTGGAAAACCCGCAGATTCAATAGGTCTCCAGTTGCAGAACATTTTAACAAAGCCGGCCGCTCGTTTAGCGATGTTGTCCTGTGTTGGATTGAAGCAAACCCGATATGGTCCGACAAACAACGTAAATCGCGGGAGACCTACTGGATTAGGCGCCTGAACACGATCCAGCCCTTTGGATTAAACAAAAACGACATATAAACATCAAGGGCAAATTTGACCCGGATAATAAGCACTTGTCTGACCAGCAACTTTCGCCAGCTGTTCATATCGGGTCGTCCATTTGCATTTATAAATGTGAGAAATAATTTTCATCGACGACATTGACATGAAGTGGTGTCATGGCCCCGAAAAGCTGCAAGAATTTTCGTTTACTGCCAACACATTCCACCCAACTATAAAATTTACTTCTGAAACATCAAATGAAAAGCACGTTTTCCTGGACACTGTTTCACGCATAGAAGGAAATGAACAAATCGTTGATTTATATTCTAAACCAACAGATAAGCATCAATATCTGCTTCCAACAAGTTGTCACCCAAGGCACTGTTGCAAAAACATCCCATATAGTCTGGCACTCAGAATTCGAAGAATCTGCACACCGGAAACCTCATTTGAGGTACGGTCCAAGGAGCGATCTCAACATCTACTCAACAGAGGTTACAAAAACGGAGCCGTTTCTGCTACCATAGCCATTGGTCCAAAATCGAGGCGTCGAGCAAAATGAGTGAAATATTTCCTGAGAAACCAGTGGTCGCTTAACGCAGGCCAAAGTCCCTCAGAGACTACCTCGTAAGAGCAAAAGTAGACCACTCGACTCAAAACGCCCCGCCTGGACACTCTGGAGCTTGCCAAGCAGCAAGATGTCAAACATGAAAAATTATGCAAGACATTGACACCTTCAAGTCAACCCTTGGAGCCATTTCGTCTGTCAAAAGTATACACACTTGCAAAACTGCAAATGCTGTCTATCTCATGACATGCTCAAAATGCAAGAAGCAATATGTCGGCGAGACAAAACTGCCGATCAACAAGCGCATGAACTTGCATCGATCTGATTGGAAAACCCTTCGATTCAATAGATCTCCCGTGGCAGAGCATTTCCGTGGCTACGGTCACTCATTCAATGACATCGTCCTTTGTTGCATTGAGGCCAACGGTGAATGGACAGACAAGCAACGTAAAGCTCGGGAAACTTATCGGATTAGACGTCTTAACACTATCCAGCCTTTTGGGATTAACAAAAACGACATATAGTTTGACTCAGATACTAATCGATCTTATCTGACCTGCATCCTTTCGCCATCATTTTTCGCCAGCATTTTTCCACCAACATGTCAATATAAGGGTTGCTTTTCATTTTCACGGTCAGTTCTCGTTGAACCCCTGATGAAGAAACATTAAGTTTCGAAAGCGCTAGGGTTATAAAATGATAATCAATTACTTAAACACTGTTAGAGCAAAACTATATATATATATATATATTGCACATTGAATTAACGTTAGCAAAGTCTTTCTATATTGGTGAGTCTAAAATTTGTTTTGCAGTATCTGGGTTAAAAAAAAATGAGATTTAATGGTGACGTCATGTAGGCCTTATTTCATGGAGAACGGATCAATTGTTTGTGGAAATCTTACAGTTAGTATCATCGTGAATTGACATTCATCTAAATCAAAAGTA
The DNA here is from genome assembly GCA_948146395.1 of Fragum whitleyi. NCBI lineage: Eukaryota > Metazoa > Mollusca > Bivalvia > Cardiida > Cardiidae > Fragum > Fragum whitleyi. Next base: position 12,524,309 of record OX411543.1, on the reverse strand, counting down.
ATCTTAATCGCTGACTCAGTGCTCTTTTCATTCATTCCAATCACTCACTCAAACCTTTCAAAAACGCCCCCAAAATCAATAAAAAAGATAGGGTCAACAACGACATTTGAAATAAACATAGCAAGAGAAAAACGCGATTTCTCTGAAATGATTGAATTATACGCTTCTTATTGGTTCATGAAGAAATAGGAAGTTATTGATAAAACTTATATGCATAATTTATTAAAGGTAGGTAATGACTAAAGCTAATTTTGTTCTTTCTAAAAAAATTAGCGATATTGGTTTACCTCCCAATTTAACTCAAACTCGCTCCACACACTCATTGAATTTCATTCCAAAACCATTCTAAAAATATTCACCATGCGAATTTCACGATGTTGTTAAATGTAGATGACCTACGAACCACGAATTACCTTGGCCAATTTAATTGGATCAATTATGTTGATCGGCTTATTTTAGGAAAGGAACAAAGTTTCAATAAAACAGACTGAGCCATGAAATTTGTAGCATATTTCAAAACTCATTAGTGGTATTGAAAACATGACATGAAAAACACTATTTAAGCCTGTGCGTGACATTTCCAACAATTTTACATGTGCGTGAAGGGTGAACCTTAACCAACCTTGAATACCTCATAGTATAATTAGAAGTTTGCCTGACTTTCTAAAGACACATTTGGACCTGATCTTTCTACAAAGCGCAAAGTAAAGACCCTGATCAGACTGTGCAGATGCACAGGCTGGCCAGAGTCTTTGCTTTGGGCACTTTTGGAATTATTGGAAATGTCACGCACAGGCTCATTTGATATACAGTTAAATGCCATTACGTATAACAATTTATTGCCGAAAATCGTAAATATTGCAAGCTTCATGTTGACACACAATAAAAATGATTCAACGTCACTTACTATAAAGTCAATTCAAATTTCCTGTTGATTTGGTTTTCGTTATTTCTTGATAATTTCGTACACCAATATTTAAAAAAAGTTCAAAGTTTATAATCGGTATTAGTGATTATTGATAATTTCGTTCACCAAAAAAAATAAAATATGAGGGTGTATCATTAATAATCAAATATTTTTTTGCAGTAAATCATAACATAATTTCTTTTGTTTGAAAGTGCGAGAGCACCTCATAATTCTAGTTATCTTCAGCCGTTTTGTCACATTTTTGGAGGGCCGCACGAGCATTAAAAGGACAAATATATGAATTCCCCGCGGTAACAAGATAGTTCGTGAGATTAGGTGGTTTCAATATAATTTCAAATAACCTAATATCTATCGATTCTAACAAATAACAGAAAATAATGTCTGTGAATCGCCCCAAAATAAGAAATTATCTTGTTACCAAGACAACAAGATTTGACATGTAACACGTGAAAGGTGTTGAACGACATAATTAGAAGGCAGGCGAGAGACTCTATGTTTTCTCCTTGTTCGCCCCCCTCACTACACTTTACACGATGACAAACATCAAAATTATATTGGCTAAGACTTTTCGACGAATCTAAAATTCTTCGAAAACAGCCACTTCCATTATTGACACTTAGGCTAAAGAAAGTATGGGTTTCTGGATTAAGGGCCATCTATCAAAGCTTTCAATTTAATGAAATTAAATCTCGGATATGTTTTGTGTCGCTCTTCTTTATATCTTACCCTGCATTCGGGATGACAAAACGGTGTGAACTGCTTGCCAATTGTACCCCGCTTTGCACGCAAGTATACGTGCAAAGCGGGGTACAATTGGTACACTTTGCACTGTTTTGTCATCCTGAATGCAGGGCTAGTCTATGATACTTTTACTAAAATTTATCTCTACCAACGAAGACGACAAAGGATTTTGAAAGTTGCAAAAGCGCTCTCCTAAATATATTTCCTCCAAATTCATCAGCAAAAGAAATTCAAAGCAAAAGTTTATTTTTGGTTAAATGGTGTATTCCTAATGATATGATGTAATGATATACATCGAATAACGATCACGCCGATTTCTTTTTATAACGGATAAAGTCTCTGCAGAAAGCAAGAAAACGAAGCACATCTAAAATAGATTGTTGCTTTTTATCTCTACGCGTAGGACTTGAACCTATATTATTGAGTCGAGTATTTTCGAAGATAAAAAGGATTTATTTTATTTTTCACGTCCATGTTTACTCTAATAAACGCATTGAAAAAAACTCATTCCCAATGACCAGATTTCAAGTTGATCGGGCAAGAAATGTGGCCCATTGAGTGCATTTGATGACGATGGATAATGATTGATTGAAATGAAGTTTAACGCTGCTTTAAACATTTTTTTTCAGTTATATTCCGGCGGCTGGAGCACCTCACAATGATTTCCTGGTATTTCTCTCGCCAGTACAACCACCACATCCTTTCCTAGCCTCCAGCTGCTATCTCGCATAGGTCTACGATTAGCAACCCATTGGTGAGAATAAGAATGTGTTATTGTAAAAGAATATGAAAACTAATTTTTTATCAATGTTTTTTTTTTTTTTTTCAATACATCTTATGAGACCGTTTCGATCAAACTTCATGTACAATCAAACTGTTACCAATATAATTATGTAGCCATCAGTTTAACGCCTTTGAAAAAATCGTGATAGGTTTCACTTAACGTTACAAAAATAATATAACGTGACCAACAACCGCACTGTTGATCCTGTATAAATAGGCCAGAATGTTTTAATAATTTGTCTGATCTTACCTAGAATCCAACGCGTCTGTCAATGCTTTATGGGTGTCATATTCATTAACATAAGAGTAATTATTATTTTTCCCAATCATTACGATATTCTTGTACTCTAAGTGTATATTTTGGTCCATCCATATATCACCTTAAACTAGGATCGGTTATTCTAAAGGAAAAAAAAAAGATCATGCAAAACCAAAGTGAATATTTATGTTATATAGTAATCACACCTCCTTTTTAAATGCGGATATTTACTGTTGTCAAGTTAACAAATTTAGAATAAGCAATGAAATGCGTAGACTAAAACAATTGAATCAGTCTTTTGTGGCCAAAATTTAATTGCAATTTATTTTAAGACTAATTGAGTAGACATTCATTGAGTAAACGAATTGAGCCTGTGCGAGACATTTCTGTGCGCGTAAATTCATATACACGTGCGTGATGCAAAATCACTTGCCAGTCTGTGCATCCCCACATTTTGGCCAGTGTCTTCACTATGTACTCTTAAGATTAGCCTGGCTCCCAGGCTATCAGTTAGTGTTAAATCAGGTACATCACTCATGCTTTACTATTTCAAATTACAATGTATCTCCCATATTCTCAAAAACTGACACTGATCGGCCGGTCAGAGAAAAATAAGCTGATAAGAAATTATACTTTCTATAGTTGAAAGGCTCATTTCACAATACTTCAGATGAGTGGGACGGGAGCCAGTCTATCTAAAGATATACAATGTCCTAATCCCTGTACAAGCAGCAAGTGGAATATTTGTTGTAATGTGTGGCTTTTCAGGCTTCTCAAAGTTCTTGCATTTGGCACATTCGTTAGAAATATCATGCGCATGTTCAATTGATACTTTCACCTAAACCTGTACTAAAAATGCGTATTTGAAAGTCGATTGGTACTTGCGAAATTTGCAGCAAATAATCTTGGTGGTCAAAACGCACTAAATCTCTTAATGTAACGACATGCTATTGATGAAACCTTCAGGATTTACTCAATTTGTTAACATTTACGAATTATTTGCAAAATATTAGATTGCGGTCCATGGCTATTTTCAAAATCCGGTTAAAAGTACGTGATGCGTCTCCTCTTTTTAATGACGACTCTGCTCCCTTTGATCATTGAGGACACTTTTTTATGTGTCTTACACATGAGGATTTCGAATACTGTCTCCTGCGGCTGAGTTTTGCGTAGTTTTCTTAACCAACCGGTACTTGTTCTACTTAACATCTTAGGATCATTTTTTGCGTAAGTCAAAAATTAGCGTTGCTTCTGCAGCAATTACTAAATATGGAATTCTGCCATGCATCATGTCATTATAATCGTCTTCCGAAGACGATCCAATGAGATTTTTCAAGGCAAAATCTAACAAAGTATAAAAACACCCAAGTATGATTTGTGATTTTGACTTACGATTAACTTTGTCGTAAAGTTTAATAAAACGGGCCTCTGGTAAAAAGGTATGCTTAACTTTAATCTACACATAATGTTTTAACTCTCTAGTGTACAGAATAAAGAGAACTATCTCTTTGTCTGATCATAAAGTCAAACAACAAATCCAAACAAATTCTGTGGTGATTTAGAGTGCTACTGACGGACAAACCAACGTCAAAGTAGTCTTTACTAAATTCGCTCGGTGAAGAACTAAGAACAAGAACCCTTTTAAATTTGTCCATGCTCTCTTTTTGACAGATTGTGTTGTTTTTATATGATAACAAAGATCGCATCATTTTTCATAAATAGACTCTTCGTCTCTTGTTTTCAAATACATCTTTATTGCTGAATCCCAGCTCCCAGTATATCTTTTATCCACGTGACTAGTCACATACTCAAAGTAAGCTTATTTGAATGCGTTAAGTTTTATTTAGTACAATTGTCTTAACCATACTCAACACAGCAAATACCTTTGCAAGGGGCAAGACCCTCTATTTATTTCGAGCCATACTCATTCAATTCAAAAGAAAACATTGGTTTACAATACACACTTTCTAAATAAAGAAATTCAATTCGAATGAAAAAATTGTGTTTAACAGAACATTTTACAAGACTAACCCAGGATTAAAAACCAGAGATAAAAACACTTAAGGTGAAAAACTCTGGAAAACCTTGAGTAGTCATCCTTATTTAACTCCGACTAGCCTTCGGATTCAAATCCGTATGATTTCAAGGTCATCCAACCTAGTCTTCTCTGACCAACATTCTGACCAACACATGATTCTGACCAACATTCTGACCAACAATTATCTCGTTAACGTTAACGTAAAACCTAAATTCGGATAGACGTAAAAAATAAACTGAAGGACGTCTTGCGTAGAACTGACTATAAAACCCGACAACTACCCTTATATACATACACACACTCGATAAACCCGTGCACAAATCTATATTTGTGTTACCGTATATGTGAAGACATACGTTCTCTGCTATACTGCGTACCGCAGAGAACTCGCAAGTCTTAACCATACTCAACACAGCAAATACCTTTGCAAGGGGCAAGACCCTCTATAGAACGCAGACAAATGATAGTAAAGTAAGTCTATCCGAATTTAGTCTACAAATTCAATTGTTTAGTAATAAATAATTTTTTCTCTAAAGAATCTTCAACGTAACCATCTTTCGACAAATCTGATTTCCAACGACCATGCCGCTTTAAACAACGTTCTGAAACTCCTTGAGCATTTGCCGCAGTAGTTGCCCCACTAGCACGCAATGAATGAGTTCCCAGTTTAAGATTGGGAGCCACAGTATGTAAACGAGAAAAAATACATTCCTTTGCTCTAGTATAGCTCAAAGGCTTGTCTTGCTTTAACAAAAAACATTTTGATCCAGATCTACTCCCCGATCTAAAAAGATACGTTTCTACCCCTATTGACAAGTTAGCACATTTCATGTATCGCTCTAGCATAGAATAAGGACAAGCACTTGTCTCACCCTTACTTAAAGGAATATGCTTCCCTGATCTATAAATATCGGTTTTGCTTTTTCTAATATGTAAAACAAAATGATCTGATTTGAATTCAATATCTGAACATTTGAGAGCACTTATTTCATTGAACCTTAGAAAACCAGAAAACCCTAATAAAATCATAGCCAAATCTCTCAATATCAAAACATCCGTACACGCAGTGTACGTATCGCATAACTCAACTAAATGATCTGTAGTTATAATGTCTTTCTTTGTGGTAGGTCTGGAATTCTGGCGTTTAGCACACTCAAGAAGTCTACACACTGTCGATGAAACTGTTGGATCTGGGAAGTCATTCAGTTCATGTAACCACTTTATCGCGTAAAAAGCGGCCGAAATAACACTATACGACTGTCCAGCATCTATTAGATGTGAAATATACAGAGCCACGTGAATGGCATGGGCCGGTCTGTTAGATAAATGTTGAGCAGAGCAGAACTTGTCAAACGCTTTAATTTGATAAGAGTACTTCGAAACAGTTGTATCGGCTCGTGAACCAAGTATCTGAGAAGCCACCCTGTCTATACAGCTCTGCTCGTTCTGAATACTAGCCCCTGCTTCATCGAATTTGCGTTTCAAAGAGTCTTTCAAACCAATACCTGTCAGAGATAGAATAAACTCTAGAATATTTGTTAAATTATAAAATTACATTTCAATGCAATCATGCGAAAAGATAGATCTTTTGAAAACAATCCTTTATTCCAGACTCCAGCGATTACAGCATCTTTGTACGGAAGCACAAAACTGTCTTTTACAAACCGCCTGAACTCACCGTTGCTATGTACAATGAAAGGCCAAAACGGACCGGATTTCCACTCTGGAATAATCAAAGTACCACAACCGCATTCTTTCTCAAGTTTCTCAATACACCTTAACACATATTTTGGCGGCGGCACTAACCAATTTACAGTACCGGACCAATTCTGATCAAAACAATTTACAGCTTCTGTGCCTGGTACCCAGTATTTAGAATTGAATCTAGTGCATTTATTGTTCAGATTGTTGGCAAATCTATCTATGTCATGCGGTCCCCATTTATTATCCAGATATTCAAACACTGGGTTACTAATACACCAATCATCAGGATCTAAACACCGACTCAATTGATCGGCTAAAAGATCACAATCCCTAGGAATCCATTCCGAAACAAAAGATATGTTGTTTTGTTTACAGACAACACTAATGCTGATAGCTATTTCATGTAACTCTGATTTATTGCTTCCTGTAAATAGAATTATACCTACATTTTTATAGTCGGATAAAATCATAATGTGTTTACCTTGTAGGTAACTAATATTACCCATTAAAACCCGCCTGACTGCCTCTAGCTCTCTCCAAGTTGAACTTTTCTTTGATTCGCTTAATGACCAAGATCCATACATCTCATATGACCTAACTGCCGTTCCCTGATTAAACCTTACCTCCTCTCCTGGGGATCTATTTTTGCTATCCGAAAACTCTTCCAAACAAATAAGTTCCGATTTACCTCCAGCCTCGCCCAGACTCCAACTTGAAGTCTTAACAAACTTCGTATTCTTGATACTACCTTGTTTAACTATATTATCTGTAGAATCCAAGCTCACCCCCGGGAGCTCTCTATACCTCATTACCTCCCTGCTCTCTTCCGGGAGCATAACGGATCCTATATCCGACTCTATACAACTGCTCACTTCCGGGAGCCCTGATGTATTATTACCGCATGGCAAACTGCTCTCATCCGGGAGCCCTACATTATATGTATATGACCTGCTCTCTTCCAGGAGCCCTATATTACCTTCCTTTTGTTTCAACCCTACCGGACTCATATCATTTACAACTGAATTATAAAATATCTCCGAGTTCTACACACCCAATACTTCTATGTATCCGCCATATCCTGCATGACTTGCATCCGTGAACAGTAAGAGCTCGACAACTCTCTGATCTCTTAACGGTTTTCCGATCGTATTCAACTTTCTAATATTATCAAGCCAATATTTCAATTCAAAGATTGCTTCTTGTGATACCAACACCAATGAATTCCATGTAAATCTTTGTAAAATACACTTGTATAGATTTCTAGTGTGCAAACTAACATCTTTACCAACAACACTCTGCAGTGATATAATTTGACCCACAACCGAAGCCAAAAAACGTACCGATATGACTCTATTCTCTGAGCTTAATTGCGTTAATAACGAGGCAATACTCCGTTCTAACCTGTGAATCCTTTCGTCAGAGATGAATAGTCTATTCTCATTGAAATCCAAAATATGCCCTAACCAAAAGCCTTCTTTATTTGGTATCCAATTGCACTTATCGTCTGCTAACAAGAAACCTACTTCTAATAAAGATGACCTAACTTTTCGACTGGCCTGTAATGCACGATCGTGTCGCTGATCGCCACCTATACCGTCATCTAAAAACATGATAGCCCTTATTGCTAACGATCTCCAGTACTTTACCATAACTCTTAACAATTTCGTAAATATGTGACCTGCTGTAGCGATGCCAAATGGCAAAGAATTAAAGACGTAAAACGTTTCCTCTCCGTCAAAGATCCATGCAAAACCAAGATATGTCTTATGGTCATCAAAAATATCTCTGTGATGGTATGCTCTCTTCAAATCGAATGTAAAAACAAAGGAAGATTCATCAAACATAATTTCAGCCAATTTAATGTCATCGAATTTGACCCTGAATACGTGCAAAAAAGGATTTATGTATCGACAATCTAAAACCATTCTAGGTTTACCTACCCTATTACATGCCACGGTCAGTGGATTTACTACTACAGGCCTGTCCAAAACTTTCGAAATAACTCCTTTTTTCAGCAAAACACTTATTTGTTACGTGACAAAAGTGGGGTTGTCCCTAGCCGACTTATTATTTTTCACAGGAGGAGGTATGGTCTTGAAAGGCAATCTATAGCCCTACTCTATCAAAGTCAAAATATAAGCACTGTCTGTTACCTTTTCCCAGTTTTCCTTATGCTGTCGTAAACGACCCACGGGGGATAATTCTATATTCCCTTCAATCGACCTTACCGAGTGCCCCCCCTCGTGCCCAGAAGCCTTCTCTGAACCTACATAATCCGAACTCTCAACCTTTACATTACCTCTGTTACACCTTGTACCCTTGCCTATGAAAAATAAGTCATAGATACTTATCTTGTTATTAGTCTGAGCTTGTGGACACTCATTTTTCCAGTGACCTCCTTTACCACAAACGAAACACAAGCCAGGTCTTCTACCGGATGACCCCTGTCCTACAGAACCCTGACTAGAATCTTGCACCGGACGATTGTACGGAACACCCCTGTTCTTTTTCTTAAAACGGTCAAGTTTGGCCTTCCTGGATGCCCTCGCCTCAGCACGGTACATGCGTTTCTCGTCTTCACTGTCGCTAGCTATAGGATTCGCCTCGTATTCTGTAACACGCCAACCCAATTCGGAGTTATCTGCCAGTTGAATATGTTTTTGGCGACGCTTAACCATGTCTTTAGCTGAAAAACAACTCAAAAATGTAATTTACTGTCATCAAGCAAAAATCTAGTTAACACTATAGAGTATACTTTGCACATACTTTTATACTTAAACTGTACCAACATGCTAGCTCTACAATTCTTCTATAGTAACCCTTGACATTTACAAACAATTACTCGAAAAGATAAATCAATAAATTACCTTCTGCTATACTATTTTTACATTCAAGAATATTTCCGGTATCCAAATGAGCCTCGGCTTGCTCCAAACGAGCCAATACTCTTGAATTTTGTTTGAACTGTTCTTCATTACTTTTCCGTCTGAATTTAGGAATGTCCAAAACTGTTAACTGACTAGCGCTAGATGAAGAAGGGTTTCCACTTATCTTGTCAACTAAAGTGCCAATCTGCTGTAATAACTCCTGCTGAGACTCCTTCATTGCAGACCGCACACGTGCTTCAACAAGCCGTGAAATGTCTTCCCGTGGATCCATGGCTCGAAGTAAACTGAAGGACGTCTTGCGTAGAACTGACTATAAAACCCGACAACTACCCTTATATACATACACACACTCGATAAACCCGTGCACAAATCTATATTTGTGTTACCGTATATGTGAAGACAAACGTTCTCTGCTATACTGCGTACCGCAGAGAACTCGCAATTATCAAAACAGAGGTCTTGTATCTGATCGAGTCAGTTCTTAACATTTTAGATTCTAAGAGTAAGTATAAAGCCTACAATGTACAAAGGTAACAAGGTAATTTCAGCAAAATTAGGTTTGTGAAGAGCCGATATATTTAACAAATCTAATTAGAGACACCTTGTCGAGACTTTACATCAATTACGATCCTTCAAACCAAGTCCTCAACTTCCTACATCTCTTCCAGAATCAATGACTCCAATCCTGCCCTGCGTTTCGTTTGATGAAGCGGTGCAAACTATTTGCCAATTATACGCCGCTTTGCACGCAGCAGGTGTGCGTGCAAAGCGGGGTATAATTGGCAAAGCGTTTGCGCCGTTTTTTAAATCTTGAAAACACGGCAGCTCATTAGAAACTTAGACATCTCAACTGAACAAAGTTTCCTTTTATTATTTGATCCTGTGATTGACACTTCCAACGATTTCATGTTTAATTGTGAAAAGAAACTATAGAGCCGTAGATGTACAGGTTGAGCAGATTTTTACCGTTATGCACAGGTGTTAAATTCATGGCCAATCAATCTGAGTTCTAGACAGTTAGTCAACGGTCAAGGTCAATGACAAGCGTTCAAAATAATGTCTAAATCAATGGTATGCATGTCACAACATTTTGTTTTTATCTTTATGCAGTGCAGAATAAAAAAAACATTTATCCACATGTAGAGGGTCTACCAACTTTAATTTTGACTAAATACGGTCTTTAACTTGTACTATCTAAATTTTAGAATTTAACATGAATTCAAAGTCAGGGTTAGTGGTCAATGGTCCAACACAACCCAGAGTAAAGGACAATTACAGTTAGCAACATCAGGAAATAGACATTCGTCTCAATCAAAACCATTCGTAATCGCTCACTCAAAGTTCCATTTATTGAATCCAAACACTCACCCAAACCATTCAAAAACGTTCCAAATTCACTTAAAAAGAAGATTAATAACTACATTCAAAATAGATTAAGTTGGAAACAAATAGCAATTTCACTTACAAAATGAAATTAAAAGCGTCTGATTGGTTCTTGAAGAAATAGGAAGCTTTACATAGGACATGTTTGCATATCTTATTCAAGGGGGGGGGGGTTAATAAATATCGCTAATTTTGTTTATCCTGAACAAAATTGGAGATATCGGATTACCTACTTTTGATTTCAAGAAAACTCATTAATCGAACTCATTCAATTTCTTTCAAAATCTTTTAAAAAAAACATTCACCTTGTCAATTTTAAAATATTGTTGACTGCATCTACTATTTTTTTTTTACTTAATACAATCCTTTATACTTTCAAACATTCAGAAAATAAGGCAAAAGTCGGGGCCAATATGTTCAAAGGTCAATATCAGGGTTAAGAGTTCGTCATGATCCCAGAATCGAAGACAATTATCAGTCCCAACGTAATAATTCAAAGTTCTAAAAATATGTAAAGGACAAATATGGTGTCGCGGGTTCAACATGATGCCAGAGTCAAAGAAAAACATCCACCAACATATATCTTTCACTGTATACAGTCACGCACTCAATGCATATGAACGTTTGAAAGTAGAATGAAGGTCAAGGTCATGGTCATTGGTTAAGTGGAAAGATGTTCAACCAAGAATTATTCAATTCATTTATAATCGTAAGTTTCAGAAAAGATTCAATTTCTTTATTACATATAATGGTGATAAGACCTCACGGCTACTTTTTGTTTTGATTTAGATATTATGTTCACAGCATATTCCTAGTCACCTAGCCTTGAATATTGCACGGTTGTAGCGGTATGCTAGTTCGTCAAAGAAACGGGGAATCCTTCATGTCGAACATACCGTTCCTACAGATTATAACATTGTGAAATTGACAATCATTCCAATCATAACCATTCAAATTCATTCGTTCATTAATTGAATTTTGTAAGCGTATGATGTGTTTGTGAAGATACAGAAAGCTTTTCATAAAACCTGTATGCAAATTTTATAAAAAGTAAGTAATAAATTCGAGGGTTGTCCCAGAAATTCCTGAACTTTTTCGATTATTCAAAACTCCAGCGTCCGATTTAAATAAAACTCTTGAATTGATAACACACGTTACTTGGCAACAGATTAATAAAGGTTTTACGGTTTTAATATGTTCATATTCAGAATTACAACTATAAAAGACAAGCTCGGTAGGGGTGGTCGGCGCACTCCAAATTTATAAATTACGAATCTTAGATAGTAGATATTTAATAGTCGTTTATTTCGATAACCACGATGAGTTAGATATGAAATTAACATAGTTGAAAGCAGTCAGCTTCGGAGTTCACACATTTGTATTTTCATACAAATGGCATTATGAAGTGCGCAGTTATGAAGTTTTGGTATAACCGAGTGCAAGTCAAATGGCGTGAAAATGGCGACGTCGTGTTCGGCACACAAAATCGTTCATTATAAGGTCTGGATCGCTAAATAAGACTTATACAAACCATATGAGAATTCAAAATGAGGAGAGACCATAACTGGGTGTTGCACATGCTCAATCATAACATATAAAAGAGGTATAAAATTGAAACTGATTAGGGACAATAGGTAAAAAAAAGGTCTAGAACCAAAGAGTGCTGCGTCGAAAAAGGGTTAAAAGACGTTTCGACAGACGTCAATCAGAACGCCTAATTGGATAAACAGAAACTAAGAATAAGTAAATTGGCAGTGTATAGTATTATATGACTTGATTATAAGACTTTCGGCATCTTGAGAGATTTGGAAGCGGTTTCTTCGAAATCCCAGATTCCTATGGTGGGTTTATCATATTTAATTAGCACAGTAGTAGTAGTATTCTAAGGTATTCAAAACAAGCCCAAATAATTATTTAATGTGAGTATAATACAGAAAAAGTCCCTTTTACGAAATGTTTGAAAATATAACGATAGGTTATGAAAAGATATAACAATTTCTTTTCCCCTCTTTTATCTGGTTAAAGAAAACTGCGATATTGGGTATCTAGGGGTTACCCAATAGAGAGAATGAGAGATTGAGAAGGGTTTTTTTAAATCAAATATTTTATAGAATACATAACAAAGGTCTATAATAAACAATGATTTGAGATGTGTTTTGACAAAGGTTCCTTCTTCGTAACAAGTCAATAGAGCCGGTAAGGACGCTACTTTGATAAGAAGTGATTCAGTTTTGAAACGACTTTTCATGTATTATAAAACGACGTTGATAGCGTGTGCCGACACACTTTTCCTGGTCTTACAATTCTTAAAAATCATATTTTCGTTAGTATTGTATACTACCTTATACAATTATGAATAAAAAATAGAGAAAATTGATTAATCCACATTACTCTAATTTTCAGCTTCACCAGACGTTTTATATAAAAGTTATCGCAAAAGTTCACGAATTCCTGAGACAACCCTCATATCGCTTATTTTGTTCATCTTGAATAAAAATAGTGACATTAAATTACCTTCCTTGAATTTCACTCAAAACGAGCTCCACTCACTCATTCAAATTTATTCCAGAATATGTTCGAGACGTACATACATGTACAATGTATATCATTTTTACATAGTAATACGTGGATTGTATTTCATGTTTCTAACTGAAATGCAAGTTTCTAAAAATATCCAAATTATATCATTGCTCTAAAAATAACTATGTGATAACATAAAAATATCATACGGGATGTTATCACACGGATATTTGTATAGTTATATGATAAAATTTAGTATGGTTGCTTCAAAAATACAATTTAACGGGACTAAACCCAGATAATCTTTGAAGAACACTCGTATATTCTTTGAATCTCAAAACAATACTTTTACTGAATTATTCAATTTCGATTATCATGATGAAAATTTACGAGAAACAATAAAGGGTTAAAACGTTTACAAAAGTTGTTCATTCTATTAAGTGACACGATCGAGAAGTAGATTTCCCATGAGCAAACTGAATTATTATGTAATTATTTTGCTGTTTATATTCTTTGTATGGGCTATCAAAATTTGTTTTATATCTTCCATCCAACATAAAAGGCAAGCGCCAATGTAAACGAGAATTTAATATTTGGAGAGACAAAAACTCCATAAAGACTAGAGATCAAAAATCAATTCCGCAATGTTCCAAAGTATGAGTAATCCTGGTAACTTTGACTCTCTGTAAACTACACATTGAAAGGAGAAGATGACTATTAGTTTGAAATGTTAAAAACATTTAAAAAATGTATGAAATGAGCCTGTGTGTGACATTGCCAACAATTTCACATGTGCGAGTGGCTCAATTATTGAGAAGCATTTGCAACCACTCGAAACAATAGGAATATACCCTGACTACCTGAAGACTGTATCTATCTACATAGCGCATAGTGAAGACTCCGGCAAGACTGTGCGGATGCACAGGCTGGACAGAGTCTTTGGTTTGCGCCTTCCCGTAATTGTTAGAAACTTCACGCACAAGCTCAAATAATAATTTCAGAGGCTCAACATTTTTTTTTAGAATGAAAAGACTTGCGTACAATTTCTAAATGTTTGCTATCGTCTTTGCATTTTGATAATCGGGATTATTTTGTCACGACGAGGTTTACGCAGTTCGAATATAACTTCAGTTTAGTTGCGATGGGTCAGCGATAAGTCTTAAGCCCGAGATAAAAACGATCACGATTTGAAGTGTCGACGTAAGCCTGCTTGACAAAATACGAGAGGAAAGGTGGAATAAATAGGTGAGAACACACGGAGTTCGCGGATAAACTTTTGTTAGGACACCAAGCAATAAAACTTAAGAAAAGTTCTGTCATCTTGAAACAGTATCGCTGTGCAAAAAAAAAGAAAGAATAGTGGGTTTCAAGAAAGACAAAGAAGAAAAACAGTTGAAAAGTGAACATTTACATCTTCTATGAAATTGGATCCAGCATTCAAATTATTGGAGCAAATTGCGTTATAGCAACCTTTCAAAGAAGCTGAATTTTGGAACTCGCTAAACATTAATTGTGGATACTCACATATTAGTTTAAAATGGTTTTCCTGTAATATGGCAACAATGTGACTGTTCATAACTTTTCATGATTGATAATGGGTTTTCATGTTCTATTTATGGATAATATTTGTATATGATGCGTTATCCAAAAATTCATGCCTAAATAACAATAGGCTTAAAATCCAGCTCTTAAAACATGCAAATTTTATTGTTCTTAACACAAGAAAAAAAATCCAAAAAAGATGGCCCGTTGTCCCTGTTTAAGTTATCATTTTCCCGCTTTTTTGTTGTTTTTATTGGTACTGTAGGCAATAAAAAGGAAAAAACAATGAGGAAAAAATAGAAATTGCTTGTTTCAAGCAATGCCTTTCTTTCTCTCTATGTTTTATTCAATATTTTTTATTCTCTTTATAATTTCAATGCACATTGAAACTTTGTTCGAAATTCTTTAATTTGGATTAGTCTTGAATTTTAAGTTATGCATTATCTGGATAGAACAGTTGGGATGACCAAGTGACTTCAGGTTCCACGGATAGCGGTTACGTCATTTATATTGGTTGTCTTATATAGGAAT
Source organism: Fragum whitleyi (assembly GCA_948146395.1). NCBI lineage: Eukaryota > Metazoa > Mollusca > Bivalvia > Cardiida > Cardiidae > Fragum > Fragum whitleyi. The sequence goes on along the minus strand of OX411543.1, from coordinate 12,508,992 downwards.
ATGTCCATATGATAAATATTCCGTAGCTTAGAATAACGACACGTTCTTCTGTCTTAAATATACTAATGAAAAAAGCACTTCCAATCAAATGTATTCTAAGTTCATAATAAGGACCTGCCTTGAGGAAAAGACCATCCGAGGCAAGTTTGAAATGCATGTATATATGTTAAAGAAAGTTATACTCAGCAGATGTCATCCATAGATCGAATTTCGAAAATAATTTTAAAGGAAAGAAGTATATTCAGTCTTGTTTCAGAAAAAAATCCTGAAGCTTATCATACTGGCCTTGGTAAGTATGCGCGGACAAACAGGGGTAGACACTTTCTTTAAATATGTAATAAGTTCATTTTCGCGTTAATGCGTCCATGAATAAGTCTGATGGAAGGGGGTTGTATGCAAACTGTAAAATCTAAGGGCGAAGCTCGAAGATTTTGCTTTGCATATAAATCCTTCCCTATATCAGACTTTATTCCTGGACACATTAACGCGAAAATGAAAATATATCCATTATAACGCGACCACAATTCACCATTTTCTTTGCCCACAATTGCAGAACATTTTCGTTGAACTGTGTGGCTGTCTATGAAGCTCAATTTGTCCCCATCACGCATATATAAAATTGTTGGAAATGTCACGCACAGGCTCATATGCGTTACACGCCATCGTGTTATAATTTACAGATAGTCCCTTTGTGCGTGAAGAACCACACTAATTACACTCACTCTTCCTTTTTCTTGTATAATTTGGTTAGCGTTCAATATAAAATTGTTGGGTCGTACATTTTGATAACATCGTAGCTAATAAGATTCAAAGCCCGGTTAATTGACGACAATGAGATTTTATTTCGTTTTAAATGGCCCCGTTTATCTTCTCATCGATTGATGGACGATGTGCTATGGTATCGCCCTCCTATGGTTAGTACTTTTAAAAGAATATTCTATCAAGTTTAAATCTTCTTTTCTTATACCTACTTCTTGTTTGTATTTCATAAAATGTAAAGTGTTTGATAAAGTTAAGTAAATGCGAAAGAAAGAGTATTTTTAATCATTTTTACGGAGAAAGTTTTGCCACCTATAACAGTTAACATCATCGTGAAACTGACAAGGTGGATAGTTTTGGAATGATTTTGGAATGAAATTGAATGAGTGTGTGGAGCGTGTGTGAAATTGAAGGCAGGTAATCCAATGTCGCTAATTTGTTCAGGATGATTTATTTATGATATTTATTATTTACCTTTAATAAAAAAGTTCTATAAACAGCTTCATATTTTTCGAAAACTAATCAGGCATAATTTTAATTATGACAGTGAAATACTATTTTTTTCTACCTATATTCATTTTACAATATAGTTGTTGATCTCATCTTTTTCGTGGTTTTGGAGTGTTTTTGAAAGAATGAGTGAGTGTTTGGAATGGAGGAACGGAGCACTGATTGAACGATTAAGAATGCATTTGGTCGAGGTGAATGTCAATTTTCACGATGTAATTAACTGTATCACTTGGTCAGACGAAAAAAATCAGAAAGTTTTGCGGTTAATTTTGAAACAGTAATATTCATAATTCTCATTCACACGAATGATGACAAACTCAAGAAAAATCTAGATGCGATAGGTCATTACTGTGATATTTGTAATATTTTCTTATTTACTTTGAGAAAGCTAATCGAGGCGAAAAATCGTCAAAGAAAACTTGGACATAACAAAAATTAACTTCTTTCCGATTGTATGACTTTTCGAGCTTTGATATCCAAATCTACCAATAAAATCGTGCAATGGTTTGATCGTTTTGATTTATGGGTGGTCGTTATATACGATTCGAGGCTTTCGGGAGCTTTCGAGAGATTGGGGTGAGTGTATTGGTTGCATTGGATGTGTTCTGAGCAAGCGATTTGGAATAGTTTTGGCCAAAGTGAATGTCAATTTCACAATATTAATTCCAATCAATGTATCAAATACAAAATGTTCATACTATATGTTACTGCACAATTTCCCTGATATATATATTACATAATTTCGCGGAACAAAATACTGACCAGAATAGAGATAACTGACGAGAAAAGTCGCTGAGGTCGATGAAGGTTATTCACATAACAAAAACGCTTCTTAACCCTTTCCTGTTTTACAAAATTTTGGACCTGTCCAAATTCAAAGGTTTTGCAGACGAAAATTTAAAGTGGATTTAATTTGAAAAATAACCATTCAGTAGGGTAGAATATAGTGTGGAAAAAGAAGAAATTGCTTGTCAGAAGCAATTTCTTCTTTTTTCACAATGTTTTCTCAATCATAAAATCGATGGCACGTAAAAGCAGAATATTGTTTTACTAAAATAGTTAAAATACGTCTTTTTAATGTTGAGTATTAGAATCAAGTGGCTAGTTTCATTTCCAACGAGCAGTTTAATGTCAATTCGCATAGATTCACGCCCCGGGATATCACTTGTTTAACAGTTTCAATCACAACCCGCATGTTTAGGTTTTACTGCAGTGATGGCAAATGACAATCTTTCCCTGGAGTTGTTTTTAAACAGCTATCAAACTCGAGCTTCCCTATAACAAAGGTTATGCTCTAAGGGAGTTTATTGTTGATGTCCTAGGTACAGTTAAGAACATCGTGAAATTGACAAGATGAATGGTTTGAGTAAGTGTTTTGAACTAATGGATAGAGTGCTGAGTGTGCGATTTAGAATGGTTTTGATTGAGCTGAATGTCAATTTCACGATGTAACTAACTGTAGTAAAAGAAAATTTTAGCGCATGCCGTTTATAACTTCAACGAAAGTATTGTTGCGAAGCCAACTCTATGAAAAGGTATCGTGAGTACCTTGGGTCATCTGGTTGATTGATCTGTGGAGTGAGAGGCGAAGACATCCTTTTTCATATATGTGTAAGAAATGTAACATTTCAATGTGGATAATATGTCTAAGTAGCCCAAATCTCAATTTTAGGCCTAGTCCCATTGCCAAACTAAAACTAAACGTACGTTGAGCGGAAATAATACAATGCCACTTTTTTCAGATAGGGGTATTAGCAGTTGTTTAATCTTTCGCTTTAAAGTCTCATACTTCTGCAATACGAAATGAGCATAACAGTTTATTATTTCTTTGAAAAAGCAAGTGCTAGCAACGATTTAAAGAAATCAAAGCGAATATAATCAAATTATTCGTCAAATATCGGAGAGGAAGGCCATACGTTTAGATGGTATCTCAACAGTTCTGTACAATTGAATTAATACGGCGTCATGGCGACAATTAGCTCTTGTATTTTTTATCCTCCAATTAAGCTATAACCAAGCTTGAAATTATATATACCCGTGAGACCCTACTTGACTCCAACACAATAAACATAAAACAGTCATGCCATTCATTCCAGTTACTTGTTGTAGTGTTTTCCTTAAACCTATTTGCTAAACTAAATGAAATATATGATGATATGAATTGATAAACGAGTTTTCACTTTGTTTCTAGGAATACCCATTTAGCCAGCAAATCAAATACGCGAACCTTCATTTCGGGGGTTCAGCGCAATACTATTGTAAGTGCCTATCTATTTATAGACACTTACAACAGTATTGCACTGATCCATCGATTTGTTCAAAATGATCAGCCCACTGAAGTGCTGAACAACGCTAACCCTCGTATTTCTATACCATACACAGCAGTGTTAAATTCAATGATATAACCCGTATTAACATCGTTATCCTAATTCATACTAGATTCGCATAGTAGTATTGTGAAAATGACATTTACCTCAATCAAAAGTATTCCGTAACGCTCCATTCATTCGTTACAAGCACTGATTCAGACCCTTCAAAAACGCCCGAAAAGTGTTCAAAAACACTTAAAATAAATTACCATTATTTCATTTAAATCCATCAAACCATTTCATGATTTTAAGCATGACTGGCTGGGTTTAAAGCGTCTAATTTGTCCGTTAAGAAACTTTAAGACAGAATCGCGTACATTTGCATTAAGGGAGGTAATATAAAATGGATTTGGACGAAATAGATTTATATACTTAAGGACAAAAACTATGTCCGGTTATGATGTGTTCAAGTAAGATTTTAATTTTATAGATAATATTTTTTGAAAATGATGCTTATTAATATCGGCCCTATCTTCAAAACATAGGGACTGTTTAAACCGGCATTTGGTCACAAATAACGTTGATCTAGTCCCAACGTCGTTAATGACGTTTTAACTTTTTTCTCGCTGTAAACGACGTAACAGGTTTGTTTTTGGGTCCTGAAATTAAGACGATATGTGCCATTTTTGGATTCCAGCAATACGCATATTTAATTAATAAGGCGTTGTTAATGAAGCATGACATCTCTTTTCTGAATTTTGGGGATCATCAGACCTCGTTTTTTAACGACGTTAGTCAGTTGAAACAACGTTGTGTTGAACCCTTTCCCTTTTATGGAAAGATCATGCACGATGCCATTTAGATGGATACTGTGTACAAGTATGCACGGTTTTTGTTAGTTAAATGTTGCCATCGATTGGATTAGACTAGGCCATAATTAGACTATCTAGCGTGCTAATTATAACACTGATCAAAGTTTAAAAAAAACGCCGCAGATTGGAAGGTTTAACCGTCTACTTTACAATACTTCTACATTCATTCATGTTCTATTTCTCAAAAAAAACAATTTTGCCAATTTTGCATATTCATGAAACCTGACAAGACTCATGTCAATTAGAATATATTACCTCAAGCATTGCGAAAACAATTTGCGTTGGTTATTGAACGCCGAAAATCAATCAAAATAGCTCGGTGAACTTCGACTTTTAAGACTATATATTTTACTACCAGGATACACCACTCCCCCATACAGGGGCTCAGCACACACTGTCATAAAAAATCTAACCGATTTATGCTCAAATGGTCGAGTACCCGGTGCTATTGTCACAATAGAGTGCTTGTTCTACGCCAATATGTTTTTCCGTATTTTGTTATTTCAAACATTTACGGATATTTGTGCGAAATCTTGTTCGTGAAACTTGTGATTTGCGGAAATAGGAATATAGCAGTATCAGAGAATTCATGAAATATTACTGCTTTTTAAAATGTATGTCTTCATTTTTAGTCGTCTCGGTCAAATTCAACCAAACTTGAAATAAAACAAGAGCTGTCGGAGGACAGCGAAGCTCGACTATTCCTAGTGCTGGATAGTAACAGCAAATCAATATCGACATTGGAAATTCGATAAAATGAAAGTCAAGAGAAACGATTCTTTGTCTAGAGGCTGATATTATGGTCACAGAAGCATGTGCAGAGTTTCAAAGCAATAGCTTTAGTAGGAACAGAGATACAAATAACATAAAACAGTTGCACATAAAAACAAAACCAAGATTTTTAAGGCCAAAAAGGGTTAAAATTCCTCTAAAATTAAATATCAGAGTAATGAATCTTTTTCTGCAGGCTAATATTATGGTCAGAGAAGCATGCATAAAGTTTCAAAGCAACAGCTATAGTAGAAATAGAGATATTACAGAAATACAACATTTGCACGTAAAAACTTACCAAAAATTTCTAAGTCCAAAAAGGGTTAAAAATCCACTAAATTCTATACCAGAGAGTTGAATCTTTATCAAGAGGCTGTTGTTATGATCATTGAAGCAAATGCAAAGTTTGAAAGCAATAGCTTTAATACAATCAGAGATATAACTGATGTACAACATTTGCACGTAAAAACTTAACCAAGAATTTGTGAGTCTGAAAAAGGTTAAAATTCCACTAAATTCAATATCAGAGTAATAAATGTTTGTCAAGAGGCTAATATCATAGTAACGGAAGCATGTGTAGAGTTTCCAAGCAAAAGCCTAGGTAGAAATAGAGCTATAACTGATATACAACATTTGCACGTAAAAACTTAACCAAGATTTCTAAGTCCGAAAAGGGTTAAAATTCCACTAAATTCAATATCAAAGTAATGAATCTTTGTCAAGAGGCTGATATTATGGTCACAGAAGCATGTGCAAAGTTTCAATGTAATAGCTTAAGTAGAAATAGAGATATTACAGAAATACAACATTTGCACGTAAAAACTTAACCAAGAATTACTAAGTCCGAAAAGGGTTAAAATTCCACTAAATTCAATATCATAGTAATGAATCTTTGTCAAGATGCTGATTTTATGGCCACAGAAGCATGTGTAAAGTTTCAAAGCAATTGCTTTTATAGAAACAGAAATATTACAGATAAACAACATTTGCACGTAAAAACTTAACCAAGATTTCTAAGTCCGTAGAGGGTTAAAATTCCACTAAATTCAATTTCAGAGTAATGAATCTTTGTCTAGATGCTGATATTATGGTCACAGAAGCATGTGCAAAGTTTCAAAGCAATAGCTTTCATAGAAACAGATATTTTAAACACTTGCACGTAAAAACTTAACCAAAGCATTACGCCGACGCCGACGCTGACGCCGACGCCGACGCCGACGCCCGGGTGACTGGAATAGCCCCCCTTTTCCGAATAGTCGAGCTAAAAAAGTGTATGTTTCTTGGTCATTAATCTTCAAAAGGTGTCTTCAAAATATCGATTCATTTATTCTAAAACAAAAACCATATCGAAAAAGAAATAACTAATGAGAAACTTCACCGTTATTTCTTGTCCCCATGTACTTGACATCGAATATTATTATCCCAAAAGACGTGACCTGTGGGCGATTGCAGCAGATGGTCATTTATAATGCAATGAATACTGTAATGAAATGATATCAATTGCATGGTAAAAAAAACAATGTTATCAGCTCGTTTATTAAGAAAGATTTGCATATTTATGATGCCAACTATTACGACTTTTGTCTAAATGTCTGTTTTTAAAAGGTCTTTATGCTATACAAAACCATTGCATTTTAAATAGAAAAATAAAAAGTGTCTCAACATAACAATAGTTTATGTCTTGACGGTGAGAATTTTATGATTTTTTTAGACCATAACATGTTGTTCCCTATTTAAAACGCGTACTTTGCTAAGTTCTGTAATAGTTTCTTATACAGCGGATCAAACAGAACAAAATATATTTATGAAACTCTTTATACATGATCTTAAAAACAAATTCTGTCCCTATGGTAAAACGAATTCAAATTTGTTTTCTTTGAAATATGACAGCTTAATTGATACGATTTTGATTTTAGAGGAATTTGTGTTGGATTATTTTTTATCAATTTTAACGCTAATGATTAGAGTGCCAGCTACATTTTTTGTGACTAGAATGTCAATAGCTCAAAGGTACAGTTTACAACGTCGAGAAATTGACAATGTGAACGATTTGGGAATGATTTCAGAATGATGTTGAATGAGTGAGAGCAGCGAGTTTTGAGTGAAATTTAAGGGAGGTAATCCAAAATCGCTAATTTTGTTCAGGATGAACAATATAAGCGATACGTATTTCCTCCCTATATAGAATATGCATAAAAGTTCTATAAATAGCTTCTGATTTTTCTGTAAGAACCAACCAGACTCTTGTCATATGTGAAATCGCGATTTGGTTCTTCTTTTTTTCAATGTAACGGTAATTGTTGTTCTTATACTTTTCAGTAATTTTGAGCGTTTTTGAATGGTTTGAGTGAGTGTTTGGAATGAATGAACTGAGCGCTGAGTGAGCGGTATAGAATGGTTTTGGTTGAGATGAATGTCAATTTCACGATGTAATTGACTGTAATGGTTGTTGCAGTCAGTAGGATATTAATCTAGATATCTCGCGATGACAACCTCTGGTGTTAATTGTGTTAAGAAGGGCCGTGAAAGCTTTAAAAGCCAGTATGCACAACAGACAGTTTGGAAAATGGTAGATTTAGCTTGAGAATGGTCAGACCTCAACTGGTTTTCGGCCTTCCTTGTTCTATATAAAATTGCACAACCTTCTGGTGCTGAAGCGCATTCCACAAAAATATGTTGATATATGACGTTATTAGCGCTTCATTTTTATTAATAGATCTATCTTCGGAGACAAAAAGTCTAGATAAATTGTGTTAAAGTTCTAGGCTAATCAAGCCACACTAAAGGCATCGTCTTTTTTCAACATATGAAGGGATCAGTTAGCTTGGATACGCCCCTATCCTTTATCTGTCCTTCCGGAAAGGAAATCAACACGATGGCGACCGAAACAAGCGTAAAATCAAAGAAGATATGAAAACTGGTAACAAATTTGTATCAACATTATATAATCATCCCAATGTTTTCTAAAATTGACTTTATAACATATTTGAAGAGCTTCGAAACGTATATAGCAAAATTTGCCATTATTTATTTACTTATTTTTGTATATTATAATAGAAAAAATCTAATTGCATTGAACTTGTCATATAGAAAGCTTAGGACATTAGTTTTTTTGTGTCTTTTTGATCATCAAAAAGAGATTTTTCAATTTATAGAGGTAAATGCATGTTATTTAGATGTTAATCGGTTAAGCTGCCACTTTCAGACGGCTAACATATCTCATTTTGTAACTTATATATTGATGTTTTGACAAATCGTCACGGTTACTAAGCCCCATGGTCTATATAGGTAGATTTTTCCCAGTGAGCCGTGAAAAATACCCCTAACGGTAAGATTCTCGTGCCATTTATTATTATCAATTATTAACCGAAATGAAAGGATTTGCGAAGTTTGTAATCTTCGGGATATTGAAGATGAATTTCACATCACATTGGTCTTCCGTTTTTTGAAGAGCTAAGATCTAAATATATTCCTTCAGTTTACACCAAGAAACCTAATATGTTTAAGTTTACTACATTACTTAACATTAACGCTGAAAATGAAAAAAAAAATAGTCAAATTATCTTCATTCTACCTTAATTCTCTACAGATGAGAAGATCCTTCTACTCTTTTGAGAACGAATAAACAGCTTATTTTTGTTAATCTCGCTATTGTCATGTTTGGATTTATTTGTTTGTTAATGTGTCATGCCTTTTCCACTGTATGCTATGTTATATGTTGTAACTTTGGACTATGAGCTTATATACTTAACGTCTGTAATAAAGCTATGTTCTGTTCTGTTCTGTTCATTTATCCAAAATAGATAAAACAGATTAAAATAACTAATTAAAAAAGTTAAAATTTACCTTTTAAACGATAGTTATTGCTTTTATCAAATCGTAATGTTTACACATACATGTACTTTCATAATTGAAGTGAAAGGATGAGGGTAAAATCCTATTAGATGCTTTTTTAAATATACCCAATATACCCATGGTAATGTACTCGGCGTCTACGTCAAAGCTCAATTTTGAAAACACACCTATACAACTCGTACTATGCGTACAGTTAACAGCAACATGAATTTGACAAATTGGATTAAGTTTTGAATGTTTTTTTAACGAAATTGAATGAGTGGGATAAGTGGGTTTTAGGTGATATTAAAGGAAGATAATCCAATATCGCTTACATTGTTCATGATAAACAAAAATTGCTATATATTTTTTTACTTCCCCTTAATATAATATACATACAGGTACAATGTACTAATTATGCCTTCATTTTTCTTACAAGAACCAATCAGACGCTTATAATTTCAATTATGTGAGTGAAATCGCCATTTTCTTAAGCTATACTTATTTTGAATTCAGTTATTGATCTTTTTAGGTGAATTCCGGGCGGTTTTTTTAATAGTTTGGGTGAGTGTTTGGAATAAATGAATGGGGCGCTTAGTGAACGATTTAGAGTGTTTATGATTGAGATGAGTGTCACATTTCACTTCATTCTGTTAGTAGTGTTTGTCCCTGCCTTTTTCTTTTATTTTTTTTTTCTTTTACTGATTTATCTGTTTATATACTGAGTTCCATAAGAAAGTGTGCACTTTCACTTTTTGCAATTATCTAGATTTTTACAAAGTTGGAGGAAAATTATTGAGTAATATTGATACCATACTTTTGACAAGGCCTTTTGAAATTAAAAGTCAAATCAGATTTGGATAAAGTATCTCATGCTGCATACGCACAGGCAGAACTAAAATTGTTGAGATTTGACCTCCTTACAAGTTTTTCTATAGTAAGAGCTATGTGTTGATGTTGCCTTAAAGTGTTTAAGAAGCCATTCCAAGCCATTTCCTAACAAAAGTTTTAATTTTTATGCAGACGTTACGTGCACCTTGACGTTAGACGTTGCTACGTTGTTAGGCCAGTAACTTGTTGTTGAATGGTGCTATGGCGTTCTATGACATCTCGATTTGCTTATTTAAGACCTTACAAAATGATGACCTCGATTTCTATTGGAAAATGAATGCTCAATCAATTTTAATGACGTTTTATATCTGACAAGGGTCGATTTTATTCAACGACGTTTATTGATAGCCAAACTACGCTGTAGCATCATGCACAATTATATTGAAGGTGTGATTTTATGCTTCGGAAAGTCGCAAAGATTGAACTGAATGCATTTTCAGACCAATTATTCGTCTAACGCGTGTTGCACATGCAAACAAGCAAAATCAAATGACTCAACATAGCGGACATTTTTTGCTCATTACGTGATTTTTGTTATCAAATATCGTTTGCACATACTCTTGGGGATAGTCATGCGACATTTCATGACGATAAATTGCATAATTTCAGAGATATTGCAAATTCAAAAGTGCACACTTTCTTTTGGAACTAAGTATACATAATGAAATCAGACAGACAGACAAGACAGCCCATTTTATATTTTGACTTGTACAAAGTACATCGTCACGTAAAGTCAATTTGGGTATAATATATACAACAATAGTTCATGAACATTAAAAAAACATATATTTAGATCACGTGATGTTTGCTTTTATTTTCCTATGATAAGTGATAAACAATAACCAATTTATCTCAAAAAACGAAATCAGGGTTAATGTCTTTCTCTTGAAATATATCAAAGGGAGATAATCATGATCTTCTATTTGGTATAAGTCGATAAGAGTAACTGCTCGCTTGCTTAAAATAGAATAGCGAAATCCCAACTTTCGTTTTGAAGTGACGGAGAATGGTAAGACAATTTTTTATTTATTCCGTAAAAATATTAGTATATTTTTCGTGTCGTAAAACGCGAAGTTGTAGATATAATTGTTGAACACGTGGTTGTAGAAATATGTAAGAGATCATACATCTACTCTTACGTTTTAACGCGTAGGGGTCGAAAAGTTAAGATCCATTTTAAGTATTTCCGAAACTAGATCACCGTTCATAGTATTTGAATCTACACGCCTTCAAAATAATGACAGTTAGTTAGCGTAGATAGAGCTCAGATTACATCTTTATACAGTTTATCATTTTGTAGGGAGGGTCAAGAATGTTAAGACACTTATGGCACAATGATAAAATGTCCGGGACTAATTCATCTAACCGTCCTAGTGGCAAATAGCCTAAGGTTAGCATTTAAGAGAAGAGCATAGTTTACTAGTAGATAATTTAGAATCACGGAAGGCTTTCTTGGGAAACATTTCAAATAAAATCTCTCGTCAAAGCGGGATTGCTGTATTGAAGTTGTTAACTTTTCTTCGTTATTAATGCACAAAGTTCGACGCAAATTAAAAATCGAAACCGCACTCAAAGTACGACTGTACATTATGGACAAATGTATAGTCCAAAATACGACAGCTTAATACTGGTCAGGAACTTCATTTGATATCCCAGGGGTTAGGAATTCACATCCCCGACTTATCCGACGTGGGCTTTTCTATTTGTGGGCAAATCTTGATGCAGTACTAAAAAGATCTAGGAGAAAAGTAATCTTTTTGTTTATATCAAAGGGCAGAAAATATTGTCGTTGATGAAGGAAATGCTGGGATACATACTATCAAGGGAAACAATTCTAGGTGATTTTTTGCGAATTAAGCCCCTTTTGGAAGTGTTTACTCGCTATCCAGCATCAAACAGCCAAGTGTAGGCACCTGGGGGCCGTTGCACTCAGTTTCTCACGAAAAATTAATTGTATGTCAAAATCACAAATCGTGCCTAGTGGTTTTGAAAGGAAATAGTGCTTTTTGGAAATATTACCCCACCCACTATTTTAGCCTTGCCAGGATTCCTGGCATTAGTTACTGTATTGCTGAACTGCCAAGTTTACATTAAAATATGTTTGTTTGGGTTTGTGAAGTATTTAAGGACTATTGAAATGTTAAAACTGGTCTGTTTGCAGCAGTTAACCAGAGAAATCTGCTTATTTTAACATTTGTCGTCTGATTGTTTACAAGACAGCAGTGATTATCTCCCTTGACTACAAGCTATTTTTTCCGCTATTAGCCAATCTATCTCTTTAAAGAAACCCTTATATTGTCAAAAAAACTAAATTATGTTTGTTGTTTGCCCTTACAGCATTAACTTTAAGGAATTATTTGTTTTTAACAAGTTATTGAATTCCTGGCAATGACCTTAAGTTTGGAAGGAGGGAATCTTTGAATTCCTGACCACTTCAGATTTTCAACTGTCAAATTCTAGCTTTTCTGAGAAATGTATTTATAATGTAAGGTATCAATGTTTAGGTCTTGGTGTGCTCTATCTATTTATGTGCACCACTTATTCATATTGTTTATTTGTATGTAGCATTTGCATCTAAAAGGATTTGCTCCTGGCAACATGGTTGCAGTTGCCAGGAATTGTCATTTTTACCTGACAGGATTCCTGTCAGCCAGAAACGTTTTGATTGGCTAAGTGAGACCTTCCACTGCATGTGATTGGTTTTTAAGGTTGTCACTATGGTGATCAAAAGCTTATAAATAGGGGTAAATCCTGGCATATGATCAGTTTTAGTATCAGATTCACTCATGAAACATGTCTTTATTATGATGTAGGAAGAACCTCATGGCTTTTCATTCATTAAATATCATCATTATCAAGCTGAATTGTCCTTTTATACAGTCCTTATGCTAAAAGACCAGGAGAGCCTTATTTGATGGAGATATTGGGACCTTAGAAGCTGGGATAAGGGCAACATTTTGTTTACAGTTTATTTCAATATTAGATTCTGCCTTGCAATATCTCATTGGAATCGTCTTTAGAAGACGAAGCCAATGAGACGATGCATGGCAGAATTCCAGATTTGTTACTACTGTAGAAGCAACCTTAATTTTTGACTTAAACAAAAAAATGATCGTAAAATGTATAGTAAAACGGGCCCTTGTAACCAGTGTTCTTGCGCTTGTTTGATGTTTAGTTTTGGGGTTTTTTTAGCCAAAAGAAAATATATTCAGAAAAAAAACCTGAGTATACAACCATTACTTAAAGTGCCGCAATTATATTAAAGTATATGGTAACAACATGTCCAACATGTATGTGTTTTACAGGCCCAAGACAATGATGAGATGCAGATCATCAAAGAAGTCCAAACTACCAATCGATATATCCTGAAAAGATTAAATCAAGTTATAGACGGACAGTGTACATGGTATGAAGTATTTGTTCTCGTAGCCAAAATGATATAAACAGTAAACGGCGGATCACTGATACAAAACAAAAATTCAAATATGAGCCGGGGCCCGTTTTACTAAATATCTTACGATCATTTTTTAGCTCACCTGAGCACATCGTGCTCAAGGTGAGCTTTTGTGATCATTGAATGTCCGTCGTCTGTCGTGCGTCGTGCGTCGTCCGTCGTCCGTCGTCCGGGCGTCAACAATTTTCTTGTTTACACTCTAGAGGACACAAATATGGCCCAATCTTCATGAAACTTGGTCAGAATGTTCCCCAGGTCACAAGGATGAACCCTATTGAAAATGGGAAGGATCCATGCAAAATCAAGGGAAAAGGAGCCTTATTGACAATTTTCTTGTTTACACTCTAGAGGACACAAATATGGCCCAATCTTCATGAAACTTGGTCAGAATGTTCCCCAGGTCACAAGGATGAACCCTATTGAAAATCGGATGAATCCATGCCATATCACGGGAAAAGGGGCCTTATTGACAAATTTCTTGTTTATGCTCTAGAGGCCACAAATACGGCCCAATCTTCATGAAACTTGGTCAGAATGTAGGCCAGGTCACAAGGATGAACCCTATTGAAAATGGGAAGGATCCATGCCATATCACGGGAAAAGGGGCCTTATTGACAAATTTCTTGTTTATGCTCTAGAGGCCACAAATATGGCCCAATCTTCATGAAACTTGGTCAGAATGTAGACCAGGTCACAAGGATGAACCCTTTTGAAAATCGGAGGGATCCATGCCATATCACAGGAAAAGGGGCCTTATTGACAAATTTTTTGTTTATGCTCTAGAGGCCACAAATATAGCCCAATCTTCATGAAACTTGGTCAGAATCTCGGCCAGGTCACAAGGATAAACCCTATCGCAAATGGGAAGGATCCATGTCATATCACGGGAAAAGGGGCCTTATGACAATTTTCTTGTAAATTCTCTAGAGGCCACAAATATGGCCCAATCTTCATGAAACTTATTCAGAATGTAGGCCAGGTCACAAGGATGAATGTATTGAAAATGGGGAGGATCCATGCAAAATCAAGGGAAAAGGGGCCTAATTGACAAATTTCTTGTTAATGCTCAAGAGGCCACAAATATGATCCAATCTTCATGAAACTGGGTCAGAATGTTGATTATGTCACAAGGATGAACCCTATTTAAAATGGGATGGATCCATGCCATATTACAGGAAAAGGGGTCTTAATGATTGTTCTCATGTTACACTCTAGAGGCTAGCCATTTTTTGGTCCAAACTTCATGAAAGTTGGTTTTTTATTATCTTCTTTATGATATCTGCCTATTTAATTGCTATGACATCCCAGTGGTCAAAAAGAATCAGGTGAGCGATCTAGGACCATTATGGTCCTCTTGTTTGCGTAAGTCTAAATTAAAGTTGCTTCTAAAGTAGTAACTAAATTATGAATTCTGTCGTGCATTGTCTAATTTGAATCGTCTTCTATTGACGTTTCCAATGAGAAATTGCGATGCAGAATCTAACAATAAACGAAAACACCACGTACGATTTGTAAATTTTGACTAACGCTTGTTTTTTCGTAAGAAGTTTAGTAAAACGGGCGGGCCCCAAGTGTTCGACTTGTCCGACATTGGCTTTTTAAGCTACAAGCAAGTAGATTTTCTCTTGGAACTTGTCGAAAGACAAGTGGATCTTTATTCAAGAACAAAATGCAAAAAATCAATAATTAGAGTCGTTTCAAGTTTAGCGTTGGATTTCATGTTCAATATTCAATATAAGTGGGAATAGAAAAAAAAAGAGATAAGGATATATTCCTTTCAAAAACCTCCTTAAATCGTAGTGTTTTCTATTCTTGATTGTCTCTATCACTAAAATATGCACCTGTAAGGAAATATTTCCGCGAAGGAAAAATCCGTATTTCAAAGATAGAAAACTAAAAATTTAGACAACTTTGTCGACAAGAGAAATTTAATCATCGGCTTATCCAAGGAAAGGTGAGAGGATTTTATATTCCACATTCCTGTGAGTCTTGCTATAAGAGAACCAACAGTTATAGAGTCCGACCATCGCTGATACAAACCACCCCTGTGTTCAGGACGAAAACATATGCGAAAAATTTGAGAAATTGATTCCACTTTGCAAGTGCTCCGGACTACGTGCATTACTGGGGTACAATTTAAACCTTTGCAAACATTTGCATTCTGAACGCTAGACACACTGTCTAGTTACAAGATCTCGTTCCGAGAACTCGAATTCGGGTGCTTGTAAGATACATTGCTATAAAGGTATTGCAAAAAGAATTTTATAAAAACTAATAATAATATGAATATTGTAATATAATTATGTAAATATTATTTTTATTTGAATAACTTTTTCAGTTCCTGTCACAAAGCAGAAACATCTGGTAAGATAATGTATTTTTTTATATAGGTTCTAGGCAAGAGGTCATTTATCTTTTCTCCTACTCAAATAAGAATTTTCTCAAATTTAAACTTGAGATTTGAATAAAAATCTTTAATTTAGTTGATATACAATATCGAATATATGGGCATAAAAGATAATAATATCAATAAGCAGCGCCTAGGTTATATCGCGTAAATTGGCAATATAACTTTTACATAAAAGATAATATCAATAAGTTTTTTAACAAATTATTTAAATTTTCATACGTTTATTTAAATTAAGTATGACATTTTTTCTATTAAGAATGAGAGAAGTTTTATAATATCGAGCCCTGGTGTCACCAAAAGAATTTAGAGCACGTTTTTAGATTGCTACACGCGTTGAACACGTTGATAAATCAACACAGTAGTTATAAAGAGATTCATTGATTTACTAAAGTTTATAAGGAATGTTATAAACTAAGGTAATCTCTCTCTCTTAGCTGGTTGTTTAATATATCACTTACATGATATGTGGTCGGGCGACCGAAAGCTTTTAACTACAGTTTTATTCATACATTTATTCTTTTGGCGACCAGTGATGATTACAAAATGGCGTATGGGAATTTTGGCCCGATTATATCCAAAAAGTTCGATTTTTTTTTTCTTTTTTCTTTTTGAAAATATACGAAGTAAAAAACATCGCGTTTCAAATTAAAAAAAAATAATCGAGAAAAAAAATATTGATCGGAGTTCACAAAGTGCAAGTTCAAATTTTGCATTTATTAGTTTTATCCAATATTTTGATATGCTATTCATTATCTGCGTGTATATCTATTTATCCTTTTGTTTGTTTATTCTCATTGTTATATTTTTATCATTATTGATTTATTTTTGCTAAAAAAGACGATATCGAGAGAAGAATGCATCAGCTGCTTGAAAATGACAGAGAGAGGGAAAAAGAGTTAGATGATCTAAGAACCCAGTTACATACACTTAAATCAGCATTAGAACATGTGCTTCAGTCTCAAAACTTGCCAGACTTACATTTCGGAAAGGAAGTGCCCAAGCTTCACGTTAAAGGGGGAGTCAGTCTTGTAGAGGCACGAGATATTTATTCTTATCACGTTACTTTGGACCACGATAACCAGGAAATAAGTCCGTCAGGCTCAACAAACAATGATAGTGAGATTACTTCTGAATCAGACAATAGCTCAAAGGTCCATGACATTCTGACAAGTAAGGATAAAGCATCGAAACTTAATTTGCAAAGTACAGAAGACAAAACAAATCACTTGGAAACTAGTAACGTTGCTTGTGAAAAGAAAGAGGAGGACAAAAGAGAAAGGTCGCGAGTCAGGTTTAAAGATGAAAATGAAGTATTTGAAGTAGGAGAAAGTGGCGGAAGTCAAGATTCGGAAACTATAGGAGCGTACAGTAACAAAGGTAATTTAACAGAAACACGATCCCCATAACAAAAATCTTAAAAGTAAAAAGCAGCCAAGACTTTCAAGGGGCGGAAGTTAATTAAAGAAGTTTACCGATCGCCCTATTTTATCCTCGTATGAAAGGCCGCTATTTCGTTTGAAATTCAAAAGATATATCCCGTAACCTGACGATCTGCTAAAAATAAGTGAGCTACCTAATACTTAGGTCATAAAAGGCGGGGACTGCATTCAAAACCAGACAGTGACGTCATAATCTTGTCTGATAAAATGTCCCGAAAAACCATTACTTGTAATCGAGTACTGTATTTATAAAAAAAATTTTGTGAATGTTTTTTGAATTATGCTAATACACAATTACTCGATAAAAGGAGGAGAACATGTTTAAATAATTTGTCTGTATGTTTATCATGAGAAGATTTAGCTGAAAAACCAATGATTTTGAAAATAAAATAATAATCTACATGATATAAAGCAGTAAGAATGACATCGACGAGTTTGCTCGAACCAAACCTTTCTGAACTCTACATTTTCACATTGACATAAAAAAGAAAAAAAAAACGACAGGGTTGAAATGACATAAAATCTCACTTCCTTATTAAAAAGAATAATCTGGATCTTTTGAACGACATTTTAATTTAGTAGTTCTCAAAGTCCCAATCTTAACAAAATGCAGTCAAATGTTCCTATGAAAGTTACATGTATGCAAATTAATTGTAGAAAAAATATATAATGCCTAGATCTACTTCAAGGATTCTAGGTATACAAATATGTGCAGAAAGAAAGTGATTCAAAACATGTTAGGCCTATGATAGCTGCCCGATATCGAAAGCCAACGTGACCCGTTTAGCTGTGACTAATTGGTGGGGGAACCCAAATTTGGTAACTGCACCTTTTCAATACACTATAAATGTTATTTACTTACGTCTTGTTGCAAATACTATATTATTGATAATGAATATGCCGTGTTTTTTTGTGTTTTTATGGTGTTAAACACTGCCTATAACAATCTTTCAGTTATATCTCTGTGGCTGGAGCACCCAACAATGAATTCTCGGTATTTCCTAAACCAGTACTACCATTCCTTTCCTAGCCTCAAGCTGCTATCCCACATAGGTCTACGATTATCGACCCATAGGTGGGAGACAACTAGTCGGAAAGGATGAGTGCCGCCGTCGGGGATCGAACCCGAAACCTTTTGAATGATACTCCGACTCGCATCCACTGCGTGGCTGAATTTTCGATACAAAATCCCAAAAGGGGGTCATTATGTCCGCAAAAAACTAAGTAAAAAGAATACAAAACCCACTAGTAGCAACAACGAGGTTGTGTTCACCGAACGTTCTCAACTGATGTTGTCTCGCAAAATGACAAAATAATTGCAGAAACCCAGTGGAAATTAAATTCGCTCCTCCCACCTTTTGTTTACCTCGATTTGATTGAGTAATGTATGACGAAACAAAAATGACTGACATCATTGATTGACGCGCAACTCATTTGACTTGGCATTATTTGATGAAAAAATAAGTCGATCGGTAAAACAGTTATAGTTCATATTCTGACAATTTATGCGTATAACCTTGCGCTCCGCTAACGCTCCGCTTAGGTTATATCGCGTAAATTGTCAGAAATGAACTATAACTATTACTTATTTGATGCAATCCAAATTGCATTCTTTATCTTTTACAATTAGTGAAGCATAGACATTTTATGTAATTTATAGATAATGAAGTCTTCATAAAACATACTTTGGCGGGTAGAAATAGCTTTCATTTCACTCAAGCCTAATTTTATAACCGAATGTCTTATTTTCTTTCATCTTTTCTATACATAAAAAACGTGACTGACTTGTTTGCCGCGTGGTTAGTACGCTCGACTCGTAAAATGGTGGTTGCGTGTTCGAGCCCCACCTGAGACGGGTAATGTATTCGGGCAGGACACTTTACAGACAGGGCCCCAGTTAACTAAGTTGTAAAAGTTGGTAGCAGTGGTTAGAATCCATTGCCTCTTTCTCTATGTACAGGATAAGATCTGGAATGAGTTAGGACCACGATGGAAATAAGAGTCGTTCGACCTTTTATCGTGTTATTCTCGAATAAAGAAATAACACTTTATTAATAATAATAATTATTAAATCACTGTTTCTGCAGTTTCAGTGCAGGTGATTAATCAGTCTGAAAAACGCCTGGTAAATCCATTATTTTGGGACATGTCTGCAAGTCAAGAACAATTACAAGGTAGGTATTACTAATAAGACTTGTTACCTGTTGCTTGAAGAGGATCTATCTGAAATAACTGTTCTTAAGTAAATACATGAATTCTTAACTCAAAAAGAATTATCCCGATATATATTCAAATATTCTCATTTCAATTGTATAGTTGATTTAAGCAGCTTTTCATAGTCCCTAAATATTCAAAGCCACATTATTTCGGTTACGATTTTTTTCGTTAAAACTGCATCCATAATAAAACGTTATTGTCTAACATGTTAGCCCAATGTACAGAGGTTTGCTAGAGATATAGATATAAGTACACCATGTATATTATCAAAAGGAAGTTTTACATGCAATAAATCAGTTTTATTAGTCAAAGATGTTAGCATGAGACCAATCAGGGCGAAATCGATCTGGTGAAGTAGGCGAAAGAATTTATGTTACGCTGCATATTGACCAGCTTATCAGATCGCAGCTGATATTTTATTTATTTTGCGAGATTGAGTTGGGTCGCATCTTAAACCCTACAGAAAATCTTGAAACTATCGAGGCATTCGATACTCTTGGTGAGAACAAATTCGACCTGTCTCCAAGTAACAAGTACACTATCCTTTTGGTAAAATTTTCGCGTGGCCTTTTTTTCGGTGCCAATTTTCAAAAAAATATCCTTCAAAACGTCTTTAAAAGCAGAGAAAAAAGACATTTAAAGAATTATCATACTGGGATGAAAGATGCATTTTTTCTGCGGATATCAATTATTCACAAATAGCCTAAGAACCTTTAAACAACTTTAACATCTTGTATTGAAAACTAAGGAGCTGTACACACAAAGTGTTTCGACAATATGTAAGCAATAAATCTTCGACAAAGCAGGAAACATACACTATCTTAGTGCAGAGGAAACCATTCAGAGTCCACACCGACATCTACTGATTTGAGAAAGTTTAGTTTCGTTACGTCACCGAGTGCCATTTCTTTGCGCCACGACATGGGCGAATGTATGATCTTTATTTTGCTTAGTGCTAAAATTTATATTTGATATCAATAAGGAAAAGGACTATTCAAAGGATGCCTGAAAATTGAAATTACCATTTTCATCAATGGAATTCTTCCTAAATGAAATTGTCTTAGTACGACGTTCCTTTTGTGGTTGAGTATATAAAAGAACCATACTTATTATGAAATCTTGCATGACTTTATAAAATTTCCAGTTTTAGTTGGTGCCTTTTATAAAATTAATGTCCCTTTATTTCTTTCCGAAAATGGGTTTACGTCACTGTTCCATTACATCTCATTTTGAAACTGTTATTTCAGGTCGTATGTCGGGACTCCAGAGATTAGAGGGTTTATTCACCATAGTGTGTGTGGACATTTCACACAGCATGTCACGTGATGATGCCTGGGATCAAGCAGGAGTTTTCTTCAAAGGTTTTATGGAAGGTATTAACTGTAAGGCATATTAAAAATGTCAAATTTACGATAATGGCGACTACAATTCATTCACTATCATTTTTAGCGACGACAAGCACTTATATATTGACAAACAAAACAATACTTACACTTGTTCTGTTATTGTAGAGAAAAAAAGGCTTCCTTTATTGAAGAAAACACCCAAAAATGTACAAAGACAAAAATTATCATGACTGCAAATTGTGACACAATATTTTATTATGATTAGATTCAGAGGAAAGCAAAATTGAGGTACTGGTTTTGGAAGGCATAATAAACACTAGCCATAGATTGCATTGATTGACTGAAATAATTGAACTAAAACTAGAGATCTCAAAAAGTATTTCCTTTTATGCCTGATTAAACATATAAACATTCTCTTTATTGAACAGGTATTCGAGAATCTCTGACAATGCACAACGTCTCAGAAGAAAGTATTGCCTTGGTAACGTTTGGTCATAAAACTAATGTGATCAAACGTTTAACAAAAGACTTCACTTCACTGGAAACAGCATTTGGTAAGACCCTTTATATTTTTTGTGATGCATAAAATGTAAACTAATTAAACAATCAAAATTTATAATGTCAATAATCTCGGTTTCTCTAGGCATTTCTTAATATGCGAAATTTTAAACCTCAACGAAAAGAGCTTAAAAGCAACCAATATTCATCCTTACATCAGGAGTTTTTTTTAAAATGAAAAGCGCATTAATGTGGTAGGTTACTATCAGGGTAGTATGGCCTCAGAAGTTTTATTAATTAGACTTTTTTAGCAACTTATGTAAGAAAAATACTAGAATGTATGTATATTTGTAAATATATACTCCTTGATGATTCATTTTGAAGGTATTTAAATATTTCCAGATGGGCTTAGTCTAGGAGGACCATCACCAATGTTCGGTGGACTGTTAATGTCGACAGCAGCGGCCCAATCATCAGCTAGTAAGAAATTTTTAGTTGTCGTTATAGTACTTTCCGTATTACGATACTGTATTTTAAAATGCGTGTAAATGCATCCGATTTGAATTAATGTTACTGACAACAAAATGACATAAGCAGAACATACTGTTTAGGCTAAAGTACGACGATCTCGACATTATGCCGGTGTATCGACGCATGCAGCGATTGCTCAATCTTAATCAAAGTGATGCCAAGAAACAAGAAACTTTCATTTCGTCGATTTCATGTGACTTCAAATATACATTTTCTAATACAATACAGACGTTGGATCGGTGCCTTCGTGTTATCATCTGCTTGTTGAATGATAGGCATCGATGACATGTCGAGTTTTCATTACTTACTTTTTACGCCAAAAAACATCACAATCAAAGCTTGAATCACTATGTTTCACGAACTTTTGATCGCACATTTTACACTGTACTAATTTTTATTGTCACATGAAAAGGTAATATAAAGTGAAATCAAGACAAATAATTCCAATTTTATTGGATGTGATTGGATTCTCGAAATAAGTTCACCATTCCACAAGGTGTGAGGAACGCAAGACAACCCTACTTGGAGATTGAATGGCGTCTCGGATCGCGCCGTCGGAATTTAGTAATTTTTAATTTCATTTCTATTAAGCATTTTTTTCTGCAAATTAAAATCATAGAAATCCGATTCAAGTTAAATTGAATCTCTTTTCTTAATATTCATAATCTGTACAAGTTAAAGTAACCTCGAACAAGAAAAGGAATAATAATCGGGTATAAACAATACTCGGATATTCAATTTGTAAGTAGTCAAAACGAATATTCGAATATATTCGAATATTCAAAACGAATATTCGAATATGAATTTTGCTATTAGTTCCCATCCCTACTTTTTATAGATATCTATCATAACATTTCCCCTTTTTTGCTGTTTTCAAAGCCATGATATTTGCGATTTCTGTATAGATGTATAAGTTCAGGTGATTCTCGATTAACCGTTATTGCCTCTCAATCTAAATGTTAAATTGATTTTTGAGCACTCACTCATACATGAACATCTATATTTATTGTATTTGTCTCAGAAATTCCAAAATGTACCCCAAAAGTAAATAGAAAAGCCATGACTTATTTGTGACTTGATATTACAGTTGCAGGAGTGACAGGTGTTAACGGGATACCTGTATTTACCAAACTGATACTGATCACTGACGGCTATCCTACAGACACATATCTGGTAGCTGGTCCAGATGATATCACACCATCCGAACAGGATCAGGTCAGGTTTTTGTGTTCGTACAACAAAACTTGCATTGACCTGATATCACGTGACTGATAATATAAGTTGTTATCAGGTTATTTTTTTAAGAAATAATTTCCATATTTAAGACCTTAACCTAAGTGATTTCCACCTGAATTTCTTTGATCTTAAAGGTTTATTGAAAATCTAAGTCCTGAAAAATGACCGTATGATAAATAGAACATTTATGTTAAAATTTCAAAATATTATGGTCTTGGCTTTTAAAAAATATCGATACTCGAAAGGGTCCAGTCGTGATATATCAAACCAGCCTCGAACAGATAATATCAATATTTTAGGACACTCGCATATTATTCTCTATGCTGAAGGAAAAACTCGATTAAATTGCATTAAAATTAAAAAAGTACTGAAAGTCCGTAATAATCATTTTGAATTGAGAATTTTCTTGTAGCGAAGGGTAAATGAGTTGGCAGAGACAAAGATGAGACTACACATTTAAAGGAGGCTTATCTTTGGCTATACCTTCTGCCAAAGCAGCAGTATTCCTGGTTCAGCACGACAAGATAAACATGTGCAAATGCATTATATATACCTCCAAATAACTAACACTAACATATATTTCAAACATATATTTTCATTTTTCAGTATCACATCTCTAATGGTATTACTTTTTCATGTCTATTCATTTTCAGACGTATTCAAAGATATTAGAAGTCATGTCTAAAATGGAAGACCAGTTTGATGTGTTCTTTGTCCCTGTTGGAAAACCAAATATGGTAAGATTAGTAGTTATTCTTCACAGTTAGTTACATCCAGATATTGACTTTCCAATCACTCACTCAAACCACTCAAAAACGCTCCGAAATCGTTATAAATAAATCGAAATCGTTCAAAACGGTCAGCTTTTCATTCAAATTGATCAAATTGTTCCACCTTCTTTTTTGGCTTGTGTGGATTGGTACGTCAAGACACACAAATTTCAAAGTACGTAGATTTTTAAAGGGAGGTAATAAATATTACTAATTTCGTCCATCTTGGACGAAATTATCGATATTGAATTATCTCCCTTTAAATTTCATTAAAAATCTTGCTCTACAAACTCATTTTACATCATTTCGAAATCATTCATCACTTTACAACTAGTATTTATAAACGAGATATATTCATCTCTCTGATCTGAAGCGAATAGCAATATACATCAAACATAGATTTCTGTTAGGCATTTTAATTACGAATTCCTTCGGTATCTGAATGAAAGTACGCCTTCCACTGCTTGGTGCAAAACATAAGATTTTTCTTTGTTAAATGTGATGAAATGTGTCTAGATTAATTAGTAAAGAATAAGACGAAAAACAAAAGCAATTTCTTTAATATTAGATTTCTAATTTACCTTATTTAAATCATGCACAGGAATTCTTCGAGCTTATGAGAACCTGTTCTGACGGCACAATAGTAACACACAATGATGGTAAAAAGATTGGCCGGAGATTACGTAGAACCGTAAGTGTCATAAAGTGATCAATTCGTGCTCAATACCTCTCTCCGCGTCCTTGGTATTTAGGGCCCTAGGTTATAAAACTTGTTCATGCTCAACTGAGAATTTTCTCAAAGTAAGAATTCAAATGAATGTATAAACACAAAATTAATTTTACAACTTGTTAATATTATCTTTTATGTTCAAACATTTATATTACAACAGAAGTAGAGCTTTCGTCTCAAGTTGAAATTTGAGAAAATATTGAGTTGAGAATGAGAAAAAGTTATGACCTTGGGCCCTGAAAGGAAAATGGAATTCTAACAATATCAAAAACTGTTAGTAGTACTTGTATTTTCAAAAGAAAGCACGTTTCACACCGATTTGGACTTTTCAAAATAAACATTAACCTAAAAAAGCAGCTGTATGTAAAAATCAGGCCAATACCATATACCTTCTTGTATCTGTTCTCTGTTAATGAATTGAACAGAGATGTTTTCAACAGATCGTCAAAATCATTCTATCGTTGAAAAGCACGTTTGATCGGGCATCCTAAATTGACGAGATTGATATAGATAAATATCGAAACATGTTGTCAAAATTAAGATTATCTTCACGTGATTTATTTACAGAAAAAGGGAGATACAAAAATAGTCAACGAAATGAGGGTAAATGTTTAGGATAAAGCTTAGGTGAAAAAGAAGACGAATGTAATTTTGTTCTCACTTGTCCGCTTTATTAAAAAAATGAGAAGGAAACTTGTTACAGAATCTTTGTATTTGAAGCCAAGTGTATACAATCTTGTAGAACTTTTTAATAGTAAAACCTTTCAGATTCAAAGTAAAAGAAATAAACTATTGAACTGGATCTGATGATTTGGCGATGTGGGTGCAGCACTGAGAGCTCTCATTATGACTGCTAAAATGTACGAAAATGCTTCAATGATTGGTTTCGGTTTTCATTTTTTGTTAAGAGCATGCCACAATGAGTACTAGATTACTTCTCAGTAAATATGTATTCGGTGGTTATCTTGTGGAATGTATTGTTTGAGTTTGACGTCAATAGAACCTTAAAATTGGTCTATGTCTTTAATGCAGTCAATAGAAACTATTTTTTTTTACTTTTAATATGCGAAGAAAAATATCAAACAAACACGCTTGTATTCTGTTTAAACATTAAGTTTGTTTATCTATTTGTGTTTGAAGCTCCAAGCTGGTAAAAGACGAAGTGGTATTTCTTTCCCGTTCGCAATGACTGAAACGAACAGCGACGAGGTAAGCATGAAGGATATTTGTTTATTTCGGTGTAAGAACGATTTGCCTTTCATTTAGTGATCAACAAAAGCTATTTTTATCACGGAGCCACGAGAGAAAATATAGCTTTTGTTTTTTACTTAATGAAAGATAAATCGATCATCCACAGAAACAAAGTAGTTTCACCTCTTATGAAATATAGCTTTTGTTTTCCACTCAAATAAATATAAATCGATCTACCACTGAAATAAACAATTGTTCTTTTACTTTGATTCAAAAGAAGGACGAAATGTGAATTTTCCAGACAAAAACCCTATTATTGCACGTCATTTTGCACGTAATTGTTTGTCATCAGTTCAATTGGCCCCGCTTAAGTAGGGCGTCAAAAAGTGAGAAATGTGCAAAACCAAGCAATTTATCTCCCACCAATGGGTTGATAATCGCAATACTACGTGGTATAGCAGCCGCGGGCTTCAAAATGATGTAATGAAACTGTGGACTGGTGCTACAAATAACAGGAATCCAATTTTAGGTGTTTCACCGCCCAAATTTGACCGAAAGATTGTTAAAAGCGGAGTAAAATCCCAGTTATAGAACAGAACAGAACAGAACAGAATTTTATTCAGAAATACGACTTGAACACATAGGTTCATCGTCGACATACAAACGAAATCAGGGTGCTCATGTACAATAATTGTGTAAGACAACCAGATGATAATATGTCGATATTTCTAGGATCAACCGAAAAGTAGTTTTTACATAAATGTATCAACGAACGCCTATTTAGACAAAGAAGACAGCAGACAGCGTATTATTTTCAAAGCGTCCTACATGGATGACGTCATAAACGAAACCATATTTTTTTTCTTTTTTCTCAAAATTGCCACTGAGAAATGTAGCAATATTTACTGAAAAGAAACCCCAAAATCTATCGTATTTCGTGAAAAAATTCGAAGCTTTTAGAAAAAACGAGCATGTTATCTATTTTTCGTCGAATAATGATCGGTTGGAAGTTCCGATGCATGTTTTATTCAAAATCACCGGGCTGTGTGGCAACCCGTTCTAAAATAAAAACCCGTTTTAAAACAAGTACTTTCAAAGTGAGTTTGCGTAGCATTTTGCTCTCGAAGTACTATTTCAATAAAACGGATTTAATTTCAAAACGAGTAGTTTTCGAATCGAAATATGATTTCGGGGGTATTTAACAACCCCCTTCCCACTTAAGAATTTTTTTTTAAAACGGGTCTTTATTTTAAAGCGGGTTGTAGCAGGGCTGTGGATATGTTTTATGTTCTTACTTGAAGTCTTTAATAACCTTTCTCACTGGTTCCAATAGATAAAAAGATATGATCCAGTCCAAACTTTATTGTATTCGTTTCAAAATGAAAATTAAACTAATCAAAAGATTGTTTGTTTTGGAGTTACTATAATGATTGGAAATTGACTTGTCGTAATAGGAAAGGCTGTGTATATGTTATAAATGCATACAAGTAACCATAAAACTCAAAACGTTCCTAGGTACATTAATAGAGGGAATAAACTATGCTATTTATCTTTACAGGAAGACATCGCTGAAATTTTAGAAAGTGTTGACAAGCGTGAGAAAAAGATAATAGAAGCGAAATATGTCGAGACATCTAGTAAAGACCTTCCGGTTATTGGTACCCGTGTTCGCCGAGGACCAGACTGGAGCTATGGTGATCAGGATAGTGGTGGGCCGGGAACCGTCATTGGACATGCTAACGATAGTTTGTATCGATTGATTGAATTATATGAAATTTACAACATAAAAATTAAATAGTTGAAAAAAAAAATGAGTATTAGATAGAGCATTTGTTATAGTATATACAGGTTCGTGGTTTTACCATTTAAGCATGTGTAATCGAGCTTTCTAGAGGCAGAATACATTTGGTGATAAATGGTTTATTGTTAATATTTTCGAAAAACCGTACAACATTCCAAAGAAGTTGCCTTCTCAATTCGAAAATATAATTGAGTGTTCTAGTTTCAGGAGATACAAGTTTTTCTTTCAAATGACATATTACTTCAATATTTAAAGTGGCTTTTAACAGTGTCCAGTTTGATCATAATCAGACGCATTTTTGGCAATGCCTTCGTCAGTGGTGTCTGAAATAACATTTTTTGTAATGTGATAGTTGCACTTTTAACACAGAAATATTAAGAAGCAGATATTTGCTTATAGAACTTTTTGTCTAGATTATGAGAATTGCAAATATGGGAATCTGCCGAGACAATTATCAATTCCCACTACCGAGTTAGATATTTTTCTATACAATACACTTAGTATGTATGATATTTATCTTATAACCTCTATTTGTCATGTTTTTGTCGATGTTTCTAACTCAATTGCAAGTTTCTAAATATAACCGTATTATATCATATAAAAATTATATAAAATAACTATGTGATTTCATAAAAAATATCATATGAGATGTTATCACATGGATATTTGTATAGTTATAAGATAAAGAATATCTGCTTTGTGAGAAAAAAAAATATCTTAAATTCCGGCACGGACCCAACATTTTCTTTCAGGAGAGGGTGTTTGGATAGAATGGGACAAGAATGGCAACACTAATGTCTACCGCTATGGGAGGGGTCAATACGACGTATTAATTGTCGACGATCCAAGAATGCCAAAACCCAACGGGAGGCTAGCGGTTGGCTGTGTTGTTAAACCAGGTAATTGCAGAAAGGCGTAGTTATTTTAATCGTATTTGTATTCCGCGATTGTCTAATAGAATTGATTTATTCATTAATTGCGTTGAAAGACATTGCAACATTTTCCAACAAATATCTTCATACACCGTTGACTTGTTTTTTTCCCAATCTGGATTCTATTGGATGTGTTTTTTCGTGAACACAGTTGATGGGGTTTAATAAATATTTGCACAATTGGACTAAATGGATTTTTGTGTGCGTGGATTTGTCTTCGTTTTTACGTTAAAAACTGCCATTCACGACATTGTTTGTTGGTGATTTTTTAAAAGAAATTGATTGGTTTAACCATCATCATCGTAACTATCGCGGTTCAGAAGTAGCACAGTCAATTATTAAGTTGCTTAGATCTGCAATGACTGACATATACAATTTACTTGTACAATATTTCCTGGTTGTATATTGCGCTAAATCGGATCATAGTAAACTGTTATTAATCAACCGTTTTTTCAAGGACCTGACTGGAAGCAGACCACTAGAAATGTGAAAGTCACTGATATGGGTGTTGTAATCAGGATGTTGGGTGACGAAAAAGTTCGGGTATGTATTTCGATTCAAATCTTTCTGCGTGAAATAAACTTGAGCCGAATTTTCGTTTGTGACTTGTAGCAGTGGTATACAACAGACGGAGTATCGCCAATCTAAAATCTTGATTTCTAAATGTACCCCCCATGTTGTGTGTACTCATTGGAATTGTCTCGAAGAGACGATTCCAATAGAAACCAACAACATGTTCTTTTGAAATCTTTGATTTTGAAATTAATAAAAAAGTATCCCCTCCACCTGTAGCTCTGTTGGGCAATATCTCCTGAAGATTTTCCATGTGGAGACTTTCGTTGTCCTTGATTTACCCGCTTCCTTTCCGTCACAAATCCAAATTAAACTCGGTTCCTTGTTCTGAAAGGAAACATTCAACTTATATGGATATGTTTAATCTTCAGGTACACTGGGGGTATAACACGAGAGGCGACTTCACTCACAGCCTCGAGGGAATATTTGAGGTCGAGTTTTGGTAGGTAACCATTCGTGTAAAATCGTTAATACGACTTTTAGTTATCTTTGAAATTTAAAGTACTACAGTTGATTACATCGTGAAATTGACTATCATCTCAATCAAAACGATTCTAAAACGCTCACTCGGTGCTCCATTTTTTCATTCAAAACAATCGCTCAAACCATTTAAATCCCTAAAAAGATAATATTAAAAACTTTTTGTTTAAACTGACATGATTGAAAATATAAGCGTCTGGTTGGTTCTGGAAGAAATATGCAGCTATTTATACAAGTTGTATGCAAATTTTATCCTGAACAAAATAAGCGATATTGGATTACATCCCTTTAATTTCACTCAAAACGCATTCATCTTACTCATTCGATTTCAATCCAAAGTCATTCAAAAATCATTTATCTTGTCGATTTCACGATGTTGTTAACTGTTTTTACTTGATTTCATCGTGATGAACTGTTCCTTTTCACTAAAATCTTTGAAATTTCCATAGAATGGAATCGGCTTTTTGGCAAGGCTTCTATCGAGACACGTTCGTAATTTTGCGCTACGTAATCTAAGCCTTTAGCCCACTCAAACTGCTTGTACGGCCTTTACTATAATCCAACAAGGCAGCATGTTAGAGATTTATTAACGACATAAATTTGGAAAATATACATGTATGGTTACATGTAAACAAAATACAAATAGTCTCCTACCAGTCAATGTAATGGTTATATGTTGTAGTCGCGACAGTAATGTTGTCCATAAACGCAGTTGTGTTGAGATCAGCATTGTACTTTCGGTCTAGATGAACTATCGTATCGGTCAATCGTTAACTGATTTTTGAAGCAGCGATGCTTTAATTAATAATTAAGACTAGATCAAAAAGCACACGTCACACACATGCAGGTGACATCTTTGTGCTTCTTACCGAGGGGCCAGTGTTAACTATTGTGAAAGCCCATCGATATAAAGGCATTTCTAACAGTTTAACGCTTACACCTGGGTATCAATCTTATAATTGAAAGTGTTAGATTATCATTTAAATCTGTGAACCATCAAGGGGGGCATCTGGAAACTCCGTAGAACAATTATTTGTAAAGGAGATTTATGCCATCGTTGGTCAACCAGAGTGCTAATTTCAAAAATACCACATGTATATGAGAAGTTAGAGTTGACATTCTAGATTCGGAAATCACATCGGTTTTGAAAAGTTTCGACCCTAGTCAGCCTGCGCAGTCAGCACAGTCTGACAAGGATCGACGCTTTACGCGCTACCCAGATGGTCCCTTTTCGCCTGACGGGATACATACCAGGCATAATAGTGGCATGGTAAGAACCTATGTTAGTAATATTTGACGTGTGAATCACTGATAATAGATTTCTACTTATCATTACAGCCCGATCAATGTAGCCCTTGAAGCAGCTGGATACAGCATTACAGGTTCGAGCCCAACATACACCACGAATCCTAGTCAGCCTATACCACCCGTGCCAACCAGACAAGTGAAAAACAAAAATAAGAACAAAAACTTATAATACATTTTAACTCGGTCATGAAATACATGAAATATGAGACAGTAAAGCGTTAGAGGATGGGGATTACTAAACTGTCTTTGCGTACGCTTCAATGTTTACGGACGTTATCGATTTACGCTTAAAAGTACGGGTTTGGTTTTTTTTTCGTACGCCGTTTCACTAATAATTCGTAAAATGGCATTTTCGGACGCAATTTCCCAACTTGAAATAACATCGAAGCAAAATAATTTTCACGTAAGGGTCGGTTAAAAACGCCGGAGAACCTGTCCTCCTTCCTTTGATTAGGGTTGTGTCCGAGCCTCAAATTCACACTAACACTCATACATCTGCGCAAAATTTACGAAAAAGCGTAATATTTAGAGTTTAGTGAAACGGGAGTATGCAAATTCTCATTGCGTACGCAAATATTCACGAAAAAAGTCTTTCGTACGCAGTTAGTGAAACGACCTCCGGGACATCACAATGGGCCAGAGCAACGATATTGTAAATGCCTATATACACCAAAATAAAGCAACTGATTTATGAGTGTGTGGAATGAAAACCCAATTTCTGCATATTCTTTATCTAGCTCTCTAGCTCCAAAAAAATGAATAGTATTTGCTCATAATCAAATCAACAGTCTAAGTAGAAAACATACAAGTAATTAAAGTAAATAGTGTATCTGTCCAAAGATTTACTAAAGCATTTTCTTTTAAATTCATCCACCATAATTTTATAATATGTCATCATTTTGTTGTTGGTCACCCTTTCTATCAGATTATTATTTATAATCATTTATTAGATTTTATCAGATTATCACTTTCATTCATTTTTCATTCATTGTAAAAAAGAGAAATTTCAAATTTGTTTATTTTGAAAGAATTGTCTTAATGTTTCGACATCGTAAAATAAAGAAATTATTATTAATATTTTTTTATCATTATCATCTGTTTGGACACAAGTTTGAAAACGATTTAAAAAAAAAAGAGGAAGAATCCCGAAAGTATTTTAAGGAAAAACAAAGTTTTTTTTTTTTTTTTTTTTTTTTTTTTTTTTAAACAATCCACCGTTGTCTCTTCTAGGTTATTATAAATGTTTCAGATTTGACTATATAAAAAAGTATCACCAATAGACTTAAAGAATTTTGTAGAAGCACAGTGAAATGATTACCTAACTTTCTTTTTTGATAAAGACGAAACATATTTATAATTTTATGTTTGTACTCCATGCACGAGTGCAGAAAAGAAAAGAAAAATACATACGACTACACCTATATGGCCTCTGCTTCATGAGTCAAATTGCCGTCGGAGAAAGACATTTTTAGTGCTTCTTTATTGTTTCAAAGACTCAGACTGTGTACCACCTGTTTGAAAAGAAATTATTTTAGCAACTACTGTTGAAACATTCTTCGTTGATATATCTTATCAATCGTAAAGAAAAATGTGTCATTCGTTCTTTTTAACAAGTTTATTTGCTTCTTGATATTTGGGACTTAATGGTGAATAGATAATGTCGAAATGAATTGCTTTGTGAACTCCGTGCTGTTTTCTCATTTTCAAATATTATTACAAAAATACATATTCTTAAAAATCGGAAAAGACCGTATAGATTCGACCCTTACCTTGCCGAAGTTCTTTTCAATCACCATAAATTTCAATTTTCCGTTTGCTAGTAGAATTGTGCGATTCATAGACTACCATATGTTACGTTTAAAGCTGTATTCGGATTGCCACGCGATTAATTGGATGGATACCGCTTTAGATTGGAGAGTTGAAAAATTAAATAATTGCAACCCAAAAATTAAGAATTTTGTTTGGTTAAAATCGCAACACGTGTGGAAATCCATTGAATTTTAATTCTGTATCTTTATACAGAAATAAAGTGCAATGGATATCACCAAAAGGTCTTTCGGGAAAACACCCGACCTCTCTATCTGCAAGTCTCATGTTATAGAAACTCTAGTAACCCTCGTTTACCTTCCACAACCTAACGTTGTTACTTAATCTATTTAAAATTAAGATGTTTTCGAAAGGTTTCATTAGGAAATCTCGGTCAACATTTTTTAAGTTCACGAGTTCCGAATGTTGCGGAACTATAACGGGTCCACTACCGTAAATTGGAACTGCCTTATTGCTTTTAAAGAACCCACCACCAACACCATTCTACCCCCCCCCCCCCCCGCCACCGCCTCCACCTAGCTCAAAAAAGGGGGGCACATGACGTTTTGGGTTTGTTGTTTTTTTTTTACTGAAATGTAATGTAAGGCAACCTTTAAGGTATGTTTGCGGTTATTCGGTTTACCCATAGCCATAAAAATTCTAATAGAGTCCAATGCTCTTATAAAACCCTATCACCCTTTTTCAGAATTTAAATTGGCCATTGTAGATGTGATTTTACACAATCTTCAAGCCTCTTATAAAAGCCCATCCACACAAAATCAACGTCATGAACAGTTCAACAGAGGATTTATGCACCTTTTCCCAAACCTTATGTTAATGTTTTGCCACAAAATATGTTTTATATAGGCTACTGATAGAGAATAGTCGATTGAATTATTCATTCAAATCCAGTGTTTTTCGTGATGACTAAGTACTAGTAAATATATAGCATTTTCGGCCATTTGTTCTCCATCTAAACAAATACCGATGGATCAGCGCGAAATAGTTGTAACTGTCTGTACGGTTGTAGCCAATTACATCTGTTTCGCGCTGAGCCATTGGCATTCAGTGCTGCCTCTAATGAAAAGCCCGTCCCTTTCTAATGGAAATGCGATTATCCAAATAGAACCCCGATGTTGTATTAGAGCTTTTACGGTATTACTTTTTACAATGAATCAGCCAATCGGATTCATATTTCGAGCTTTTACGGTATTACTTTTTACAATGAATCAGCCAATCGGATTCATATTTCGAGCTTTTACGGTATTACTTTTTACAATGAATCAGCCAATCGGATTCATATTTTTTTAGTATTATACTGCCAACAACCCATATAGGTAAACACAAATAACTAAACGTTTTTGTTAATGTGCGCTGAAAATTATACAACATGAATTTCGAAGTATAACAAGTATGTCAATATCTTATCCGGATTGAGACTGTTCTAAGTTGGTCATGCTGTAGTTATGCGGCAATGGTCACATCTACTATTTACCTTACTAGAAAAAGTTGAAAGAAAAAAATATTTATATTTGAAGCCACTTATATCAAAGAGAAATAGTCCTTAATATCCCTCGGTGTTTGATTCATGCGAGGATTTTTTACGATTTCTTTGTCTTTTTACCCCATCCATAGATCTTTTTTTTTCATACAACTTTGCCATCTGCCCTCGGTTTGTTATGAAGTAGGCTTATATTTCTGCTTGACATGCGACGGTAAAGTATCATATATCTTAGTAGGCTACTTTTGTCTACCATCAGTAACTTAATCCATATCCTGCTGTATTTAAAATTTTATTTCGTTTAAGAAAACATTTTTTGGGACATTTCATCCACTCTTGCCCAAATTTCGCCACGAATAAATGAGTAGAAAGCAGTCGATATAGGCTAAGATCAGCCTGCACGTCAGTGCAGACTGGTCCTAGACTATACTGTCTGCCAAAGTTTTTGTACAGTAGGGAAAAGCCATGAAAAGGACGAGAGGGTATCTAGGCCAGGGATGCTGCAAGTGCAGAAATGTAAGTGTTACTGTAGTTGAACGTGAAGCATTCTCGTTCCATGTTACAGTTCTTTCCTGACGAAAAGCTTTAATACAATAACCGACGAAAATTATAAATATCTAATTGTGGCATACTATATTGGGGTGCAATACTTTAAAACAACGATACATTGCAGAAGCTGTAACGCTGCACTTCTTGGAGTAATATTTTTTCAATATAAACAACGACATGCAGTAAAGAATGTCAGTAACGTGAAAATTATTTCAGAATATAAATTAATGAGTGGGGTGAGCAAGTTTTAAATACAGTCAATCTTGCTCAACCGACCACCTCTTTTAAGCGACCATTTTTATTTAGCGACCGTTTTCAAAATCCCCTTCTTCAAATCGAAATATCTGAAAAAAAAGATATCACTTGTATAAAAAATGTTGTAAATGAATCCTATGATGTTAAAACTCACCAGAATCATCTCAATAAGACGATTCTGTTGAGTTTTTACAGCATGTGGTTTTTGAGAATTTCGCTATAACAAAAATATTCGATCAAATTAATGTAATTGTAAACAAAACGTGTATTAAGCGACCATTTTCTTTAACGACCGTTTTTTGGTGGTCCCATTCCTGGTCGCATAATACAAGTTTTAATGTTGTAATATATTTTTTTCGGTCATTGCGAGACCTACCCTGCGTTCAGGAACACATAAAGGTGCAAACAGTTGGCAAATTATACCCCACTTTGCACGCAATTCTTTTAGACAGTTTAAGTATATCAGTTAGTTCTGAGTGACATTTTCGCAAAGTCGCCGACTAGTAGACAGGATTAAACTTGAAAAAAAAAACTCACAGACGCGTCGCCGTACAAAAAAACACACTATTGAATTGGCCTATGCACCCATCAGTCATTCCACAAAAAGACGTCGGCCCTCGGCGAATCATTGTCGGCGCATCGGGTATAAGCTCCGACACTACAGCTAGTGTTACATAAACACTCCAACGATAATTATTATCATAATTATCATTAATCACATTGTTTTCCCAATTGAATCACATTGTATTCCCGTTTTGCAGTAAAATAGGTCAAATTTTACAGTTGACATATGACTATTCCGGATCGCATATCGTTAAGTCTAAAATTAATCCCATCATCTGAAACTCGAGATCTACTCGATCTAGGACAAGACTGCACAGTGCAAATATGTCAAAACAGAATTTTTTATCCTTTTGCTGTTAAGAGAATAATATTTTTTTCTGTGTAAGATCGATTTATATCTCTTTGAGTGAACTAAAGCTATATTTTCACGAGTGGTAGAGCCACGAGTGAAAATATAGCTTTTGTTGTTCACGATATGATTTATCAATCAATCTACCTCGAAAAAGAAAAGATGCAAAGATGAGACGACAAGATATGAAAAAATATAGGACAAATTTACTTTAAGCGCGTCATTTTGCGCGTGGTACTAACCAAGTGTCCTTCGCGCGATATTCGCTGTCCACAATTTATTGAAAATATTTCCAAATCATTCCACCAAATTTGACAAAAATGTTCTTTTCGCGTAATCCTTTCAGTTGTTAAAATAATTGCAATCCAACAGTAACAATGGTTGTAATTGCAACAAAAAAGGAAAATAAGGTAATCTTTTTATTCTGATCAAGAAGGCAGTTAACCTTGATATTTGATGTGTAAATGTAGCACTATCTAATGGGTCTCTACCAAGTTCATATCATGCTAATTACTAATCTACCTTAGACACGGAGAAGGAAATCTAGGAAACATGAATTATAGAAGTCCAATGACACTTAATGAAGCGATATGGGTCTTTCTTGTTCATTTGATGCGTCGAAAACGGCTTGTGAGTGACAGAGAAACGGGAAATGTGTCCATGGAAGACAAGCAGGTAATGTTTTATCCAATTGCGTCGTTGCTTGGAATAAACATGCATATAAGTTAATCTGTGTTTAGAACTCGTCCCAGTAGAATGGAGACATGTTTTATGTTAAATTTCAATTTAAGGTAGTAGACCCGTAATAGTTGCGCAACGTTTTGGAAGTCACGAACTTTCACAATGTTAGGGAGGTTTCCTAATGAAAACCATACGGAAAACGCGGTTATCACTGACTGCCGAACGTTCCGGATCTATTATGAGTCCATTTCCTTACAACATATACGATGATATGTTCTATTAATCGAAGAATCGTGGAAAAAATCTCTTTTTTTCACAAGAATTGACATGTCCATTATTCTTTCAAGTTATAATGGGTTAAGCAGATAAAAGTGCTTTCTTCATACCAAGGCTATTTCTG
Organism: Fragum whitleyi; assembly: GCA_948146395.1. Taxonomy (NCBI): domain Eukaryota; kingdom Metazoa; phylum Mollusca; class Bivalvia; order Cardiida; family Cardiidae; genus Fragum; species Fragum whitleyi. Next base: position 12,472,025 of record OX411543.1, on the reverse strand, counting down.
ACCGTTTGAAGCCCCCGTCTCAGCGCAGTTGGTTAAATGTTGGACTCAGCAATATAGGGTACCCAGTTCGATTCCTGAATGCAGCTCATATTCGTTCCTTCATTTTTGTCTAACTTATGGGAGGTTAAAAGTAAAGAGGCATGATCCGCTTGAAGCTTGGAAAAGATGTTGTAGTACTTCTCAAGTGACAAAATCACGAATCTGCTTTAAGTTGCTCCAGCCGCCGCGATGTCACTAAAAACTGTTAAAGGCGATGTAATGTCCTAATCAAAAAGAAATTCCGACTATTGAAAGGGTTAAGGGTCTATTTGATGCAGAGTAATTTGAGTCCTAGTGTGTATTTTTTTTTCTTTGTCTTTTTTTAATACCACTTGAAAAGCCTGTATATAATGTTACGAACCTGCTATTTACCGGTAGTATACGGACCATATCAAGGTAGGACAGGTTTTTTTATGAGACGAAGACAATATGTTTTGTATTCATGAAGGTATGGAACTAAAATATTACAACCTGTTATGTATGAAGATTTTTACATGTCGGTGTTTGGTTCAATATCACAAAATAATTTAACAGAGAATACATTAAAAAAAATAGATAAGGTTGAAATATAGAGGATAATCGCATAGAAGATAATCTATGAAATCAACAAAAAATATATAATTTAATTTCTTGAAGAAAAATGTAAAGATTTACCCTCAAATACATAGATTGTTTATGGGACTATTTTCCGCGGAAGCTTACAAAATAGCTGCGTACTCGAAATTACTTTCATTGATAAATGAAAGCATTTTTTAAGCCAATGTGAATTAACTAATACTGATTAGCACAACCAAAGTTAAATCATTTGTCTCTGCTTAGACACATCAAAAAGAGTGAAATGAACGAAAGCAGGATATATTCTTGGTTATTTCACTGGTTTGGCGTTAGGTTTATCAAATAATATTCTGAATTTATTTCTCTATAATCCACCGAAAACATGAAAGAATAAATGTTTATCAGTGCTAAGATTTTTGTTTCATACCTCAACATTTGTTTCTTGGCAAAAACAATTTTTAATTCTGAAAAAAAAAATCACGGAATAATTTCTATTTTCTACGCACGCTAACACCCACTTGATACAATTCAAATGAAATACGATATAATTTCAAGAAAAGCTAATGACAAAAGGCATAGTGATATTCAAATAAAATGCTAAGACCTTCTATTGGTATTATAATTTTCTTCAACGTTTAGTTAATTATACATGTACTAGATAATTAAACTTCTATTCTATAATTGTAATCAACTGTATTTGAAATCGTTCACATGATTTTTAAGGAATATCATTTTAGCCTTGTCCGTCCGGATTCCGACCGAATAATGTCGGGACCATTTCTCCAAAATGAAAGTTGCATTTCAACATGAGCATGAGCGTGATATTTCCAACGATTTCAAATATGTGCAAAGCAAAGACTCTGACCAGCCTGTGCATCTGCACAGTCTTACCAGAATCTTCTAATTAGTTTAATAGATAGATAAGGTCTCAAAGTATCTGTTGACCATCTGGTAACTTTATATTTACAGTATGTGGCTGTCCTCGCTAGTCAGTGTTTGCACCTCACGAACACCTCAAATTGTTTGAAATGTTATGCACAGGCTCATATAATTTGGCATAAAAATATCCCATCATCTTAAATGTGAACTGCAAAAGAATTTCGAGCTACATGTAGTTCAAAGTTCAAAATCACAGGATGAAGACAAAGAAAAAAAATTGTCCGGGACATTTCTCCTACATCTATGAATGGATTTCAAAATAATTTTACATGAATGTCCTTTATCAACTCTAAAGCTGTGCATTCGAAAGAATTTTTGAAATAGGTAAATATACGTGTCAAAGGTCAAAATTTAGGTTGTCTGGAGCAAACCTCCTACATTTATGAATGGATTACAATATGAATTCATACAAGAAGTAACCATCATCAATTATCCGGGCCTTTTTTTCATGTGAGCCTGTGCGTGATATTTCCAACAATTTGAAATATTCGTGAGGTTCAATAATTGAATAGCGAAGTCGACCATATACTGCAAGTATAAAGTTATCTTATGGTCTACAGATAATTTGGGATATTATCTTTCTACTAAACGCATAGTGAAGACTCTGGTCAGACTGTGCGGATACACAGGCTGGTCAGAGTCTTTGCTTTACGCATATTTGAAAATGTTGGAAATTTCACGCACAGGCTCATTCATAGATGAATTTCAAAATGATTTAGTAAATTTGTTCCCCAAGGTGAGTTTCAAGCGTAGAGCCAAGTTCAAGGGTACTTTCTGATGAAGGTCCAACGATAGAATTTTGTCAAATTAGTCTCGTCTGATTATAACACATCTCTTACAGTCATGAATGGATAAGTACTAGTGTCATTTGAAAAAAGTGTTTGAATATGCGGAAGGTCAAGGAAACAGCCAATCTCATTAAATTAAAGCGACCATATTACCTACCGCTACGCCCCTGTCTGTTGCGACGTGAAAACAGAGCATCTTTTCTTCTACAATTCTCGTTTTATTTTTTTTCTCGTACATTCATGGTTGTGTTTCAAATCAATTTTGGACAATTGTTCCCCTTGATCAGTACTTGTGTCACTCGAGAAAAAATGTTAGTGTGATAGCAATATTTGCGAGGGCAACCGTGACTCAATTCTAGTTCTCATCAGAAATTAAGGTTTCGTTGGACAAATAATGCATAGCCTAGATTTCATGCCATTTATGCTTTCTGCTTGGATTTTGATGGAAAAGTTTCCGAGTTGTTTGGAATTTCGAGTTGTACTTCTTTAAAACAAGTTTTAGAAATTATGAAATCACGCACTTCTGTGACATCGTCCATTTGGCGATGGATCTCAGTTCAACGGAGTAACTTGCATAACTTGTCACCGTGTATTCAATTTTATTAAAGACTAACATTGACTAATTTCAATTTCAACTCCACATATAAGCTTTGTAAGGTATCCCAGATGACTACACCTAACGTTAAACGTCGCATTTTATGAAAGGGGTTATATCTATAGATATCTACACCAACGAAAAGCGTTGAATATCCATTTTTTCCAACAAATTAAGATCACAAGTGATCAGGTAAGGGTGGTCTCGGTACCGAAATCCTTCTTCCACACGGTATATTACTCTGATATTATTATTATGAATTGCGGGTCCAATTTGGCAGAATTGAAGCAGCGTTGACTGCCTTGTCATTAGACAAATCAAAATCAACTATGCTCCGGACAAAGTCAATTTGTTCACTGGATCTTTACTGTAATCTCGAGTCGACCAAAACATACAAAAGAACTGTAAGCGCAGAGGTGTCCTAAAATCTCGTCAAGAAGGAAATAAAAAAAAATATTTTTAAAGATATGCTTAATGAAGGAGATGTGCTCCTGACAAAAATGTGGTGTAAACTATCCGTAAATCACACGACACTGCATGATACATTATCAAAGGGGGCAACATGTAAAACTTATATTCGAATTAATAGTAAAGGCGTCCTTACAAAATTCGAAAATCTACAAACTGAACGTCCGTGCACAAGCATGACGAAACAGATAAAAGTAATAACCAAAACAAAGTTCTAGATATGTGTATGTTTGACCGTGAAATGACACAATGAAATAAATTATTACTTGAATAGAAAACGCTTTCAGTGAGACATGAAACTGAAAATCGATTATCATAGTTTGAATCCACAAAGAGGATTCGCATAAAAACTAGATTTTTTTTAGAATTTTATGATTTAATGGAAGAAATCTGTTATTTTTTTAAGGTAAAATTATATGTATCGCCAATCAAAGAAGTAAACACTTCCACATTTTAAGGCTGGTTCTTTTTGTGAAAAAAAAAAAACATACTGAAGTGTTGCTTTCTCGTTTTTAATTCATCTTCGCATTTAACAAATATTTAAGCAAATGACAATGCATGATCATTGAGAGACACGACTAAAATTAAATTATTACAGAATGGAGAAAAGCGTAAAAGATATCGTTGACGAGAAGATAGCACACAAGAAGGTGATGGTCTTTTCCAAGAGCTGGTGCCCTCATTCGAAAGAGGCTAAAGGTGTGTTAGCCAAATACAATCTAGGCGAGGACTACGAAGAATGGGACATAGACCATGAAACTAATTGTGATGAAATACAAGATTATCTCAAATCTATTACAAATGCCAGAACGGTAAGTTTTATCGTGTGATTCATGCATGTCTTGAAACGACTCCGAAGGTTCTATTCCAAATTGAGTTAAATATTTATATGTTGGTTTTACTGAGACAAAATCAGTTAACTGAATAATTTGACCGAAATTTCCGAAGTTGCGACTGTTCAATACCGACCATGTAGTCAAATCTTGCCAGTCCCTCCTTACCTTCACTCTGAAAAGATTGTATTGGTAAACAATGTCGATTTTTTCTTAATTTTTGGCGGGCGTGGGCGATACATTTCACATTCCTAACGATCCCCTTTTATTCGACTGGCCAATATTATACATGCTTGTAATAGCTCAGGATACATTTATACAGTATTTACTCTAATAATAGCGCCCTTCCAAAAAGTAGCACCCCTACATGTTTTACTAAAAAACACCACTTCAAATGCCTAAATTTAAGGAACTTTTTCTCTAATTTGAGGTGAATTTCCTCTAACAACCATTTAAATGGTTGTTCAGAGGAAATTCACCTCAACTTAAAGGGAAAAGGGCCTAAAAGACATTAATTTTAATGATTTTTTAAATCAGAAAATGCATACCCAATTAGAGCTCTCTGACCATGTCATGTACAACCCCCGGGAGCCTTTATCAGAAGAAAAACGGTTTTAAGAAAAACTGTGACCATTTAATTTAAATTATTACCATTAAAAGTACGAAACGTGACGTCGAATGCCATAAGCGCATTGTAATTAACTCTCCTGGGGCCTGTTTTACTAAACTTCTTACGAAAAAATTATCGTAAGTCAAAATCATAAATCGTACCTGGTATTTTCATTTATTGTAAGATTCTGCCTTGTAATATCTCATCGGAATTGTCTTTAGAAGACAATTCCAACAAGATAATGCATGACAGAACTCCAATTTTAGTTACTTATCTAGAAGCAATTTTAATTTTTCACTTCAAATGATCGTAAGTTGTTTAGTAAAACGGGCTCCTAGTCCTCATATCTGAAATCACTAAAAGGGTCGTGGCTTACTGGAGTTAAAGTCTACGAAATAACATGTTGTAGAAATACTTAATCGTAGCCCAGGACACTGACGGGGAAGTTGCGTAAGGATGTGCGTCAGGATAACGGAGAGAGGGTTACCATTTACGCCAATAGGGGTAACTCATACTCGGCCTGTTTTAACCTGTAGTTCCGTCATTTTTTAAATGAAATTTACCAGTCTAAAGTCTATACTGTTATAATAACTTTTGTTTCAAATATCTCTTGTTGTCTCATTTTTGACGTCACGATATGTACGTAACTGCATTAAAAGCAAACAACTTGCAATGCCAATGACTTTTCAATACAAATTGAGCTCTTTAATTTATATTTCCAAAACATTTGTTTTGTCAAATTTTGTCTGGATTTTAAGATATGGTAAAAATGCCGTTTGCATTAATAGAATATCGACTCAGCTCCCTTTAAGTGCAAAGGGAAGACTCTGATCAGATTTTGCGGACGCAAAGGCTGATCAGAGTGTTTCATTTATGCACAATCAAATTGGTAAGAAACGTTACACAAAGGCTCGACTCCTTTTCGTCTCTTTTACAGGTGCCCAGGGTGTTTATAGATGGTAAATGTATTGGTGGTGGCTCGGATACAAAGGCTTTGGATGACAGTGGCGAGTTAAAGACTGTGTTGGAAAAACTTTTACAGCGACCTTTGTCTTGAAAAACAGATGATACATCGTACATTTTGTACATTTAAAATACAATATGTATACAATTAAAGTTGCTTAGCATCAATTAAAGGAATTCGGGTTTTATATTAGGTATTTCATTATAATCCTTAAAATTGTCAACCCTTACCCTGTTGGATTTAGATACTTTAGCGAACACATTTTCTATTTCGGTGACTCCACATCTGTGCAGGCTGATCTTAGTCTATATTGTTTGCCAAAGCCTGGTGTGCGCACAATATAATGTGCTGTAAGTAGCTAGATACATTTTTTTTTCCGAAGGGGGGGGGGGGGGGGGAAGGGGATTACAGAATGATTTGGAAAACTTTTAAGGAGACAGCGTAGATATCTTGTTCGAGGCAAATTTCCTGGTTAACACAGACCAAAGGAAAGATGAAACATTTATTTTCCCTTCGTTCAGGATAAAAACGAATGAGATGCAAAGTTGGATATCATTCCAAAACGCCCTCCAAGCGACTTTGCATTCTGAACGCCGGCCTGTTTTCTACGAATATTTAGTAACGACAGATCGTGTTTATAGGGATGAGTGTCTTTTTCACTGCGTTTATTGTGGTATAAAGTGCAATTGCCTTAGCACATGGCAAATAACGCCCGTAGGGCGTTATGGTTAATCCATGTGCTAAGGCAATTGCACTTTATACCCCAATAAACGCAGTGAAAAAGACACTCGTCCCCTATAATTGCAATCATCTAGATCGCAGAAACTATTTAAATACTCAGCCTAACATTAAAGCTTCAAGTCTACTTTCTGAGCGTATAAATTACATAATCTATGGGCCAACTTATTTCTCCCCCGGGCGGGGCCCGATTTGGTTGTTTTTCAGCCGGGCCACAATTTGAAACCCGGCCCTGTGTTCCGGTTGACAAGATGCTACAAACCGTTTTCTAATTATACCCCGCTTTGCGCGTGCACATGCTTGCGAAAACGAGTATAATTTGAAAACAGTTTGTAGCATCTTGTCAGCCGGAACACAGGGCCGGGTTTCAAATTGTGGCCCGGCTGAAAAACATCAAAATCGGGACCCTTTCGGGCGAGAAATAAGTTGGCCCATTTGGATCGTGTATTGTTTATCTCGCTATCGAAGTGAAATGTCATATAGTAAAACAAACGACACATAAATAAAAGACAACATTAAAATTCGTACAGGTATTAATGACAAAAAGCTTGATTCTGCCAAGTTAGATCTAGTCTGTATTTCTAAACGAAAATGGCGTGGTCGGTCTTAGTTGAGAGGGTTGCTTGAAGGTCTTGGTCGAATCGCTGTTTTTTAAGTTTAGGTCGGCTCACAATCAGAACTGCATGCTTGGAATCGTAAAATCTTTCGAAAATATATTAATTTATAATAGATTGAATAGCAATGTTGCGTTGATGATCGGGAACTAGTTTAATTCGAGTTCCTTCAACACAGGACTTGCAGATCGATTTCGGGGGTTTCCCGAAAGACCTATTGCATTTTATACAGATAAAGTGCAATGGATTTCCCCACGTGATGCGATTTAAACCAATCAGAATTCTTTATTTTATTGGATTGCAATTATTGTCCTATATTACCTTTGCTTTCTTTGGTAGCGCGTCGGACTGTCAATCAAGAGGTTCCGGGTTCGATCCCCGGCGGCGGCACTCATTCTTTACGACTATTTGGTTCTCAAAATGGATTGATAGTCACTAGTCTGGCTGTCAGACTATTCTTCAAAGTGAATTTAATCTGGTAAAGTATTCAAGGTAATTTAAATTCAGTTTCTTGTCTCTGAAAACTTGAACTAAAAATTTAAACAGAAACGACTGCTTCTAATCTAAAATGCTACATGTATCCCTTTCCTTACAGAAATGTATATGATTAAAGTATGAAATTGACAAAATTCTTATTTTAACACTACCCCCAATCTCTATGGTGTTAATTAAATTTACAGGTAAGTCGGGTGCATTTGACCTAATAAACTTTCTCAAAGTATTAAGATTGAAATACTTAATCTTTTGTTGATAAAAATTCACTTCCCGTTAATTGAGTAATATTCATATCCTCTACTTCGCAGCAACGGTTATGATTTCATTTCATAAGGTGTTTTTTTTCTGTTGTATTTAAGAATACATCGGAAATATTTGAAAATGTGCTGTTAAGTAGGTTGGCATATTTTTACCTCGAGATACGCGGTCGCAGTATCGTGATAATTTCAACAAAAATTGTTTGTGAAACACGAATACCCCCGTATTAGCATTTTCCACATAATGAACTTGACAGATGACCTTTGCCTTGTCTCATGATATTGACCTTGATACCTACGGATCCGCATCGCTTAGATCTTTCGTCTTGCATTGGCTTGAAAATATTGGAAATGTTAAGTTTTTTGGTTAAGTTTCGGGGTTATTAAACCTTGAAAGATGAACTAAACTTTGCCGCCTGACATTTACGTCTGTATCAGCAGATGCGTATCACTGAGATATATTATTTTGTTATAGCAATAGCATTACAGTTACATAGGTCCTTGTTAATTAAATTAATACCATGTCCGGTCCTGGATAGTTCGAGTTTGTTAATAAAGCAGTAATCACCATCTATGTGTTGTTCTACATCCATCCGTAGGTTATAATATATATCATCATGTCAAATGTGAGGCTTGTATCTAGATTGACGTCTGTTATCCTTTTTTTTAATTACAACGTTTAATGCCAACTACAAACACCAAGATACAGGATGTTGTAATAGAAATTCCGACTTCTATAATTGGAAACTTTATCTAATAGGAACATTATTTTTCATGATACGACTTTCTTGTATCTCTACGCAGAAACATGCTACCATAGTTTAGTGTGACGAAAAATCTTATTCAACCAAAGTCATAAAACGGCGAGTACGTTTTGGCCAAACCCCCATCCGGTGAGCGACCTACAGAACTCCATTAGGAACTTTGCTCGAGCATTTTCGTAAACTGGAAAGTACCTCGGACGTGTAGTAATTTTGAATCAGTTTAGGTAATTCGGTTTCTGGTGGCACTTCGGTTATTTAATACCCTTGGAGAAAACACATCTTGTTAATTCTTTGCGATTGTCAGTGGAGATTTTAATGGGATCGTTGATGCTTGTGACGTCATATAAACCCACATGCAAAATGAAGGGTTTTCATGGCTGCGCCTTATTATTCCAGAAGGCCATTTTGTAGAATCATCGAGGTTTCCGGATTGACAGACCCATTGACTGATTCCATCTGCGCTACTCTCCGATGTTGATATGCCAATCGGTTAGGACAGGCTCTCCAGTCAATCAGAATCCCCCTGGCTGATGCTTCATGCAAGGTTTCAAGTTTTTTTGGTCGATTTTTACTAAGAAAATTACTACGAAAAATCCTGTTTTACTGTACTTAGTCAGAAATAACAATGATAAATCGGGGGAATATATTAGAAGAAGAAATAATTCAGTAGATGCGTAAATGGCTAAAGATCCGCAGGTATAAGTAAGTATCAATAACCGTTATCGCCTTTCATTTTCAGTGTATAATTCATCTTTGTCCCCTCACTCCAAATGGTTAATCTATACTATCTTCACCTTGCCAACTTTAAATTTGACGCGATTCATAGTTACTGAAACTGAGTGATATTTGATCATATTTACCATGCTTAGTCAGAAATATCAGGAGAATCTTTGACCGAAGATATCAACGGGCCCGAGATGATAAAACTTTGTTGTCATGTTCAACTTGAGATTAAAGGTGTAATTCTGATGTAATAACATGATAAATGTAAGTTACTTCGTCAGCGGGCGTCCAAGTTCTGATTTAAGCTTTAGTTACGAGGTTTTGGTTATTCTACGTAGATTTGTTTGAAATAAGATAAAATTGCCAGTATCGTTTTTCGTAATATATGAGTCTATCTGTGCTTTTATTTTTTTCTAGTAAATTTCATTTTTCTTACTCATTAGAAATATTACTTAAGAATTCAAATAAACATTTGAAGACGGAGTTCCGGGTAGGCGGAGTGATTTTATCTATTTTTTGATCATCATGTACCGATCCAATGTAGCTTCAACTTGTTTTAATTGTCCAATAGTAGACGTCAGTGAATTTCAAATAATACGGGTTTGGGTTGAAAAATAACTATTATAAATATGTTAATAATTCGCGAATTAAGTCCCAGTAGAGCAAAGATCTTTAATACCAATTACTCGTTTACGTTTAACAACAGAAATACCAAAGCTTATGGACTTGTACGGTTTCACTATGGCTATACTGTAGTGTATGCAGGTGTGTCTTGGTGATTCATAATAAAACCAATGAAGAAGTACTAAACGATCCTGTGCGTGACATTTCCAACAATTTGAAATATTCGTGAGGTGCAGACATTGAGTAGTGTTTACAGCCATATACTGTAAATATAAAGATACCTGATGGCCTACAGATACTCTGAGACCTTATCTATCTACTACACGCATAGTAAAAACTCTGGTCGGACTTTGCGGATGCACAGGCTGGTCAGAGTCTTTGCTTTGTGCATATATTTGAAATTGTTTGAACTATCACACACAGGCTCAAATTGAACTGTTTGATGCTTTTAGCTTTTAGTTAAATTCAAGACGGAATGATGCGAACAAGGAGGATTTGCTGCATGTAGAATAATGCAACCTACGATAACTGTTTTGGACAGTAAAGTCTCGTCATTACTCTGGAGAATCTCGCAACCTTGGCCAAGTCCCTTCTACGTGATACGGGCCTCACACCCAGGGGACCAGGCAGGAAAGACATAGAGCCCTCTCCTGTGGTCCGTACAATATGCCATCGCAGTCAGCGGATACTCTTCATCTCCAAACATCCCTTTCATGGCCAACCGAACTAAATAAATGGGTTGGGTAGGCGCGAAAGGTAGGTAATAAACGTGAACTTAATCTCGCAGTGTTCATCTCCATGTGCGCTTATCCACACTTTTCCAGATGTATAACAGCCTTTTCACTACAATACTGCCTTCTATGTCAGAGCCATACACCTAAATGAAGTGGACCCGTAATAGTTCCGCAACCGTACCGAAGTTATGAACTTTAACAGTGTTAACCGAGGTTTCCTAATGAAAATCATTAGGAAACCTCGGATAACATTGTTAAAGTCTATGACTCACGTAACGTTGCAGAACAATCACGGGTCCTTAAGGATCGTAATAGTGTAGTGGGCCTACAACAAATCGGTTAAGTGAACGTATGCGCTGCAGCGCATAAGCGTGTGTACGGGATTGATGGGGCATCGGCTCATTTAAACTCGAATCTCAGGAAGATCGCACAACGGGGGCACATAAGCAAAGTTTCTGATGTTCAGATCAGTTCAGTGAACAATTCCTTACTTTTCTGGAAACTGCTGTATTTCTTCGATTGTTATGCTAAAATATCGTAATTCTCCTGAGGCGCGATATGCTACTCTCAAACATTAAAAAGTGAAGCTGCCCGCTTATTCAATCATACAATTTTGAATGCAGCCTAAAGGGTCAAGTCATCTCCTCTGCTTTGCGGGGTAAACCACCAATATTTTCGAGTCCAAAAATCTAGGTTGTTTTTTTTTTTTTTTATTTCAGTCATTACGATAAGAAAACCCAAGACGGCTAAAATTTATTTAAAGGTTTGAATATACACGTCTTAAATAAACCTAAGAGCCTCTTTGAGCTGAAATATACAGAAATTTGCCCGTACACGATCATTGCATCTGCAATTAGACAAGAGTGATTGATTGATTGAATGGTGTTTTACGCCGCTTTCAACGTTATTTCAGTTATATCGCGGCGGCTGGAGCACCTAACAATGGATTCCTTACATCTTTTCCTAGCATCCAGCTACTATCTCACATACATCTACGATTATCGACCCATTGGTGAGAGACAAATAGTCGGAAAGAATGAGTGCCGCCGTCGGGGATCGAACCCGTGACCTCTAGTTTGACAGTCCGACGCGCTACCAACTGCGATAAGACGGCTGCTGAAACAAGAGTGAGTAAAGGTGGATGTCTTCTTTCACAGCTTCTTTTAACATTGGTGTTGATTTAAAATCACTTCAGTGAAATTCATGACATGTCATGTTTTACCTTTCCCTACGTAAGTCCGTAATTTTAATTACAAACATCTTCATTTTGGATGGATATTTATGGATAAATTGGATAAATCTGAATGCTTGTCGAGAAAACATTTATCTTTGATATAAACCCAATAAATGGACAGGCAATATGGCTGAAAATTGGTAACAAGCTCTAAAAGCAAACATATCCCATAGGCCGGCAGAATAAATACTCTATAGTTTTTCTGTGAATCGATAAAGCATTCGTCTCGACTAAATAATATAAATAATATGAAATTATCAATTTGATTCCGAAATATTATAAATTGTTTCACCAACGCTTGGTTCCGTATCTCGGAAATTCCGACTGGCGAACGTTTCGCATTGTACCCTGTGTACTGCCTGTGTACTGCCTCTCTTTTCAGTCGTGCGAGTTAACCGCCAATGTAGGCGAACCCTTGATTTACAAGGCACAGGTAAAAGACGCGGTGAATGGTCTGCGGTCCCCCCCCCCCCCCGCTACCTTAAAATTATGTCAAGAGCCTAGAAATTAATCCAAAAATTGTTTATTTATCAAATTTAGCCTATTATAAGAATTAATGAAAAAAACTCAACTTCCTATCAGTATTATACGGAAAGGTATTTATCTTTACAACCCCAAAACGGTACCGCTTACACATTTTCCATCAGAAATTTTCAAATTTTGAGCCCAGGTTGGAATAAAGCTTTGCTGCAAAGGTAACGGGGACATACTCATGATACTTCTGTTCGACCAAATGACACGCCGAGTCCATTTACTGGCAAGCAAAGCGTAGACCCCGTCCAATCACTTGTGAACGTTTTGTTATCCCGAAACACACACTGAGTTTCCGCTCTGTATCAGGGTCTCTCATGATTCTTCTTCTTTTTATCCTTCTTTTTTTTCTTCTTCTTCTTATTCTTCTTCTTGAAATGTTAACCCATGATATTTATGATTCAGCTAGCCTATGCTCCATAGCGGGGAAAAGGCTCCCAGTCTACAACATGTTTTATTAACAACAACAACAACAAAGCCGGCATTCATTTCCGGATTTCGCAACTTCGATACCAACGGAGTGTAATATTGACTTCTACGAAATAAGATTGAAAGGTAAATTGTCAAGTTATATTTATTGATCAATTACATAAATTCGATGAATAGGTGAAAAGTAACTTAAAACCTGTTGAAAGAAAGTAAAGCTAATCAGTAAATCACTTCGTTCCCAAACAGGTTCATACCCTGTTTCATCGATAAGAAAAAAATCTAGAACATCACCATGAAAATAAGGGGAGCAACTGAAACAAAGTTTGTTGTGTTTTTTTTTTTTTTTTTTTTTTTTTTTTTTGTTGTTGTTGTTGTTTTTTGTTGTTGTTGTTTTGTTTTTTTTATAGAAACATTGCTTTTCACATATTTTTTTAGGTTTTTGATCATTGAAATGACTACTGATTTTAAGAATGATCTTGTATCCATCTTTATGAATGCTTCAGAGCAACAATATCTGTCGTATTTGCCTTTTCTGCAGATTTTAGTTTTTGATATATGGAAGTAAGCTTAAATCAAAGGACAACTTTCTTGTGTATATTACAGTTTTATGCACTTTTTTGTCAATGGAAAATAACTAGTATAGGTCTTATGAAAGCATTTTTTTTAAATTTATAAAATAATTGAAGTTTGAAGGCCATGACAGTTTTGTTGATTTAACAATAGATTCATTATGTCACTTTGTTTACAACTGCCTTGCTGTGTGGATAGAAAATATTTTACTTTTTTTTCCAAAGGTAACCTGACTGAGCACAACATGCTCAAGGTGAGCTTCTTAGATCATTGAATGTCTGTTGTGTGTCGTCCATTGTCCAGCAATAACAATTAAGGTGTTTACACTCTAAGGGCCACAGATATTGCCCAATCTTCATGAAACTTGGTCAGAATGTTTGTCAGGTCACAAGGATGGGTATCAGAAAATATCATGACAGGTGGTGGAATTTCCATGTCTGACTTGCTCGACATGGACTTTTCTACCTCTGGACAAGTACATTTTTCAAAGCTACTTGTAAGTATGAGGGCAAACTTTGAATGGCATTAGATAGATCTAAAAGATTATTTAGACTGATGTTTGAACTAAAATGTTTAAAACATTGTTTCTAATGTAGAGAATACAGGCTTCCAGTATTTCCATCTTGAAATACAATGTTTTCTCATTTTTAGCTCACCTGAGCACAACATGCTCAAAGTGAGCTTTTATCTGTCGTGTGTTATCTTGGTCTCTGTCCGACAGTTGTCAACAATTCTTCAAACATCTTCTCCTCAGTAACCATTGTGCAGATTTCAACCAAACATAAAGTAACAGAAATGTTCCTTGGGTGTCAGACCCTTCTCAAAACTTGTTTGTGGGTTTTTGGACTGACCCCCAAATATGGGCGTGGCAGGTCGGGGCTTATTTTGTGGGTGAAATCTTAAAACATCTTCTCATTAACCAATAGTCAAACACGAGCCCGGCTCAAGGTAGTGGGAGAAATTTCTATTAAAGGGTCAAAATTGGATAATTCAGATTTTTGAGGGTCAAAACCCTTGTTTAAGGGTCAAACATGAGCCCTGCAGAATGTTCCTTTTCACCTGACCTTGTATTTATTGTAAGAATTAAGTGAAATTTTGATAAGGAATTATTTGGCAGTGTATCTTGTGCCTCTAGCGTTTTAAGCTTGGCTGTTTACAGGGAAAACCCGAGGTATCACTTAAGCCATGAGGTCATCATGCGAAAACTTTTGATATTTTGTGATGACTCTGGTTCTACTGAAGGCATTCACTTGAGACTTGGCAGGCATATTCACTATCAAAGGAGCAACCTATGATATCAAGGGGGATAACTAGATACATTTTGTGCTAATTATGCCCATTTTCTTACTTAGATTTTTTTATCCTCTATCCAGCACCAAAAAGTCAAGTGTGGACACTCATAGGTTCACTTTGTCAGATCTCTCAGTTGTGTGAAATTCTGAAAATTCTTACTTGTCCTACAAAATAAGTACATGAAGTTGTACATTACATGTACTTTAATTCAAAGTTCTTTGAATTTCTTCTAAATCTCACTCATCCTACTTTTAATATAGACTAAGAATGAAGAGACTGTACAGGATCATAAGACAAGTTGAATTTGTCACACCTTTTTCCAGAGTTACATAAATATTGCTTAGTTTTAACCCTTGTTATGCTAAGCCCAGAATTATACTGCTTAAGCAGGTGGGATACAAGGGCGTATATACCATTACGCAAATTAAGCAAGTGCATAATACAATCAAATCCTCTTTCGAAATAAATCGATGATGAGTCTCAATATTGTAACTTTAGTTTATTCAAGCTGGAGATATGATATATCAATTATTGGATTTATTCCTTTTTTTTTTTTTTTTACTCGAGGATACTTCGATAAAGGGTCGAATGACTCTTATTTCCATTATGGTCTCAACTCATTCCAGTTACACATAGAGAGAGAGGCAATGGTTTCTAACCACTGCTACCCATTTTTACAGCTTGGTGGACTGGGGCCCTGTCTGTAAAAGGTTTCTGCCCAAATACAATACCCGCCTCCTGTGGGGCTCGGACCCACAACCTCCAGGTTACAAGTCGAGCGCGCTGACTTCTTGGCAAACAAGCCAGACAACACTCAGTCATGAAACAGGCACGGGGAAAGCAGCTGGGTGGCATTTATCTTTTTCCACAGTCCACATATCACCTTTAAATCCTATACATTCTTTGGTGGTCGCCTTCTGTCTGCATAGTAATTTCAAAATCCTAATTATGACCATGGAAAAGACAAAGATCAGCTTGCTCATGTGATTTGACAGTCAAGGTCAGTGGTTAAGGTCAAAGTCAGACTCATGTTTTCAAGGTCCATTATTTCCAATAAAAACCTTAGAAATAGAATTTTGCGTTTCATTTATAACTGCTTGAGACAAAACTTTTCAGTAGGTGACAATTTCAGGGTTATTAGGCAAAGTAAAGATCTTTTTCAAAATAAAATTTGGATGATTGAAAACATTGACCATGATTTTGAATGGTAACAGCTATGGCCCTCATATTTCACAGGCACAAAAAATCATTTGAGTATCAAATAACTGGTTTTGAAAAATGATAGTTGAGCCTGTTCATGAGATTTCCAACAATATTAGATGTGCATCCTCACAATCTGGCCAGAGTCTTCACTATGCCATTTGTAGTTAGATAAGTCCTTAAAGTATCTGTAGACAGTTAGGCAATCATCTATTTACACTAAGTAACTGTCTTGGCTGCTGAATGTTTGCACCTAACGCAGATGTCAAATTGTTGGAAATGTTATACACAGGCTCAGTTAACAAACAAATTTTGTGGACAGTAAAATGATAGAGGATGATTGTTTGTTTCAGTATGATATTGATTTTATATCTCATTTAGTTAACAGCAAAAACTAAAAAAAATCTTATCCTCTTTTTACCAGTTCACCATCAGCCTGTAATTTTGGCATGAATCATCAGTTCATTGCAAATAGCTAAACTCATGACTGTTGGGTTGTCAGGTACAGAGCAACAGGGGGAGGGTGCAGTGCTCAGGTGTCTTTTTTGAAATCTTTGAAATTGCTTCTTCATCTTAACCAGAACTTAACAGCCTATATATTTGGTATAGATTGTGAGATGATAGACCTTTAAGAAAAATTCCAAAATCATCAGTGTTGGGCAATCTTGGGCCAAGTTACTATTTATGAAAAAAAAAAATTGAAATTCTTATTCTTCATCTTAACAAGGGGCTAACAGCCATTAAATTTGGTTCATCATCAGTTCATATATACCTTTATGAAAATACATCAAGCAATTAATGTTGGTCTACCAGGGGCAGAGCACTGGGGGAGGGGCTAGATCTTGCATCAATATACAAATCTTTCAAAGTTGTCAAAAAATAATGCAATTATCTTGCCAATTTCAACCCCATTAGGTAGGAAGAGTTTCAGTTAACGAAGCTGAAATGATTGATTATGTGAGAATCTCTTTTTCATGGGTTGCTTAGACAGATCAAGGTTATAAAGTTTTATGTCAGGTGACAGACCTAGGGCCAACAGCCCTTTTGTAATTATTTTAAATTCACAAATGTATGTTGTACTGTTTAAACATCAACTAAAAAGTTGTACCCACAAATACAACAGTTCATATTATGGTATTGCTAATATGTTTGCTAAGTTTGTGAAAAATCAAAGCACTGAAAGTACTGATGGTGAACGAATCTGTTGGCATTCTAAAGTGATATATTGAATTCGTTGAGAAAAGAGAAATTATAAATATAAAAAATAATCAAGGGAAAGTGTCTCGTCAAAATTCTAAATTCAAAGAATGAGAAAGAGAGGAAAAGAAAGGTAGAGAGAGTGACAGACAGAGACAGACCGATAGACAGAGAGCGATAAGCCTAGAGAAAAGAAAACAGGCAACTATAGTGTCTAGACTAATGATTCTTTTCTTAACTCAAAAAATAGCAGTCAGAAAGGTAATTCAATTTCCACATGCGGAACCCATATTTTAGCAGATTAAACAGCAGTCTTTCTGCATTTTGACTTTTAAGCGTTATCCGCCATGGCTCTGGTACGACCTGAATGCCCCCCCTCCATCCTCCGAATTAAAAGACCGCTGTTTCGTAATTGTAACAGCTAATGAATTGTCCAACTAAAGTCGTTGTTTAAATTCTATTGCTCCTACCAAGCGGCAGATAATCGTAAACCTAAGAGGGTAGAAGATGGCAGCTACGTACAGATGTATGCTCATTATAGTTCTGGTGCGAGAAATACCAATTTCCATATTAAGGTAAGGTTGCTCCAGTCCACAGGCGATTGATTCACAATCCAAGTTTCGTTTTCTGTAATATTTTACATACTTCCGGTAAAACAAATAGATGAAATTGTATTGAGGAAATTCTAGAGCCATCCGAGGGATAGAAGCGCTACTACACAGTTGTAGTTACGATGTCAAGTATTTTGAAAAAAAAAATCCATTCGATGTTAAAATTTGAAATTAGGTCTATCGTGTTGGGATATTTGTTCATTTGATTCTTTTATTTATTTATCTATTCACGACATTCATATATTAACAGTAAATCGTACAGAGATTGCTATATCCCCTGTTTTCCGGCCTTGTTTGAAACGAAAAAAAAAAACAAAAAACAAAAAACAAAAACAAAAAACAAATAGGAAATTGGATTTTGGGTAATATCATACAAAAATACCCGTAACCGAAGATATTTACATTATACAAGTATGCAACAACAAGCTTTAAGATAACTAGAAAGCCATGAATGGCTTGTGTCGCTCCACAGGCTTGAATTTCTTGTAATAGCAAATCTAAGTTTTGACTAGATTTTTTTATATATTTTGGGTTTTACTGATGTTGAAATGATTTTCAAAGTTTCCACTATTATAACATATAGAGAAATGACTTCCGAATAATTTTTGGCTGTATGATAATGGATCACACAAGGATCATGCTAATGAAGTTTGATTAGTATCCATCAGTTACATTCTGAGAAAATGATTTTCAAAGTTTCCTCTTTATAACATATAATGGAAATGACCTCCGCCCATAAAATACAAATTTTTCATCCGATCACAATAATCTTTGGTAGACTGATAAAGGGTCACCAAAGGATCATTCATGTAAAATTTGGATGATATCTATCTGTTAGATTCTGGGAAAATGATTTTCAAAGTTTCCACTATTATAACATATAGAGAAATGACCTCCGCCCATAAAATACATATTTTTCATCCGATCACAATAATTTGTCGTAGACTGATAAAGGGTCACCAAAGGATCATTCATGTTAAATTTGGTTGATATCTGTCAGTTAGATTCTGAGAAAATGAGAAATGACCTCCGCCTATAAAATACATATTTTTCATCTGATCACAATAATTTTTTGTAGACTGATAAACAGTCACCCAAGGATCATTCATGTAAAATCTAATTGGTATCCATCAATTAGAACCTGAGAAAAGTCACTTTTTACCATATTTGGAAATTAGCCACGCCCATTAAATCCATGTTTTCATTGGATCAAAATTTCTTGAACAACTTTGAAAGAGGGTCACCCAAGGATCATTCCTGTGAAGTTTGGTTGAAATTCATCTAGTAGTTTCCGAGAAGAAGATTTTAAAGAAAAAGTTTACGACAGCACGCATGGACGCACAGACGGACGGACGGACGCACGACGGACACAACGCCATGACAATAGCCCCAGTGGCTTTCAGCCAGTGGAGCTAAAAACGGGATTTAAGCAAGAGGTGTAAATTTGGTAGTTGAGAACATAAGTTGTCTGGTAATGGTTTAAATTTTAGTTCATATCACGGTTGGTCACGGTCAAGTGGTGCTTGTTATGTTTCAATGAGAATTTAGACACGCCCTACCTGATAAACGTGCTCCCCCATAAATACGATTCCCAGGCCCTTGACTATACGATCAACAGCATCCAACCGTCCATGGTCCGTGGTGAAAAATCCGGTCTCGAATTTAAAATCAAAAGCTGCTAATCCACGACGTAATGTTCATTAGATTATGGGTTAACTATCTTAAATTCCTATCAGGATAAGGCTGGTTGCGTCATTAAAAGATCGTTCAACATCTGAAAAACTAGCGCGTCCTAAATCGCGCAGTCTTCCGAAGTGCGAAAGGTTAAAATTTAACACAAAATTCAAACTATTTCTCGTTATTCTTCATAAGTCACATGCGAACAAAATCCCCTTTCCTTGTTACGAAAATATTTCTGAAATCATTTCACCTTCTGCAAATATACAAAATATCCGAGTCAAATGATTAAATCCTAGTCACAATTCATACTGTTAAAATAGGAAAACCCCCGTGAAATCTCGTGTGTGACTTATTTCAAAAGCGACGTCGCCGCTTGCAAGAATCTGGGGACTTCAAAGGGTGCCGACACGCGGTGACCCAGCTAGCTCCAGACGTTTTGTGTTTTCACTGCGAAACACTTTCATTTAATGTACCGGGTGCATTTACACATCACGAAATTTTAGGATTTAATGCAGGATTATTTATTTCATACGTGAATAGGTAATGATTTATCAGACCGCTTTGTCCATCGGTAGCGGAACATTGAATATTGCATCGTCTGGAACTTCCTACCTTGTACAAATAATAACAATAATAATAATCTCGGCTTCTGCTAATACAATCACTTGCTTTTGAAAGCTGCAATTAATGGTCGAGGGTGACCGTATTTCGATAGATGACTTAAAATGACAGAATTACAATTCATTAGCTAACATTTTATTTTATTTTTTAAATCTATAGCCTTAATAGATAAATAGAAAAGCGAATTGGGTAGCGTACGTATTTCAATCGATAATTACGAACATGTTAACAGTTTGCTTCTCTTAGGTACCAAAATACGTATTTTTTTTAATTAAGTAAAAGAGTCTGAAATAATAGCGCCCCACGACGTTTTGCATTGCGCTCGGGCGCGTTTAATTGGAGAAATACGGCAGGAACATTCCATTCGTTTGTAAACTTGACCTTTCGTAACTTATAAGCAAAGATTTCATTCATAAGAAGGCAGGTAAAGTCGTAGTAGGTCATCACGTGGGATATGGCCAATCAGGGGTGTGTAGAAGTTCAAGAGTTCACGACCTCAATAAACACACATTTCCGGCAAATTACTACAAGTTGCAATAGCGAAGGTTTAAATCAAAAACATAGTATCTGTCTATACAGTGTACAGACACAACCTTTGTTTTTGCTCTCAACTCTCGACATTCTTACGCCGATCAAAAATTCGCCCGTATAGACATTCCAAGATATTTTTGTGTTTTTAAAGGGTAATTTTCATTATCTTCACTTGATGAAGAATGCTAGAATCATGCATTTCACGATGCAAACAGTGATTTTGTAGAGAGAAGTATCTAGAGATACTAAATTGAATCTAAAGAGGTACTGCTTTATTTAAAACCTATTAAGATCCTACAGGATTTTCCATACACGGTATATAACACTGGTGAACGAAATTTTTCGTTCACCAATTACTGGATGTGCAATATTGTAGAATCTTAATGCTTTACTAGATGCATACTTTTATAAGTAGGCTGATCTAAATAAAGGTCTTCAGGCCAGTGAAAACGAGAGTGTAACTGAGAAAATAGAGAACAATGTATTTCAATAATATTTGACCAAGGTCATTTGTACAAGTGTTATGTCAACTATTAGGCTTACATACCCACTTTAAAATACCCCTTCTTTTTCAATAGTTACCCTTTACACAATAGGCAGAATTAAAACTTTTGAAGAGTATGATAGAATGATAAAATTATGGTTATCCAGCTTCAGTTTCGCATTTAATACTATCATGCCATTTTGTTGATTTATAATAAAAAAAACAAAACTTGGGGGATGTTAAGGAAATATGGTATACAGGTTAATTTTACAATTTTTATCTTTGTCCATATTTGATTGAATATCAAATTGCTTTGGTTTAAAACTCATGAACTGTACAGGTTTACAAATTTTTTTAGCTCTTTAGCTTTTGGATATCTACCAAATTTCTTATGAAAACTCAGTTAGTGACCCTTTATCAGTCTACAAAAAATTATTTGATCAGTTGTTTATGGGTGGAGGTCATTTTTCTATATGTTACAAAGTAGAAATCATTTTCTCAGAGTCTAACTGATGGATTTCAACCAAGTTTGTTTGGAATGAGCCTCTGGTGACCAATTATCAGAAAAAAAAATTTGTAATTGGATGGAAAATATGTTTTTGATAAGCGGAGGTTATTTTTCTATATAATTTAAAGTTCTTAAATGTGCCTTTGAAGAATTATTTCAGCACATGACACTTAACAGGAAAACACTTATTTACTTGAAATAGATGCATGAATCATTTATTCATTCACTTAAATTCGCATTATATCAGTAGATTCAGGCAGTAGAGCTAATCAGCTGCTCAGGCAGCTCAAATTCTTTCATGCCTTGTGGTGGATTATCAAGGAGAAATGGTAGATTATCAAATGATTAGCTCACTGCCTAACCAGTGAAATTATAAAAAAAAGACACTTTTACCCTGTTTTTGTTCATTTAAGCCAACCTGGTGTTATCTAAGTTGAGACGCAGAAATGACATCATCATGAACATTGCATAGCAATCATGTGCAAAATTTGCACTAAAATTTTCACATTTTGTCTCAATTTTGCATTAAAGCGATTAACCCTTTTCATGCTGAACCCGGAATATTCCTGCTTTGGCAGGAGCTATAGACAAACATCAGCCTGCACATATGTGCAGTCTAATGTTTGTCTACACCACCTGTTTCTCACTTTCAAACCAGAATTGTCAATAAATTTAGTTTTTCAAATTAAAATTGACCTACAGATGGTACTTTCAGTGCTTTTTGCCCTTTGATTTTGATGAAAATTTTTAGCCAAAATGTATTCAGCATGACAAGGGTTTAGATAGTATTCTAGAGTAAAGACAATATAATAAGGTTGTGTCTGAACAAAATGAAAAAACACTATTCTTACATCATTTGCATAGAAAACAATCCAAAGAGTTAAACCCTATGCTGTGGGTACTCATTTAAACTGTTTGAACATGAAGTTAACAATGAATTCCCTATGCTCAGTATGAAATGAACTTTTAGTCCTAGGGTCAATGTTAACCCTCTATGTGTAGAGCTGATATTGCAGATCAAGTCCAAGCTCAGAGAAACTCCAAGGGAAAACTCAATCACAGCTCAGAAAATGACCCTTTTACCTTTCCTATTTAGTCCCTTAATTCAAGGTCCAAGTAATTTAATGATATTCAAAATATTATTTAAAACGTAATTATATAATTTTTTCTGTACAGACCTTTTATACTGTAACTTATAGAATATTATAAAAAAAGATATAGAGGATAATCATTTGTTTCAAGTAATTTGATAATAATCAAAATATTATTTAAAATGATAATTATATAAATTTTTCCTGTACAGACCTTTTATACTGTAACTTAGAATATTATAAAAAAAGATAAAGAGGATAATCATTTGTTTCAAGTAATTTAATAATAATCAAAATTTTATTTAAAACGATAATTGTATAAATTTTTCCTATAAAGACCTTTTATACTGTAACTAAAAATATTATAAAAAAAAGATATAGAGGATAATCATTTGTTTCAAGTGATGTGATAATAATCAAAATTTTATTTAAAACGATAATTGTATAAATTTTTCCTGTACAGACCTTTTATACTGTAACTTAAAATACTATAAAAAAAAGATGTAAAGGATAATCATTTGTTTCAAGTGATTTGATAATAATCAAAATATTATTTAAAACCATAATTATATAAATTTTTCCTGTACAGACATTTTATACTGTAACTTAAAATATTATAAAAAAAAAGATGTAGAGGATAATCATTTGTTTCAGTGATTGATTAATATTTAATTGAGCTAACAAAATAATACATATTTTCAGGAAAGGTGGAACCAATTGTGAAAATATAGCTTTTGTTGCTCAAGAATGCTCAATTCAATAGTAATATAGGCAGTTCCAACTGTTTTGTGCTGTGCCATCAATATTTTATATACTGGTAAAGGAAATCATTGAATGTAAGAAAATTACCACCTATAAGTTACTGTAGTTGAGTTGTTTGACTCTTATCTAAAATCTTTTTGAATTTATGTCTTAATTTTCGGAAGTTTGTAATTTCATATCTTATTGTGTGAGACCACAATAGAAATTTTTGTAGATTTTTCCCCTATTTTTGTGAACATCAATTTACCATATACATGTATATTAACCTTGTTCATGCTGAATCCAGAATGTTTCTACTTTGGCATTGGGAGGAAGTATGGACAAAGATTAGTTTGTGCGTAAATTTTAAGCTCAGCTGTTTTTGGAGAAAACCCTGAAGTATTGCTATAGCTTTAGTGGTGTTGTTGTTGTTGTTGTCATTGTCACGCGAAAAACTTTGACATGTTGTGATATCTCTGGCCAAATCTTCATGAAACTTGATCAGAATGTTGGCCAAGGTCACAAGGATGAACCCTATTGAAATTGGGAAGGATCCATGCCAAATCACGGGAAAAGGGGCCTTAAAGACAATTTTCTTGTTTACATTCTAGAGGCCACAAATATGGCCCAATTTTTGCGAAACTTGGTCAGAATGTTGGCCAGGTCACAAGGATGAACCCTATTGAAATTGGGAAGGATCCATGCCATATCACGGGAAAAGGGGCCTTAAAGACAATTTTCTTGTACTCCCAAGAGGCAACAAATATGGCCCAATTTTCATGAAACTTGGTCAGAATGTTGGCCAGGTCACAAGGATGAACCCTAATGAAATTGGGAAGGATCCATGCCAATTCACGGGAAAAGGGGCCTTAAAGACAATTTTCTTGTTTATACTCTAGAGGCCACAAATATGGCCAAATTTTCGTGAAACTTGGTCAGAATGTTGGCCAGGTCACAAAGATGAATCCTATTGGAGATTGGGAGGATCCATGCCATATCAAGGGAAAAGGGGCCTAAATGAAAATTTTATTGTTAATACTCTAGAGGGTACAAATGTGGTTCAATCTTAATGAAACTTAGTCAAAATGTTTGCCAAGTCACAAGGATGAACCCTATTGAAAA
Organism: Fragum whitleyi; assembly: GCA_948146395.1. Classification (NCBI taxonomy): domain Eukaryota; kingdom Metazoa; phylum Mollusca; class Bivalvia; order Cardiida; family Cardiidae; genus Fragum; species Fragum whitleyi. Next base: position 12,447,442 of record OX411543.1, on the reverse strand, counting down.
TGGGAAGGATTCATGCCATATCAAGGGAAAAGGGGTCTAGTGACAATTTTCTTGTTTATGCTGTAGAAGCCACAAATATGGCCAAACCTTGTCAGATTGTTGGTCAAGTCACAAGGATGAACCCTATCGAAAATGGGAAGGATCGATGACATATCACGGGAAAAGGGGATATAATGACAATTTTTGATGTTTACACTCTATAGACCACATATATGGCCCAATCTTTATGAAACTTGGTCAGAATGTTGGTCTGGTCTCAAGGATGAACCCTATTGAAAATGGGAAAGATCCATGCCAGATCACAAGAGAAGGGGTCTAAATGATAATTTTCTTGTTATAACTCTAAAAGCCACAATTCTGGCCCAAACATCATGAAACAAATGATTTTTGTGCAGAAATTATCTCCTTTATGACATCTGCCTATTTAATTGGTGTGATCTCCCAGGGGTCAAAGGGATTCAGGTGAGAGATCTAGGACCATCTTGGTCCTCTTGTTTTCTTCTATGACAAAGTCCATTGGACTCCTGACTTACAAAATAAGGGTGGCCAAACAATAAATTAAGGAGTCTTGGACTCCCGGACTCACCTTAATGTCGAACACTGGCATAAGTTTTCAACAAACACATTTTGTTCATATCAGAATTATTAAAATGTTGACCAGAGGTCGACACTATGGGGAGTCCAGGAGTCCAAAGACTCCTTGACTACTAGTTTGGACTCCTTCCATTTGCTACTAAGGAGTCCATTGGACTCCAAAAGTCTTATGAGAAAAATTTTAAAAGCGAATGCACAGAGCAGTGATGTTTTTAACTTTTGCCAAAACTGTAGACATTATCACTACAAAGTTGTTGAAGAAATCAATTGCTTGTATCCTGTAATGTTTTGAAAACAAACTCATCTTAAGAAGAACAATGTGGAAAGAAGAATGTGCTTATAACAAGCAATTTCTTCTTTTCCACAATGTTCTCCTATTACGAAAATTTTGACTCCATACTTTAAGCTTGGACTCCTTGATTTCATGTGTTAGGAAGCAAATAGACTCATTGATCTCAGGAGTTAGTGTCAACCCCTGTTGACAGATGTTACATAACAAAATCATTAGGAAACTTCGGTCATCACTTGTAAAGTTTATGGCTTCCAAAACATTACGGAACTTATTATAACAAGAGCCATGTTGGACATGGGCATAAGTACCCTACCGGCTTTGTTTGTCTCAATGTTTTCCCACGCCAATTCTATCAGGGACATCAAAACCAGGTCTTGTTAAAGGGTTAAACAAGACTTACATGAGTTGTTGTCTCTGCTGTGCCCACTATACAATTCATGGAAGCAATAGACAGATGCAAGAAATAGTATCAATAACAGTTACCTTGTCTGATCCAAGATGTTTTTCTTCAGTCTTGTTGGTAAGAAATGAGAACTTTCACTGGAGGTGATTAATACTGCTGCATCACCACCCTGACTAACATGGCTTATAATTTTTTTTACATTTTAAAACAGGTTTCATCAAGTTAGCTTGCTTAGTTATTAAGTTATTGCAGGATCCATTTTTTGCCATATTTTCACTATTTCTGTTACCATAGCAACCACACTTTTTGTCAAAGAACAAAGATAAAATGATGTGCATAATCAACACATTGCCATCTAGTCATATACCAAGTCTCATCAAATTAGCTTGCTTACTTATTAACTTATCGCAGGATCCAATATTTTTTGCCATATTTTCACTATTTCCGTAACCATAGCAACAACAATTTTAGTCTAAAAACAAAAATAAAATGATGTGCATAATCTACACATTGCCATATAGTCATATACCAAGTCTCATCAAACTAGCTTGCTTAGTTAATATCTTATCGCAGGATCCCATTTTTGGCCATATTTTCACTATTTCTGTAACCATAGCAACCTCAATTTAAGTCGAAAAACAAAAATAAAATGATGTGCATAATCTACACATTGCCATCTAGTCATATACCAACTTTCATCAAAAACGCTTGCTTAGTTATTAAGTTATCGCGGGATCAAGATTTGAGCGGACAGACGGACGGACGGACAGACGGACGGACAGACGGAGGGCAAACCTGTAGTCCCCTCCGGTGTGAACACCGGTAGGGGACTAATTACAGGTCAACTTACTTAGTATTACTTTTCAGAAATAATTCACAATCATGACTGACGTAAAAAAGGTAGTAGATGAGAAGATCAAAGGCAAGAAGGTGATGGTGTTCTCCAAAACCTACTGTCCATATTGTAAAATGGCAAAAAATGCCCTGAATAATTATGGTCTCACAGATGCTGATTATGAAGTATGGGAGATTGAGAATGAAAGAAATTGTGGAGAAATTCAGGACTATCTCAATCAGATAACTGGGGGTAGATCTGTGAGTATACAAAATAAAAGTTCAGTAAACCTTGTATTAACCCACCACTTAAGGGACCACCAAAAAGCGGTCTTTTATGGGAATGGTCGCTTAATACAAACTGTAATGATAAATTTGACAGCTCATTTTGATAGCATTTAAAGATTGTCGGTCAAGTCGCACCGAATCTTATGCTGTTTGTGCCGTCGTTGATGGGGATGGTCGCTTAATACAAACTGTAATGATAAATTTGACAGCTCATTTTGATGGCATTTAAAGATTGTCGGTCACATCAAATTGAATCTTATGCTGTTTGAGCCCATTAGAATCGTCTCAATAAGACGATTCTTATGGGTTTGAACATCATAGGTTTCAAGAATAACCAATTCTTTGTGTAGAATATCCTCTTTTCACAGATTTTGCTTATGGTGACGGGCATTTTCTAATGGTCGCTTAATAAAATTGATCTCTTGATAGACATGGTTGCTCAAGCAATTGACTGTGCCAGGGATCATTTTTGGGCGAGATCTGTGCAAATTGTCTCATTTTCCTGCAAGAAATTTCATTCAAATTGGCTAAATGAGAATAAAATTCTCACAGCAAAACATATTTATAACAAAGGATTTGGTTCAAGTTTCCATTGAAAACTCAGTATGTCTCATAAGTTCCAACTGGATGAGATTTTTTGCATATGAAATTTTGAGCAAGAATTATCCCGGCTGTACCATAAAATCTCTAATAGAACCGGTGCAAACATTTGTAAGTGCATATAAACTTATAGGTAGTTACAACTGTTTTATGCTATCCATATTTGTTATGATGGTGAAAAAACGGCCAAACACCTGTGTCCCTTAAAATGTAGTCAGGATTTGTAGATTCAATCCAACTTTACATAAATTTTGGATTGCCTTGATATTTAGTCAATAAAATAAATATGTAACCTGTCAAACAAAAAAAAAAAGGGACCATCCGGAAATTCTGTGAAATGAATTATTGAAAAAGAGAATTGATCAAGCATTGGTCAACCAGAAGTCGCATTTCAAAAATTCTTTCACTGGAAGGTAGATCGATCAATTTAGATTCAGAGAATCAGAGAATAATGATGGTGCAAAAAGTTTCGACCCTAGTCCGTCTGCGCAATACGCAGTCTGACAAGGGTTGACACTTTATGCACTACAGAGATGGTCCCTTTTTTCCGTGACGGGTCATATATACAAACAGTATATACAAAGTGCATTTTTGAACCTACGTTAACAAGATCTCCTGTACCTCAATAAAAGATTTCTGCTTGTTGCAGCTCTACTTTACAGGAGGCATATATATCTGACTACGACTGCATGATAACTACATTAGAAGCTTTGGTCTGGCTAAGATGATAGGTGGTTTTTCAAACTGGAAAAAAACACAAGAAAAATAAATACTGAAATTGAGTTTTTCTCTTTGATAACTTACCTGGTTTGTAAAAGAATTTCAGATTGATAATCCACTTGAATACTCCTTATTTTTCAAATTAAATCCACTTTAAATTTTCGTCTGCAAAACCTTTGAATTTGGACAGGTCCAAAATTTTGTAAAACAGGAAAGGGTTAAGTTATAGCATGAAAATATTGAAGAAGATTTTCATAACTACTCTATATGTTTGTAGGTTCCCAGAGTGTTTATAAATGGGGAATTTATAGGCGGAGGAGATGAAACTATGGCTATGCACAAGAGTGGAGCATTGAAGGCTAAACTGGCTTAAACACGAAAGAGTCCATGACTTACTATGTGATATAACAGACCATGTCAATACTTCAACTATTGTTTAATTATATTTCATGTATTTGTTACTTATAAATGGAAGATAACATCAACTACTGTTATGGTGAATAAAGATATTGGTAATTACATCAAAATCAAAAAGCTGAAAGCACTGGTTCTGCTCATTTAGATTATGTTTATATCATTTTGAAAATATAATTTTATTTTTTTCTAGTTCTTAAAAGAAAATCATATGGTAGTGATTAAGATCAGGCAGCACATTATATACCTTTTGCGAAAGCAGGAATATTCTGGCCTAAGCACGAAAACGGTTAATTATGGAAGAATACTTTTATGCTTAAACAAGAAACCGTGTACATAAGTAAAAAGTTAAAGACCTTTCTTAGATCATTTTAGCATATTCAATATTATAAGTTTGACTTTGCTCAAGACAATACTCTTCAAATTGTAAGATGGTCTCTATGTGTACCAGGCAACCATGAGCAAGTTCATTTTCATGACTTTTCATTATACATTGTATGTGAACATTTACAAGAATTTAGTTTCAGTGCTGCCTTCTTTCTTCATACATGAATTTAAAAAAAGCATGAAAAAATTCAAAGATGTATTCTTTGAATTTTTTCATACTTTTTTTAAATTCATGTATAATTATGCCCCTCTAAGAAAATATATTTCATTTTAAGCTCTACTGACTAGAGACCAGGGAGTTTTTGTCATGGTATTGTGTTTTTCATGTTGTATTTGATTTTTTTCAAAGCTCAACAAACCTCTTAAGGATAGGTACCTAGATAGTTCTTTCTTATATCCCTTCATATAACAATGTGTAATGTTCGTGAAAACTTTGATTGCTGTGAAGGCCGAATGGGAATTTAAAAAAATACAAATTAATTTAAAATTGTATTTTTGGTTGCATGGTTCTTTTAAAGAAACTTTTTTCAGGTAAGGACTACCTCATTCCCTTCATGATTTGGTAAGAAATGCAGCTTAAACATGTGGGGTATTTTGCCATTATGGCATTAATATGTAGTTGTTCTTTGGAAATAATAAATGATAAACAAAGGATTCTGTGTCTACTAAACAATTAGGGTAACCATTCAACATATTACCAGACAGGGTTGTAGGATGGTCAGAATAGAAAGATATTATTGGTAACATTTTTGTGTAAGTAAGTATTTATAACATATTTTTATATCATTTTGAACTATGTTAACGTAAGCTTTTTTCCTTGGGGAACATAAAAAACCTTTTTTGTTAGGTATTGAGTTAACCTATTTCCACATAGTTAAACATTTTGAAATAGCTGCCACCTTTGATATTGTGTCAGACTGCAAATCACAGGATCAAAGTTTGATCATCAATAGTAGCACTCACTTCTCAAACTGTATGTCTCCTGCCAATGGATTGATAATCGTAGACCTATCTGGGATAGTAACTGGAGGCTAGGAAAGGATGTGGTGGTTGTACTGGTGGGAGATATATTAGGAATCCATTGTTAGGTGCGCCAGCCGCTGTGAAATAATTGAAAAACTTGTTAAAAGCGGTGTTAATCCCAATTCAAATAAACAAACATTTTGTAGTGCTGTAGAAAATCATTTGCATCTATGTGCTTACACATCATTTTTGATGGAATTTCTATGTATTTTCCAGGGTTGGGTTCGCATGTAGAGCGATACAGGCCCTCTTGGGTCATTTGTTAATTTCTCTGTTTCAATTGCTTGTGCAAAATTTAAATGACGGGTCCCATATAGGTACTTTTGTTATACATTTCTTATTAGTTCAAAATAATTATATCTAACTCTAGATGACGGTGAAGCCCCTTTCTGCTATTTGGTTACTCATTTATCTTTATGATGGAGTATATTGATAGAAATAACAACTGTTTAATTTTTGATGCATATTTTTGTAAACATACAACATATCTTAAGGTGGTAAACCTGTTAAAGTTCCGCAATGTCTTGGAAGCAATGAGCTTTAACAGTGTAAACCGAGGATTCCTAATGATTTTCATTAGGAAACCTCGGTCAACATTGTGAAAGATCATGCGTTCCGAAATGTTGTGGGACTATAACGGGTCTACTACCTTAATATCAATAAGAACCAGTGTATGACATTTCCAACAATTTGATAAATACTTGAAGCTAAACAGTGAGCAGCCTATGAAGCTAAACAGTGAGCAGCCTAGGTAGTTAGTTAAACAGTAGGATAAGAATATCTGCCGACATCTGATACATTCTTTATTTACTATTTTGCAGACACATAAAGACTGGTCAGAGTATGTCGCTGCAGAAGCTTACAGTTAGTTACATCATGAAATTGACATTTAACTCAATCAAAACCATTCTAAATGGCTCACTCAGTGCTCCATTCATTCATTCCAGACACTTACTCAAACCATTCAAAAACGCTCCAAACTCACTGAAAAAACATATAACAACAACTTCGTTCAAAATGAAAATAGCTGGGAAAAAAAACTTGAATTCACTTATTTAATTGAAATTGTTAGCGTATAATAGGTTCCTGATGAAATATGGAGCTATCTATCAAACTTGTATGCATATTTTATTAAAGGGAGGGTATCAATATTGCTAATTTTGTTCATCCTGAACAAAATTTGCAATACTGCATTACCTCCTGTTAAATTCACTCAAAAGTCGCTCCACACATTCATTCAATTTCATTCCTAAATCATTCCATAATCATTCACCTTGTCAATTTCACGATGTTGTTAACTGTACCATATTGTTAGCCTGCTGCACAATTGGTATTGCTGGAAAACCTGACATTGGCTCATTCATGGTTATTTTAATCTTTTCTATGGTCAAAATCACTGTGGTGAGAAGTTTAGCCACCTGGGAGTCTCAAGAGACAGGAAATGTCAAATAATTGCTGTAAATGCTGTGTAAATTTTGTTACTATCATTTAAACCTAAAATTTTTACCAAGACACTCTTGTTATCCCTATATAACTAGATGACAACAATGGCAAAAGTTTGTTTTTCTTTTAAAATGAAACCATCCAACATCAAAGAAAATAGTGTGGGAAGAGAAGAAATTTCTTTCCTTCTTATCCCACTTTATTTCCTGCTTAAACACTGATGTGAAATTCATAGACTGTTCAGGTAAGTATAAAGGTATATTTTATGGTGATTTTCGATGGGTTGTCAAGAAATAATGGTAGAATTTCCCTTGATTATCTCACTGCTGAACCCGTGAAATTGTGCAATTTAGAATAAATTTGTTCAAATTGTGTCATTTCATTCTTTCACTATTGCATTTAAAAATCCAATTACTGTTTGTTTTCACACACCTGTAATTGTAATCTGTAGTTGAAATATTTAATTCTTACGGTTACTTTGATTTGTGTGTGTTATACAGAAAAAAATACATACATGTTACCCTCAAGTTATACATTAAGATAAGATGGTGGAAAAGGGAGAATGTGTAAAAGGAAATAACTTTTTTTATCAAACTTCCTTCTCAAAAAAAATAAAAAAAAATGATTTTAAAATAATCATGAATCTTCGATTTAGAGTGGTCAAAATTCTTGTCTTCATTTGTTAGGTTAATAAGTTTAGAATTAACATATGATACTGTTGTAACCTTTCTCTATCGACATTTCTTCTCTTTCCGATTTCATATATATTTGGAGGCTTATACATGTATATTAAATTGTTGTTCAGTGTGTTGACTTGTTGTTTTTGGAGCATACACATGGTATTAATATCGTCCAGAGTTATCTTTATTAAACATTTTTTGGAACTGGTTGTTAAGAATCATTATGCCCCTTCGAAGAGAAACAGGTATATTGCTTTGCACTTGTCGGTCTGTCCGTAGACCGATTTTTTTGTCCAGAGCTTATCTCAAAAGAATGCAAGCTAAAATCATGAAACTTCACGGGTGGATAGATCTCATTGAGGAGAAGTGCAGTGCAGAAGAACAACAACTCAACTAATTATCTTTTCTTTTTTTAGCTCACCTGAGCACAACATGCTCAAGGGGAGCTTTTTGGATCACCGTGAGTCCGTCGTGCGTTGTCCGTCGTCAACAATCTTAAAAACTTCTTCTTCTCCTGAACCACTTGGCCGATTTCAATGAAACTTTGACAAAATGTTCCTTGGGTGACCTTTCGCAAAATTCTGATTGGTCCATTAATATTGGCTTGGCAGGACAGGAAATTATTTCACCTTTAAATCTTTAAACAACATCTCTTCCTGAACCACTGGGCTGATTTCAATGAAACTTTACCAGAATAGTCCTTGGGCGACCCTCTTCAAAAATAGTGCATGAAATTTTGATTGACCCGTAAATATGGGCTAAGCAGGGCGAGGCTTATTTTGAGCCCAAAATCTTTAAACGACATCTCCTGAGCCAATGGACCGATTTCATTGAAACTTCACCAGAATGTTCCTCTTCAAAAAATGCGCTTGAAATTTTGATGGCCCATAAATATGGGCTTGGCAGTGCAGGGTATATTATTTGTCTCGTCAGTAATGAATGGAATGGCAGGGTCTTTTATCACATGAAATTCTTGGAATGACATCTTCTTTTCAACAATTAGGCAAAATTGAATAAAACTTTGCCAGAAATGAACATTGATGATATCCACTGGACCAATAAAATTCAGATTTAGTGGTTCATGGCCATTCTGGCCCTCTTATTTCAGTTATTTACCTATGAAAATTGACAAAGAATATGTCATCGACCTGTTTCTATGGGGGCATAAATTTTTTACAAACATCTTTTGTTTGAACATTATATTTTTAAAGTTTTATTTAGATGGATTTTTCTTCTTGCTCTTACGAACACTACGGCCACCTGACAGATAGTGCAAGACGAGTAACTATGAAACAGTCCTAAATGGACAATTAAAAAGGATATCGGGTAAAAAAAAAAGAGAGAATATTATAATAGACAAATGCTCAGCGTTGTTTACTTTTCAACCCATATCAAAAGTAAAGATTTTCTTATTTCAAAATTTATTGATGATAACATTTGCTTTCGTCTAGTAGTATTTTGAAAGAAAATCAACTACTTTGGTAGGAGAAACTTGAGGAAAGAGGAATTTGCTTGTAACAACCATGTTTCCTTTTCTACAATGTTCTCCACGTGATGAGAATTCGAGCCCAGAAGACTCCTTACTTACAGCAGTTAGTGTTGATCCATGTTATCAGGTCTGCTGATGGAAGCTGTTTGATCTTGCAATATCAATTGTGCCATGTGCATTCCATCGTCTACACACTCATTAAGGTCTTTAGCAAGGCTGAAATCATTTTCCGACTGGGTGGTTTGCGCATTTTAATTGCGCACCAAAGGAGAAATTTTGAGGCATTTTGGAAACTGATTATGTAAAATGACATGTGTTTTTAAATGTCAATTCGTACAAAAAGGTTAATTCGTTAACAGTCCGAGAGCATTACATTTTCAAATTTTCTGTCCGACCTTTCCGAATACACGCTTAGTCGAACGTAAAACAGAGACATTGCTATATGCGTCATGTATTGATCCGTCTGGTTGAAACAAGACTAAAATTTGATATATTGACAAGGGAAACGGCTTGCATAGAGTATACATATATCATTTTAGCTGCAGTGCCGAAGGCCAGTGAGCTTTTGTCATGGCGTTTTGTCCCTTGTGCGACGTGCGTTCGTAAAGTTTTCTTTAAACATCTCTTCCAAAACCATTGGGCCAATTTTAACCAAATTTGGTAGAAATGTTCCTTGGTTGACCCTGGTACAAAACTGTTCAAAAATTTTGATTGGCCTCCAAAATGACGAAGGGTATAGCCTTGTTTCACTTATACTAAAATAAAAAATAACTTCTCGCCCCAAACTAAAGGACCGATTTCAATGAATTCGCACGGCTGTTCCTTGGTTGACCCTTTACTTACATTGTTCAAGAAATTTTGAATGATCCCCAAATATTGATGTGGCAGGGCGAGACTTATTTTGGCGATAGAACTTTGAAAAATCGTCTCCTTCCAAACAATTGGGCAAATTTCAATGTTACTTTGCATGAATTTTCATTAGGTGACCCTTTACTTAGATTGTTCTAGATATTTTGATTGACCCCCAATATGGGCGGGCCTTATTTTGACGATAGAACCTTAAGAATCTTTTCCTCCAAAAACTTTTGGCCGATTTCAGCGAAACTTTGCAAGAAATGTTCCTTGTGTTACTCTTAACTTAGATTGTTCAAGATATTTTGATTGGCCCCGATATGGATGATATGGGCGTGACAGGCCGGGGCTTAATGAAACGATAAAATCTTCAAAATTATTCTCCCACACCATTGGGCTGATTTCAAGGAAACTTGGCATCAACGTTCATTGGGTGACCCTTTACTTAGATTGTTCAAGATATCTCGAATCACTCCAAAATACGGGCTTGGCAGGGCGGGCCCTATTTCACTTATAAATCATTAAAAATATTTTCCCAAACATTTTCAATATAAACTTCTCTTATTCGACCATGGTCTTGCTATCGTTATCTGGTGATTTGCTTCTGTATCGAGGAAAATGAACCTTCATGCTGTAAAACTCTTCCTACATTAACCCTTTGCTGTTTAATCCCTGCTTTTTACGTGCCTGTGATTTTATGACTGTGAAAACATTGTGAAAAAAGAAGAAATTGCTCCTGACAAGCAATTTCTTCTTTTCCAGACTATTTTCTACCTTTCTGATTGTTTGGTTTTTTTTTCAAATTAAATCCACTTTAAATTTTCGTCTGCAAAACCTTTGAATTTGGACAAGTCCAAAATTTTGAAAAACAGGAAAGTGTTAATGTACTTACAGATTTACATTAAGCTTTTGGAGAATTACCTGATTATGTTACCCTGACTACATTATGGCGGACGTGTATTGTGTATTTGACCTTAGACTAAGATGATCATCTCAATTAAGATGAGTTTTATCATAACTTTTACTTCAAACGCGATGAAATCTTTATTAGTCATAAATCTACTTGTCGGAGAAAGTAAGTGAAGTGATACTGAACCTCTTGGATTTTATATCCATTGGCCGAAAAATCACCGGGCTATTTTCACGGCGAAATATCCGTCGTGCATGCGTCCGTTTGTATTTTTAGCTCACCTGAGCACAAAGTGCTCAAGGTGAGCTTTTGTGGTCGCATGATGCCCGTCGTGTGTCGTCCGTCGTCAAAATTTACCTTGTAGACACTCTAGAGACCACATTTTTTGCCGGATCAACCTGAAATTTGGTCCGAATGATTGTCTTGATAAAATCTTGGACAAGTTTGAAATTTCGAAATTGGGTCAAGTGGGGTCAAAAATGAGGTCACAGGGTCAAAATTTGGAAAAACCTTGTTGACACTGTAGAAGCCTTATTTTTTCCTTAATCAACCTGAAAATTGGTCAGAATCAATTTCTTGATGAATTCTAGGTCAAGTTCAAATCTGGGTCAAGTGGGGTCAAAAATGAGGTCACAGGGTCAAATCTTAGAAAAACCTTGTAGACACTGTAGAAGCCAAATTGTTTGCTCAATCAACCTGAAAATTAGTCAGAATGATTGTGTTGACAAAATCTTGGACAAGTTCAAAATTTGGTCAAGTGGTGTCAAAAATGAGGTACGGGGTCAAATCTAAGAAAAACCTTGTAGACACTCTAGAAGCCATATTTTTTGTCCGATCAACCTGAAATTTGGTCAGAATGATTGTCTTAATGAAATCTCGTACAAGTTCGAAATTGGGGCAAGTAGGGTCAAAAATGAGATCAGGGGGTCAAATCTAAGAAATACCTTGTAGACACTCTAGAGGCCACATTTTCTGCCCAATCAAGCTGAAATTTGGTGAGAATGATTGTCTTGGTAAAATCTTGGACAAGTTTGAAATTTGGTCAAGTTGGGTCAAAAATGAGGTCATGGGGTCAAATCTAAGAAAAACATTGTAGACACTCTAGAAGCCATATTTATTGTCCGACCAACCTGAAATTTGGTCAGAATGATTGATTTTCAATACAAAATGTGTTAAAAGTGTTACCAATTCACTGAATATCTATAGCTTTAAAGTCATATGAATGATGGTAACAGATATATTTATGTGTTTAACTGTTCTCAACTTGACAAAGAAAAGTGTGAAAGGCTTGAAAAAGACAGGCAAGTAGCAGCCAAAGTAAAAAGAATCGTTTGAAAGTAGGAAGAGGAAAAATCTTGAAATAACTGCATGTTTTGGTGAGAAGAAAACGAAAAAAATGATATTATTAAATTGACTATACCCTATTATTGTATTGAAAGTTCCAAAAGACATTCATCGAACCTCTTAATGAGGTTGAAGCATGTATAAGAATATGTTCTGAGAAAAATTGTCAAACTTCTCAGAGTAACAGACAAGTTAACAAAATAAGTTTGTAAAATGATTGTTGCTTGCAGGTTTAATTAATAAGGCTCAAAAAGATTTTTTTAGACTTTTTGACCATTTTGCTGCTTTGTATTATTAGCTCACCTGAGCACGAAGTGCTCATGGTGAGCTTTTGTGGTTGGGTGGATGTCCGTCGTTCGTCGTCCGTCGTGTGTCGTGTGTCGTCAACATTTACCTTGTATGCACTCTAGAGGCCACACTTTTTGCCCAATCAACCTGAAATTTGGTCAGAATGATTGTCTTGGATGAGTTCGAAATTGGGTCAACTGGGGTCAAAAACTAGGTCACAGGGTCAAATCTTAGAAAAACCTTGTATGCACTGTAGAGGTCACATTTTTGGTCTGATCAACTTGAAATTTGGTCAGAATGATTGTCTTGATAAAATCTCGGATGAGTTCGAAATTGGGTCAACTGGGGTCAAAAACTAGGTCACGGGGTCAAATCTTAGAAAAACCTTGTATGCACTCTAGAGGCCAAATTTTTAGCCCAAACAACCTGAAAATTGGTCAGATTTATTATCCGGATGAAATCTTGGACAAGTTCAAAATTGGGTCAAGTGGGGTCAAAAACTAGGTCATGGGGTCAAATCTTAGAAAAACCTTGTAGGCACTCTAGAGGTCACATTTTTGGTCTGATCAACTTGAAATTTGGTCAGAATGATTGTCTTGATAAATTCTCGGACAAGTTTGAAATTGGGTCAACTGGGGTCAAAAACAAGGTCACGGGGTCAAATCTTAGAAAAACCTTGTATGCACTCTAGAGGTCACATTTTTGGTCTGATAAACTTGAAATTTGGTCAGAATGATTGTCTTGATAAATTCTCAGACAAGTTTAAAATTGGGTCAACTGGGGTCAAAAACTAGGTCACGGGGTCAAATCTTAGAAATATCTTGTATGCACTCTAGAGGTCACATTTTTTGTTTGATCAACTTAAAATTTGGTCAGAATGATTGTCTTGATAAAATCTCGGATGAGTTCGAAATTGGGACAACTGGGGTCAAAAACAAGGTCACAGGGTCAAATCTTAGAAAAACCTTGTATGCACTATAGAGGTCACATTTTTGGTCTGATCAACTTGAAATTTGGTCAGAATGATCGTCTTGATAAATTCTAGGACAAGTTTGAGATTGGGTCAAGTGGGGTCAAAAACTAGGTCACGGGGTCAAATCTTAGAAAAACCTTGTATGCACTCTAGAGGCCAAATTTTTAGCCCAAACAACCTGAAAATTGGTCAGATTTATTATTCGGATGAAATCTTGGACAAGTTCAAAATTGGGTCAAGTGGGGTAAAAAACCAGGTCACGGGGTCAAATCTCTGAAAAACCTTGTGAACACTCTAGAGGCCATGTTTTTAGCCCAGTCAACCTGAAAATTGGTCAGTATAATTATCTTGATGAAATCTGGGACAAGTTCGAAATTGGGTCAAGTGGAGTCAAAAAACTAGGTCACAGGGTCAAATCTTAGAAAAACCTTGTGGACACTTTAGAGGCCAAATTTTAGCCCAATAGACCTGAAAATTGGTCAGAATGATTATTTTGATGAAATCTCGGACAAGTTCAAAATTGGGTCAAGTGGGGTCAAAAACTAGGTCACAGGGTCAAATCTTAGAAAAACGTTTTTAGATTGTTATTTCAGGTGAACGATTAAGGGCCACTATGGCCCTCTTTTAGACATTTATGTTTGCACTTTATTTCCTTTACTTGTCAGACAGAAACATATATTTTGTATAAACAAGTTTATGGACTAATAGCAATCACAGTAAACTTTTTAGTTGAAAATATCTGTTTTTGATTCCTTGATTTGAAGCAGTTGTTACTGTATGATGCATTGTATGCAAATAGAAAAGGGCTGTGCTCATCTTCAGTTATCCTATAAAGTAGGTGATCTGTTTTGTATTAATAAATACATAATTATTGAATGTTCATTTTAGCAATAAAGGAGGTTAATAAAGGGATGGTGATATAAAAAGGCTGGCTGTAAGAGGAGGTGGAGGCCAGAAAAATCTTCCTCTATTTATAATACCCTATATATACCTATATATATCTATCAGAAAAAAGAACCAATATATTTATCTAATGAGCCTTTTATTTCCTATTTTTCTCCTATTTTTTGTTGAAAAATATATATTTAAGTAAAAAATGTGCTGGGCAGCCTAAACCTGAAATTTTGTCAGAATGATTGTCTGGATAAAATCTCAGATAAGTTTAAAATTGAGTCAAGTGGGGTCAAAAATGAGGTCCTGGGGTCAAATATATGAAAAATCTTGTAGACACTATAGAAGCCATATTTTTCGCCCAATCAACCTGACATTTGGTCAGAATGATTGTCTTGATGAAATCTCGGAGAAGTTAGAAAGTTGGTCAAGTAGGGTCAAAAATAAGGTCATGGGGTCAAATCTAAGAAAAACCTTGTAGACACTCTAGAGGCAACATTGTTTTTTCCGATGAACCTTAGATTTGGTCAGAATGATTGTCTTGATGAAATCTTGAACAAGTTTGAAATTGGGTTAAGTGGGGTCAAAAATGAGGTCACAGGGTCAAATCTTGTAAAAACCTTGTAGACACTCTCAAACCCGTATTTTTTGCTCAATCAACCTGAAAATTAGTCAGAATGATATTCTTAATAAAATCTAGGTCAAGTAGGAAATTTGGATCAGTGGGGTCAAAAACTAGGTCACTAGGTCAAATCATAGAAAAACCTTGTAGTCACTCTGAAAGCCATATTTTTTGCTCAATTAATCTGAAAATTGGTCAGAATGATTGTCTTGATGAAATCTAGGTCAAGTTTGAAATTGGGTCAAGTGGGGAAAAAAACTAGGTCATGGGATCAAATTTTAGAAAAAGCTTGTAAGTAGTGTAGAGGCATCATTTTTTGCCCAACCTGATATTTGGTCAGAATTCTTCATTCTTTCTACGTCTACTTTGAACAATTTTTGACAGTTCACTCAGGTGAGCGATTTAGGGCCACTATGGCCCTCTTGTTTTTCTTTAACAGTATCTCTTCTGAAACTTCTTGGTGGATTTCCAACATTTTGCATAAATATCCCTTTTGAAGGCGGTGCCTTTTCCATGCCTGGTAATTAGAGAAAACTTTTAAAGTAATTTTCTTCAAAACCAAAAGATGAATTTTAATCAAATTTCACTGGAATCATTCTCGGTTTACACTTTTATCAGACTGCTAAACGCCAATTTGATTGGATGAAAAATCATCTTTGAGGAAAGACGTCATTACCGTTGATGATAACGATAAAAATTTGGAAAGAATTTTCTAAGAAACTAATTTGAATTTAAAGAAATTGTTCATAGATGATCATTAGGTAGTCCTTTAAAAAATTTATAAGTCGGATGAAAAACATAGATTTTAAAGTAAGTCCAATAATTTTTATGTGGAAATAAAATTGAATCATTTTCAGTCCATCTGGCTGTCTGTCCGTTCGTGTGTTAACCTTTGCCTGTTAACGCTCTAGAGCCCACAGTCTGTATCCGATTGTCTTCAAACTTGGTCAAAATGATATTTCCTTTCGAAAGTGGGTTAGACCCGTCAAGCGTCATGGGAAAAGGAGCCTAATTAAAAATTAATTAGAAAATTCACGTAAACTTTAACGGTCTATAAGTGTACACTTGAAAAACAGTTGCTGTGATAGCTCAATGTGCTAAAAAGCTCACAATAGTCATATATACATCTTCGATAATTTTGCGCCAGTTCGAGACTCGAAAAGACCTTTCTTGATCCGATTTTTTTCTTTTCTTTTCTTTCCTTCTTGCGGCTTTATTTTTCCATTCAAACAAACAAATCACACATTTGAAGTAGGCCTTGTGTTTTTCCTCTTTTTATTTCTTTTTGGTGAAACAAAATGAGCTTTGAAATATATTCCAAAAGTGTATTCCTAAATACGGGTTTTGGGCGATCGAGATATATAGACAACTTACTGGTTTAAGTTGTCCAACGATGATATTATGAATTAATAAAAGAGAAAAATCCTCAACGGTTGGCGTGAGATTCGAATCAGTTCCGCAGACATGATAGGCAACTGCGCTACCGATACCGCTACGGTATCTAACATGTTCATGTTATAATTAGAAGATATTATAATAAATTTGATTCTGTAGCACGACTTCTGCGAATCAAGTGATAAAGGGGTATTTATGTATGTTCATTGTTAACAATGCTCCTTCATTATAATGACACGGAAGAAAATGAAAAATTACTTAGTTTTCTACATCATGTGACCATTTGCATATTGATGTGACCTGGTGATTTTATAGATACCTGCTGCGTCATGAAAAGAATAAAAGGGGCCTTTTTATATATACAAATATAATCTTCAAAAAAAGTTCTTTGACATATGATCTATGTATATGCAGATTTTAATTTCGACAAAATTATCTTTAAGTGTGTGTAAAGTCAATCAATGAAGGTGAAGTCATCTTCACACTGCATTTAAACAAAATTACTTTTTTGATCAAAGATTTGTAACGTCGCACGTGTAAAATAGTGGCAAACTCGACCTCTCGTATCTGGTTCTACAATTTCTAACCGTAGATTCTACTTAGACTGGAGACCTAAGTTGTCTTAGACGTAACAGTCAGAGTAAAAAATCCCATATATCGTTACGTAATTCGACGTCCTTGGCAAACGTTGTTATCCAAGGTTATCTTGCTCCAATCATAACGCAGTGAGTCGTGTTAAAGCGGTGCCAGAGGTACGAGATAGTCTGTCCGGAAACAATAAAGTCATTTGCAACGGCTTGTTTTATAGAGCCTGCCTAGTGGCGAACAATAACTTTATAACGTTGTTCCTACGTTCGTTTGACATGTTTTCATTACAGGCCTGTGCCTAGACGTTCAATTTCAAAAGCAATCAAGTAGTGGCATTTCATCCGCACCATAATGGAGAGCTATCGGGACTGTCCAGTAAATCTGGAACTGCACGTGCTGAATGAGAAATTCAGATTTCATATTATTTGACGTTGACGTCTCTATCCAGAGACTCTCTTGAGTAATCCATCGCAATTACATGTGATATTCTTAAATCATAATTGCTGTTCACAGATCAATCAAAATTTATCGAAGTTTTTGCATGATCTCAGAAAAATCGTATGTTTAATCGGTGTCTAAGAACTTTTTTGAAGAGTATATAGATCTATATTGATTACAAAACTCCTTCATTTAAACACAGGTTTTCATAAAATCAAATCACTGAAAGTACTGATGGCGAACGTTTCTGATGGTATTCTAGAGAAATTCGTTGAGAAAAGAGAAATAAAAATGTGAAATATAATTAAGGGAAAGTGTCTCGACAAAATTTCGGCATTTCTGTTAATTCAAATTTCTTTTGCATGTCGAATTTGTTATCAAATATTACACTAAAAAAGAAAACAAATGGAAGACCACTTAACAGAAAACATAGCGTGATTTTGTTTTGGTTTTGTTGTTTTAATCTACATTTCGGTTCATAATACAAACGGAATTTGATATTATTTGCTGAATATTTGAGTGTTTATTTTCAATTTTACATGCTCCAGGTGACAGCGTTGTGCTTCTTTAATGTCGTAACATCATTCATTTTCTTAACTCGAAAAAAAGTTAGAAAGGTAATTAATTTCAACATGCGGAACCCATTTTTTGGCAGATTAAACAGCGGTCTTTCCGTATTTTGACTGTGAAACGTAATCCGTTAAGGCTCTGTAACTTTAATAACCCCAATCCTCATAATACAAAGATCCGCAGTTCCGTCTTCAACCAATACGCTTTAATTACAATGTTTTGGTCCCTTTCGCTAATAAACAGTTTTGTTAAAGACTGATAATCTGATGTCATTGTTTAAAAAGAAATCAAAGAAAAA
Source organism: Fragum whitleyi (assembly GCA_948146395.1). Lineage (NCBI taxonomy): Eukaryota > Metazoa > Mollusca > Bivalvia > Cardiida > Cardiidae > Fragum > Fragum whitleyi. Next base: position 12,429,106 of record OX411543.1, on the reverse strand, counting down.
CAATAAGGTTTATGAAGGAAGGTATTTTGTACAGGTAATGGATTTTCCAAATATAGTCGTAGTTTAAATTCTGTTGCTCCTACCAATTAGTGTATAATCGTAAAAGTAATAGGGTAGAAGGCGAATGCTATGTAAAGATGTAGGCTTATAATAAATCTGGTGCGAGAAATACCAGCAATCCATGTTAAGGTGCTCCAGTCCACAGGCGATTTATTCACAATACAAATTTAGTCTTTATTTTTTTTATTTATTTATTTTTTATTTATTAACGTGTATGGCAAAACTCGGATTATGAAAAGTCGCCTGTGCTTCAGCCACCGCAATTTTACAGAGAAATTGTTCAAAATGGTTTTCATCCTTGTTCAAACAAAATGGACACGAAAGGTTTTACATTTTAAACACGTTTCGAATAATTCTTGAAACCTGTCTCGAAACTGACTGTCGCATGTTGAAAAGTGATGTTTGTGTATTTTCGTTTATTTATCGTCGCTACCGTAGCACATGCCCATATGAGCGACGCCCCCAGAAGACGGTTAGTTGTTACGGGGGATAGTGCACGGATACATGACGAAACTACTGCTGAGATCCGCCATGGTTCTTCAACGTGCTCGGTGTAAAGCACCGTCTCACGGGGCCTCGGTTGAACGTCTCATCCGAAAGACAATTAGTTTTGTTAGTGTACCAGCCCGGGAATCGAACCCGCCTAGTCGAACTTCAACAGAGCTAATCGGGCTGGTAAGTGATGTATAACCCGAGTGCATTTAAACCACAGATGTCACTAGACTAATTACCGTTTCTAATGCTAACTACGTGTATAATATGTACGGTTTAAACAAGTTCAGGAGGTCACGACATAGAAACACACATCTCGGCAAATTACTACAGGTTGCAATAGAGAGGGCTTAGATCTGAAACTATACATTGTATAGACACAAACGTTTTTTCTCTAAACTCTCGATAAGCTTACGCCCGATCATCCATTCGCCCGAATAAAAATTCAACTTAATTTTATATTTTAAAAGGAAATTTTCGCATGTTAAAGAATTCTAGTATCACGCCATAAACCAAATTAGTAGTGCTTTTGAGAAGAGAAGGCTTGAGAAATAATAAATTGAATCTAAAAGGGCACTACTTTATTTCGAAGCTATTAAGAACCTACAATGTTCTAACGCAGTAACATTGGTGAACGAAACGTTCGTTCGGCAAAAATAAAAGGATATTTCTCATCATGTGGCCATGGCCATATTTATTTTGCCATTGGGTGATATGCAACGTCACAGAAAAGGGACCCTAATGTAAACTTATTTGTTAACACTTCACCTCTTTTGTTTAAAGATACCTTTGTATAAAACTCGTATAGAATGTCCATTATCAAGTGACCATGAGCATTTCATGAAGGTTTGGTGAAAATATGTGTCATGTGAAAAGGGACTTTATGTCATAGCTATTATTCATTGTGTACACAACTTCTTTATTCATGCATAGATTATCTTGAAAATTAAACAAAATAATTCTCATGTGATCATGATCACAACTTTGCCGTTTGGTGCAATTAAGCGGCGGCATGGGAAAAGGCGCTTTTAAGTTAATTTCCCGAACACAACTTTTCCTTCAACTATGAATATATTTTCACGTAACCTTTTTCTTGTTAAATCTTGAATAAGCACTATCAAGAGATGGGCTTTTGAAAGGGTCAGTGGAGCGGTCTCAGGCCGTCTCTTCGGACTCTTATTGGTGGACGTTTACGTTCACCAGTGTTAATACCACGTTTGAACAATCCTGTCAGATGTTAATAGGTTTTCAAAACAGTAGTACTCATTATGATTCAATTTACTCTTTTTGAAGAATTGTAACCGTCTGACAACTATGCATTTCAAAAATGGAGTGAAACAAGGAGTCTACGTAACTAGTTTCAACCTCAAAGATATCTTTTAAGTGTGAAATCATATTCAATTCTGAGATCGGGTGAATTTTTGACTTGCGTAGAACTACTTTTCTGACAGAGTGAGTAATTTGCCCCTTATTTCCCAATGGTCAATGGGAGGTCACTCATGAAATGAAATTACTGGAATGGTAACCTCCCCTGTCACTACTAATGTATATAAAACAAAGGCAAAATAATGGAAATATCTATATACACATGAATACGGATACAGTCTGAGCAGGTAAAGTAAAGCATTCAGGCCATGCAATAAGGTTTATGCAAAGGGGTTTTACTTTACATTTCAACACACGAAAGCCAAACTCGAGACGAGTGTCTGCAATTTTTTACGCGTTTATATGAACACTTACCCTTTCTTTTCTTTGAGAATGAAAATCGCGGAACAATAATTAATATCCTTTTATAGAATTTTTATCTCCACTGGCCGAAGGCCACTGGGGCTATTGTCATGGCGTTGTGTCCGTCGTCCGTTCGTGCGTCCGGTCGTTAACTTTTTCTTTAAAAATCTTCTCCTCAGAAACTACTGGATGAATTTCAATCAAACTTCACAGGAATGATCCTAGGGTGATCCTCTTTCAAAGTTGTTCAAGAAATTTAGATCCAATGACAAACATGGATTTAATGGGCGTGGCTTATTTCCAAATATGGTTAAAAGTTGGTTTTCTCAGAATCTTATTGATGGATACCAATTAGATTTTACATGAATGATCCTTGAGTGGCCTTTTATCAGTCTATAAAAAACTATTGTGATCGGTTGAAAAATATGTATTTTTATGGGCGGAGGTCATTTCTCTATATGTTATTTAGTCGAAACTTTGAAAATCATTTTCTCAGAATGTAACTGATGGTTTTCAACCAAATTTCACTCGAATGATACTCTAGTGATCCTTTATCAGGCTACCAGGAATTATTGTGATCGGATGAAAAATAATTATTTTAATGGGCGGAGGTCATTTTTCTATATGTTATTTAGTGGAAACTTTGAAAATCATTTTCTCGGAATGTAACTGATCGTTTTCAACCAAATTTTACCGGAGTGATCTTTTTGAGTAACCCTTTATGAGTCTACCAAAAATTACTTTGATCGGCTGAAAAATATGTATTTTATGGGCAGAGGTAATATCTCAATATGTTATTTTGTGTAATCTTTGAAAATCATTTTCTCAGAATGTTCTGAGTGGATATCAATCAAACTTCATTGTTATGATCCTTAGGCGACCCCTTTATCATGTAGACAAAATTATTGTCATTGGATTAAATAATTTTTTTTTTATTAGCGGAGGTCTTTTCTCTATATGTTTTATAGTGGAAACTCTGAAAATCATTTTCAACATCAGATGAATCCAAAATATCTAAAAATCTAGTCAAAACTTTTCTTTTTCTTTTACAAGAATTTCAAGCCTGTGGAGCGACCCAAGCCATTCATAGCTTTCTAGTTTAAGCAGATAACACCATAATTTTAATAATGAGATTACGGAGAACTGATTAGCATTACAAAATAAGAATAATAACCTAGATCATCTAAATGTCATTTCTTTCCTTTAATAACAAATGGATCGGAGAATCACTGCTTAAACTACACCGGGAATAAATCCGAAAGTTATCGAAACCTTGTATTTACAGGACTTTGTTGACGATCCACGATATATGTTGAGAAACGTATATCTGAAGCAAGATGCGAACTTGGGTCAGGTCATTTTCCTTCTATCGTAATTTTACATGTAAAATTTCACTTTTCTCCACAAATGGAGGAATCACTCTAGTATGCCAACAGAAACGTCCACCATCAGTACTTTCAGTGCTTTGATTTTTAAATAGATTTCGTTCTCTACATCGCCATCAGTAGATTCAGGTACATAAAGCGGAAGAACCTATTTAAGAGATTTTAGTCACAATTGAATCATTATTTCTAATACATTAATTTATCATAATTCAACAACATAAATTTCTTATCATAATTCAACAAAATCATTTTATACAACAAAATTAAACTATTATTTATTATTTATTTATTTTCAGTGAAAACCGATCTTCCAATTTGGACGTTCGTTTCAATGTACATCCATGACAACAATGTTTACATTTCGGTTTATTGAGACAAAACACCTCCGCTAGATCTAGTTTCCGTTATCAACGAGGCACACTTTACGGGTAGCATTTTCAGGTACTACACACTTCAGGCCATAGCAACAATTAGATGTCTCTTTATCACAATCTTCACCTTCGTCTCTACAGGTCTCAAGTCTGAAACTTAATTATCCATACAGTGTTAGTAAATTCATGAAATTGATAGTTATCTCAATCAAAACGATCTAAATAGCTCACTATGCGCTACATTCATTCATTCTAAACGCTAAAAATATGGCCAAAAAAATTCAACAACTAAAATCTAAATGAAAAAAGCTAGAGGAATCGCGATTTCACTGACAAAATTGAAACTGTAAGCGTCTGGTTTGTTTTTGAGGATAAAAGAAACTATTAACATATCTTATTAATGGGAGGTAATAAAACTCGCTAATTTTAGTTCATCCTGAACAGAATTCGCGATATCGGATTATCTCCCTCTAATTTCAATCGAAACTCGCGCAATAAACTCATTTAATTTCGTTCCAAAAATATTACATACTCATTCACTGTCAATTTTACGACGTTGTTAACTGTTTTCTATATATAAATATCGTATATAATATAGAATAGGTCAAATAGCTAAACAGCCCTTGATAGGATGACAAAATGTGGCAAACTTTTTGCAAATTTTATTCCGATTTGCACGCAAGTGCACGTGCAAATCTGGATAAAATGTGCAAACAGTTTGTCATGATTTTCTATCCTTAACGCAGCGAATGATTTTGAAATGATTAATTTCTGGTTTTTCTTTATTAATAAAGCGCTCTTTTTCCCGTGACATAAGCCAGAATGTCCTCATAGTCAGAAGGGGCCACCTCAATGGCCATACAACACTTCACAGCAAGTTTGAGAAAGACTGGGCACAAAGTGTGACTTTTAGAGTGGTAACACTGTATCAGTGGCGACGCACACCCGCATATCGGTACTTAAGTTTCTCTAAAGTTTGACTTGAACACTACTCGAACACGACGTGCCTATAGCGCTTAAAACGCATTTCATTGGCAATGGTGTGAGAGATGGAAGCAATCAAAAACGATATAAAAGGAAAGAAAAATCCTTTACATACAAAATATGAAACGAAACACTTTGTTATAGAAAAAGCCTAAGCCCTTTGTAAAGCTGCAGTTCGTGAAAATTCCGGTACCTTTCTTGTTTGATTTTAATTTCTTCCTCGATCACAGCATCGTAAGTCTTCATTCCACGCACACTGCGCTTCTTGTCTGTAAAAACAAGGAGACGTAGTCTACCAAAAACCACATACGAGTTATAAGAAACAAAGCGAAATGCATACATCTATCTGGCATTGGTCATGTTTACTAACAATTTAGGTTTAGGACTAACATGGCAGAAATACCGTAATAATGTGCAATTGGGGCATTCCGAACATAACTGGAAAGTACCTCGGACGTAGGTGTAGTAATTTTTGGTCATTTTTTCGGAAATACGGCTCCTGGTGGTTCTTTGGTTAATACGCTTGAAAAATAGTATATTCATTTAATGATTTCCTGCGGTAATAGATATCGCTAAATTTGGTTTCGGTTACCATGGCAACCAGAGTTTTTGTTGGAATTTAAATCTGTAAACAACTGAGGTAGAGCTCCACCTAGGGAAAAATCAACTTTCAGCTTGATTGGCCGAGTTGTTCAGAAGGAGAAGATTTTGTTCTTCGATTCATAAATTTTCAGCCCTTCTGTTACTATGCAAAACAGAGTTTTTGGTGATATATTAATTCTTTTAACTATTTTTGAAGAGCTTCTCCTAAGGAACATCTCTGCCAAGTTTCAGATTGATTGGCAATTTGCTTACAATTTTTACCAACTTTCAGCTTTTCTGTTACCATGACACCAGAGTTTTTGATGAATTAAAATACATGTACTTTTAATAAATTTTGTACAGCTTTTCTACGATTTTTTGAGATGTTCTTCCAAAAAAACTAGAGTTTTTAAGGAATTATATTCTTTTAACAACTTTTTTAGAGTTTCACCTAAGGGACACCCTAAATAAAATTCTGCTTGGTGGCAATGTGGTTTAAGAGAAAAATACATTTTGACGAGATTTTCATCTATGTTCGACCTTTTTGTTACCATGGAAACCAGCGCTTTTTGATGGAATTAAATTCATTTAACAACTTTTGATACGCTTTATATAAGGAGTAGCTCTGCGAATTTCCAGATTGATTGGCCCAGTGGATTGGGAGGAGA